>CM055965.1:46305000-47755000 GCA_029531755.1 Holothuria leucospilota
ATTAAGTTAATTATGGCAAAATCTTGCCAACGGACAAATCAGATTGGCTGTAGCAAAAGGAAACTGAATCGAAAGTGACTGGTAAATAATCTTGTATTTATGTAACTCCAATTGTCCTTCATGTCATGTGGTATTGACAGGCAATGGCTCTAGCCATTTGCTTCTCTCAAGGAAAGTTACCAAAAATTGTACCAGAAAATGTGCCTAATGTTTCTCACTCAAACAGTAAAGTAATTATATAAATTTTGATATCAGAATTTAGAATTTCTACCGCAATTTCCATTTTCATGATTTGTTAACTGCCCCTTTTGGAATGGTAAGGGTTCATCTCACATACATTAGGACTGTAACTTCACGTAGGTGACTACTGTTGCAGAATTTTTTACTCATATTTTTCATACTTTTATTCCAGTTGGCATTACAAATTGTGCAAAAGCTGTAATATTACAATTGCAAAATCATTGGTCTTTGTAGTTTATAGGAAGTAAAAGTTTGATACTTGTATGTTAAGTGTTTCCATAGTTGTCACTATAAGTTTGTGATCAGCACAGTCATGTATGCTGACAAATGTATTTTCTATAAACTTGGTGAAGGGTCTTCAAAAAGACTCTGTACTTCACTATCTTCAGCTTGAATTAATTCCAACTAGCCTTTGTTTATCACCAAGAGGTCCACTATAGAGGTTCTTCAACGACGTCACTGCGCTGCGCATTTCTCTATTTTGACTGCCAGGTGTCCATTGCACAACAAAGTAACTAAGGCTGTATCGTGCACGCATATCCATAACACACCTCTGTGCATGTTCAGTGACGGCCAGTATGCCAAACTGAACCGCAATGATGTCACGTGAAATCCTCTATACCTCATTTTTGCAGGTTTACTGCATTGTTGGAGGTACTCTGCACTGTGACTCCTCAGTACTGCAAAAGCTCTGTAGTGTACAGTACGTCATGGTTGCAGGAAGTGTAATGTACCTTGATGTTTGGAGTCTGCTGTTCTTCAGTGTTCCAAAAGATCTATCATTATTGTAGGTCTATTTTACTGTCATTATTGTAAGAAGTCCTCTGTACCTCATTGTTTCTCATTATCATACTTATGTTTATAGCTAATCATTTTTTAAGGAGGTGTTTTACTGCAAACAAGTCTATTGTACTACCATTTTGCTATGAAGTCTTCTGCATCCCATTGTTCTTTATTATAATTGGAAACTTATTGTGTTTGTATTGTACAGTCATCTTTAAAGACTGCCCTCATCATTTTTATATTATCTCAGAAGGTGTCAGTACCTCTCACTGTTACTCAAGCAGCTGTAATGGTACATAACAGACAAAACCAAACAAATTATCTCTTGTCTGTGTACATTGGGGATTCAGCCAGTTCTTTGAAAACCTGGAATTGGAAGGTGGGGGGGGGGAGGCAGAAATGTTTGTATATTTTATGTGTAGGAGGATACAGAAATTTACTGTGCACTGTTGAGAGATTGCTGTAACAATTCCATGATGAGTGCACTAGGGCATACAATCTCCAAGACCATGTAACCTCAGGAAGTTGTTTTCACATCACTGTCTCAGGATTCTGCAGGTGGGTATCAGAGCTTTGGACTCCAGTCTAGGGGCAGACGTGTCAGCCTGCCTTCTCTTTCAAATTCACTGAAAATACCCTTCCTACAGTTAAAAAAAATCTGCCTACAGTACCTCCCAGACAAAAGTACAGTATCCTGTACTGAGTTTAAATTGCTCAAGCTTTGGTGATTCAGCATTTCAAAACAAAGATTGTTTTCACCACCCCTTCAGTATCTTTCTCATGGACACAACAGTGAAGGGAGGGGTAAGGGGTTCAACTTTTTCATAATGATATCCTACCAGTACCATGCAATTCTTAATTCAAATTCTGTGGTAAAATTTAGTGAAACTCATGAGGGCTACCTGTAATTAATTCAGTTGTATATGGGTTTATACGAGTTATACAATAAGTTATGCTTGATTTGTACACATTGTTGGTGGTAGTGTACCAATCCTTTCAGACTTAAAGTTCTTCTTCAGTTCCACTTATTGAGTGTGAAATGAGTTGCATTTTGTAAGAAGAACAATTGTATAGTTGCTTTACAGCTACAATGGTGTAGCTGCAGTACAAACTGCAATGCTATAGTTGTTTTACCAGTTACAATGGTGCAGTTTTTTTTTTTTACCTGCTGTAGTGGTGCAGTCAATTTAAAGTGTACCTAAAGTCTAAAATTGCAAAAATATATGTTACAAAGCTTCAAAAATGCATCCAAATGGTCCAACTCCCATCTTCACAGGACGTTCCTAAGCTGAGATATGATATAAAATGTTGAAGCTTATTCACTCAATTAAAAATGGTAGACTGCATAATAATTTGTGATGTCATTCTTGTACTACTCAAATTACAGTCCTTGTTTTTCTTTGTTTTTTCGAAAGCCACTGCACCCTATGCCAAAATGTGATCACTGTTTTACTGTTATAGGGTGACTTGGCTATAAAGCCCTTTGCCTACAACATACTATGCAAGGGAACAGTAAATGTTTCAAGGTCTTATAAACATCTTAATTTTAAAAGAAAACAAAAGCAGGTAATGTGAGTTGTACAAGAAGGGTATCATAAATTATTGTGCAATCAACTTTTTCAAATTAAGTGAATAAATTTCAACATTTCATATCTCAGCAACGGAGTAAGCTATGAAAACCGGAGTTGGATGAATGGAATTCATTTCCCAACGTCTAAAATATATATTCTTGTAATTCTAGACTTTAGGTCCGCTTTAAGGCTGTATAGTCTCACCTCTAACAGTGAAAATTCACCCTACTGATTTTACTTCTAGGGCCTCCTCAAATTTAAACAAAAACACCCTGTCTAATATATAAATATAGAGAGTAGGAAGAGTGACGTGGTGACTTTATATGAATGAGTCAATCCTCGCTATATTATATCCTCGCCAACTGAGCTTAAATACTGCTGGGTCAAGTTTTCCATTGTTACGTCATAGGAACGCGTCCCATGTAGTATTGAGTAGGTAGAGTGACGTAGCAACTTAATATGAATGAGTCAATCTTGCTATATTAAATAGTCACACAGAAACAATATATATATATATATATATATATATATAATAAGAGTAAAGTAAATGGTATATATATATATATATATATATATATATATATATAATATATATATATATATATATATATATATATATATGTAGAATAAATCAAACTGGAAATCAAACTGGAAATATATATATATATATATATATTATATTTCAAAGGTCATATTGACACTGACTATACAAATCATCATTGACCAACCAGAGTGGAGCCACTATTTGAATGAATGTTGTCAAAGTGCAGTCACTAATGGTATTTAGAACCATAGGGCTAAAATATGTTTTGGGGATGCCATAGCACCTTTAAGCAGTTATTGTGGTAAAGTTGCTTTACCAGCTGGAATGGTATAGTTCTTTCACCAGCTACAAAACTGCAGTTAGTTTACCACTTAGTTTTCAGCATTGTGTGGACTATACAGGTTCTTCACCGACGTCACTGCTCTGCGCGTCTCTCTATTTTGACGGCCAGGCGTCCATTGTACAACAATTGTAACTAAGGCCGTATCGTGCGCCTGTATCGATAACACCTTCTGCGCATGATCAGTGACGGTCAGTATGCCAAATTGAAACGCAATGACGTCACGTGAAGAACCTCTATAACAACATGTTCGAGTTGTTTCTGTCAGTCAAACATTTCATTTTATTGTAATCTGACAAAGGTGTTAGTGATTTTTTAATAAAACTTATATAAAGATGTTTGAATTAAAACGGAGGGGTGAATGTTGCCTTAAATGATGAAATAGTACACGATAGCCAAATAAGATGCTTGCGATTGTATTTGCATGATTGGATCGTTCTTCTTTAGTTTTGGTCGTGCTGTGATCGATACCGTGTATTATTAAATGCACAACTTCGTACAAAATGATTAGCAGACCTCGTGAGTGAATTTACATTACTCTGAAACAAGAGAATCTTTAATCTACCATGCAGATTAAAAAACTTTTCATTATGTTTTCATCTCACATGAAACCGAAAAATAAAAAAGTGACATTTTCTTTAATCTTTATGGATACAAAGGGGATTGGGTTTGTATACGGAATATTTATGAAATTTGGAGAAACGCTTTCCATCTTGTATGTCAATTACCTTGAAAAAAGGTAGGACAGTGAAGCACTGCCCTTGGCAAGGTATAGCAATAATTAGTAGCGTTGCCGACCGCTAATTTTTCATGACAAATGTGGGTCAGTCTGGCAGAAAAAAGCCTTGTCTGGCAACAAAAACTTTTCCTCTGGTCGGAATGTGAATTTGTCCTTAAGTTCATGAACATCTTCACTGGTTTCTTGCATTCTGATTGGTTGAACGCCATTAAAAGGAATAGCTGTACCATTGTTTTTTGATTTTTCTGTGAAATTTGGCAGTGATTTTCAAGGATGTGGCAATGAGATGAGAGTAGCGTTGGTAACACTGCTAATGACCTTGATAATGTAAGACGTAACGGAAGATGTTACAAGTACATTAACGCTGCACTTAAAGAGATGACCTGGATGCTATCTTCTCAGGCATAGACACGTTACATTTACATTGCAACTAAACTAAACCGGCTTCCGTTTAAAAGGAATAAAGAAATTCTGTATATTTTTATCCTTTTTACAACGAAAGATGACCGGGATTTCTGACCCGAATTGCTGTTTTTTTTTTTCTCGTTTGACCACATATTGCGAATATAAGATTCTGAAACTACTGTGCAAGAAAGAAACGGTCACTGTGATGAGAGTGTACATCGTGTACTCGAAGTATTGCTGCTGAACTCGAGTGGCCGTATAAATGTCTGAAGTGTACAGGTGTAGAGCGCCCCCGACTTTCGATGGCATTTTACACTTCTTAGACAAGCCAGAAAGCATCAATGTCTTGTGTATCTTTATTTTCCTATCTGTTGTTTTGACCATAGATTCCTACAATAAATGAGATTTTGTAGTGTAATATTAGATGTAGGCTGAGTTTAAAAGAACACAAAAAAACCTTGACCATGAATGTAAAGTCATAGCATCACACTTACTTGCTCTCAGTGGACACTTGGGAGAAAATTGTTGTCGTCAGAAGAAGCTTAAAGATTCGATAATCGAACTTTGGAATTGAATGAAAATTTCATCAGATTGCTTAGATAGATTAAGTTCCTTTAGAGCATATCAGAAATTTGGTCTAAACTTATCCTTGAGCATGCACCCTTTTAGTTATAATGCGTAAGCCTTTAGTTGTATGTAATTTCAAAAATAAGTTGGACAAACTGCTACTATTTTAATGACCTCTTTTTATTGCACGTTGCTTTGTTCACAATTTTTGTAATTCTATCAGACTGAACTTTGTCTTTCTTTTGTTCAATTTGTGTACCGAAGGTCTCACACTTTAATGCTTTATAGTTATAAGAATAGAGCCTTGTAATATTTTATCAATAAAAATTAATAAAATCAACTCTATCACAGCTATTTGTCACTTTATGAAATGTACACCTGATGTTTTAAGTCTTAACCTATGCAACAAGATCATGTGTGAATTTCCACTTGTTAACAAAAGAGTTGAATATATCTGATGATCTCAAAATTTACCTAGTTATCCAGGTTTTTTTGGAGTGTGATTTTCTCTTTTAATTGTACTTTAATCTTTAACGTTTGTTCTTTCTCTTGTAAGGTGATCGTGATGTTTTATTTCACAAGTTGAGAATGTTGCAATTTGAGAATTATGTTTAGAAATATTCTGATATGTGATGAAAGAAGGGTGGAAACAAAGAACACTTGAAAATGGAAAAATGTTTCTTGATGTTTTTAAGAGGTTATTGAGTAAAGATTTTGTAGAACTTAATGAAGACAATGTATGCAGAACGAACGAGCAGAATTTAAGTGTAAACTTCTTTGTCGATCCTTCATTAGAATTCTTAATCAATCCCTCTTTTAATTCAAAGAGTGTTCAATGTCAGTCTTACAATCCAAATTCCGCGTAGTTGCATGAAAGTTACTATTAATTGAGATATCAATTTGGATTATATGAACAAGTGAACCGCGAGGCAACAACTTTGCTATTACTGCAGTACGTTGATGCATAACCATCGCAGCAGGTTGTTTTATCATGCACCTCTTCCTAACGCACATATTCTATTGGTATTACGAATCTGGTCAAGATTGGTGCAGGAGCAATACACCTTTCACCCTTGAAGGAGTAATACACGTTCGCCGGGCGGCGAGTTTTTTTTTTCGTAGGATAGCGAGGGGAATTCTATTCATACGGACCAATCAGCTTCTTGGAAAGAGGTCACACCCCTAATTCCAAAATAGAAAAACTAGCCGCCGGGCGGGAGAGTTGATGGAGTGGAGTACGGAGGACCACTGGTGTCATTTGTTGTTCAACCATGACAGCTCCTTGGGTCAACAGTAACCTGTTCCAAACCGTCGCCTCGTCTGGAGGTCTCAGGTCATTCGGATCAAGTTCGAGTTCGGTGGCGTCACCAGAAATTAATATTACTGAAGTTTTAGTAAGGTTGTCTTGTCCACGAGTTCTCGTATGCACCGAAACGGTACACTTTTACTATAGAATACCTTTATATGATACTCGTAAATTGTCTAAGTTCAACGCTATTTATCAGTAATTCTAGGGCACAAATATGGAGGCGCACTCACATTAGATCACACCTGCTGATTCCTGTATGTAATGGTACAGGCCTGCTTCACTATAGAAAAGTTGAATTTATAGAGTCGTAAAAAAGAAAGGAAAGAACAAACGTCTAGACTATAGATAGTTCTCAGTGACGTCACAGCTAGGGGTTAGCAACCGCCATGTCTGGAGGCAAGCCTGTACACACATGCCGGGGTTGCCCTCAGACATGGCTGAAATAATACACGTGAAAAGCTCCTATGACGTCACGTGAGAACTCTCTATAGCTAATCAAGCGTACTAAACTTATAAACTCATCACAGCTTATCTGCTTACAATATAGGATCACGGTCATTTCCTCTGTATGCCCAGTCAAGCTGCTGGACCAATTAGAATGTTTTTACTATAAGTCTTACGACTTGGCGTTCAAAATGTTACTCCTGCCATATATCAAAATCGATACTGAGTCTTCATTCAGACATACTACAGTCTTATCAAACAAGTGGAGAAGTAGAGAACTGAACAGCGCTTTCAACTTATAGCACAAACCACAGAGAACCATCTGGTCTACTTTATCATTTCCCTATTCTCTGTGATAACTAACTGCGACATAGGGACATGGATTTTGTGTCCCGTGTAGTTGGCTAAAATACCATTATCCATTGCTTATAGCAGACTTCAAATTTGACTAGAACACGGACCAAATAGATGCAGTCACTTCTGTGGCTTTTACGATCATGATTGTTCTATTCTGTGATTCATCCGACCGTTAGTCGGATTTTTGTTTTACAATTCAAGATTTGAGCTCTCTTCACGACTCATTTGAGGACACTATATTATTTCGTTCTAATATCTACAAGGTTGTAAAAAAACCCACGTAACCGTCCGAGAACTTTATACATATGACCCACACGAGATGAAACTGCCAGAACTTTACATGAGCTTTATACATGAGCCCTAAAACCTTGGATATCTCCCTTAATGCATCATTGATCATTGAATCAGATTTAAAGAGCCATACCCACACAATAAAATTCTCTCTAAGTTTACTTCTAGGCCCTCTTCTAATTAAAATGAAGAATTATGTCTATTTTACCTCATCAACAAAGCCCCAATGGCCGGTACCGAGTTTAAATTGCTCAAGGCCACATCCACACATTACTATATGTGAACTGTCTGCCCTGCTGAGTGATCTGCAAAGGCATCCTTGAACAGTAGGAGGGATGTTATTGCTTGAAATTATGTCAATCAAACTGAGCATTCCATGTTCAATGATGCCTTTGCAGATCACTCAGTAGGGCAGACAGTTCACATATACATTTCACATATAGTAATGTGTGGATGTGGCCTTGAGCATTCCATCTGTACGATACCAGGATATTCCAACATATGTTTGGGGGTGATCAGCAACCTATAAAGTAAAGGAAGGGTAGGCGGTACCACTATCTGACGTTCCGATAGTCGGTTAACCTTGCGCATTCTTTAGGAAAAGCCCAACATTATCATGCGCCGATTTCATGCGAAAGATTAACAGCCTTTTTAAAGAGGCCGGGGTCTGAATGTAAAATGTTTGGTTCTTACGACCATGCTTTAAATATTTATACATGCAGTGTGTCCATGGGGGATCGACACTTTTAAATACTTTGAAGCGCCCACGCCCCCACCATAAAGCCAGTGCTACACACCTCTGTCCCACAGCAATGATGTCTTACCTCTATGTACCTCACCTTGCAACCCTTCAATGTAGCAGGCATATAGTGAGGGCCTCCGTTTTTTTTTTATTTTTTTTTTATTTTTTATTTTTCTTCTTTTTAAGGAGGAGCGATACCGTTGCAGCAGGGAGGTGTTGCCAGCTAATAACATCCTCCCTGGTTGCAGTAAGTCGAATCATCCCGACCATACTCGCCTATAACTACCACATTTAGGATGGCGAAAAGGGCTTTGATCTTGGTGCAATTATAGAGCTCCCTCCACACGAATACAGATATTCAGAATAGATCCATGCAAGTGCCCAAGGTGCTCCAAACAAAGTGCGCCTGTAAAGGTTGCCCCTTTAAGCAAGAACGGCTCGCTACCGGCCTGGCTCAGGTACCTCTGACCAAAGTCTCTAGCTTCCACATGGTAGTTTAAAACCGTCCGTGCAGACTTGAGCCACAAGTCTTCCGAGTAATTAGCTCTTGTACCTTGCTGTTCCAAACTAAGATCTGTATGCAAGACTTTATTTTGATCTTTATGCACGAGCAAGGATTTATACCACAACTGAATAACAGCAATACTACTAAACTGAGCCGGGCGGAGCAGACGATAACTGTGTTCCTTCCCACAGGCCCTTGCCCCCTCCCCTTTCCAACAGAGCTGCATCCCTAATATCCCCCTATTCTAAAACCAAACCAAAGACATTTTACCAGCAATACAGGTGATGGTTTATGTGCGCAGCCTGTGATTTTCCTTTCTTTTATATTCCCTTGGTGTACAATCCTATAAAACAGCGATTTTTAAAAGGTATCATTTTTCTGTTGTTTTCTAGAAGTGTATACGAGTGCAATGTCGTGGATTGACGTGTTTGTGGAGCAGAATAAATCATACATTGCGTTCAACATGGGAGTAAATATTTAAACTTATTTGGAAATATGTTCGCTCTTTCGACAACCAACTTACAAGCTTTATCGTTTTGTTTAGATGTTTTAATCCTCATGAGGAAAAGATCTTAAGAAATCTGTCAAAAACGAAAGAAGAAACGCGGAAAAAATACCCTGGAAAAAGTAACGACACTACCGGAAAATAATAATCTAATGCTTTTCTCTGCCAATTGGAACCGAAGTGCGACCACGTGTAGTAATTACGGCGCTACACTTTGATGCGTCCCTTTAGAGAACTCTCAATGCGTTGACTCAAGATGAAAGGAAGCTACCCGTTTGTCGCCTTGAAATGCCTGTACTAAACATCACAAAGCCATTATAAATCAAATTCGACCATCATATTTCTCTCCCGTTGTGACATTTTTGCGTGATAAGCTCACGGTTACTAAGTGTGATAGGCCGTCACAGCTGGTTAGGAAACTAAAATATGGCTTGCCTCCTCACATTGGTACGGAGCGATAATTTCAACTTTAACACAGAGACGGCAAATTATATTCGGATAAAGATATATAGTCGAGATAAAACGGATTAACTACCTCCTCTTTCTAATATAGATAAGTAAATCGCACCGATAGAACTATACCGTACCGCTTGTTAAAATTCATTGTTATCATAAGTCAAGGGCGAACTTCAGGCCATGGTATCTACCTGTACTGAAATGCTTCAACTTTGTACCAACTTCTTGTGAGCAGCCGCGATCAGATTTTCATCGGAACTTTCACCCGCAGAGCGCACTCTGTTAGTTCAGCCCCTCTTTATGACTGAACAAGGAATACGCCGTACAGCTTGCTACGTAGGCAACCAAAATTTTGGAACACACAGGTACCAGCTACTCCTCATATGAGAGCTCAGTGGAGGACTTCCCCACGCCTGGTTTCAATTTCGTATATCGTGACCATTGAGATTTAAGCTCCGTATGATTTTACAATAGACTGCTGCAAGTGCAGGTTCCCACTTTGAGGCTCCACTGAAAATAGGCATATTGCACAGTGGGAGGATGAAATGCAAAAAGTGCCTAAAATATACCTTCGGCTTACTTCATTTTGCGTAATGAGTGCTTCAATGCTTTTTCAAGAACAAGTTCGTTACAAACTGACAACCCCTTCACCAGCATGGTCTGCACTGAGCCTTTAATTACATTTTAGGGACTAATGATGTGGGTTGGCATTATCGGCGAAGGAAATCTCTTTAAATTGGAGGCACAATACCTGCAATGTGGGCACATTGAAACAATTTACGGTCATGTGCGTAGTACCTGCTGTAAAAAGTTATAAACCCTTCGCAGACGGTTTTCGCGTGCATTTGCGCAACGAACAAACATGCGTACACTAATTCAACTTGGTAAAACCTTTTTCCCGTAACCTTTCATTGATGAGTGATGGCATGCGACGTCCTTAGAGCTTGGAAAAGCACCTAATTAAAGGGCATAAGTCTGTTCTGAGACGTCAGCTAAATCTTTAAAATCTCATTTCCCTTACAATTGGTTTTCTTGATGTTATCGAACATGCTATTGCATATTAAAGGTAAATGTATACGCAAAAAAAATGGGACATGAGAGAGCTCGCAGACAATTTTAAAAGTTTGGGTTCAATTTTTTGCCCGTTTCAGTTTAATTCTCATATATGTCCTCCACAGAGGTATCCGAGACTCAACAAAATATATAGGACGAAATATTACAAAAGAAAAATAAAAAGGTAGCATCGTACCACAGTCCTATTTCACCGCAGAATGTGCACAAGTTTCGAGTTCTGTAACACTTTACTGGTAGTCTGAAAAAGTTCTTCCATTTTAATACTACGTGCTCTGCTTCTAAAATATTTTTGAGATGTTTGTTACGTTCATTTGAGAAGTAAGTGCATTCAAAAGTAGGCCTATAATGAAAATCATCCCCAATTTGGTTGCTAGCACACATAGGAGGGATTACGGGGGGCAAGCGGGGGCACGTGCTCCCCACTTTTTCCAGAGCTTAAAAAATGAGAATAATAAAAAAAAAATGAGCAAAATAAACAAGACCAGGGAAATTGTAAGAAAATTTTCAATAGCCTATTTTTATCAAATTTTGCCATGTTTAATGAAGGAAAATATTAACATCAAAAACCATAAAATTGCTAGGAATTTTTTTGGCGAGCTTCGCGCGCATCTCAGTCCAGAGAAAGCTGACTAGTACAATTGAAAATTTTATCTGGCACCGTAAAATTTCTTCCTACCCCACATCATTGTGACGTGAAGCTCTGAAATAAGGGTCACCGAATGTACTAATGTACGTCATAAAATGCACCATGGTCCTCGCAAACAAAGTCCCAAACCCTATACCCATGTATAGGGAACCGAAATTTTCGAAAAAAAAATCGGCGTGCTTCGCATGACCCTTATATAAATCGATGTCTCATTAGTACTGCTGTACGTAGGGAAAATAACTTTGGTGGAATTGCCTCGTTATTACTTTCTGTAGGACAGCTTGACTAAATTACCATTTCCAAAACCCTCGCAGCACCTGTCGCTGGTCACCTTCCTCACCAACTACCAAGATCCTCAGCAAATTGACTGACGGCTACTATCTTAAATTTTGCGGCAAAAACCGTCAAATTGAAGAAAGATTTCTTGGGGAGGACCCTCAGTCCCCAGCCTCCGGCTTCGCGCCTTCGGTGATGGCGGTTAAAGGCTTCGCCGGTCACAACTTCCCAAGATGCAGCCTCCAATAAAAATTACTTCCCCTGGCACTTTAACTGCCGATGCCCTTAACAATGTCCATGTGAAAACTACCCACAAAAGAATTCATTGACTTTTTAAAGTATCACATAGTCTATAAACTTCAATATCGACACTACCTTATTTTTACACTAATAAAATGTTGAGCCTAGGGGCACTTGTAGCAGACCATTGGCAAATTAAACATGAAAGAAAGCCTCCATGGAGCAGGATATTTCTAACCATATCTTGCTCTATGGAAAGAAGAGGCACCTGGGGAAAGTAAAAAAAAATGTGTGCAATCAAAATACTAAATTTAAAACTAAAGAAAAACAATAGGTTACAATTAAATTTCTCAAAGGCTGTCTTAACGCTGGTTTCTTCTGCGCGCTTAGCGCGCACCCGTTTTAAATATTGTTTCGGGTTTCGGAGCTACTTCCTGTAGAAAATTATGCTTGTCATAGTTTCGTACAAACTCTTCCATTGTCATTGAAATCACCGATTTCCCCATGGCCGTACGCAGCCTAGGGGAAGTTCCCCCTCCCCAGAAATTTTCAAAGCAAAAGCTTTATAAGTTTCGTACAAACTCTTCCATTGTCATTGAAATCACCGATTTCCCCATGGCCGTACGCAGCCTAGGGGAAGTTCCCCCTCCCCAGAAATTTTCAAAGCAAAAGCTTTATAACATCGATCTGTGTAAATTTACCGACTCTTTAAAGATTGTTTAGATGCAAGATTTCAGGCACGGAAAGTGTCATTTCCGGTACCCTAATACTAAGGTACAGGCGCTTAGCGAAGGGAGGGGAGAGCCCTCTTCTTGAGGATACTTTTCTTTCTTAGCGTTTCTATTACTCATATCACTGAAAAGTATGAAAAATGTGATATTTTTCAGCTCACTTCGCGCGCACCCATTCTGAATAGGCTATCGTCTCCCATTCTTAAAATTATTGTTCCAAAACTCCTGGAAACCCTCAAAATAATCCATTCTCCCCTACTTCCTCAAGCCCTCAGCATTATCGATCCCATCTAACTTTTAGTCAAATGGAAGAATATGATTGAAAAACAAAGTCAAATTGTAATTTTTGTGGTATGTTAATTACCCACCTTATGTCATTTGAAGTTGAAGCTAAAATGCATAATTTTAAAGCCTACAATTTCGTAAATACTGCAGAGCTTCCGGGATTTCGCCCCGTGGAACCCCACTGAGCTCTGCCCCTGGACCCCGTCAGGGGTTCTGAGGCTGGCCCCTGGACCCTACGCCTTTAGGGGGAGCGCTTCGCCCTCCCTCGGCGTCTTCGGTGCCGTTTGACATTCTACCTGGCTTTGCCCCCCCCCCCCCCACTTTCAAACATCAAATCCCTCCCCTGCTAGCACATAATAAGCAAACTTTCATGTAAAGCAATGTTATGGTATCTTCCACAAACAGAAGGAATACTGGAATCACTACGTCGATATTTACATTAATTTAAAATTCCATTAAAAATTAAACAAATAATTTTCCATCTCATGTCTTTGTTTGAACATTCTATACACCTTACAATGGAAATTGTTGTTCACCTTAGTCAACCATTCGTGCCAGTATATATCTCTTAGACGCCTAACTGTTCAGTTCAGTTCGTTTATTTTCTCCAAACCACCTCACTGAGGTATAAGAGACAAATCTGCAGTTAAGTTAATAAAACAATAAAATTAAAAAGATGACAAATAGCACAAAATGAGTAACATACAAAACACAAAAGTCATTCAGTTACAAAAAGGAGTAATATTTTGCAGGAAAGAGTCGAGAGAGGAGAGACTTAAAGCAAGTCAACAAGTGAATATGGTATATATGGCACCAGAAACAATCCGGAAAATAGCCTGGTTATACGAGGCGAAGGTTCCAAGATTCTTTTCACAAAATCTGCTCAACTTACTAAAAACATTTTTATTTGAAGATTGAAAAAGATGTTTTATTTTTAGCTGGGCGCTGGGATGTCTCCTAAAATATGGTTCCAGAAGACTGATCCTTTCGATTGTAAAATAAGGACTTTCGAAAATATCGTGAAATTCCTATCCTGACATATTCTTACCACAAAGCTCACGTACTGTTTCATGATAGCCTGTATAAATAGACCTTCCTATTTCTGTGGGTAGCTTGCTATTAACACAACGAAATTTACACATAAATGATTTCGGTTACACTGTTAAAACAGACGTCTTCATTTTTTAGCACATTATGGCGTTTAAGAATTAGAAAACGAACAACAAAATGGATAAGCGCAATAAATGACTGAACGAATATTAACACGTGATAAAGGGATTGACGTCAATTAAAGGGCACTCGGCAAACACCTTTTTATGTTTGATATATATGTTAATTTTTCTTTATTAAAAACAACATGATGTTTACAGTAATCATGAAATAAACGCATAAACGTGTTCACTAGATGGCGTTAAAGTGGCGTCAATGTGTTAAAGTTGGGGTTTTAGACGTTTAATTTGCTTATGTATTTTATTGTCTTCTCGGTTACATAGAAGGCCAAGACGCGTTTATTATCTGTTACAAAAAAGTGTTAATCATTTTTACAGTGTAGAAAAAATTTCTTTAATCGAATCATTTTCAAATTCAAGTTTTCCCTTGTACAATCTATAAATTTTGCATTTGGAGCTACTGTGACAACATCACCCGGCCATTCTTGCTCATAAATGTCACTCAACCGTTTCTTTATGGCCTTCGTAAGCCAAAGCTTAGAAATAACAGGACCTACTCTGAAGAGTAGAATGGCAGACGTTTCTCTGGAATATTCCAACTTACATAAGACATCCCACAATTTTTTGCAGTTTTATTTTGTACTTTGATTAACCAAGATGAACTGTAAATACCGTTTTCATGTGTGACAGTTTATGCTCACTACTATTCGTAAGTTTACACCAAAAAGTTTCCATCCTTACCTCTATTGTTTTTAAAATTTTATGACGACCTAACTCGCCATGGACCATACAGTTAGATATAGTTTTCGCTAATTTGAGTACATGTTTCAGAAATTTGAAATGAAATGCTTCGATCCGTGGGAAGTCCGAAAATTACCAAATGTCACACCCGTGACCCGCATAAAAGAAGTGGAAAGTACAGTCTGATCAACTGGACGTGCAAATCTAAGGACAAGCCGAGATCGCATGTTTTACTTCGTAAACTAAAAAGTGAACGCCTAGCTTGGTTAACTTGCTTATTTACTGCTTTGGAAAATTTGTTATTGCAGTTAAATGTGACTCAATGATAGGTATAATCGTCGACTACATCCACAATTTCATTACCAAAGGTTAAAGGTGGAATATTCCTAACCTTACCCCGAGAGAAAATAACAATTTTTGTCTAAGTTATTTGCATGCACGGTAGTTTTTCACTCCATTTACATCATATTGTAGATCATTCGCATTTCCTGCTGCATAAAGTAGGGTAAAGAGCTAATAAAGAAAGTTTAACGTCATCATTCTGTCATTGCCCAGCTGACTTTTCAGCGAAGATGCATGATAACTCACTTTAAACCTTTGTAAGCATTACTAATGAACCTTCCAAAATTGTTTAGAAATATACGAAACAAGACAGGTGAGAGATTCTCAGCTTGCCTTATACCGTCCTGTATTAACAATCAAAATAATTTGACTTCACATCATCCTTCGGAACACAATGAATTGACATTTTTATGCAAATTATACATCACATTAGGCACTTTAATTTTAATGTTATTAGCGATAAGTTTTGACCACAAGCTAGATCTAGCAAATGTTTTTTTGTAGTCTCGAATGCACTTTTTTCTTTTAAGGTAAAATTCTATGGCAGGGTGAAGGACGAAAATACGGTCTACGCAGAATAACCTTATTTATTGATTTATTTCTATTCAACCTTGCAATTTGGAAAATAACTTCCTGGACAGTAATAGCTTTGTTTAGTGCGCCATTACTACCAGAAAAAAATATTCAAGAATGAAAGGTTTTATCACCACCTTCTTGACTGGCTTGATAAAGAGCACTGATGTATTCTTTGAAAGCATTCACCTGGGTTTCTACTAATAGAATTATTTAAACACGATTGTATAATGCGAGTTTGTGTCTGATCCACTTGGAGAATGTGGCTTGGTTCATTCCATACAAAAGACATTCAAAAGTTTGGGTAAATTAATGCAAATTTCGTCAAAAGTAGAGAGTAGGGTTCTCTCGTGACCCTTTTAGGGCTCAAATTGACCTAAGTAATTTTAG
Organism: Holothuria leucospilota; assembly: GCA_029531755.1. Taxonomy (NCBI): domain Eukaryota; kingdom Metazoa; phylum Echinodermata; class Holothuroidea; order Aspidochirotida; family Holothuriidae; genus Holothuria; species Holothuria leucospilota. The sequence continues at coordinate 46,321,266 of CM055965.1, forward strand.
AGTGAAATAGCCTTATTGCAACATAGCAATTCGTTAATTAAACTATTTGCACATGATTACAAAGAACAAATATGCATGAAATACCATCCAAATTTAATCGACTACCATTTGCCCTTTCGAATTTTGAGCAATACCAACTATTTTTCCGCGACGCCCTCTCTTTGCCAGAAAAGTGATAACTTGCGCAAGTGAAGTGTTGAAGGTGTGTGTCGTGCATGGGGAAAAAAACAGCGACAAAAATGCATTTTTACCATAATACTGAGTTTTTTTTTTCAAAAGAGGGAGGTGCAAGCTGAGATGAGGAAAGTGTAGGTGTAAAATTTCTCTTTTTTTTTTCTTAGAGGAAAAACTGATCAATTAGATCGAACTTTGATTTTGGAAAGAAAATTTAAACTGGTCATCAAAGCAACACTCACAGTTTGGTCCGTATATTTTTATACTATTACGACTGGCATACTCATGCGCAGGGCTGTAACGCCCAATTCCGGACTCGGGTTCTGTTCAGATCTCGGAATTGGCCCGGAATGTGTGGACTTGGAGTGGATTCCAGCCTGTTCCTCAAAAAAATGAGTTTACAACATTATCATTGGTGTGCAGTGTAACAATGAATGGTCACATGCAGTCAACTTAATCACAGGGTGAGTCAAACTTTGAAACTGACTCCCATAAATGACAATTTTAGTTAGCTGTATTTGCAGAAATAGTAAAAAAAAACCCACTTGTATGATGCCACATTGTCAAATGGCCGGACTAGAAATTGGGGCACTTGAATCGGAATTGATTTGGAATCAGCGGATACTGGACTTGGAAGTGGCCAGGAACAGTGGTCACCACACCATGGAATCGGATTTGGCTGGTTAGATGGACTCGGATACAGCCCTGCTCACGCGTTAAAATAATTAGCAAGTAATCAAGAAAAGTAGCCCGTAAGGAGCATTAGTAAGGGCATTTCCAAGAGAACTTGATAATATGAAGGGCCGGCCCCTGTCACCGAAACACTGGAAAATGTTTACAAGGTTTGGTACCTTCCCACCAGCAGACTAATGTTCCAATTACGGCTCCTGGATTTTTCATGGGCTTCCGGTTATGTGCATAGTATCCAACGCCGGGATGGCCGTTGTGGTAGCATGGCTACCGTCCTCAGGGATACTTGATTAAGGGTCATTTTGAGCCGGTGGAGAAAGATGGAGCATACCTTGGGCCGTTTACGGCCGGTCACCCAACTTTTCCCCGTCCCTCGTATGTAAATGTAGATGAGATCAAACGAAAGAGTACGGTAGTGTAAAATTGCGCAAATATTCAGTCGTTCGGAGTTAGATTTCACACCAAAATATTACTAGATGATTATAAAATAATGCCGTCGATTGTTGGTCAGCCACTTGGGAATATAATTATTAAACAAACCAGCAAAACGGCATAGTAAAAGCAACAAAGCAAACGTTTTAGTGGACCTACCAACATTTACAGTTTATTTGATTGCTTGAGGGACGCCTGCAAATCATCCTTAGCAATATTATTCTCTTTTTATAAACAATTACCATGATATGACACTACTTTCACTTTATCCAGGTAGACCAAAGTATAAATATTTATTATCAAGTTCTCTCAGTGACAGTTACAAAGTGTTTCGACCGTCAGTCCATTTTATTTTTTATATGTAAACATCAAGAAGGAAATGTGAAAAGAGAATAATTTTTACATGATGTGAATATATAAATGCCACCTAATAGTAAAAATATCTCTATAATACGAAATTGAAACCAACAAAGCTCACCTCTGTAGTGAGGCTAATTCCGTGCAAGTTGAAAGTCTTTAAAAACTAGCAAATACTTTCGGAATAGCGCCCTCACTTTCAATAACCTTTACGGAGATGGCACCTACTGACGGATGATCCAAAGACAGAATCAATAACGAGGATGTCAGTGGGAGCGCTTCCGTTAATCCTTCGGACGGTGTGTCCATTTCCCATGGTGTGTCAATAAAATGATTGACCAATTGAACCGCATGATTGACTTCATTTGCAAGGGGGGGGGGGGGCTTACCAATATGAATCTGGAGAAAATTGTTTCGACTGAACTGCAAATTCCTGCTTCCATTCTTTGCGACGAAAAAGAATCTGCGAAGTACAGAGGGTTTATTCTGCCCTTCTTTTCACGTGGTCTCTATCATCTAAGAGGAGAATGAAATCTGAACCATAAAGGGACCCCTCGTTTGTCCGCCACGTTGAAAACTGTATACTCCTTCCTGGTCTGCTAGTAAAATAGTAAAAAATGGGTTTAAACGTTATCAACCTTGTAGCCGCAATTTCCACAAAACCACCCCCTAAGCAACAATGGTTGCAGAGTCCAGTCCTCATGTCTTACTGAGCCCCAGTAAAGGTGTCCTTTCTTTCCAGAGAGAAAAAAAGACAATTTCTTATTTCCAAACAAGGATATTTGTATCTCAAAACATCAGATTGTTAGGTATTTTCCCTTCCCAAAACATTGGCATGGCGTAGGGTAATCAGAGCCCCCCCCCCCCTCCTGAGCTTCCATCGTTGAGTGTGGGGCGTTACTAGTGTCAGGCAAATTTCCGGCCTTGATCCTAACAACTCTCATAAGTTCGTGATGCTTTTGACAGAAATACTCAAAACTAGTTTCCTTCCTTAGTCTAGTCCTGACTTGCCAACGTAGAAGGCTGTACGGTACATTCTTTGTTCAGTCATATCCCTAATAGGAAGCCGATGAGCTGAGTAAACAGAGTCCGCTCCCCCGGGTAAGTCCTGACTTGCTCGTTTGGCGGACGTGTATTACCCCTGCACCTAAATTGGCTGCACAGAGTATGTACGTCCAAAGAGGAGTACATATTCGACACTTGCCTACGTAGCAGACTGTACGGCATATTCCTTGATCAGTCATGTCGGTCGTTTGGGAAGCTGAGGAGTTGAGCAAACAGAGTCCTCTCCGCGGGTAATTCGACACCTGTTATGAAGGTAAAGTTCTGACAGTGTTCGTCTTGCTATCATCTGCTTAGCCTACGTAGCGCCTCTGTGGCTGCCGCCCCTTTTGTAGGCTGCCGCCCCTTTTGTAGGCTGCCGCCCCTGCCGATGAGCTGAACGAAAAAACTTCGTCCGCTCCGCGGGGTATCATCTGCCCGCCTCTCTTTCGAGGCTTGGATGAGCAGCAGGAAGCCGTAACCCGGCATGTATGCAGAAGAAAAGTAACGTTCACTGTGCGGGTAATGTCAGAATTCCACTTGCTAATATTCTTCAACCATATAGCCATACGAGGCGGGGGCTGAAGGCTGGCTGCTGCCTTGCTTTTTCGGGCCAATAATGTTTTCAGGAACTTTGTGACATTTCTATCAGGGAAAAGTCTCATCCCCCTCACCCCAGATGACAAAAAACCCGTTCGCGTATGTCTGCAACAAGTTGTTGGTAATGCTTAGACCACAAAACCTTACGATGGCCTAGCCGCTAACTGATGGACAACAACTGGACCAGTCTATATGCCAACAACTTCTGTTAGTTCTTGTGTGTCAGATAAGTGTTTCCATGTAACGGTAACCTAGATGTTTCTGCTGAGCGTGTTATGTATCAAACGTGTGACAGCGGGATAGCTAGACATAGAATTAGTGTAGATTTGATCATGATTTCATGTCACGTGGTACTTTGGTGTGATGTTAAAAATGTTAAAAACATCCTTGCACAGAGATCATCTTTTTATTTCGCATGTAGCCGCCGAAACATCTGGAAATATCGCGTCTGACGAAAGTGTGCCGTAATCTTGCCCAAATGCTCCCATGGGGAGAAGGCTGACAACGTGCTAAAGACCCCAAATAGTACCCACGAGGCTATCAAGAACGTCGTAATATTAAGGTCATCAGTTAGTCGGTCTGCAACCGAAATCACCTCACCTTTAGACAGGTTTAGATCATGAAGTCGCTATACCACCTTCCTGGTTGTACCATTTCCCTGTTTTAGATCAATTCGGGTAGGTGAACTTAATTGTCAGGGGGAAAACCACGGTGTATTTCTTGAAATAAAACAACACCTGGAAAGGAAAGGTTGTCACCTGAGACAATTTAGCTGACGATTAATCTCCGATATATTTTTGCCACAGAAATAACCTAACTGTAACCGTGAGTTTAACCCGCAATGAGAGAGGCAGTGAGGGCAAGGGATTGTTCAGTTTGACTTTTCTTTAAAATATTAACGTCCTTAAAGACTACACGGCATCACTCATCTCCGTCATTGGACCGAATTAAGCGTTACTCAAATGTGCAATTAGAATACCCACACCCATCAGTACAAGGCCGTGTCGTGTTAATTGAGTGATAGGGATGAGGCGGGAGTTTTATTTAGGATGAGGTTGCTTCCAGTTCAAATGTTGTAGACACAAGGATAGAGTAATCTAAGAAGAGATGGTGGGTGGTAGGTTGACCCGACAAGTTGTCTAGGGTGACATTACTGTCAGTTCGGATTACCGAAAACAACTCCCTTGATCAGGTTAGCCAAGATTGTTCGCAGAAGCAGGTGAATCGAACGTGTTTACTTTACAACCACAAGTCGGACCGCAGAGGGCCATATCGGAGGGATTGCCCGTTCTTTATCTTGGTATCTGCGTTGGGGGAAGAAAGGATAACAACATCTTGACAAATATGTACATAAATAAATCATTAAAATCAAAATATGATAGCTTCGTGCCAAAGCTTTAAAAATATGGCTCTATTTTGGCAGGGAGAGTCTTTACAACACGCCGTATTGTTCTTGTTTTACAGTGTATGTTTGGAGGGCGAGAGGGACAAAAATGTACAAATACCCCAAAAAATCGTGGCTGATGATTTTCACTGAAGTGAGGGAAACTGCAATGAAGAAAGCATTAGTTAACACAAAGAATACTAATAAAATAAACTGTAATACTCTCTCTCGAGCAGTATCTATTTCATCCATCAGTAATTTGACTGTTTTCCGGTGAAGCTGGAAGTTACCCCCATTTGAAGAAGGGTTTTTAAGCGAAAATTCATTTTTTATGTGTTTGAAAAAATGATTACATTCTAGTAAAATTTTCATCGAGTTCTGAAGTGTGGTTCTCGAGATGCTAGAAGGCTTTGTAACTTAAAGTGAACTTGAAGCAAGTAGGAGTTATGTCATCTCCTCACTTTGACGAACAATGATGTGTTTTTTTCCCACCTCAGGTTTGTTTTGACCTTAAGATCGATAGGAATATTAGTTTCCCCTGGGGAATTTTAAGCATGGGACATTAACATTCATCTCATGATTTCACAGTACAAAACCTTAGATTATAGGGGAAGAAATTAGTTGTAAATTTCAAAGAAAATCAAAGTTGTGTTGTTTATGTGAAGTTTGGATATTCATCTGCTAACATCGCTAGAACAGCAAATAGAAACTGAATGCAAATTTCATAAGAAAGCTTACATAAAGAACCGTATTTAACATATCAAAACTAAATTTAAGCCAAAATCCTTCTTTAAAGGGAGAGAGCAGTCGCCAAAGATTGCAAAATCTTACAGATCTGCGCTTATTTCACTCACAAGTATTTTTCATTACGTTTCTGTATGAAAACATTGAATATTGAAGTCAAACCAAGGAGTTATTCTGCATGAATTAAGCAAATAAGTAATAAAAATATTGTCACATGATTAAAAGGAGTCTTTCCTGAATTAGGATGACGGGGTACACTAATTAAAACAGGGTGGGGGTGGGGACTGTATTTTCCCTGAAAATGCTAAGCTTTAAGTTTATTCTTAGTTCAAACAGATAGTTGCAAGGATCACTGTCAAAATATCCATGAATATTCATTGTAATTCTGATGCTTTCTTGCTATTTTTCAACTGCTTAATTTTTGGTTTACGTGCTTCTCAGGATCAAATCTTTGGCTGTCGAGGAATAAGCAAAGGTGTGTGTAAAACATAGGCGTACGAGGCGGGGTAAAGGGGCATACGCCCTCTTAATTCGGGCAAAAATAGTGGATCAATTGGGGCAAATGAGACAGTCAAGAAACTAAATTATGCCGTTTTTGCGGTCCAAAATTCGGGCAACTTGGTCCAAAATTCTAAATTCGGGCAAAAATTATCCCTGCCCCCAGAAATATTGACCCCCGTACGCCTATGATGTAATAGCATGCAAGATCTTCTTTAGAAGGGAAGGAACTTACTCTTAAAATAAATTACTTCCAATTGTGGCTGTTAGGTATGCTGATGTTTTATTTCATAAAAAGAGCTTTCTACCGTTTTAGCAATGTGCAACACAGGCCAGGCGGCTGTTTTCTTTACATCTGCAAATTCACTTCCCAAAACTGAGCAGAGATATTTTCATAACAAGTCCACGACTTCCAGACCTCTTTTAGTATTTCAGGATTTAAAAAAGAATTCACAGGCTATAAGTTACAAGTAGAGTGTATCAATTCGACAGACAAAGATGAAAGTATATAACCAATATTCTATAGCTTCTGAAAGTTCTCTTTGAAGTTAAGCTAAACATTTCTTTTTCAAAATCCCTAGCGTCACTCCGAGCCAAAGACCTGTAGCAGTTTAGCGGTTCGCTATTAATAGTGTTGTAGTGCTTCTACTGTCTAGATGTTTTTTTCTCAGTTTTAATTTGTAGTGAAATTGCTTAACAGCTGGTTTCGAAATATACGAGGAAACAAATTTAAAGGGAAAATGCAGTCACCTGAATTTGAATTAGTTTACTCTGGTGTGCAGATTCACGAATGACTCTTTTTAATCATGGGGCAATATTTTTTTTATTATACTTAGTTATCAAATTCGTGCATACTGAGCTCCTTGGGTTAGCCGTAATATTCCATTTTTATGTTCGAAAACTTTATGAAAGGCACAAGAAAGAGAAATGTGAAAATAATTGTTAAATTGAGTGAATGTTTCAAAGTAAACTTTGGGCGAATGCTTACTATCTGTGTAGTTAACAATTCAGAGCTTCGAAAATACTTTTTCCAAAGTCCGACGTTACTTCCGAAGGAGTTCTGCTCCCCTAAAGGAGCTACTTCCCGAGGGACGGAACAACAAACTTAGCTGACCAACCTAATGACCTTCAGTTAACATTTGAGAACTTATAAAATGATTTTTTTTTCCAAAAGTCCCCTGACTCTCTGGCGAAGAGCCAGGGGCGAAAACCAAACAATACTCCCGAAGGAGTTCTGCTTAATGATTTCATTCCGAGTTTATTATTGTGCTCATGATACAGTAAAGTGCTAACTTTTAAAGGCTGCTCCTTCATCAGTAACCGTCGGAATAAGAAAACTATAAAACTAAGTTCTGATGAATTTAAAAAATTTACGACGTCATTAGAACTTGTCAAAAATCTCCTTTTCTGAAGATTGTTTCTATTTTCCATAGAAACATGTCACTGTACCCATGTATTATTCATTACGAGACATTTATCTGCTTTCTATGTTTGTCAGGCACCTGACTTATCTCTTGCTGCTCATTGGCTGAAGGGGCACGATTAGGTGATGATGTCACGTGGACTTGCGAAACAGACATTAAAACAGACACCAAGTCTTAAAATATTACAGAAAAGGTGATCGGGTTATTATACTCAACTACAAAAAAAAAAAAAAACTACACATTTTTACCTAGACACTGGAGAAACACCCGCACAAACGACAGAACACGTTGTATTCAGGTAGGCCTAAGTATACCGGTATGTATCAGATACCTACAATTCAGCCCCATGGCAAAACTGCTATGATTAGTATGTTACTAAACTCAAACGACCTGCCTATCGGAAGTGATGGTTTCCCCTGTGCTAACGTTTAAATGCCGTGTACGTGTGTGTGTGTGAACGTGTGTGTGAGTGGGGGGGGGTGAGCTAAGGTGCCCGTTAGTGACAAGAATATCCTGCATGTAGTGCAATCATTATCTGGTTTTACGCTAGACTTTGCAAACGAATCGAAAGAATCATAAGTAGGTTATTTTACCTGGAGTCAGAATCATTGAAGACTCCAGCAATGGTGTAATAAGGTAATTTACCGGCAAATAAAGCCAACTCGTCGATGAAATCGTCATAAATGCTCGTCACGATCCGCTAGACTCTTGAAAACACTCCTATGAGGTAGATAAAGTCACGAGATTGAAGGGCCCATATATCACTACCGTATATAAGCCATAACGTGGTAATACAGGTTTGATGCCATCATCTTTACAGTAATTTAAGGCTTTTTGAGTTTCATATTCGGATGAGTGATCATCGGTACATCATTTTTCATTGCTTCTCTCAGATGGCATACCTGCAACTTTTCGTCAGGTAGTAGAATATTTTGCCCCAACTCGCGGATTATAAATCCTCTTTTCTCTAAGCGAAGACAACCTTTCGACGTAAATGTTGATGAAATTTGATAACAATGTAATAAATTAAATAATAAAGAATATAACTGCTCCTTAATTTTCACACAGCAGAACGCAAATCTAGTTTATGCTGTACCATTCTAGTTTCACACTTTAGTTTCTTCGTTTAACAGAAGTTTTAATATCAGTCACGGAAGGTAACTTTCTTTTGTCATTCTCTGTTGCTCACAAAATTATCATGAAAAACTAAAGAATCAAACTGTCTTACAGAAAAAGAGTGAATCGAGCGACATTTGGAAAAGTCTGTTTTGTGGTATCTGCTCAAGGGAATCATTTGTGACATACAGAATTTTTGTACCAATCTAATAAGGCTTACGATAAATACGGCATTTCACCTTCTGTAATACCTAAATAAATCATCATGCAATTTGAAGGGAACAATTTTCTGTAATACGTGAGAGAAAGCAGTACTAATGTTTTGTAATACGTGAGAGAAAACAGCACTAATGTTATCAAAAAGTCAAAGGCAAATGTCCTATAGAGCCCTTTTATTACAGGAATACTGGATAATTAAAGGTACTGCGCGTTTCGGTGCTTAGATTTTATTTGAAGATTGAGTCAGGCCTGTATCCAGGTATCAGGCTAACAGCTAAACAGGTTGACTTTCTATTCAGATAGAACTGTAGGTACAATTTGTAACATTTGAGTAAATTTATGAGAGTGAATGCTGTCCTATGGATGACTGGATGAAGAGAGGCCTTTTGGTAGATTACATTATATTTATTTATATTTTTTTATAATCAAGGGCGTTAAGATACGAACTGGTGTAGCATTTTGCACTTTTTTAAGCTAAATTTATGTTCAAGAGTTGACCTGAGTGGAACTCTCTATGGTGGGGATGGGGGCGCCCAACCCTTCGATCCCCTTTGGTTTCTGGATTTTAATTCAAAGTGCACAATGAAAACTATTAGGATGGTCCGGGAAGAGTGGGCACATAGTTTTACTAGACCCATCAGTCTTTGGCTAGCTATATGTTTGATGTACAATCAATCCAGCATACCGGTATACCGTATACTATGAAACTAACCGGTATCAAAAACTAACTTTGCTTTATTCCACTGAGATATTTGTTAGAAAAATTAAAGAGTTTATCACCATGGTGATTTTTATTGTCCCAGTTTATCACCATTGTGATTTTTATGCCCCTAGACCCTTAAGCCTACTGGAATAGACGTGTTGGGAAATGTTTCCACGCAATGCATTATGGTAATGGGTTAAAAGTGAAGTGTACCACGCTTACAGTGTCCCAGCGCGGGTGTTGCATGCTGAGCACGCAGAGCTTAACAGGTTGCCGAGTGTCATGGTACACTTGACCTTGTGACCTGACCGGAAGTACCAAATTTCCCAACTCGTCTATTCTTTCGATTGGGGGTGCTACAGCATCTTTGCCCTAAGACTGCATATTTGGCCCGAAACTGGCAAAGATTCTGCCAGAATTGGAGAGGGATGCAGCCCCGGCTCCCCGGCCTCGCACTTATGAGTAGACCGATTCTCGTACAAAGAGTAGTTAACAATTTTCTGTATTAAAATACAGGAATAATTTTGCTTATTTCAAAATTGGTTGGAAGGACAAAATAATGCATGCAGAATATGTGTAAAAGTAAAGCGTTGTAGACTACGTCTATGCAGGCCATGCATGTGAGCAACCAGTACTTGTATAGGACTGCAAGTCGTTAGTTCTTAATAGCATAGGCGTACGGAAAAGGGGGTGAGGGCTGAGGGGGTTGTCCCTATTTGGATAGAATATTTTCTATTTTCGGGCAAACGAATTGAAATTTCGGGCAAATTAAGTGCTCAGCCCCCATTCCTTCAATTTGAAGTATATTCACATTGGCCTACGCTTTATATGCTTAATAATGTAGGTGTTGCGATGGTTCTGGACAATACCCACTAGGACAATTTTCCCTGGACGGCTACCGCCAGGACAATTTCAATATTTTTTTTTGGGGGGGGGGAAATGTCTGAGGGGAAATTTTCATGACCGGGAATTGTCCTGGGGCAAACTGTCCAGGTTTGAAGTTGTCCGAGGACGAACTCTCTGGGGGTAGTTGTCCGGGTTGGAATTGTCTGAGGGGTGGGGGTGGGGTGGGGGGTAAGTTGTCCGGTCACGGTTATGATAAGAAGATCATCACAGTATAGTCGATTTATATCGCATTCAAGGGGTAATATCGAAACCTACGAAAACGTTACATGGCAGTTAACAATGAAAGTTCTACCATGAGTCAACTGAAGCCTTCGTAGAAAATTCATGACAAGCGTGATATATTTATTATCAGTAGGTGAATTTGACATTACTGATCTACAATGAATGACGTGAAGGTTTGAACTTTTGCTGTGGCAGCGACCTAGGCTAGACCTACACACATAATGCGCATTACAATCATGGTTTTCGATGTCGAACATAGAGATTAAAGGGAAAATGCAGTCACCCAGATTTGAATTAGTATACCTGCAGTCATCCCAATTCAGGAATGGCTCCTTTCAGTCACATGGCAGTATGTTTGTTACTTATTTGGTAAATTCAAGCAGAATAACTCCTTAGTTTACCTTAAGTATTCAATGTGTTTGTTCAGAAACAAAACCACTTGAAAAAGATACAAGAGAGGATTTGTGAGATGTAACTGATGTTTCAAAATAAACTTGGGGGAGGGGACTGATTAGTCCCTTTAAGGTGATTGGTTTTGAAAACTAAATATTGTCATAAAGTAAATTTCTTGGAGTTGGACTAAAAAGTTTGAATGCAGTAACGTTTATTGTAAAAAGAGAACAAAAGAGTAACTCAAAGAATATTTATGTGTGAGAAAAAAATCGCGGAACTGGTCAGTTGATACAACAATATTTGTACAAGTATTTACAATGGAATATTTGGTACCGAATATATGATTACGCTGATCTAAGATTTGAAGTGTGAAGCTATAGAGTACAATTTCCCATTCGCTGATGTATCCGAAGATAGAAAAGAACTTGGCCCCCGTACACACCAAATACAGCCATACGGTCTGACAGGTTCTTCATTTGGAATCTGGCACACGGTCTAATGATTCTCTTAGGTTTATTGTCCATTATCCAACAGTTACCAAGTTAGCCCTGTTGGGCATCATTTCCTCGGGGCACGGTTACCTCTACTGCGACACAGTCAGATGCATGTAGCGGAATAGATAAAAACATTCCATCTAGACGGCCCTTATCTCTAGCTGTAGATAAGGCACCAACGAATAACGACGAGTCATTGCTACCCATCGTAAATTTATTGACCGGCAATCCGACTGAAAGCCTTTTAATGTAAGATTGGTTATGATGTTCTTATTAGACGTGCAACGGTTACAGATAAATGGAATCATGTGTACACTTTACTAGAGTAGGGCTATCTGCTTGTAAACTGGTAAAAGAAGCGATAACACCAATATAAAACTACACGTTTATGAGCCTAAAATAGCTCACATGACCCCCTGGAAAGGCTGGATCTCCACTCAAGTTCAATTAGTTTACGAGATTAAGATTACTGAAGAATGGTTTTTGCCATCTTGTGATCCAATTAGTGAATCTCTTATGAGACATTTAGTGCGATCTCATCTAGTCCATCTGAGATTCAAATTAAAGTTAGATTTTGCTACTTTCAATGACAGATTATCCTGGTCACGGAGGTACAATTAAATGGTGATTGACTAATAAGCTCATGCAATGGTAAAAGTAAAATAGTGACGAGCAATGTATTTTTAAAATACCAAGAAAAAGATTTTCTGGTATTTTTGGGGTGGCGGGAGGGGAAGGGGAGTTGGGAACTTCATTTCTTACACATGTGAAAGGAAATTATCGTTTTTTACTTTCATCTGAAATTTGAGTTTATTTATTCATTCATTTTTTTTTCTTTTTTTTTTTTTTATTTTCGGTCTGTTTAAAAAGTGCGACTAAACCAATCCGACTTGAAGTGTAGGCACAGCGTTACGAATATAAGTAGGTTAAATAATATCTAAATACTAGCAGTTAAATGAGTTAAGTGAAGATAATGAAAACCACATCAGGCTCATCAAGGGCGTATGTCCAGTGTATCGTTGATGATCAAAGACACCATGGACCGCCTTCTGAAGTCACCATCCTTTATTTTCAATCTTTAACCACTTTTCCACTGTCGGACAGCTTGTCGAATGTAACAAGTTAAATTACTTATTGAAAGCATCTTTCACTTTTTTAATAGCATTGATGTTCGGTTTTGAAAATCAGAGAGGACAAGTAAGAATGTTAAACCATTGACGCACGTCTTTTCTCCGTACATCAAGAGCGTCAATTCCACTTGAAAAGTGATGGGAGGAGGTGGAGGACGCAAACGACTGACCATGAATACAGTTGAATACGAGAACTGTACATGAATAAATGTGGACTTTGTCCCCCAACCTTCAAAATTGACCAGGTACTGATTGGAGGGTTACGGTATCAGTATACCTTGTAGCACATTTTAAAGTGGCTGTTGCATCGCCCTAGACATATTAACAAACCCCAGGGTATCTCTTTTCACAATAGGCAGATGACTACACTTTGGTTGACATAAATTCAGACAATAACTTCGTTCTGATCGGTCACTGGGCTTGTTCAGATCAGTGAAACAGTATGTAGTGTAGCCCATTTACACGCATACATATCAGATTACAATAGCATTTTAATCACACACACCAGGCGAGTGTACTCTACAGAATATGACCTTGAGCAATTTAAAGGGATAATGCAGTCACCCAATTTGAATTTGTGTACCCTGTCATCCTAATTCAGGAATGGCTCCTTTCAACCATGCGACAATATTTTTGCCTTTTACTTGTTAAATTCACACAGAATCTTAACTCCTTGATTTACTTTCAGTATTCAATGTTTTTATACCAGGTATACAGAAACAACATTCATGATAATAAGTGTGAAATAAATATTTCCATGTAAACTAATCAATAGTTGATGGAGTTCTATTAGAATTGTAACTGTTTACAAGGTTTTTAATGCCCTCATATCAGATGTCCAAATATGTAGTTTTCGTCTCCAGACCTTTGAAAAATTTCATGTTCTCGTAACAGGACCAAATTTAACCTGGCACCAGTTTCTCCCGTGAACTTGAAAATGTATGTTACTAAAGAGGTGGTTCTAAATGAAAAGGCTCATCAGCCTAATATGTAGGATTTATGGGCAACTACCCATAAGCCAACACTGTAACTTACCGGGGGGGAACTATCCATAGGCCTATTCTAAAACTTAAAGGGAACGTACTGTCTAAAATAAGAAACAAAAGATATATATGCTAGGTTGAAAAATGAAACTCATCATAGAGTCAGTCCAACTTTAACACTTTTTTGTTGTTTCAGACTTATGGGCCCCTTTAAAGGTACACTCTCTCGAGTGGTTCCTTAACATCTTGGGAAAACTTGCGTACTTAACAAGGTAGCATGGACATAGGTATAGATACCCTCTGTCCCTGTTTTTTTTTTTTTTTGTTTGTTTGTTTTTGCTTTTTTTTGTGATGTACGTTGTATCCGAATATGGTGGAGTTTTGCTAGGGGAGAGGTTGGGGCTTTATTAAAGGTTTAGTGATATTCTAGACGGAGAAAAATACCTCCTTAAATCTAAGTAAACCCATTTTTTTGAGGAATTGCCATAACGATGTAGTGGAATACGTTTACGATTTTACAAATAGAACGCCATTTGAGTCTGAATATTTGTATGAGAGAATACTTGTATGATTATAACCTCTAAGATATACTCAAGGTCTGGAATATAATAAGATGTAGCAATATGTCACATCATGAAAAAACCATGGGACCAAAACCAACACTATATGGCTATAGTATAGTTTTCATCGGTGTATTCCGTCAATAAAACATTACAGAATAGACTGCATCATCGTTTGTTCAAACCTTTCATAAGCCTGCAAAGTGTTGAATAGCATGAGCAGATGAATGTTGCCATCAAACGATTTATTTACTGGCACCAATGAGTTGTGTAGTGGCAACTCCTGGACAATACCAAGGTTCAATCAGGGGGTGTTAAATGGGAGCTCAAAGAGGTCAGTGCTGAGACTTTTGTTTTGCAAGTTGTGCATTAACTTCACCTATAAATTCATACCCTCGAAGAACAGGTGAAAGGGTAAGGTTGGATAGGCAGATAGGAAGGGGCGAGTCTTCAATCGGTAAAAAGTAAAAAAAGTTTACGCACCTATGATTTACAAATAAATGATGATGTATTATCGAGTAATTGAGGAATATCTTCTGGGGCAAAAATTCAGTTCAATTGTCTTTTGGAATTCAGATTTATTTTTCATATTTCTACAGCGTTATACGGTATCAGTGGTGGCGCCAGGTGGGGGGACAGGGGGCCATGATCCCCCCATCGGGGAAGGCTGCGCCCCGTCGGGGAAATTTTCCCGTTTCGTCGGGGAGCTGTTATGTACACGATAAAATATGTAGTCCCCGACAATGGCCAGTCGCCCCGACGATTTACTTAGTTTTGGTCTAAATTAGGGAAAATTATTCTATGTAACCCCTAAATTTTCCAATTATCTTCTTTAAAAACCCAATATTTTGAAAAACGCAAATTTTTGCAAATTTTCCATGGTAAAAGCCCAAATTTTGTCCAAATTTTCTCCAAAAAGAGCCAAAAAATTTCGGCGCGCTTCGCGCGCCAAAGTTTTCCTTCGGACATCGTTTCGGCACTCTATCGCCCTCTTGGAGGCTTTGGGTGTTATCCCCCTCCCCCCGTCCGTCGAGCAGCTTGGTCCCCTGTCGGGCAAATCCTGGCACCTGTACGGTATGAAGAAACTTACACAGTAGGTGTTAATGACAAATGAAGGACGCTAGAAAACAAAAAGAAAGTCAGTGTTAACAAAGGTAGTGATCATGAGAAAACGTCAGTACCAAATGAATAAACCTTAAAGAGAGAAAATACCGATCACAAAAAGAAACTGATAACATAGAAAAGGTACATATTAAACAATGAAAGGACAGAGCAAAAAAGGGGAGAGAGAGAAACAAGGAATGTCAAGGAAGAAGGAAAAAGTGGGTTAAAAATCGCAAAACCGTCAAATATAGAAAATCTTACAATTAATAAAATGTGCGAGGCACCCAACTAAAGTTACCTAAATTTCTAATAAGTTCAATTTAAGCACTTCCAAAAATGGGTAGGCCTATACCTGCATGGGGTAATCCCTTTTACTCATCCTTTTCACGATTGCACAAAACAAAGACTACTCTTGCACCCCTTCTCCACCAAGAGCCGTACTTTGAAAAAAAAAGTTAAACTGATAGTTCTGGGCCAAAAAGTCATTTTCATGCATTTACTATATTTTGTAAAGGATACATGGGTCTTTGACCATCTTCCACCCAAAGTACGTTTTGCAAGCTAGCTTGTGAAAATGGAAGAATGTACTATCCCTTAATAGACTTAATCACTGGGGGATCATATTGAAAGCAACATGCATTGTCATTATGCTTACAAGAGTAATGTTATCGTTTCCCACGATCGCATTGAATCTCTATTAATGGTGATTCGTTACACCTTCACACTCACAGCGAGTTAGAACCTAGACTTGACTTTCACCACAGAATCGTCATTTGTATCAGTCTTTTCGATAGGCTATAAACGTAGGCTGATATTCCCGCAAAGAATATCATGTTAGGAAGTTAACGTTATCGATTCTGACATAATCGCTACTACTTTACTTCGTAAAGATAAAAAGTTTTGCTTTCAAGTTTCAACATACCAAACTATTCAACATGTAACAAAGGTCGGACTCTCTACTCTCAAGCTGCCGCTGATGTCTCCGTGGTATAACCAGGTTTCTAATAGAAGCTCAGTGGTTTTGGAATCTCCATAAAATGGCCACAAATGGTCGCAAAAGACAACTCCGGTAATGGGTGAAAGTGAATTCTACATCAATCTTGTTCATTTCGCAACTCATAAATGTTGCACATTATGGCTCCCTGCAACAATCGAACGATCCTTAGAAAGTACAAAGATGTCGAATTGGAGATAAGGGAAGGATGTTATTTCGTTGCGACTCTAGGTTAATAGGGAAGGTCAGAGTTCAAAGAGGAAGGGGTTGCAAACAAGACATGAATGCAGTTTTCATTGCAATAAAATTTTACGAGGCAGTCGTGACTTCCAGGCTGACGGACAAATCATAATAGCCTCTCCTTGTTTCTTTAATTTCTCTGCTAATAACGGCTCGTGCGTGAGCCGACGACATATTGCTCTATGGTGGTTCACATCGTTACGATCGCTAAGTGGTGGATCAGTGCATGCGTTGCACAGCAAATGGCTGATAACAGGAATCAGTTCAGCGATAGACCACGTCAAAATAACACGAAAACAACGTGACTGACACGCCAGGCACGTCCTTAGCTCTTCAACGCTTCAAACATTGACACTTGGCAGCTTGAGAATCCAACAGATATACGAAGACTATACCACTACAAATTGTTTGAGGAGGGGGAAGGGGTAATAGCAGTTGGAGCAATGAATAGTATAAACACCTATTAACTTTTAACAAGTTTACAAACCAGGATCTCAAAATTGCCTTTTTTCTTTCTTGGTGTTTTATTCGATGAAGAGTCTGAGAGGAAAGAATTTTGCCAAGTTCAAAGTTTCAAATGTGTGATTTTCTTGACAGATCTGCCCATGTTGTATAGATATTATTTAAATAAATCGTGTGCCTTTAAGATTTCTAACAGTCATGACAGCTGGAAAAAATATAACACAACCCACTGGCACATTCACGCATAAACACAGACCTATCTTAATTTGAATGCAAAAACTTTGAAATAATGAAAATGCCAGGAGGTATGAAAGGTTATTGACTGAAAGCCAATTTATTTAAGATCTATCTTTTGGTAACGCAGTCATTAAAATTTTGGGATTTCCAATGAAACCAAATCGATTTGCATGTTGTTGCAGTACGTTCAGTTTTCATGCACTTGATACTGTTGAATTTAAAACGAGTGCAGCAATATAATCTTTCTATTTGCAATATAATCTTTCAACTTATTTATGGGTTCAGAAGTTGCGTGTACACATAGTTTCAGTTTAGTTAACTGCACCTATTGTTATGAGAAAAAACCGTAACCTTTCGATGGACGGATGTGCAGGGACAATCACTAACAAAATAGCTCAAACCATTAGTAATTATTTAATTCCCATATATTTCCTGCTGCATGTTGATAGACACGTTATGTGTACGTATCTGTGCCCTGGTAAATGATATAAATAGAGACAGTATGAGAGAAATTCTGTCTTGAAATTATGTTTCATCCTTGTTTATAATATAGACTGTTCATTATATATCAACTGTCCAACTTGATGAATATACTGCATGATTTCACGCAGTTAGGTTATGCATAAGAATGAGTACCAAAACCAACTTTATGACGCTACATAAAATCTACATACCGTAAAATATTCTTTAACCTGCGGGTGGCTTGCTTACGTAAGAATCACTTGTATTGTTGCCCTACCCTGCTGTCATATTTTATCATTTCACAGCATACATACGACTTTCTACATTTTTGCCTGATTCATCTGTGGATTTTATGGATTTCGTCTGTCAGTGGTAATATCGAAAGCTTGATGCCAACAGAAATCAGATTTGTGGGGCCCTAATCAAGAAATACAATGACCTCCCACCTCATCGACCGACCATCAAAGCTGTATGGAATTTTCGATCTTGACACCAAAACAGGGGATTATGCACCTTCCAATCCTGTTTTCGCTGTACGGCAGTAGCGCCAAACATATCGTGATGGTAGTGTGTGTGTGTCATATTTCTCTCAGTTTTGACAGGCTGGAGTAATATCATATGGGTAACACTGGAACTTTTTACCCTCCAAGTTGACCGAAGTCTTCCATCAAGAAAAGGAGGGCGAAAAACCACTGACCATGATGGTATGGCCGCAGTGCATAAAAGTGACCAGCAACTGACAACGTTTAAGTTTCTGATGATAAATTTCAGAGACAGAATGCTGAGACGTTTGACTTGTTCCTTATCAGATTTTCTTTTAACCTCATCGACGAACTCTGACCTGTTAATATTCTTTGGTACAGAATACTGTGTCATAAACTGTGAAAGGCCTGTAAAATATACTCATTATTACTCGTCCTTTTCTTAGAAATCGCTCGCAATATCTTAGGTGAATATATTGAAAACTATAGGGCCTACCCACGTCGTCTAATTACCATAGCGGATAACAAGCTTACAAAAAATATATGTAAGCCTACTACGACTTTCGACTGATTACCCTAAACCTGGAAAAGCAGATCGGATTATAATTTAAGTGTAATGTCAATTTGGGATCTCTATAATTACACCTTTCTATAGTGTATGAGACGTGGTCGGGAGTGGTAGCCCTCAGAGCCGAAAGTCGATTTCAGGACAAAACACTGTCGATCTCTGTGTAATTACACTTTATTTTCAGGTCAAAATCCATATCACGATTGTTTTGACTAACCAGCAAAATATTTTGGACAAACACCTATTGGCCCGCCTTACGATAACGCCTATAATTAGGCATATATATATATATATATATATATATATATATATATATATATATATATATATATATATATATATATATATATATATATATATAATGTTCGTAAACAGGTAAAGATTAAGGAAAGCTGTAAGTTATTTAGGCCCACATACATAATGTATTTTGATGCACGCATACACGGAGGCTGCTGTACTGAGTATGATTACAGTTGATTACATAGTCTTGTGACTTACTGAATTAAAATCAATTTCTGGGATGCCCTGTACTGTTTCAGAGTACAGCATCATACCCAGTCTATGCATCTACGATAGGACTCCGCAAGCATAGACACAAAAGAGTGCCGGGCCGTTTGTATGCAACACCCCTAACACTACATTATTTTAGCATGCATGCTTTGAAAATGAATGACATGCCCCCCCCCCTCCTTCTATAACTGTATAAGCAGAGATAAGTTGCAATTGTTGCAAAATAAGTTGCAATTCTTCTGATTTTCCAACTCATATGAAGGTTAGACGGATCGCCATTCCGGTAAGCAATTGCACAGCATGCATTTGGACTTTTTAAATTTTGAAATAGTCACATGTCATCAATATTTCCTTACGGAAATAATTATATTGTACGTTGTTAGTCAAAGGAGAAGATAGTAAACTCTTTTCAATTACGTACGTGGTACATATACCCATTACAAAAGAAACAAACCTAAAACAACATTGACATTCTGTGACGTTCTCGACGTACCTTTAATTTCTTTGTTAAAGAAGAAGAAAATTAGCCCGACAGATGCTGGCTTAATTCAGTCGTTAGTACGTTTCATTTTCATTTATGCCATGGAATGTTTTGAATGGAAATGTCGAAAAAGCAAAGTATCACGAATATTTTAGGTATGGAAAAGCAAACGAAAGTTGTTATAAGTTGGTATTTAAATAAGAAATTATAGGAATGAAACATTAAATTACTGCAACAGCTACAGTATACTCTAAAATCAGTTAGGTTAAAGCTTTACCAAGACAGGACACGTATGTGGATATTCTGAAATGTGTTAATGTTTGCTCAAAAACAACGTATGCATGCAGGTATGTAAGAAAACTAATTCGACAAATATCTTCGTCACATAAGTTGGTAAACTAAATAACCTCTCGGTAAACTTATTAATCAACAATTGGTAGACAAATTCTACCCACTTTCGGTACTTTTACATATACGTACCCAGTGTTGGTAAAAATTTTACCCAACTCTTTTTAAAGTGTACGTTTCTATCATAACATCGTAGACTTGCTTCAAGTCACCACTGTTGCTTTTCATACTAGTACGTTGACTGCAAATGGTTCGATCTTTGCTTCATCCATCCTTTACAGTTTCCTTGTTTTCTTAATGCTTTAATTCTGAGTTTTTGTTTCTCCAACGCTCTAAAAGTATAGTTGGGTAAAATTTCAGCAACACTGGGTATGAGTGTGAACATACTAAGATAAGGTAAAGTTTGCTTTACAACTTACGTGAGAAAGCTTACTGGACTAATATCTTTGCCACTTGAGTACAAAGCTCTCGTAAAACTCAGTATTTAACAATTGCTGGTCAAAATCTACATAATTGTAGTATTTTACGTACCGGTGTTCGAGATATTTTTACCCTTTTAGTCGGAGTGAACGGGTTATTGCGGTGCCCATTATGACTAACATTTTACTAATGTTTCGGTCTTTGAATTGTTTTGAAATAAACATAATTCAAAAGGAAATTGTAACTCAAAATGTGAAAAAAAAACTGATCTTGCTTCAAACATCGTCCATTAAAGTGTGTCTGAAGTCTATAATCAGATAACATAATTAAGAAATTAAGAATAATTAACAAGTAAAAGCAGATAATGTGAATTGTACAAGAATACCTCATTAAAGGTTGAATAACTTCAACAATTTTTATCTCAGAAAGTTTGAAGTTGGACTGATGGGATTCATTTTCAAATTTCTGAATTATAACTCCTTATTATTTCAGACTTTACGTAAAGTTTTCTTAAAATTAAAAATTTTGTACCCTGCTTGGTTCACTAGACCAGAAAAGTGTCACTCTGACAAATGAAAACTATACAGGATAAGGATTTTACAATCAAACAGAAAGTCTGAGAAAAAAGGTTTAAATTACTTGGAACATGAAGCTACTACTAGGAGGTATCTGTTTTAGGCATTTGATGGCTGAGATAGCCAATAGGTTATTTTGACCTTGTTAATTACGTTAAACAGTTTTAATGTTTTTAATGGGACTATATTGGCTTTGAGGTGGAAGAAACAATCAGACCCAGTCCTCCCTTTACCATTCTTCGTAATTCCTTCAAATGCTAGTTCTTTCTGTTTATATACTTTCAATTGTTTGCAAAATGTTGTGCAAGATTAGCAAATATACTTGTCCGTCTTAAGTTGTAGTTACCAAATAACGGTAAGGCAGTCGGAACGGGGTATGTGTGTGAGGGGGAGGGGGTTAATATTTCCAGTTTGAAGAGTCTTTTCCTTAAAACGTCTAAAATTACATTTACATATGCTAATAGGAAATGTTGTGTTTAAATGCCCCAACTTGGCATAAAAGAACAGGGAGCTGCCACTAGAGCTCTTTGCAAAGAAAATAGCTTTATCCTTATTAAACCATTCGGTCTCAATAATAAACATTAACTATACCTTTCTCTCCTCAAACTATTATGCAGGACAAGAGTTACGGGTGTTGTATCCTTTGAAATTTTGAAGTTTTGGGCCAACAGTTATTCTTGAGAAACAAATAAGAAGCAGCCGGGTTTGTTTCGCTTTCACCTTGAGATTTAAATCTAACAGCTTTGGCAAATTGAGTAAGCTAAACAGAGTGCATTCGAATATATTTTCAAAATGAAATCACCTTGTATGTTTGGTGTTTTGTGACAAAACTTTATTTATACTTTGCTTGGGCTGTACACAAGACCAATGCAGGCATAAGATCACCCCTGCTCCCCCTATCCCCCTCCCTACTCCAAGAAAATTTTCATGTAAGGCCCAAATTAAGGTTAGAATGTTCAATGCTGTTGTTTAAGAACTGTCATAGAAACGGGCCAAAAAATGCTAATTAACGTTTAGCAATTTATTGCAAAATTTCTTCCTTAAATATGATCGCTTTCAGAATAACAAGCAATTCACAACCTCGTTTTTCTTGAAAGACATGACACCAAGGTATTTAATAAAAATTGTGAGTAAAACTAAAAAAAAGTGAGCAGGATGGCCTGGCATTTTTTTTTCAAAGTTTAATAAGATGAGCTTGCTTCATTTGGCGCGAACATGTTACAATTTCAAAATCAATCGAGAGATTGCCCCTGAATTGTCCAAGGTTGAAACCATTAGTTGATTCAGTGGTGGTTGTTATCACACCGTTTATCCACTTTTTACGTCTCGAATGAAATAATATGACTCTGAATTGAGCGATAGGATCAAGATTACCAGTATTGCAGGTCACGGGGTTACAGTACATGACGGAAATTGTTGAAACGGATTAAATTGCATAAAGTGGTAGTAAGTGGTTCCGTTTGGCTATGACCCTAGTCGCCCGTACAAGTCATCCGTGCCATGATCACATGCAACCAAAGTATTATGTCCAAGCCTAGCTTCGAGGTATCGGTTCAATTTACTGTTTTATGTCCTAACGGCACTCAACTACTGATTGGCATGTGCGACGCATGCGCTCTTGTGTACGTATCTCAACCATATGTGCTTACTAGCATTTATCTCATAATATGGTTATGTATGAGGAGCCATTGTTGACGATACCTCACGCAGACTTTTCTAACGACCAAAGTGTAACGGTAAACTCACCCCTTTTAGGTCACCAGAATGATGTGAAGACCTTGAAACGATTGAAGAATTACGGGCTGTTTGTAGGAGAAGCTGTCAGATCTGGACGCATGGTAAATGTGCAACGAGTTGCCAGCACCGATGGAAAAGGTGGTCTCTTCTTTTCCTAGGATAAAAAAATTGAAGGTCAAAGGACCACCCGTAAGCTCCCGCCCCTGAAATGACTTCATGCTCGATGACTTGGTAGCGGTGAAAAAGAATCTTGTTTCAGTTAATATTACACGTCTTATCATCATCTTTGATGCCTGAAGGGAGCAGCAACACTCGTGCACGGGAAATATCACTGGAGTGAAGTGCGGTCATTAAAAGTGTTTACTTTGCAAACTAGGGAACATTTGTTTCATTTGGGCTCGACCAAGCTAATTGCCTAAAGATGCTGAACCATCACGCTCATCTGTGACTGTTTCCACTCTCTCGAGCAAACATTAGACCAGTTTACCCTTCGCAGCAAAGTTTACATGTGTATATTTGGATGTATACGGATGTTTAGATTTTTGATTTAAAGTTTGATTATATACAAGGCTTCGTCGATGACAATTTCTGGAATAATGGAGACGGCCATATCTCACACCAACCATACACAGTCGCTTGGTGTACCAGCCCAAGGCGGTCCTCACTCCACTCTAAACAATTCGGCGCCCCAATTATCTGCTGGAAATGATCACGGAGGACCGGTGCACCAGGAAGGCAAAGATGACCAAGAGAGTATAACCTTGAACCGGGCTGCCAGTCCGATTGGCGAGAAGCCTTTAGCTAAAAAAAGTGGCGCAGGTTTGAGAAGACACGAAAAACCTCCTTACTCATATATTGCACTGATAGTTATGGCCATTCAAAGTTCACCTGCTAAAAGATTAACTCTGAGCGAAATTTATCAGTTTCTGATGCAAAGATTCCCGTTTTTCCGAGGACCTTATCAAGGTTGGAAAAATTCCGTGAGGCATAATTTATCCCTGAACGAATGTTTTATAAAATTGCCCAAGGGTTTGGGCCGCCCAGGAAAGGGACACTACTGGACCATTGACCCCGCTAGCGAGTTTATGTTCGAGGAAGGATCATTTAGGCGCCGGCCTCGTGGATTTCGCCGCAAATGTCAGGCTCTCCGCCCCCACTATCCAATGATGAACAGTATGGGACCGCCAGCTCACATGTTGGGGCCAGTGGGTGGCATGGAATTTTTTGCCCAAACACAGGCAGGTGGTGGCCCTGGAGCATTCGGTAACATGACCCAAGCAGGACTAAATCAAATGGGTATGAATGCTACCGGAATGGACGGTAGTTTAGGCGGTGGAATGTCCAGCTGTTCTATGCCTCCACATTTGGCCTCGCATATGATGGGCACGAACAGCCCCTCAACAAACCCCTGTGCCGTCAGTTCGGCGTATATGGGTTGCCCTACGCCTGCATCTGTAGATGCTATTCCAGTTTCTCTACAACCTACTACGTCTCCAAATTCGATATCAAATCACGATGGCTATAACTCAGTCAGCGGTATTTCCGTAGATGGAACATACAGTGTTAGTTACAGCTCAAGCGGTTGGTCAACGGGCTGCTCGAACGGACGGTACATTTCTGCCAAGCAACCCAATGGTTGCTCAATGGAGAGCTCCTCGCCTCTACATGGTATTCATCCACAAAGTGACCATCATTATATGACGTCCCATATTCCCGATGGCTACGATTTAACCCATGGTAAGTTGAACTTTACAAACTCTCAAAAATGTCCAACAAAATTGAAACCCCCTAAACCCATTTATTTGAATTTTTTCTAACTTTTACTAATAATGCATGCAACAGGATCCTTAACGGTGTATTTAAATTAGTTGTTGATTGAATTTTCCCCTTTATGGTAATTTTAGGATTGAAGGTTACATTGACAAAGTTGCCAGAAATTTAAAAACCTGTGCGTTACTGGTTCATCTAACTTTTTAATATCCCAAATAAAACAAAGTTTAACCCTGCATGGTTATTCTGGTATTGTAAAGAAAAATCAATTTTGAAGGCACTTAAGTACGCTTCCCAGTACGGTCTATTCTCACCTTAGTCTGGTACATTTTATGCAAGGAAATTTGTTGCACTTATCAACCATGGTATTCAGACATATTTTGTGGGATGTGATCCCTAGGATAGAACGTGACTCAGCGCTGGTTGTTGTACGCAGTCTTGATAGTTGGCAAGTGATAGTTGAATGGTGGGCAGGACTTGTATAATAATCAAAGTTATAACACAATTAATCTGTTTAAAATCGAAACAACAAACCGATTTCCTTACTCAGCGTTTGAACTTATTAAAATATTTTTATTATTAAGCTAGCATAGTTGTTTAATGCTATCGGTGTCATCCATTGCGGCAGAAATGAAATTCATTGTTTTAACGAAAACGTTGATTATTTGCCGATTGAATTAATCTTCTAGCTTTCTGCTGTGATGTCGTTCATTGTCGTTAGTTTTTGTCCTCTTCTCATCTTTTACAAAAATAAGGAAAAATTGAAAAGGAATTATGCTTACAGAAATAAGAGATTTTATGATTTCCTGGGCAAGTTGTTTTTGTGGGAACGTTATGTTCGTAATTGTAGTTTTGAGAAAGCATAATTCTTACTTTACCTTTGCCTTTTGTAACTTATTACCATAAAGAGGAACAACGTAAAATTTATTTATAGGATAAGCTTGTTTTCAGTAACGATTCAAATTATTAATTTTGAAGAACAAGTTTGGTGAACTAGCGACGTTACCACTAGGTTGTTTATTAGGAAGCAGGGTGTAAGTTTTCCTAAAACAAGCAAGGCTTTCTTTATGGGCAGCATTAAAAAAATAAAATGTTATCTTTATATACCGGTTACCCCGTTACACCTCTGGGATAAAAGTAATACGTACTAGTACTATAGCCTAGAACTTGAACTTATAAGACTAGGGGGCAGGTAAGCTGAAATTGGTTCTAATACTTTGACAGAGCTCAATAAAACCTATTGAAATCCGTAAAATGTTTTAAATATTATCTTTTCGAATAGTCAGAGGTCTTAATAACATCCTTAGCTTTTTAATGTGTCTGCCTCAATGAATTAAATCGTTCTCAAATTTAAACTCACTTAAATATCAAAACTTAGCTATTTGTTTATTAAACACTACCTCATAACATAAATAAACACTTACTCTTGGAAATGTAAGCACAGAAACCTCACAGGGAAAGTAGGAAAGAAACAGTTTCATGCTATTTAAATTACTTCCATCTAGTTTGGGGCTTCAACCAAAAATATATTTTACAGAATAAAAAATATATTGCTGCCTTGTAAAACGTTTACTGATATTTCCAAGTCTTAGCATATGTCATGTGACTGTAAACTTTATACTGACGACAAAAGGTACAACTTTCAACAAAGGCGTTTTCATTTATCTTTGATTTTACATGAATCATGCTGTGAGATAATTTCTGGCCAGTTTTTTTACGATACATGAAGTTTCTGTGTGTGCGTTAGAACTATGATTTTTTTATTTTTAGCATATTGGTGGTATTATAATTTTCTTAGCTTCTATAAAGGTTAGGGCTAATGTGATCTGTAACTCCGGTCGACTACTCTTAAACAGGTGTGCTACTGTTAGTTCAGGACTTTGATCTGTAGAGAGCAAAGACTTCCAGCAAAGATAAGTATAAGTGCCGTTGCTATAATTTTTTCTGCTTGTTTGCTTTGCTAAAGACAGTATTTGAATAAATTTTCTTGTTGTTCCATTTTTTATAACCTTTTAAAGAGAAACGTCGGTTAGGCTGCAATAAGATCGCCCTCTGTAGAACACTGGAGATTAAAAGTTATAAAACCGAACTAAAATTGTTTTCGTTTGATATTCACATTATAATAATTGTAAGAATATCACATGTACCTTAAAATAAAGGTGAGATCGAAATTAAGTATAGTTGAACAAGAAGTGGAACTCGTTAATTACACTTTATCACCATGTATGAAACACTGTAGAACGCAGGCTTCTGTAAATCTATCCCTATTCACAACATAACTATACCTATAACTTTTGTAAAATAGTTTTATGCTCTTTTGAGACCATTAAAATTTTGTGAACTGTGAATATAGCGTAAAACTTTAAAACAAAAATAAGGTAAATGCAAGTCCTTGAAACATAACCCCGCGAATTGAAGCACACTCCATTACCTTTGACAATCGTAAAACAGTAGCTATTCGCCTGCATATTGTGAACGGAAGAAGGAATATTTTTCTGTATGCAAGGTGGTGACAGGAACGAATTTAATTAGTTACCCTAAGTTTGTTATACTGTCTGGTATAACTTTGAGCATGATGTCACGAATAACTGGTACGGAAAGTTTGATTACCTCACTTCAAATCGATTTTATACTTTCGCTGAGTATTTTGTAAATTAAATAAAAGTTATGGTATGTGTGTATTACTTCAACATTGTCTTCGCGGAATTAGTAAAGTTGTCTCAGATTCACTAAAGTCGAGTCAATTCCAGCTGTAGTATTGACTCGAACCCGAGTCGATGGCTCCAGCCATCATTCGTGCCAACTTTTGGAATACCCACTGCGCCTACAATATGGATTATTTATTTCATTGTATTAGATATTTTATGTGATTAAACATAACTTAGAAATAGGCCTAAGTTCAGCCAACCTTCCACTTTCAAGCATACTATGAATTTATGATTCGTGTTTTACTGGCTAGTCATACAAAATTTTCGGAAAGTGAATGGTACCCTCCTTGGACTCTTAAGTTGCTTCATAAAGACAACTTTTCATTTATATACATAACATCGGAATAGGACAGCAGCTCATTCTGAAATTGGTGTAACTTTATTGAAGAAGGGCGTCCGAGTTGTTCAGGGACATGTCTAATGTTAAGGGTCACGAGGATAATAGTAAATATACTCCTCGTTTTATCAAATATGGAAGTACTACCCCACTACGTACATCCTGCTTCTTGTATCGGTCCAACTGTCTACTGGGTAAACATGGATATGACAGTTCTTTGGTTCACAGTTGTGCGCCTTTACTTGAGGGTATATGTGCCCTTTATACAGGCTGCTCTGAATGTGCTATGGGTAAATCAGTAGTAAACGAGAGTGAATGTGAAGAACATATGGCATCCTTTGTAAATTAATTTCGTTAATTAATTTTTCAAACAGAAAGTTACTGGAAAAAGAGAAGCTCGCTCGGTTAGTTTTGCTCATTCAGTTTGATTACTTATGTAGTGTGTGAAACCCAATTATTTGCCGAGCTTCAGCTGTTAGTCTTTGGTGACAAATTATTGACATTTCTCCTACTATTAAATGACCATATGGAAATGTAAATGAGATATGGAAGAGAAAGTTTTGTTTAAACTATGAAATAACGCGAGATGAATTTACACATTAAATTAATTGTTCAGTTTTGAAAAGCAATTCTAGATAAATTTCTAAACAGTAGAACTTTCGATAGTGTGACTTTATCTTCAAACCAGATCTTTCACACCGTAAGGAAGATTATGGGACAAGGATTTCTTACCCTTTCGAGGACACGTGACTAATGCCTTCACTTAACATAAATTATGCAAATTGCGCATACATTAGTTGGGTATCTAGACAGTGTTTTGAATACAATGTGACGTTAAACAATGAAAAATGGAATATCTTGAAGAAAAAAAGGAAACACCTGTCCGAACCTCAGCAGACCAAACCGTGGATAGGCAACTTCTGGCACGGACAATGAAAAACAGGAAACTAGAAGTTTAGGTAATGTGCAACGTACGTAGAATCCATGCAAAGTAATCCTTGTAGGTGAAAAGTCACGAAGCCTTTCGGTATTTTCCGGATTGTTGTGAAAAATACCCAAATCAGACGTCTTTCTGGTTATTCCAAGTATTTCCTAGTATATCCATTAATCCTGCAATAGATAGGAAGGAACGTTGGCTTGCTAGGCAGAAGAGAAGTAATCTTAGATGGGTATTAGTCAAGGCAAAATTCCAATCATGGTGCTGCTAAATTTTATGACCAGATTTCACTGTTCACCTCGCACACCTTAACTAAGAGTACGGTAACGCCAAAGTCGGAAGTCAGGCATGTGGTTTTAAGCTTGTTGTCGAAGCCGTATTAATCCTGTCCAAGTTTAATTTAAATGTCAACCGGGTATGAATGGGTGAGCTTTTCTCGCTCCGCTATGAGCGGCTTTACTACTCATCCCCTTCCCCGCTTACTGGTTGTTGACAAGTGTGATTCCCTTGCAACCCTACGTAGAACTGAGTATTCATCTACGCTGCAAACCTATTTGCTAAACACTTGTAAATCCTTCTATGTAAATATTAAGAGAGTTTTTAAATAAACTCTGGGAAGATGTAACCCGGCTACATTTAAACAATTTACAATTAGGCTGCCTTTAGTTTATGTATACGCTTCTTGTCAGCTACTCATGTTTAGATTATGGGCAAGCGTTCTTATTTCTTATAAAGGCTGTTTCCCTACCTCTCTGTATACACTGACCCCCGTATCAGCTCCAAACATCTGACGGGCACCTCGGTGCAGTGTAAACAGTTTGGAAACAGTCACTTGTGTAGTTTATACAAAGAAATATTTCTGTTATAAACTTCGGCTGTCGGGGTATACAAACCGATGAAAAGTCCTGATAATGCGTGAAGTGATGTTGGGATTTTGGACGAGGCCACCGAAGGCTCAATTGAAGCCACAAAACCCGTTCCACCCGTTGGCCTACTTTAATAGTTCCTCATTAGCGGTTGTACCCGGGTCATTAGGAACCGCTTAGACGTGATTTACACCTTGAATCGCTGTTTTATAAACTGTAGCGATTTAATCACCACACGTGGAGAGAGTGAGTGAGCTGCCGGCACAGGTGAGAGGCTTAGACTGACGTCTTGTTTATCCAACTCGGGTTTATGTTGTATACAAGGTATAAATACATGCCGCCGTTATGTATACACATACTACAAATGTGCTGCACAATATTACCCGTGTTTGGGTTTCTCAACCAGAGGTGTGAGATATGAAGCATAGTTACCACCTCACGAACAGACAACGACCGCTTGCGGGGAACTCCATTTAGGACCAGGAGGATCAAGCGGTGGTACGACGGGGCTTAAAACTCGCTGGTAAGCGAAAACCCATAGACTGATAGAGGGAGATCTCTTTGGCCATGGTCTTAGGACAATACTCTAACTTTCTCTGAAGAACTTTGGGCCAGAAAAAAACAACTTTCAAGAAATCTCCAAGACTAACCAGGGAGTTCAAGGAGAAAAAACAGTTACGACTTCTTTAGTTGAATGGTCATGGATGGATGGCGTCTGAATATACCAAAACATCAGTGACTGTGCGTTACTACATACTAGTGGAATACATTCGTGGAGTATAGGTATTGAAGGAAGATTTTGCAAGGTACAGAAAATAATACTATCATAATATGGATGGAGAACTTAAATTAGCCTAACCCTTGGCTGGTTGAGAGGAAAGCAGTGCTGATTTTTCGACCACCGCCAGTGAAAAGTTCTTCAATGAAAGTTAAAACGTCAAAATTTGACTCCTGTCCTCCCGTAGAAGCGTTCTCTGTTTCATTTGTCATTTAATATATTCGAATAAGTGGTTTATCACCTTGTAAATTGTAATGTGTAGTCCATCAGTCGGCTGATTACATCATTTTACGAACATAAACTTGACGGAATGTGATTTTGGTGAAAGACATTACTAAGTCGAATAAGGAGACTGAGGGCTACTAAGGCTTTATTTTATATACGGGTGGGTCGGAGAAGAATGGACAAAATCGTGCTTATAATAAGTTAATTGCTGGTGTTTGCGAAAGACAGGTATCTCGCCTGCTGTAAACATTGCGTAGTTGTGATAATTTGTAATACAAAGAGTAGCCCAATTGTACAATGCATAGTGGTGTTTGATTCTGTTTAAGAAATTTTCCTAACATTGGGCTCTACCATCATGTCACATTTGTGAAATTAAAGATGTTAAAGCTATTCTTGTTATACATGGGAATATTAGACATATCATCTGATCATCTACTAAGACGTAGCTGAATCGAAACAGAACTTCTCACAAAACCGAGTATCTGCTAGTTAGCAGAGGCTTTCATCAAAACCAAAGTTCATTGATCAAGTCGATTTTCTGTCGCAATTACACGAGAAGAACAAACAGGACATTAGATGTGATTTATCGAAAGGCGATACATTTTGTCCCGTTATTTGTCAGCCTTGAACAATCCTAGATGCATTTAGAAGTGTTTGTCAGCCCAAATAGCCATCGATACTGGTAAACTATAACTTAACACGCAGCAGTTTAAGAACAACACACATTTATGTTGTATCATTTCCGGCTTTTGTTTGGGAACGTTTCTTTCCACGTTTTGTCCGACAACCGACAAGGTAAACAAGTTCTCAGTTAGTGGAGAATTAGACTATATCTATATACTTTTATTATAATTGCCTTTGATAGATAATTTCATTACCGACTATTCTGTAGTAACAGAACTCTATTACGAAAGCGAAACGCTGGTGAGAAATTTGAAAAGACTTTTATTAAGATACGAATTTTTTGCCCCAAACAAAATATGTTTCTTCGACGGTCGATTTTGTGCAATCTGGCATTTTACATTCGAGGTGTCCTACGGAATTCAATGTTATCTGCAATTACACTTTAGGTTGCACCGAATCTTCGCCTTTGTCGAGCGTGACCTAAGGATGCTACGAACGTTTATATCATATCCGTGTCTTAAAAAATACTTTGCTGGAACAGGTACAGGGTATGCTTAGAGAAGGTTGTCATCTAACTCCGTAATGAAATACGCCAATGAAATCTGAGACACAAAAGTGGTCTTTCATGTGTTATCGAGACAGTCAATAAAATGTTAAAAAGCATTGGATGAGCTTTCTGTTATAATATAATGTAACGACGCCATAACTGTATATCAAAACGTCCATAATATTCAGTAAACTCTGTAATAAATGACTATTAAGAAGGTTATAGGTGCCACTGAAAATATGAATAGGCCTAGATGTGTCGCTTTTATGTGAAACGCTTACTTATTCATCATTATTAAAATGAATTGCATTTAGGTTTTTCACCCCTAGGGTACTATCGACGGTGTCATGGGAACTATTCGATAAAGAACTAAGACCAGAAAGTGCAAAATTCTGGTTAAACTATAACTGGTTCTAAGATGGAAATTGTAACAATTTCACAATTTTATAATCGTTCACATGTTATCTCGGTAAAGTGTAATTTTTTTCTGTGGTAGTTTTGTTAAGTTTATCATCGGACAACTATTTGTCGTAGAGAAAAATTCTAAACATATAAATAGTGAATTATCACAACTTCCCCAACACCAACCTTGTTTCCTGTAAAGATTCGCGTGAAAGGGGACTGCTGTTAGTCATTTAAATATGTATAAAATGTACAATCTTTTTTAAAGATACTGGGTATTTATTTATACTCTGGGATGACTGAACAATGTGTCTGACCGTATTATTCAAGAACTTGTTAAAAACAAATGAAAACTGCTAATGCGTCTACCAATATTCTATGATCTGTTGCGAATCGTTTTATCAGTGCATTGCAATCAGTGAGATATTCTCCAGAGGGTGTTTTGGCGTGCGTCTTCAGCGTCTGCTGAGATACCAGAAGATGACAGTTTGCTGTTCTCTCTGTCAGAAACAAGAACACATTCGATAAATTTTCGTCTTTTCGCGTTGGTATTCGTTTCAATGGTTTAGAAGAAAATCAATCCACTTTTTATCGGATTATTCAGATAAAGATGCAATACGTTGTAGGTTAAATTTATCGCTTTTGATAATTTTAATATTCTTCAAACTGAAACCGACGTATTTTTTGAAAATTGAAGAACCAGCTGTGGTCTTTTGCATAACCATTCCTTATAGGTTGTCCGAAGGATATTTTCAGGGTATGAAAAGAAGGGGTTTGTTTATGTAATGCAAAAAAGTGAAAAGTCTTTAACTGTTTGATATCTTTGATTTGATGTATTTGATATTTAAAAGAATCGCAAAACTTCCAAGTTTCTATTTCAAATCGACATACATATTATACACTGGTTAAAACCAATTAATTTACCAGTTTGGATGGCTACTTCTGCTTTTGCTAAGTAACTGTCCTGAACAGTGCAGCAGCTTATTTTGATATTGTTATTAATATTGGAACATTTGGCACGTACTGACAAAGGAAAAGGAAAGTGAGCTTACCATTTCTAATGTAATTTCCTTATTTCCTTATTTTTTGTGTAATAAAGGATTATGTGTTATCTATTTTAAGAAGTAAGTACTGTTTTTGCTTCGTCACTAGTTTTTTGTAAGTAATCTTCTTTTACTTTTTGGACATAAGGGAATGTTTCCATTTGAAAAATTGGAATAAAATCAATCTGTATGTACCAGAAAGTGAAAGGTTTTCCGTGTTTTAAAGCGACGTGGTAGTATTGTGTACCCGCATAAACAAGAAAAATCTCTCCCTAGAGATATTGGTGTTTGTACAAGATACATCCGTTTACTGATTACTCTGTAAACTTTCCAAGTCCTGCTAGAAGCTCCTCTGCAAAATTTATTTAATTTTTAGGGTGGACTTCAGGGATCACTCCTTTGGCGAGTGGATCTCCCTCTCTCTTTTGCAGTGTCAAAGGCCACTTATAGGGGTTATGGTCATGGCAGGCACTCTCAGAGGGTGAATTTCCACTAAAATATTCTAAATTAGTAAGAGTATTACATTCCTTGTAAGGAAGCAAAGTTGCTTCTACCATGTTGCCTTGAACTAACATTAAACACAACGACGTCACTTCATAGACATAAAATTTGTCCAGGTCTTTTGCTTTACAGGCTACAAAAGGCTGCTACATCACATTACGTTGCATAAATTTGTAACATTTTCTTGTTATGTGTTGGTGGATTTAGCTTGTAACCTCTGACGACTGTGAAAAATTATTGCAAATTTGAAATATCTCTTTTCCCATTATTCGTATAATTTGGACTTAGCAGGATGAATTAAATTTACCAACACCATTTTGTCATGAAGGGCAAAGAACAACACTGCGGGCGAGAGGCCGCCATGTCGTACTGTACTCAGTTGTACCCATTTCATTTGACGGGGCCACTACCCTCTAGTTCGTACGTTCCACTATCTTGCCTTATATACCCGTGTCCTGGATCTGTGTAATAAGAAGGTAAATGGTACATTATGCAAATTCGCCGACTTTTGTTATAAATTACTATGCAGGTATGATTTTTACATTAACATAAAAGTCTAGATACAATATTATAACTTAACGGTAGTTCTCGCGTAAAATAAACAGTGGCGCGCATGGCCGCTGATGTAAGTGAAATTTCTAGCAACGCTTTTAGTACGTTATTGGTGAGATCATGAACAAAGATAACTAGCGAGGCCCCGTTATACCAACTGGAAATACCAGGATACATAACCTACATTTGTTTTGTCAGAAATCACCATCTTTTGTCTTTGACGACGAAGTATGGAAAGGAATGGGGCAATTCTAATTCCATTTGTACAGCAGTATAAACCTCAATTTTCCATGCAATGATTTTGGTGGCAATCGGACAATGCAATTGCTTCGCTTAAACTAGTAATGTCAGAGGATAAAAGGCATCCTCTCAGCTAAGGAGAGATAGATTTTGTTATATTTATATAGTTTATTATACATATTTTCAATATTATTACATTAATTTCATGTGAACAGTAAGTGTAATTCTGCTTTTTAGTTAAAATACCGTTGTTGAAACAACATATCAATTTATAAGTTAAATGTGACCAACATTTCCTATTTAGAATGATTACTGATAAAGCCAATTTAAACTTTATTTAATCGCAAGTAAATTTGCATCTTAAGTTTTTATGGAGTACCATATTTAATGATGTTCTTGGTCAAATTCACAGTTATACCGAGAGTAAGTTCAACTTTTTATCATCTCCAACACATTTCCACAACTAGTCTTTATTTTTATTAACTTTTCCCTCAATTTATATTACGTTACTTTTCAAAAACAATTTTGTTTTAAAAAAATTAAAAAAGGATCTTCAAATTTTGTTAAGAGGGAACTTTACCACCTGATTTTCGTTAACCTCCAGCAGAAAAGAAGCGATAAGTCAGTGTTAGTGTTACGCTAGCCTTTTAACCTCGCTGCTAAAAGATGTGTTTAATGCTACACAGCTACGGGTAGGAAAAAAATCAGGTGCAAAAGGGCTATCATTTTTGTTGAGTAATTAACAGCCCGTTTTAATGCTTTGTATTCTTCATACTTTAAATTAACTTAACTGATACTTTAACATTAAACAATTAAGTTCATATCGGGTCAGTACTTATTTACCATTTCCATGTAAAAATTAAAACCTTGTAATTTGTTATGTAACCAAAGTTTGTTATATTATCCTTCCCACAAGGCTGCAAGTGTAAACCTCATACTGAAAGTCTGCCCAAATATTCCGTGTGTTCTACAACGATTTTATCCACATGCCATGTAATTCGTATCATTCAACCATATTAGCTAGAAACGTTGAAGCCATCTTTCCAACTCTAAGCTAGTGGTAACAGTGTATGTGATTTGCTCTTGAAAATGGAACAGATAGCATCTTGCAAATTTTCGCTTAATTATGCAAAACTAATGGAAATGGATATTTTTTCGTTAATATAAAATTTAAATTATTGTAAAAGGTAGAAAATGAACGTTGATGGTAAACCGTACAAAATGGAACATTTGACTCTAAACGCAGAAAAATATGTGTAATTCCATAAAGCGTGTTTCAGCTGTATGGTCAGATGGTAGACTCTATTAGCAGGCAAAGGAGACCTTCCCGGCTTAATGTTTCAAACAGTCTTCAACTTGCAAAGTGAAAATTGGAAAAAAATAAATACACCCGTTTTATCCTGACAAAAGTCTCCAAACGCATAAATCGAATTTTCAACGTGACTAGGTCTCAGCTCTTTTATCGGAAAACTTGAAAATATGTTCTTAGAAACACTACTTACTCTTGCAATATGATGGACTTAATAAACAAAAGGATATTATGCATCAAAATTTAAATTCTGATTAAAACTGAACAAATGTTTAATATGAATTTTAAAAATCAAAATATTGAATAGACTTGAAAACGATTTTCACTTTTCAAACTCCTATCTGTATATCGTAGTGGGTGTCCAAATGAAAATAAATGCCATTAGCTCCAATATTCTTCCTCTTTACTTCATTGTTTTCTTCCAGATCGGCAAAATTATAAATTACTATACTATCATGATAGTTCTCTGCTTTAGCAAAGTAACAACGACAATATAGGAGCAGATAAAAAAAGGAAAGTTCAAACCAACAGAACCATATGCTAGGCATAGGCCTACACTTCACCTACCCCAAATCCGTACCCTGCCCTGGAAATCTAGGCCTTTAGGCTAGCTTTATTCTTTTTTTCCTATTGTTCCACTTGTTTTGCAGAACTCTTGACCGCTCGGTTTTGCCATTATAAAGTAAGCTTAAACCGAAATTAGTATATAAAAATCACAATTGGCAAGATGTTTAATAAGCGATTTTATGCAGAAGATAAACATTAGAGAATATATTAGTGATGACTTAAGTCCTATATTTGCTATAATACATAGCTTAACTTTGGTAAAATGATTTTTTTATGATTAATTTGTTGAAGGATTTAAACATGGTCTTGAAAGTGACATGATTTGGCTTAGCATTCATAAAGGCGTTGAAAGTAACTTATGGTATACAAATCTTGCTTGTCTGCCTTATATCTGTGTTACGTGGAAACAAAATAATATAATTAACCCAAATATTTTTCCTCTTCACTTCACATTTTTCCTAACCTTTGTCAAAATAAATGAATTATATTAACACATTGATTTTTTCAAATCATGTGAGCTAAATTGAAACTTGAAGAAACTCTTTCGGAAGTACCTCCAAGAGACAACATTTTGGTTTTCATTTGATACTTAAATAAGTATCTTTCAGCCCAAGCTTTAATGTGTTTCGAGTTGAAATTCAAAACCTAGCCCAACTGCCCATTCCTATGGCTCTCAATTTCAGGTGATAAATGTTTACTCCATCAACCAAGCATTCTTTGGCTTCTATTTTCCTCCATTTGATAACGTTCGTTTCCCCACGTCAAAGAATGAACCTGCCCTTTTTCTTGCTCTTTTATATCATTTTAAGCCATCTAAAGCCCTAAACCGAGGACCTCTGGGATATTTCACTTTTGCCTCTCAAATGGGTTTTGAGCGCTCCAGATAACAGTGGCTTCTTTCACGTCCAAGATTATACCTCAAGGTATAAAGTAAGCTGCTGTCGTTTACATTTCTGAATCAATTTTTTATTGGATCAACTTTTATAAGACGTCTCAGATGTACATTAAAACAATTTCAAAACGATTTCAAGCTTAACTTATCTGCTAATAGGTGTAAAACTAAGTGAATAAACTCTTCATTGACTTTCTGTGGATTGCGTATAAAGGAAAGACGTATTGGTTGTAAAATGTGGTCCAGAGAGTTCCGGAGAAAAGTTAAAGTAGAAGAATGATGGATAAAGTAGAAGAAAAATGATGGATAAAATAGTAAGGAAATAATCCCTCGTATAGCTGAGGATTTAAGATTGGTTTGTTTATTTCATACCAATTGAAATCGTTATCCCTGGGCTCGAGGAGCAAAGTTATTTGTTTACATTTAAATCAGAGGATTTATGGAAGCTGCCGAAACGTCTTGTTCCAGAACTGGCTTTTCTCTCAGCCTCTTTCTCGTTTCCTTTATTTCCTAATTTGGAGGTTAAATGGACTTTTAATGATGTTGGACGCTTGGTAGATGTGACGGTGCGACCAAGCTTCAAGTGAGAAGTTGGTTTAGGTTACAAGAATATGAGTCCGGTTACTCCTTTTTCGCTTCATAATGGTCTCGTATCTTTTTCCTTGTCAGTAGGTAGTCATAATTCTTCCTCCTTTTACCATCTTAGCAGAAATCTGGAGTTCTGTTCATCGATATCTTCTTTTAATGAAAAAGAATAAAAACTG
Organism: Holothuria leucospilota; assembly: GCA_029531755.1. Lineage (NCBI taxonomy): Eukaryota > Metazoa > Echinodermata > Holothuroidea > Aspidochirotida > Holothuriidae > Holothuria > Holothuria leucospilota. Next base: position 46,359,018 of record CM055965.1, read on the forward strand.
GAAAAAGCCTTATGTTCGCATTAAGTCCACTTATGGCGTTTTCTTACAGCATTAGAATCTCATCCTTCGAGACACATCAGCCTGCACTTATGCCTTTCTTGTCTATCTGATTTTTGCAACTTGTGTTTCGTGTACAAACAAACATGCTTCTACAGTTAGTAAAGTTTTATTCAAAATATAACAATCCCAGGGATTTAAATCAAAGTTGTGTCGGATTGATTCTGGTGGAAATATGTTACTTTTGTAATTGATGTAGAGGATGACGATCTCCCTCATTTTGACAGTTCAGATAGATTATTCAATCATTACTGAAAACTTAAGTTACATTCTATGGACTTATTCTAACAGAATATAGAAACAAACATATCTATTTTAATTGGTTATGATCATACCAATGTTGTACATACCCGAAACAGTGAACGGAAACAGGAAAATAATTGGATATACGCTTTTGCGACTATATCTGTTTTAAGCTAACTATCAAGTATTTAGGTATGAATGTGAATCCAGAATGATTAATGATACAATAGTACCGCCGTGTGTTACTACTTTGTGCGTTGCGGTGGGGGATGAATTTTGCGACGACCACATAGATTTGACAAGGTGGCATTTATCTCAATCAAATTGTAACATATAATTAGTATAAACCAACCACTTGAAGTGTAACGTGGTTGGCAAACGTGAAAATGAATTAAAAATGTAAAAAATGCGTTTATGGGAAGATAAAAGACCAACCGAATGTTCTTAAATTTAGAACCTGGTTAAAATAACTAACCCCTGGTCTTTTTAATACATCACCACAAGCAAAAACAAAACACAGATTGGGTTTTCATTTTCAAGTCCTACCAAATTTATCCAGTAGGGGGTCCATGAGTTGGGTTGCGCGGTTTTTTTGGTTTGGATGTAGACTAATTTGCTGGTCTGACTTCTGGTTGTATATGTCGATAAAACTGTATCAGGTGTCCTTTTGAACATTAAAAGTTGACCAAAAAGGCTTTAACTGAGGAACTTATTTCTTAATGGGGAATTTTGCGTTAAGCCAACGTAGAGAAAAGAAACTTGTTACACTGATGTTTCAGGTAGGCCTAAATGAACATAACATTCTTGTTGTAAGCTGAAAATTTTATGGTGTTCATTCAATACTTATCAGTATGCAGCAAAAACAAGGAGCAGAAATGTGTCGGACGGTCACCTATTTTTAAGTAAGGGAACAAGGTCTTCTCTATGAATACTGTCCCATTTGAAAAAAATTCACAGCTGATAATTTCAGTATTTTTTGTGAGAATTGTGAAAGAACAACGTATTTCGTTCCGAACTTGGTAGTAAACTGGAATACTCTGACGGGCCGTATATAGGGTAAAGTGGTTCCAAGATGCAATATCTAGTGGGCTCTCCAATGGCACTCAAGTAGGCCTAAGCACAATCATCTTCTTTATCTCTAAGACTCTAAAAGAATTTTTTCCCACAAACATACACTCTGTTTCTTCTGTTTAGAACAAGTGACCTCGAAAGATTGTCGTATGCTGACGAAAAATCTTAATATCAATACTGTGGTTCATTTCCAGCTTTGCAGTGTAATGTAGTTTGGGTATCCCTTCGGACAAAAATATCTGAACTTTGTGGCGCTGTTTGGTTTGGTTCTTGGATCCCACCAGCCCTGGACATCCGAGCAGGGCTGGCGCTTCATTTCAGTCGTCATTTACCATTTCTGTGTAATAGACTCAAGCCCCTGCAGTATCATAACTTGTGTCATTTGTATCTGCCATGGTATACTTATTACATAACCCAAATCAACCGTCTTGCACCATTCAGACTTTTCTGGAGGACAGAGTTGGTATGAAATGGTTTCCCTGAAAACAAGAAAAGTAAAGGGAAAATGCAGTCACTCCAATTTCAATCAGCAGATTGGTATCCGGTATCTTAATTCATGAATGGCTCATGTGACAATACTTGTTACTGAATTGTTAAATTCATGCAGAACAACTCCTTGCTTTTCATGTACTATTCAATGTTGTTTCAAAACATCATGAAAGATACTTTTTCTTGCTTTTTTTCATCCATCCGCCTCTCCTAAAAATTTAGGCTCCTAGTTATATACCAGAAAAGTTAAAAACAGGAGACCAGAATGTTTTTGTTGAAAGCAAGACGTTCAACACAAACTTAATTTCTTTTGTAAGTTTCCATGCTCGTTTGGATGCCCAACTCTTGACTGGGCAATTTTGTTTTTTTGCCATTGGGAGACAAACCTCTCTTTATTTAGGGCATATCAGATACACTGTAAGCCACGCAGGCTATCGCCAAAGGTACGATAGAGTAACTTTTGACGTAGACTGCAAATAGAAAGAAAACAAAGAATGTGGACGACTTCGGCGTCAAAAATATGACGGCTTTGTCACTGCACTGATTGATAGGTTAAATCACAGCAGTGACGTATCTTTCACGTGCCATTGTGGATTTGGTCACCATGATAAGTGACCTTTCTGTGCCGACCAAAAAAAAATGTCTTTGAAAACCTGGTAAAAAATTATATGCCTAAGGAAATGAGGAATTTACGTAAAGTGAAAAATGCAAAAATGTCTTACAACGCTCCTGCCATTAATCATAAAATGTAATGAGTGAAAAAAACTTTAACACAACCATGACAATCTTTTTCACAAAGAACCCTACTTTTCATTGTGAAGTCCAGAGTTTAATTTACAATAGCCGACTAACACGATTTTCTATCTGTCGGCTTCGTTGAAACTATTGATAAAGTTTACTTTAGTAACCTGGCAACAGATCTACATGATTTCTTCTATCTCAACAATAATTCTTCTAATTTTAGATGTTTCTAGTTTTTTTCAGTTAGGCTAACCTTAAGTTCTTCTAGTTTGGACAGAAAACGATAGCTTTGTGGCAAGGAATTCAGTATTTACACCTTATAACTTTTAACTGATAATGATCTGATGGTATATCTTTAATGAAAATTACCATTAAATTCTCATTGCAGGGTAGAAATATTTTCAAGGAAAAACATGAAATGTAGTAAAGGTATATTAGATAATATTTACTAGATATGTCCTACTTAGACAGCTAGATATCTGAATAATATCTAAATTTACTGACATTTCAAGTAAAAGATGCTATCGTCTCAGAAGATATCTGATGCCATTGTAAAGGTATATTCCTGTAACAGTTCTTAAGGGTCCTATATGATTAAGAAACTGTTCCAGTACATATCCTCCAAACTCTGAAGCAATATTCTATTTCTAACTCAAAATATCTCATTTTAAATATCAGGTTACTTTTGTCACGAAATACATCCAGTTCTCATAAAGGTCACACAATGTAATGTAAATCGCCTTTTGCCTCAGATTACGTTTGTTATTCTCTTTCATTGATCATGTAATGTCCTGTTTGTCCTTAAAATTTGATACTGTTGGAATGTTTGAATATCTTCCCATGTAAATCTAGCATGAAACTATACCATATGTAGGGTTTAGCAAACAAAGTTATTAAATATCCTATTTACGGTATCAATATCACATGGAAATGAAATGTTATGTCTAATCAATGTGCCGAGATGACATCACATATTTCCCATCATGCACTGTATACCCTTGAAAAATCTCGTGTCTTTCAAAAATCTTATCTTCCAAATGCTGTATGCTATTTAGATGCGGGTTTCACCTCTTTAAACAGAAAAATTTTCTGCATTTTTGGAAATCATTTAATCCCTTTAATTACTCCATCCCATGGATGGTAAACGTTAGGAAGGTGGGAGGATTCTTCCAAGGTAATTGTGGTATTTGGAGGAAAAGTTTGCGTTTGGGAGGAAATTTGGCATTGTATTGAAGTGGAATATGCAAAAACAAGCACGTGGGAATGCTTACGTCCTTTCTGGGAAATTTACATTTATCCAGTCATGGCTCCATTCCAATAACATCCTTATACTTAATTTCATCCTAATCTTCCTTTCCGAACAGTCCTATTCAGTCTTCCTCTCAGGTACTTCTCCTATCTTCATGGCCAACCACAACCCAGCCTCTGATCACAGAAGAAGGAGAGGAAAAAAAAACTTCGTAAAATATTATTGAGTTTGTAGATTTTACCATGTAGTGACATGATGGAAACTTTCAAAGGTTAATGATTATAAGTGGAAATATCAATGTCTATTTGATTTGATCTTCTTTTATGAACAGAAAAAGAAGACTTAGGAAGGGGTGGTATGTGACATTGTGATTTGACCAATGAAATTTCTGATTAAAAATTCCCACCATACTCTAATGTCATAGGTTTGTATTCCTGAACAGAGTATTTACATAATTCGTTTTGCATAAAGGATTTCTACGGCATTAAAGAAATAATACACCCTAATAAAAGTTTGTGCTAATTATCTTTCTTTTGTTTTATTCCAAGAAATTTATACAGTAGTAATGATTCCTTAGTTAACTTACCAAAAGTAATGAAATATATGCACAGTCCAATAAAATTCTGTGAACGAAAAGATCTTTTAAGGAGCATATAAACTAGAGAGACTCCCATAGGTTCATTTGGTAGTTTATTGTTTTATGCAACTGTATTCCCCAGGTGAATCCTGCCGTTGTTCGTTGGTTTTGTAGGTGTTAAGCAATCCCTAGCTCATCACCTGAAATTTATCTTTTGTGATAAATAACTCCCCCTAACCCTCTCCCGGCTCATTTAGTTCAAGCTCATTGGGATTCATGTGACGCGACTGATTCCAATGTAAACTATTGTTTTGACTGATACCGATTGCAAATGAGAATATCATGCATGTTTTGTTTATAAAATTCAACAACATCCTAATTAGTTATAACACTTCTAGCATAAACGTACGGTACTTCGAGTCTTGGAAAGCGTGTCTTTATGGGGAGTGTATCCGCCAGCCGATCGTCCCAATCAGGTTAGCTGAGTCTTCGTGTCAAAAACAAAATTCGACTTTTCTTGTGGGAGGGGATGGTTGCTCGCAACCAGTTCGATGATTACATACCGGAGATGTCTATCGTGGCATGTATGTGGTGGCACTGCTTCCTGAAAGGTCATGCAGGTCTTCGCAAAAATGGGTGACTGAGAAAAATCATTTCACAAAAGAATGCAAGTGACAGAGAAGGAGATGAAAAAGAAGGGGAGGACTTCGATTAGAGATAAAAGAAAAATAAGATATTTTTTATGGACGAAGGATTCCTCTTCGCGATTAGCAAGTGGGAACGGGGCTGACTGTTTGGGTGGTATCAAATTGTTCTGTAAGGTTTTCTAAATGACAGGCTCAGAATTGGATGAGGTGATCAAAATGGCGGGAAACTTGTTCTCTTCATTCTTTACTTCACGATTTTAAGTTCCATCGACTGGCGTTGAAGGTTACACATTAGACTTGATGGTGCTGTATAGTAGCAGGCACGTAGCCACGAGGGGCACGTGCCCCCCCCCAAAAAAATCAATTAAAGGTCTTGCACTGAAGGAGGAAAAATTTGTTAACGGAGACCAGCCTTTTTGGAATACAAATATAGGAAGGAAAAATGGAAATGTCGCACCATTTTGCATCTAGAGTCCTTGGAATGGGCAAAACTTTTCAAAAGGGAGGGGTACTCCCCCTTAGACCCCTCCCCAGGTCGGCGAAACTCCATCATCGATGCCCCCCCCCCAAATTGGTTATTCTGGCTACTGGCCTGTACAGTAGTTGCTCTGAATTGACATTGATTAACCTCTGATAAGGTGGATAAGTTAACTTTTAGAAGTATTACAGTCGTGTTATTGTCTTTTTAGTACTAGTTTACAAGAACAAACATAATCACGTATCAAAATGAGGAATGGGGCTCGTCTATCAGTGAACAGTTATTATAAGAACAAAAATCGTCACTTGAAAAAACTTATTTGCATGCAGCCTACACTAAGGGCAGTTGCGAGATCAGGTCTAAGAATTGTTATCATTGTTAATTTCCTGAAAGTGGTAATTAACTTTCAGATTAGGTCTAGGGATTATTTTATTCACTTCAATCATTGATGTTTTTCACAATATCTTACAGTCCAACTTTCAATTTACAGAGTAGCAGGGATGCTTATGTATACTTTTAACCTGCAGGCACTAGTTAGCAGCCTTTTTAAATCCAAGGGAAAATACATCTGACAACAGGCACATCGGGGCTGGGGACGCCATCCGCTCAGAACCCCCCCCCCCCCCAAAAATGTTGATTTCAGGACACAAAAGTCTTTTTAAGGGCAATGTACAGGTCACGATTGTTGGCCATGGAGGGAAAACTTCAGGGCAAACATCTTCCGTCCCGTGTCAAATGCCACTCCCCATAAGCATATGTCCCTAGATATCACAAGGAATCCAAGTAAATCAAGTAAAGAGAACAAACGCATGGAATCGAAATATACTATGAAGGAGGGGCCATTGAAGAAAGAAGTAGGAAAAACCGTTTCTGGGAGAGAGAATTTGTGGTTTAGTTAGGCTTCTTTCTAGTCGTTACCAATAGTTTACTGGTTGAAAGAAAATTCGCAATTTGTAAAAGAAATTTCGTAAAGCCTGTCCTTAGATTTCTCCCTCCATTAAACCTCATAAGCTAGGTCGGCAAAGAAAACTGACTACTGGAACTCTGATTCGTTTTTAAAATAAGATGTATGACGATGTGGTCAGTTGTTCATTGCTTAATAACTTCCGATGACTTGATGAGTGTAACCACGTACCTCGAATATAGATACAATAGTCTTCCGCACATCTTTAGACAATGTCGTTTCTTGTCATCGTATCCTTTTTGTACTTTGTACAGCGGCATAATAACACCCTATAAATATGTTGCAAGGAAATTGTCATGCAAAAAAGAAAGAGTGTAGGTGTATTTAAAGGCACACTGCAGGCTCTGTGTTATGCGAATGCATCCTTCTTCACAGGATACGATACATTTGTATACATCGGGCACCTTTAAATGGGATCGACGCAACAGATCGTTTATATAAGTGGGACCCTAAATCATGATGCTTTCATAATGACGCTGCACCCCTAACTTCGGTAAGACCCCACCCCACCCCCATATGAATCAGATCAAAATCCAGTAGCTGGTCAAATTCAATTTTTAGATTTTTAGCTTGAGGTTAACTGATATTTCGTACACTTTGATGAGCCTGGGTGCCTTCCTGATTTGTGTTAACAATACAACGGTACGGGTGGGTTCGGGAAGAGTTGGGAAGTGATGAAATGAGTGGGAAGGATACTTAAAAGTATATTGCAGTGGTTCGCATTTCGTTTGCCTAGGCATGGGAGTCCGCAGAAAAAATTCAGGGGAGCAAAATTTTTTAAGGGGTACCAACTTTATTCATGGGAAATATTTCACTCCCAGAAAAGAGTTTAGATGTTACTTTCACACAGTGTTGACAAAGGCGTAGCCAGGAATTTACCAGGAATTTTTCAAGGGAGGGAGGGGGGGGACTAAGCCCATAGGCAGACTCTCAGCGCTCCGCGCCAACCACCATGGGATGGCGCGGAGCGCAAGAAAATTTTGGCCCTAAATGCTTCCCAGATCGCTGGAAATGGCACTTCCAAGGCCTATTTACCGCATATAAAAAGGGAAACACTATAGCAATATCATATTATAAACTTTAAAAAATACCAAAAATATGTGCGTGGGGGGGGGGGGGGGCTGAGGCCTGAGCGTTGATATTTTTATTCAATTCCTGTTTTGAGAGTAGAAATTCACACTGAGTGAACTGTTAAGAAATATTGATGTTATACTTTCTTCGTTTTTTCTTTATTTTTCAAGTTTTTTCAAGTTTTTGATTTTCCGGGGGTGGGGCAAGTGCCCCCTTGCCCCCCTCCGGACGCCCATGTGCCTAGGTTTCTTCTTTCTTTTCTACGGAAGCGGTCCTCCAGTCATTATTCCCTTTTTCTTAAATCTTTCTCATAAGACCAGACTTATTTGAAGAAACAAGTTGGCCAAAATGAATGAAATAAAATGTATAAAGCAATTATTACATAGCCTTCATGTAGTGCAAGTATTACCAAGACATCACTCACTAATGCGTATTAATATACTGGATGACGTATTGTAAATCCTTGCTGAATTTACCTCCACTTATTTCTACCCATTCTCTCACTTCTCCCGGCCCTACCTCTACCCTCTCCCAAAGAACTTGGCGGGAGCTCAGATGGGGATATGGGGATAGTAGAAATAACTGTTCTTGTTTTAGTTTGGGAATAACGATTGATTATAAAACGATGCTTGCTGTGTGAGAGATGAGGAAATTGTAGCTAACACCGATTTAAACATTACGTGATTCCATCACCCTTAAAGAATAAACAAATCCAAACTTACAAATAACGTAAATAATAAAGGAGTAGATCATAGATAATTTCAAATAAAGATCTCCATTGACTTGATTTCTTCTCTCATTCCAAGATGCCATCATTTTTGGTTGCATATGGTAGTCATTTAGTAGGGACTGCTTTCTGCCTTTTTAAGTATAGCGTGTTATACCGAAATGAATATGTAAAGCTGGTCATGTTGGAAAGATAGTTGGTTTGTGATCTTTGACGTACGTAATGTCTGTGAGGAAACAAACCTTGCCATCATGTACCTGTAATAAACTAAGTATGATATATGCCATCCACCGTCTTTGCCGTCTTTGGTGCAAAGAAAACTAAAATCAATGAAATGATGAAACGATATTTCAAATGTTACTTATAAACAGGAATTGAAACTTAATGTTCAATTGTTTCCACGTGGTCAAAACTATCTTCAAGTTCAAAATGAAGGTACCTTCCGAATAGGTATGTATAAAATAAAATAGGTACGAACAGGATGAGTATGAAATGAACAGAATAGGTACGGTATGTACAGAATAGGTATTTAACGAATATATTCATAGAATTTTGATATATATATATATATATATATATACAGTTTATACAACTTTCGGTAGCTCTACTGTCCTTTATACAAGACGTTATACGACGTTATTGACTCTTTGCAAGTCGTTACTAAAAATAAATTTGTGGATGACATATTTCCGTAATTCGTTAACTGTTGGTTTACAGATGGTTCTTTCTTAAATGCATTGATTAACATAAATGAGAAAACCCGTGGCATTTCTTTATCTAAAATCCCGGAGTTTCGTTTTGACGCTTGTAGAACAACTGCTGTAGGCTTACCTACAAACTGAAATAACATGAAGTCATTGTAATGAAGCTGTCGTTTAACGTTATTTACCCCTTCCAGCTCTACCTACCCAGTTTCTTCTAGTGTTTTTTTTTTTTTTTTTGCCACTCATACGGTACCTAGTGTCAAAATAGGGCAGACGCGGCGAAGTACTCCTCGAAAACACTTTGTCAGCCAAAAAGAAAACTGTCAATTTAATGTACTAAATGCATGCAGCTATTCAATCCGACACCCATGTGGCTAGTTTTCTCAAATTTCTGGTGACGCAATATTTCCACCCCAGCCGTCCCCTCCCCCTGTTACCCATACATGCTCCCAAGTTGGTCCAAACCTTTTCGTCACTCTCCACCTCCAGGGCTGTAAAATGTGCCAAGAACCGTTGAAATTCGGTTCTGGGTCAAACTTGCAACCTTTTATATTTTGTAAAAAGACTGGGGCAATTAAAACCCTTTCCAAACATAGGGTTCATCTTATCAGGATGGTGATAACATTTCAGTGCTAAAAGGCTATCACTAAAATGTCGCATTGTCTTTATTCGTTTCCGACGACTGCCACCAAGCATGATTAGCCAATTTGTCTTCTTTTTAGAGAAGTTTACAGTCGTAAAAACTGTTGATCAATTGAATTTATTTGCCGGTTGTTTGACTTTTTTCATGCCCACTAAATATTACGAGGGCTGAATGAAATGCTTCATAAACAGTATGAACAAACACGAGAAGGGCTATGTCGTGACAGAGTTGGCCAAATTGATACATCATCGAATCGGATTAAGCCTGGCAATCTCTCGGATGCTTCAAAGTTCGACCTACTTTTTGAGCAGACTGCACAGAGGATGGGCAAAGTAAAGTGAAAACCGCAGTTGTTCGCTTTCAACTTCAAGCACAGCAGGACTGAGAAGGTGCTAATTCGCATCTATTTTGTTGACAAGTTGACGTAGATACAGTGGGCTTTTGTTGCCCTTAGACGTTGTTCTTTTCTGATCCTTGGTAGACCACCCGCCAGTCAGCTGTCATCAAAAAGGAAACAAAATTAATTTGTTGAAAGATGGCGGAATCCATAGTAAGCTGTGTCAGTCTCCCTTCGGATGCATACTCCCTCGTCACCGCAGTATTTGTTCTGTTCTGATCTCTGTTGTTTCAAAACAGAAAGAAAAACACAACACTCCCTAATTGAATAATTCGCATTTCTTGTATTGAAATCTCGATCAAAGTTCGGCGACAGTAATCACGGAAGTGATACCTTCCGCGGTAGTACTGCCATGGAAAGTCAGAGAAGACTAATGGTTTCGTCAGTTTTGAGTATAGGCCTGTAGTTGTAGGGTTACATACCTTCCACAACCTACCACAATTCATGTATCTTTCCCGGTTACTTCTGAAAGGGGAAAACTGCGTTTGAAATTGGCCTACAGAAACTTTGCGTACTTTGAAACCATGATCAGAAGTTAAAAAATGGTACTAAAATAATGTTAGGCTACTGGTTAACTTATGTTTCGAGAAATGAGATTTTCTAAAGAGGAATTCATCGCTTTGTAGCTCATGAATGGTTTGCTCTCTCGAACTTAGTTCATGTAATCGGTTATAGCCTTAGGAAATATAGCTAGGCCTATTGTCAGGGTTTATTGGTGAGACTGAATTGTATAAAAATAACGAAAGCTACCTTCTGCTTTGTGCCTTGTTGATTCAATGGAAAGCAGTATTTTCACTTGAAGGAAACATGAGGTAGCCGAAACCTTATTTTAAAACATCAATCCTGGGAGCTGGGAGCTGCCACAAATACTCCTTATGGTGTGTTTCACAAATAGCACATAGACCTATCACAGGTAAAATAAGGTAGCAAACATGTGTGCATTTTAACAATTCTTAAACTAAAAAAATCCCGTGGTATAATCCCTTCACCGATTTAGTATGGCGGGATGCATGATAACTTTAACTTTGACCTATAGGGTAACTCCATTTTCACTTTATTCATGACCCAGTCATTCTGACTCGATCACGTGCATTGTCCCAAAGATAACAAATCGCAGTACATGTTGCACTCAATCTGTATGAGCATATTAGGCATAGACGAGATCTTCCTATTGCTCTATCGAATAGGAGAACCATACCTCGTCGAAACTGAGTATATGTATCCACATGAGAAAGGAAGAAAATTACTTTTAAAGAATAATGCAAAGACCCGGAGATGAGTGTGCTAAAGGGAGTATAGGACACTCAGGTATTTTCGTTACTTTTCAACCAGTGCCCTTCAGAGAGATGCTGTTTCACAGAGGCCAATGGGCGTACGGGATTTTTTCTGGTTGGGTGCTGAACAGTTTTTGCCAAAGGAAAACCTTTGATATCAGAGCAAATTTCCCGATTTTCCCCCACAATCTTCCCTAGAAATAGGATTTTCCCGAACTTCGGGGCGGCTGCAGCCCCCGAACCCCCGGCTTTTACGCATATTCGAAGGCTGTCCACCTTGCCTAGGCTTGTCCTTCTATTTCCAACACATTGGCCCTCTTTTCATTAGTTTTTTGAAGACAATTGTGCAAATTCAGACTTTTGTGCTAAAGAAAGCACACTGTGTACATAATGGTTTGTATGGTTGCTAATGACGAACCGTAGGGTCACATGCAGTTATTGTGCGGCTGTCTGAAAAGAATCAGATTCATGTTTGCCCCATAGGCTTCAAAACATAGAAGCCCATCATTTTGAATACGTCTATGTCCCGACTTGCTTCCTGCATTAAAATCTCTCTCCTTACCCAGTTTCAATACGGATATACGGGTCTGAACTGTTAAGAGCACGAAAGTTGGTTTTGCACTCAATTGCTACATATGTAATGAATCATTTTCATAACCTTAGTATCCTTAATTAAAGGACTTAAGTTTTTTGAGTTATTCAGTAAGGGCATAATTAACAAGAATCGAATAAAAAGGAGCTATAAATCTTTTTTTTTCTTCTAAATCCCCATACTTTTGTGATTGTTGGTGTTAAAAGCTAGGAACACTCTAGGTCTGCGGATTATAAGTAGGCGTTCTAAAAAGTTCCCAAGTGCTTAACCCTCATTATATCTGATACTCGTACTCATGCTTTTCTAAACAAAATGAAGGTGAAGAAATTATTTCCATCAAGTCAAAATACCTTTTTGTATGGTGTACTTATTAGCAAATTGCATTATGGGTAATCTAAACCTGTTACCGTACCGTCTCTGATTTCTTGATCGTAAGTCTTAAAAGCTTGAAAGTAAATTGTTTATACAATTCATTTATTTTTTTCAACTCCTGTTCTCTGCTTTACCATGATGGGCCATTTTGTCGATTAATTTTAATTAAGTGTCCTTTATGTCGATTTATTCCGTTCTTTGAACATCCGTTTCATTCCGTAAGGAGCGGCGCCGTCGCAATCATCAAGAGAAAAGGGGGGAAACGACGGGATAATTACATCTTTAGCACTGCACGTCATTTTGAATGTGCCACTTTTCCGTCCGTTTCTGTTTTTCTTGTTTGTGAAAGAAAAGTTTTCTCCGAGTCACCGAAGAAACTTGAATTTCGAATTTCCATTTTTTTTCCAGCAACGACATTCGGTTATAAAGTGTAACTTCTGATTTAGTTTATGTATTAAACACGTGAAAAAATCGATCAAACGAATATGGCATATGGGCGAGAACAATTATATGTGCAATATAGATATTAAACTGTGACTGCTAGAACACTATGAAACTAGCTCGTATATACGCACATCTTGCCAGAGTTTCGTTATCAGAGGGTGTGGGTGCGTTACTTCTTCCAAACTGAAGTCAAATGCTGTTCAATGAAGTAGATTCAACAATATACCGAGACATGTTTAATAGTCTTTTAACGGAAAATAAAGTTATCATTATTTGAATTTATGTACCTCAGTGAGCTATGTTAAATATATGTGGTTTGTTTCTATCACATGATACTGTTTTGATAAATTGTTTCATTCGTGCAAGGTAGCCCTTTCATTTTGTTTTGTAGCGATTATCGTGTTCAATATCGTTGTATCGGCCTATGTTCATTTTCTTCCCCGATGTATAATTCGTAACGGTGCCAGCAAACATAATTAACCGATATTTCTCAGCCTATATGTCCCAAAAATATTAGATTATTTTAATATCACTGACCTCAAATGTCACTAGTATGTGAAAATGAAACGATGCTTCCTCGTTTAGTTCTTTGTAGCATATGGTTTACTGTAACAGTATACGTTTACATTTCAAATGTCGGTATCGGATCGGTATTGGCCGACATTGAGAATTAAAGTAACTGGCGGTAACATCGGGTAGTGGATATCTGTAAAACAACTACTCCATGTACCGGTGTTTGCAATGCATGTGGTGTGAAACATACTTGTGAGAAACATAATATACACTCTTAAAACACCGGGGTTAAATTTAACCAGGATCGGTGTTCTTTTTACTCCAACACAATTCGAGTTAAATTTTCCATGGAATCCTGGTTAAACTAACTCAAATCCTAGTTACTTTAACCAGAATTTGCGTTTGACCAGATTTCAGGGAAAATTTAACCAGGATTATGTTGGAGTAAATAGAACACCGATCCTGGTTAAATTTAACCCCGGTGTTTTAAGAGTGTAAAATATGAAAGCTTCAGCATGATGTATAAAAGGGAGTGTAGGTTAACTGCACAGGAAAACGTTCACATATATGAACTGATGCAGATCCGATGGTATTTATGAATATATTTGTCAATCTATTTTAGGTTCTAATGCAGTAAAAGAAAGTATTTTTATTCTTTTTATTCTCATTTTTTGTCCTTTTCTTGAAGCATAGGGCGCATTGTTATGAAAGAGTGGATAGGCCCCACATCCTATCGAACCTAAATGTCATCATAGTCATGTATAACAGAGAAATCTTTCATATACATAACTCAGGAACTGCTAAGTTTTGTCGTAACTTACAGCCTATCCTCTCTAAGCTCTATAAACAACTTTAGGAAACCGAGGCTTACTTATTCTAAACTACTGTAGTAACAGAGATTGTAAATTTACAATTTATTAAATGCTAGACTGATTTGTGCCCATGCAACTCAGGCTGTTAGGTGGCATCGCGCTGCATAGTGCCAACCATTCACGAGAGAAAATAATTTCGATTCTCAAACCAAGCACTTCAGGATTGTGAAACTCTTTTTCATTCCCCGACATGTTTGATTGATATATAAGTTTTTTCACCCTGGTTGTCGGCTCTATAAATGTAACATTGTCCAACCATGTATCACGTAAATGATCGCCAGCCAAATCTTCACTGCTACGGGGTGTAACCCGGAGTACTAACAAAGCCAAAAACCGTCTCCCAGATGCTTGGTAAGCCGTTACACCGACCGAAGCCATATGCGGTGGTCTTCAGTGGCAGTCGTTACTATGCTCAGAGAAGCAGCCTTTGCAGAAAAAATCCACCCAATAAAATTTTCATAATTTTGTCGCACGCTCTGAGGCTGTTTTTACGTTTGTTTTATAGGAGACCCTTACCATAATAAAACTCGATTTGAAGTCATCAAGAATAGCTAAATGTCAGAAAATTGTCCTTTCGAAAGCTTTCTCTTGATTTCCCATCTGGAAATCGATGCTGACTCGCCGAGGGTTCCATGTTGGAACGATAAAGACCCGTGGATTCATTGCCGCAATTCCGTTATTATTACTCCGTGACAGCCGCAGTGCGTAATATTCGTCGCCAAGCAAGTTTTTCCATTCAAGGGGGCATAGATTCCTCTGCCAATCACGGGGCGTCTAAAACGGGAAGGCGCAATTAAAGTTTACATATTAATTAACCACATAGAGACACGGGCCCAGCGGATGGTTACACTGTCACATCGGAGGCTGAACTGCGCTGTTTATTTTGAATCCTCGCGTTTACTGCACGCATTTATTTGTGTTTTGCGAAATATGTCGACACACTGTCGAAGAGGAGACGCTTCACTACCGCGAAAAAGCGAAAGAAGCGATAGGTCGTGGTCATCGTGTCGCTCCATTTCGTTTCGTAGGAGTGCTCTGTCAAGTCAAAGAGAAACACGTACTGATTCCCTTCAAACAATGACAACGTGAGCAATTTGATCGAGAGTTAAGCCCTGAGGAAGTAGAACTGTGGACTTGAATCAGAGAGCTGCTATGAAACCTGCAGGCTAGAATATAGAAGATTAGAAATGAGTTAGCCGATTTGTGCATGGAAAATGCATGTGACAGAAAATTAAACTAACACATACACCTGTAATAGTGGGAGGGAAACGATAAAGGAAATGTGTAAAAGGCAAGGGACATAAACGTCCCCTCCCATTTACTACCTGGGGTTCTTAATTAAAGGTTATTTCCCAATGGCGGTAGTGAATATAACACATTGACACGTTAATTAAAATTGGAACATTTAATAAAAAAGTAGCAAATACATTCTAAAAAGTAGTTTGCTATAAATTTCACTAACAATGGGTACGTAAACCTATGTGAAAATACTGTACTTGGGTAGAGTTTTCCAAATAACTGTTTGTAAATGAATTTACCTAGAGGTTGATTACCCAATTAACTGGCAAAGATATTTGCCCTGTAAAGTTTTTTAATTTTGTTGTTGAGCAAATTTCAGTATTTCGCATAGGTATCCAGTTTTGGTTAAATTTTCACTCATGTTTTTAGAGTATACATTAAAGAGTCAAAGATATCACCAGTCGGTATAAATATATACTTATTCATGAATGGCTCAGTTACATCACATGGCAATATTTTAGTAAAAGTCTTGCAGACTTACTCTTTGGTTCACCTTTAATATGCAATATTATGTTCTGAATTGTAAGGAAAGATAAACGTGAAAGAAAGATGTGAAGAGGTTTGGAAGATTCAGCTGATTTTCTTAACAAGGTGTGGGAGTGACTGCTTACTTATCTATTATTTACAGATTAAGAGCAATATTCCTAGGGATGGCGTTATAAAGTTTAATGAATAAGCGGAAGTGAAAAGAAATATCTGTCTTAATTTAATATATTTGTATATTGTCTGAAGGCCCACATTGTTTAATATGATTTGCAAATCACTTGGAAATATTAATCATTAACATTTGGTAATCGAGATGATTTCTGCTTTAGTTTACGTTTCACTGTTAACTACTGGATAAAGATTCTATTTCTTAATTGATCAGGTTATTCAAGATTGTTCAAGGTGCAATAGTTTTAATATATTAGCCAGTCTTTAAACTTTAATATGGTGTTTTATTACGATGTATACTCTTGAAAACCCTAGTAAGTATCTTCATAACGCTGTGTTGAAACACAGCAGTGTTGTAACGAGTCACTCCATTTTGCAGTCGAGTCGAGTCATTTACTACTGTCAGTGTGACTCGAGTATAGTCAGTTACTCGAGTCTTGTATTATTTCTATTAGGAAAATTGTGATACAAAGGCGCGAGTCATTTCCCTTTTGAAAATTAGTGACTCGAGTCATAACTCGTTACAACACTGACACACATCACCTTTAAATTAATTGTACGTTTTGGGCAACCAAAATTTATAATTGGTTACTGCACTTTGATTGACATAGAAGTCATCAGGTTCAAGAAGTACAAATCTTTTTGATTGGTCAATGATTTGTGTAGATTGCACACAGTAGTGTACTCAGAAGAAAATAGCGGTAAGGAATTTAACTACAAGACGTTGGTTTGTAATTTGCGGAAGACAGTAATATTTGAAAGAAGATATGCTTAAAGGTAAACTTAGGTGGGAGAAATCTAAGTCTTTGGAATGAGGAAATTCGCTGTCGTTAAAACGATGTCAGTGTAAAAACACGAAATCACAAACCACTATGTGAAAAGATATTCGTCATCAGTAAAACTCTTTGCTATCAGGATATGTATAGCCCCTAAACATGACTGGAATGAAGTTAGTTTGTTAGATGAGGTTTTGCTGCTCAGTTTCTAACCAAGTGGTTTAAGTCGGGCCGGCCACGGCCTTTTTTCCAGTTGTGGCTCAATGGCTTGTTTTCCGTACTCCATTGCTAAATGTGCTGAGCACCAAGCACTGGAATGACTGGAATGAAACTTAAAGTGTAGTGACTTAGAATGGCAGTTTATTCAGTCAACTGAAATATAGTACGTGGGTACTTCATTTTTGTTAGAAAATTTCTGTAATTGTGATTTTATGCTATTAATTAATTAGCCACATGCGGTCCATATTCATGAACAGTTATATCTATGAGCAGTAAATGTTCCAATAAATTCGCGAAAATGTGAACTCGTGGAGGATTATTTCGTTTGCAATATAGTATCGTAAACACAGGC
This sequence comes from Holothuria leucospilota, assembly GCA_029531755.1. Taxonomy (NCBI): domain Eukaryota; kingdom Metazoa; phylum Echinodermata; class Holothuroidea; order Aspidochirotida; family Holothuriidae; genus Holothuria; species Holothuria leucospilota. The sequence continues at coordinate 46,376,443 of CM055965.1, forward strand.
GCATTAGGAGGGGTTTAGGGCGGAGTCCCTGCCACCCGGGTAAAAGGAATGTCAATCAAGGGCACTGGCACACGGGCTTAATTGTTGGCGGTGACTGAAACAGTGTCACATTACTTTTATTGTCAATATCACACGGAGCTTGATGATGAAGGGATGAAGTATCAATTTAAATCCCACAAAGGGAGGAACGCCTTGACGGAAATTGGAGGAATGTTGGTATCTATCCATGCACAACATTGAACAGGGGCGTAATCAACCATCTTATTCAAGGTAGGATGTGGGGAAGGTTGGAAAAATTCCCTCCGGGGAGAAACAAATAGAAAAAATGGGTGCACACAAGAGAAGAAGGCCTACATGGAGTGCCTAAAATGACCCCCCCCCCCCCATCAAAATATTTCAAAGGGTTTCAGTCTTCCGTTATGTCCACCCCCAGCCACGCTCCTCACTTTTAGGACCATGATTACAAAATTGGAGGTTATCTTAGCAATTTGGGCATCGCAGTCGGACCTATATATGTTTTAGCTTTTGTTCACCTGTTTTAAGTTTCGGTACATTTCATGAAGGCTATTGGAAATAACTTTCTGCTGAATAATGTTCTTAAAATTTAAGTAAAAAATTATCAATCATTAAGACCCAACTTGATCAACTTTAAAACAAAGAAAATTGATCATCACATCGATTTTCATTTCGTCTTGTTTTTTATCAGTATCGAATCAGTAAATTGTCAAAGGGAATACACTAAGCGCTTTAGCTAAATGGCGAAGTTGCAAATGAATTCGTCATTTCTCACAAGATTAAATATTTCATCGGCAGTAAAATCGTGTGTAGCTTTATTGAACGCTCTTTTTAACAGGCATGAAAAGTCTACAAGCATCATTATTTTCTGTCATGTTTGGTTTGACTTTTAAAATAGTGAATGTTAGAAACTTTGCGGGGAGAACCCTGACACTCGGGTCAACTGAAACTTTATTTTAAAAACCATCCGTACTCTTCTATGAGTTGTCTTTTGTATACGGCAGCGAATAGATTCATCTCTCGTTACCTACGTTGCTAGGCTCTGATTGAAAAATTGGATCCCGAAATAACACGAGAAGACTCTCCAATGTTTTGAGGTATTATAATGATATTCTATATAAGGTGCACCATATTTGGTTTCAGCTATCTCGCTTTATACCTTTCGGTTTCCTATAAAACCTTCATTTAAAACATTTTACACTGACACCCCGAGTGGTGCTTTATCTTTTCGTGCCTGTTTCGCTCCATTATTTGTAATTATTCGGCGTTGAAAATATCATACATTGTAATCAAAATATGGGGCCTACTAATGGATTCGTTTACAAACTCGTAATCAGAACGTTATACTAGCGAATGTTCTCGCGTAAGCTTCGCCGCTAATGCCTCCTCGTCCCTTACCTTCCTCCAGGGAGAGCTCTCTGTTCGCATTACGGCAGCCCACTTGTCATTTATCCTTCCTTATCGCTTCGGCTGCCACTTCTGGGGAAAGATCGTCTATATTTTCGGTCAGAATTTATCGAAGCCAGCGGCTGTAACGGTATGCAATAGTGTGACCAATAATTCCCTCTGAAAAACTATCAGTTTCATAAATTTTGGCGACACGGACGTATAATTTACTTCGTAAATAGGTTTTATTTTATAGAGAAAATGGAGTGATCGCTAAGAACACGATAAAGCACGTTTTGTGGTTCCAACCGAAGTGATGTAGTAAAATAAGGAATGGGGACATGAAAGTTGCGAAAATAGCAAGTAAATTACAACCTTTTTCGATCATGTAATTAGTGGAAACAACTTCTTCGCCTTTTTAACTTTAAGAGGTGTTCTTATGACAGAAAATATGGTTTTATTTATTGTATATGTTTTTAGACAAATGAAAATGTAGACAATTTCTGCTGTTGATCACGTGTAGAAGCCGATAAGATGAGCAGAGTCGCAGCCCCAGTATAGAAAATGACATGTTTTGTTATGTTATGAATTACGTGAAAAATTGACGCACGGATAATAGAGATAAGGTTTTTTTCATATTTTTTTCTAACGAACGTAGTCATGTGATGGAAGTGTACTGACGAAACTACACGACTATATTGTGAGCAAGGTATGCAAGTATAGGATGATCGTTTAGTGAAATGAAATGAGGGTGACTTTTCATTTGTTGTATTAACCAATGGTCGGTTTTATATTAAACGACTGACCTAGACACAGATATATGTTTTAATTAACTAGGTCCCTGGGAGTCTTCAAGTTTAATGACGTAACCAATTTTAATTATTTTCATAATAAGTTTTACATTATGTTTCACTTAGACAACAGGTCCACTTAAGGTTGATACTGTATTTGTTGTGGCCCTGTGTGACCCAAAGATTGAGTTTATAGTAACTTTGTTAGGTGGAATAAAATCTCCCTTTATTGGGAGGGTGGTTAGCAGACGGTGGGCCAGGGCTCAAAACGTCTGTCCAAAGTTTGTCCTAAGGAAAACATTGAAATATACCTGTTCTTGAGGGACATGTTGTGAGGCAAAACAATCTTCCATCCTTCCGGGGCATTTCCGTTGAACTGTATACACATAATTCCTGTCAATCGGTTAACTGTAATAACGCTATAGCTGAAAGACGATCCATCATGTGAAAATACAAACCATTCAACATTGAAAGAGAAAGTACACAGATAAGATATGCTGAATGTCAAATCAGCAAATCGTGCGCCATATCTGCCTCGAACCCCGTAGATTATTTTACTATCGGTGCTTACAGGTCCAACTAAAGGGATTAGAATGGGTCACCAACTTTTGCATGCGACAAAAAGATAAGTGACTTTGTTCTAAAATTTTAGACAAAGTCCGCTGTAAAGCAAAGTGTATAAGTGTGCGTTAATGAGACTTTTCCACCGTCGGAAGGTTTCTAATGTTGGGGCTGATACATTCAACTCCCAGATGGTGGAGGCTTAAACTTTCAACTCCCAGATGATATGGGCTGGGATATTCATCGCCGTACTTTTTAGCATATTTTAAGGTAATTTTGGACGTTCTAAGACAAGAAACCTTCAAACTGAAATTATTGGGAGGGGTAGGTAGCTGTACCCTCCAGCGCCCCGGCTCCGACGGCCCTGACGGAAAAGAGAGCAATCATTATGGTTTCTGTTCGACTCAAATGACTTCGGCGTATTAAGTTCAATATCACATGGCTATTTTTTTAAATGAAAACATGACTTTTGAAGTTTCTGGTATCATAGACAGGCCAACTCATGGTTCGTCCTTGTTTTCATCATTTTCACAAAAGTGCAATTACTTATTCTTCGTAGGCTTCGACAGACAGTCCTTCCAGCTCCTTGCTGGTAGTCGTTTCAGTGAATGGAAACTCAAGCGTTTGAATATGGTGTTTTTTGAAATAAGTGATAACGCCCTCATTTAAACGCTCAAGGCGTAACGAGGCACAGGTGTTAGTCCTGATCTGACGATGTAGTCGGAGCCTTTGAAGTTACCCGTCTCATATGCTGAAGACGATTTGTCTTGGGGATTTGACGTCGTAGGCAGTAAGGAATTTAGCCCACCTTGCAATCTGCTTTGCCGTTCTCTGACTATTACCTTTACTTTCAAAATGAAATTCACGGAAAGACTTCAATTAGCGACTCATGGGAACATTTGCGGTATAGTATTTAAAAGAAAGAAGAATTTCCGTCTACGTCAAGAGCTTTATTGCGTAGCATAACAACATTTCGGAATTCATAGTCTAAATATAACCTGTGTTGTATCATTTGAGTAACAACCTTGACACTCAGGTTTAATGGCTGATACTTCATATGCAATTGGGCGTCGATTAAACTGCTAACATGTAGGTGGAAAATATCCATTAACTACCCATGCTCTATTTTTTATCAAGAGAACTGAAGTCTATTCTTCCGTTTCATTGAACTTTAATTTTAAAACCAAGAAAAAGGAAGGACAAATTCCTGTTTCCTATGGTGGTGTTAAAGGGGAATATTGCAGTGGCAGAAAAATTTTCACTCCTTCAAAACCATATAATTTCTTGATGTAAAATGATAGGCAATTAAGATAGGCATCTGCTAACTTTACGTTCAAGAAATGAGGTTTTCACAAAAAGAAATTCATTACTTTGAAGATAATGAATAATTTCCCTTACCCAAACTTTCAAATTTCAAATGATGCATCATAAATTTTTAAAGCGTAATTTTTTTTGGGGGGGGGGGTGGGGGGCTGGGGAGAGGATGAGGAAAGCTAATGCCAGTCTTCCAGAGTTTATTGGTGAGGGTGAGACTGGATGGTTTAATAATGATTGCAGTTATTTTCTGCCCATGCTATATTGAAGCAATTTCAACACAGAATTTCCCACTAAAAGTTAACTTTTTCTTGGAGGAAATATACTTTATGAATTTCTGATTGGTTCAAAGTTTGGATATCGTTTATGACAATTAGTTGTAATCATGTTTAAAATTATTACATGTCTAACTGGTTTCAAAATTGGAACTTTCACTGATTGCTTTGACCAATTAAAAATGGGAATCGGCGGTTTTCCGTTTTACGATGTGAACATTCGATATGGCAGAAATATATAACTTAATACCTTTAGAGGGAAAAGGTAATATAAAATTATCTGCTTGGCATCAGGATGCATCCTCTATAGCTTATGGGTCGTTTATACACTATACACCCATGTGTATTTGATCTTATAAGGGTGGCTATACCCTCTGATCCTGCTTAGCAGAGTTTAACTCTCGCACATTTCAATCTTCACACACTAACGTTTGGGATCTTAGTTCGGGAGAAGCCGTATTCAGCCAGTTATGCAGTATGCATAGGAGCAAGGGAATGTCCTATCTTTATAGCCTATAGGCCGTCACTATAAACCAAAGATGTTTCTCTTCATGTGTCTCGGTCAATCGATAATTGTTATCATACTTAGTACGATTGTAAACAAAACGACATCTCAAAATGCTGGCAGTGAGTTACATGTTGCATTCAATTGGAAAGTACATTACACTTACACGGTTACTTTATTGGGCAGCAGCAACTATTGCAGATTAATGAAGATGCAGGGCGCCTTTTAGTATTCCGGAGTCCTTATGAAAGGATTCGGGTCAAATAGCAACTCCCTGATTCGGGCGTTTACCCCAGACCGGATATCAGGATTTTCTGTATCATTTGTATAGCTCATCCTAAAGCATTGTGCTGTATAAAAAGTCAGCGGTAAATAGAATAAATAAGTTAGAGGCAACTTAGAGAGGCATGCATTATGGAAGAAAAAAAGTAGGACTGCACAAAAGCAATGCGACCAGAATTATTCAAAGACCGTATTACCAGGGAGGTGATAAGCCGCTCTCAGTATGCAAATTTCACTTTATCAACAGAAGCAAAAAGTTCAGTCGCTGGAGAGAAACTGATGACGATTTGGGACCTTATTATCATTTTTAAGAGATAAGTCACATGTTAGATGTACCATATATCTTGACCTTTGGCTAAGACATGTGTATATCACATCATAATTATGCCACCCTGTCATCAAAACCCGATCGGATGTGTTAGGATAATGGATATTATGTAGAGTTGGAACTAAGGAAATGTTTTCATTTGTGATGTTTAAATCCTTTTACCGTAATGATAATAAAGGGAAAAAAAACTTAATGCTTCCTTATAGACTTTATACCTAGTAGCTTTGTTCAGGGTTTATTGTTGTGAAATTCAGTTCTACATAAAAGGCCAAAACGAGAAGCCAAACGCTATGGGGCAGGGGATGTTAGGACCGCTGGCCCCAGAAGCTGAAGGTTTTTAGATTATGTGAAATGAATTCTGAGCAGTCTCAAGTTGAGGGGTAAAACAGTTTAGTTTAGTACATTCATTATGACAAACAATGCAGGCAAGGTATAGCGCGAAATTACTCATCGGTAAAACTCAACCATGCAAAATTTCATTTTGAAAACGGTGCAGAGCATTTGAAGTTATAGCAGTATAACGTTATAGTATATATATATATATATATATATATATATATATATATATATATATATATATATATATATATATATATATATATATATATATATATATAGCTGCATAACCCAGTGAAGTGTCTTAGAAACTTAGAAGTCAAGAAATGTCGCTGTTAATAGAAATGGTTTGTTTACGAAATCAATTCTTTTGTGATGAGCTTGTGGCCCATACTGGTTCAGAGCTGTTCCATGTCTGTGTGTAGGGCTGTGCCCTACCCTCACTTCACCCGGACCACGGAATGAATATGAGTACATTCGTCTTGCTCGTACTTTAAAAGAATACTCAGCTGCAATCGTCAATCAACTATTTCCTTCTTCATTTGTACAGGTACTTGATACAGAACATGAATAAAATTTAACGTGAACAAAATGACTGGTCCATGTCAGGGCAGGGAGGTGGAATTAGCACCTCCCTGGTCAGGGTCAACCAAATAGTGGTGCTGATCAACTGATTGGAATAGTTCAGAATCTTAAACTATATCTATCGGCCGTAAAGGTACCACGGAAGCCATGAGCGACCTCTCAACCTCCCCGAAGATAATATTTTAGGGTCCGCCTAATAGCCCCTCGTGGAAGTCATGGAAAATGCGTGCTGGACCACCGGTTAAACCCTCGATAACTATGGGGTATTTGCAGAAGCAGGGGCATTTTAATGACGCGTTGAATAGCAACGAAAAGACTCATGTTAAAGAAACCTGAATTTTGACCACATTTCCCATACAAGACGAACCTGGCGGGCTAAAGCGACTGTTATATTTGATGATGTAGGGGCTTGTGGGTGCCAAGCAGTGGCGCCACCAAGTGTTCGTCATTCAGCCTGGAGTACCACAGAGGGTGAGGTATTAGGCCCACCATAGATTGCCTTAGAAAATCGGTTTAAAGCGTGGGCAGGTGGGGAAAACTTCAGAACTCTTCTTTGTGGAAATTCAAAGAAAATGGAATTCTTTGCAGATTAGTGGAAGTATAAGATGTCTTTTAACTCAGCACGTGGTGTGGAGAGGGGAGCGCTCAGTGGACGGCATGGGGCAGATGGTCCTTCATTGGGTCACCGGTGGGGATTAAGGGGATTCACTTCTGGAAAGGTCCAGGTCGATGAAGCCCTCAGAAATTGTACGAGGGTAATTACAAAATGGTGACACTTTTTTCACCGACCTCTAAGTGACACTGTAGTCAGGTTGGGGGCACACCAAGCACTTTAGAAAGTTTTAGTTCTACCAGCTGACCAGTTGCCAGAAGGGTTGAATAAATGAAAAGGGAAATAGGCGTAACAAAAGGGCAAGCGGACTAAGAAGTATGATTCAGGACGGTTGGTTGTTGTATGTAAATTTATGTTACCGAGCAGTCTTCATAAAGCAATTAGGCTATATAAGTGAGCTAAAAATAGTGTTTCGGAAAAAATGTCTGAAGAGTACAGTTTGTCTGATCATGCACATCACGTTACGATGGTCAGATGGTTACTCATGAAATCAGATTGGTACATGATATCCGGCTTCTGAGGAGGTTGAGTGTGTTTACCTTCAGTTTTCGGGAAACTTCGTCAGAATACTTCTGTGTATAATGGTCACCATTTACTGAGTGTGGCGAGCAAGGATTATGCCCGAAGAGTGCTGATATTTCTTTTAAGTAATTTTTCGTAATGAAAGTTGCATGCTGGTTTTCAAATAGAAACTTTAAAATTCCTTTCAAACTCTGGTTGAAAATGTGGCGATTCTTAATTTGGAATGCCAGGTAAACTCCTAAATCGTTCAGATTTTTCTTGCAGCCGGAAGGTCTGGGGTTCGAATCCTGGCCGGGTTATACCTAAGACTTTAAAAATGGAACCTATTGCCATTGTGCTTGGTGCTCAACATAAGCAATGGAGTAGGGAAAATAAGCCAGTGAGCCACAACTGGACAAAAGGCCGTGGTTGTCCCGACTTAAACCAATTGGTTTGAAACTGAGCCGTAAAACCTCATCTAACTCTAACACCCTTTCATAAAATCTGTATATCTTCCCAAATGTGGATGAAAGACAAAATAGTATCCTTTCTTCTCATCCTTTCCTTTGTTCCTCCGAGATGCACAAAATTAACATTTGGTAAGGCTTTCCTTTGAAGAACTCAAAGAATGTGAATACGTTTGGATGGTATTGAAGAGGGGTGGGTAAAGGCAGATTATACATGGGTGGGGTTTCCATGTACATGTGGACACTCAAGCTGTCTAACATCTAGTAATAATGTGACAACCACGATGGGTGTCAGCAAAAGGTACCGAAATTAAGCATTTTAAAGGCAATCAGTGATGTTTTACAAGTTTTGATTCAGTTTGCATTGCGAAAGTTATACATTATATGCAAGTCCGCAGTAAATGATACTTATTCTTGTTTATGTCAAGATAATCCTTGCAAGCTATCGTCTACAGGGGTGAGTCACTAAACGGGGGAACATTTGATTCTGTGCCCCCACTCTTAAAAAGTGGGTTACTTTTTCCTTGTATCCTTATGATCCAAGCCTCTGCACAGTAAAATTATTAAAGTCACAATTCGTCATTCAAAACTTCCTGACTGAACAACTGTGGATTTCATTTCGAACTCAGACTGAAAAGTGGGTGTCGTTGGACAATTAGCCAAGTATGGGTGTATATATATATTTTTATATATATATATATATATATATATATATATATATATATATACATATATATATATATATATATAACGCTAATTCCCACCTTAAGGGGAAATTGTTATATCTGCTTGTACATAGGGCGAAAAAAAGATAATAAAATACATAAGAAATAAATTCGCCCTAACGTCTAAACATATAGTTAACGTTATTCCAATGGCCAGCCATCCGTTCGTGTTAACAGCTAGGTGTCCGTAAATTTGACAACTTTGAAGTAATGGCATCTAGTTTGTTAACCTAAGAGGGCGCCCTTGTAAGTTTACGTATTCCTATAGAAAAAGTGTGTGGAAACGTTAAGGCGAAACTTATATTTCACCCGAAAATTTTTTTCCCCTTAAGGTCGACTTTTCAACAACAACTTTCCCCCTAAGTGCCGAATTAGAGAAATATATATATATATATATATATATATATATATATATTATATATATATATATATATATATATATATATATATATATATATATATATATATATAATATATATATATATATATATATTATAAATTAACTACCAAGCGCGCATGCCTATACGCAATCTCATTGTTACGTGATTGTTGCTTTTGAATTGCAATATATGTATGTAATTACTGTACTTCTTCATTAAACTTTTATTATCACTAAAGAAGAAAATGGATTTTTAATTTGAGGATTAAGAAAGGTTTTCATTGAAAAAGACATTATCGCTTATTACCCTCTTTGTACGTATAATTGGTGTTTTATCGTGCACAACACTGGGTGTTAAGTTAGGAATTGCCGCTAAAAGTTCTTTGAGTGAAAACTTTCGAAGATTGTTTTGATAAACTATACATCTTCATTTAAAATCAAAAGCTAACTGAAACAGTCTTAAGAAAGATTTTGGCCTTTCAAATACATGCCGTGGTAGATAATTCAGTGTTAAAACTTATTTTATAACTGTAAATTGTTCAACAAACGGCTTATACCTTAGAATAAACAGGCATTTTGAAACGAAGGATTATGTTTCAGTTTCTTGCAAAATTGTTTAAAGTGTTACTGAAGTCTAAAATTACAAAGAATATGTATCAGTGAAAAAGATTAAAAAGTTAATCCGATTTTTCTTATCCCATCTTCACAGGACATTCTTGTGATGAGATATAAAACACTGAAGTTTACTCACTCAATTTGAAATAGTACGGTAGATAGTGCAATAATTTGTGATGTCACTAAATTGTACTCAAATTAAAATCTTTGTTTTCCTTGGTTTTCGTAAAGACATCGAACCATGAATCAAAATGTGATCACTTTTTGTCTCTACAGGTGACTTAACTATACTAGTCCTGTTCCCACAACAAGACTAGCAAGAAAAACGTAATTTTTCAAGATCACATAAATGTTTTTTTTTTTTGTTTTGTTCAAAACATACCAAAGGCATTTCAAGAGGAGATCACAAAACCATAGTGCAATAGAGATATTCAAATAAAATAAATAAAACTTAAACATTTTATATCTCAACAATTGAATAAGCTATGAAGTTGGACCTGTGAGATTTAGGCCTATATTAAATGTCTTTTAATATACACTCTTATAAGTTAAGACATTAGGTACACTTTAAATGTTATGTATGTTAGATTACAATTCGTGTACGGACGAGAGCAAATTGCCCGCGACTGACTACAAGACATGCCGTAAGCGTCTGAACACCTTTGTTGACACCGAATATAGGTGATAAAGTTTTTAAAGTGTGAATATTTTTGAAAAGTTGGGCGGGGACTTCCAAGAATTTTTATAGGGAATGTTCCTTGGCAATAGCACTCAAAGAGAAAAATAAAACCAACAGGAAACACCTTTTACTTGTGATCTTTGTAAGAACTGCACATGTAACAGTCTTTGTCAGTGAAAATTTATAATTTTCCTACTAAGAGAGAGAAAGGGAAAATAAAAGGAAGAGGTTAGGACAAAATTACAACCCCCTAACTCGCTTTTTTCTCTTTAACCTACCTCCACTGTTTGTGTTTGTAGCTCCCATGCATCGATGGATCACATGTAGTGTTTAAAGGCATGAAGACATTCAAGGAATAACGGAAAGGTTTTATCGAATACTTATAAATTAAAATCCCCTAGTGAGGAATATTTAAAAGTATTTTGAACATCGTTTGGGCCAACTGGCCTCAAGATGTACGCTCTCCTGATAAAAGATTGAATCTTACTGAGATAACATATTAGCTATGCAAAATTAATGATGTGGTGTACTCTTGCAAAGAGTGGGGTATAACTTGTTTGTTAATCACTGGCAAGCTAGTACATAGTTTGGTGTTTAAAATGATGTCTCTTTCACAATTAGACAATCTTCCACTCCAAAATATTCCCCGTCAGTCCCTGGGGCAAGAGGAAACACCTTGCGAGCCCTTATGTCGGATAAATGTGCGTATTTGGTTGGTGTGGTAAATTAATGCATTTACTCATATTATGTGTGTAAAATAGATTTATAACTCGTAAATGATCGCATGTAGATGACTTTTAGTGGGAATTGTGGCTGGTTTCGAGACTGTGAAGGTTGGTTCTACTTGCACATTTATCACCGTTATAAAGTATAGATGAACTACTCCTGACATGGACGAAGCTATATATTGTCCATTTGTATTTTGTAGAGGCTATAAATTGTGTAGTATGAATCGGCATTAAGCCTGGGTTATGATGTGCAGTTCGCTCAATGAATCAAATAGCATTCATTAATATCCTCGCAATATTGTCTACAATTTTCTCTCTTTTCGTTGGTTCATAACGACATTGGCAATCTCTTAAAACTATATCACTGATTGGTTCAAACTTTTATGTAAGTCCACTGCAGATTGTTGTAACTACCCGATTTTTGGTTTGGAAATTTCTAGAGGGATAAGGTTGTTAATCAAGTCTCATCTGACATCATACGCACTATATATACGTGTGTGCTTAAAGGTCTGTAGACACGTAAATGTGATACCTACCTGTTTGATGAACATGACATCATGAATAAACATGAGCTACTTATGCAAATTTGTGACGTGAAAGAGGTAGCTATTTACTACTTTGAAAATGGCCACATTAAACACCTAGCAAAAAAGTAGCTAGTACGTAATGAACAGATAATTGATAAAGGATTTAAAAAGAAATACAGACTGGGCAACAGTCCACATCATGTTTTTGGCATAGCTAATGAGAAATCTCAGAAATGTTCAATTTTTGAAGAGGTAAATGTTGAGAACGATAAAAGATATTTAAATAATTCAAACGGATTTTTCATGAGTGGATTTTAATCTATCATTGTTGATTAAAACAACTGTTTTAGCTATATGTCCACAAACCTTAAAGAGGATGATGGTTGTACTTAACTAAACTTAAAATCACGTGATCGCTGTTGAAATATGTTTTTATGTTAATTTCGTGGTTGACCACTTAACACATTATAAACACATTTTATGGTTCCCTGCAAATGATAGATGGTTATCTTGTTTGATACTTGTGCTCTGACTGATTCTAAATTGTGCTTCATTTCTCCTCCCTCTTAGGTGGTCAAGGAAACGCAATTCGAGGAGGTAGTGTTGCGCCCCCAGATTTAGTGGACGCCAACTGTGACCGCAAGGACTTTGTTCTTGCGGCGGCTGCCCAACACATGCAGCAACAACAGCAGCAGACGGGAATCCAGCAAGGGACTTACTGAAGATGTTCGGGCGAAGAGAAATCCAACCTGCCAGTTTCACATTTGAAAGCAATTGCAGTTTGAGAAATGAGGCTCGGCTGAAGAGAACTGTAATCCTGAGGCGTCTTGGCCAAGAACGGAGCGGATTGCATCTCGATGGATGAAGATTTATGGAGGAGTAGCTGGGGGAATATGCGTCACGGAACGATGGCTAAGATGAAAGCTTATAATGTATAGTGTGGTTCCAGCGACTGTGCGGTATGGCCAATAAATTTCTATTCCACCTTTGACCCGCATTGGTGCCAGGCTCGGCTGAGCGATATCGAAAAACAAGTTTAATACCTTTCTTAATTGGTACTGAGAGACGGTTTGGAACAGCTTTTAAAAACATCTCTCGAAGTTGGTGACTCGAAGGTGTTCCTTGAAATGGGATGATTTAATTAGACACTGCATTAGTGTTTTATTTGGTCGTATGGATTGGCGGAATCTGGCAGAGGTTCCCTACACATCAATTCTCTACAAGCGATTTTTATCGCCACTATTCATTTCCGTGTAAATTAGTCATGACAATACGGAAATACGCTCAGCGATAGATTTCGGTTCTGATGTAATTTAAATCACAACTTGTGGGAAAGATCAAAGTTTCTTCGACATTTAAAACCACGAAGGGATCTATTTTGTTTCAGACAAGGCCGGTTGTATATTACTTTTAACTTGGCTTAGAACTCGACATATAAACTATTTAATTTTGCACATAAGGAAAACATAACGTCTAGTTTAGCTGTTCTCCTAATGTTCTCACTAATCTTAGGTAAGACAGAAAATCTCTCCACCACAAATTTATCGTATTCTTTAACCATTTTTATGAGGAAGGGTGAGTGCTTTATTCCTTAATAAAAGGGAAAACTAAGTTCACAGTAGGACAAAATAACAAGATAACCCCATTCACGACGGAAGAGACAGCCTCTTGTTATTTTGAGCTAAGGTGTCTTGAACCTTTTGAAGGGAACTCATCAATTTGCTGACCCTAATTTCTCTCGACAGAATCCCAAAGTTTTTGTACGTAGTACGTAGTTGTTTTAGAGCTACTAATCTTACATTGTAAACAAAATCATGTGGCTGAAAATATGAATAATTTCAAACTGTACTGGAAGAAAATTGGTTAAGGGCAATGGCGCTAAAAGGAAATAAATGCCACCCATAATTCATTCAAATTAAACGAAATGATAGTCGACATATATTAACATCAGCAGGCACCATTAAATGTGCAGAAAATAGTTATGGAATATAGCCTATTAAAAAGAGTTCCGCCGAGTTAGGAAAAAGTATTTTTTATCCAGCAAGAATGATAACGAGGTAAATTAACAGATCCCAAATTAACTAGATAAAAAATTAACTACACTTTTCACTGATGGAATACCTCAGTGTTCCAGTGAGTATTGAATTTAGTCTCATACGCTCTCGCAATTTGTCTTTGTTGATCGAATAATGAAGGCCCACGTTATCTCTATTGCTCTTTTCCCATTGATATGCATTCCGCGATATCTAAACTAAGAGTGCCAAATAAGCTGTTTGTTTTATTGTATTGTATTGTTCTGTTGAAGAAAAAAGAATGGATGACTTTTGTATAACTCAAAACAGAAAAACGTTTTGTTTTCCTATAATTAAAAGGGAATGTTCAAGCTTATTTGTGAAACTAAATTCATAAGTAAATTCCATTGAAGTTTGTGTTCCCACAGGGAATCTAGTACCAACAGGCCTTAAGTTCATGTTTTCTTTTAACATTGGCGCATATCTTTAGTCGTTTTATTTGAGCCCTGGAAAACATGTTTATGCGATATGTGCTCAAAGCAAACAACTTACGATGGAGGTCATTAGAAAATGCTGATTGTGTGCATGCGTTGATTTTTCCAGTGAGCTTTTAATTTAACCACGAAACCAAAATTGTAAAACGACTTATCATTTTCATGAGTAGGTAAAACTGCGGAGTCTATACTCTGACCAAGCTTAGAACTGGCTCAGAGTACTAAAACCTAAATCATGGGGGTCTGCCACTCCATGGCGTTACTACTTCGGAATGGAAACTCCTTGATCTCAAGGACTTAGATGAGTTTATCCACAGTTTGCGCAAGTAAAACAGACCTGGAATTTACCATGCGTTTGTTTGACTGTCCAAAAGTTAGTACTAGACTTAAACTATTGTAAAAGAACTGGTGGGATAGCTTTCATAGGTAAACTGTCATAATTCACTCAAATACAAACAACTAAAACCGGATTCAAACTTAACCGGTTCCGCAATATTGTTCTGGTATGTACTAACAAATAACCTTCTGTGTGTTCAATAACGGCCAAAAAGGGCTCTATGTTTTCTTATAATTTACTGAACAGTTGTATGTTCAATTGACTTTATTCACTGCGTTTCACTCCGAGTTTTGTGAATTCCGTCATTTTTCATGGTATGTTATGAATTCTTGTAGATCGAGATAATTTCTGGTTTATGTGTGTTACGTCACAAAACGTTTCATTTGTTAAGAGACAGGCTAACTTTAGATACCTGTCACAATGTTCTCATTCAAGTTAGAGTCTATCTTCGTGTCAAGTTATTCGTTTTCACCGGCAATATCACGAATTTTAAATACGAGAAAAAAGTCAGGGGAGGACAATTAAGTACCGTAAGCTTTCTAACATTACAAGAGGTCAAAAATGGAAACCCGTTTGTGGTCACGAAGAAAAACATATAGACACATTTATACATCACATAAGTTAGTAAACATAGGAACAAAGTAAAATGTACTTGATTGTGGTTTTTAGTGTGGTGGTTATTGACGATTTGTAGTACATGCGGGTCGAAACGGTCAAATTTTGTCGATTTCGTTTGGCATTTATTCTATTAATAATTTACCACGGTGACAACAGACAGTCTCCATGTCTATCGGTCTGTTTGTTCACAAGGGCAATCTTGGATTCCATAAAATTTGACCGCTGAGGGCAAACTTTCCTACTGCGTATGATTTTTGTTATTATTATCATTGTTTCTTGTGTGTGTATGTGTGTATGTGTAGCTGATGTTTTACATGATGGGTTTAAGCTCTATATGACCCTTTGAAATGAAAGAGAAACCATGAGCTATTATTAGCCATGAAGATACGGTTCCACCACTATTTTACAAAGCCGTGTCCTCCTTCAGGTCACGGGTATCAGGTCATGGGTAGCATATGACTTTTGTCACTTCCATACAGTCCGCTTACATTGTCAAGCACAGCCTGGCAGACATATAAGTATAAATAAATTATTTGCAACTTAAGTTTAACTTAAATCTAAGAAACACTACCGTCAATATGTTCTCAAAACTCACAGATAAAATACTAGAAGTCACGTTTTGAAGAAATGCAGTTTGGTTGTAGCTTTTCTGTCGTTTGAATTACTAAGGCAGAAGGCGTTAACTAAGAAATCACGTGTTTAGGGATTTTTTCATGACGTCAGTCTCGGAGGGCATTGTATTACGTTCGTGCATTCTTTTTACCTCCACAACTAGCAAATCCATAAGCTGTAAATAGGTCTATTTCATATCCACGGCTGCTTCGAAAACCAAACGTGTTGGGACGATTTGCTACAAGGGAGTCAATATAGATCAAGAAAGGAGAAAGGAAATTAAAATTGTATCTTACACAGAATTCATCTCGATTGTAAGAGAGCGAGGAAGAAGCGTTATGCTCGCGTCAATTTCAAGGAATTGGTAGGTCTTAATATCCTGTAGTGATCGCGCGTTGAGATCTCCCTCGGCTTTTTACGTGTGATTACTATTGATGGCAAGGTGCTGAAATAATTTTCAAAATCCAGCGCAGTAAATCGGGAGGAAAATACATCCAAGTAAGATTTTCAATCCGTGCAAGGCTGCAAGGAGAACTTGTAATCGTCAATATGGCCAGAGTTACTTCCAAGGAGTGAAAAAATATAAGAAAGCGGATGAGATGGAAGACCAGAGCCAGCTCCTCTCAAATTAAACAGGAGTTGGTGTAGACCGAGGCCGTATTTTGTATGTGAAGCTCTCGGTAAATTAAACTTTGATTTTCGGTAGGAGCTCCTGGAATTACTTCGGTTTCAGGTGGATCAGTTTAACGACTGTTGTATAACCGGACTTGTTTGTAACTTAATACGTTTGCAAGCCAAATAATGATTGAACCTGAACGTTTGTGTGATGTTTCCATTGTCAAACAGAGGTGATTTCATTGACACATCCTGATTAAATTGGGCCAAAATTTACAAATAATAACCAAATAATAACCAAGATAGAGTTTTGGTGTATTGACTAAAAAGTAGTTTTAATACGATACCAAACACTTTATCGTCTATTAATATGGGGAGACTTATATTATATTGTAATAGTCTTGGGCACAGGTTTTTATTTGAAAAAGGACTTTGTTTCTTGGGACGGGGGAAATTCATGTCAAATAAAGTTCTTTAAGCCATTTGCACGGAAAATGACTGAGGCTGAGAGTCCATCTCCTTCAACGGTGTCGGAGCACAGTTAAAAGTTTTCTGTTGTTACACAGAGTGGTAAACCATACCTTATATAGGAACTAGGTGCAGAAAATAGCATGCTTCTTCAATAATCAGAGGAAATTTGTGGAGAAAAAAAGAATTTAAGGAAGAAATTAAAGTAAAGAGAAACATGGAGATTAAACGCTGTCATCGTAGCTTTCCATCACGAAATGTGCACTCCTTTTCAGGTTGTTTTCAAAGAGAGATACAGTATCAGTGATACAGAAAGTTTTCTTATCCATTAAACAGCATTTTCGAATTCTAGAATAATAAGTAGCGTAACTCAAAGTAAGGTAGCTGGATTTATCTTTATTTAAAAAAAAAAATAGAGTATACTCACAGAAAGTAATCTACTGAATTTCATCTCATGAATAATTTGTTCTCCCAAAATTTCCAAGGATGCGACATTTAAAACTCTTGAAATGTGTAAAATGTTTGGGAAGAAAGCTATTGCCAGAGAATGTTGGTGAGACTGACCGGTTAAAAAATGATAAAAGATGTTTTATGTCTGTGCCATGTTGGTACAGTTTACACAAAATATTTCCCTTTAAACGCTGTGGGAAGATGATGTAGATAAAAAATATGTAAAAAGGCTAAAGGAGACTTTGCGTGTGAGATACTTTCATTTTAATGAGATTGTGCTTGAAGATAAGGTTTCTGAAGACTGCACGTTAAAACACTCTAAAATAAGATAAGAAAATATTTTGGTTGTACCGTGAGATTCCGGTGAATCTCAGGCATTCAGCTCAATTGGCGTCGATCCATTAGCAACACTGACGCATTCCATGTTTGTTCATATGTACAGTGTTTGCGACCTTAAGATAAAATTTTATTGGGATAAACCTTCTCTTTTAATAAAGTATTTACCTCCCCTTTACAAGTCATAAATTAGAACGATATCATTTACCATCTTTTCTGTTGACGAATGGACTATAGGTCACTTTTTAAAGAGCTACGGTAATACCGGTTGATTGTCCTTCCTCAAGCACCAAGGCTCACCTTCAATAATATTTTATTTATAGACCTATTATGATGTATTTATTTATTTCTATCATTTGCCTACCAAGTGTGCATGAAGCGATAAGGAAGATTGTGTGAGAGCGTTTCAGATGTATAACTTTTATATACATACGTCAGAGAAGGGATATTTTTAGTTGTCCAAACTTAAGTGACTCTGTATAAATGGTTATGGGGCTCCGAGCATGATAAAAGTCAATACCTTGTTATCTTATATTGTGATGTAAGGTTTTAAGTAGTGGGCTAATTGTGTCTGCTCTGCAGCTCTGAGAAAACTTTTTCCATTTCTTATTTTATCGTTCAAACGTGAATCTCAAAGCAGTCCAAACTCTCATACTTATGTAATATGTTCACAATATTCGACACTTCCGTTTACAGAATGAATAATTATTCCTACGTTTAAACACTCAGTGAGAAATTACATGTAGGCTTAAGATATACATGATAAACATCTAGGCTATCCTACCACACTGAGGCACATTACACATGAAAGGATATCGCTGCAGCAAATATTTTGTACACCTTTGACTTACTAGACGACTCCCTGTTCCAATGCAGGCCACGATTGACTTCCATGGGGTTTTCTTCTTCTGACATAGTCTTTATCTTCTTTGTGAGGTAATCGCATGGAACATACCTTTCTAAAGTTTGGAATCGTAAAATGATTGTTACTAGCGTCAATGTTAAGTTCTTTATTCACTCCAATGTTTTGTACATCTTTTCATCATTGTTATTGTACTGTGTACATAGAAAAGGGAATTACAGAAATTTATTAAGAAAGATCAAGTTGTTTATCGTCTCTAGTCCTTTCTTATAATTAGTTCTCGCTTTCCTCATTTTGTAGTCGTATACTTCAAACTGGCATATCGTCTTTTTTACGAAGTTCATGGCAATTTGCAATCACAGAATACGATTAAAACAGTCCTATACTAATAGCCTACCATACTAAAACATGTATGTTGCGCATAGAAGATTTCCCTCTCTAATTCCATTCAATTAGCAGCCTAAAGTTGTAAAATGAGTTATTTTCAAAAAAAAAGGAAAAGTACCTATAGCGTGAAAAAGGTTATTTAAAATACCCTAATTGACAAAGTACACGGCTAGGAAAATGTTTCAAAATGTATGCTACAAATTCATCCCACACAATGGATGAGAAGAACCAACAAAAATAAACCCACCGTGGGAATGGTGTCAGAGGTTGTGATGTGACAGTAACATATCAAGACTGCTCTTAAATACAGGGAAGTACTTTTTGGAATGAAAAAAAAATTATCCCTGTTCAATTCCTAACGCCAGCCTGTTAAGTAGTCTGCAGCTTATTCTTGAAAGGAGGGAGATGTCTCGTGATTCATTATAAATATGTTTATTAGGATGCTGGACGTCACTATAAAGTGACACTTAAGTTTAATGTTAGGAATACAATCTTTCTTAGATCTTAAAAATATCCTAATTGAAGAGTTCTTTAAAAATTATAAAGAGTTAAATGAGTACAAAGTGTAAAATACGTTAGTGCCACTTTCCTTCAAAGGTGTCACTCCCGAGCTAATGGAAGGATTGGGTTCGAGGATAGGGAGAAATTTCCCGAAACTTGAATCTGGCGAAAAGGTATGTTTTGGTTTGACTCAGGAGGCATCAGTCTCCAAGATGATGGTGTTCGTCGTTTATCTTCAGCACTTGTTCAAAGAGACGTGGCAAGGCACGGGTGTTCTTTAGTCATGGAACCACGAAGGATATTAGATCCATGGTTCTGTCACACCACGTGACCCCCCATATTCATCAGCTGGAGAATGAGGTCGTAATTCCTATCTGTAGTCTCCGAGTTCCAAAAGGCTAGGAATGGCATGAGGTAGGCCAATATGTTTCTAATTATGAAGCATTTACCCCTGACTGAATACTGTACCCTATCTTCAAAAACCTTGCACCATCCTTTAAGGCTCTGAAGCTCATTCTTCATGTACAATTCTACATCATATTTTGTGAAAGAGTCCATTCATATTTACAGATTATAACGTTAAAGTGGTATTTTCACAACATCACACAAGTATGAAATTTGGCAAGACGTGCGCCTGTCATGTTTGTCTTTCTCATCGTTGTCAATAAAATCAGGAAATCACAGTTATCGACCACTTGTCTAGTTGAGAAGTGATCTAAATATTGTTACAATGAAGCATCCTGCTGTGAGCCAGATAGCCTTGCATGTGGTCTGTGTCTCGAACTATGGTTATAGTTGGCAGGCTAGGATAGTTTAATCAGCGAGTTGCTCCCTGGTTTGACGTGTATATATTTGTCTTGTATATTTATACCGATATTCGGAAAGACCGCGAAACATATTATAGACATAAGGCATTGCATTGGCTTCCATGTACGCAGATGGTCGTACAAATTCCCTATTCAACTTGTCTATACCAAACTGTGTTTACCAACCAGTTAATAAGGAGCTGCCACTTTAAAGTGTACGCAAGTCTAAAATTTCAAAAATATGTGTTACAAAGCTCGAAAAGTGCATCCAAATGGCCCAACTCCCATCTTCACAGGATATTCCTGAGCATGGGATATAAAATGCTAAAGCTTATTTACTCAATGAAAATGGTAGATTGTGCAATAATTTGTGATGTCATTCTTATACTACTCAAATTACCGTCTTTGTTTTTCTTTGTTTCTTTCGAAAGCCACTGCACTTTGTGCCAAAATGTGATCACTGTCTCACTGTTGTAGAGTGACTTGGATTTATAAGCCCTCTCCATTCAACATACTATGCAATGGAACAGTAAACATTTCAAGGTCATTTAAACATCTTAATTTGAAAGGGAAACAAAAGCAAGTAATGTGAGTTGTACAAGAAGGACATCACAAATTATTGCGCAATCAACTGTTTCAAATAAAGTGCATAAATTTCAACATTTTATATCTCAGCAATGGAGTAAACTATGAAAATGGGAGTTGGATGAATGAAACTCATTTTCCAACCTCTAAATAATGTACTCTTGTAATTCTTGGTTTAAGGTCCACTTTAAAGGCAGTAGGCAGTCACCCCAAACAGAGTGAGTGTGCCCTGTTACTCTTGTTCATGATTGGCCTATTTTGATCATGTGACAATATTTTTGTTAGTAAATTGTGAAATTCAAGGAGAATTTCTCCTTGCTTTCCACATTGTTTGTAATAGTTATGTTTAAAACATCTTCAGAGGTGCTTGTAATGCAATAAGAGGAGATTTGCAAGAGTTTGCTCATTTTCCAAAGAAAATTTTGGGGTGACTGCCTACTGCCTTTAACGACAGCTCCCTTGACCATCATTCCGTAGACATTTTATTACATCATATTTAAAGGGATTTGCCAGAGACCAAATTAAATGTCTTCAAAAAATGCAGATTTTTTTTTTGTATCAGGAGGTGGAAACCACATCTTAATAGCATGTAGCGTTTGGGAGATACTAATTTTCAAAGAAATGTTATTTTTCCAGAGATGCAGTGCATTGTGGGAAATCTGTGATGTCATCACGGCAAAATTTTTAGACATAGCATCGTACTTCTCTATAATATTAACACCACTGTAGGAAATATTTCACAACTTTGTTTGCTATATGGTATAGTTTCGTGCTAGATCTACATGGAAAGATATCAAACATTCCAACAGTATGAATTTTCAAGGACAAACAGGACATTCAATTATAGAGAATAACAAAAGGATTTTGAGTCAATATGCCCACTTTACATTACATTCTGCGACCTTGAAGAGAACTGGAGGTATTTCTTGACAAAAGAAACCAATCATTAAAAAGAGATAAATTGAGTTAGGAATAGAGTACTGCTACAGGGTTTGAAGCATAAAAATTGGACTTTTTTCTTTTTTACATGAGACCCTTCTGAAATGCCACTGAAATATGCCTTAAGCGAAACACAGTATAGTTGTCAGTGGTGTCACAGCTGTGATTCATGGGCATCTGTGTGAGAGGAAGACAAGTCAAGAAGTTTTTTTTTTTTTTTGCAAACCTAATTTTTTGGCCTCTGACGACACCAGTAATTTTGATTCACTGCTCCATACACAAAAATACAATGTAGTTTTATGAGCATGCACGCATTTTTCCACTCAGTTCGAAGACATAAAAGATTGTCGATTTCTTCTCAACGAGTAGATTTAAAACAACAAACAAGCAACGTGACATCTTAACCTCTTCGTGCGACACCATGTATGTACGGTGTACAACTAAAAACAGTCATGAACGAAACTGTTGTTTGTTCAAAAGACGTTCGTGTATTGTTTTTCTTGTCTTTTCCTTGTGTACAAAAGGTAATGTACTTTTACATAGGTGACTGGGATAGCGAAAACGACGACTTGAAAGAGATCTGTAAGACGCTCTCCCATAGGTAATTATGTTTTTCATGTAAACATGACTTGTAAAAATGGAGCCTGCGAGCTCTAACTCTCAGGAAAACGGAAATTGTAACAAGAGTATTAGAAAACGATCTATTATTACAGGAAGTCAATTGTTCCTGGTGTATTCTTTTCTTTTTTATGTCTCGTTGTGGCGTCGGTACTATATTTTTATGAACACGCCCATCTTGGTCCTTTATCCGCGGTTCCTTCAGTTTCCCTTTAATGACACCATTGCCATGTAAATTCAAACATGTGAACTTAAAGGCAGAGTCTCATTGTCTTAAGTAACATATAAAAAAAATCGATTGGTCACCTTAATTTTATTGACATAAAAAGAGGTAAAATTCAAACAAAACTTAGAAAGGGACGGGGTGCTTACAGCGGCCGCGACAAATTGAGGTGATTAACCCGGAAGCTGGCCACAGATATGTGACACTATCTAAAACCCCAATCACACTGAAGCTACATCAGTGCATTTTCCGCTTAGTCAAAACAAAATTTCCCGAACGCGGAGAGAACTAAGCTATTGAGTACGCAGTGGTAACTTTCATGAACGTGAAGTGATAACCATGGTCTTCGGAGTTTCTGCTATGTAAAGTTTGAACATGCTCAATGTCCACATGGTACGGACCGTCGAAGTCCAAAGAGGACGCAATAATGGCTTATTACTGACATCTCACCAGTGCCATGTACGCAACAGACGGAGTCTTGTGGACACTTGGTATTGACGGGAAGAACGTACCAACAACTCAGCTGCAACTCCTGCTGAGGGATTAGACCCGTGAAGATTTTGGACTTCTTGGCGGTCACAGAAGCTGGTCTTTCACTATTGACTCCTTCCTCCGCCTGCCCAGGCCTCCTTCATCAAGCTGTGCTTCTTCGCCAACCTGTTCTTCACATTGCCCTCTTTCAATGAAAGGAGGGGAAGGTGGCGCTGGTGGCTGGATAAGGCCCCTTGCTTCACTGGAGGTAGGCCGAAATACCAAGAGGTGTTTCTGGACCGCCTTGATTCGGTCCTTATGCGCCCTCGGTCTTGTCTGCTGGTCTAGGGTTCTCTTCTTTTTAGTGGCATGCTGTTGTAAATGTCCTTGTGGTATATTCAGTATTTCACTGCTGTAGACTAAATAAAATGATGTTGACCAGCAGGACTGTCTTTCGGGAAACATGAGCGTAGGCAACGGGGGGTCTTCGGGGCTAAAGCTCTCTTTTCAAAATGTGGGGGACTAATGTATGATTCCGCCCTATTTTTCAAGGATGAAAAGCTTTTGTCTACTCTGTGAAAATGATCAAACTTTTTCAATAGATGTACTTCAGAAATCGCACAAAATTTAGCACAAGATTGCATTGAAGAACACTCCATTTTCTAAAGTGGAGGGGGACGCCCCCCTCTTTGGACCCGGGCCCCACGACAGCGGTCTTCAGTATTCAGTACCACAGCTGAGAAAAGCTTCCTAAGCCTTTATCAGGAGATATACTTTGTACGTAGGAACAACCAGACTCGAGCAGCGCTGACGTACCGGAGACGTATCATAAAGACCGGACACGCCCCACATCTTGCGCATAGATAGTTGATTTTTTTTTCGAAACTACGAGTGTCACGGTAACGTGATCTTCGTCCAGTGTGAAGGGGGCTTAAACAGGCCCAAAGTGGCCCTTACCAGTTGCTTTTTTGAAGAAAGAATTCGCCTCCGTAATTCTCATGCGGGTGCTACCGTAGGAATTTCGGGACCTAATTACGCTTGTACAGTCTCTTATTTGCAAGAATATACAGGGGCAATAGCTCATTCCAATATATTTTGCCCTGTCATGAAACTGAAGGAGCTCTTTTTGTTATTTCAGGCGAAATCGTGAACTCTGAGCCTGTGTCTTTCGGACGTTGCCCCCAAATCAAGCGGCCCTGGCGGTGGTCACCACATCACAACAACGGCGATTCTGCCTATGAATATACTCTGATTAGTCAATGACATGCATGCATCTTTAAAATGTCATTGCACAGCAAAGTGAAGAAACAACATATTAAGATTCTCAAATTACAAGGGAATACGAAGAACATTTTGGAAAGGGTCGTCACGCAACTGTGGTGTCTTCACCAAAAATTTGGTCTCGAAGCAATGGTGGGTTCATTCATTGTGGGAAGGGGTGTCATCCCCCCCCCCCCGTCGCGGTAGTCTGCCGCCTGTCGGGATTTTTTTTTAATTTCGTCGGGGAGCCTTAAAGCTAAAGACGATGTAAGATGATCAGTCGTCCCGAAGGCTTACTTGATTTTTCCTGGTAAAGGGCCCTTTAAAACCCCCAAATTTTCAAATTCCCTTCAATAAAACCCCCAATAGCTTCTTCAATAAAAGCCAATATTTTCAAATTTTTACTTTGTCATCCTTCCGACAATCCGTCGGTTTTGTTAGGTCGTCGGGTTGATGCCCCCCCCCCCTTCGGGGAACCTCCTTTGCCAGTCAAATCCTGTCTCCACTCCTGTCTTAGACAATAGCACTGGTCTTCAGGAGGAGTAAAGATAGCTGTTGGATAGTGCATTGGGAGACACGAAAAGTATGCATTGTTGGAAGAATTTGCATCATTCAATGAGGTCCCTGATTTTTTTCATTAAGGCCTCATTTTCATGGGTCCGAACAGCCTATCAGGGACGTAGCCAGGAAACAAAAGATACAGGAGCTGAATTGGACAAAATATTCAGCTTAGCTAGGAGCTTATATACTGCTAATGTTGACACCTTGCTCACCCGCAATCTTCAAACGAACTTTCAATGATTCCTCTTTTTCAAAACACGATAAAAAATTGCACATGCGCGCATCCCCACCCTTATATTTATGCCCCCAGCCCTAAATATTCCAAACAATGAAAATGATAACATTCAATTTTCTTAGCCCCAGCTGGGGCTAAGAAATATACCTTGCATTTGGTTAGTTACAGTACTGCATTAACCCACAAAGTTACAGATCACGATTATTTTTTGGGGAGGGAGGGGGTTGTCTGGAAGAGGGTAATGTCCAATTCCTAGAACAGTATAAGCTATGTTTGAATCTACCGGAGACCTTATTGGTACATTCTGCATACGAATCATCTGCAGTGTGCAGTGGAGATCTGCTATTTTATTATTGAAGAGGCCTTGACAACAGCCGTTGCCTACGTAGCAGGCTTGCGGTATATTCCTTTTTCACTAAAACCCTTTTGCTTGGAAAGCTTTAAAAGAGGGGCTGAGCAAACAAAGCCAGCTCCGCGAGGTATCACAGATGGTAATAAAGCTGAAGAGTTGCTTATTAACCCCGTGACAGGGGCGGCGATCTGTTAAAGTTATTGGGGGCATCTGCTTGCGTGAACGCTTTGCGTCTCCTGCCAGGGGTACAGGGGACCGCCGTAGGCCCCCTGTTGCCAAGCGATTTGATGCATTCTGTAGGACACAGATCACATATTTCTGATCTGAAGTTCTCCCTAGCTGCTATTAATAAGCTAATATCACAATTATCCATGTCAAAATGTGTGTAACAACATTAATTTTTACAGCATAGGCCTACCTCTAAATATGGGAAGACATTTGATATTTTGCCCCACTAAAAATATTGGGGGTACGTCCCCTGTCCTCCCATGGTCGCCACCCATGTCTCGTGTTATGATGTTAATATACATACGCATCTGACTGGGAGTAAAATTTGTACTTTCTTTTTGTTTTGTGCACTGTATGAAAAACAAAATTGATTTCAGGAATTGACTATGGATACTGACCGTGGAAGCGCTGACAATATCGCTTTTGGCTAATATCGGATATTTCATATACCGGTATACCGATCTTGTTAGTCCGATAGAGGTATTGTGATAAAAGACGAACTTTCCAGAAATCCACAAGCTATTGTATACTATATATGCCATTACTTCTTTGAAACTGCCAGTTTGTCCTCAGAAACGTTATTATTTAGTTTACAGAGGCAAACCCAATGCAGTCATGTTATACACAATACACACAAATAGCCTTTGTTTGACATGGCAATGGAAATGCTGATATCGGCAATTCAGATTGATTTAATACCGGTGCTGAACAGCACTGTACCGAAAATAGGTCCAACATTAAACAAATCCAAAAACAGTAATTTCCAGTTGTCACGACTACGATTTCTCGCGGAGAATCCACAACTGAAAGAAAAATAAAAATAATCGTTAAGGAAATTTTAGACGTGCTCTACGAGATACGGTAATTCAAGATTCCGAATGGACGATACAACCGAAGTATTTCCTTTAGATAATGGTCCCATGAATTGATGCATATGTGGGTTTACATTATGTTTTGTGTATTCGGGTGCTTTCTACACCTGTCTTCTGCAATTTGCAATTTTTTTTTGTTGGTATGGGGAAACACTTCGATATGACACATGCGGAGGCGGCTTCTATAATTTAAAGTTAATTTTGCATTTACTGGCAAGAATGTTTTGATAGCACATTGGCTTTTGAAAATTGCATTCACCTGTTCATAGTTTACAAAGAACAAAGGTTATAACGGCCTAACATAGGTATGAAAATAATTGCAACAATTATTGTGATACATCCCTCTAATAGAAGTAAGTAAGCTGGCAAGGATGGGAGGGAAAATGTCCCGCAGGGGAAAAAATAATCAAAATACTTTTAAGAAAAACATCAACAAAATTGACTGAGCATTAATTTGTGTAGTAACATGCACATAGACCTATTGGCGTGACATAAAGGTATGCCACCCTGTCGAGATATATGAACACAACGGTTTAGTAACTTTGTAAAGTGTGACGAAATCAAGACAAACAAAAAATAATCATTCTAAGTATAATTGAAACATTTTGGAAATCACTTAAAAAATACTTCAAGTCCCCAACAACTTCAAAAAGTAATGCTGTCTATGGCATTTTTACTAAATCCGAGTCATTGCAAGGAAAGCTTGCTAAGTAAAACACGAAACAAAACAAAAGTTTTTGCCGTACTCCAAGACATTTACAGTCAGCAGCGGAGATTTCTTCTCAAAAGAGGGGGGTTTTGACGATCTTTCAAAAAAATTACAGTGTGAAAAACACAAATTCAATAGGGGAGTTCTTTGAAAGAGAGGGGATGTAACCCCTCAACCCCTGTTTCTCCGCCTCAGTTTACAGTAATTCAATCTTCTGACTCTCCATTTTTACATGATAGGCATATTAAATTCTGTCGTTTAAAAACATTCTTATGATTCCTGGGGTGGGGGTTCTTTGCTTCAATTGTGACTTGAGGAAAATTAAAATTCGATGGTGTCTGTCGGTGTAGTTTCTTGGAGAATTTATTCCTCAGTTTTAGAGAAGTCCCTAAATATAATTTAGTCACTAAATATTTTTGATGTGGTAAACAGTAATGTAATACAGCTTCACACACCTCCAGCTTAATCATTCTTCACTTCATATATTTTAACTTGAAACCTCCATCTTTTTACACTATAGAATTTAAAGCGGGGACACCATTATCTCTTCCTCCACTTCCACCACCCCCCCCACCACCCCCACCGCCTCTAACACCAATTTAGAAAAGTATACCACAGTCAGCATATCATGCACAAGTATCTATCGATATTATTTCCATTCATGATTGATCATGTTCTAGGCTTTTATAAGCAAAATTTATCACAACATAAAACAAAGTTATAGTACCTGATTACTGCGAGGTGAAATATGAGAGTTCCAAACATGGCCTGTTAAACCTAATCGACTGCCCCTTCCCCCACCCTTAGACCCCTCCACCTTTGCTCCTCTCTTTTCCCATTCTTTACTCTAATTTTTTTAGATTATGGCTGCACTCCTCTGGATTTGTTAGCAACTGACGAAGAACAAGGCCCCTTCCCCCACCCTTAGACCCCTCCACCTTTGCTCCTCTCTAATTTTTTAGTTTATGGCTGCATTCCTCTGGATTTGTTAACAACTGACGAATTACATGGGGTGAAATCCCACTTACATTTTACAAGTCCCAACGTCTAAGACCGAACGACGAAAACCAATCAAATATCCCTCCAACATTTTGGGTCAAATTGTAACCCAATTTCGGTGAACTGAAGCCTATTTTGCGTCATTATTTGGCCCTATAATTTTGGTCGGCTCTCTCTTGACCCATTTTTGGGTCAAACAGACCCAAGTACTTCTTTACTTCTACAGTCAACTTTACAGTGTCATTACGTTAATCGGCATTAGTTTACCCATAGTTTGTTCACGTCATCAGTCGGCTTAATATTAACTCCTGTTAAAATTTGAATCAAGTGTACTTTTAATATAAATATTATTGGATAATTCAGTCTTCTTTATTTACAGATTTGCAACTCTGAGAATTTTTTAGGATCGATGCGCAATATGGTGAAACGAAGTGTTTGCAACAATGAGGTTGAAAGGATATTTCTTTCAGTCTCGTATAGTTACCCTAATCTTTGTTCATATATATATATATATATATATATATATATATATATATATATATATATATATATATATATATATATATATATATATATATATATATGCATATATAAACAACTACGCTTTATTAAGCATTGACCTTGAGGTATACATAAATGCAAATCATACAAATCAAATCTATCACTTATTGTAGGCCTTGTGCAATTATATTTCACAAATTCTTATATAACTGATGGTATTATTTCATCTTATTCGGTGGTGGATTCGGCTTTTCTCGAAAGGGGGATCCGAAGCGGTATAGGAGGGTTAGTATGATCGAAAAAGTATGACACTGTTAAGTGTAGTGTCTATGGCAAACCAATTCCCAGAGCAGGGTCCGTGTCCGCTCGGCCGCCCGCTTGATCTGCCCCTGTCTTATTTTATGTTTGTTTGTGGAGAAAGCTAGTTTAACATTTTCAGAAAGAAATGTTTTTAAGTATGATCCTTTAAGATATTTAAAATTTAAGTGAAGAATTTCTATTAACAAATTATATGCTTGCGCGAAAAATGTAAGAATTTATTATTAGTTAACTGAGTGGAAATTAAAGTACACGGACATACATAAGAGTACCTTTTTGAGAAATTTGCTGTCCTTGATTTCCATGAATGGTTTGTAAAAACTTTTCATATCCAAATGGCTAGGTTTGTATGAGTGATTACCAAGGGAATTCTCCTCAGGCTATTTGAAATCTTATGAGTCAAAATCGAATACAACTGCGTTGCTGGTTCCTTCCTCCTTCCCATTCAATGCACAGAATACGGGAAAAGGTGTGGCAATGGGAATCTCCCTGTGTAAAGGAAATACATAAGTATTTATTTGATCATACCATTAATATCTCGGGGAAAGCTGCTTTTTTGCTCTGCACAATCTTTAAAATCTAAGGAGCAAAAGGTAACTGTAAATGTACCTCTATTAATAATAAAATTTATCGTGGGTCTCCTCTAGTTTTGTGTCTCACTATAGTAGTCTTACACACGAACTTAGTTGGGGCTTTAAATACGTGTCTTGTCTCTGATACTGAAGGGTGAAGTAGGGAGATTTATGTCCACCCGTACCATTAATTTGCGATGCGATGTTATTGGGCGTTGAAGTAATAATCTATAAATACATTACTAAAGTAGCTGCCTTACTTTACTGGATCAATGAACGCATAAGATGATGTGTGCCAGCAAAAAATTGAAACTATACTATAAGGACAGATATAACCGTGGGTGTAACAATAACAATAAGTATAGGGCTACGTGCCGTATATCACTGCCGAATGGCGCCGCTTAAAACACTTTTTCGAACTTGCAACAAGACTTCAAACGGAAGCACGAGTGAAACAGAAGTAACAGCAGTTTACGTGATTACTTTGGGTAACGTTGATCCTTACAGGAGAGAAACTTTATAAATATATATAGCCAAGATTATAAGATACAAACAGGTAAATATGCATCTTGCAAAAAGTGTGTGTGTGCGTGTGTTTTTTATGTTCATAGTTGTCCTCCTCGACCGCTGTAGTATCTTGGCATATAGAGTGTTCATCAAAATTCGCACTTTATTACCTAGGGCCTATTAAATCTAAGCTGCTGTAATTATACTATAAAAACAAAAAAAAACTTAAACTAAAATTATGGTGATGTAAATTCAAATTTCAAATTTGACTTGAAAAGAACCCTTACTCAACGAAACTATTTAATTAGTACTTGAATTACCTCATGAAGTTTACAGCATACGTTACCGGTACGTATCCAGGACCGTCGAAAGGCTTAACATGAAGGGGGGATGACACCACTAAGCTCCTACAGTATGGCGTTTTGTAAGGTAATTTTTGGCCGTTCCCGGCCTAGCCAGACAAGTAACTGAAGGGAAAAAGATAGCTTCCAGCGAGTCAAATATTTCTCAGAGGTGGTGAAATGTGTAAAAATGTATTAAGGCAGTGGTAATTTGAAATTTTCGAGGGGACAAGATTTTTTCAAGGGGAGCTCCACCCACCTGCCCCCCCCCCCCTTGGCTACGGACTTGGTTCTCAGGTAAGGCGAAAGATAATTGTTTGAAGAAAAACTTCAAAAGTGAAAATTATTGAAGGTTCATGGTTTAGGCTCATCTTTTGACTGCACGTTTACCTGCTACTTATAGACCTATACTGACATTCACCTGATTATCAATTCAACTTGAGCGTACAAAACATACTCTTTCATTGGCCCCTCAGTCCCCTCTTATAGAGGGTTCTTTGAAAAATGTGAAAACTAATAATTTTCGGCAAAAGTATCATGATATACTATATTTTGAAAAGAATGTATGGGTCTTTGACCTTTCCCTATTTACGCTTTGCAAGCGTGTGAAAATTATGAAAAAATGCATGGATGATACCCAGGCTTATAAAGCTGTGGGTACTTCAGCCTTAGCTTGCCTATTTATCAGGACTAACGTTTATATGTACGTTTCAATAAGGCATTTTTTCAAACTGAGGGGGAATTTCCCAATTTAAAATGTAATCAAATAGATTAACTGGAATTTCTTGTCATTCTCCTTGAGGGAATTAATCGCAAAAGCGTTTAGAAATATCATGCGGGTATACCTACATTAATTTCTGCTGAAAGAATTTATATAATGAAATTACCTTTTGCTTTAAGGCTTATCTAGGAAATTCAGGAATCCCTCTGATAATACAAGATTTCCACAAAGAATTCTGGGAAAATATCGGACTGAATATTGGCAATTAATTGAGCAGCTTGTTTGCTTACAGTAAATCCTTCTTAAGTTCAAACGTCAATAGATCGTGATATGAGTTATTAAGATTGACTTGGTCTATAAAAGGTCCCCTACAAATTGTCAATCGGTTTTCCTCTATATGTCGACTGCAATGTAGACTTGGGTTTCGGTACACCAATACCGTTTGAATCACTATCCATTTGCGAACATGGAAAACCGAATTTTTCTTGTTTGACATTTCCTCTATAGGACATGAGTAGCAGGACTTACTGTATGTGCTTCATTTTACTTCATTTTTCATTAGCCAAAGTATACAAATGTAGAAGGTTTGACATTTTCCACTGTAAAAAGAAGAATAATATTAAAAAACCAATTTATTTTTTGTCTCTCTGTCTCTTGGTGACAGTTTCATCTGAAAACAAAATGCCCAAAAGAATGACAAGAGGAAATCGGTCGAGTGCCAATACTAGCAATACAGACCCTATCGAAGACATCTCAAGAGATACGGATTATTCGAAATACTGTCGGTCTCGCGAAACGTTATCAACCCTATTCGATTAAGTTCTAGATTTTATTGCACCTGTAAGATGAATCATCGCTTTCGCCTTCATAAAATGTAATTTTTTTCATATCCTAAAATTATTTCGGGTAAAAGGAGCCACGGAATTAATGATTCACTTTCCTGTCGAAGGAATGAAATCCGACGATCTAAATGCTGTCGGTACAAAACGTTTATCCCAAATCTAATGGCTTCAATGAATAGTACTAGTTTAATAATCGTGCATATAGATACATTTTAGTCTTGTAAATGTCATCGGTTTACTACTTGCGATACATATTCCAAATTGTCGCACCTGAGAGTTTCATCTTTTTAATTGTCGTCGAATCTTTAAGAAATGAAGAAAAATATATCTTTTGACAAATTGCGAGCTGCCTGTTCAGAAACGAAAATAAAATCAGATTTCCAAAAAAATGTAATATTTTATCAGAATATTTTCAGGAAGGATATGACTTCGATATTTTTTGACCTCATATTTTGTGAAATATCAAAAGCCAAATGTCGAAATAAATATATAACAGAAGATTAAAAGTGGTTCATTCTTTAGTTTTCGTATTCTAGAAAGTGAACTTTGGTAGAATTTACTGCGATGAATTTGACAGCTTGATAGATCGAAAAAGCGCATCTTGTGGGCTGTGGAAAGATAACTTAATTCTCGCAAGAAAAGTTCAATACGAAGCTGGTATAATTTAGCAGATTATTTTGAAAGATAATCTCATGTGCTCTCAGCTGGAAAAGATGTGTCATAAGCCAAATTTGAAAGGTAGAAAACATAATCTTGCTCTAGGTACTCGTCAGTTCTTGCGAATGTGGTCTTCCATTACTTTAAACGATTTTTGAGGCGCATCATACTTAAGTCTACAAATGAATTCATCTTTTTCTACAAAAAGTGAACTTGAAGGAGGGAGCTGGTCTTCTAGTTTCATGCTTGAAGCAAGCAG
Organism: Holothuria leucospilota; assembly: GCA_029531755.1. Taxonomy (NCBI): domain Eukaryota; kingdom Metazoa; phylum Echinodermata; class Holothuroidea; order Aspidochirotida; family Holothuriidae; genus Holothuria; species Holothuria leucospilota. Next base: position 46,409,323 of record CM055965.1, read on the forward strand.
ATAGAGGCGTAGCTGCGCACTTTCAAAAATATTTTGACATTGTAAATTATTCAGTCTATCGTTTTGACCTTCGATTAGATAAGGTTATATCCTAGTTTTCCTGATGGGTACGTGAAGTTTACAAAATATATCAAACATGTTTGTAATGCTTTTTACTTTAACCATGGATCAAATTTTACGGTGGAAATTTGGATGAAAATCTCACAGCATGAATCTTTGACTTGATAACTTTTTGTTAAAAATCTATACAATGGAAAAATGGTTTAAAAATTCGAACAAGTGTGGCACGAAATTTGATTTATATTTTATATTTACCTTTAATAGTGTAACAGGAGATGAAAAAAGGGTGTTTGGGAGCTACTTTTTGTGTGGGGGTAGGTTCGCCCCACCCCCGGCCCATGCCACTTTTAAGAGGCAAAGCTGAAAGATAACGTGGGTTCGGAAGGACATTGCAACCCAACGGGTATGCAGGGATTTGCGTTCTTGTATATCACCGTACACTGTAAAAAATATCTGTTAATTTACAGAAAAGAAATAAATAAGAAACACAGAAATTTTCTGGCAAATAATTGCCAGAACATTTCTGTATTCCTTTTGTATTTCTTTATTTTATTTTACAATGTACATTTTTTACGGTGTACCTTGGCTTGCAAGAAACTTATTAATATGCCATTGTGTTTAAGGGCTAGCTTACATTTGCAAAGTTCTACACAGTGCTCTTCAAGAAAAGAGCTGCTTGAATTTACTTCTTTGTGAGAAATAAAAGAAAATCGTTGACCGCGCCGTTTTGGCTTACTCGCAAGAGTGTTAAAATAGACTGGAAAATATTTTACAAAATACGGAAAATTGTTTGATGTACTTTTCACAGTTTTCATTTTTTTCAGTTTAAAGGAATGTTTGCATGATGGCTGTAATCCATCTTACAACGTACTTTTATTGGAACTTTCGCAGAAGACTTCTTAGTATGTACAAGTTCAACACTTAAATGTTTTAGGTGTAATTTAAGTATTACAACCTGCTATGAACGGACATGACTCATTGCTAATAGTGTCAGTTCCTTGTTTACAAAGCCATTGTGATATCATTCTATACCACTGATTATAAGAAAAGAAACACCGGTTCTCCGGAAGACTGTTTTCTGATACGTGAATTCATGTTTTTCCTTTTGATGTAAGAAGCTTCCTGGTAATGTGTCAGTATCAATCAAATTAAATAAAAATAGATAACTCGTTTTTTCGAATTCAGATTTATTACACTTCGCAAGTACCGTAAATTTGATTGCTTAATGACTTTTGAACAAAAAAAAAACGCGTCCTATTTTCTCTTTGCATTAGAATAGGACATAATCAGTTCAAGCAAGAAATAATTGTACTTAAAAGTGTTAAATTAATTAACCACATTCAAGAGACTTATAGCTATTGCGTATATGCATAGGCATATTGGAAGACATTTTACAAGGGGTGGATTTTGCTCTGAATTTTCCCTATAGCTGGCAAACAATCGCAGAATGAATTTTGAACTGCAAAAAAGCGCCAGTACTCAGGCGTTTTGAAAAGGCATCGCCATTTTAATTTGCTAGAGCTTCCATTCCCCTTCCCCGCTTGATACGCCTATAGTTGCGTGCACTTTTAACGAGAATATATACAACCTGCAGACTTCATGACAATGTTATAGTGGGTATCAAATTGAAAGTAACAAACCAGCGAAACATTCATGAATGGTTAAAATGTCATCAAAGCACAACAGATAGGTACAGTCTCCACATCACGTTTTATATTGTACTCTTGTCATTTGGACTTAAATATCTCACCCCCACTTATACATGCATGTGACCAATGAGAAACGCATCCCTTTATGACGTAACGTGAAACTACATTCTTACGAAATCCCGCCGTAAAACAACCCTGTATATTCCGAATCCTTATGAATTAATATTGTGTATCGAATCGAATCGTGTAAGGTGACGTGTGTATTATCAAGGCGCATCGAAAGTTACAGCACATTGAACGAAAAACGAATGATGATGGCGGAAAGCACCTTCGTGGGTTGTTGTTGCACCATTATCTCTGGTCATTCGAATTATATTGTGTCACATAAGGTGACAATAACGGTGACAGACATAATTAATCATAAAAGAAAGTGAATTTATGTGGAGTGTAATTACCGAAAAGTCCCATTCGGCACGAATTCCCTAATTACGAGGGGGTAATTCACTCGATTGACACACGTAAGATTTACGCCAAGGTGGATTGTTAGCGAGAGACAAAGGGATATTATTTGGCAAGCTTCTTGTCACTCGGAAAATAAAAGTAGTCATCTCAATGAAGACTTAAGTTTAGTGACTCCATGAACACTAAGGGGAATATCAGTTTACGCATGCGTCGTTTCAGACTCAAGGAGGTACACTATAACCATAGAGGTACTACCTCGGAACAAAAAAGAATTCATTCAAACGGCTCTACATCAGATCTTTATCCAAAAAGGTTTCCTCCCCCCCCCCCCCTCACCTAAGAAAAAATAACAAGGTTTAAATTCAAATCAAAGAAAAATGATGTGAACTTCTCGGCGAAAAGAGTCATCATATGGCATAAACTAGTGACTTAAACTCGAGGAATTCAGTGAAGAAAAAAAAGGTCAAGTACTCGATTACTGACCACCATAGTTTAAAACAAAGGCAGACCATATAGCTAATCAATATTTAATTTATTTCAAGGTGTATGGACATGCAACCGAAAAGGTTTTACTCAACAAAAGCAGATCAAAGCCCCCTTCTGAAGATATGATGAGATTATTTCAATATCTTTGCACCGTGCTCAAGATACATCTATTGTGAGTTAGGCCATACATGAAATAGCTATTGTCTGTATAAATGGAGGGTGTTGTTCACAGTGTTTACACAATGTACACAATGCTTTCTTGATAAATATGACACGAATCCCCTCGGCCTATAAACAATACAACCGTCATTGATTAGTAAAGGTCAAATATGCGAAGAATATCGAACTTAGTATCTTGAGAGTTCCTCCTCCTTTGTCACTAGTTTGCACTAATGTTTATTCAATGATGTAGGTGTAAAATAGAATTGTCTCACTGAAAGGTCAATATATGATGAATTTTTACCGGTATTGTGGGTATATTCCACTTTTTCTGCATCAATTTCCTTTCTGTTTTAACATCAATAAAACAGTTAGGATATTTTTCTTTTACTTCTACAGACCGTTAAAGAATAATTACAAGAGTGAAACTCCGTAAACTTACAGGTTTATCAATGACGCCACATTTATTTTTGATACAGGAGTACAATGGTTTAGGTAATTACATATTGGTGTTTAATACAATGTACGATAGATGTATCAACTCCAGCGTCTTAGAATAATCTTAGCCTATAGTGCATGGACCCCAACACCATTCCGGACCTTCAGCTAAAGCTATTTTCCCTGGACCGTGGCCCCTAGGGAGTTAGCCTTACCACATTTGAAAAAATGACTGCCCCACTATGAAAGATGGGACGGCCCTGACCTGCAATTATAAGGCTTAGAGTATAAATTAACAAAGTGCTGCAAGGGGCGGCATGGCATTCTCGTGAAAGTTTAAATGGCACGCGGGAGGGAATTCATCTCTCACAACCCTGCTTTAATTATTAAGTCTTCTAGACATGCTCAAAACTCCTTCACGATAAACGTTTGGTTTTTGCCCTTCGATTCTTCGCCAGAGAGTCGATGCAAAAAGTAGTCTTCAAGAAATGCTCATGATATCTATGGGAAAAATGCCTTTTTTGCTCTGATGAATTTAAGCGAGCAATTTATAAAGTGGCATAGGAGCATACTTTTTCCGAAGTCCCCTCGACTCTCTGGCGAAAAGCAGAAGGGCGAGCATCCATGTATTGCGGCTTGTGAATTGAGTTTAAAAGTTCAGTGCGGGCCACAAACCTGCCTTTATTTTAACTCTGGATTATTTTGAAGTATGGACTGAATCTTAAAGATCTCCTCTTATTTTCCTTACTCTAAATATTGTTAAAGGTGTTTTAAATCTTAAATACTGCATCATATAGGTAAATCAATAAATGATTTATTCTGCCAGTCTGCACAAGTTTACAATTTAGTAGCAAATATTGTCACGTGATTGAAAAAGCCTTATATTGTCACGTGATTGAAAGAGCCTTATATAAAAAAATTACCAGTGAATTCAAACTGGAGAGGCTGCATTTGCTTTGAATCGATAAAGACGTCAAATGATACTTTCAAGGAAACAGTCTTTTACGTAAACGAGAGTTTGACTGAAAGAGAAACGTCAGTGAAAAGTGATGACTTACAGTGATGACTTACGTGTTGTAATTACTGTTAGTGATTATTTACAGTGGTCTAATATGAAGTATTCACTTTTAGTAATGACTTACTGTAAGAACTTACATGTAATTATAGCCTTCAGTGATGACTTACATGTAATTACAACCTTCAATGAACTTGAAGACTAACAGTTATCATTGTCAGTGATGACTTACTCTGCCACTGGGATAGTAGGCAGATTCAAGAACGAGAATGGAGGTCAAAAAGTATATTTTCAGCGAAATTTATTCCAAACTACACTTTAATAATTTTTCACGAGATATTCTTGGAGAAAGATGTTGACTTCTGTAAGGAATATAATAAGTTTACATTTAACTTTGATCTTTTTCGTCTTTCACCCTTTGAACTGCAGTACAAAATAGGATGGCAGTTGTGTTTACTCCCTAAATTAACTGGATCTCACACCAGTCATACAGAAAGAAGTTGTAATGTTCATGCATCAAATGACCTCATCATGTCGTGCTTGTTCTTCGAGATATTGCCATTCTTTTGCATCACATGAGAGCTACCAATTTCCAACCAATATGTAATTTATATTTCCAGAGTTTGTGTTATATTTAATCATTTATTTCCAATCTATTCGATTTGGCAACTACCATTTAAATCTTACTTCTAACTTTTTATAAGCTCTTTATCGCATTTGTGAACAGGTGAAATGGTACACAGAATGCAAGGTAAAACAAAAGATCTGCGCCTTTAAAGGAGCACACTATTTACCAGAACATACCACTTGTTTCGTTGGAATTAGACTTTGGTCGTGGACAATACTCGGTCTCAAAAGGTAAGCCAGGTATCTAAAAAGACTACTATGGCTTCATAAACTAAAGATGTAATTAACTGTTCTGTAAACCCTCTATGTGTAGTTACTATATACACTCTAAATCACCCTGGTTAAATTTAGCCAGAACCTATAGTCACCGATTACCAAACATTTCCCTGGTTCAAAATTTCAACGAAATTCACTTCAAAAACGAATAATTACCTAGTTAAATAAACGACTGATGAAAATCCTCGTCAAAAATCAATTTTTTCAGTATCGGTTCAAACTAACCAGGAAGCTGTCACCAGAAAATGGTTGACTAATCCGTGACCTATGCGGATGTTTTTAGAGTGAAGGAATGCAATGCAATCTGTGTGAAGAGGGAAATTAAGAAACATTTTGTAAATTTTCTGTGTAGTTTTTCTTTAAACCCATACAAAATTTGTAACATTTTTTATTCCTTACAGAAGGTAAAAAGGAATCTTTGCAATCACGTGCGGGTGTATGTATGTGCGTATGTATGTGTTTCTGTATGTGTATTTGTGACGTTTACTTTGTAAACACGATATCTAAAGATAGCAAACTGGGTTTTTCTCATACTTGGTATATGGAATTATCATATAAAGATAAGGAATCCTATTGCTCTGGGTGGAAGTCAGAGGTCATGTGAGGCCAAAAACCGAAAACCATGTTAACACGTTATCTCAGTAGGGAGTATGGATACTTTTCATATTTGGCGTGTAGGGGCGTTAAATAAGAATATTAACCATGTTGTTTTTGGTAGAGATCAATAGTTATCCGAGGTCACGGGAGGTGAAAATAAGAAAGCCTAGAAAATTGCTTGTAAACACGATATCTCAAGGTTGAATTATAGACACTTTTCATACTTGGTGTAGTTGTGTATCACATTGACAGGACGAACCACAATTGTTTTGGACGAGGTCAGAGGTTTTTGAGGTCACCAGAGGTCAAAAACCTTGAAGACAAAACTTTTACGATAGGAATTATGGTCATCTCTCACTGTGGCCTGGCGCAGCCCGGCACTGCCCAACACTTACCGGCACCGTCCCGCACCACCCGCACCACACAGAATGAAAAAAAAAACCTTGACAATGACTACTTATTCGGCAAGGAATCATAAAACGGACGTTATGGGTTTATGTCACAGAAAGTCATCAACCCAGAAGGGCATTATATTGTACAGTCGGTTGCTCATCCAGAAATTATCTATAGAGGGCGGGTATGCTATTTCAACAAAAACAACAACACATAACTCTCACTGAAAAGGGAATATGACATTGCCCTGAAAATTCCGCGGTTGAACGCCCCCTCCCCCGCGCCACTTCCCGTAGTCAAGGGGGGCCAAGGGAGCGAAGCCCCCCTTGGAAAATTTTTCGCCCCCCTAAAAGATAAAAAATTACTATTGCCGTAATGCATTTTAGTATGTTTCGCCCCCTCTGGAAAATTTTTCGCCCCCTAGAAGCTTTTTCGCCCCCCCCTTCAGCACCTTGTCTGGCTACGGGCCAGGCTACTTCCCTAAATTCATCATGTACAGCTGTAGAGGGGTAGTATGTAAAGTCTTAATTTATTAATCAATACAACATAGTTATATCGCTAAATCAGAAGTGTGTCAGTATTATTCCGTGGGTGTAATTTCTACCCTCTAATTTTAAGTAGACACTATCAAATAAATTTCACAAATTTTTTATCAGAACGAGATGAACATCTCAAATTCAAACCGATGCTTTATTTCAAAATCCCGTGAGTGTGAGAGAGTGTCAGAACAAGTCTGTATTCACAGACATGAGTATAGGTCTACATGTAAATGTACCAACCCTACATTAACAAACCTACAAGTATGGGAACGTATTCTGCCAACAAGCTGACATGATATTAGGTTTCTTCGAGTATACCTGGAAATAATGGCCGTCCGCAGAAAGAAAATTAGGGGGAACTTTTACTTGATCAAATCAGGGGAAATTTTACTTCCAGAAAAGAGCTTAATTGCTAAATGTTGGCGCCTCTAACAGGGGTGTAGCCAGGAATTTGCAAGGGGGCCAAACCTGTAGGCAAAATATTAGAGACCCTATAGTGGGAGAGATTGGCCAACCATTGTTCTCAGATATGCATTCTGATTGGACGAAATGTATGGGCACCATTTTGGAGCCAAAGTACGAGCTTGGAAGATCATGTGTAGCCTATGTACATTCGAGAAGTTGTGCAGGCTGTAATGTACGGCCGGACGTACGTATCCTATGTATTAGACATGTTTTGTTTCCAAAATTGCGGCCAGGTTGTGTTGCATTTGGATGCACAACAGACCAGAAAGGGTTACAAGTTGTATAGATTCCCATCCTGTACAAAAAGAAGGCTTCGGTGGGCTGTAAAAGTTAGAAGGTTCAATTGGAATCCATCAAATAGCGATCGCTTATGCGACGTAACTTTACAGTATACAACTTAGTAATACATGTAGGCCTAACGTTAGAGTAGGCTTAGCCTTAGAGTTACTTCGTTCTGTACAAGGCCTAGCCTATACCATGTACGGCGGTTCCATCTCTATATTCCGACTGCTTGATATGCCAACACATAAACCCAACAAATACAACTCATAACCCTTTGGCCTAACCGGCTAACCCTAATCCTAGCCCTATTGGAGAGTTGTCGGAACATCCCGAAAGAGACGTTGGAATACCAGAGCTGCAGTCCCCAGTCATAGGTGTAGGAGTAGTGGCGTATTTAGGGGGGCCATTGAGCCATACCCCCACCCAATGCCGATTTTGTTTTTACTTCCTAAAGATACGTAAAGTTTTTAACACAAATTTTACTGCAAATGGTAGCATATGTGGCACCAGATTGCATGTAAGGACCCTTAATTTTTCAAAAATTTTCAAAGGGGAGGGGGCACCCTATTGGGCCATGATTCCCCCTCACAGTTACTGATGCCGATGTTTTGTTTTAGTTCCTAAAAATACGTCAATTTTTTAACACAAACTTTACTTCAAATGTAACCTATGTGGCACAAGACTGCATGTAAGGACACCCAATTTTTCAAAAATTTCATAGGGGAGGGGGACAAAATAACAGATCAAACATTGCTCCTGGATCTATTAGTAACATGAGAAAACAAACATTTGCGTAACTTTGACTTTGATGTAGGCTTTTACATGGAATACACCCAGGTCAGTCACAATTTTATGAAAGCTAGGCCTAGGCCCATGGGCGTCAATCCTGGGGGGACAGGGGGACATGTCCCCCACATACACGCATTTTGGAAAAACACCCATTTACTTAAGATTTTGGCACGGAAAATTTTTGACAGAAGTGACCATATCCCCCCCCACACTCGAATAAAGATTGACGCCCATGCCTAGGCCTTTCCATAAAATAAAAAGTCTCACTAGAGAGTGCTCCCCTATATTTACCCCTATATTTACCCCTTCCCCCAGACCTCTCCTGAATCTTTCACTAAATAATGAAAAATCTTAAATGATTAGTTCAACTTGCTTGCACTTGTCTTTCAAAAAAAAGCACCATTTTGCATGTATGCCATCCTGCATTAACGTACTAGTAGTTTTCTTAGAAAGAAGGGGTAGACCTAGCCCAGAATAGACCCACCCCCCTCTTACAAGCACAAAAATAAGACACACTAAAATGAGATTTTTTAAATAAAATCACTTTTGAAACTGTCAAAATAGCATACACCATTCTGCATTTTCGTCACTTTCTATTAGCAAAAGTTACTCAAAATGGAGGGTATTATCCCCTCCCTCTAGACCCCTCCCAGGGCGGCTTTTCTTGCACTGGGTGACGAACTAAAGGATCCGGCAGACAGCGCCAGCCAGAGTCAACCGATACCAATGATTGCCACAAGAGAACAGAACGCTGTAACTCAACTTTGTTTCACATTTTGTACGGAAAACTGTACACACAGTGTATATGATGTCTGGCCATAGTTGACATTTGGCTCCAAAATGGCGCCCATGAAATAAGTTGGCCAATCTCTCCCACTATAGGGTCTCTAGCAAACTATCTAAGCGTAGCGCCACCATAGTTTGGCGCGAGGCGCCAAGAAAATTCTGGACGAAATGCCTCCCAGATCGCTGAAAATGGCACTTCCCAGGCCTTGTGAGTTACATCTAATCATTTTGTATTTGAAAGCTCATGTTATGGAAATTTATAAAAAAACGAAATGTTGATGTTAGTTTTTCTTCAAGGTTTTTTCAAGTTTTGGATTTTCCAGGGGGCAAGTGCCCCCCATGCTCCCCTTCCGGACGCCCATGCTGGAAATATGAAAAAAAAGAAAGAAAACAAACAGAACAAAAAACCGAAAGACAAACAATCCGGCTTACAAGATAATTCGGTTTTCATCCAGACAGTCACATTTCTTGTGTATCTTGATCTCAGTGAGGCCCGCATGGAAGTGTCTAGTCACACATGACTAGAGAGACAACTTTATTAGTCATTTATGCAACTGCTGATATATTAGACGATGGATTTGATGATGACGTAATGCGTTGAAATCTCTTTCAGGATTGTCACGTGACAGTTTTCAACTAAAACAAGATTGATTATACAGAGTAAGTTAGAGGCATCCTACATAGGGGGTTTGGCTTTACTAAATTCCTGGGTAATAATATCTGAGCAGTGCAATGTTTCCGATTCATAGCAGCTAACGAGCTTTATCAATTTTATTTCATATGAAAAGGAAAATACTAAAAAAAAACAAAATAACAAAAGTAATTTCTTTTTGCAGACGTTTTGAAAAACAACCCCCTCCCACTTTGCCATATTCGAATAACGAAAAGCGATTGTACAAGAAACATGTATCTGCAGGGACATAGTCTCAAAACTGGTAAAGAATGTCTGTAAAACGAGGGAATTGTTTTAGCCTGCTGTGACTGATCATAGGCCTAATTCATTTAACTGTATAACCATTACCGGGGAAATCTTAACCATCAAGAATGTAAGACATACTAACGCAATGTAATAAAATAATATACAGACATGTATGTCTGTATTTATTTATAGTCTTAAAATTAATGTATCGTCATGGAAACATCTGATACATGCTTGTTTATATCATCCGACTGACACTATCAGAAGGTCTTTTGTACGAAGCCTGGGATTGGTCCAAAGTGAGTTAGCTTGATCAGCTGATCAGTTGGAGACGTGCACAGACTAACAGTCGGGTTCATCACCGCCTCGGTCGATGACTACGAAAACAGATACGATGGTCCAATAGCCAACCGGTACTTTGTGGCGACGGAAGCGGAAGATCATTATGTATGGCTTCTACAATGCATGCAGTTTGTTACGAATCAAATGTTAAATGCCGTAACATTGTTTGAAGAACTCCAAATCTCACGCAAATTGGAAGTAGATATAGAGAGCTGTGTTTTTTCGGAAGCAATACAGAGGAAGCCAAATGAATAACCGAACCGGTAGGCGACTGCTAGTAGCAAAACAAAACGTTTACCTTTGTACATGTATATGACTTATACTTTAACTAGACGCACGTAGAATGTACTTTTGCTGGGTTCACATTCACTAACTTCCGCTTCTATGTGTGGTCAAAAGTCATCTGGTGAAAGCCGCTCATGTGGGAAGGTTAATGTACTTGCGGCTAATGGTAATGGGGAAATCCATAGAAAGACTATTATCCTGTGAGCGTGATGAGGAAGGTAAAATTAATTGGCGCCAAAATGTTACATATTTATTCTCTTTCTGAAAAAATACTTGTAGTTGGATTATAGGCTTATAAGACATTTGATTGGTATTCTGATGTGATAGATATTTAACCATGCAGAAAAGAGAGGAAAGTTTCAGTTATTAACTTCTTGCCTACTCATTCACGAGGCGGTGGAGGGAGAGCATATTCCCCACCCTATCAAAGCAAACATTATCGAACCATTCAAAATAAAGTGATAAATTATGCCCTTTAAAAAATTATGATGGTTTTATTGTTCCGAAATACATTTCACGTTACTTTGTCAATTTGGAGTCATAATAAGTCCTTTGAAGATAATAGAACCTTTTGGGGTCTCAACCTCTCAAAGTAAAATATGCTCTCATGGAACTCTAGGGCGTTGATCCAGGGGAAGGGAGATCTGAGTAAGTCAGGGGTTTGATCAACTTTTCAACTTCCGTTAAACAACCAAACTGAACTAATACAGCAGTACGAAACAATCGAGTAACTAGGTACAAAAATTCAGTATTCGGGCAATAAATAGCTACCCGTGGCTCTTCCCCAAAACAGTATCCCCACACGCCTTTGATTCTCTTGGCGTGAAGTTCTCCAAAGTTTGCCTACGCCTCCACAAGTATACACCTGCATGCGGTTCGGTGTGAGAGCTAGAAAAGGGCATTCGGAAGTGTTGATACTTCCAGGTGCGTAGCCTGGACTGGAAGAGGGGATTCAGACCACATTAAACCAATGACGTCAGAGCACCACTGTATCGCAAAGCCCTCTTTCTGGGGATGTAGGGGATGTAGGGGATGTAGTCCCGTGGCCTGCCTAAGGGCATCTCTTCGTAATGAGGACTACAGGTCAGGAGGCAGGGGGTAATATCAAAATATTTTTCCTATAAGAAGGTAATTTGTGGCAATTGTTTTCGCATTTGAGTCATGGGGGTTTGAAACCCACCCCGGGCCCCCTGGCTACGTGCCTGGATACTTCCGCTTTTAGAGAAATCGACAGCACAGGATTTTTTCCATCCTTTTTACTCTCTACCTTCTTGAACCAACTTTAAATTAAGACTGTCTAGCTCCGATATTGCTTTACAACCCTTAATTACATAACTAATATGAGCATGAAAGATCAGAATTACGCAACAAAATGCCATGAAAGACATGAGTTCCCTGCAAGATTATCTGGGTTAGAATTAGGTACAGAAAGTGCATCGCAACAAACATATGGTTTAAAGGTGAGTACCGTTAGCCCAAGTAATTACATAAAATTAATTCCATGTAGGCTTATGTAGATTTGTCCCTTCTGAAAAAACGTTTTTCTACATTAACTATTTCCACTTCATCAACATTCATCCAACTTCTCCTACCTTCCCCCCTCCCAACGAATCCTTCTTCAACCTTTCCGTTCTTACCATCAGGTAAGCAAGTTAAAAAAAAGGTAATGAGTCTGAATTAAGGCTAAGCCCATGCCAACTCCACAAAACTCATTCTAATTTTAGTTCTTCCACTTTGACAACTAGTGTAAATTCAACATAATGTGTTACAGAGAGGCATAAGAACACGATCACAAAAATATTATACACACCACAAGGAAGATATTCAACATAATTCTTTACATTTTTACGCAAGTGTACACAAGATATAATAGAATTGTACAGTGCATTTTATGATTAAAGGCAATAGGCAGTCCCCCAATCAGAATAGGTATGCCCCATCACTCTAGTTCATAAATGGCCTATTCTGATCATGTGACAATGTTTTTGTTAGTGAATTGTGAAATTCAAGGAGAATTTCTCCTTGCTTTACCTATTGTTTGTAATAGTTATGTTCAAAACGTCTTCAGAGGTGCTTGCAATGCAATATGAGGAGATTTGCAAGAGTCTGCTGATTTTTTCAGAGCAAATTTTGGGGCGACTACCAATTGCCTTTAAGGACATGCTCTTACTCTGACAAATTTGATATCTTATATGTGAAATGTAAATGGTTTCGTTTTCGTGTCGGGACTGGTAGATATTATGAGTGCACAGGACCTGTATATTTTAGGAACGATATACTGGAAAATACTTGAGATGTGCCTCTTTGTGTTATCTCAGTTAGGACTACTTCAAAGGGAGAACTTTTATCACCCTTCTTTTCCCCACCCACCCACCCACCCACCCACCATCACCCACCATCACCCACCCACCCACCATCACCCACCATCACCCACCATCACCCACCCACCATCACCCACCATCACCCACCCACCATCACCCACCCACCCATCACCCACCCACCATCACCCACCCATCCACCATCACCCACCATCACCCACCCATCCACCATCACCCACCCACCATCACCCCAATTGTAAGAAAATATATGATAAAAGCTTGAGAAAATTCTCGCCATTCCAGCAAAGAATTCGATTTAAAATTTATCTGCCATTATCTTCTGGAGAAAGGTACTTACTGTATGAATCATCATTGCAGACGTATCACCATGGAAATGTGTTAAAATAAGTTTATCTTATCAGACCGCCACATCGCTTATGCTTCATTCATTTCATGTGGAATGAGTGTCCCTTTTTCTTGCCGAACTTCCAACTTCATTAACAAGGTTCTTAGAGCAAGTTAGGTTGACTTGATTTGCCTATCAAGCTTTTAACGACAGGGTAGATTCCTTTCATCACAACTGTAAAACGTGTTCGATTTACCTAATTACTTTTTTAAGTTGATTATCATAAAAAGTGATCCCTTAATGCGGAAGAAAAATCTAGGAACATCATGCGACTTTATTGTTCCTGTAATATGCAATGAAATGTAATTTAAGTTCACGATTTCATTGAAGAATTTAGTTGTCACTGTCTGAAAGTGTTTGAACCACGAATATTTATCTCAACTCGGTTTTATTTGTTCTCGTTTCCATGATTTCAAACATCGCAAGCTTCTAGCAATTAAAGATTCATTAATCTCTCATCTTATCTTCTGGTCTCGTCCGTTTCATGGTTGATCATATACACATATGTCCTTCCTGGAAAATATTTTTCCCCACGCGATCGGAATGTTATAAAACAGATTTCGGCGAGAGAATTAAGGGATTCACATCAAATGACACAGTAGACGACATGAGGTAAATGTTAAGTTCGTTTCCTTTCTTCAATCTTTTTGTCTGCTTCCAATGACAAGAATAAACGTAACTGAATACATAATGAAAGTTATGAAAATGAGAGATTTGACGGAAAGATGAAGCATAATCAAATATTTTTAACTTACAATTAACAATGAAGTAAACTTTTACACATTCATTCATTCATTAGTTCGTTCTCTCTTTCATTCAGTTGTTTTTTAATGAATTTGTTTACACTCAGATCTTCGAAATACTTTTATCACGTGACTATTACGTCACGGAGAGAATTATCTCTCAATTCGAAAATTTTTCTTTTAAATTTGAACGGAATATATAGTGAAAGTTATAAAAAAGATTTGATGGAAAATGAAGCAAATCAAATATTTTAAACTTACTTAACAATGAAGTAATGTAAACTTTAACACAGTAACACAGTCATTCATTCATTCATTCGTTCGTTTGTTCGTTCATTCATTCAGTTGTTTTTAATGAATTTGTTTACACTCAGATCTTCGAGATACTTTTATCACGTGACTGCAACGTCACGAAGAGAATTATCTCTCAGGTCGAAAATTTTTCTTTCAAATTTGTCTTGTTTAATCTTTTTCACACAGATTTTCTTCATTCTTTTTTCCAAAGAAACCTGAAATTTGTCTAAGGCTCTACCACTCTTAAAACAGTGAGTAAACACTGCCCAAGTTGGCACCTGTTTTACCCCCAAGTGAAATTTTTATTTTAACCTCCGATTGGGTAAATTGTCAACCAACTCGGATGTTTCTTTACCCATCTCTTGTAGCTCTTTCACATTCGTGCCTAAAATGTTAATTAATTTGAAATGTATGCATGCATTCACCAACAAAGTTCCGGGCAATTTTTACATCACGCATACATCTGTATGTAAGAACTGATAGCTCCCAATCTAGATGATTCCAAAATTGATCACACACTATTTATTAAAGCCATGTTGATAATTCTCATAAATCTACCTTTCCTGACAGCCAAGGGCGTCGTTCCGAAATAATTTTTTGGGGGCCCGTGAGAAGTAGTGACTGCATGAAGTTATAAGAGGCGTCGTGCGAAAAGTAGCGAAGGCAAAGTGCTATATTTTCGAAAACGGTTAACTTCTGATATAAACTTGGCATGTGAAGGGTTTCCAAAAGCATTTTCAGACCGGCATACTCTTACGACACCCTTGCCAAAATCTGGGGTGGATCTAGGGCCCCGTGCCCCAGTCGGCACGACGACTCTGTTAACAGCCTTATATGTCCGTAAAAAGTATTAAGTTTCTATTTTCTATTTTTCCTCTTTGCAACTGCAATGTTTTATTCAAGAACTCCTTTCGGATAATAAGAACTAAAACTCACAGAACTTGTACTGCTTACAATTACATAGGCCTAAACTATTGCAAGTGTAAAACATTTCATATGCTTACAAAATCGATTTGTAATAGGTTTTACAAAAGCCGAACTTTTTATATTTAATGGCTTGATGGAGGAAGCATGTATGCACCATTTTGTTCAAAAAACGTTCTTTCTTATTCTCATTGTGTTATAAAGATTTTGCACACATATTATGCAATTTCCTGGCTTGGTTGACCCATAATTGTGTCTGGGTGAAATCATGAAGAGAAAGAGGTACGCTCCTTAGTTTTGCTAAAATGAGCAGTACTTAGGTCATCAAAGAGCAGCCCTGAAGTATGTTAAACTTTGATCGAGAGAAAGCCAGGACCCTTAGTAAATCGTACCACTTTATAATGAAGGATGAATCCTCCTTGTCCCCTTCTATTTTCCTTTAAGCAAATAATAAATTTGGCCTATTTTCCGTTGCCATGGCATTCAAGATTCACGAGTTACAGCAAGATGTCCTGTTTGGTATAGCAAAATCTCGTATAGTCACCAAAGGACATATACCCTTTCACAGCGCCATCAACCCTGTAAAATGCATTTTAGTTCCAATCTTTATCCGTTGGTAACTAAATAGAAAGCAGACAGGTTACAACACACTTGTTGGAAATCGATGGAACTGTAGAAAAATGCTTAGCTCTGTTTATGTTTTAGGCCTACCGGTAGACATTGTAATCGTCGACAAGAAATTTATCTTAACCCTAACTTGTCATGAAACATGTAATTAATTTTACATTATTGTAAACTTTAAATTTCTATATTGTAATGTTTCCTCTTATTTAGTACTTTTTGTCATTTGTTCCTTTTCTTGTTAGTCATTTGTTAATTACTCTTTGCTTTTTATTATTTATTTTCCTTTTATACATGATAAATGTTTTCCTTCTTGAGTGGGTTTTTCTTTTTAAGAAAATATGTCAGGAATTTCCTGAAATTGGAAGCTTCGAACATTTGGTTTACAGGTGATATCAAATGATCATTTTTCCCTTCTAGTAGCCGCGTCAGCTAGTTTTAAAAAGATTTATTTCAAATTAAAAAAGAGGAAGACGGTAGCAGAGATACATTAAATACAAAATTCGACAAAAAATCAGAGTAAGAAGATATCCGAAGTTCCTATTTCATTTCCCAGTAACCCATGTCTCTTTTTGAGCCATCCCTCGGTATACAATATCTGTAGAGATTTACAGAGCCGGAAAAGAATTTTCTCTCCGTATTTGGAGAACCGAAATAAATTGAAGCAAATGGCGGTCGACGTGAAGATTGAACGTTCGTCCACCTCTCTAAGCTCGGACGTAAAGGTCTTCCAAGCTCCCTGTGACAAGAATACCACCATCACATACTTCACTACACTTCCCCATAAACGCGCAACTTACGACGGCTTTTAAAATCCACTATGGACGCGAAATATGATAGATTGTTTATATTCAGTCCTAATTGATGTTTATATTGTCTATATGAACTGGCACCAGGTTGAGCAAAAGCTCCGGATGATTCCGAACTACTGCTGAAACATCTTTTCGTATCAACAAAATCCCTCTCTCGTTTCACCAATCACCAACAATTTTAATTTTTTCACCGAAAAGAAATGACGTTTGTAACTTCTGGTTAGATGCCTCTAAAACAGAGTGGCGTTTCGTAAAACCGCCCGTTAATTTGCGTCGCCACCTTTTCCAAACTCCTAGGTACGTAATTAAAATGATCAGGTGTTTTGCCCGAAAGAAGGATAAAATTAGCGAAGGAGGTACGGGATAGTTCACCGTTCGCAGTGAAAAGAATGATTGGTACCGCAGAGAGAGATCGAAGGGGATTGTGCAATTTATTTGACTTACTATAAGTCATCTTTACATTCGCTGAAGATCTTCTCCTCACATTTTTTTCTCCGAGGGTCGCTCATGTGATCCCAGAGTCGTGAATTTTGTAAATAAGCTGTCTGGAAATGTTCGTCGTACAGAAGATTTACTTTTTTGCTGAAAGTTGATAAGCAGCTTTGCCAGTGCACTATCGTATAGATGGTCTTCGTGTTTTAAGGCTACTAATATTCTTTACTAAACGATATTTAAAGCCTTTGGGACTCTAAGAACTTAACAAACCGATCCGGATTCTAAAGGTTTATAAACGGCATTTTGGACACCAAAACGCTATTTTTAACGGGTGACAAGAAGTATAAAACTACTTCAGTGATTCGAGAATCATCTGTGCGATTTCGCTAATTAAAACTTGGCATTGTTCATGCAAAGAAGCGTTGCTTCTTTAGCTAACTTAAAAGAACTAAAAAAAAAAACAATCACAGGCACTTTCCGATGTTGCCCCAAATGGAAGGTGGAACTCTTTGGAAGACTCAACACTCCAATCATGATGCTTGATTAATGACCATTGACCTGTATGCTAATGAAAACAAGGGTTATTCGCCAATTTGTGTATTTCCCGATCTCGTTTCAATCATCATCATTTTAGCAAACGATTTTTTTTTTGTCAAATTTGCAATGTCATGTAATGTGGTAAAAGAGGAAGCTTTAGTCAGTAGTAACATTTCCATGTAAATAATTTTCAAATGTCGGAATAACATTAAAAAGGGATATTACAAACATCCGTCCATATTTTATATGCACGTACAAGCTTCCTGTTTTGTGACATATCACAGTGATCTGTATCTACTTACCAGGAAGGGCGTGACGGTGTTTCCATAATTATGTAAGCATCACAATGCATGTTCAGTTTGGTGTAACTTGGCCACATTTTACTCTAAAATAATCTAGTCAACAGGGGCACTTTCATGTCAAATCATATTTTACTATTTAGTTCTATATGGACTAGATTTGGCTCAAAAAAGTGAACGAGTCCATTTTGGGGCGGGACAAGTCTAGTCAAATAATG
The DNA here is from genome assembly GCA_029531755.1 of Holothuria leucospilota. Lineage (NCBI taxonomy): Eukaryota > Metazoa > Echinodermata > Holothuroidea > Aspidochirotida > Holothuriidae > Holothuria > Holothuria leucospilota. Next base: position 46,427,499 of record CM055965.1, read on the forward strand.
TGTGACAGGATGTGTGTCCGTGTTAATAAAATTCCGTTCAAATTTAAAAGGGACATTTTACAATGTTGGCAGACGTATGAGGAGGGGGTACCCCCTTGCTAAAATTTTGATTTTAAACAAAAGCGTGTTTTTCTCGCAAATTTCATGTCATGATTGTTGCATATTAAGGGATAATTTGGGGCAAACTCCTTCCACCCCTTATAGCCTATGAGATATCTTCCTATACGCACATGACTGTTGGCTACTTATACCATTGGGTAGTAAGAGATTCTAGCAACTCTGGCAACCCGGGCGGCATTAGCCGCTCGACCGTTGGTCGGGGCTGCAGTGTAGATGTTGTTTTCCTATTTGTAAATAGTCCTGTGTGGTGAGCTGGGAGTGTCGTATATTATAGCCACAGAAATTTGTTTTGCTAGCTTAATGTAAGTTTGTAAATAGTTGTAAATAGCTCATGCATGGTTGTGTTTTTGACCAGGTCCGGTTTGGGTCTTTCTGTTTGACAGTGTCCGTTTCTATGCACTTAAAAACACAGCAAGAGACTCTAGCAACCCTGGGTAGGACTTTAAACTGCATCCGGTTGTGGAGTTTGTTTAAACGTGGGAGTAATGAGGTTACCCTTTGCCACAACTGCCTCCGGGGCACCCTTGGGCAAGGTGCACCTGTATTTGCCCAGTGCTTTTTAAGTGCTGTTGCCTTTGGGCGTAGTGTTGCCATCGGGCGTAATGTTGCCTTTGGGCGTGGTGTTGCCTTCGGGCGTGGTGTCGTCCTCGGGCGTGTGGTAGCCTTTGGGCGTGTGGTTGACGGGTGGGACTTTGTTTTGGGGTGGTTTGTGGTTGTTGGGCTAGGGTGTTGTTTTGGGGTTGGCTGCAGTGGCAGTTTCTGAATCTCAGTAGTAACAAAGACTCTTTTGTTCCCTGTTGCATGGTGTGTATAGTTTGTTTGGCATTGTGTTTGTGATCCGACAGGGTTTTTGTTTGGGTTTGGGGTTCTCCTTTAGTTTCTCAGTGCCTGTTTCTACGTACTTAAAAAGCTCTCACTCTAGCAACCCTGTTTATACCACGCACATATATTTTGGGTAAACTTGGCAAACTACCCAGTTGGGGCAAAGCCACCCATGGTGGGTGAATTCCTGTAGCAGTTGAAAGATTTATGTTTTTTTTTTTTGGGGGGGGGAGACAAAACATCTTAAAGTCAAGACATCTGGCACAATATTAATCCAGTGAGCTTATCTTTCAGCTACCTGATTAATCCGTATGAACAGTAGTAGAGTGGCCCAGTAAAAATATGTGACATTTGTGAGATAGAAGGATGCGTGTTGTCGTTCAAAATTTAAACTTATTTCTTTTTATGCCATAATAACTAATTTGCCCTATTGCACCTTTTTGGGTGGGGGATTTCTTCCTGTGTCCCTATGGCGAGACGCCTTTGCCCAACCCCAGGGGTTGTACGTGTACCTAAGTTATGATAATTACAAAATACCACCATTATACAAACCATACGTTGCATATGTTGCATTGAGTTGAAAAGAATCGAAAATTGTTCAAATGTAACTAAGAAATTCAGGCCTTGGAAGATACTTAAATAACAATTTGTCATTAAATGGTTTCATATTCAACATTTTAACTCAGACTTAGATATCGACCACGTGAGGCAGAAAATTCAACACATTTGTAGACTATAGAGAATCATATAGGCATGCATGACGTATACCGTGTGGTCTGCGTGTGTATGCATGTTGTAGGAAAATTGAGTTCAAAATAGGCTTAAGGCAAGAACCTTGAAAAATTTTTCAATCACAGACGCCTCGTATAGAACAGTAAAACCAAGCTGACTTTGAACGATTCAGTCTTGAAAAACTCAGGTGCCGCACACGTGATCATATGGTCAGAAGAATCATACTGATGACAGGAACGTTGCATCTTAATCGTCTTCGACTAATCGTTCTTTAGGAATTCCATCTAGCTTATAGTGTAAAACAATTCCAAAAGGGAGGCACCCCTCGACCCGCCCCAAGAGTTGGCAGATTTTCCAGTGCATCACTCCAAATCACTACTGCACGTACATTTCATGCCCGCTAAAATAAAGCTTTCACCAATTTTAAAATCCAAGCACCACATGGCTTTTATTTACGTCTGGTAATTTCTTACTGAATAATAACTTTTGGGGGGCATAAAAGCAGTTTATAACCCCAGATACAAGTGCCTTCACCAAGGGCGTGATTTGATGTCTGAAAGTGGGGGGTTGAACAAACTTAACCCAGGTGAATGGCCCGATGTCTCCGTGGGCGCCATTGCGGTGGAAGCACAAAGCGCTCCAGATGGGCGTCAGGCGCAGCCGCCCAGTAGAACCTTGGTGGGGTGCTCCCATGTGGGGCAGGCGGAAATCCGAAAGCTCTGCTGCCCACAAAATAGTGAACATTGGTATTACTGTGCGCTAAACATACCACGAGTAATATAAGTTTAAAGGGACAGGAAGGCTAACTTGGCTAAGTACCCTACAAGATAGGCCTACTTTGTAGTCCAAACCCAGAGTAAGATAAGAACCAATATAAAATCTGCAGTCTTTTAGGCAAAGATGATTTCTTATTCAGAAATGACCTAAAGTAATTAGATTCAGTTACTATTGTTCTTGTTTTCCTTCCCCTCATTTTTATTACTGCTTCTATTTTTGCACGGTCTGAAAAAAGAAAGGAGGAGCGCCCATCCCCTTTCCCCTCCGGTCATCCCGGTGATGGCCTTGACATGTCAAATTAAGTTTAATGTGATCATGGAAAGTCAGAATTACCCCATATGCAAATCAAATTTTACATGGCCATATTAAGCCAGGTACTACTAAATAAAAACTCATGCCAGATGAAGGCCAGAAGCCTAAAAGTATTAAAGGGTGGAGAGGAATATTTCCAGGGGGCGAGAAATGTTGCGAAGTGTTAAACGAATAGAACTACTAGATCTGAAAAAATTTCTAGCGTAGTGAAAAAAATTTTTAATGGCGCAACTACCCCTACCCCTCGCATTGATTGCGGACCTAGCCAGATATAAACTATTAACTGGCCCTCACCCGGGAAGGCAGTTGCTCTTCTTGAAATATCGTGTTTACAAGAATTTTCCAAGTTTTCCTTTATTTCATCTCTGGTGACCTTAGATGACCTTTGACCTCCTCCAAACAATATAGTTGTTTCCCTCAGTGTAACAAATCTTTATACTAAGTATGAAAAATATCCATTATTCTTATCTTGAGATATAATGTTTACAAAGTTATTGTTTTTGACCTCTGGTTACCTCAAATCACCTTTGACTTCCACCAAGAGTTCTTCCTCTAAATGTGAAAGATGTATGTACCAAGTATGGAAGGTATCCATCCATTCCCATATATTGTTATATTGTTTTTAAACTAGCAGTCACAAACATACAGACACATCCACAAACACACATACACGTCCGCGTGATGGCAAAGATTCCTTACGCCTTTGGCAAAGCACCAGAGAATTGGAACAGTATAATTAGGTGAACGTTAGGACATAAAACCAAAATTTAGAATCATGGCATGGGGTTTATAAAACCTTGAAATAGTTTTGGACTTTTACGACTTGAAAACTGTTTTTACAGCTGAAAAATAAAAAGACCACATGTAGGCGTAATTGTGTCGTGTTCACCTTCAAAAAAGCTTGTTAAAAAGGCAGGGTCAAGCTTGGCCTTGAAGTTGTTGCGTGGACTAGTTAAGCGATGTTCTACTTAAAAACAATAAAAACAGAAATTTTAATACACAATAGGAAATAAATCAATCATTACGTGCTTGATATTTCCTCTTCTTCAGATGAATTCCTTCTCAGCTGTTACGAACTGCAGATAATATCACGCACACGAGTTTTATAACAACAAGTACCGGGCCCCACTGTAACCGTGATTTTTGAAGTTCTTTTCTTTTGGGGCATTTCTATTTCAAAACTTAATTTCTTTAAAGTTTTGGGGTATTTTTTCTTTTAGTGAAACTTTCTTATGTGTTTGTAGTTAAGATGTGTTCTAGATTTATTTCTCAACTTTCGTGAAAGTGTCATTGCCTCGAGTCTTTCGGGATGTAAGATGACATAGGTTTCTCTACATTTCCTGTCAAATTCGAACAACGGTTCTTTGTAAACTCTGAAATTCCGAAATTGATTACTGATAGAAGAAACCAAGCCTCCTGTTCAACTTGGCAAATTGTTGCACGAACGGACGAACATTGAAGATACTCAATTGAAAAGGACAGGCAGTTTAGTCAATTTGACGAGTTGAAGTGAGTGGTTAGCCTCAGGCCGCGCGTCATTGCAAGGATCAAACCGGTCTGTCACAACCCTTCATCCGCGATATATCTCTCTAGTCAACATCACCTCAAGTCAGTGATATGATGAAAATGTCTCTATTTAAGACCCAACCATACGAAACGACGTCTTCTTTCGTAGATTTTACTGTATTATATTTCGCCTAGGGCAAATAGAAGCGGCTCCGTGTTTGCATTGAACCACCACACGGGTCTAGCTGGCGACGTATCTCTGACACCCATCAACGCTTTACAACTCCACCACGGGTAATCTACCTACCCGATCTCCCTTTTACACGCCCAGTGCTAAAACTTTGGCCGTGACCTGTGACCTCCAACGTAAAAGGAGTTCAACTAGCAGAAGAGGGGCGACGGATTACTGAAACGGTTAAAGGATGTTTTCATTTGGCCACCAACTGCCAATCATCCAATTTTCACCTCCGTGTAAATCCCTTTCACTCTTCGCTGAGGGCTTCAGACGAGTGCCTCGGGGGGTCGCCCGGGCTCGTCAGGAATCCAGCAAATATCTTCTTCATCCAAGAAAATACCACAAGTCGAGAAAACTGATCTTTGAACTTGACATCTTTTCAACTTTTACAAGACGTGTCCCGTCGTGTGACTAACAGGCTCGTCAATGATAGAATAGCTCTTGTAATTGGATAAGTGTGCTCTGTCACGATGAATAAAAATGTTGTAAGGTTTCTGACATAGCAGGCAACTTGTCCGTCTGCTATTAATGCTGGAAAGTTATCTTAAAGTTGACTGAAAGTGACTTAAAAATAAATAATGCTAGGAAGTTGTCTTCAAGTTGATTGAAAATGACTTAATAAATAAATATGAAACAAGAAATTAAAAAAAAAATGTTGTCGACTTCCGCATGCAGTCATCATCTCCATGAAACTGTTTTAGAAGGGTAAAATAAAACTCGCAATTAAATTCCAGATAATCATTTTCGATGCATAAATGGGAGGCATAAGGTACAGACCCACTCGGGTATTATCTTGGCAAATTGTAGGTAGGATGGTTTACTCACGGTTTCCGTCAGGTTGGTCTGCAAAGCTTCTTTTAAATGCACTAGTGTAATCATTTGCCACAGCTACTTTGTACTTTGATGTGTGGCGTTGACAACCTTTATGTTCAACACAAAAATCTCTTAGAATATTACCAATTTGAATTGAAATTTAAACAAACAAACAATAGCATAAGAAATGTCTTCTGGGATCTTTTCTTTATGTTACAGATTTGCACCATATAATTATATAATTTTAATTCTATTTATATCCATCCTTACGTAATTAAATTTAAAACAAGGACTGCCAGCAAGTGTAAAATTAAATTTTGACTGAATCTGGTGGCAATTGAAGCTGTTTTTCTTCCAGTCTTCAGTATTTTACATCATCATATACAAAGGGGCATTTAAATGACCACAGACTTTTTATAGTCCAAGAAATTATAGATAGTGTAGGCTTAAACGTTCAAAGTACTCCGGGTAATGTTAGTATTCCAAAGTTATGTAAAATGATGGAAATGTTTTACTTTAAGTCTTGACTGTTCGCTATTTTAAGTTACAAATTATTACCTTTATCGTGTAGATAAGAATGAAAACCCACATTGCACTTTTTGTGGGATTCTGGACGAAAACAATGAGCATTTATATTGGGAATATAATTTTATATGATATGTTGAATATTATATTCTGTGTAGGCAATTTGTTTTCAAAAAGGAAGATATTTTCTTTGACTATCAGCTGCTTTCAAGACATCCTCACAACTTTCCCATTTTGCATTTTAAATATATTTTCTTTTCAATGAAAAGTTAAATAATGAGATGCCTTCCGCAAATGAATTTTTAAATAAATTTTAAGTTCATTCTTCAAGTTGAAATGAAAGTTTAAGTAACCAAAAGGGTCGTAAAATTTCATGTGATGCTTTGTTTAAGGCATTTGAAAACTGTAACTTTCTTTTTGTATAGAAATTAATTCTGTAAATATTTGTTCTCTCTGTTTTCATACCTTTATTTGAATTATCACCATTTTCTCGTTTCTGCTTCATTTATGATGATAAATAAAAGTGAGATGGAAAAAGCCTTCCATAAAAGAAAAGTTATCCAGGAGCATAGGTGCACCAGCCACTGGGCTTGGGGCTGCAGCCCCTTGAGTTCCAGGAGGACAAAACCTATTTCTCGTGCAGATATTTGGAAATAATCGGTCAATTTTCATAGGGCAATGGAGGTTTTTCTCGAGCGAAACGGCTCAGCCCCTAGGAAACAACAGCCCGTACGCCTATGCCTAGGAGCAATAGTTCCATGATGTCACTGAGGTCTTTCGAAACTTGATGTCAGAGGAACTGATTCCAAAAATCTATAAAACTAAAGTCATCTGATTGAACAAGAGATTATTTTATGTAAATAATACTTAAACGGATAGCTAATATCAAGATTGTTTCACTATCTGCATCTCTAACTTCGTTCTATGGATATTTCATAGTTATAACATGTAACTTAAAGTCCCTCCCACGTGCAGTTTTTGCTATGCCTGATGTAAACCTATGTTGTAACTTTCAAGTTTGTCTTCTGGAAATTATTGCCGAAAGTTCCTGGCACCTTTCGAACCCATAAAAGACGGAACGATTTCCATCCAATGAGCCTTATTTATCGCGTCCCCGGGACATGTTTGGCCCCACATTCACCAAAACGGTGCAAACAAGAGAGACAGATGAACAAATAGAAAGATTAATGACAGCCACCGTGGGTTGCGAGATAAAATACGAAAACTAGCAAGTTTTCTTAAGGACTTGGTAGATAGTGAAGACATCGCTTCGATTGGTCTGGCATCGTGATTTAATTCTATTTTTGCAAGATACCAGGACATTAATCCGGCTGTAAATTAATGTTTATGGTGTCACCTTTGGCCCTCAGATAGGTATTTCATCGTCCAAGGAGACACAAGGGCACTTAACAACACAAGTGCCGATTGTACCGGGCGGACTTCGGCGGGGTTATTAAAACACTCCGCAATTTTGTAATAACAGCGTTTCCCGCTCCCCACGCACTCGTTCGTGTCGTACTGTTCAGTTTAATGTATACGCAGACCACACAGAAGAATGTAGCGGTAGGGGAGGGCCCGCTGTAGTACGCTTGGAGCACAAGCGATGACATAAGACCCGCGTAGAGGAATACCGAGCGAGAAAAGACCATCTGCAGGTTGGCGCTGATGTCAAAGATAACGACACTGTATATCTGCCCGAGAGTGCCGCCGTCGATGTAACTTTATCAGCTCCATCATATTATCTTCTCTTTTTTTACCCGTCGACCTTGAATTTGGACTCGAAATCAAGAAGGTTTATTTGCTGTCACTTAAAACTTGAAATAGCAGATCAAAATATTGATTTGAACTGATCAAACCGCTATAAATTTAGGCAAAAAATCCCGAATTATATCATACCATGTAATCTGTATTTTCTCTTTCTGTCTTTAGACATCAGATAACAGGTAGGTAACCACTGTTTTGTTGTTTCTCTAATTTTTGATGTTTAATTCTTTTCTTGGGTATGTCTTAAATTGTTTCCCAGTACCAACGCATTAATAACTTTTAACCTTTTTAGTGCTCTGAAGCTCATTAATGCTTCATTTGTAAAATGTCTATCTTAAAGTAAACAATGGGTAACATTATTGAAATAATTTTTCATTTTTTGTAAGAACTTGCTTTCTACTGGGCTAATGAACGATTTTTTGATACCCGTCATCTGCTAACATAGTCATCAATCACAATGACTTCTAATTATGATTAACAAAAGAGAACAAAATTTTGTTGATAAGCCAATCAAATCGGGAAAATTAGACAAACATGTGCTAACATAACACTTTTTGTTTGTCTTAAGGGGAGATAATAAATGCGTTAATTAAACACCACCCACTATCTTATCGTCTCATTCGGTTGACCAGATATCCGTATAGCCCATGTTTTACCAGAAGGTCGCCATTTAAACAGAAATCATATAGATATATGCACCTGTAGTATGTCAATGGTTATTATCACAATTTCAATTTAGATCATAGCTTAAAGGGGAATTTTCATGATCCCAGACAGTTCCAATTCTCCCAACTATGCATCTTCTAGCTCCTCCCATAACTGTATAAGGCTCTTCCTTGTGCAAGAATAAACCTGTTTCATTGCTTAAGGCCATGTCCTGGTGAGCATACAAGGCTATAAAATGTAATAAAAGTACTCTCTCTGCCTTGTGTGGAATGTGAGCTACTCTGCATCTTTCAAATTTTCAAACTTTGATGTCAATCAAAGAGCAGTCACCAACTGAGAATTTTCATATACATACACTAAAAATATACTTTGGGGTGATGACAGTCTGTCTTTAAGATCACTCAAAAATTGTACCATTCCATTTTTATGTTTTATTTCTTTTGGGGGGGGGGGGAGCTGTTCATTTCACAACTAAAACTGCTTTACGACAGTAGGTCTACATCATAACTATTATCAAAGTAATTTCATTTCACAAAAACGACTTGAGACAAACAGACTTGAATGAACTGACATAAATTACAATGAAAAATGTCGAACATATATTACATCGAATGGATATGTTACAAGTCTCCAATCATACCTCCCATCTTCTCACAAAAATTCAAAATGGATCCGGTGTTAAACTATGATACCATCACATAAAAAAGCCATCTTCGGCATCACCTGAAAGCTAGACCAATAATCCTGGCACCGTTAAAATGTCCCTATGTGGACATATAGTCCAAAGTATTGTTTTACTCTTCAGTAAGTAGAATATAATTCCCTGATGGAAAAGCTGTTAGGATTATGTGAAGATCTTTCACGGTTCTCACAATATACCTCTTCAAAATTTGACCATTTCTGAAATTTAACAAAATATATGATGTGAAATGATGCTTATTGTCTTTATTTCTTTTGTTAACATAAAACTTATCTGTTGATATCTTTATACCAGCTTTTCTGCAGTTTGTGCAATGCTGGCACTTTCCAAGTGGTCAACTGCTACTTCCGAATCCACTCAGGGCATATCAATATTACAACTGTCCTTGGAATGAAAGTCCAACAAGCAAAGGATAACAGAAGATACATGTGAATCCCTCCTTCTACGTCACTAATTTAGGCATCTAGCTTTATTCAAGAATCAGATGCAAAACAGTACTTGTCTTTGAAAATGGCCAACATGTGATTGGAATTGTTCACTACTATTTCTACGGTATGCAATGCTTTTTACATCATTTCTGCATGTATTTACATGTCAACAGTTTAAGCCAGGACATTTTCGCTCCAATTGCTGAAGTCGTATTCCAGTCAAAGTACTCTCTCGTTTTCTCGTTCGCTATAGACGAAGTAATACGGGAGCTCTATACACAATGCATCATAAAATCATAGCAACTAACTTTCTGACTTTCGATGTAATGCGTATCACATTTTGCAAACTATGGGACCTAACATTCCCTCATCTTCCGACAAGATACACATTCAGGGGCATTATATGCAAACTCTTGTTCAAAATATTCAGTTTTGGGGTTTATTTGAAATGAAGGGATGCTCAAATTTACAAGTAGTTGTATCTTCTTAAAGGCTCTCTAATCTCACCCCAGACAGTAAAATTCTGCCTTCTCAGTTTAATTTTAGCCCCCTCCTCCAATTTAAACAAAGAACACTTGTCTAGTACACCTCCAAGCCAAATCGGGCACAGTGCCTACGGTGAGTTTAATTTGTTCGGCACTCAGTGACTATGTGTGAGCTTAATCCGGAACACAACTGAGTGTACAGGTCATCATGGACCAATCAGAGTGGAGCTATATTGTTTGAATGAATGTCAATCAAAGTGCGGTATCAATTGTATTTAAAACTCTAGGGCTATTCCTAATTATGTTTGGCCAAGGAGTTGCTAGCAACTCCCTGGTTTGGGGGGATGCCATATCCTCTTTAAGAGATATGTGTTTCCTAACAGGCTAACATTGTGATTGTATTGTTAACTTACAGGGGAAATGTTGTGTTTAAATTGTGGCTAAGATCTAGCCTAGTATCTATTCTTTTCAGCAGTCTAGAACGGGACCACGCATGACAGACCCATGATGTAGCGGTCTAAAGGTCAAGAGGTTGGCCAGTTATGTTTGTTGTCCCCTCGAGGACGTAGCTCCTTTGGGGAGCAGAAATCCTTTGTAAGTAACGTTTGGTTTCGCCCTTGGGCTCTTCGACAGAGAGTGGAGAGGACTTTGGAAAAAAATTAAATTAAATTGCATCCATACGGCACAGACAGAAAAAGGATAGTCGATATTAAATTATTCAGTCCAACCAGCAAGTTCTGGCAATACTAGTTTTCTTCCCCAAGACAAACGCATTGCAAATATTATGAATGTGGTGTCGATTTAAATGAGAATGTTCGGATAAACAAATTATTGGTGAGCTACAAAGCAGCAAATTACTTTCTGTGGAAAACCTAGTTATTTCCTGAAAAAAATACCCACATATCTTATTTTGAATTTCCTATTATTCTAAATCTATAAATCATGGTTTTAAAGCTGTAAAAACTTTTCTGTGTAAAAAAGCAACGTTTATCTTTAAAATGATGATTCCAAACTGGAGCTAAATTATTGACATGAAATCAAACATACTTGAATTTGCAATCATCATGCCAGGGTTTCTCAGTTAGACTTTGTGAAACGACAGGTGATGACATTTTTGCTGACTAACGCGCCAGCTGACTATGAAGGTGGAGCCAGTGAAGTCGCAGGAAGCGAAGCATTTAACGGTGGTGGTGTGGGGGGGGGGGGTCTACAGGCAAATTCCATGACGAGGATTCAGGTGGCAGAGCCCCGGAAAGTGTTATTTGTTGGTACTAGGCCTATATAAAACTTTAATTTAATGTAGTCATCGTGGATATATGAGTGCTTGCTCGGCCACGAGCATGCGATTCTCAGTGACTACACGATTTACGGAGATTTATGTTCATTTTTACAATTTATTGTTTTTACCACTGAATCCTTCCTTTTATTTTCTCACAATGTTTCTAGTGCGCCACCTGAACCCTTGCCAAGATTCGCAATTGGTTCTCTCGTCGCTGTTTGAGAAGCCGTGTCCAAGCCCTTATCTTTTAAGAGTTCCAGTGGCGTAGCTAGACTTTTTTCGGGGGGGGGGGGCAAAGCACCGCAAAGCACTTAAATCTTCCGATTTTTTTAGAGTGTGAGCACAACTACATCACTTGATGATATGGTGTCACAGATGGCAAATTTCCGAATTTTTCATTTTCCAAAGCCAGGGGGAAATTCCCCCCTGTCCCCTGTAGCTACGCCACTGGTTCCTTCCACATTCGAGGGCGATTACAGCCCCGTAAAAGGGGGTTAGAAAGTCATTTGATTCAGTTTTTGAATAATGAGGAAAGAAGAGGTTGTCCTTAAAGATCTATATAAGGGTTTTCAAGGTAAAATTGATCAGCGCACAGAACACATGTCCAGCAATGGGGTGGGGTAACTAAGTCTGATGTGGTTGGCCTTGCTTCTTGCTTGTTAAAGCAGAAATTTTGTAGGTTTATCATCTTAGAAAAAATAAAATTTGAAGGCATACTAACTCACGTCGCCTATATCTTTTTTACAAAGCTTTCCTTTGTTGAATGTTTGAGACAAAAAGCTGTATACTGCCTTCGTTTTTTCCGGTGACTCTCGACTCTGAGAAGAAGACGAAGAAAATTTACTCTTCAAAGAGATCAGTGAAGACCAGAACGCTATCAGTTGCCGCCCTAGCGTGACCCTTGACCCCTTAATAGCATTGTATTGCTCTCACCGCTAAGAATCATGACTACTGGGCGTCACTTTCGGACGAAAATACTCGACAGAGGGCACGAGCAAAATCTGCCTATGATAGATTGATTGGCCAAATCGGAGCCTCTCTCGAATCTCGCAGATACTTAACAGGAATCGACGAAATGATAAATGAGTTTTTCGTGCAAGAGGCAAACAAGTAAGAAATGGCCCGAGCGATTAAGATTATTGGTGGAGAGTCAGGTATACTGCCACTAATTCTTAAACGGCGATTAATGTTGACATATATGTTGAAAACGATCTAAAGATTTGTATCTTTGAAATCAAAAGAAAAATGCTTTGTCAAACTTCGCTCTGCGCTTGATATGAAAGATGAAATGCGCAACGTATAATTTCAAGCTTAACTCATTCTCTATTAAGATAAATTCAAAATTTTCAGCTTTATGTGTCAAATGTGGTAAACAAACATGTTTTAATCTATAGATAAAGGGAAATCATCTAAATTGTGTGAATGTACTCGAACCAACAGTAATTGATTTCCTCCAGTGGATGTCATGTTTAAATCGTCGTAAAATAGACTTACAAAGTGCACGGTGCAGAGGTCGACTTCGTCTCAAGTTTGACCGAAGTAATCGCATTTCCTATCTTATGGCTGCTTTATAATTTTCACAGTGGAAAATGTTACAAGGTATTTTTATATAACATTTGGTTTACGTTTATGGATGTGTCGTGATTAAAACCATTTCTCCTTCTTAGTGTTATAATCTTGTCCTTTGCTGTAAGACTGTCGTCATCGATTTGATTATTCCTTTCATCATTATAGTTATCCTCCCCCCTCCCCCATTGCCATTCAGACTACTGTGGAAGTCTTTGCCAAGGTCACGTCCGATTTCTATCGGTAAATGTACCCACTTTGCTAGCCCGGCCAGTCCCTGGTATACCGCCATCATCGTCATCTACATGGTTACGTTTTGTAACCTTCTCTGCTATTGATTTATCCTAACGGCTTTTGACTCTATTAGTCATTATCGTCAGCAAAATCGCCGACAACCAGGGTGTCGTCAAAACTTTAGAATCCGTTACTGCAGCACCTTTATCTGACATTTTTGTCGGCTTTGTTCTCGCCTTTTCCGTAGTCATCATCATTCGTCAGTGTCACCATTTTATTGCTGTGGTCATCTCTTTGACGTTTCTCTTCCTGTACGATGATCGCTGTGGTCGTCCTCAGCCTTCTCACCATGTATTGTCGTCATCTATTTAAATAGGTGTCAACGTGCAGAAGCGACTGTATCTAAAGGCAAACGTCTGATTCTTGCGTCATTTTGTAACAGTCATAGGCAAACGTCTGTTTCTTGCGTCATTTTGTAACAGTCATGTGTTAATACCTATATGGATATAACGTAATTTTTGGAGAAAACGTTTTGATGCCGAGGTACAGTTACATTCCGACGTCAAAGAATTAAAAAAATCCCATTGAAAACGATTTATTTACAAAATCGCTTAATTTCAGACAGTGTACTAGAGCAAATATCACAATGATATTTTACTACTTGCTTATTGTGGCAGGCAGATTGAGACAAATTCGACTTATCATAAATTTACCGTCTTAGCAAGGAACCTTACTATGAATTTGCCCCAGGACAACATTCGGGGAAGAGATTAATAGAATTGACTTTCTGATTTTTGAAAAGAATTGTGTCCGTAAATTGTCTCTAAAATAGCTGGCCTATCACTCAAAGCTGCGACTCTCAACGTGTTTGATATCTTTGTCGTCACCAACCATCAATAAATTTCCTATTTCCATTCAAATAGATTCAGCCGAAGCAATCACCAGACATAAGGTTTTAACTTTTTTTCTTTTTTGAGAAAAAAAGTCTCTCCGTTACTTGGGGTACTTTGCCGTCCAGAAATCCATGGTAAGAACAACAAAATACTAGGCATAAATCAACACAATGCGTCCGTATCTAATAGCCTTTCCCCGTACGAAATGCCAACCTCAATCTTTGCTGGCGCTTACCCTTGGCAAAGAAAAAACAAACAAAGATGTTGGGTGAGCGTAGAAGGAGGATTTCACCAGTGTCTTTAGCAAATAAACATTGTCTTGAGTTTGAATAGAATCAAGAGAGAGAGAGGTTACGTCTGAGAGATGAGCACCGGAGACGCAGGAAACTTCATCTTTAACGGGCTCCCTCGATCCTCAGTCTCTTTTGTGATTTAGCAGACTACACGCCAAAGAAACGAACCTAAAATTCATCCCGGCGGACGCCGCTTTCGGAATAAATGGGTTGGCTTCATCGGAGATTTAGATTTCCGAGGTATACGGGCGATGTATCTCTTATTCGACCGTATGTTAATCTCCCATAAAGGTATTGTGTTTCAACTCCGGGTGAAGGAAGGCATGTCCTCAGCGAAAGGTCAGTGCGCCGTTAGACTAGTATACAATCACTTAGAGCGAGTGATACCCTTCACCAGCCATTCGTAGTAATATAGAAGGAACGAATTTGTCAAGACCTCTTAACGCTTAATTTAGTTTCGTTTGACGTTTTATCGTAACCACAGTCTCTTTATCTCCGGTGGGGTACGATAGGCCTACAGAGCTCGACATAGCCTATATGTCAAACTGTTGTAGGTTGGGGTCGTCCGTCTGATCAGGTCATTTGTCCCCCTGAACCTCTTAAGCCAAAGCGTTTATGAATTGCTCCCCCTAATGCGTCTTACTTTAAGTTTTGAAATGTTTCAATAGGCTATGTACGTCTGCAGAGGAGCATACAAACGATACGGTAAACTATATGTCAGACAACCCTTATATGTACCTCGTGCCTTTGCTAATGGTCTCCTCATGTTGTCATGATTGATAGTGCAATTGTCGTGATAGAAGATACTCATTAACTTGTGAACTTATAAAAATTTAAAGTACACCTTTCACAGTTCACATATGATTTAGTCTTGCCATATCTTCAAGCACTTTTACTCTAAGGCGTAATTTTGATTATTAGACTAGCATGGATTGTTGAAAATTTCAACCAAACCTACTTATCCACCATAAATGACATTAAATGGTGCTATTCTCATAATGCATTTAGGTTGACCAAGTACTGAAGTAAAACATATCCTTATAGAGAAACCGACGATTTTACTTCAGAAGTCTCATTTTTAGGGAAGAAGCGTGTATAAAATGACAACAACGGTGGTTGATCAGACTCTCCTCCAAGTATTATAAGGAGAACGATTTTTTGTTATTTTAACGGAAGAACAAGTTGTGCTCTAATTTTCTGGGCCCTTATTTGACTCCACTCCGTTTCACCATTATAAAGATTTAATTACCTCTAAGTATCTCCTTCAGTTAAACTCTTAATGTTTTTTGTCTTTAATTTGAAAATGGCGAAATCGGCTTTAGTTTTATTGAAATGTTTCTTTCTAAAACTAATTAAAAGAGGATCTTTTCTCTCATTTTGAGGTTCATTTTTTCAGACGTTGTTTTATTTATTTATTATTTTTAAGAAGTGTCCCAGTCAAACAGTTTTGGTAGATCCCAATAAATCTGTTGCATTTTCCGAAATTCATTAGCTTTTAGTCTTCATCTTAATTTTATGGAAGCATGTCCAGTTATGTAACTGCAGATGGCTATTGTCCAGGAATTTTTTTCAAGAAATTGTATCTAATTTATTGCATTATCCAGTGTTACCATGCAAGGAATAGACTTGAAGTGACGGGTGTTTTGTGGATATTTCATGGCATAAACCATCAAGAGCCAGTAGCCTGCCTGTGGTGAATATTTATACGGACGCACTTTTTAGGGATATTGTCAAAAATTTAGAGTTAAATCCTTTTATATTCTATGGGATATCTCACCCCTTTGGGGGTTTCTGATAAATAGGCAAAACCCCGTGTTTGGTGTGGTGACGAATGTGATTTTGTTTTTTTGTTTTTGTTTTTGTTTTTTTTTTTATTTTGGCGCAGTGACAATTATAACTTAAACCTGCCTATTTCATCATTAAATATTGGAATCAAACCTTGTAATATATTACATGTACAGTTTACATACAATTTAAAATAACGAAACAACAAAAGACAAGGAACCTTCACTTGAGAGAGCATTCTCACTACATGTAAAACTGAAAACAAATCCAGATTTTTCATGACGCTAAACACGGCGGTTTCGTACCCTTTAGTGCGCCGAAAAGAGGACGACTTACTGTCCGTATTGTAGTCCCATGCATATAATGATTATACAGTTTCAATATTTACCCGTTTAGACTTGTTCAATTTTATTTCGAATACCCTGACTACCTATTACCATTTCCTTGCATTGGTCTCAAAGGTGTTATTTGGGTGTAGAACTACAGTTCTTCAGGGAGAGTTATAAATAGAATAGATAGGTAGAAGTCTATCTTTAGTCTATAGGACAAACGGTGATGTATATCACTCAACAAGGCCGTAAATGCAATTTGTCGTTAAATGTGAAGTTTTATAAACATTAATACGTAGGTGAACTTGTGGTTTCACGATTGTTTTCAAATAAAAATGATAACAATAATAAATGATAAAGTTAACAAAACTGCAACTATTACCACAAATGAACTTCATTTCTCTATAAAATATTTTCCAATGCACGAGACTAAAATGTTTCATTACAGTTTACTGACTTTATTTTCGTGATAAACTTCCACAGAAAATACCCATTACTTCATTGTTTGATATCTAGCAAGAAACTGGGTGGAAGAACCTTTTGAAGAGCACACATTATGTATCCGGTGACAAAGTGGAAATGAAAATTTAATCAAAACTGAAGTTTTGAAAGTGAAATCTTATTTTTTCTAAGTGGGTTGACAACGTACATTGTCAGAATGTCAGTGTCTTTGTCAAACATACTTACCAGGGGAGTATGGTTGTACACTTTCCTTCCACTTTGTCACCGTACTACTATAACGTAAACAACAATATCTGAGCCTGGTGTTTTCATGTAAATTTAATTCCCATGACTCTTGGTCTTATTATTACAGCTTGTGTGGAAGGTAAAGAACAGATTGACAATACCGTCAAAGATTTTTTTCCAAGTTGTGTGTTTTCTACACTTCGATAATACACTAAATTAGTGAAAACTCATACTTATTTTTGTGGAAGTTTTTTTTTACAAAATTTTGTCCAATTATAATCCACATTGACCCTGCATATGCAACATAAAAATTATGTACAATTGTAATTCACAACAGATAAAACTTAACAGCATTATCTTCCTACTCTGAAGGTGGTAATGACAGAAGTTTAGTAATGAGAAGTATCACAAAACCAAAACAACTTCTATTTAAATTGACAAAAATACATAATTGTGGTAATCATTTTCGCAAGCGAATTAGAGTCTGTTGCAAAATTATAGTAAAGGATAAAGCCAATTAGTTTGCTTTTTGCTAAACTAATTGAATACTGTATGGAGCATGTTTACATCTTGCACATATTCATAAGTCTATATACCCTGTAAGAAGTATGTTTTGTGCAAGTCAACAGTTCTTATCATTAACTGGCGTCTAGGAGCCTTGCGAAGTGGATAATTCGATATTGATTTTGGTAAAAGAAAAGTTGAGTGTATGTGTATAGGGGTATGAGACTGAGGCTTGGAGGTGAAGGCCAGCAGACAATATAAATGTTTATTTCAGGGACAGTGTGTCATTTTTAAGGTATAAAATTCATGTCATTGAAGACAAATTTCAGGACAAACATTTTCCCATCCACTTTGTGAAATGTCTTCCCTAGGCCTATGTGTGTGCTGCCTAAAGAACAGCAGAGTCGCTCGCACTGAAGGAAAAATGCTAAATTACAAATCTTTAACTTGTAAACGTTGTAGTATAATCCAGTAACTGAATAGATCTATATCAAAGAAACACATTAGTAAAAAGAACATCAAGAATAACAACACAAGACATTAAAGAAATTGTAACAAAGGCAATTACATCAAAAGAAAATAAATATCTGTTTATAACTCCAGTCGTTTTATTTATTTGAATCACAACAGTGGTGTTGCGCATACTGATAAAAAATAGCCTGTGCGGCAAACAAAATTTAAACTAATGGAAATGTATTGCATTCAAAATCTCTGTTTCATTTTAAATACTTAACAACTAACACCTTTGAAGGCAAACTCTTTAAGTAAGTAAAATTTTACATCATTTTGCTGGTATAGTTATAATTTTTGGGTGCGTGTATTCACTTCCGTTTCCTCGCGATTTGGGCACTTTTGTGTTTATGTGGTACCGTTATATGCTATCCTGTGTAAACACGGTTAGTTCACAAATCATCCCAAGATTGTTGCTGATAAACTGATAAGAAAGACATTAGTCTTTTCTGATAATGCTGTATTGCACGAAAATCATTTGAAATTCTTTAAATGTTTATGTCCCAGGGAATAACATTTTTTTTTCGTAAGAGAGAATTGTTAGAGCAAGAGAGTAGGGTGAAGGTCAAGCAAGTCTCTTAATCCCTGAAATTTCCAAGTAAGGCATGGAGAGCCAAAAATTCCTCAAATTATTCACCTCACTCAAGTGTTCTGCTAAAATAAAATTGAGTTATTAGTCAGTTAGTGGTTGAAGGAACGATTAGTACATGGCTACCACTGCATTGGCCCTTTCCTTGTTATCGCAGTGATGGGGAGTTTGTTTACATTCGTACATCAATCAAACGAGCAGTGACCATTAACAGGACAGAAGAACAAGTAAATTAGAGGATGGAGGAGAAACGCGTCCTTCTCGTAAAATACTGACCGTGAATTTCACGGCTGAGTCCAACTTTAGGGACCGTGATCATCTTGATGGCTACAACTCCAATTGATAAAATAGTATAGAAGGTTTTAGTTTGATGTGAAGCCATATTGTAAGATGACCTTCGTTTAATGGGCGTGGACGTTGACCACGCTTGTAAATCATTATCTGTTTCTATGAGCAACGGTCGATAGCCGTGGAGACTAAAGTTGTCACTTGCCACATATCAGCATTTGCATGCATAGAGTTAACCATAGCACACACAAACTTTGTTTAATCATTACAACTTTTCCAGAAATATTGTCGGTGGAGGTTGGATATGATGCTTTTAGTCGAATTTTGAGTAACATAGCGTCTGCCAATAAACTACAGTTGATTTCTCACTTTCTGACCTAAACATTTAATGGTTTACTTTATATAATTCGATGCAAAAACTGGTATTATATGGGTCGTGCATAAGATATATGGGTTCTTTTCCATTTTTTTGTTCACTTCAAAACAGTTTCAGCATGAACCAATTTGGGAACGCAGAAAAAGGTGGTTGACTTATTATGTTGCTGGATCCTTCTTGAATTGTACACGTCCATCTTATTTAAAATTTTGTTTATCAACAACAGTATTAATAAATTGAGTTGGAAATGTAGATTCTTAATTTACTGATAAAATACTAAAACTGCTATTGAAAGATTGCAGAAATGTGACAACCTTCTAAAATGCTTAAAAAATTGATTAATTCTTCAAGAAAATAAGTGTGCATTCTCGATAGTTAGCTTGAATGTATGCCTAATAATCATCCCATCAATATTCAAAGCTAATGCTAAGAATGGCATTGCCTAGTGTTACTACATCTTACAACACACACGGTACATAACATACGAAGCAGAGTCCGGCTTATTCTTCATTTGTATATTTGTGAAACAAAATGCTGGAAAGCAAAACAGAAAGTTTCAACCCCATTCAAAGTTTGTTCATGGAAGTTTGTTGGACTCATTTACGCCAGTATTCTCAAAAGTCTTTATGCAAACATGAACAGGAAGTACCATCGATATTTAAAACAGTTATGACATGTGATAATATTGGAAATGTGCTCTCAGTAAAATCTCAGTTTCGCGTATCTATGCTAACAACCATAAAAGAAATACTACGAAGAGAAAATAAAAAAAAAATGGTCAGTTATTGGAAATTCAAAATGTATCATTTTAGAGTTTGTATTGGTAATAAAACGTTACTTTTAGATGATTAGCAACTGATTTGAGGGATACAATTTACTTAAAGAATATCGACATGTGTTTAATATAATATGCAAAGTTGCAATAAGTTTCTGCTGAATAATTTCCCAGTTAACATCTGAAACATTATGTTTACCCGTGTACTTGACCGGATGTCCCATTTCCAGTCGATAGGGGGCCGGGATAAATATAAACTATTATAAAAAAAATTGATAATACATTTTAATAGAATATTAACAACAAGATAAATGACAAATCTTTAAGATCATTCTATTTATTTTCAGAGTTATTGTAGTTACTCAACGTATTATTTTTTAGGTTTAACCCCCTATCCCTTACACTTATATGTTTTGGCTTTGAATAAGTGTTGAATTAATCTATAACTCAAATTGATGCCGAGATTCCTATAATGAAGGTAAGTATTGTACTTTCTAAACAATGGAAGAAATTGATATTTTTAAACTGATGGCACCGTAATATTTACTAACTTTAATATTTTTTCTCATCAAGGAAATTGAAAGGAAATAATCAACAGATATTTTACAAAATATGGTAAATTTGCTCTATTAAAATATTCTCCCTGCAAGCTGTTGATTTAAAATTGGCATAATTATATAAACGATGAAATGATGAATGAAAATACAAGTAGAGTTGGCTTTTTAACCATTAACGTGCATTTTTAAAAATTTCAGTAATATTTTTCCAACATTCATAGGCTTACTATTGAAGCTTTCCAATAAATCCATAAACAAATCATGTTATGACTTCAAGAACAAAATATATCGTCATTGTTTCTGATTGCTATGCATGAGAATGACTAGAGTTCTCCAGAGGTCACAAACATCCCCTCAACAAATTTCCTTGATTGTATGTTTTTAAAGTTTTGAAATCGTATCATTGCTGTAAATTGATCTGCATTGACATTCCAGTTAGTTCTTGAGAGCAAAATCAGCATGTAATGGCTCTGTTTTAAGAGCAGAGAGATACTGCAGAGGTATGTAGCCCTGTAAGTGATATATCTTAATACTAAGGCAATCTTTTTGTAGTAATTTTTTATGGACTGCAAATTTTCAGAAAAGCTGTTTTAAACCTCTGATCACCTAGGGGTTTAAACCAATCGGAATATTTTAAAAGTGCTTTCGAATCAAGGAGAAAAACTTTGTATGCCATACAATTGTAAATTGATATGTTTTGTCGATGGATGGGAAACAGCCTTTAGGCAAGTGCACCTAATGAGTGCCTTCATAAGTATTAGGACTGGGTTGTAAAGGATACATAAAGCCACCTCAATTACAATTTAACGTACACGAATATTGTAAATCATTCATGATTTTATTTAATCATGTGAAAAATTTCTTTAATACGATAAATTGTTAGGTTTATGCAAAGTTACTTTGTTGTGATACGAAATATTTATCTTTTGTGAAACTCGTTAAAGGTATACTTGTAAGAGAAGATAGCACGTTATAACGTCGGATTGTGTTTCCATAAAAGTGAGTAAGGGCAGCTGTTTAGGAGTATATAGTCTCTGTAATTTTTCTCCTAGCTCTTTACAAATTATTCTCTCCCTATGTCAGTAGATTTGTTTGGAGTTACAGTTTGTTTTAATTAATCTATAATTCGGTAGAATTATCTTTTTTTCCAAATACTGACACTTTCTTTATCCCTTTTAATATTTAAAGAAACATTTACTCATTTTTAAACAGCGGCTAAAAGGAAGCAACAAAAACTAAAAAGTAACCCTAGTTATTTTCACAGTTCCTACTTTGAAGAATTTTTTAAACACAAACACAGAGCAACAACACTTTGATCCAGATGTTAATTTGTTAAGCTACAGGGCAAACTTATATCGTGTTATGGAATGTCGGACGTTCATTTGAATAAACAAACAGGAGATTCTTCCCAGTGCCTTAACATAATACCTGAAACTGAATGAACTCAGTAAAATGTAAACAAGATGACGTTTAATATCCTTTGATTTTTTCCGAGAGGTAAGTACTCCTATCAGTGAGAGTAAACAGTGATTGATTGATTAAAACTGATATTAGAAAATTGGCTGCAGTCATTTTATTTCATTGAATGAACTTTTTTCAATATCATATAACCAGAGTAGTTTTCACCTCAACAAAATATAATTGTGATGAAATGCAAGACTCCATGAGATGGCTCATTTGTTTCAAGTTTCAACGTTCAAGTTTTAAGTGGTTATCAGTTTGTACAGTATTCACCGACAATCACAAACTGACAAAGCAATGGTCAGTATTAAAGTGATAAAAGTGACATGAAACCTCCTCATACCGACCATTATTAATTAACATCTCTCGAACATAATTATCCGGATGTTTACATATCAAGAGATAAACTGAAGTAATCCCTCCCAATTCTGGTTACTTTCTCCCTCCATTTCTTTTCGAAATTACTATTTTTCTTGACCATACGGTATAGTCTATAGAGTATTGGAATAGAGACTCCCTGGTTATGACGTCAACTGAAGCTCAAGCAGGTCAGTTGGAACATGGTTACAGAAGGAACCTTTCAGTTGTTGTAATCCAAAGTGATATCTGAAATATTTAATGATTTCAATACATGCAATTGGAAATGAAGAATTTGCCCTCTCAGATTCTTCAATCTCTTTATCCAGTGACGGTGTATCCTTAGCATCCATGCAATAATCGGCGAATAACTCCTGCACGTGAATTTCTTTGCAATGTGCAAATAGACTACTGCCAATTTGTAACCGGGATAATCTGTACGATAATCCCAATACTTCTTTCAAATTAAGTTCAGGATACGGTCCAGGTTCTACTTTGTTCCCCTAATAAAAATCCCTTTCGCCTTCATTTTTTATCACCAATAACATCATATTTCAAGGCAAATTCTGTCTTATTTTCTCTCACTACAATTGCACAGAAAAGTCTGAAATACTCTTTTTTACAGAACAAAATGTTTGTAATGTTTTCCTGTAGGATAAGGTTAATAAATTTGTATTCTTCAATTGCTGGCTTACAACTTTCATGTACTGCTCACAAGGGACATTTCGATCGTTCATCGTACATCGTTTATCGTTTATCGTATGGTTTATCGTTCATCAGAGAATAGTTTTGATTCTGGAGAGAGCAAAGAACGACACATTTCTGTGAAATTGACAGAGATTAATTTTCTTTTCTTCCCTTTTCTCTCTGGTTTTTCCATGAAGATGTAGATCTCACATGCATTCTTCTCTCATTTATCAGGTCCCTATAAAGATTTTGTCAGATTATGAAAATATGTAAAGTATTGCAAAACTTTCCATCAATTTTGATTCTTCAGTAAAATGAAACTTAATGACATCAGAAGCCGTAATGGGTTTATTCATAATTTTGCGAAAACTCTTTGGGGGCGTTTGAAAATGAAGTCATTTTTTGATGCTGTGAAAAATGTGAGTAGGCCTATGTCAGGATATTCATTTTCTCTAAAATGGTACATTCGTATTCGTTGTGTCAATCTTTACTCAGGCTGCTTTTTGCACAATGTTTATCAAAATGAAAGTCTTCTACTTTTGTAATCAACTTGAGTAGAGTGTTTTACGACAACGGATTGGTTCTAGAGCAACAGTTGGAGAATTCTTATCAGCCTACGTATATTTTTTATCAGAACAGAGAGATGATGAATGAAGGTACTAAACCTGCAATAAAAACTGCAACCTCTGGTCGGTCCTAACTGGTGTGGAAAACTCACAAATACGGTATATTTGCCAAAGGCAAAAGGAAAATCGCATTGACTTCAGTTTACAAATGTACCATAGAAAAGATGTTGTAAGAGAAGGCAATGGTTAAGTTTATGTGGGACTTATATCTGGGCAATTTATGAGTTAATAAAATTCACTACGAGTAAACAAACGTATAGATGTACAACGTTTATGATTACTTGCATGTGATGGAAATGAGTCTATATCTATTGTAGATTGGTTGTTTGTTTTCTTAAACATAATTCAATCAAAGCAATATTAAACAAAAACCGTGGTTTTGTTTATTTCAATAAAAGTAAGAATCTGAATTCTCATTTCATTTGCAAAAAGAGACCTATACTTCTCTAAGGATGGTATTACCACTTGAATAATGTCTAATTTTCTTAGATCTTTCCAAGAAAAATGAAGTGGAAAAATGAAGTAAAAAAGTGAAGACAGTAATAATCTAGCTTTATTTTGAAGAAAGTGTTTATGAAATGATTTTTGGTTTCAAGGATTCAATGTGTCGACCTAGTGTGCCTTGAATCATATACAACCATTTAAGGAGGGCCTGAAGCAAGATAGAACTTATGCTTTCATGATTGTGATGTATTGCTCTTCGTAACCCTGTCGCCTATATCTTTTCATCGGCGTAGCTTTAAGGTCTGTCGGAGTATAATCATGGTTTATTGCCTCCAATTTCATTTCAGCTATATATCCTTGGGACTCTTTATAAACATCTTTAGCTGGCTGTAACCGATATTGCAAATGAAATGAAAAATTATAAACTTCCATGACAACTTTTTACCCGTTAAATGTTTATGGAAGTCAACACTGTGCCCCTACACAGACGCGACCAAAATGATGGCGCTTGATCTTTAGACCCGGCTTCATTCTTCAGAGGAGTTCAAAACTTCAGAGGCAGAATTATTCACCTACGTAATAGATGGTGTTCCTCTTCATCGTTAAGATCAATATTGGGCCTCTCTGACAGTCAAACATGATCGTGAGATGTTAAGACGGAAATGATGAGATGCTTTACAAATAGAAAAAAAATCAACCTTGTTTACGTTTTATGCTTTTATACCTCCCCCAACCATGATAGATTCACCTAGCTGTCAGTAATCACTGGGTGTTACAGGGCAGATATAAATTAATTATATGACGGCCTAAGTAGAAATCACGTTCTTCTTGGAGTGCAAATCCGGTCACTCTAAGTGTAGAAAGTTCAACTCCCCCGAATAAATGCCATTTCAAGTATTAACCCTGTGCATCAATATGTGAGGTTTACATGACTTCTTCGTGTTGTCATGGTAGCAGTAGTGTGAATTAGAAAGAAGTTACTAAGTTCTCTGTTTCCCAGGAATATCTAAGGGACTGCACATAGTATTAAAAGTAAGCAAGTCACGAGAACATCATTTTAAAGTCATACAATTATGGACCATCTCACTCATACTTTGAAACGTATGACTGTAAATGGACCCCCTCATACATCTTTTCGGAATTCCTGGTATTAGTTTTAGTTTTGAAGTCTCTCATTTTCTGGTCAGTAAGGGGGTTGTATTAAATGCGTATGTAGAGATGGGAAATGAATGACGGTTTATAATGCGCTCAGCTATTGCCATAACTTTTCTAACCCCAAGTCGTTACTTTGTACCTTCATCCTACTAACCTCGTGACAAGATCCCTCCTCATGGACCTGATCTATGGTATAAGACTTGCAACAAGTCAAATTGTTCACTCCCCTAACAGACTGTCCTCTTTACAAACTCTGAACACTCACTTAATCAGTGCACAAAACTTTTAACAATCCTTATTTCTTCTACCCCGCGGAGCGGACGAAGTTTTTTCGTTCAGCTCATCGCTGCGAAAAAACGGAGGGGCGGCAGCCTTAGGGGCGGCAGCCACAGATCGAGGAGCTACGCAGGCTATATTTCTTCCTTCTTTGCAACCAAAATCGGTGGAAGCCAATAGCAAGGCTCCTTTGAAAACTTTAAGCCGCAAGGTTAATGAGAGATAAATGGGCTACACGCTCATGACTGCGGAGAGGGGTGTAGCTTGACTCTCCCGCCCACACTTTGACCACTTGGTACAAACTGCTATGTGTGCTGGCGGTGTTTTCATTGGCTTCAAAGTCAGACCAATATGGAATATTTGAAAAGTCCTGTGTACATCCATAGTTGAGGGACTGTGAAAAGTCGTTATTGCGGATGTGAACCTCAGGATAAGCACAAATTTGAATTTAAAGGTCTGTAGACATGTAAATGTCATACCTCGCAATTTGTGGTAAAAAGCATTGAAAACTTAAGAAAAGCTAGAACTGCTATCAAAATCCATCAAATACTTACCATTTTACAAGACAATTACTTATTTTGCACTTGCATCATTCATAGACATACGGCACATCTGTAAATTTGTGACGTAGAAAGATTGACTCATTAGATATGTTTATGTTATCCTTTGTTTATTCAACCTTTAATCCAAGGACACTGGTCTTGTGATGTTGGCTTGCCATGAAAGTTTTACTATGGAAGTAGCTGTTGACTACTTTGAAAATGTCCACATTGCAGACCAAACTACAAACTAGCTGCTCAGTAATTAACAGACAGTTTACAAAGGATTTACAAAAGAAAAACAACACGGTGCAACACCCAACACTCTAAAGACGTCTGAATAAACTATGAGCTTAATCCGGATAGGAGGGGCACCGACCTAAATCCGTGTCATTTGCCAGTAATCAGATTTGGATAAAAATGACCCGAATATGATGAAATAAATGATCCGGATTTGGGATCGGTGCCCTCTGATCCGGACGTTTTTAGAGTGAACATCGTAATATTTGCATAGTTAACGAGAAATCTCAGAAATGGTCAAACTTTGAAGAGGAATATCTTGAGAACGGTACAAAATTATTTAAATGATTTCAAATGGATTTTTCAAGAAGGGGGTAAAACAGCTGTTTTCGTTACATGTTCACATGTATTTCAGGGAAAATTCTCTGAGTTGATTACAAAGGCAGAAAGAAAATGAATATACTAGATTCGGCAGAAAAGATTTTGCAAAGTCTGCAAAGTATGTTACATGCGCGTCGTTCAACTGTTGAGAACGTCTTTGCTTTTTGTCCTTTGCTTTACATATTTTGTCTTCAAAGCAAATTATCATGTATTTTTCAGCATCATATGTAAAATTCCTGTCCTCAAATAGTCAATATATATGGATTTTTAAAATCATCTTTGAGAAGGGTCTTCTTGTACAATGGAAATATAGAGCTTATGCACCTACGTCACGTTTCTCTATTTTTCCATCCAGGCGTACATTGTGCAACAATTGTTACTAAGGTGCTGTCGTGAGCGCGTATCTTTAACACACCTACTACGTATGGCAGTTCCATCCAGTAAGCCAAACTGAAACGCGCTGACGTCACGTGCATAACCTCTAGCATGGAGGGTTGGAATGTTGCGCACTTAAGCAGAATACTGAAGATTGCGGATACCAAGAGGGAAAAATAATCGAAAATGGCACGATATCAACTCGTGCATTTGTTTTCTATAACCTAACTTGCGAATTTCTGGTGATCAGCACGACTTGGTGAAAATTTTGACACTTTTTTACAGCTACCGTTGAGCGATTTCAAATCTTTTGAGTGTCGTAATGTTGCGCACTAAGGTAAAAAGGGCTTCTGATTACCTCACAACGACCCCGCCTAATGTCAGAAAAATATGGATTGTAGATAGAAGATGAAAAGTATTTGTTCCCTACACAAATTTGTCAGAAATGAGCAGTTTGAGCCACGAGCATCTCGATTTTTGTTGCCTGATTGGTTGACCGTGCCCATTTTTAAGCACATGAAAAGCACCGCAGCAGAAAATCACAATCAAGGTCATAATTTAGTCACATTTAGGCTAGGCTTTATCCCTTGTTCATTCATGTTACGTTATTATTAACTTAATATTATACCTCGTGTGTTGATTTGTGGAATTGTCTTTACAATTGCATTCCAGTGGAGAAATCCAGGAAATTCAAGGGGTGCGCAACATTATGTACTGCGCAACATTGTGTATCGCGACTATATATGACAAGATGATAGGCTACCTCCTACGACTAAATTAATAATGCTTTTTACTTATTAATCCTCACATTGTAGTTCTGCACTCTTAAAACACCGGGGTTAAATTTAACCAGGATCGGTGTTCTATTTATTCCAACACAATCCTAGTTAAATTTTCCATGAAATCCTGGTTAAACTAACGCAAATTTTGGCTAAAGTAACTAGGATTTGAGTTAGTTTAACCAGGATTTCATGGAAAATTAAACCAGGATTGTGTTGGAGTAAATAGAACACCGATCCTGGTTAAATTTAACCCCGGTGTTTTAAGAGTGTGTATACAATACCATTACACTAATTCCGCTTCACGAAAATGGTCGTCTTACTTTTTCGCCCTTGCTCGGTGACAGATGGGTGGGGGAGTTGCGGGAATATGGAAATATGATTTTAACTTGTACAAAACATAAATTACAAAAAATCAAATGACAAATAACAAATCCCTTGCTTAATTCCCGGTTGTTCACTACTAGTAAGGATGAAAGTGTGATGAAGCCAAAACTTTGTTACATAACTGCATACTTGGCAACAGTCTTAATCCAAACGTTACGGTAACATATCCTTCTTGCTTTATTGCTGTACTTGTGCAAAGATTATTCATGTTTGATGGGACTTCCAAAATAACGAAAATAAAAAACTATACATTACATAATATATGCAAGTGTAGATTTTCATTATCATTTACTATTAAATTCATTAACAATGTTTCCATTGTTAAATATTCTTCTGTGATTAGAATGTTGCTTCTACAAAACTTTGCTCCTGAACTTCTCTAATCATGTTGAAGCTCTGCCAATCATTTCTCAGAGAAAAGGTACTTGGTAGAGTGCGCTATTTCCAATTTGTTGCTTGGCTCAAGTACATTCGACAGATTCGTACGAATTCGAGTAATGGTAACAATCAATAAGGACTGTTTGCCAATCTCACACATTACTTTCTCCAAAAATAATACATAAGATCACCAAGGAAGTATAGGGTAGACAGAGACGAGGTGGGGTAGTGTTTTCGGCGACGTGCATTGTCTTCATCAAATGAAGGGAGGTGCTACCATACTACACTGACCTCGTCTGCAGACCTCGTTATAGACTTTATGCATTGACGTCATGTTAGAGGGCAAACATGATGCATAGTAGCTCCCTGGATAAGGTAAATGACTTTGGTACACATTCTGTACGCACGACAGAGCCTTTGCACGCCTACGACCCGGTGCATATCCGACAGGTACGAATATCAACTGTCTGCATTTATGTTGGTGTAAGTCAATGATGTGCATGCTAATAAACCTTATGCATTGACGTCACGCGACGTCATTTTGTAAAAAAAATGACTCACATGGCACGCACACAGTAGACTTCGCACGCGCGTGGAATAGACTTAAACAAGAACCGATTGGTTGACAAATCAGCTGCCTGCATTTGATGGTGTTACTTGCAATGATACGCGCTTGTCTCCAAACGAGGGAACACTTTCTGCTCTGTGACGTCATATGCATAGGGTCTGTAGCACATTATTGACTTACATCATCCAAAGCTCATGCACATCAACCAAAGCTTTGCTTGCGCACATTATTGGTGTAAGTTGAACGTGCCTTCCTCCTACCGAGGACGCACTTTCTGTTCTGTGACGTCATATGCATAAGATCTGTTCATAAACTTTGTTTCGGTATGCATCATTAACAGGCAAACGGATGCAGTGTGAAGAAAACCTGACGTTCAACCATAACGAGTTTAGAAGCTACAGATATTATGCCACAGTGAAAGGGGGAGGGGGAGAGAAAGGGGGAGCTGAGTTCCAAAGAGGTTAGGATCGAACAAGAGTGCCACAAACATCGTCAAGATCGGTTTTTAAGGAAAAGTTGGAGGGTGCAGATTTCTCGAGGATACATCACTTCTCACTTACCACGGACTTCAATCGCTTGTAGGACAATCATGATTTGCAATTGATTTAAAATGTGTCTTCATGCTCTGTGCGGACTGATCTTATCAAGCAATTGTATGAACGATCAGCCGATAATTTATTGAAGAATAAACAAAGAAATACTAAGTGGTTGTCTACTCTAAATCATCGCTTGTCTAGATTTTAATCTGCGTTGATAAATCAAATGTTTGTTTTCTTTGCAGCATCAAATTTTTAAGGATAAGACAGACAGCAAAATCAATTTGACAGGTTGAAAATGTATAAGGCCGGAGTGACGGTTTGACAAAGTTGAAAATTTGTAAATTTTAAAATGATCAGACATTTCGTTTTAGGACAGAAAAGATCATCTCCAACTTAACCAGGTGTAGTAGCTCAACCAGCAAATAGACACAGAAGGCTGCCATTTTTTCGAGTGTTAATTTACTTATCCCAAGGAGTCGACTTTTTCTTTCACTTCATCACCACCATAAGCGTATGGGATCACTTCCAACAAAGCGTATGGGATCACTTCCAACAAAGAGGGGGGGGGGGGGAGCTGAACACTTTTGCCAGAAATTTTAACATTTGCCCCCCAGAAAGTAAATTTTCTGCCCGAAATGGGAGCCGCAACCCCTCAGTTCCTCCCCCCCACATCTTTGATCGCTACGAAAACCAACGAAGGGCAGATAGCTTCTTCATGCAAGGTGGCAGAAGCCCAGAGAGAGCTGCCTTAGGCTAGCTATAATTTACTTGGCACGCATTTAATTATTTGAACATATTGGACATATGCGTCAACAATTTATACTGCGTGACTACTTAGCAACCTCATTAGGAGAGTACCGTTGCTCGGTGGACTCATTCTGTGGTTTAAAATTAGCTCCGCCCATTTAATCTTCCAAAATGAGTATAGAGGTTTTTCACTGACGTCACTGCGTTCGCGCGTCTCTCTATTTTGACGGCCAGGCGCCCAATGTATAACAATCGTAACTAAGATCCTGCAGTCTTTTGCGCATGAGCAGTGACGGCCAGTGAGCCAAATTGAAACGCGCTGACGTCACGTGAAAAACCTCTATACGCCATCAACAGCACCGATGTTGCTAGTCTGCAATGACGTTACAAACAATAGACGCGCGAAGTGCCTGGAATCTGCTCTTCCAAGTCCCATGGAAAAGCTTTTTGGCCTAAGGAGGGAGGTACTGCTTCCCTGCAGACTTGAAGTTGATGGGGATAGTCTATAAAATTTGGCGACGTCATTGCGGATGTTATATGTGTGGCCACGAAGAGTTACAACTTTACAAGTTCTTGAACAACAAGTTACCGCACTTTTTGTCTCCAAGTTTTGCCAGCTGAGGAAAGACCATTGAACTTGACCAGTTGACGAAAATGGACAACGTGAAAGTCCAGTTTGAAGGAGTAATCAAATTGAGAAATACTGTAATATTTCTATTTTGGATACATTTTTACATTATCGGTAATTTTTTTTTACATTATCGTTTCAAAGAATTTTTTACATTATCGGTAAATTTTTTTTTACATTATCGGTTGTTTTTACATTATCGGTAAATTTTTTTACTTTATCTGTCGTTTTTACATTATCGGTTGATTTTTACATTATCGGTTGTAACACTTGTGGTAAAACAGCCTGAAGTGCTCCAACTCAAACTCGGCAACAGAATGCCATCTCAATCTATTACAACTTGCAACGAAAACTAGGCCTAATTAACATAAAAATAACTGACATAACACTCACATACGTACAGCTGCACACACACAGCTGGCTCATTACAACAATTAATAAAATAGTTACGGTAACTTAGCAAATCGAATACAACAACTTTTACTTACGCTCATACAAGTACGTACTCATACTCACGGCTTTGCACAATTGCCTATACTCGTACTAGTGAGAATGGTTTTGTACTCGCACTCATACTCACAGATTTTGGAAGTTTTGATCAGAGCTAAGGCAAAATTTTGTACTAGTACTCATGAAAAAGACGTGTACTCGTAATCATAACCAGAGACACCCCACTTGTACTCGAACTCACGACACGGTAGGCTACTCACACTACAAGTCTGGTCAGTACGCCTAACGTCTAATAATTCAGGCCTTGAAGGGCAGTTGTTTTACGACGTTAAGCAACCACGGAAGTGGGAGAAGCCTATGGCTTATGAATAACAACTTCACGTCGGGTGGCTAACCAACTCAACAATTTAGATCAACTTTGGTTTCTTTTGAAAGTTCAGTTCAGATGGAAAAACCGTAGATTGCTCTTGGATGAAAAACCCACCTTACTTTGACCCGGCCGGGATCGAACCCCGAACCTCCCGGTTGCTAAACTTCATCGCTTCAAATGCCACCGCCTCTATCCACTAGGCCACAGCACCGGTTTTTTTTTCTAATGGGAATTTCAGTATAATATACTTAAAGTCATACTTCTGTGCTACAAGAAATCCTTACGCAAGTTATGGGGCCTAAGAAGTAGTGTATTTTTTTCAAGGAAAAATAGTACTCGCCAGTCGCCAGTAGAAGAGGTTTATTAGATCATATCTTTCTGACTTCACTAAAGGATAACGTTATAGATTTGTAAGCTAAGAAAATTTTACAGTACGCCCATTTATGTAGAGTTATAATAGACAAGTTCATAGCGCAGTTTTGAAGCACTCCCTCTTTGGTTCCCAGTGGAATGAGTGTAGTTTATAGAGGGAATTATTCCCCAAAACCCTTTTTATGATTTACAATGCCAACCACATATCATACTACCCATAAGACGAGCCTGTACTTTAACGCCATCGTTGCGTAAATTACTGCATGATTTGCAGTCATACGCAGCTTTGGAAGCTGTCGCCAATTTAAATAACATAGAATTTACCTCCGCTAAACACTGTAACAAATGGAACAAATGAATTTAGATCCTATTGGCGGCTTCAGCTCAGTTCAGCTGTCGCTGTACAAATGATAGCTAGGCTACCAACTTGAACTCATGCATGGAATTTCCTGCAGTCGACAGCTACTACGTTTGTCCGAGGTGGTAACTCCATGGTTTGTCACATGGTGTCAACGGTAGGACAACATATTAGACAAAATCTAGGCTACTTTTCATGCGCATGCTCTAAGTACTTGCAAGTTTGAGGTTTTTCAAAGTGTCAAAATGTGACTCATTCCAATCTCTTGATTTAACGCAAAATTCGAGGAGAAAGGATGGTGGACATCCCACATCGCTTGGAACTCAAACACTCCACAGAATCAGTCAGCTGTCTTCTTGTTTACCAGTTTTTCTTTTTTTTTTTTTTTTTGCTCATCGTGTATGAATGCAAGTGAAGGACTTCCATTAAAAGGAGCTGTAGCTTCGAATTAACCAAAGATAAGTGGGGCCTGTAACTTGTTGTGGTGGAGATCGGTAGATAAGATGTAATGAATTAATACACCTGGCTTATATATAAAATGGTTCAAGTCTGCTGAACATGTCACATTAGCCACATGATCGCAAAGATAAACTTCTGTGTTACTGTCATATATGCTATGTTTTATGTAGAAAACAATATTGACCAGGTACGTGTCTACGATGGATGGCAGACAGACCCACTTAACCTTCATTTGATCCAATCCAGTTTTAAGAAATCTAGCGGCAGGCTCCTGTGCATGCGCATAGCGTTAGTAGATGCATGACTGTTTAAGTCAACCGTTTGAAAAACTAAGGAACAAAGAAATGATGTGCTAAAAATCGAGTCACTCTATTCTAACAATAATGAGGACCCCCTCTGCCCCCACATTCACAACACACTTAACATAAGGTATAGACACTAAGCTTTTATTGTATCCAGCAGTGCTATAGTCGAGGCCTCAATATCCTTCACCGAGACCGTAACGGAGGACCATGCAGAAGAAAGGCCTCAAAACAGATTTTCTTTGTGGGTATGAGTGTAAATTGTGCTAGAAACGAACTTAGTAGGGAGAATTTATTTTCAGGGCGAGACTGCAGGCCTTTAAAAAGCTCAAGGCCACATTCTGCAGAGCACACTAACCTGTTGTGTGTGATTTTAATGCTACTTCAATCTGACCTTATGAATTGACGTCGCGCGATGTCGTTTTGGCGGCAAAAAAGTGAAGGACAGTGCACGCACGACGTAGACTTCGCATGCGCCCGTCGAAGACTACGCGCGTATCCGACCGATGCACGAATCAGCGTCTGCATTTATTGGGGTAAGTTGCAATGGAATGCGCTTGCCTCCATAGACCTTATGCATTGACATCACACTGATGTCACTTTGGAGGAAAACAATGAAGCACACGTGCACTCGACGTAGACTTGGCACGCGCCCGTAGAAAACTACGCGCGTATCCCCCGGTGCACAAATCAGCTATGTGCATTGGTTGCTGTAACTTGCAATCATACGCCATTTTCCTCCAAACGAGGGAGCACTTTCTGCTTCGTGACATCATATGCAAAAGGTCTATTGGAGGGGCGCAGTTTCTGTTCTGAGACGTCATATGCATAAGGTCTATGCAATGGGCTACACTACATCACATTTCACGGATCTGCACAAGTCATCACTGGCCAATCAGAGTGAAGCTATTATTTGAATGTATATCAAACTGCAATCACTATTTGTGAGTAGAGCTACTATGGGGTTTCTAAATATATGGGGGTGGTAAAACCATCGACCTACATGTAGGACTGGATATAACATGCATGCGTCTAAAAAGGGGAACCACTCCGCTCACAGCAACTACTCCTCGTAAAACACATAGTCACGTACAAGCTCAATGGAGAGACGCTATGAGAGAGGCGTATTTTTAGAATTTCTACAAAACGGTAGTATATGCAGCCTACAATTTCACCAACCGTCAATGCAAAACTCGTCGTTAAACGCTACATACGGTAATCGTGAGCAATATGAGTTTTAAAAACTATTTTTTTAAGAAAGAAGATGCAGCCTAACCGGACAATATATGATGACGTCACGGTTGACAAAACCCATGCCATGATAAGTATGTGTGCGTGTAAAGTATACGGCGCGTGTTAAACGCTGCTACCGTTGTGCGCAGGAATAGACGAATAAGGATTAAGTTGTACATTGTGACGACAGTAAAGCGTGTAAGGTCTGGTTATTTTGAATAAGGATGCGCTTTCTTTTGCCAACGAGTAAAGAAGTGTTCACTGGCAGTTTAGGCATAATTAGGTTTGTCAGGGCCAAGATCTCAATACATTATGCTTTAAGGGCCATGTGATGGCATGATTTTGACATAAATGCATGGGTTCTGAAAAGCAGAAATACATCTTTCACCCTTGATTAGTTTGATTTCACAAACTACATCACTTAACATGAAATGATAGAGGTGTGGGTAAACCAAAAGAGCAAAGGCAATATAAAACAAGTCTGCCAGAAAGAGAGAAATTTAGGGAGTAAAGAACGAAGAAAATTAGAAATAAAAGAATATGTTTCAATATGTACAATATTCAAAAATACTGTATGAGAAGGATGAAAATGAGAAGGGCATTGCGAGCAAGATAATAGAGACCATATGAGATCTCCGCTATCAACAAAGCCCTTAAATATTTCTAAATCTAGTAGGTTAAAAAGAAGGGTGTTCTAAACTTATATAGGTCTACCGTAAATGCACTAAAACCATTGTCTGCATGGAGAAAATCTCTTTGATTCACTTTTCATGTCAAAAGTGTGCAGTTATTACTAAAAATTTGCTAACACAAAATGTAGACAAAATTGAAAAAAGTTTTTTGCACAATGACCTTTAGTTTTCTCCTTCGGTTAAAGAATAATTTCCAATATTTTTGATTCATTTTTCCATGTTCATGTACATCCCGCACCGTTAACCATTACGCGCTAGTTGCGCGATGATTTGTTAAGGAGTAGTGGGCGCCATCTTGTGAACACCAAGTGGTTCCCCAATGCTGCCATGTTAAACAATAGCGCGCGTTTTATCCAGTCCTACATTTAGATCGGTGGGTAAAACATGTAACTTAGTAATGGGGACGCCACTAGAAGAATTACCTGGATGTCCATGATCTAAACAGTAAAATTGTTCCCCATGGTTCACGGAACATGATTTCCTACAGCTTGAGTAAACCAAGAACCAAGTAATTACATCAAACAGCGACAACTGTAAACTTCATCCAGCTTAATATTGCAGATCAACTTTTCTAACGAAGGTCGCACGAGATCATTTCTCTCGAACTGTTTGCGGAGCCATTTTGGCAGGTTTAAGGGCGTAAGCAAATGAGAGTCCAGTCAGTGTGATATCTTCACATTGAGTTGTAAAACCAGCAGAAACCCCCATTTACAAGGTAACTAACCCAGGGTGTCCAAGGTAGAAACTGTCGTAAAGTGGAAATTATCTGTTTACCTTACTCTCATTTTCGTTCATGCATATCTCAATACAAAGACAAAGGATGAGAAGGCGTTTTTAATGGATTGTTACGACCACACACATTGACTAGTCTCCGTTTACGAGTTTTTAGAAGGTTATGGAATCTGGAAGTAGGACAATGGAATGTATCCTAACCGACAGAGGGAGTTCCTCTATAATGCACATCTTTCAGAATACCAGGACACATTTAAAGGCAGTAGGCAGTCACCCCAAACAGAGTCAGTGTATCCTGTCACTCTAGTTCATGATTGGCCTATTTTGATCATGTAACAATATTTTTGTTAGTGAATTGTGGAATTCAAGGAGAATTTCGCCTTGCTTTACCTATTGTTTGTAATAGTTATGTTCAAAACGTCTTCACAAGTACTTTTAATGCAATAGAAGGAGATTTGCAAGAGTTTGCTGATTTTTCAAAGAAAATTTTGGGGCGACTGCCTATTGCCTTTAAAGGCAGTAGGCTGTCGCCCCAAAATTAGCTTTCAAAATCATCAAACTCTTGCAAATCCCCTCTTATTGTATTGCAAGCACCTCTGAAGACGTTTTGAAAATAACTATTACAAACAATAGGTAAAGCAAGGAGAAATTCTCCTTGAATTTCACACTTCACTAACAAAAACTTTGTCACATGATCAACATAGGCCATTCATGAACTAGAGTGACGGGGCATACTAACTCTGCCAACTGCCTTTTAGTAACTTTATAAACCATTGCTGACAGTGATCCATAATATCTCCTCAAATTAATAAGATATTATAACGTGACGTCTGAATAATATGGGTAAGCATCAAATAACGGACACATAAAACACAAATTCTCAGACAGGCCAGTAAATTTACCTGCAAATCCCGTTATGTCAATCCAGTAGGGGACAGAGGAACAAGGCACACTATGTTTAATTACGACAAATCAAACTTAAAAACGCAGGCATAGCATTGAACGTCATGACTGGAACATTGTCGCTCTAAGAAGCAGTAAGTCTGAGCAGGTCTCGAAGTCAGGCCTCGAGGAAGGGTGAATAAGAAAAAGAAAAATTCTCTAAAGTAGTCGAACGAAGGTGTGGAGAATAAAGTTCTCGGTGATTATTTCTCTACCCCGTGTGACAGGTGACCTGTAAAACAATAGTGTCACTCTATGAAGACGATGTCATGAAAGAAAACTGCTGTTTCCCGAACTTGGCATCGCGCTGCATGCAGTGTTTACTGCATGGAAACATTTTACCAATCTCCATAAAAGTTCTGTAAAGTAGATAAAATTCTAATTTGTACATGCAAGACATGCATTTATGCCACCTCTTTCTCGCATAGGCTGATGGGAGGACAATTCATAAGAAGACAGAAAGGTATTTGCCCTGAAACATTCCTTGTTAACAAACAATTATGACACGAATTTTGCCCTGAAAAAGTGTTTTTGAAAGTGGGGCCACCAGATACCGAGGGATTTAATGTCAGAATTACCCAAAGGCGCAAAATTGGCCCCAAGAGCGCGAATTGCTACTCAAAGGGCGTGGGATCTAGAGGCCCGCCTTATTGCCCATGGGGAACAATGGTGAGAAATCCTCGGCAGCACTGGGCACTAACAAAATTGTGGGCACTATAAATGAAGCAGACATCTCTAATACCATCGGATTTGGATGCATTCGGTGTTCGGAAGATATGAAAAAAAAACTTAAATGTGATCATGTTTTATTAGAATAAAATTTTAACTCGCACTAGCGGCCGTGTCCATGTGATGCTCGGGTGGGGTGGGGGTATCGTGGTTGTCAGTGAGAAGGATGGAGGGTGGTAGGAATTTCATTGGAACGCTCATCCATTTAAGCTGCCCTATAGGCACAGTAGTTGTGAGACAAATCACCCAACTATTGACTAGTGCTCGGGCCGAAACGCGCCGAAAATTAGAATTTAAACAATATTTTGACTCAGTTTACATTGCAAAAGTTTCCTGTAACCATTACATTATAATTCTCGGAAATCATTGCTTTTGTTAGTATATACCTTGCTAATAAATAGCAAGGAAGATATACTACATCCGGGAAAACTGGGGGACAAATTTTGGAATTTCGTATACGTGGGGTGGTCTCCTGACCCACGCTGCTGCCGCCTACACTGCCCTTTTACTAATTCTTTGTCATTGAAATTTCTTCTATTAACATAAGCTTTTTATTTATCTTTCTTTATTTCGCTACAGTATGTGCAACTTTTAAGTTCAAGGCATGGAAAGGATCGTTTCCGGCGATCCTCTCTGTCCACTGCTCTCCAACTAGTGACGCTGCTCCAAAATAGTGTCTAGACTGTATGTATCAAGTACCAAGCATTTCAAAATTTAATATATCACCCTGGGCCGGATTCTCCAATAGGTACAGTAGCCACTGTGCCTGTGGCCCACGAAATTGCAGGGCCCTACGACAATTTGAGAGGGGAGGGGGTACGAAAATATCAAGACCGCGCACAACACATTACAATAACTTCCGCCATCAGTACATAAGATTGTTATAGCCTATCGTGTTCGTGATAGCCTGACAGTTAATCTGTTTTTGCCATGCTTACCATTCAAAATTGCGAGTCAGATTTTTCTGGAAAACGTGCTAAATATGCTATGTCATGGAATGGTATTTAATAAAAGTTTTCTACTAATCTCTTCCAGCTCATTACCCTTCTTTGCACCTGTAGGCCTTAACGGCATTCCTCCACAGGGCTGTAACACCCAATTCCGGACTTGTACTTTTATTACTGGGCTCGGAATTGACCAGAATTGGGAGGTCCCGGAGTCTGAATAGGCCCAGAATGGGCTGAAGCTGGGCCCGGACTCGAAGCCGATTCCAACGGAGTTCACAAAAATGAGCTTTTTATAAAAGTTACTTAGAGCTACATTGATTAGTACTGCACCGTTAAATACATGAATGTTCACTACAGTTATTCAGGGTGGGCCAACTATGAAACTTACTCCTAAAAATGACAGTTTAAGTATCCTGTTTCAAAAATACTGTAAAAGACTTTAACAATCTATACTACAAATAGTGTAACGACTATAGCTGTAGTATAATTTGCTATAGGCTACATTGTCAAATGGCCAGACTCGAAATTTGGCCCAAAAACTGGGGACTCTGCA
This sequence comes from Holothuria leucospilota, assembly GCA_029531755.1. Classification (NCBI taxonomy): domain Eukaryota; kingdom Metazoa; phylum Echinodermata; class Holothuroidea; order Aspidochirotida; family Holothuriidae; genus Holothuria; species Holothuria leucospilota. The sequence continues at coordinate 46,466,755 of CM055965.1, forward strand.
CTCAGAATTGGCTCGAAATCGGAGAGTACTGGACTCGGCATTGGCCAGGGATGGTAGCCGCTGGAATCATAATTGACTCGGAAATGGGTTAGGTGGACTCGGATACGGCCCTCCTCCAGGACAGCAGTCGTTTAGGTTTGTCGGAACCTTGGAAACTTATCCCCTATCTGAGAAATCCTGGAGTCGACCCTGTTCCTCATAATAATTGCCTAGGGCTTACAAAAGTCTTAACTGGCCCTAACACCACCCCCTCTCCCCAACCAAACCCCTTGTTTCTACCCTCCCGCAGTTACTGCAGATATTATGTGAACAGAAAAAGAGCAAGAAACAGCAACTTTGGTAATTGTAGTCTTCCTGAAGAGGCAGAAAATTAACTTTCTGAAGGTTTATGCATGTGTATGCATCAAGCATGCGAAACTTTTGCAATTTTAAACTAGTTAAACAGCTGGATGGGATCAGATAACGAATTTTAATGTATCGTGCACGAGCATGCATGACCACGACTCCACGTCGAGTCGACGTCGCCTCCACACACTGAGGTTTTTTTTTTTCGTGCACAACATCAATAGATACACAATAAATCATTTTTCTGGTATGAAGCGTCTGATTCGATATTGTAGTCATACGATCTGCGTATGAATAACATGCAACCACCAAATGCGTCAATCGGTATGGTTGTTCACTAGACACGCCGAGGGGTGAGGGAGGTATTTTATTTCGCTTTGCTAAAACTTCTAGGAAAGAAACTTTTGCACCCGAACCTTGCTCAAGACACCTTCTATTGTGTCAAAACTGTCCGTGATAGCTCTTGCAAAAGCTTACGGAGCTACTTCTGATTGAAAGGGGGGAGAGAACTGCCCCACTTTTGCCTGAAATTTCAATGCATGCCCACCCGAATATAGTACATATTTTGCCCCAAATAACAAACTTTCTGGGGCTGCAGCCCCAAGCCTCCCACTAACTCGCATGACCATGCGTTCTTGCTTTCTTGTTTGTTTGCACTATACCTGTGCGCTCTCTGAAGGTTTCTCGTCAAGTCTAGTCGTGCCCCCTCGTGGTTGTGGCTCATGAAGGGTACTGTAAGGTTTTCACCGCCATAAGGGACATAGCCCTCGGTCGTCTTGTGCTGCGCGAGCAGTTGTTCTTGGCCATTACAATATGGTTTTCGGTATCTATTTAGTATTATGTTGTTTCTATTGTCAGTACAACCTAGCGAGTGATAACTTTCGTACTAACACTTGGCCATTAAAGCATGGGATGAAGAAAGAAGGCTCAGTTTGTAAATAACGTGTTCTATCTAGTTTCAAAGATGCCAGTCACAAATGAATATCGAGGAAGGGCTTGCTGCTTACTCATGCTGGTGATATCAGGTGTAGTCGAGTATGATGGGAGCAGTGAGGGCCCGAAACTGGCAAATAAGCACGCTGTTGGCACAGGCGCACGAGTTGGGGACCTTTGGCTCTGTACCCCCCAGGAATTTGGTAGAAACCCATTTCTCGGGCAGATCTGAGGGAAATCGGACATTTTTCCCTGCTAGTAAAGCTTTGTCTCGCGCAAAAAGGGCTCAGTAGCCCGAAAAATGTCTTGTTCGCCTATGGCTATTGAGGATACCGTCCACTACTGTGTGATGTCCAGCTTCAAAAAGAAAAAAAAAAAACAGCTACTTGAAATTCTACGACTGACTTAGAGACAAAATTAGTTATAGTGAAGTATCTATACACGACTTTATATTTACAGACAGGATCCAGAATCACATCTGTTGATGCACTTTGGAAATTGCCGGGCACGTGAACTAGCACGAAGTGCATTTAGTATTTATGAAATTAACAACGCCTCGTCCGTTACACTTACGAAATCGTAGTGACAGTTTCTAGCTGTTTTACGAATTTATGTTCAAAGTAAAATTAGAGACGAATTGATCTCGCCTCACCTACATGCTTGTATCTTTTTGTCATTACTGTAGACAACACGGGACACGCCGAGCGCTTCTGCTCAAAATATCACCTTACACGGTTTTCGAGCTGTCAAACTTTGTACTGAAATACATAAATCAATTCCGTAGCGGGTAATTACAGTAGAAAGGGTGATTAGAACACGCAACTTTGTAAGCTTAAACGAAGACGTATGGCAGTCGTACACTGAAATTGACCACTTTCCCCAATTTACTACTTTCCCAATGCACTTTGCTCGCGTCATCCAGTCTAAATTTTTCCCGAGCTCTACATTTCTTTGGCAACCAGAACGAAATTAACTTCCTTGCTTTTGTATTTTTTTTTTGTTTTGTTTTGTTTTTATTTTTGAAAAGAAGAAAAGTAAACACAACGTTCCATTCACAATCGAGGTGGATTACTTTGTAAAGGTCGTGGGATTAAAAGTGTTCTTGCAGTACAAATTAAAAGTCTTTAAGAACTTAACCCAGGGGTTCTATATCCACAATTTGTGACTGCACTTTGATGGATATGAATTGAAATAATATCTTTAAATATTAAAGCCACTCTTATTGGTCTATGAAGACTTGTGCAGATCAGTGGAATGTTACAATAAAAAGGCCTTACTAAACCGTCATGATACATACTCCACTTAAGCTTGACCGTACAGTGGCGGATCCAGGCGGGGGCGCAACAGGCGCGCCTCCCCTATTGGTCGTCATGCGTGAAAAAAAAGTTGAGACGAAAAAAGAAAATGCTTCAAAATGTGTCAAATGTAGTACCTTTTTGCATCTCAGCCCTCTTCCAAAAGCAAAAATTTTCCAAAGGGGGAAGGGTACAACCCCTTCAACTTTTACGCCTATCCCAGGACAGCGATCAATCAAACCTTGCGCCCCCTCTATTGAAAATTCCTGGATACACCCTTGCTGTATGACAGTATCAGTATTCCTTATATGGTAACGATCACTAGTACGACTGATAGTTTAAAGAGGGTCAAGCTTGTGAAGGGAAAAGTTAAAACGTTATGAAAATTGCCAATTAATGGCAGTCAGAGCCCATATAAAAGATTAGGGTAAACATAAGCGATGAAGGTATGACCAAAATGATTGGTACAACTGAGAAAGTTTGAACGCATCACAACGATAATACACAGATACAAACTATTCGATGGTTTTTTTTTTCTGTCGTTCTGTCCGCCGGTCTATCTTTCTTTCTTTCTTTCTTTCTTTCTTTCTTTCTTTCTTTCTTTCTTTCTTTCTTTCTTTCTTTCTTTCTTTCTTTCTTTCTTTCTTTCTTTCTTTCTTTCTTTCTTTCTTTCTTTCTTTCTTTCTTTCTTTCTTTCTTTCTTTCTTTCTTTCTTTCTTTCTTTCTTTCTTTCTTTCTTTCTTTCTTTCTTTCTTTCTTTCTTTCTTTCTTTCTTTCTTTCTTTCTTTCTTTCTTTCTTTCTTTCTTTCTTTCTTTCTTTCTTTCTTTCTTTCTTTCTTTCTTTCTTTCTTTCTTTCTTTCTTTCTGTCTCTGTCGATTGGAATCTCAAGAATATCGGACGCCTTCACGTTCGCTGTAGGCCCATGTATAGTTTGCAAGCAAATTAGAAAATGTCCCATAGACAGTCATGAAAACATCCACATGAGACGAACGGAAGGATGGGCGGACGGACGGGAGGATGGAAGGGCTGAACAAAAATTAAAAAGCAAGGCCAGTTAGTTAGCTGGTTCCTCCAAAGGCGCCTGAGACCATCGCGCAAACCGACTTCGTTAGACAGCCGATTTTAATTGTAATTAGGGCCAAATGCATTGGAGGAAATCCTCAGTACCAGGGGCAAAGCCCACATACGTTAGAGAGGGGTTCGAACCAAGCTCTTGTGAAAAAACTTTGTTGAACGTCAGCGTAAAAGACTCTGCTACTCGAGGAACCAGATACATGCCTAGTGGCTGAGTGCAGCAGATGGGATATGTGTTCAGCTCAAACTAGCTGACCACACCATGTGCACATAAAATATGCCTTCGGTCTTTCTGTCTTTCTAACAGTAAACGACAAATCGACGACTTCAAGATGTTGAAGATAGCACGCCCCCATTTCAATATATGAACGCGTCCATTTGTTCTACTTCAAAATTAACACCAAGAAGAGACATGGGGACAACTTTAGCGATATGTTACCAAATAGGATGTGGTCTTTTGTCAATTTGATATGAACGTAGACTAGATGGAGCATCACTGGTCCAAAAATTGGATAAGTGAAGCAATTTGGGGGAAGTTATGGGCTTAGAAGCTGGCGGTCGTATATCAGGCTTTGATCGAGCGAAAAGGACTTGGTAAAGGTACGGGAGCTTTGAGCTCCGCTAGCAAAAAATCTTGTATAGTCAATTGTAATTTCCACGCTGAACGGCCAGCTTGTCAGCTTTCTTGTGAGGGGTAGCTTGTACCTGGCGAAAACTTCGATAAGGTTTTAGAGACCACTTTACTTTTACAAATTAGTGTGTAAGTCAATGGAAGATTTATTGGGGTATGCTACCTTAAGGACATTTTAGACTTTCTAGAAGTCGGTTGCTTCGAAATCATGAATCACTTCTAAATTTAAGAGAGAGAGAAACATAAATCAAGCCCAGACGTTATTTATCCAATGGTTTATGCAAACAGTTCGTGCACTTTAGGTATTTGGACAAAAGGTGGGAACGTGAGACGCCCTCACTTTTTTTTTTTTCCAAAAGTCCCCTGACTCTCTGGCGAAGAGCCAGGGGCGAAAACCAAACAATACTCCCGAAGGAGTTCTGCTCCCCGAAGGAGTAACAACGTCCCCAAGGGACAAACTTTGACTTAACTGACACCACCTGACAGTGGTCCCGTTCTAGACTGGGTGAATAGAACAGGTCCCACCTGGGAGCTCCGCCGTCGTGATCACGGACACTCCTGCGCCAGGTAAGTATCGCCAGGTAAGTGAGACGCCCTCACTTGCTTGGAATCTTGCCAGCATTCCCGCACTTCAATTAAAGCTGGTGAAACTGGAAAGTTGAATTCATATCCAGTTTTTAGATTCATTGTGCATTAATTTAAGTGGTATGACAATGGAAAAATTAGCTTCTGAAGCTGGGGCTGAAAAATTCTCTGACATACCCTGATGCTTTGCTACCCAGGATTTGACGCTATATAACTCTGGTTATATTATTACAAACGTGGGATGATCCCAAAGTGGTACGGAGAAATCGTCGACGAGCGAGCTTGCTATGTTATTTAAATTGAAAACAGGATCCGTGTCATGTGCGGGCGCGTCCATTTAGGAAAAGGGTGTTCGAAAATAGGCACTGTGTAATGGTCCTTTCTTGAAGTACCCCCTCACTAACTTTGGTTTTCTCCATTTCCCATTATCGGTGGATAATGGTAAGGAGAAATCGTATCTTGATTTCTCCTTCCCATGTTTACCAAAGAAAGGGGTGGGAAAACTGGCATGTCAGATTTCATACCACCGCGATGTTCTCGGCTTCCGTACCATTCTAACGGATGACGTGGACGGAGAAATCCAAAGTAAAAGAGGGGGTACTCCAAGAACGTTTAATTATAGCATGAAAAGTATTGCATATCCTCAAACTAAATGGACTAGTCTCAACGTTACTTTTCAACGAAAGACTTACTGTAGAGTACATTTATTGTAAACACAATTTGAATTCTGTCTGCATAGGCAGACCTCCTAAATTACAAATTTCATCCCGTCTTAACGTTTAGGTTAGGCTATCCAGGCTAGATCAGTACGCCAGTTTTGACTGGCGTTATGCATACCCCTGCAGGTAGCTTGTTCTAAACAAATCCGCAGTGAAAGTTAAAGGCAGTAGGCAGTCACCCCAAACAGAGTGCGTGTATCCTGTCACTCTAGTTCATGAATGGCCGATTTTGATCATGTGACAATATTTTTGTTTGTGAATTGTGGAATTCAAGGAGAATTTCTCCTTGCTTTACCTATTGTTTGTAACAGTTATGTTCAAAACGTCTTCAGAGGTGCTTGTAATGCAATAAGAGGAGATTTGCAAGAGTTTGCTGATTTTTCAAAGAATAATTTTGGGGCGACTGCCTATTGCCTTTAAGGCACTTGACTGCAGCAATTTGTCTAGCGGTGTGATACCATGAGGCAGTCACTCCCAAGATAATATTCTGGACTGATACATTAGTACGCAGTGACCGACTTAAGGTGCACTGCGTTTAAAATAAGGCCAATTTCAGATGTGTTCACCAAAATTCTGTGGCTTTACCGTACCTTTTCGACCACAGAGCTCCCACTCTGCATAAAAGGTACAATTTTCTCACTAAATACAGGCGCGTATGCAGAATATTTCTACGGGGGAGAGGCGACTTTCTAAAGACCTCACCCTACTCCGAACAGAAATTTTAAATATAACGCCTTTGATACTAGCCGACGAAGTCAGTTGGGCGCCAGACTGAAGCGCCCTTGGCAGCTTGGGTAGAGCAATTAACTAGCCGACTTTGATTTGCACTCGAAATGTTTGGTCGAAAATCTATGAGAGCAAGTGCCTCCCTGCCCTTTCATGCCGTCATGAACACTGTATTTGCGTTGAAAGATTTTTTGATACATAGGCCTACGGTGAACTATTTTTGTACCATCGTTCAGTTAGAAGATGGACATATAAATGCTTACGATATGCCGTTCGCATGTTTACACATTTTTCGTCTTAGCGTCTTTTCTTTCTGTTTCCTTTCTTATTTTCGTTTCTTTTTTTTATTTTTTGGGTCGGGGGAGCCTCTAACGCCACGGATACACGCCTGTTAAAATTGAGTGACTTGCCAACCGTAAGGAACAAAGGTTGTACCTAGCGCGCTCTACGACTCCTGTCAATTTGAAAATTAACTCTAGACAAAGCTAGCAAATTGATCCTCGAGAGGTGTATGAAGTTTATGTAAAATATTCCCTAATTACGTAAAATTTACGATAACGATTAAAGATGACATGCTTTACAAAGTGTAGCGCTTTTAATACTGTGGTACATGATTTCCCTTCGATGGCAGCGTTTTATACATTTTTTTCCTTTTAGTTATTTTTATTCTTTCTTTCATTTCGTTCCTTATTTTCATCCAGTGGAGCGCACGCCCAACGACCCCCTGGATAAGCCGCTGAAATAATTTATTGGGCCTACATACAGTAAGCCTCCAGGCCTAGGCTATATTGCCCATGCTACGGTCAGCACATAGCCTAGTCAAGTCTTTTCTAGCCTGATTAATTTTAATTATATTGCAAGGACCAGACTTTTACTGTTAGCATGATGACTCGCGAAAACGAGTACATAACCAAAAAGGCTAACTTAGGTCTGTTTCGGATATTTCGCTTGTTTTCATTATCTGACATTATTTTTATTAGCCTTTGAGTCTCGGGGTCCTCGCATTAGCTACCAATGCCAAAACACATTTGCTTGTATTTCCCCATTTTTATGTTCTATTAACGGTAGAATAAACGGAGCAGAATACATTATTCTTCTCCAGACAGCTCTGTTCTCTGGTAACATTGAGGATCGTCCATTTTTTCTGAGGATATGTAATACTTTTCATGATATAATGAAACGTTCTTGAATTACCCCCTCTTTCTTTGTGGATTTCTCTGTTCACATCATCCGTTAGAATGGTGTACAGAGAAATCGATGTTCCGCGTTTTCTCTGTCCCTCGAGCTTCTAGGCTTCCGTATTAAATTGTACATAAAGTCTTGAAGTATAAGGATACATATTTCAGAGTTTGGAAGACGAATTTCATTCATCCAAATACCATTTTTATATCTAACTATGCTGCTGAGATATAAAATGTTGAAAATTTTTCACATAAGTTGAAACAGTCGATTGAGAATTAATTTGTGATGTTCAAGTTCCTGTGCAACTCACACTACCGGGTTTTGTTTCCTTTTGAAATAAAAATGTTTATATGACCTTGAAAAATTTACTCTTGTCTCGCATAGCATGTTGTACGGAGACGGTTTGTATAGTCAAGTCACCCTATAACAGTAAGAAAGTGACCACATTTTGGTGCAAGGTGCAGTGGCTTTCAAAAAAACACAAACAAAACAAAAAACATAATTTGAGTAATCGGTACAAGAGTGACAGCAAAAATTATTGGTAAGTTAGTGACCCTATCGTTGCCCCAATGTCTCCTCAATGCCATATGATCTACTCATTGCCAGAGATTTATTCCAAAACCTGGGGGAGGGGGGAGCAAGTCAAAGGGGCCAAAGGCGCCCGGGAGCTTGAAGAGATCCCCCTGACACAGGACGCAACATCTCCAGTAAACTATACAGCAGACTTTTCTTCCCTTCCTGCTGACCACAAAGCAATAATCCACTTGACTAAAAATAGTCATGTATGAGTGATCTGAATAACCTTTAAGAAAGGAGTCCATTGAAGTGTGAAAATATCCTTGGAGCATTTCCTCAGGTTGACCATTGTTGCTGCATGGGCGTGGATCATGGGGGACTGGGGACGCGTCCCCCTCACATTTTTGGAACGGGGACATCTCCAAAAAGTCCCCCCCCCCCATACTTTTTCAATAATGTAACATAGATTACGAATTAGATTACAAATTAGACACCTTCCAATTTCCATTTTTCAAAGGGAAGGGGAACAAAGACCCCTCCCCCAGGACGGCGATTCGCAAATGCTGAAAAGTCCCCTCACCTTTGGAGATGAATCCACACCCTTGGTTTGCTGAGCACACTGGCCAGCCAAAGGGTGAAATGAGATTATGTTGTGCTTGATTGGTTTTGAAGTTTGGACACGACCAGGGCCATACAAATATAGGTTGTACCGTACTGTATGAGCTTCTATGAGGGAAGAACGATATGGACGGCGTTTGGTCCAGGGCCCCTCTTTGGGGCATCTGGTGGGGGTCTAAGGTTGACGCCCCGTGGGGGTCCGGGGAAAGACCCTGGAGCTCCAGGGTATTTACAAAATTATGATTATGACCATAAGAGTAATGCATTTTCTACTTCTAACCCTAAAGGACATAGGACGTCAGGACCAGGGGCGTAGATTTCTTTTCAACTTTTGGGGGATGGGGTGAACTATCGCAAATGTGGAAAATGTGCACGCAAAACGCGAGCCCATGACGGGTGGGGTCCAGGGGCCCGCCTTAAGGCCCCTGGTGGGGTCCAGAGGCAAAGCCCCGGTGGGGGTCCAGGGGGGAAGCCCCCGGAAGATACTGCGTTTTAATGTCTCAGAAGTGCTAGGAAGACTGTTTTAAGGGGTTAATTTCAGTGGTAATGTTCTTTGGTAGGCTATTGGTATATTCATACATTTAGGAAATGCTATTTTGAGCACAAAACTCGTTGATAAGCTGCACTGGATTGAAATTGTACAAGAGCAACAATGTCCTGTTAAGCTTTAAAAAAGCAGGGATCAACATATAGGGTCATCCCAGACAACTGGATTTTGAATTCGGAGATCATTACAAGACCTGCAAGTTGGCATGGGATCAGTGGCGTCGCCAGTTTGTTTTGTGATTGGGGGCACCATAGATGATGTCGTAATAATACCTCAGTTCCCCCAAGCCTGCGTAAATTCCACCTTTATTTTTCATGCGTATTTTTCCTGCATTAGCATGCAGCATTTTGATCTTTCGTTTGTCACTACACGAAGGTGTCGTCCTGGGGAGGGGTTTCCCCTCCCCTTTAAGAATTTTTTATTAATTTGAGGTATTTTAGATGCAAAACGGTGCTATCTTTGGGATGATTTTGGAACTGATCATATATGGCCGGAAAAATGTCCATAATTTAGTTAATGCTAATTCAGTTTGGTAAGGTAAAAGAGGAGAATATGTTGTCTATTAAGAGACACATGCGTTGTCGCATACCGTTTTCCCCTCCCAGTAGCTCATGCAGCATGTTACAACCCTGCATTTGTAAGGCCGTGGTCGGGTCCAAATGTCAAAACCAATCAAGCGCAAGATAATCTCATTACACACTTTGACTCGGTAGTGTGCTTAGCAAACAATGGTCACCTTAAGGAAGTGCTGGTCAGAGATTATCACAATACAATGGGCACTTTTGTTAGAGGCTGTTCAAACAACTCATCCATGGTTATTGTTTAATCAGTTAAGTGGATTTGCTTCTACTTTTTCAGTAGGAAAGAAGCATTAATCTGCTGCATAGTTTACTGGTGAAGATGAACAACAAATCTCCTGAAGCTCCCTCCCTTCTGTCTATACTGCCTTCTAATTCGGGAAAGTTTTTACACAAAAATATGTGCGTGAAGTCCACAGAAACATTCTTGAGTAATTACGAAATATGTCCTTTCCTTCATTGTGCATTATGAAAGGGCATCTAAGGCCAGTAGATATCTGAATAGGACCTCCTGCATGGAAGCTCTGCATTAATCATATTAATCGGGGCCGGGAGGGGGGGGGGGGCAATGACATAATGCGTGTACTACCTGACATCCAAATGATAATATATAGTACGACGCCGAACACTTTACAACTATCGTATTTTTACAACTTTTCAACTAAAATTCGGACGAACACCTACCAGCAATGGAAAATAAGAGGGAGAGTATAGATGCAGGGAGGTGATATAGACCTCCCTGACAGGTGTAGCAAAGGGGTGAAGGACTAATAAGAGCGTTACAGAGTGCTGTTTTCGTCATAAGTGTATTAACAATCACCATCTATACCGATAGTGGCTCAGGGCGAAATGGCGAAGCTTTGGTTAAAGTTTTTGAAAAATGTTTAACGGCAGATACGTACTTTCAACCTTCTACATCATGCTAGGGCCTACATATTAGATTGAAAGATCCCATATTGATGCGAGGTCCCCACAGATGTTTGGAGATGTATCTCTGTTCTTCGGAGAGTGTTGTGATCAGAACAGTTTCGTGTATTATTACCTTAATAATGGTCATGACATGGAGTGTAAACATTGACGAATATTATTTCCATTACACTAACCTGCATTCAGACTCTTCATCAAGACACTTTCAATTTCCCAACACCCCTACATGCCACTGCCATAAGCCAGTTTTTTACCTATTAATTCGTAAACTTTCAACTTTTTGCTGCTGTGCTTCTCCGAAAGTTGCTATCGGAAGATATTGATAATATGAGTGACACAGCCATAAGGTTGGAAGCGCGCGGAGCGAGCGAAAACTTTGATAGATTGCCAACGATTTGCTAAAATTCTGATAGTTTGAGAAATATTTGTGACAGAAAGTGAAGCGAGATTGAAAAATTTCTTACGAAAATGAAGAATAAAATATACTTTCCATCATACACGTATCTGTAGACTGAAACATTGGGGTGGGGGGGGGGGTGGTTACATGGGCCATCTGTGAATGGAACTTGAAAAACTACAGATTTGAAATTGGTTTTGGCAATTCGTCACTACACCAGAAAGGGGACGAATAATTGACAAGGTATCACGGCGCATAGAGCAGGATATAGGAACTTCTATATCCTGCTCTATGGAAGGGAGCCTTTGGGCTTAGCACCCGTTTCTTCACCCTGGAATACGGAATTGTTCAAGTTCCCCCTGGAAAGAGTTCTTCATTGTAGCAAAAATGTGCAGAGCGGCTACGCAGGGTTCAGTCGGTGACTGCCAATTTACATGAAGCCTAATCGGAAAAACTATAAGTAGACAAACAATTAGTATTTGATTTGCATGGAAATTTCAATTGAACTTATTTAAATAATTAGATAGTAGTCAAGTGCCATTTTGATTATCAAAGTTGTAGTCAAACAAATTGTATTCTAGCTGTTATTTTCTGTCTGGCTACAACATTTTCGAGTCGACCAATTTCGAAACTGAAATTCCACAGTCGAAGTTTTTGTTTACGTAGCCTAAACACAGAAGTTTAAGGAACGATGGGCTTAACCGAAGCATCGACCGACTGACAGAGCGGTAGTGAATAACGATAAGAAAGGGTAAATGTCTGGTACTGATTTAAAAGAGCCCATGTTGTATTTTGATGTCATTTAAATTACAGTACAACCTAGAACTAACGTTAGTCCTCAGTAAAGGCCGTGTAAGACCGGTCGCAGAATTGCTACCTATACACGTGTATAGCCCAGATTGGAAAGTATGGTACTTTTCGCCGAGATCTCAGGTGTGCACGAAAAAAAATTGAATTGTGCAGTGTGCAACAAGGTGTCAAATGCACACTTCAAGTGTGCACACGAAAACTCAAGAGTGAAAAAATACTTGGGAGAAAACCCTTGAAGGCCTCCTTAACGTACCACACGCCCCTGTCACAATTAAAGAGGGTATGACACGGCCAAAGTACGTTTCTCAGTAAATATTCTTTGGGTACAGCATGAGATGAAGCGAATGGGCTCGAATGGAGAATCCGTGCCCGGAAGTGACGTACGTGATACGCATAGGTATAGGGTTAGGGTTAGGTATAGGGTTAGGGTTAGGGTTATATACGTTAGTAGGCATACGGATAGGGTACGCATACGCATAGGGATAGGGTTACATACATAGTAGACATACGGATAGCATACGGATAGGGATAGGGTTATACATATGGTACGCATAGAGATAAGGTTAGGGTTATACCCGTAGGGATATACGTATAGAATACGTATACATGTATAATTATAGCCTACGTATACATCTGTAAGTACTTATAATATTTAAAACCGTTTGCCGGCAGCTCGGCTCGCAGCGCTATCGGTTAGGGCATAGGATCGCTATATTGAGATTTATACCGCGTTCGTATTCTTGCAATGTTCCGCGTTCAAATCCCACTGTTGCTTTCTGTTGAACAGCTTGTCTTGTCACGTTACTGTTGGTTCTTTTAGAACTTAACTTGTCACTGATCTTTTGTAAGTTTTAAGTTATAATTTACGCAACTTCCGGTCACGGATTCTCCATTCGCACCAGCGAATGTTTTCCCTACTAAACTACGTCCATAAACACAGTAATACGACCTTGTGAATTCCCAGTTACAGGCCAGACTCAGCCTAGTCCGCAGTCTGCTGACCTAGTATTTGGGAAGCTGTGGGGCTTCCCATACTAGGTCAGCAATATACCCATTGTCAAAATTGGGCTACCGTGACTTCAAAAAATTTGAATGGTCTTGATCTTTCTCAAATTCACGTATACTCCTACATAATTGACCTCTACGGGGCCTTATATGTTTAAGACCCATCATTCTAAGATTATTAGCACTTAGTGTCCAAAAAAAGACCAAAAATTTTGATTTACACAAACGATCCTGTTTTGTTTTTTTAACATTCTATGAAACTGCCAAATCGTGTAACTAGGACGTTCACACTATTGTATGCTAAATAGCACGCACTGCTGTTTAATTGTGACATAGTCCATAGCTATAGTTACGTTCATACACGCGCATACGCGTATATAGCAACAATCACTGCAGCAACGCACGCAGACGATATTACTCTCACAGTAATATGCGGTCAAAAGTTTGTGTTGCAATAGCCTAGGCCTAGTTCAGGGAACAAAGTGTACGTGAGAACTAGGCCTAGGTACCCTAGGCTAGACTCAGCCATCTGAAATCCGAAAGCGAAAAAAGTATGTGAGCGCGTCTCAAGATCGTGACGTCATTGGAGGCACGGTTAGTAACATTGTACCAGGCAGCTCACCGATCCTTCTACACATCGAATCATGTGCGTGCTAACGCGTGTTAGCAGGTAAATCATTGCAAACACCTGTGTTACGATACTATACAGCAGCGCGCGTGACCAGTGACCACATTGTGAACTATGCGTCGTTGCGCGGTGACTGCTTACCATTCACAATAGCAATTAACGTTACTGAACAGCTCACTGAGTAAAGGCGCGCTTGTTATGGACTGTCCATACATGTTCATAGCTGTTCTGTACAGCGCGCCAGGACAGCGTCCTTTTTGCACAAAAAACAAAGCTGTTTATTATATGCAGGGAAGCTAAAACATGGGCGCTTATGCACGAGAACATATTGGCCAATGATATGCTTCAAAGCCCCCAACATGTTCCGCGCTTTGCGCTCTGTATGTTGGACGGGTATTGTGATGTAATCCTTTTCATGAAGTTTCTAAGATATGAAACTTTTCCAAAGCGTTGTATTAGTTTCACATCTAGATACGCGTCCTTACATAGCGCAGTGCGGGGTGCCGCCAATTGCGTCATAAAAGTCAGGTGACCTGTTGCGGCATTTTTCGAAATTGGATTTCTGGATGTTTTTCTTCAAATTCTATTTATGCCGAACTGCGCCGGTTTTAATTGTGTGTGAGATGATACTTTTACAATACTGTATCCTATCTTGCAATACACAAAAGTTATTTTGGCCGTGTCATGCCCACTTTAACTGACTAAAAATTGAAAGTTAACAGTCAATGTCTCAAGTCATAGTACATAGGCAGCCAATAGGCCAAGTCAATATAACATATAGGCCTACTTAGGGTTATACGAGGCAATCGCCGTCGGCTTAAAAAATCAGGTGTGCAATGTGAATTTTCAAGTGTGCAATAAAGATCTAGAAAAAAAATCTCGGGTGTGCAATTGCCATACTTTCCATACTGGTGTATAGCCTGGATAGGGAACAATTCAGCGACCGGCCGCTGGTTTTCTTTTCGTAGGATGGCGATGGAAAAATCTGTTTCCAAAAATTTTTAAATTTGTTTCAAAATCATGGTTAAGGTTAGAAATAGAATTAAGGTTAGGGTTACGTTGATAATGGATATTTAACCTGTTCTTTCATAGTCCGGCGTCAGAATAACCAAAAATTAGGCTAGTCGAAAAGCTGGTATTTTGGAATTTGGGTCGTGGCCAATTTCCAAGAAGCTGATTCTGTCCATTGGCATGATTCCTCCATTTCTATCCTGCAAAAAAAAACTCGCCGACCGGCCATACATGGGCCTTTACTGAGGACTAAACCATGTATAATGTGAGGCACATAGCCTAGCCTAGCTAGTCACTGAACGTGACCGTATAATCTGTTCCTCTAACATAAGTCACTCCTTACTATGGCCACTGGCCCGCATGTACAAAATTTTAACCATTTTATAAGCCAGTGGTTCCCAACGGGGCCGGGTGTTATCGCCCCCTGAGGGGCATTTTCTCAAATCAAGGGCGCAATGAGCGCTACTTGCAGGGGTCGAAATTTAATTTTTTTGCTGCTGTTCCACGGAACAGCGCTTTTTTTAAATTTACAGTTCCGGATCAGATTTTACTGTTCCGGAGCACAGTACCTCGGCATACGTACAGTTGGAAGACGTTGGTGCGCACTTGCAAACTGCAAAGGTACAAATTTCTGTCTACTGTATTCGAATGGTATGACTGCACGACTTTTGTAAATTGAATTTTCGCCTGCAGCGGGGATTAGCCAGTGGGATAACCTGATTTTCTTTTGGTTCTTATGTTTTAAGCACAAATTTATCCCCAATAATCCTGCATTGTCCTGAGACCTAGCAGTGTCCCAAACCCTACTGTAGAATGAAATACACTCAGAATTAATGCAGAAGGCACAGCAAGCAAGGCAAGTGGGATTTGAGTGAGAGCAAAAAAGTTCCACGGTAAAGGAATGTTTTTGCTTGATTCAGCCTTTGCATTGCAGTCTGTTGCTATAGCAAAGCAATGAGTGGGTTCTCCAACATATGAGTACACACATTCTATTGTTATTTTCTTGCAGCAAATTTATGTGAAATCGTTCTAGTCGTATCCTTCGCCATAACCTTGATTCAAGTATCATTCCACACAGTAAGTCAATGGGAAAATCTTGGGAGGAAAAGCAAACACATAATTAGGACCCATTGACTTTGGTTGCGAGATATCAGCAGTCAGAATAGCTTTTAGTCGTTTCAAGTTTCGGTGCTTCGTTGCTAGCTTGGAGGGAATATTAATACAAAACCCCCTAAAAACACAATAAAGTGGAGGGAATATCAGTGAATAGTTAAGAGGTCCTTTGGAACATACCACGCAAGACAAGGGGTGATGCAAGATGACCTTCGCTTGCAAGGCAATAAATGACATACTGTACTAAAAGTTTTTCTGCGTTTGATAGTAACGCTTCAGTGCATTTACACAGTACTGTACGATGCAGCATAGGGAACAACACGTGCAAGTGTAACCGACTTTAACTGATAACCGTGGAACGAGATTGCATTTCATACTTAAGCCAAAATTTACAGGGATTTTTTATATTCACGGCATCATTACTTTATCAGAGATTAGCATGTGCATATATTTATGTGCACTGTGCTTCTTGTGGAGAAACACTGTTCCACGAAACAGTGGCTTTTGAAAAGTTACTGTTCCGGCACTAAAAGCACTGTTCTCGGAACAGCGGAACAGTGGGAATTTCAACCCCTGGCTAAAGGGCGGCAGGGGGGGGTTTGGAAAAATGAGGTAGCCTACTCAATTTTAATGGGAGCTTTACAAGATTCCGAAAGCTTTTTCTCTTGCTGAGCGCTCAAATTGGTTCGCTTGAAAAGGAGATTAATGAAGTCAACAAGTCGAGTGGGTCTAATATTCTCTTTCCCCAGATGCCAGGAAATGGCAACTACCAGTATTACTACTTCATTTTGTCCTAAAAAGGCCCCTCATATTCATGGCTGGAAAAAATGAAAATTTCCCGGCAAGCCAGAAATTATTTCTCGCGTGATTGTAATTCTTTACTACCTAAGCGGAGCGCGACCATGGGTTCGCGCGTAGCGTACAGAAAATGTTTGGCAAAATGAAGCCTTCCAGATTGCAGGGAACAGCCCTTCCGGGCCCTGATTATTGCATCTTGGGCCAAGGTTTGGAAAATATTTTTGAAAGAAGTAGCCCTTTTTGGTATCAGACTGTGATAGCCTGACAGGATTTTGCTTAAGCCCTAAATAACTAAATTCAAGCATAAGCATGCATAATACTGTACTTTGACTTGTTTGTGCATGATTTACTTATGTAGAGCTTTCAAATTTTTTTGATTTTTAGCCAAATAGAGATAAAATAAGACACCTTATGTTGTTTTTTCTTCAAAGTTTGTTACAGTTATTCTAGTTTGTTCTTCTGTTGAGCGATCTAGGCCTAATTCGCTTTCACGCCGTACAGTGTACGTAGCACCGTTAAGCTCAGCACCTACATCGCATGTACTGTTCATAATATAGGCTATATACACAGCACACGTTCAAAACAAACAGGCAACTTACCCAGTACAGAGTGCACTGTGACTTTGTGGCCATGTGCGGTGATGCACACAAGAAAGCAAATAGCCTCAATATACAGCTGTCTCATTGGTCAAAAACTGTTTGGACTTTGCCCCTAGTAGCCTGACAGAATGGCAATCTGTATGTTCAATGGCACAGCAATGCAGTGAGCTCAATTGTCACAGTGTTCACTACGTGTGTATCGTTATGTAGGCTTGACATTGTATAGCGGCAAAACAGTACCACTCAATTTATTTGATTAACGTTTTACTGGCAAAAGTCTTGTCAAAATTTACGTCTTATTCAGGGATGTAGCTAGCCAAATTTGAGTGCTGGGTAATTGTCTGATCTGGGGAAAGCACCTCACCCCACCCCATGGCATCTACCCCATTTTTCAGCCATTAATTTTTCATTTTTCCCACATTTTACTTTAGGGAGTAAATTTAGGGCTAGTTTTAGGTCTTGGTAGGCAGATTTGTGGTGGGCGGGGAGATGTGTGTTTGCCTGGAGTGCCGGGCGGGAATATGGAGTGCTGGGTGCCACCGCCCAGCACCGCCCACCGTAGTTACATCCCTGGTCTTATCTAAAAGAATCAATCTCCAAATGAAACCTTTAACTAATTCCAAAAAATTCTTGTACAGGAAAATTTGTTGCAGTTCCATCGTGAATTTAACACAGGCCCCCTTCCAGTTAGTTCATCTGTTACAGTAGCAATGCAGCACAGTGTTGCTCGTTCATGACCAGGCTACGAAAAAGCGCAGGAAATTCACTGTATTGCAGTTACAGTATGTATGTACACTGTCCTCTTGCGTTTTCCCACATGATCTTCGAAAGAAAGTTTCGAGAAGAATCGGACATAATGCTTGGGGGGGGGGACTTCAAGTACAATACAAATAAATATTTTCCTACTGTTCTTTCGCTTTTTGGAGTGTGATTTGAGAAATTCAATGGATTTAGGGTCATTTCTTAAAAGTTCTGAACTGTTGCATTTGTTATAGATATGCCTGGTATTGACAGATATCTTTTGCTTCGCAAATTCAAGCTGCGGTCTCCTACGAATTTTCTGCGGCTGCCAAGTGTCAGCAAAATACACCACACAGTTAAGTCAATACACTTTTCCAAATTGTGTTTGTGGCACAAGCTAGGAAGGAAGCCGGGGTAAGCCCCGCCTCCAAAATGCAAAGTCTACGTAGCGGACGTTTCTGTTTGGCTTTTGTGGAAAAGGGAGTCACAGCTCCCTGGGTGGAAGCGTTCCATAAATGCAAAGGGATTTTTTCATTAACACACATGCTACACATGTGGCTCTTGATCGGTACTGGAGGGAAGTTAGGTTATGTGCAGAGCTGCTCAGCAGGGTTCTATTACAATTAATGTTCATGGAACTATACGCTATGTCTCAGACTCTGACATATTTTCGGAAATTCGAGACATTGTTCACGAATATAACATTTGGGAAAGTACATATAGGCCTATTCACAGTCGGAAAGTTGGTGTCAAAGTTAATACAAACAGTACAATACAAATGATTCAGCTCACCCAGACTTGATAAACGGTTGATTTTATTTCAATTGCTTTCCTTGTTTACAACATAAACACAAGTTTTGGTCTTGTTGAATTTATCCTGTCAACAGCTTTGGAGACTTTGTGGAGTTTAGCACGTACATCCGCCAGCGATATAAAATGCTAGGGTCCACCTTTGAAGTCTATGTTAAGAGCTTGTTTCACAATACTTTCACAATTGCTGATGTGAGGGCCATTCCAGTGGGTTATCAGTTCGTCACTTATCTCTTTAACATCACTTTTGTTAGTTGATGAACATTTTTGATCCACCCCGAACAGTACATACAGTATTTTGTCAGTGATACTGCCCATGCTCTCTACAAATGACTTGGGAGGACTGCTGCAAAATATTTTTGCTATTTTCTGCAGTACATGTGAAGCTCCAACGCTGCGATCTGGTTGCAAAAAGACTTGATGGTAAAGTGCAATTTCTGTGCTACAGTCTTGTAAAACTGCTCAGTTGCGGTAAATATTGACACACAGATTTCATGTCTCCTCAGTATGCAATGGATGCGTTGAAGATAACGTTTCAACTTCACTGGAAGAAATCATTTCTGCTTCATTTGTGGCTGATTGTGCCTGTTTCAGGATGGGCCAAAGTGAAGCTGCCTTTTGTTTCTGCTGTAACTTGTTACAATACTCTGCATTAAATCGCTCATTTACATGTTTTACATATCTTCAGCGAGAGATGTAGCTTTTTCAAGAGTCACTTCTATTTTTGTTCTAAGTTCTGGTTACTCCTGTGCATCACCAGTGTGTGCTCTTGTTTGTCTGTGTGGCAAATGTAGACCCACGTCGACAGCAAGGAGTGGCAGAGTATGCAAGACACCTTTCGACAAGTCAGATTCATATTTATTGTATGACGGCAATGCAGCCTTATCTTTGCGAAGTTCCTTTAGAGCTTCCAAGTACTCATCGACAGCTTTCATTTTCAGCCACACAGGGTGATCGACAAGCTGCAAAGACTGACTTAGGGATCCCGTTAAGCTCTAAAAGTCACAGCATATTGATAGCAAATTCTAGAGTTCTAATCCGTCGCAAAAGTGAACATGCATCACCTGCCCGCTGATCATCACTTTCTGCTATTTTGCCGAGGACTTGACGAACTACTGTCGGTACTTGGTAATTGTCGATGAAATTCCTAAACATTCCATGAGCATATGCAGCAAATCTTGTATCACTAAACCAATGGGGAGCTTTGAAAGCCAGCCCGAGTTGTGAAGCCTTTGCTATAGCTTCTTCAAAAGTCTTTCCAAAAGAAAACTTAGACAAAACAGCAGCAATGTGCTTATATATGTCATCTATCCATTGACACTCTTTATGTGTATCCTTATCTGCTAGCTGAAGTAGATGGGCAGGGTCCCAGATAAATCTAACTTTCATCCTGAGAGAGTTTTCTTTAAGCTTTTCAGGGACTTTAAAATGAAAATATTGTCCGTCAAATCCAAAGCCAGCCAGCTGATCTGAATGTATGCTGTATGTTTTGCACATATCTGAAATGTCCTGTGCAATGCCATCACCAGCATGCCTTGTGACAGGTGTCACCCCTAGCGAAACTGGCGTCAGGAGACTGTCCATACCTGGTGTAAATAATATACCTGCATACATTTGACCTGTACTTCGTTTCGCCATGAGTTTATCTGCAGCTATTCCAATGGGGGGACTAGCGTGAGTTGCTTCTAGTGGAGTATTAATATAAGCTTTCACTCGGTTGTTGATGGCTTCAGCAAACTCTGGTCGAAGTTCCGAGTGAATTTCCGAGAATGATTCAGGTTACCAACTTTCACATTAGCGTCAGACAGCAGCTTCAAATCAACTTCGTAGTCGGAAAATGGCCAACAATATTTAAGCAAACGATAGCACTGCTTTCCCAATATAACACCCACACTTTGCTCCTGTATACGCATTTTTCGCCGCCATTCATTTTCTTCTCCTTGTATTGTTAGGTTTGTAGTGTGTGCCCGTGTTTCTATGTGTCTGGCAACAGATCTCTTTAAATTGCTAAAAGTGGCTGGCTGGTGAACCTTGGTGAAATCTACTCCACTGGTAAAGTCATGACTAAATGAGCCGGAGCCAGCTCGTGATTTTAGCCTTCCAGCAGCGCAGCATACATCGCAGCTGGGGTTAAACCAGCCAGATCACACACTCTGATGAATGGTCTTGCTTGCTTGGATTATGATTTGAAGTGCCTCAATTTCTTTCATGAAATCTGTGTTTGCTTTCTCGTTTTGTATTTCGTGTGTAAATGGCTCTTCAGACTTAACTTTTAGTTTTGAGAGTTTTAAAAGCACCTCGTCAAGTTTCGCCGATATACTTGTAGGGCTATCAACATCAGCAGTAGGTGTATTTGGCATAAATAAAAGACTAACACACATTAACAAGACTCCTGGAAAGCTGGTAAATTAAAATGTTTATTTCTTAAAGGTTTCAACTAGAGTAGTGGTCAATTATTTTTCTTCATGTAGGTTTTATAATCATTCCAATTTCTCACATGGTTGTGGATTTTTTTTTTTTGACGCGGAGGGATTTCCCGAGAGTCGCAAAATTTCTTGGCAATGAGCTTCCCGTTTTGCCGATTTTTTTCCTGCCATGCTCATATTCCCGTCAGTGACAGTGCAAATCCTGTAAGGCCCCCCCGCTAAGAAATAACCACCCAAATTAAGAATCCCTAGAATCGTTGTTACTGCCTGCTTTGTAGACACTTTCGGCATTCGTATGTGTGGGCTTTGCCCTCAGTAATGTGCTACTTTCTCCCATGGATCCATAGTAGCTCCATGTTAAGCTGGAAATAACTTCTTGGAAATTTGCCATAAACTACAGAGAAAAACCTAGGTAATTCTGATGCCGGATTATAAAAGAATGTGCCAAATATTCAAAGAGGGTGTAACCTTAACCTCTATTTTAACCCTAACCACTAGGCCTATTTTAAAAACAATTTTCCAAATTCATGAAAATTCGAATTTGCCCATAACCTCGTGAGAAAAAAATTAAGCGGCCCGCGTCTGAAACACCTGAGAGCCCCTGGAGTTAAAATGTTTCAAAATTGTAGACCTGTATCTGTGCGTCAGTTTTGGCTTTCTCATTATTTCCACCTGAAGGACAGCTTGAGTGACATAAGTTTTTGAAACTCCCATCGACCCCTACCATCCATCTTCCTCCCACCCACAGGACAAGCCCCTTGCAGCATCAAAGGAAACTTTTACTTATTATTGTAATGCAAACTGGTCTATGGGAGATGTTTTTAATCTCTTTAGTGTGCATTTAAGATAGGTCATTATAATCAGGAGATCATAATTTTACTGACAGTGCGTCATTTAATTTTACAGTTTCCAGGGCCTCGCCGGTCCCCATCTGGGATGTTGCCCCTGGGCTCACTAAAGGTCCTTGGGTTAATGATCTACAACTAGGTGGGGCCCCTGGCATCTGCTAAATTCTAAGAAAAAAACATTTTCTCTGCTCCTGACCAAGATCAAGCCAAGACTATCAGACTGTATATCCTTGAAACCTCTAATAATACGATAAGTTTGGATAAAATCCGCCCTAAACCTTCTCATTTCTAAAGACACAAGTCCCAGATCATGGAGTCTCTCCTCATAAGACAAATGCTGTATGTCTGGTATCATACCTCATTTTTATGTATTGCTTTTTTTTTTTTTTTGCTGTCATTTCTGATTTACATCTTGTTTTGTGATGTTGCTTTATTTTACAGATCAATAAAACCAACTTGTTTCTCCACCATTACTGATGCTGCTGCAGTACTGTTCTGTTCTGTGTGAGAAGTGTACAGTTCTCCTTGTACCATCATGTCTCTACCTCCAGAAAAAGTTGCTGAGCTGAAACAAATCATTCATAACCAGCTGAACCAGGTAGGTTTATGGGACCATGCATCAAGCAGGTGTACTGTGTGGTGTCATTGTGAGATGAAACAAACATTTAAAGGGGAATTTTCATGATCCCAGACAGTTCCAATTCTCCCAACTATGCATCTTCTAGCTCCTCCCATAACTGTATGAGGCTCTTCCTTGTGCAAGAATAAACCTGTTTTATTGCTTAAGGCCATGTCCTGGTGAGCATACAAGGCTATAAAATGTAATAAAAGTACTCTCTCTGCCTTGTGTGGAATGTGAGCTACTCTGCATCTTTCAAATTTTCAAACTTTGATGTCAATCAAAGAGCAGTCACCAACTGAGAATTTTGATATACATACACTAAAATTATACTTTGGGGTGGTGACTGTCTGTCTTTAAACTACTGAAATCAAAAATATGATCAGGAAATATGCACTGTTTATTGTCAATGATCTTTCAGAATAATGGTGAACCATTTTGATGGACGAAAGTGTATATTTTATTCTGTTAAAACAGAAGAGGAAAACAGGCATACAGTTTAAAGGTAAAACGTAAAAGGTCAATGGCATCTTCAGGGGTGGAGTTGGCTTGGTGGTTTGAGTGTACTGCCTTGCATACTAGAGGGCCCTGGATCAAATCCTGGTGGAACCACTTGGAAATTTTCTTGGGACTTAAATTTACTTGTTCAGCAAGTAGGTTTATAATTGGTGAATTTAATTGGGTTTCTGGTTGTCCATTTCAGGAAGTTGTAGGAAGTTGTCCCATCCAGGAAGTGTCTGCTTTGCTCGGTTCAGCTGTTGAGCAGTGGTGCAGAGCAAGGAACCTCCACCTCTCCCAGTCTTTGGGAAAGTGGCGTAAGACTGGGGATACACTCATGTCCTCAGATGGGGATGTTAAGTGGTGGTCCTGGGAGCAGGATTGGGAGTGATTAGTACACATGTACCTCATAAACCTCTGAGCACTAGTTGAAAAGAGAAGGCAAGTCTTGCTGGTGTTCATCCACGCTTACTCTGGGTCCTGGATGAACCAAGTGACTTCTTGACCCTCATACATTAAACTTACTATAAATTATATTGAAATAAACATGATGAGAAATAAGTCGGGATGCATGGGTGTCTTGCCTAGCTGGCCTACTGTATCTGACAGGATGAAGAAAATATCTAGTTCGGGCATGATCTTTGAAGAAATCCACTAGGATATTTCTCAAATTCTCACCAGAATTACTGTATATCCGTTAATAAAAGGTGATGTTTGTAGTAACATAAAGGTATATAACTTCTTTCCAAAAGTATTTCTCTTATATACATTACATATATGGTAGGAGATGCTGCTGTGCCAATGAACTACTGTAGCTATGGTGTTCCTTGTTCATTTCACTTCACAAACTAAATGTTGTGGCACAAGTAGTGACACAACTTCCATATAGTAATCTTGACTTGGAGTTGGCCTACCTTTTAAGCGTGCCCAAAATTAGTACAGCTGGCAATGAAGACAATGTCAAAGTTGATTTCTCTCTTTTTGAATTGCTTGTCATTTTTTATTTATAAATAATGGATTAGAATGTGTGAAAATTTTTTGTACCACAAAAGATGTCCCTAATCTGTCTTCACACAATTTGTAGATGGATGTGCATAATAAAATTCAGGAAGTCCTCACAGAATCATTTCATGAGAAAGGTAGAGACACTGACAAGGATCAGATTGGTGAGCAGGAAATCCTCCAAGCATTGAGAGAGAAAGGGATTGTTGATGACATCATGCAACAATTGCAAATTAGTGAGGGCCAGCTGGAGGAAGAACGGTCTCCATGGCAGCAGAGACCTCCTCGTAAACCAGCCACACATCATGTAGACAAAGATGGCATCCTTCAAAGTGTCCCACTGAACAAAGGTAAATTTCAGCATGCTATCAAATTATCACTTTTTCTGTTTGTCTCATCTTCAATAATTAGGCCTTAAGTCATTATGAAAGCATAACATTTTAAGCCTTACTGGACACAAGTGCTCACATTAATGTATTAAGTAATTCATTCAATTGTTAGTTTGCCTTTTGGCTTGTTCTTGTAGCAGATTCAAACCATTAATTCTGTGTAAAGTTAACAAAAGCAGCTATCAGTTTGTATTGAATCATGACTCATCACCTGTTAGGCAGCTGATGACATTAAATTTCTTTGCATAACAGCCAATGTGGATCCCACCAGACGGTATCTGTACTTCCAAATAATTGGTGGCAAAGCATTCTTGGAGCATCTGCAAGAAGGTGAAGCTTTACCTGGTTATCGGTGTTCTACGTTCACCCTTCATCTTTATTTTAGGGGACAAAGGTTCAAGTCAAGGCCTGTTCCATGTGCCTGTGAGCCAGATTTGAAAGAAGGCTTTCTCCTGGAATTACACAATCCTAAAGGAGGTAAAGATCCTTTAAACCTTGCAATAGTTGTATCCTGTATAAACTGTTGCCATGTGTTCATGGTGGGCTAGACTCTTCTACCACTTTTGGTCAAGATGCAAGTTGCAAAATATAGTTAGTTAATAAAATGTCAGAATTGCTAAAACAACATTTGAATGACTTCCGGCATGTTTTAATTCAACTCTGTATCAACAGACAAGCACCTTAAATTGCATTGTTGTGGTTGTATGCATATATACTGCTGTGATCTTAAGTTCTGTCACGGGACCTCAACAACCCATGAATACAACTCCTACCCTCAAACAATTTCGACCCAGATAAGTGCCAACCCTAACCATTTCCCCCTAGAAAATTCAAATATGAAAAAAGCCACATTGTCTGTGGGGCTATTGTCAAGAGGATATTGTCTGAGGAGGGGTGGGGGGGGGCAGGTGGGTGCAATTGTTCTGTGGGGAGTTGAACAGCAGTTCAATGGATATATAAATGTATGTAGCATGAGATGAAAGGAAATGTAATCAAGCTGACCACAACTTGTTAGGTAGGTTGGATTTCAAAAATTTCTGCATTACATTTCAACTTGCGAAAACATTCCAGTTTGCAGTTTTGATGCGAAGTATTTCAAGTGATAATTGTTTTCTTGCAAAATGTTTACCTATTAAAATATACCCCTGGAAATGATTGTAAAATTTGCTATATTCATTAAATACTTTATTTGTAGGTGATGCTTCAAGGATGGCTGAAACTTCAACCCTCCTCTCCATGTCTGATCCCATTCATCTTGTCCTCCTGAAGACAGATGCAGCAGGGGACACCACTCTCCTGTCATCTCACCTCTTGGACTGGAGGACAGTCCTCAGCTGTGACTATGGCAGGCAGAGTATGTCAATTGAATTGATGGGTGTTGGTAAGTACCTGGTATATTTCATATCTACAGAGTCAGTGTGAACGTTATGGAACTGTGGAAAATTACATGAAAGACATCACTTGTATATGGTTTGATGGATGTGCAGGCCTTTTCATGTAAGGCGAGCTATAGCTCTGTAGCGCCTAAACGCTCCTAAAATGAATTGGAGGCAAGTCATTTACTACTCACCTTGATTGTGAAAAAAGCTTGTCTGCAAGAGCCTCACAAGCTTTCTGTTGCATGTAACATTGATATTTAGGAACAGCTCACCATAGCAGCTCTTAGGAGAGCTGTTGTGTACTCGCTTTGGATTTTCAAATGTAAAGGCCTGATGTGGGACCAGTGGTCAGTACCTGATAGACTTGGCATGTAGATAGTGTAATGGGTGTGGGAGTGGGACCAGTGGTCAGTACCTGGTAGACTTGATGTGTAGGTAGTTGAATGGATGTGGGAGTGGGGCCATTGGTGAGTACCAATAGATTTGACTTAAAGATGATGTAGTGGATGTGAGAGTGGGGCCATTGGTGAGTACCTGATAGACTTCACATGTTGATAATTTAATGGATGTGGGATTGGGACCTTTGGCAAGTACCTGATAGATTTCACATCTTTGCAGAAGTGATTAGATGTGGGACCATTGTGAGAAGGTGTGCCTTATCTACTAAACTGCAAATGATGATAACCTACTAAGGATGGTGAGCACCTTGTAAATTTTTCCTGGCTTTAGTGACCACTGTATGCCTAGAATTCACCTGTTGAGTGTGTAATTGACTTGATATCAGTTGATGGTTGATGGATGTATAAATATACCTGTGATGTTTCACATGTAATTAAGCAGGTTGGTGTTGGCAGTCCCCCTTGTGACTCCTAGCAGGGAGCTGTTATGGAAGGAGATAAAGCACTTTCCTCTCCTTTAAAACTATCAGGCTTACCGACAATAAGCTCTTAACTGTTGAGCTCTTGAAAATTTTGGACCTCTCATGAAGGGATTAGGAAGTGATGACAATAGTTCTTGTCATCTGCTGGATCTCATACACTTGTTAGCATGATTTTGCCCATTCCTATAAATATTGCCAGTCGTCAAAGAATACAAAAATTATTCTATTATTGTATGCCAGTGCTCACTTTTTGAAAGGGTTCAGTACAACTTCTATTAACTTATGGAACATGGCCACATATTTCGCTGTTTTAGAAGCAGTCTGGAATCTTTTCAAAGTTCATATGCAAAACTTGACTTTACATTTATTGCTGAAAAGAGATGTTACAAACTAATGGGAGGAATTAGAATAATAAAGAAATCTGATCACTTAAAAGTGCACTTACAGTCATTTAGACTAAAAGACTGAGAAAGGTGTCACATTTGTAGGCATTGTAGATCACTTCCAGCGATTGTCACTATGAGGTCTTTGTTTGAGGATTACTTTAGTATGAAAGGATCAAACTCTCATTAGGAGGGTTAAGTCAAACAAACTTAGATGAGGAACTGAAGGACCTGTCAATCAAAGTCTCTTCCCATAAAAACGATTAAAGCACAGTCAATATGTATTGTCTGATAGATGAAATTGGATTAGGTGCTTTATCTCCTTCCGTAACAGCTCCCTGCTCCTACTTATTCTGCTTCTTCCACCTTTAAATCTGCCTTCTTTTCCTACTTTATCCTTTATAATCTTGCCAAGTTTATCCTGCTTTCTTGACTTGCTGTCACTTAAGAAAACGAACAGATATAATGAGATTGTATTTTGTTCCCTTTAAGGGAAGGGTTTAAACCAAACATAATTTGTGGCATGTGAAAGAGAAACTCAGCCTCAGTACTGTATGAAATTTACATTTTGATTCCTGTGATGGATTATCAAGATACTAGCACATGAAGTTACCAGAATTTTACCTAAAGAGAACTTGAAGAAACAAGCAGCAGTGATGTCACCTCCTCATGTTTTAGCTATGTCAGCAGCAACCAGGAGTGTGAATTTGCAGTTGCTGACTGGTGCAGAATCGAATATTTAACAAATCCTTGATACTGACAGGGAAATGTGTTCATATGGGATATAACAATAAGAGGCTGGGTTTCCTACAAAACATACAATTTTAGGAGGCCAACAAGACTCACAAGGACTCCAGCGAAGACCTTTAGCCAGTTGGACCTCTACTAGCAGATCTGTTTCCTTTGAAAGCTATTAGGATACTATATTAGCTGGCTCGACAACCCTGGTATGTTTGTCAGTTTGTTGGACTGAAGAAAGTTCAACAGCTCAGCTTTGCAGCTGTACCTATAATTGGCCAGTACATCACAGTGCTAGGCTTTTTTGCAGGACTAGTGAGTAGTCATTGCAAGTTAAAGATGTCCTTTTGTCCTGCTGACAGTGTAAAAACTACAAACTCCCATTTTACTGAGAATTTTTATCCTACCTTTTTCACCTTGGTCTTCTTGAAATCCTGTGTTTTCAGTATTTTTTGATTCCTGCTTTAATTTATAAGTTTCTTCCTTGGGTCTTTGTACCTGTATAATTCATTGTTAGTGAGTTTGCTAAGCTTTAGTTGCATTGGTATATGATGGACATGGATGTGACAGAAACTGCTGTTCGGCACTGTAATATTGATTGAATTAGCTACAGAATCCTCGAAAGATCATTAGGAGGGGGATCCCCCACTGTCAACCCTAGATACAATCTAAGGAGGTTCAAATTTTTAACAACAGGACCCCACAGAGTGTGGTATGTGAAGTATATGGATGTGACAGAAACTACTGTTCTGCACTGTACTATTGATTGCATTATAGCCACAGAACCCTCCAAAGATCATTAGAAGGGGGGAGGTTGGGAAGCCCACACTGTCAACTCTAGATACAATCTAAGAATGTTCAGTTTTTTTAAAAATGGGGGAGGGGGGAATACCCCCTCAGAGTCCTCCATAGGCTATTAAAGGTAGACTTCTTGATCTAAAACCCTGGTTGTCATTTGGTTGAAGCCGTTTCTGAGCAGTTTCTAAATGGATTTCAGGACCATAAAAAGTGGTATTTTCTATAACTTTGCAAGAAAAGTCCGTAAAAGTTGAATTGTTTGTTGCTGCTTTCAACCACCAATGTTTGCAAAATTCTTTGCCGCATTTTTGCTTCCTAGGCGATGAGAATAAAGTACCAGTTGGAATAATTGATGTCAAACTAGAAATATTACCCATTCCAGAGCAAATACTGACTACAGAAGTTATTACTACTCAGGTCAGTACAATTTACAGTATTAATGTCATCAGAAGTTTTTATTTTTATTTTTGGTTGGCTTGAAGTCAGACAGTGTAATATGAAGAGAAGTGGGATATATTGAGTATGACATGATAATGCAAAGTGAAATATTATGGTAAGACAAGGCTGTTGTCAGAGAACCATCCAATTATCATTTGGGATAGACATTCCACTTCTCACCCCACCCCTTCTCCCAGCCCACTCCTCATCTGTTTTGACAATCATAAGGCAGCATGTCTAGTCCCAATACTTATTTTAGGATAATTGGTTGGAGAGTGCATCATCAGTCAAATTTTTGATAAAATGATTTTACATGTTAAAGTGTCATATTGAACATTTTTGTCAAAGAGTAGGTGGCACCCCCTCCTTCTCCTAGCTAGGCCTGTTTATCAGAAATTCTGGTTGCACTCTTGTGGTATGATGTGATTAAGAGTGACTGTCATATAGCAGAGGTGGGGAACCTTTCACCTCTGGCTGGCCGTTTTGATAGTCATAAGCCGCTCAGGGGCCACAGAAGTGAGGGCACTACAAGCTTTCACCATGGGGCGCAGGCCAAGAGGCCCTAAACAGGCCCTGGTGGGCCAAAGTCCCTACGAGGTCTAGAGTTTTACAAATTTTTAGGCAATAGAATGTTCATCCACTATCTTTAAATGACATTAAATCCCAAGGCCATGCAGATCAGAAATATCACAATATGACCATTTGGCTTAGCAGTAATAATGAATGAGCACATGCAAAAGTGCACCGAAAAAGCGTGTATCTTGAAACCAACTTTATTCCACTTTTTAACATTAAAATTTATTCACTCCTCGGAGGTACAGTTCTTACACCCCCTGCCCCACCCAATCTACTGGAATAAATGCAATGCCCACCGAGTTTAGTACTCAGTGTATTAGATAGGCCTATACACCTGTTAGTGCACTTCTGTCCATTACTCTTCCACGCAAAACTTTCGATACCACCAAATATACAGAGATTCTGCACCTGGTTTGTTTCTTACAAAATGGTGGAGATGTTATGTTGTGGATACTAGGGTTTTTAGTATTTAATAAACTGGTAGTGTTTCTCAGCAGTTTAATGTGAAGTATGCGGAAAGTGGTATAAGCTGGAAAACGAAAGGCACCATGGGCTAAAAGACTATTATCAGTTACCTTTCAAGTGACTGTGAATTTACCTTTATGAATTGCCTCGTGGGCCGGATAAAATGGATCAACAGGCCGCATACAGCCAGAAGGCCGGAGATTCCCCACCCCTGCTGTATAGAGTGGTGTGATGCCATGTGATGTGTAGTATACTATGGTGAAATGCTGCATATGGTTGAATGTGATGTATCGTCACTCTTTAAGACCTTCTGTGGCAACTATTTACTGTAGAATGCTAGGAGAAGTTGTTTATGAGAGATCACAATCAGGAGGCAAACATATGTGTTGTTTAAACACAACTGTGGACATGATTTCTTATGATATGATGCAGGGTTTAAATTTTCTTGAGTATTAAAATAGGAAATTCTAAGGCCAAACTTCCTTGTCCCTCTGAGTGAAAATTCTCCCACTTAACTATGCTTCTAGCCCCTTCACCAACTTGAAAATATATGTTTATAGCATCACCCAGACAAAGCCAGCCTATACTGAAGGTATGTACAATGCTATGTTCTGCTGAGTATGTTACTGTGTGATTTGCATGCTATTGCATGGTCCGGACTGTAATCTGACCTGTCTACTGTTCAGTTGGTTTTACTACAGTACATCACATATTTCACTGAGCTGCACAATTCTAACTAATCAGATTGGCATTTGTGTTGAGTGTGAAACGTGACAATTGCCACTTCTGAATGCAGATACCCGAGGGTTTCTAAATACAGTGTGTTTGGGGTGATGCAAAATCAGCTTTAATACAATACAGAAATTAAAATGTGATTACCTGAGCCGATTAAGCAATTTTGAAAAGATACTTAAAAATAATTACTTCATATCCTCTTCCTGCTGATAGCTATTGTTTCTAAACACAACTTCACATCCTTATGGATACAACTGTGATACATAGCTTGTAATTAATTTCATGCTGGTTTGAGCATTCATATGGATTTTGAATCATCATGTTCAGATTTGCAACTGTTTTATCAATTAGAAGATTAATTGGGTGCACAAAAAAGATTTTTTAAGACAAATTTGTCACTTTAGATACTCAGGTTTAGTGAGTAGAGTAAGATTCTGCTTTATTGTCATAACATCAATTTTTTTTTTGGAGATAAGGACTTCAACCTACATATAAAGTACTTTAACTCTGATGTTTTTTTTTGAATGATTGTGTTTTTTGTGGGGTGGAAGAAGGGAGTGGCATTTTGCATTTTCATTGTAAGGATGAGTAAGTCTGTACTAAGTAATGTTATATAACAATGCTTCTAATGCACACAATACTGTTGTTTTGTTTGTAAAATTCTTCTTGAAAGGTTAATTTAGAGAGAAGCAGGATATCTGAAAGAGAAAGGCTTTTCCTGGTCTATGCTAAACAGTGGTGGAAAGAATATCTTCAGATTAGGGAGACCCATCAAAGAAGATTGGTCAAAATATTTGCTCAGGTACTTTTCATTTTATAGATATTATTCTCAGTCTACCATAACTTCAAATGATTACTTCATACTCCCTGTCATTCCTTTACCCCACATTGATCAGAACTGCTGCACTACTGCATGCTACCTAGGTAGTCACTGTCTAAATCAGGGTTGGGACATAGCCTTGAATACTCTGATAGTTTTGAATTTTGTCATTTCACAAATGAACAGGGAAAACAACTTGACTATCATTTGTGGGTACTCAATAGGAACATTGTATTCTTTTCATCAAAAAAAGTTCTAGAAACAGAAATGTGTTAAAATGCAGTGGAAAAATATGTGTGCTCAAGAGCAGATTAGTCTTGAAATAGTAGGGGTGGGAATAAATGAATACCAAGAAGGCCATGGCCTTCATATTTTTGGCAGTGGCCTTGGTGCCCTTCAAAGTGGTATCCTTTTCTAGGCCAATTTACCTTCGTGTCCTTCCTAACAAAATACAACCAAGCATATATACCAGATGACACAAAACCTTCTGTTTGGCCTTGGTAACCTTTTAGATGCATAAATGTGCCCTTTAAGCTACTGTAGCATAAAATGGCCTTGCCTTCATGATTTCTTATTTCCAGCCCTGAAAGAGTGCATGATTTTCGTCTTCAGATACGTTTTACAAAGTAGATTCATTGTCTTTAAAGTTCTAGGACAGTCAGGGTGTGTAATTGGTTTGCAAAATAAGTATTTTCTTTTAAGTGCTCATTGGAAGCAAGAAGACTGATATCTGTTTCAATTTTAGATTAGTAGAGAGGCCCTTCGATTTCAGTGTTTAAAGATAAATGTAATGGTTTCATTTAGAACTGTGTAAAGTGAGTCTTGATTATATTCACCTTTCCAGGTATGGTAATATATTGTCGTTACAAAGTATATTTCTAAGACTGTTTGTGCAAATCAGCCTTATAAGGGTTTCAAGTAATGTCAAGGACAAAACGTGAAAAACCCTCAATGAAACACAGTGTGATAGTATTTGATTAAAAGTTTGAAACAATAACTTTTCTTGTTTCTTCCAGGATGAAAATGGGGTAAACAGATTTGTATGCCTCTTTTTGAAACCACTTAGAGCAGGACGGTTGCTTGACACCCCCAGACAAGCAGCAAGGTTTGTCAGTGTGATTGGTTTTGAGAGGTCATCAGCAGTTGGTGGGGGTCAACCAAAGGAACAGTGGAGCACAGCCCATGTGTTCCTCTGTAAAAATAGAGGGGTATGTATTCTGTTCTTCATGTAAAAATACTGGTTACTGTTGTTTTGTTTTTGATTTACATAATGGATCCTTATCAAGCCTGCTAAAAGGTTTGTGGATATGGAATCCAAAAAAGTTGTTTTCACTCTGTAGTGTCAGTATTTTACTGCTCAAGCTATGAAAGTTGTTACTAACATTTTATGTTGATGTTGACACTTTTCAAATAGGTATTAATACATACAACATCCAAACTGAAACCCTGAGGAGGTATTAGTCAGGAAATTAAAATATATTATAGACCTGTGCTACAGTTTTGATGGCAGATTGTGTTTATTTTGCTATCAGATTTGCATTGTTCTGCTATGGAAAGTTATTAGCCTGCAAAAACAGTAGACATGGGTGTTGGGCCTACTTTGGGCCCTTCTTAAGCTGAAATGCCCAGACCATCCTTTTTAAGTCATGGTTTTAAGACTTTCCTTAAGGGAATGTGGTGGTATCAATTGCAGCTTTGTTTTCAAAGGTGTAATTGGGACCGCCTTTAGGCCCAGATTAGGACATTCTTAAGCAGTGAATGCCCAAGAAATTCTTTTCTTAAGTTGCATGTTTCAAACTGGTAGTTAAGTAGTTTTATTATGTACGAATATCAGCTTTGTTCTTAAAGGTGCAAATGAAGGTCACTTGTGGGGCCATTAAGGCCCCACCTGTCCTTACGGCCCAAAGTGCTGCACTGAAGAAATGGATTTCATTCGCCAGTACGTGTGTCCTTGATAGAATGAGACCACTAAACTTTTTGGTCCCAGTAGTGTAAATGATTACTGGGCCAGCTCCCTAACTATATGGTCAGTGTAAGTGTTCTTGACAGCAGGATTCAATATAACAAAGGACATCATTTTTCCATGTCCCATATTTGCATACTTAGCTGATGTTTATTCATGGTCAGTGATTGTGGTAGAAATTGTCACATCTTCGAATTTGTAATGCTTTTTGTATCCAATGGAGCGTTAAGCCTGTGAGATTTTTAGGAACTTACATAAGTTCATTATGGATATGAAGCAGTTGAAGTATATACAAGCAGTTGAAGTGAAAGGCATCAGTACTACATTGGATCAATCATCACGCCCATGGCCAAGGGGACCCTGAGGTAGCAAAGCCTCCCTGGAAAATTTTTGCCCTCTCTAGAAATTTAAAGGTGCCATTTTGCCTTAACACAAATTTACACATCTTCCCCCTGAGAAAATATTTTGGTCACCCCTGAAAGAATCCCCCACCTTCAGTATCTTGTCTGGCTACGGGCATACATTGGATAACCTTGTTCAGCTTTCACAAGACTGCATTATTAATCTATAACAGTAGATTTGTTACTTGAATCTGACCCTTGATATGAGGTCAGATTTAAAACTTCCTCATCTTGAGAAAAGCAAATATCAGACTAAATGGAAAGTATTAGAAAATGATGATGAATTGAAGTGAACTTAACTAATGGTACATGAGAATGTTT
This sequence comes from Holothuria leucospilota, assembly GCA_029531755.1. Classification (NCBI taxonomy): domain Eukaryota; kingdom Metazoa; phylum Echinodermata; class Holothuroidea; order Aspidochirotida; family Holothuriidae; genus Holothuria; species Holothuria leucospilota. Next base: position 46,501,023 of record CM055965.1, read on the forward strand.
TCTAAGCTAATGTAAGACTTTTAGGAAAAATCGTCCTCTAAGTAGCAATTATTCTTTCATCATCCTTTGATTTGTTTGAACCATGATGACTTGCATAGTTACCTTTAAAGGAAAACAACTGCTAGTAAACTAATTGTTACAGTAATCTGGTAGCAGACATTGTAATAATTCTGTTGGTTTCTTCTACTCTAGGACTGTGAAGATCATTCTGTACTGCTTTGTAATCTTCTGTTGGGTTTTGGTTTGAATGCGTATGTTTGTGTTGGAACTAAAGTTAAAGGTGCAGCTCATACCTGGGTAGCTACTATTGGTCCTGATGGCCTGGTCACATTTTGGGAATCTCTCACTGGACACAGGTATGAAAACACTTTGTTAGTTGTTAGTTGATGAGTAAACTTGAAAGCAGATGCAGGAGGGTAACATAAACTTACACTGCCATAGATGTCCATTAGGTAGGTTGGGTGGAGGTAGATTGGGAGGAGGGGTGGGGGGGGGGGAGAAGTCATCATTTCAAAGGAAAATGCAGTCACCTAAAATTGAATCAGTAAACCCTGGTATCTTTTTTCCTTAATGGTGCATTTGAATCGTGCAGCATTTTATAAAACTGAATTGTAAGTTTATGGAAGGATAATGTTTGAGTTTATCTTTGATATGCAATATTTATGTTTTGAAGCATGATGCAAGAATACTTGCTAGGAGAATATTTGTGTGAGTTGGCTGTTCTGTTAAAAAAGGGTTTGAGTTTGATTACATTTTCCCTTTCATGTCAAGACTGCTGATGTTGAGACATTAAAATTTTTTAATCAGTATGACATCCTTGAATTATTAATTTTTCCACCCTTTTTTGTTACTTTTTCATAGACTGTAAGGAAAATTGAGATTTAAACACTTCAAAATGCTGACAAATACCTTGAAACCTTTTTCTATACTTGGGTAAAGGAAATGTCTGCAAGGAATGTTTGTCACAAAAGATTTTTATTTAAGCAAAACTTAATCAGTCAGCTGTACTGATATATTTACGTTTCAAGGCAAAACATTCACTTTTTTTTTTTAATGTTTTTTTTTAAGTTTTGGTTATTCTGTCCAGGTGTATTCTAATTGCACTGTAATTTTATCAGTATTACCTCTAGTCCTCAAGTAATACCTTGAAGTACAAATTGAATAAAACCTGGGTACGTTGTATTTGAAATATAACAGAAATGAAAGTATAGCTGCTTTGTATCATGGTTATGCTTTCTAGATATTTATTTTCCTGCCTTTCACAGATACATCCACCAGCCAGTCAACCCTGATGATCCCCCATCAGTGCAGCAACCAAGACCTCAGTACCCTTACAGAACCCTTGGTTGCATCTTCAACCACCAGTCCTTCTATGCCAATTCTCAGGTACAGTTCCCTTTTTTTTCTGTGAATACCATGTCTACTCTATAGTGCTCAACCCACCACCCCCAAAATAATCATGGACACACCTCAATAAATGAACAGTTTTTTTTTTTTTTTTTTTGAAAGATCACAGCACAGTTGCTGTTACTGTGGCAAATGAGGGTGATTCAGTTAGGTTGTAGGCAGATTGGAAGTTCCATGTAAATTTACACTTTCAGAACCAAGGCCACCTATATAGTAGGGCTGCCAAGATAATTGCGATATTGTTGATATACTTTTGCCCCGATGATATCAAAGTTTTTTCATGATGTGATATCGCAGCAGAATTGAATAAAGGACTAAACCTCTGTGGAATCTCTTATTTCTCTAATTTCTGCTTCTTCAGTTATTATCATAAAATGGTAATCATTCAAATTGTTACAAGAAATGAAAAATGGTACTTTACATTTCAGTTTGATTAGTTTTGCAAAGGCCTAGGTCTTGAAAATAAATGGATTTTTGATGAAACTTTGAGCTTAAAGTTGAATTCTGTTGGGTTTGTTCAATGTACTATGTACATCCTTGATGAACAATACGATTATTAGTATGGTCATGGCAAACTTAAGGCTACAGTGTTAGGTACGCGATATCGCAATGTTGTGGTGGAAATGTTGGCGATATCGATAAATGAAAAATGATTATCGTGGCAGCCCTACTATATGGTGACTCAAGAAGCTTTTGGAAGGTAAGAATGTGAACTGCCAATTTAATCCTAACAAATGCCCATTTTTAGAAGATTTCATGCCCAGGGGCATTTAATAGAGTAAATATGATAAGTGTTTAAATCAGTAAGCTCAGTTTAAAGACAAGTTTTAATTTTACTTTCTTATTCTGCTATAGGAACTATCAGCAATTGTTTTAAAATGCTTATGAAGAAGTTAACTAGTCCCAATTTTAGGACATGGGCCTAGGGTAACTCCTTGGTTTGTAAGGTACCTTGGTATAGGTTCAGTCATTATAGAAAGTAGGCCTACATTCAGGTAGTGGGCATGGTACCAGTAAGGGGTTAGGTGGGGAAGTTTTACAAAGGGCACCGACAATGGGGTAGGTAGGGTATTTACATGTGACATGGTTAATGTTTTAATTGAAAGGTATGTTTTTATACATGTACACAACCTGGAAAACTTTGAAAATGCATTAATTTGAGGGGTCATTTCCAAGGCTTTGAAAGTTGCTAAATATTCTAGTTTCATATGGTCAGCATGAGAAATTACTCAAATTGCATGTGAAGAAGGTATATCTAGATGTATTGTGTTCTTGCAGTCATTATTATTTGCTTATTAGCTATGCAGGGTTCCAACAAGGAAGTAGTGGGATTGACCATACCATTTAGTAGTTAAAGCTTGAGACTGGTTTCTCTCAATCTTTTGAAATTTTGAAAGATAATAAGATGATGTGTTTAAGGGAACATGTTGATGTTCTCTTTCGAATAATTAGCTTTCTTGCATCTCTCATACAGGTTTTCATTTTAACAAATTGAAAAATTTGTAGGGGCAGTTACTGTCATCTTGGGAATTAAAGAGTAAAAAAAAAGACAGGATACCTTGAGATGTTGTATTCTTACCTTGTTAATAATTGAATGAACCTTGCATTTGGAACAGGTTAGACATTTTATCATCAAATATTGGACAATAATTTTTCCCCTCATCACTCTGTGATCACTCACAATTGGTAAAATTATCCAAGTGCCTGTTTTTCCCCAACTCAATTATTACCAATATTCATACCTTTCATAACCAAAATGAACTGAGCAACTTGGAGAGACAAGTTAAATTAAAAAATGAAAATGGCTGTAAATAACAACTGACATCTTGAAACTTTTCACCTGTACTTTTGATACATACACCAGAGGGAATCGCAAGAGCGTTGGTGCATGGTAGTGTGAAGTCGTAACATCTGAAGGCACGCAGAAGGTGCTGTGATCAGTTGAGTGAGCACATGTCGTGAGAAGTTTTGCATTCACTCTGTCAATGTTTGGTTGGCTACGTTATCCTGGAGAGTCTTGTTTTGGTATTTTTTTGCGCTTTCTGTTGGGTCAATAAATTAAAGCCAGAAATGACAACTGATATTGATGACTCACCAAAATAGTAAATCTGTCACCATGTTGTCTTTCCGCAGCCATCTGATAATGTGGACGTTTGCTCCTTTGACGTACATGATGAATCTCTTTGGAAGGCCATGAGTCCTGATGCCATCAAGTCCATCTGTGGTTCTTCCAGTCAAGTAGGTTATTTTTATCCTAAGATGTGATTTCAGTCATTATTATTTCACTACTGACTTGACTGTATTTATTTTATGTTTTGTATGACCAAATTAATTTTCTCTGTATAGTTATAAGGTACTACTAAGAATAGACTCTTTGAAACAAATAGGTCTTATTTCCTTTTGTGGTTAGATTTTAGGTCATTGTATGCATTCCCCCTCCACCCCCCCCCCCCCCCCCCCCCCCCCCCACAAAATAAGAACAACAGTTCTTGTCACTATCATGTTATGGATTGAATATGGATTGAATAGTGTATTCTCAATTTCTTTTTCCCACAGATCAGTAGTCAGCTAGTCAACCCTGTGCAGGGTTGGTTCCATTGGTCTTAACTGTACAATTGGTCTTAAATATACAATTTAATCATTAATTTGGAGTGGCCAACTTTCTTTTCTGAAATTTTGTTCCAATGGCTTTTCAAGATAGTTATTTAATTCTCATCTGTTTGCATTGCAGTCATTATGGCCACACCCTGCTCCTCTGATACCAAACCCCCTTGATGCATCTCTTGCCAGTAATGATATGGAGTTACAGATTAGAGCTCTTGTGGATGATCATAGAAAGGTATTTTCAGGAAATAATATTACTATCTCTAGAAATTTTATGTGTTTAGCAAAGTGGACATAAGTTGTTCTTCATGGCTGTGTATGAAGCTTTCATTTGTTGTATCAAGGCTGATTCATACTTGAGTAGAGTGCTATAAAGCTATGAAAGTTGAGCTCTCTTCAACTCTGAGCTGTGTCTGTGATTGGCCCAGACGGGCAAGGGATGACCGTACATAATTCTTTTAGCTTTATAGCACATGAAAGTTTGTAAAGCTGACCTGTAGCCAAATCCCATTCTCAGTCAGTGGTAGTTTGTTACATTTTGGAAAGAGTTACATACTACGGAGAAATGTAAAGATTTCAAAAAGCTGATACTATGACTAACACTGGAGCTGTTAAAGGAGGGGGGAGAGGGATGAGCTTGGTAGTTTGGGAATGTAGAGTTAGAGTTAGATGAGGTTTTACGGCTCAGTTTCTAACCATTTGGTTTAAGTCGGGACGACCACGGCCTTTTTTCCAGTTGTGGCTCACTGGCTTGTTTTCCCTACTCCATTGCTTATGCTGAGCACCAAGCACAATGGCAGTAGGTTCCATTTTTAAAGTCTTCAGTATGACCCGGCCAGGAGTCGAACCCCAGACCTTCCAGCTGCAAGTCGGATGCCCTAACCACTTGACCATGCAGTCGGTCTGGGAATGTAGGACAGATGTATTAGCAGTGTGTTTTGATAGAGTTGGAAGGAACAAAACTGAGGTAAGAAAAGAAAACTAGCATAGAAAATGAATAAAGCATAGCAGATAGTCATATGTAAGGAGAAGAATGGGGTGTCAGGAAGAAAAGAGAGCAGTAGAAAACATCAAAGGGGTAAGGTAGTTTGGGTGGGGTGGGCTGCATTGTACATAGAACCCCTTCAGCCAAGGGGTGAAATTAAAGTTAACTGAACCAGGAGCCACTTCAGTGAAAAAGTGTCTCCTGGTTCCCTGGTTTTTGGTGCAACCAAAGATACACTGTTAGTATGGTACAGTCTTGATCACCATGAAGCACAATGATCCTTAAGGATTTGGTTGTCCATCCCAAATTTTGGCACTCTCCATGGGTGTTCATTGGTCTATATATTGCTCTGAATCTGCCACGATTCAAAGTGATAAAATTCTTGAGAAGGAAAAATCGTTTCTACCCCAATGCTTCACTGTAATCACGAAACATGGAAAGTGGCACCAGATGACTGGGAGGCCCTTGAGGTCCAGAGATCTCAGTAAAACAGATGTGACTACATAGTACTAAGTACTAAGTCCATACAGCTCTTCGAGTAAGAAGATTGTTGCAGATGCACATGTGTAGGTTGGGTTCTCAGTGTACATATGTGCTACAGATTAGGCAATAGCAAAAGTGCCAAGACATGCTGAAAATGGTCACATCGTAGAGAAAACTTTCAACCTGGAGCTCGCTAATGTGTTGCGGATTGTTGTATGCGGGTCTTTTTTTGCACCTACCTTGTAAATGTTTTTGATGTTCTTTGCCATGTGGAGTATTATCAATGCTTTTCAATTATCTATCCTGCTGCGTGGAAGGAGTTAGAGTTAGATGAGGTTTTACAGCTCAGTTTCTAACCAGTTGGTTTTAGTCAGGCATGTATGCAGAGAGCAGTAGATTACTTGTTTTTTATCAAACCATACATTTCGGGCTGAAATTCTTCTGTTGTGTATGTAATCTTTGCAATGCCAAGAACCACATTGCATACACAGTACAGAAAGTTAAATGTTTCAGCCAGTTACAGTTGTTACATGATTGCATTGACTGGGAAATCCAAATGTAAGTCATTCACAAGTAAGATGAAGTATCTTGTAACGAAATTTACTATACATCTGACTGATGTCAATTCCATTTTTTCCTCAAGCTGGTCACAAATTTTAATTTGGTGATATTCTTGTGAATATTCTTGTGAATTATGCAGTTACTTTGTCCATCTGAAGTCAGCTGTTACGGAGAGATTTACGATGGATGCTTCACCAATTTTTGGGGTCATGTCCATACTTGGAGACTTCAAGGATGACAGGCGCCACAGTTGGTAAAAAAGTGGCGCCTGGTAACATTCTTTTCACAGTCTACTGGGCATGGTTTGGCAGGAAACGAGTGCTAAATAGCTCCTGGTGCCTTTTAATTTCATCCTTGCCTTCAGTCAAAATTCACTAGTTCAAAGGCACTGGATTGTGGACACTGCATATCTAAAAGATGCTTTTATAAGAGTTTTTGTGGTGGTTTTCAGTTAAGAAGACACCAGCAAGGGAGTAGAGAGGAGATAAATTAGTGATGAATTTGGTCAAATTACGGTATGATGATGACCAGTGTTGGCGCAAGGTCTCAGAAAATTCCCTCCTCCCAAAATAGTTTGGGGAGGACCTTGGTTCAAAGAGCAGTATCGCAATAGGTTGTAACACAAAATAGTCAGTTTTTTCTCAAAAGATGTGAAAAATTTTAAACTTGTGGGATAGCTAAGAACTGAAGAGTGCGGGAATCATGCGACTGGGCTGCCTAATGCAAACACTGATGATGACCATATATGCCTGTATATAAATTAAATCACAATTATATATAGTCATGTGGTTCATCAGTGTTATTCAGTATATATCTGCTAAATCTCTGTCTTCAGGATTTTGGGCTCACCACTGTTTGGGATGAGGAACTGTCCTATTTGTTGAATCAAGCCTTAGCATCCTATGAGTTAGAGAGGGCGACAGGAATATCAGCGGGAAATGAAGAATTTCAACACGCCATCCGTCGGGCAATACCTGATGGGCATACTTTTAAGGGCTTTCCAATACAGTTTGTGCACAGAAATGCTAAGAGGGCATTTTCAACATGTATGAGGTAGGATATTTTACCTGTAGTTGTAAAGCTTAAAGAGTAGCTACTCTTTAAGTAAAGCTTAAAGAGTATATTTCAAGATTGCTCACAGACAGGCACACATGTATACACAAACTGAATTCACATGAGAAGAGGGAATCCCCCCTTTTTGGGGGGTATGTTTAATCTCTGCTCTGGGCATGGAAAAAGCAGTTGCAAAAGCATTTGCCAGTGGTGTACAATTTTATGTTACTAATTGGTTGAAAGTATTCCTCCTGAAAATATAACATCAAACTCTTAAAGGAAGACCAATATGGACAACTCAGATTTCCTGTTGTCTGCATTCTTGGGATATAGTTCTATGGTTTCAAAAGATATATAATTGTTTCCTCGTAGAAGGTATAAATGGCATACCAAGAAGACACAATATTTAACAAGGTTAAGACTAACATATATCTACATCAATAATTGAGAACATTCAGACAGTGTCTGCCCATGACAACATTGATTTTAATATTTACAGATCTCAAGTTTGCGAAGAGATCGTATGCTGCCGTGGTGATCATGTGAGGTTAGGTTTACGAGTACGAGTTTTCTGCTATCCAGAGTCTGCATGTGCTGTATGGATTATGTTTGCCTGTAAATACAAGTCAGTGTTATGATGAATCAGACCAGCTCAGCCATGCTCAACCTTTCTCTGCATCAGTGTCCTTTACGACACATGAAACCAGTGTCATCTTATACTTTTACAGAATCAGGTTTATGGACTGTTTGTGAAGCAACCATCCAGAAAGTCTTAAAACTAGTTCCTTCTCACCCTAAATGTTCAAGTTATCAGTCATCAGCTAGCTTTAACTGCCAAATCTTTTAGCATATGATTGTTTTTTTCTTGGAAGCAGTTATTTGGATGTTATCGTCATGAGGGTAGTAAAAGATTTTTGAAAAGTTTATTCTCTATTGACATAAATTTTCAGTCAGTTTATATCTAGATTACATGAAAACAGGAAGAGCAGGATTTCATCCAATAGTTTGGGGAGATGTCTACTACTTGTCTCTCTTCCATCATACTGTACTCCAGTTTTTCCTAAATGTTCTAAAATGCTCACTGATGCCACCATCACCTCTCCAACCCTTACCCCCTGTCTCTAGTCTATTTTTTTCTCTTGACATAATACGGTATTTCGGAATGAACGCAAGTAGCGAAGGTCAAAGGTCAAATGAGGGGAACCTGCAGGGAACGGACGAACTTTTTGCCACCGTTACTGTGTAGCTAAGAGCTAAGAGCATATACACAGCCAATAATAGCCGCTACGCAGACACTCGGCTGATGGCCGGATGTAAACATTCAAAAATTACATGTACGTACATGTAGGTACGAGATACGCATAGTGTATATATACTGTACACATAATTGTATGATTGTGCACGTACAAAGCGTTATTGTGCAGAGACAGGTAGCTAGCTAGCTAGCTACTCGACTCATAAGCCTCACAGCAGTACTCAGATTGATCACGTTATCGACGCAGTTTAGGGAAGGTTGTCATGAGTTAGGCTCACAAAATCTAGGCTGTTGAGATTTATGAAAGATGATGATGTATCTACACATTTAATTTGATAATGGCGAGTCGAGAAAATGGGGACTTAAACTAGCTTCGCTCTAACGTTAAGTTAGTCCAACGTTAACGTTAGTGTTTGCCACACTGAAAATGCCCGAACTCGAAACGTTACCATTAGGCCTACCAGTTTAGAATAGAAGAAATGAGTGTGATAATGATCACTGGAAAAAAGTGGTAAAGAAAAAAATCTACGAAGTTCCCTTCACTAACCTTGTAGGCTATACTTGATGAAGTTCTCTTACTCTAGCGTCACCCGACCCACACCGGCTAGTCAGTCTGCATGATATGTGTGCAGGCATGTGGGCTGCATAGTTAATAACTGCCGTATACTAGTACGCTTATAACAGATATACGTACGTACATGCCGTGCACTAGAGGTACGTGCGAGAAAGAGTACGTACGCTTCGGTAGCTATGCAGAAGACATTCCACATATGTCTGCTTACAATTCCATGTATTTAAAGAAAATGTCCTGAAATAGACACTAAGTTCGACTCATTTTAGAAAATATTTCAATTCTTGCACGTTTTCAGAAAGACTTTTATTTCTGAAATTTCTTTCAACCTTTGAAACCATTTTTAAAGCTTCTGGAATGCACTAAGGTTCTTTTTATGAAAAGGAGATTTCCATGAAGGTAGAAATATAAAACACTGCTGAAACAATGAAAACCCCTCACTTGACCTTATTTCAAAGGTCACTATGCCTGCGCTGTAGGTGATTCCGAAATTCCGTATTGAAGGTGTGCCATAAGAATCTTCCCTTATAATTCCAAGGCTGTAAGTTAACATGTTTTCCTCTCCCAAGATGGTGAAATGGTAACAAATTTATTTGAAAATATGGAGCATTCTCTGAATTTGTTCCAGATTAGATACCAGTGTGAGTTTAGAAGTAATGTTTACATCTAGAAATTTTATACTGGAGTGTGGGTTCATCACATTTAATTTTTATTTGAGTGTAAGTCCCCGGTCATTAAAGGGCATAGGCATTCTTTCCAATATTTTTGGGGAAAGCAAAATGTTTTAAATCTCCTACCACATCCCCTACAAGTATTTCTCATGACTTTTCAGAAGTGAAATTTTGAATATTAGAGGTAAACCAATGAGATACTCCGAGAAAAAAAATATTTGAAAATTTTGAGCATCTTCTGAATTTTTTTTGGATTAGATACCAGTCTGGGTTTTCAGTCATCAGTCATGTTAACATCTGGACATTTAATACCTTGATTAAATCAAACCATACACAAATAAACCTAGGGCAGGGCTGAGTTTGAACAGTTGTTTGGTTGTCTGTGAAGACCAGTATTTGTGACAAAAAAACCCAAAAGTAGTAGGTTTGTTGTCCAATGGGCAGCCAAATTTCATGAAAGAAGAGACCTGATGGCACTCTGGGCAACTTTAAAATTTGCTTTTGGAGATAGAAATTTTTTTAGCCAACCAAAAGCAGACAGGTTCCCCAGTGGACAACCATGAAATTTCCTTTACATCGAGGTTTGATAAGGGGTATGTTAATCTACCAAAAGTGATTGTATTTGCTCCTTATGCTGGAACTTAAAATTATAAGAATATTTTTGTTGAGGTTTATGGCAATGCTGGAAAATAATTGTTCTTCACGCGAACATGTTACAGTATGACCCCTGTAGAAAGAATATGTTGGTTAAATGTTACCAAGTATGCTAACAATGATGAATAAGTGGGATGGCTTTCAATAGCTCCTTCATCACAGAGATCAGATATTGGTAGAGAGAAAACAAAATCGCATAGATATAATAATTTCTGAAAATGCAAGCATGGTTTAATTGTGGACTGGGTGTGATTAGTAGGACAGTAGGAAACATATGTTAAGCTAAGGTGATAGCAGAAATTTGTTAGGACTTTTTGACAGATGACAATATTTATCATCAAACATTTGATTTCATGCAGAATGCAAAATGTGCAATACATGGCGGTGGTGTATTTATGTTTTGTTGCTACAAAAAATCTTTAAATTTGCTCTCATTTAAAAGCATAAGTCTTGTCTTCAGTTGGTAGTTTTGAAAATTACCATCACATTATACATATGCAAGAAAAAACTTGTAGTAGAACTTGTGGTATAATAAGTTAAGTTTTGATAGGAAGTTACTATTTTGTCATGATAAGCGACCACAACTGGGGTAGAAAACCTTTAGTGGTTGTGAATGACAACTTCACCTTTGGTTTGGCTTTAAATTCATCATTGTAGCTCAAATTGGGATATTTTCCAATTTAGAAGATCATTGTTGATGGGAAACAGTAAATGCTTTTAGTTAAATTTTAGTTAAAAAACCCTTCCCGTGTTTTACCAGCCTGGATGGGGTAGATCCCCACATTATAGTGTCCAGGGTTTATTGCTTCAAATGGTATCGCCACCTGCCAAAGTAGAAGTCTTATTTGGGATTAATCTTTGTCAGCGCCTTAGAAACAGAATATTTGATAAGGAACCTCCATGGCTGGTGGATTGGGAGTGGGGTTTGAAAGGTAAATTCATGAACCTTTTTCATATTCTGGTGTGGTGGAAGTGAAGGTTTAATTTTTATGCATCGTTACATTTCTTCGTTTCTCACTATCATAACATAACAGGTTAGGGGCTAAGGCCCCATAAGATGCCCTGATGTCCATAGAACATTAACTGAAAACAAACAACCAACTAACACCAAACGAGCCCAGATTCTACCACAGTTATGGAAGGACTTGTCAATGTTAACCTTAAAGCAGTGCACAGATGTGGAGTTAACTACCCACTCAGGCAGACTATTCCACTCGTTGACAACTTTATGAGGGAAGCTAAACTTCCTTCTGTCAAGCCTTGCAAACACTTAACTAGCTTCTTACAACGGCCTTGAACCCGAGAATAACGTTGAACCTTTAAATAACTTCAAGATGACAAAGGGTTCCTTTCAGAGAGAAATTTTTACACCTGAAGCATGTCCCCCCTAATCCTTCTCAACTCCAGGGTGGTAAGCCCAAGATGCTTAAGTCTAACAGTGTGAATATGAACTTAAGTGTAACTTTTCCTATCAAATGATCTTTTATAGGGAAGGAACTACTGTCTTATAATATTGACCATTAAGAATTAAGTACGTGTCTGGTTCTTATTCAGTGTTTTGTACTTTACATTTGTAATATATCGCAAGTGAAGAAAGCCAAGGGCAATCAACTTGGTGTTTGCAATACTTAATAAATGTCACTGAATTTACATCACTCCCTGTCCAAGCAAATCATTGTGTCCATTTTCAGATGAAACAAAATAGAAAACACAGCACCTATCATTTTAAGATCATTTATAATAGCATGAAGGATTTAAAGGCCATCCTTCATAGTATAAATGGCCTTTGCTTGGCCCTGTTTCCCAACACTGATTGTCCCCACCCTAAAAATAAAGGTACACCCTTCTGTGAACATCTGTGCACTAAACAAACTATCCTCCTTCAAAGTGAGTTACAAATGAACTTAATCCTCTGTTTGCACTTGTAAACTTTTATCTGCCCAAATCACTATTATGGAATGATCAGTCATATGACAATGACATCTAGGACAATTTCCAAAATCGAGTTTATTGGCAACGATAGACCCGCTAGATTCACAGTCTTTGATGGGATCGATTTGATTCTTTATGTAGTTTCTTCCTGTAATGGACGGCACCTCAAATATGAAAGCTACATCCAGTGTCATAGCCAGAGGAGGGGAGGAGGCTAGGAGAATTCATCTTGTTTGTTCCTATGTGAAGTTACAACCGTGTGATTGTTCAAACTTAACGGCTTGGATTATTAACCTCGACCCTTATTCGACCCTTAAAATGTCAATTATGCCTTATATTTTCCTCCAAAATGTCAATGCCTGGCTAGGGCACCACTGCGTCGTGGCCTAAGGAGAAATTAAAATGCATCCCCGTTGAGGATGTGTTCTGACTTTTCTCGTAGTAAGTTGCATAAAACACCTAATTGCACTTACATAAAAGGTCGTATACGTTACCCAGATGTTCGTACTCATTCGTAAATTGAGCAGGATGGAAAATTTCTCGTTGTGATGGCTGCCTTTAACAACAGGCGGGAAATCCAGTCGGACCGGAATTATATTCGCGGCCTTTTGAAGGGTGCGGCGTGCAAGGGCCGACTGTACGGCGCATGATGGGGTCTTGGGGAGCTGCTCAAATGCGGACTCAGGGAGAAAGGCTCTGGGGGTCTAGTTTACGGAGTTGCAAGAGCTATGACCTTGACAAAACTTACTTCAAGCGCGAATCTCATAAGACTTACAAGGGAGGGATCCTGGTCTCACGTTATAACTCTTGAGAAAATTTGGAGGCCACATTAGCTGTGATATAATATGACTCATTTTCCCCACGATTTTGATCCAATAAATGGATTATAGAACTGTAGAAGTTTTTGTCCTCCTATCCTCCATGGGCCCGTCGCCCCCAGTTCACCTTACCTCGTACCGTCGCCATCCTTACCATCCCAATTCTCAAACCCCTCTAATCTGTGGAAGGATCCGGTTGTTGGCTCCCCATGTTGAAGTCCCTTTCTCTTGCCCATCTGGAAATTTCTGTTACCACCCAAGACCCACATATTCCAGACGCAGAAATGTAGTTACAAATTTGTGTTAGAAAGATTCCTGCGTTCTGTGGCTTTGGGTTGCCAAAGTTTCTCCAATAATGGCGATCCCCACATGGACAGATTATCCGAGGAACAATGGTAACAAATGTTTTAGAATGCGATTTGCTGCAATCTAGTATTTTCTGTTATTGGGATGCCAAATTTTCTAACCTCATCTTCAACTGTGGTGGGTTCAGACCGTCTTTGGGAGGCCCGTAGTTGGTAAATAATCGTGTTATGAATTTTGCCTTAAAATCCACAATTCTTTTTGCGGGGGCGGGGGATGGCCAGCTTCCCCGGCCAGACTCCCCCCTAAAATCCCTACGTTTCTGTAGATATTTTGTAACCGTCATGTTCATGGTCACAGTCTGAATGACCCGAAAAGGATTCATCCATTGTTGGTGACGCAATGGTTTGAACTTCAGCCTTGGAGTCTTCTAATTCGAAGACATTTGAATGCAAATTAATGACGTCATACAGATATTGGGTCAAATGTTGGGGTACTCATTCACTCATCGTATTCGGAACTATTTTGGTGGAAAAACTTCGACTTCCCCTTTGGAAGAAACTAACCCCTTCCCTTACTCTTCCCCGTAGGATGTATCTAGTCACCACTCCTGCAGCTTTCTTGCACGTTTTTAAGATACTTCCCTTGCCAATATTACTGTAAAAACAAAGTTATGATACTTATTACTATCACAGTCGGGTCGTGAGTGAAGGGACGGGGCTGGGGTATGGAACCACCTCTCGGGCTTGCAGAAGATTTTCTATTTTCGTGCGAAATGTATGCTTTCTTCTCGCAAATCATTAAAATTTCGGGAAAAGGTGTCTAGCCCCTCTCTTCTCCCTATGCCCCCCTCCCCCCCCCCCCGTATTGGCAGTACGGTTATGATAATCATCATTTTACGTTTTCAAAGCTGAAGATGATTTAGGGTACAGTGAGTGGATTTTATTTCTCCCAGACGTGCAGTATTAAAAGTAGCCATTCGACATGCTCCAATTCTGTCAACTTTTTTCTCAAAGGAGAATTACTTCAGTTATATGGGTTTTGTGACATTTACGTGGTCATGCACGTGCAACCATGCCCATACACGCTTCGTGTATTATTTCATTTCTCTATAGTCACACTGCACGAAAACGTATTGTTTACGCATTATCATAATTCCTTTTATTGCTTGGCTAAAATAACTTAGACAGTACGGTCATTTTTTATTCCTTGCCGAAGGCTCAAGGAATCTATGCGATGATGATGTCGTGTGTGCAGTGCGCGCGCGCGCGCGTGTGTGTGAGTGTGTGTGTGACGCTTTGCTTGTAAACACGGTATCTCAAGATAGCAAAAACGGACAATTTTCATGTTTAGTATATAGATTGGTGATGTTGAGAGGAAGAAGTCTATCGTTTTTGGTGGAGGTCAAAGGTCATTTGAGGTCACCAGAGGTCAAAAACCGAAAACCTTGTCTTTTATCGAGGCATTTAAAAACATATACTGTAGTAGCACTGCGCAATTTGATCTGTTTTTCTTCTTATTGTACCACTAGCAAACAATATTGCAACTTAGTAACCCTCACTCTTGCATTGCTTCTATTCGGCAGTTCGGTGTAAAGTTCATTTGCTGCAAATGTCTCGAAACGTTCGCAGGAGTTCTCAATATCCTCGCATGAGTCGCAGGGCCTCGCGATCGTTTTGGGAAATTTTCACAAACTTCGTGCGACAAATTTTATCTCAAAATAGTAACAGAGTGGTCGTGGGTGTCTCGAACCTGTCTTGAACCCTTCTCAATTTAGTTTTCCGTCTCAGGAAGTGCGAGGAATGTGAGATAACTTTGTGAGGGGGTTTGCCATCTATGAAACTCAATTGTGACTGATTGGAGACAAAATGAGAACTCGGGACAGGTGCGAACTGCTCTGGGACCACTGGGAGCGAGACAGGGGTTCATTTGGTGGCAGACCAGCTTTGTCCTGCTCCAAAACATGATACAGTACACACTCTCCCTGAATATTCCAGCATCAGAGTCAGCACCATAGGCACCTGCACAGCCACATACATAAACTTATAGTTGGCATCTTCCAGGGCCAGCATGATGATGATGGAGCAGAAGCCTTTATAGTTGTAGCAGAGACTGCCGGAGTGAGGTCGACTTTGTATCCTCACATGCTTGCCATGCTTGCCATCCACAGCAGTGATGGAAGTTCCACTTGTTTGAGAAGCCCTGGGCCACCTCCTTACACTCCTCCTCTGTTGTGGAACACTTAAAGAATACATATCTCGTGGTAGTGGTCGTAGATGGCTTGGCACACCTCTGCACAACACTGACGATGGTGTTGGGGGCCACCCGGATCCCAAGAGCTCCCAGTGGCTAGATACCTCAGAGTGATGGCCAGCTACAGTAGCTTGAGTCCAGTGGACAGAGGCTTTCTTAAGTTGGTTGTTTTCTTCTGAAGCCTGGTTGAACATCTCTGGGTCCATTCTGACAAAGTTCCTGAAGGACTTGACATCTTCCTCTCTGAGGTGCTTCATGAGCTGCTCATACATACCATACTCGTGTTTTTTCAAGAGCCATTCTCTCACCCACACACTCTTCCTTTTTCTTTCTCTTCTGACCCTTCCTTCCCTTGCTTTGGCCTTGGCCTTCTTGACCGCAGCAGCAGTAAGGAGACATGCAGCTGCAGCCTTCAGCATGTCAGCCTGGTCCTCATCCAGGTTTGGGTCCTCATTCAACAGCTTCTGCACTTCTTCTTTGAGATCCATTACGCTTGACGTCTGATGACAAAATGATTGCTGAACTGGGGAGAGTTCCCATGTTTATACGGTCCAGATTTCTCAATTGTCACGCTTACATGTCACTCGAGTGTTGCACGGCATTCGCGCGAATGTCGGGCAACACTCGCAAGTGCAAAAAAATTTCAATTTTGTTGCGCGAATGCCGCGCGACAGGTATGCAAACTCCCGGCAAATTCGTGTAACATTCGTGCAACATTCGTGCGGCATTCGCGAACGTGTCGTAAGTACCGATTCAGTGTAATTGCAAGTGAAATTGTCGTTCTTTTCTCTCAATTTTGTGTCTCCAACTAGTCGCCAGCTGTCGTCAGCTGTCGCAGCCCAGTGAGATGGTATATTCTAATTTTTGGTTAGGTGAAAGCAGACAGTATGTTGTCTAATAGAAGAATACCTTGTCAACAAACCTCCTGAAGGCCCCTTTGGCTATTCGTGGAAAAATTTCCTTTCCTTCATTTTGCATTATAAAAGGGCATCTAAGGCTGGCAAATACCTGTATAGGGCCTCTTGGAAGCTCTGGGTCAATAATATAAAATGGGGACAATGACATAATGCTTATTACCCGACAAGGCTGACATCCAATCGTTATATAAAATATGACGCCAGTCTCTTTATATCTTTATTATTTTTACTAATCTCGAACGAAAGTCCAGACGAACAGCTTCCAGCAATGGAGAAAGGGCGGGAGGGAAAGTATAGGTGCAGGAGGGTGATATTAGACCTCCCTGATACGTAGCTTACAGTTAGCCTATAGCAAAATAGTGAGGAATCCCGTGTCTAGTTTGATTTTATTGCATTTTCTGAATAATTCGGATATGCTGAATCCAAAAATGCAGGGTTCCATTTTTTCCGACATTGGAAAGGCGGCCATTTTGAATTTCAAGCGAAGGGACCGCAAGACAGCATGTCCATTGTGACAGGGTTACCCAGACTATAATCAATAAATGAGCACCATCTTGAAATTTAGTTTGCCCGTCACAATTGCCCCATGAAATTATTCATTCATGAATAAGTTGTTGTAGATTTAACAGAATTTTGGACTAACTAGATGGTCAAACCTGTATGGCGAGACATTTAAAGCGATTTTCAGAGCGACTTTAACGAAAAATGGCGGCCATCTTGAAATTCAACATGGCCGCCATAAATGCTTGGTGGCAAATATTATCAATGGATTAGTTAATATTGAAAACATGGGATTGGCCATCACAATCACTCTTATAGCTTCTTGAATAAGGAAGCTATGGTAATTTTTTGTGAAAAATGGAGGCCAATTTGAAATTCAAAATGGCCGCCATGTCGGAAAAAATGGAACCCTGCATTTTTGGATTCAGCATACCCGAAACATTACAAAAGTGCAAAAAATCAAACTCGATAGGCCTATCTCGCAAAATTACACCAGACCCCCTGACTAAAAGGGATGAAGGACTAACAAGCGCGTTTCAGAATGTACACTTAGTTTATGGTAGAAAAGTTCACTGGTACGTCTGGGCTAATAATGTTAATAAGTGATACAACGTGGATTGTGAGGATTGCTCGTAAAGCACGCCGAAATTTGGGAGTATACTTCAATGCCATAATGAAAAACCTGCATGCAGACTTAGCTAGGGTGGTGCTTTGATTTGCCGACATTTGGGCCAAGCGCCCTGACTTGGGGCCAGCTACTCTAAGCCCCAAGGAAACAACGGGTTACCGAACTCGAAAAATAAGGCTCGAGAAGCGCGCCGAAAAATGTGGGGTTATATTGAAAAATATTCTGTGCATTTTTGTCGTTAAGCAAAGTTGAAAAAGTTTGGGCTTTTATTGAAGAATCTGCCCTACTTAAGAGCAAAACCATGAAATTTTTTGGGGCGACTGCAAGGTCGTCGTCGGGGATTACCATTCTTTATCTTATACATTAAGGCTCCCCTACAAAACTGAAAAGCTCTTTCTTACAAGATATGCTTGCCACGATGGCAAGGCTGAAGAAAGAATCTTCCAAAAGTTAGGAAAAGAGGACAGAACTTCTCAGCGATGCACTTTCATGTTGTTCTAGAATGACGCCTGTACGGAAGAACAATATTTGTGAAAACGTTGAATAAATGCAATATGTTTGAAACGGCTGGCGTTACCACTAGAGAGATCTATAGATGTAAGCGCGCTTATCGCGCGAAAATTTTTTGAAGTTATAGAAAAAATCGGAAAAAACTTACTGGTTGCGGTCCTGATAAATAGCCATTTGGAATATTTTCTGAGCATATCTATGTCTTTACCAATATTAGGCTATATATAAAATTTTACGCAATTTTGGGGGGCTAAGAAAATTGGGGGGCTGAAGTCGCCTATAGCCCCCGTAGAACCTCGCCTGGTATAATTAACTTAACAATGGTCATGAGATGGAGTACAAATCGTGACGCATGCGTGCGAGGCGCGCCGAAATTTTTCATTAAATGAGATTTGCATGACAAAGTCTGCATTCAGAATCTACATCAAGACACTCTCAATTGCCCAACAAACCAACATGCCACTAAAAGGCCAGTCTTTTACCTAGTAATTCGTTAACAGCTTCAACGTCTGCTGCTGTGCTTCTCCGAAAGTTGCTATCGGAAGATATTGATAATAAGAGCAACACTGAGGTGAGGTTTGAAGCGCGCAGAGCGCGCGAAAAATTTTGATAGTTTGAGAAGAATTTTCGAAATTTCTGATAGTTTGAGAAGCATTTGCGATAGACAATGCTTACAATAGATCCATCACATACATACACAAATGTTCCGTGACAAAGACAGTTTTGATTCGATTTTACGTGAGGAAAATAACGTTTGGTAATATTCTCACCTAATCTAGTTGGAAAATACTTACAAAGTTGACATAGGCTAGTCCGAAAAATGTGCTAGACTGAGATATCCAAATTCCAACTGGTATTTCAGGTTTTCCGACTATCGTCGCTCTGACGAACTTTGGGGGTGAGACACCCCCTACACCCCCAGGTCGCGACGGCCCTGACTGCATAACATTAAGGGCATCCGGGTTCCTTTTTCAAAGAAGGAAAGAAATAGGCCCGTAGTCAAGGGGGCCAAGGGGGCGAAGCCCCCCTTGGAAAATTTTTCGCCCCCCTAGAAGATCAAAAATTAGCATTGCCGTAATGCATTTTAGTATGTTTCGCCCCCTCTAGAAGCTTTTTCGTTTCCCTTCAGCACCTTGTCTGGCTACGGGCCTGGAAAGAAACCTTGTCAACTGTGCCGACTTCTTTTAGCCTAAAACCCCGGATCCCGTCATCTAATGAAGTTTGTGTACTCAATTGGTATCACGGCGATAGGTTTAGAGGGAAAGTGACCCTTACCATAGAGCCTCTCATTGGGAGTCGAAGCCGGCACCAGGCCCATGCGAAATGACCCCCTCACTTAAAAAGACTTCACGACCAGGCCCGACGAAAAAGGGGTGGGCATGGAGGCATTTGCCCTGCCTAGTCACTGTCCCCTTCCACTTTCTTCTGGTCCGTTCCTGTGTGAATATTCAAAGTTTACAGGAGCAATGCGCACTCAACAGACTTCCCCCGAACATGTCTGCTTGCCCCATCCAGTTTAAAATCCTATTGACGCCACTGTTTTCAACATCCCTGGAGTGTGTCCCTCTTCTAAAATCTTAGATCCGCCCACCCTACCAGCCCACGGCCATTGTATGGAGCCGGCAAGATGCGCCTTCTCCCAATTGAGTTTCGGCCAACAATAAAATGATATAAAAAAGACATTTAAGCATACATTTATGTAGAGGTTGGGATACGGTGTCTCTTTGAATGAAAGATCGTCTTTTACTTCGTTGTTTTCTGTAACAAATTGACAAACTACCAAAATTTTCGCGTCCCACGCTCTTTCAGCCCCCAACCCGGGCAGTTTGGTAACCAACACAGGGGCAAAACAGATTAACCAAGTGGGTTGGTTAACCTTCAGGTTGAGTAAAGTCCATTTCCCTCGCAATATTTACCCAGGTTGGTTAAAGTGAACTCATTTGCGCGCCATAAGTACGTACACAATTAATGAAGAGGTACTATACTGTACTGCAGTACGGACGGTGCGTACGTACCTACGTTCACGTGTACTCGCAGCCGACCGAGAAGACGACGGACTTGCTTTCAAAGTCTGCAGAAAAAGGCTGAGCTTTCTGAGGACGCTTATTGTAAAATAGGCTGTTATCGTATATGCGACGAAACTGTCATAAAGGCAAACAATCTAGTCCCCAGACAGTAAAATGTTCCTTATTAAGTTTATTTCTAGCCTCTCCTTCAATTAAAAAAGAAACACAATTTTCATAAGCACCTCCCAGACAAAGGTATCGTGCTAGAGTTAAAATTTCCCAAGGTCATATCCAGACACTACTGTGTGAGAGAGCTGTCATGTATGTAGAGGGTACACTCCTGATCTGCACAAGTCACCATTTACCAATCAGGGTCACGCTGTTGTTAAATGTGTTAATCAAATGCAGTCACAAATGAATAGAGATATCTGGAGATTTCTAAATCTGTTTCGAGTGATAAAACAACCCCTTTGAGGAATTCTAGGAAAGGTGGGCAGATTGATGGGCACACCTATTCCACTTCCAGATCCCTATTCACGGGCACATTTTGTTGAGAAAAAATTCTCTCATAGAGGGTCTTACTGTCGCATAATAACATGCAGAGTCTTCATGTAATTTTTGTAATGGAAGATGAATTTGCTGCATCAAAATCTGTTGATTGCCAGCTAGAGTACTGAGTTTGAACAAGGACTTGTTCTTGCGAAAACAAAGATCAAAAGTATCCTTTACATCCGACCTTCCACATTCATCAGTGTATTTGCGATTCCCTCTAAATCAGCAGAACGTCTGGATTTTTTACTTTCTAAACGGACGGTTGGGCCTAAAAATGCATTTTTTGGCCAACCGTGGCACAAAGCACATCGCTCATTGCCATTTAAAGACATTAAACCTACAAGGTGGCCCCAATGTCCACAGTTTTATAGTTCGGTGACACCGACAGCATATAAGAGAAAGAATATACCGCCGCTTGTCTAATGACGGAGCCCCGTGGAAATAATGTGCACAGACTACAGGCATCACTTTTCTTTTTCAATTGTGATGGTATTATAGGCTTAGCAATGCAGTAGAGGTAGTCACTGGGGGAGAGGAAACATTTTACCTTGAATAATACAGTATGCTGAAAAGATCTATTGTAATGGGAACGGGGCCTATAGAAGTACTGACGTTGGCGATTTGAGCTGGATTTTATTTACAAATCGTCTTTCGTGGGTCCCATCAGGGCCATCACCAAAGCCTAAAGACAAGTTCTCGAGTGGTTTCAATCTTAGACAAACTTTCAGTGAGACCAGACGAGAAAGAAGTAGATATTTCAACATAATGCGAAAAGTGTTTAGCTTACAGACTATTACAGTGGCAGTTTATGAATGTAAAAGAGAAAAAAAAAACAGTCCATGCCCTTCAAAACACACTTAACAATACTTCATTCCAAAGTCAAGATATCTCATTTTAAAGATCGGTTACTTAATTTTTTCAAGTACCGGTACCACCCGCTCTCTTCTTGCAAGGTCACAAAATATAATGTAAAGTGGACACATTGCCTCGGAATCCTTTTGCCATTCTTTTTAATTCTGTTTCTATGTTTATCCTTCAAATTTGATACTGCTGGAATGTTTAACGTTTGAATATCTTTCCATGTAGATTTACCAAAATATATGCCATATACAGGGAATAGCAAACAAAGTTATTACACAGTGGTCTCAAGTTTAGGAAATTCCCCAAATGAGATTTTTGATACTGAACACGCCGTTTATATATCGATTGTAAAAAGAGGACCCATTGTCACTTTATCAGTCAATCAGGGTGCTACAATTGCACAAAATATTCCTAAAACTACATTTTTGCGGCGCGCTTTGCACGCATCTTATTCAATTTTTGTGAACTTTGTGAAAAACTGCCTTACTAGGAAGTGTATTCCCAAAACTATCTTTTCAACATTTGTTTTCAACAGCATGGGACCACTGCGACCCTGAGTCTCTGTATAGGCTACATCCAATACAATTCCCATTATCTTTCCCAAGTTTATGTTCGAAAACTGCTAATTTGACGAGACTATTGTTGCCCGTTTTCATTAACGGGCAAAACATAAGAGGATAATTAAATAGCTTCAACTCATAGGCTAATGTCCGTTTATTTTAATTTATTTTAAATAACGGTGCCTTCATATTTGCAAGGAGAACTTTGCTCTAGTGAATCCCCGACGAGGCGAAGCCGTGGCACCACGCGGATTATAAAGTGGTGATACGTAGGCCTACCTCCATACATACGTACTTGCAAGAAAATTTCTTAAAGGCTTAGTACCAGAATTCATTCTGCTCGTGCCTCGCTCGTGCACCAGGGGTAGCCTCAGCTGACAATACCCACCTTTTTTCTCATTTTTTTGCTGAACAAAATGCAAAAAATATGCTTGTCACAATCATATTGAGGCACCCACAACGTAATCCCACAGGCCTACAAGCTGGGGCTTCTTTTTTCCAAAGTTTCCCGGTGAGGTCCAAGATCCACAGCCATAGATGCTGTAATGTGCGGACTCCCCATTAGAGGCATGATGAGATAGTTAATGATTCATTCTAATACTGGCAATTTGTAAATACCCAAGAGCTCCCGAGCTATTTTTTTTTTTTTTTTTTTTTGCCCCTAGACCCCCTGGCCTAGACGCCTCTGCCTACAGGGGAGCGCCTCGTCCAATCACGACGACTCGCCTCAGGCCCACTCAGTCCTTCATGTTGATGTATCACCCTCCCCCGGTGGAATGTTCCCTTAGTACCGCACCCCCCCCCCGCCCCCCGCCCCCCCCCCACACGCAGACACATACACACTTCGGTAAGTCTGGTGACGCTACTGCTGCTACTGCATCATTTGCTCAAGTTTGAAACTTGTTTTCAATTCCTTTTTCAAGGTAGACGCTATTTGAATGAAAAATCCAACTTTTTGATCGAGTCGGGAATCGAACAAAGCTCTATGGAATCGAATTACGAATCTAATGCCCATTGCCCACCAACTGCGAAGCCTGCGTTCTCTTGCGATTTTTAGCGCCAATTTTTTTTCGCAAGTAATTGCGCTGTAAATCGTTATTCATGCCATTGCCCACAGGCGCAAATATTCGCGAAACAGCTCACAGCTGAATTCAATTACGGACACAGAAGATTGGAGACTGGCCTCTGCACAAGACTAACAGAACATGCACCACGTACAGAGCCTTGGGAGTGTGGGCCGCGACGGGGACCACGGCAAAGAAGTGGTCCTGGACTCTGTCGATGATGATGCCTGCCTTGCCTTGGTACATACTATAATTGAGAGCATCACACGGAGACGGGACCGACCATGCCTAGCATACACGCTGTATTTTCCAGGGAACGATTGTGCCGACTTGCGCTGCATAGCACTCCTTGCGTATGCTTGCGATAGGCCTGCTCACTGCTTGCGATGCATTGCGAAAGACATTTAGCGCAGCCTCATGGGCGTCCGCAGAAAAAAATTCAGGGAGGGGCAAAAATTTTTTAGGGGGGAAAAAGCTCCTCGCAAGCATGGGTTGGCGCGGAGCGCAAGAAAATTTTTGCCCCCGAAGCCTCCCACATCGCTGGAAATGGCACTTCTAAAGCCTATCTACTGCATATAAATAGGGGTAACACTGAGTGAACTGTGAAGAAATGTTGATGTTAATTTTTCTTTGTTTTTTCTTTATTTTTCTTCGTTTTTTCAAATTTTTGATTTTCCAGGGGAGGGCAAGTGCCCCCCTTGCCCCTACCTGCGGACGCCCATGCGCAGCCTGGCTTGCGCTTTTTTTGGGCAGGTTCAAAAATAGCGCAACAGCTTGCGAAGCAATTTCGCAAGGAAAATTTCCGCAAGCTTTCGCAAGAATACTTGCCCACCGCTGCGCTACTTGCGCTATTTTGGCTTCGCAAGCTGGCGCAAGCAGTTTCGCAAGTTAACGCAGTTGGTGGGCAATGGGCATAACTTCACAGACCTCTTCTATTAGGATATGAGGATATCATGCCGCTAATCTTCGAAACGACTTGGAACAAGCAGATATAACGGTCATGACACCGAACAAACAAAACCAGTAAACAAATGTCATCACTGTGTTCGCTGCGCAAAGGCTAGCAGGGTAGGCGATCCGAAAGTGTATTAGCAATGCGACACATGCACAATGCGAGCTTATGGATGTACTCCACATGCGGCAATAGGCCTACTAATGTACGTACTTTCTTTGGTAGTAACGTCAGTCAATGCAGTGGTCTAACAGTTCGCGTTAGTCTGTTTTCATGAAATCTTTCAGCAATTAGCCCCGGTCAAAGAGCAACAAGAGCAGAAGGATGAGGAAGATTTTCTTTCATAATGTTAGCGGTTGATTCTGCCCCTTTGGCTGTATCATATTCCAAAGGATCGCAGCTATTGAAGAAATGTAAACGGCCGGTGAACAATGATTTAGAAGTTGATACAAAAGGAAACGGGAAGACCAACAACAGGCGTCGTAGCAACGGGCCATCGACTGTTGCCACAAGCCGACCATCCTCAGGAGCAGGGGAGATAGAGAGATGCCTAACTCCATTTAGAACTAAAAATGGAAAAACGAATCAATTGTGCAATGTTAAATTGCCCAAAATAACTGGTAACTGGAATGAAAAATGTGGTGGCCCCCGAACAAGCAAATCTATTCCCGTCGGAAGAAGAAAATCATCTGCCGACGTTAGGCTTAGTCTTCATACTTTTTCATCGCAGATAAAATCAAAGCAACTTCGACAGAAGGGGCTAAGAAATGGAGCGAATTCGCGCAATTTAGAGAACCCTAAGGCTACTAGGAGGAAAGGGAAGTCGCCTTATATTATTTATGCAATTATGCCAAACAACTTGCTTGAAGAAAAAAGGAAATTTTTTGCGAGTGGGTACAAGTGCAATCCTGTGTTTACTTATGACACACCAGCAGATGAATCAACATTGACACGCTATTCCCATGCATCCTACTCGCTTTTACCACAGGTAAATTTCAAGAGAAAAACTTACTAGCCTATGGAGTGACCATGTGTAGGGTGAATCAACGTAGGCCCTAGTCCGCAGTCTGCTGACCTAGTATTTGGGAAGCTTTGGGGCTTCCCATACTAGGTCAGCAATATACCCATTGTCAAAATTGGGCTACCGCACCTTCAAAAATTTTGAATGGTCTCGAACTTTCTCAAATTCACGTATACTCCTACATAATTGACCTCCATGGGTCCTTTATATGTTTAAGACCCTTCATTCTAAGATTATTTGCACTTAGTGTCCATAAAGAGACAAAAAATTTTGATTTACACAAACGATACTGTTTTGTTTTTTAAACATTCTATGAAACTGCTAAATCGTGTAACTAGGACGTTCACACTATTGTATGCTAAATAGCACGCATTGCTGTTCAATTGTGACATAGTCCATAGCTATGGTTACGTTCATGTACGCACATATGCGTATATAGCAACAATCACTGCAGCAACGCACGCAGACGATATTACTCTCACAGTAATATGCGGTCAAAAGTTTGTGTTGCAATAGCCTAGGCCTAGTTCAGGGAACAAAGTGTACGTGAGAACTAGGCCTAGGTACCCTAGGCTACGTAGGCCCTAGCCAATGGCTATGCCAATGGGGTAGCCATGAACATGGGTCACTTTTAGCCCTTGAACATGCTTGATGGTCCTGACTGCTTGCATACACAAATTTCCACACAAATGCCAATGGAGGTTTATGAAGGTGTATACAGTATAGTGAGTGTACCTTGAGTCGGTCGGTACCTTGTGTCGGTGACAGCCTAAAACTGTAAGACAGGCACGCTATGGCCAACAAATAAATATATGACTGTGAAAAAACTCAGCACTAAAATTTTGTCTAAAATAAGCATCTACTCCCATTTTTAGAAGATATTTTACTCAGGCTTGGATTACCTAAAGGTGCCTTGAGACCTTCTTTAAATGGCCTAAAAATTATTTTAAAAAAATTTTCCAAATCACTACGAACGGTCTCCTTCCATCATCTTATGATTTGTTTTTATAATGGTGATATCATTCATGGAATATATTTTGATATCACTCTTATGGGCTTTCATAATGTTTGGGTGACCGACTCAAGGTACCGTCCTTGAGCCTAAGGCATTTGAAACTTGTGGTGGCAATTTCTGTCTCTTGAAAGTTTGCCAACAAAATTCCATCTGACTTTCAGGGTCAAGAAAAAAACATGTTCATGGGAATAATGGATAAATTTAAATTACATATTACTACCTTATGTGTATCTTTTCATTGAAAATTTCCTTAATTGGCCGACTCATGGTACCACCATCATACAGTAGCCTTGTCAACAAGCACCTGGTTTATTTTGTTCATTCTTCAAAATCAAAGACTAGTGCAATATACAGTACACTAGCCTTGGCCTAGGTACCCTCTGCTCCACCTTTGTGATGGGTCTGAAGGCAGGGTGGGCTTGGCTGGTTTTGGACAGGCCTGGTTGGGAAGGTGTGCTATTGATAGCTTACACAAATTACACAATGTCTGCAATGAATTATGCAAAGTGGTGGGTACAATGGGATACAGGGCCAGTCTGGAAAGTTTATGTCTGCTACACTGAATTTTTAAGCTCTAGGACTGCCATTTCACCATTTTGAATGACTTTACTTTCTGGCTTATGCTGGACTGCATTGCAGAGAAAAATATTGCTCTAACAAGGTACAGGTACTAGGAACTATTGCTGGTTTGTGGGGGATGGGGTGTTATGAGAGTAGAAGTGGGCAGTGGTTATGGGTGGCAATCCCAGGGGGGACAGGGGACATGTCCCCCCAATATTTGAGAAATTGCCCATTGACTTTGACTTTTCACACAGTAAATTATTGGAAAATCTGGTCATGTCCCCCCCACCATATTGAGAACAAACCGCAGCTCTTGGCAGTGGTTCATTTTAATCATGCACAACTTACCTTGGGGGACAAAAAAAAGATATTTAAACTTTTGCCAGAGGCTGCTTCGGTTCATCTGTCCTTGTCATCTTTGACTCTGAATTTCATTTTAATAAAGTTTTGATGTTTAAATATAACTTGAATTTGTTTTTCAATCATATCACAGGCTGTTAGAATTATGGAGTCAGCTTTGGAGAGGTATGGGTGCTATGAAAAGTTTGAAGAAACGACTGCAGGAAGGAGATTAATGCCTCATGAATTTCAAGAAAGATTTGAGACATACCTTAAAGCTGAAAACCTGGAAAATCAAGTTGGATTGAACATGACCCCTGATCTCCTCTCAAGAGCCCTCATGACAAGAAGCAGAGGAAGATCTGTGATGAACATCAAGCTGAATATCCTAAGAGACTATTGGGCACAAGGTGTATTGCAGCATGAAATTGGTGAGTACAGTATATATTTTCTTGTAATTTCAAATTATGATGTACTGTAGGCCATTCTTTTCAGTTTTGAATGTTCAGACTTTGTGTGTACTGTATGCAGTGGGTTTGGTTTGAGGTCATAAGGCCAAGTTGATCTTCTTCACCTGCTTTCTCAAAAATTGCTGTAGCAAATTTTATTTATTTTTTAACCCTGTGCAAGCAAAATTTTCCAAAAAGATTGAGTCAATTAAACATTGAATTTTCTTCAAAGTTGGCAACCTACAAATCAAAACTGATGGCATTATTGTAATTTTTAGTACTAAAGACATGTATACTTAACTGACTGAACACTGGACAATTTAAGTACTGTACCATTCTGATGTAGAATTTTCCCAGCCAGTTTGGATGAAAAACAAAAAGTTAAAAGGCCTTGGCCTTGCTTTTTCTGAAAATCCAGGACATCATCTGTTTTGCTATTTTTTCACTTGCCTTTACAGAAACATATGAATTTCCACATTGTAATTTAGCATTGGAAATAGAGGGAAAATTTAAAAAAGAGGTGCAACTTTCCCAAGTGTTAATTTTATGCTTTAAAACTCATTCTTGATCCTACTCTTACATGGTACATAAATGGTTGTTGCTAGAATGACTGCAGTCCAATTGCTATGATGATCAGTCTCTGTCACACAGTACAGTACAATCTGGTTGATCTTGGTGTATCCTTGTATCCCCATAATCCTGGGAAGTTAAGCTGAAGCTACTGGAAAATGAAGAGATTACTGGAGAAAATTGAAGATGTGGCATTAGATATCCAACCACAGTTTTTGGATCTATTCTTGACTACAAAGTTGAAGTTATATTCAACTTGATTTGTCAAAGTTACTGTATAATACACATATGTACAGTAGTAGATTAGTTATCAGTATGCAACTAGACTACTGTATCATGGCATTTTCCAATTTCTCCAATGTCTCGACATCACTCTTAGTTGTGAATATTCTGTGCTTGATTGTCCCTACATTCAGGAACCCATTTTACCAGAGCTGAAAACAATAGACAGCAACCCTGGCATGGAAGTAAAGGAAAGAGGAAATTTGGTTTATTACCACTGAATCCAACCGAGGAAGGTTTAGCAAGCATCCACAGCGTCCTTGGACGTAAAGACCCTTGTTTTTGGAGGGCAGCACTTCTGTACTTCACAGTCTACAATGCCTCCCAGTTATCCTTTGCAGATCTATTCGAAAAGCTTGGTCGTTTTGTTCAGGATCCTGAGGTGAGGTGGGACTACTGTATGAGAGCCAAACGAGGACAAATAGATACATCAAAACCTGGTAAGTGGTAATATTATAGACCTTATGCATTGATGTTGATATGACATCATTTTGGTGGGTAAACAGTGAAGCACACTGCACTCACGATGTAGACTTGGATGTAGACTGCACGGGTGCATAGTAGACTTGTGCGCATATCTGACCAGTACAGAAATCAGCTATCTGCATTTGTTTGTGTAGGTTGCAATGATATGCGCTTACCTCCATGGAGGGGGGGGGGGGCACACAATCTGTTCTGTGACATATGCATAAGGTCCATAGCTAAATGGATCAAGCAATGGCATTTGGAGTAATAAACCCTAGCAACCAAAAGTTACTGTGGTTCAGTCCCTGGCGACTTGGCAAGGTCACAGTTCATTGTTTTTATTTTCCCTCCATGATTGTTCTACAATCTTCACATCTGAACTTACTTATCTAGTGAGAAGAATCCAAATTTGATCTGAATTTTTCAGTTAGTCAGCTATAAAGTAGTTATGTAAAAGGAGGGTTCCTGAACCTTGGAAAATACAGGAAATTTTATTATCACTTCCCAGGCTGGAAAAAGTCATGGACTGTTGTAAAAAAGTGACAAGTCATGCACAAGTCATTGAATTTTGAAAAGACTGTGTACTCGAAAATGCATGTACTGTACACAGCATGTTTTTATCGTGCATTTCTTTTCCCAAGAAACCGAATATAGTAATTAATACCTCGTAATCTGGTCATGAAAAGGTCATGGTACTGTAAGTCTTGTATTTTATTTGTCCTCAATATTCAGGACCTCTGTAGAAGCCATTGGTTTCCTCAAAAACTATGGTTGCTTGGTGCCATAAAATACGTAGCTATATTACTGTTACCCTCTGTCTCTTAAATCTCTCTCAATATCTTTTATGTATTTTTAGGTTGTTTCAACAAAGACCAAGTTTACCTGGATGGAATACTCCAGATTCTACGCTATCGACATGAAATAGACTTCCACAGTCTTGTGCGCTTGGGTAAAGTGTCATACTTAGATGTTGAAAGGTTGAAGCTGGAGGGAAACTTAGATTTACCTTCACTCATAATTCCATCTTTCATGCAAGATTTGAATGAGTATCGTAACAAGTTGACTGAAATTCTCCTGAAGAATGGACTCAGTGATATGGATTTGCGAGGGATTTATCCCAAGGAAATGCATGAACGATGATGTTGGTGTTCCGTACTTGAAGCCTGCGGACTTTGTTTTGTGCAATTACAATGCAGTCTTGTTTGTCTAAGTGGTGTGCTTTGTTATATCAAAATATGTCTGCATCCTGCATTTTCTTTGTCAGTTCCACTATTGTTCTGTAGTGGTAGCCACTCCCTGTATGGAAAGTACTGAGTCAAGCCTTGGACAAAAAACAATTGGTGGTGTGATAGACTTGCACACAGTTAAAATATTCAAAAAAGATCCAGTTGGTACTGTACTGCTTGCCTTAGTAACCTTGGAGATATTGAACAAAACAAAATAAATACAACAGAGGGGCCATCCCTCTTTATTGAATAATTTTGTCAAATAGTTGCAGAATTTTTTTTTACAGCAGAATGTTTTGTTTCCTTTTATTGGAGGGGGGGGGGGGGGGGTGTACTCTATAAAGTGAATTTTGTTGGGATAGAGGTTACTTGGTTTCTGAAAAACTTGGTTGAAATTTATTTATTCCATAGGTACTTTTGTTAGTCAGACATTCAGACTGATGAGTAGATGAAATCTTACAGTGTACATTACGTTAAGATATCTTTCTGTGCTTGTGAATATGATGTGTACTTGTTCCACGTAGTTAAGGAAATTTTTAAACCCAGTTTACCACTTGTATTCAAACCATACTCACAGTTTTGTTTTTATCCACTTCTTCTGGTTTCTGACATTAAATTGTAGGATTAAAAGTTGTGTCACTTTGCATTTACAGATTTGTGGTCAGTAAATACATTTTTTTACATCATAGTGAGGTACTGTCCCTGTTGGGCATGAAAGGAAATATTGTGTTTGTGATACATAAAATTTCTGTACTTGCTAAACCATGATTGATTTATGGGTAAAGAGTGATAGCCATGACCCATTCCAAATAAGGTAAATGGGTATCGCATTATTTTCAAGGAATAATGTTACCACAGCAAAAAATTCACGGATTCGTAGTGCATAAATATAGTAGTTTGATCTCTTAAACTTTGAAAACTTTTATAACTCTTGAAATGCATTTTTTTTTTTGAGGGGGGGGGGGGATGAGAGCTATTCCCCCATTTGATGAGGCTGAATGGTTTAATACAGTAAGGATAAAAGCTGTGTTCTATCTGTGTCATGTTGATGCAACTTAAAATTCTTACACACAAAACTACCTGCAAATAATGATAAGGTCTTAGTAGACAATCAGTGTCAAGTAGGGCAGTGTGCAGCCTGAGCCTAAGTTCACATTGTCTCAGTCATGAACCAGCCAAAGTAAACTATAGGTATCAAGCATCTTCCTATCTCCTCACACATTGTTGCCAGTAGTTTTGTTACATTGGAGATCTCATAAAATTTATGCAACACATTTAGCTCAAAGAGTGACTTCTCAAACTAAGAATTTCTAGTACAGTGTATTCTAGGTCTTCCTTACTATGTCAGACATTATGCACAAAAAAAACATCATCCTTCCAGTTGACCAGGAGTATGAGGCTGCTTTCACAGGTTGTATGGTCATTATAAGGTAACAATAAAATGATACATGCAAACAATTACAATACATGCACAAAGGGCTGAGCATCATTTTATAAATATTTTGATCTTTCTCAGACAAAGGAGGGGTGGTGGGGGGTGGGGGTACGAGTATGGTTCTGAGATTCCTTTCTTTAATACTTTGTAAATGTACTGTAATTGTGCTTGTGTAAAAGTCAAGCATCCATGGTTTATTTCATGCTGTGACTTCTGAAAACTTGTTTGTAACTTTCAGGGATTCAGTTATGGAGGATCCTTCCTCAATGCTACCAGTGCAATTTGTGTGCTGTGGGTAAAGCTCAGACGCCAGTTTTTCTTTCTTTCTTAAACTCAGTGATGAAGTCTTGCCTTGTGTGCTGAGGAATTGATTGAACTGCCGTGATGCATTCATGTTGCACTTGTGAGTCTCAGTAAAGTGGTTATTTTCTCTGCACCATAGATTTTTGTGACAAAGATTTGGTCTGCCTAGGAAACTTTTTTCTGATGAAGGAGGTGAAGTCAAAAGATGAAGTTAAAACTGATGAATTCAGCTTTACTATTTAGTTGTTACATGGGTATGAGAGAGGAATGGCACAAAATAATGAAATGAACTACAGTGCTAGGTAATAAAGTGACTAAATATTTTCCTCTGTCCCGTTCAGATAGTATAAATTAAATTGATACATGTTATACCTGGGGCGGCCCCAGGATTTTTGTGTGGGGGTTGGCGGGTGCACTGGATTCACCCATTGTGGGAGAGAGTCGTATGTCTGAATGACACAGATAAAAAAAAATGGTTCTGTCAATATTGTGTACGAGTTTCTTTATCAAAACTGTGAGGAAGAGAGCAACAGTGAGATGTCTGTGATAGAATATTAAAGGCATGGTCCACCTTAGTATGTGAAAATTTTAGTCTTGGAAATTTTTGGGGGTGTACGTGCACCCATGGCACCCCCTCTGGATCCACCATAGTTATACTTCTGAAGCAATATCTGTTATCATGATCTACTAGAAGGTGTATATGAATATGTTTTGAGAATTTTAGGACATTAAATCCAGTGATCTCTGGTCAAGGTATGTGGTGTGATTTTGGTTATTGAAAAGTTCAAATGTTTATCAGATTTCCCATTTTTAAGTATGCTCAAAGTTACATAGTTTGTTCACATGGATTTGAGATACGTCGGTATGTCTCATATTTCCCCCCTTTCTGTCCTCCAGTTTTGTCTTCTTGCTAGACTGAGAGTGAAGAGGAAGGGGAAATTGGGAGTTAGGGAGGGGACAGTAAATCTGTTCAGGACCTCAAATGATAGCAGCCTTAAGAAGTAACTGTTAAAACATGGAAGTACTACCTCCTAGGTAGTAATTCCATATTTAAAAGTACTGCAAGCAGTTCACACTACAATTAGGGTGCTATCATTGCCAAGGTGAAAACGGATTTCTGTGTACTTTGAGGAAATTGATAGTGGACACATGTGAATGTTTAATGCGAGTTGACCTGTGTTTATTAGCAAAGGTTGGATGCATCCGTGTGTCTGGCTCTGTTTTACGTGGAAAAAGTTCTTTGAAAGAATGTAATTTTATTGATATCATTGTATTAAATACAAAACAAATCTTTTTGTGTTATCCATCTATTATAGTCCACCACAGAATTTCAAATATTTATCTTTATGTAATCACATGTAATGGTGTGTCAGAAAAAAAAGAATGTTATGTGCGCTAAATGTAATGGCTTTGGGCCTTGTGTAAGAGAAAATAAATTTAAAACATCATCGGACTCAAAAACGTTTGAAGTCTTTCTCCTTTTTAAATTCTGACAGAGTCCTTAGTAAGTCTGCAATGTGACAAACTTGCAATGCGTGATATTCTATCAATTCTATGCAGCAGTCCCATCACTGCTTTTAGTTTTCTCTTCAAATTGTTCTTCTGGATACAAAGTCTCACATGAATGCAGCAATTGCTGAATTTCTCTTGAAGTTCTCAGAAATAGATTATGCCCTAAATCACCATAGTGTACGCTAACGTCACGTTGTGCACATAGCAGTTGCGTAACCATGCAGCGTGTAAACAGTACCATCGACCACATAGTGAACAATGTTATCTACACATGTGTACATGTATGCATTATTCTCTTAGAGGTCTCAATCAATTCCATATATTTTGTAACATAATGTTACGTGAGTTAAAACTCTATTTTACTATTGATCGCATAATACAATGGAACTACTACCTGTTGATTCATCGCTAGGATTAGCTAGTGCACTCTAGATTGATTGCAAAGAGTCTTACGATTGTGACGTATTTACTATCATTGTTATTCCGACATTGTCAAATTGGCTACTCAATATTACAAATCCTTTAACTCCAATAGAACAATGACAAAATCACTTTGTTAATGACAATGTTTTTCAGTGTGTAATCCCATTTTTCAATCGATTTCTTCTAAAATTAAAATGTTTTGCTTGGTAGTCCTTTCTGCCCATGTCACCCAATCTGTCAACAACTGCAAATCAAAATATGGATTATATCGATCATCGATAAAGTATTGCTGGTGTACGCACCTGGTGTTATGTACACATCTAGAACCATGAATTAAGTTCCATTTGCGAACATAACCTGGGTTTTTTCTTTAATAATTAGAGAACCCTCATTTTCGCGCTATACATCTTCCTGAGGAGAGTGAGAAAGGTGGGGTAATAAGAGGGTACTAGTGAAGATTTGTCGATACAATTTGCTCAGGAGATAGGCTTACTACTCATAAATGTGCGTAACTTGCCTTGGTGAAGATGATACTAAAATTAAACTGTCCTGAAGGCCGACGGGAACGGGGCTTGCATCCGTTATTTCGTTTTGGGTTTTCGGTTTTTCCTCACTGTCGGTAAGAAAGTGTTTGTCAATCAAGTTGCCTAATCATTAATCAATCATCACTTGAATGATCGTTTACAATTAGCGTTGTCAGTTTCGGCGGAAATAGGGGAGGGGGCTGCGGGACTCTGGCTTTCAGCCCCAACAAAAGTGATAGTACGTTTACTCCCTCCTTATCCGCAATTTAACCAGGGCCTTACATTTATCTTTAGATGCAACTTTGCTATGTCTGTGGAGTGTTATTACCGGCAATCAAGGAGACATTTTAGCCCATTTTTGTGAGGTGAAGGGGGGGGGGGTACACTACGTATCAAAGGATAGTGGCGTTTTTGTTAGATTAAAAATGAAATAGCTAATTGAGATGTGATCCGATGGACCAGTCAATTGAAAAAACTTAGTCTTCGAACCTACCCCGCCTTATCACCGGGCCCCTCGCATTACGCCCATCCGTCGCACTCATGATGATTCATGGAAAGCGATAGAGTTTTGATACTTATATTTGCAGTAAGCTCTTCTGAATTGTGTTATTTGTGATAACTCCTGACCTGTGTCCAAGGCGGAAGGGCAAGTTCGGCCATGCCAATGGTCCGCTCCGGATAGTAGCCTACAAGAGTAGTGTGGTGAGACTTCTCAGTGGAGTTTTGATAATCTTTCATAGAGCTTTCAAAAGCCCTTCAAAAACCGTCCCAGGCAGTCAGTCATGCGCTTTACATAATATTCAATACGATCTTTTATGAATAAATTCTATCATAAACAGCAGGCAATATTCGATACTCCGTTCATGGGGGTAAGAGGCGGAGAGAGTGAGGAATATAGTAGAAGCTGGAGCGCGTGATCCATTTTGGTAAACTGAGACAGCCACATTGATAAATTATGCACCTTATAATAGATTTAGGTTTCGGGACCAGTAAGCCACAGACTTGGGCCTTTTTTTGGATTCTGTTTCATTCTGCCGGACGATGAGCAAGTGATATTCGCCTTCTCTTTTCGACTACTGCTCGCAGAGGGTAACGAGGCAGAGATGTTGTATAACCGCTACCAATCTACCCCGCGGATCGGACTCTGTTTGCTCAGCTCCTCAGCTTCCCAAACCACCTGAACAAGGAATATGCCGTACAACCTGCTACGTAGGCAACTACCAATCCTGCTCCCGACACTGCCATGTAGTCACCCCAATAAAGAATTGTATAGTAGACTATCCTATTTCCTGAATGGATCTTGAGAATCATGTCACAGAATTTTTCTCACTCAATTGTAAAATTTACAAGGAGCAACTGCTTGGTTTACCTTGAATATGCAATATTTATGTCCTAAAATATTATGCCTACTTGGAAGAGAAATAAGAAGACATCTGTGACATTCAGCTATTGTTTCAAAATAAGTTCGGGGCGACTGCTTTTGACCTTTAACGTCCTTAAAGACGGACTGAGTGTGTCCCAGTTTAAAGCATTTTCCCAAAGGCCGACCATATGGTCGAATTCTTGCTCTATACACCCTGCCAAGACAGCTGAAGGTAGCAAAGTACGTCCTGATTCGGACAACCAAAAACTGCATCGACAGAAACAGAACTGACAACAAGCAATATTTTAAGCCACCGGAGTATTTCCAGATTATTTGATCGGGATCTGATCCGGAACCTCACGACGAAGCCGGACACACAACCATCAAGCCACCTTTACCGTTTAAAACCTTGTTTGTTTCATTTTTTCAAAATGCATTTCAGTTCTGACAAGTATTCATCAACAAAGTTGTGGCGCCTGGTGCATGGGAGGGGGGAGCAGGAACCATGGCCCCACGTCGGAAAGACTACTCCTCCCCAGCTTCCTCGTCTGGGAAGTTTTCCAGTATGGTCGGGAAGCCTCAATGGCTATAATAACGTTTGTAATCCCGACGTATTCCTTAGGTTTGCCCTCATAGAAGGCCAGTATTTAACTAATTCTAAATTTCAAAATTTTGTGAAATAAAAAGTCAAATTGCCACGTTTTGTCCAATAAAAACCCAGATTTTTCAATTTTTTTCAAAAGAAACTCAAAATTTTTAAATTTCTGTAAGAAAAACTGAACATTTACAAATTTTCTTCAATGGAAGTTTTTAAATTTTCTTTAAGAAAAACCCTAAATTTTGTTTGACCTCCTTTCGGCAACCCGTCACCTTTGTCAGGGTTTCTGGTTCCCACCCTCCTCGGCCCCCGCCCTCGCCCGTCTGCAATGGCGTCACTCTTGATAAAACATCTTGGTTTCTGGAATGTTTTCTTAAAAAAAAAAAAATATTTCAAACATAAACATACTTGAAAACTATGAAACTGTAGGCACCATTCAGTTTGTACCTTAATACAAAATAAAAAATAAAGCGCACCCCCCCCCCAAAAAAAATCTTTGAAATGAGACGGGAATATCCTGCCTCAGAATGGAGATTCTCCAATACGTAAAGTCTCCCTATGGCTTTGATCAACCAAGGAGGTTCTAGAACCCAGTGGCGCCGGCACGGGGGGGGGCATGGGGGGCGCGTGCCCCCCCAATGAAAATTTTTTGAAAATTTTAAAATGATCCCAAAAGGCGATTAAGCTATAGATTTTTGTAGGGGGTAGGGTGAGGTGTGCTTCAACCGAGTGATAGATCTATTCAATCATTTTCTATCACAAATGTTTCTCAAACTATCAGAATTTTCTCAAATCCTTCGCAAACTATCAAAAATTTCTCGCGCTCCGCGCGCTTCAAACCTTATGACTGTGTTCTAATTATCAATATCTTCTGATAGCAACTCCCGGAGAAGGACAGCAGCAAAAGTTGAAAGCTGTTCATGAATGAACAGGTAAAAGACTGGCTTTTTGAGTGACATGTAGGTTTGTTGGGCAATTGAAAGTGTCTCGATGCAGATTCTGAATGCAGGTTTTGTCATGTAAATCTCATTTAATGAAAAATTTCGCGCGCTTTGCGCGCATGCTTTACGGATTGCACTCCATCTCATGACCTTTATTAACATAATAATACATGGAACTATAATCACCACAACTGTAGGGGCCTATAGCTTCAATATGCGATCTTTCAATTTAAGTTGTTTTAGCATGATTTGGAAAGTTGAAATTACGCATTTGCCGTTATGTATTTTCCAATAAAAAATTTTACCGAGCACTTTGCGCGCTGCCATTATCGGTACATATGGCAGACACGTAGCCAAGGGGGTGAAGGGGGCAGCCGCCCCCTTGAGCATATTTTTGGTTTTTTTAATGTTTTTTACAATATTGCTAGCGTTTCCCCTATTTACATGCTGTAAAATAGGCTTGGGAATTGCCATTTCCAGCGATCTGGGAGGCACTTTGGGCCAAAATTTTCTTGCGCTTTGCGCCAACTCATGGTGGCGCAAAGCGCTGAGAGTCTGTCTGTGCGCTTCGCCCCCCCCCCCCCTTGAGAAATTCCTTGTTACGCCTTTGATAGATGGTGATTTTTAATACACTTACGACAAGAAAGCATTCTGAAAAACGCCTTTGTTAGTCCTTCACCCCTTTTACTATACCTATCAGCGAGGTCTAATATCACCTTCCTGCACCAATAGTCTCCCTCCCGCCCGTTCCCCATTGCTGGAAGCTGTTCATCTGGATTTTCGTTCAAAATTAGTAAAAATACGATAGATGTGAAGTGCTCTACTCTATATTATCATTTGGATATCAAGTAATAAGCATTATGCCATTGCTCCACTTTATGTACTTTATCCAGAGCTTCCGGAAGGTCCTATACAGGTATCTGTCAGCCTTAGATGCCTTTTTATAATGCACAATGAAGGGGAGGAAAAATTTCGCTATAGTCCAACAATGTTTCTGTGGACTCCCGCACGTATTTTTGGGTAAAAACTTTGCCAATAGAAGGCGGTAAAGTAGCCAAAAGGGAGTCTTCAGGAGGTTTGTTGACAACGTATTCTTCTCTTAGACAACATGCTCTCCTTTTTCACCTAACCAAAAATTAGAATTCACTAGATTATGGACATTTTCCAGCTATATATGATCAGCTCCAAAATATTCCGAAAGATAGCACCATTTTGCATCTAAGGAACCTTAAATAAGCAAAAATTTCTCAAAGGGGAGGGGGTTACCCCCTCCCCTTAGACCTCTCCCCCAGGACAGCACCTTTATGTAGTACCAAAGAGAAGATCCTCACTGCTGCATTCAAAACGCAGGGCGCATAAAAAAAACGAATATTTAAGCGTCGCCACTCAGTTGGAAAAAACATCCAGCCAGTCGGAAAAATTAGAATTCACTAAACTATGGACATTTTCCAGCTATACAGGTATGTGGTCAGCTCCAAAAATATCATAAAGATAGCACCATTTTGCATCTAAGCAACTTTAAATAAACAAAAATTTCTCAAAGGGGAGGGGGCACCCCCTCCCCTTAGACCCCTCCCCCAGGACGGCACCTTAGTGCAGTGACACCTCACAAAGGAAGGATCCCCACTGTGTATACGAACGTAGGGAGCACACGAAAAAAAAAGAACGCATTTTACGCAGACTTGGGAGGTTAACTGAAGTGCCATTACGACATCATCTGTTGTGCCCCCCCCCCCCCCCCAATCACCAAAGCCTGGCGGCGCCACTGCTAGAACCTCCTTGGATCAACTATTCATTGCCTATTTCAAACCAACCGATATCGCAGTTTAAAACTTCTTGGAAGCTGGTTCAAAGTTAAAAATGGGGAGAATCTTGACTTTTTCCCCTCCCAGAATTAATGCCCCGTCCTCTTATGCACTATTTCTGCTGTATTGAATCTAGATGGACACTGGCTGATCAGACGTAGAATGCAGGAATTATCTCATTCTACATTGTCGGTAATATTCACGTTCGCCCGGCACATATGACCTTACACTGAAAGAAAGCATGATGCGTTGAAAGTCAGCGACTTTGTGATCATCAATGGCTTCAGTGATTTTACGGAATAAACGTTTCTGTTTTGGGGAAAGTGAATATTTCTAAAACATGAGTTTTAAAATGAAGAATGTTTAGAAGCCACTTACATGGCATGGAAAGTGCCGCTTCCGCAATCTAGGAAGCACTTTGGTTAAAATGGTGGCGCTGCGCTTAGATGCTGTTTAGAGACCCTATAGTACTATAGTGGTACCTATAGTAGTCTGCAGTGGCCAAGTGGTTAGAGCATCTGACTTGCAGCCGGAAGGTCGAGGGTTCAAATCCTGGCGGGTCATACCAAAGACTTTAAAAATGGAACCTACTGCCTTTGTGCTTGATGCTCAGCATAAGCAATGGAGTAGAGAAAACAAGCCAGTGAGCCACAACTGGAAAAAAGGCCGTGGTCGTCTCGACTTGAACCAATTGGTTGGAAACTGGGACGTTAAATCTCATCTAACTAACTAACCCTAAAGTAGTCCCACTATAGGTCTCTAATACTTTTGCATATGAAAGGTTCACTTTTCGTAAATCGAACCCCCCCCCCCCCCATTGAAAATGTTGCGTACAGGTCTGATAGCTCCGCCCGCCGCATATATAGCCTGTTGCTAAGTTTTATTTGTCATTATCATTTACCTGTAAGCGTATTTATTTACTATTTTGTCTACTTTGCATGTTTCTGTGCTGCTCAACAATCCATCTTTAAATTTCTTTTATGAACACATGTTTTACTGTTTCTATAGAAACAGTAAAACAATCTGTTTACAATGTGAATTAAAAAAAAACGATGAACCAGATATTCGACTTCCATTCTTGGCAGGCTACACAGGTACGGAATATTCTTGATCACTTGTTGGTTTGGGACGCCTTTAGTTGGGGCTGAGGAAACTGAGTTTTTTCCACGGGAAATTTTTACGAGTAATCGACTAAAGGGAGGTTGAAAGGTGGTAACCTACGCAAGACAACAAATCTTTGACCTTAGCTATCAAAAAATGCTAGGCCTAAGATAAGCAGCTTTGGGAATTCAGAAACAGTGGCGACACAAGGATTTTAAAAATAGGGGGGAGAGGAAAATGGGGGAAGGCAGAAGGAACTAGTGGGGAACAGTATATCAGTTGAGTAATTCTTCAAGTTCATGATTTAATCTGGTGACTGGGTAAGAGATTTCACTGTGGAAAATCTGCTTCATACTACATCCCTCTAGAAAACGTCATTGATCGGGAATCACTCTGCAGGATGTTTGTCCGATTTGTTTGTTGACCTATTCTCCCATCATCATTTCAAACAAATTCACACCATTGACCGATTAGTTGCATTTTCTGGCGAGGTACAATTTTACTGACGAATTTTCCCTCTTTGTTTGTCTGCCTTTATGCATGTACGCACTTGAACCAAACTTGGCATTTCATTGGTCATTTGACTCCGGCTCGTGTACAAACTAGATAGGTGAATAGAGCCATATACACCTCAGTATATTAAAGGTGCCTCAAAGTCGTTTGATGGAACTTGGAAGGAATTATTGTTAGAAAATAACTTTATTTTTTATTTAACCAGATTATACAGCTACACCAACTCACAATTATTTCCATTTATCCATTAAAATGATTAGAGCTAATTGCAGGGGTGGCTGATTTCAATCAAGTCGATTTAAATCACTGATTTTAAATCACAACTTACATCACTTGATTTAAAAAAAATAATCACTGATATAATTCACAAATGGAAAATTTTGCGTTAAATAGCAACTTCAATTGGAAATTGCTTAAAATCTCCCATTCAACACCTGCAAAAGATTAAATATCTTGTCTAACTTCATTTTAGACCTAATTTACCCAATACTGCCACAGTGCAGCCT
Organism: Holothuria leucospilota; assembly: GCA_029531755.1. Taxonomy (NCBI): domain Eukaryota; kingdom Metazoa; phylum Echinodermata; class Holothuroidea; order Aspidochirotida; family Holothuriidae; genus Holothuria; species Holothuria leucospilota. The sequence goes on from CM055965.1 coordinate 46,542,076, forward strand.
TTCAGCAATTCATGTGTTGCTTCGATACTAAACACTCTGCAAAGCAAATGCTCTACGAATATGGTATCAAAAAAGTCACTGGTGGGTGCTGCACTTGTGTCTTGGTGTATTCTTAACTCTTTTTGTGCTGGTATGCATTGCCCTTTCCGGCAAGAAGTGTCAACTAAGCTGAAAACAAATCTTGCACAATAACAACGAGTTACTTTGTCTGCATATAACATTCCCTCATCCCAACCAAGAAGACTCTTTATTTCCATACCCCACCCTTTAGAAAGTGACAGGCATAATAGAAGATTCATCTTTAGGAGCCTATATGTTTCTCAGGCTGGGGTCTACAGGTACAAACGGAAAGGTAGGGGAGAGAAGTTAGCAAATCATTGGTTTTAGTGGAGAAGCGCAGCTGGAGGGAAAGAGGTCTACTATCTGAAAACAAAATTTTTATACACACTGGACGGTCAAGTCAGAACAATTCTGAGAGTGCCATTTCTTACTACGTGGGGCAAAGACACCCCAGTGCCGTGTGCTGGCTATTCCAGCCCAGCCGTGGTGGGGATGATGTCACCTGTGCTGATTACTAAATTTGTGGTGGAGGTTGAACGTGGTTTCCACTGTCCAAAATTCTCAACGGATAGAAATAAGTACGGGGCCTTGGTTCTGCTAGAAAATCCATGCTAAAAATAGTGATCGCACACTCACATATGGTTCTATAAGTTTTCCTTGAGAGAGCTTTATAGCAAGTGAAGTAACGCCCCATAAAAGAGAATTGTTGGTCGGCATTCACAGGGTGCCACAACATAAAGTCTTTCTGCTCCAAGATTTTTGAAAAATGTTGACTATCTTGCAAACGAGCTAGCATTCCATTAAAGTTTCATGTAAGAAATAAAGAGGATGAATTAGCAAAAATTAGCATATTTAGTTAAAAAAAAATGAAGATGTAGGCCTATGTATATTGTTGTATCAAATGAAATTAAAAAAGTAAAAAAAAAATTGGTTTAAATAAAAAAAATCTGATTTAAATTAGAACAATCCGCTTTTTATTAAAAAAATCAAAACTAAATTGCCAACCCTGCCTTATTAGCAGATAATTTTTTCACACATTGGTGAACCTATATTCAAAACATACTGCACTGCCTTTGAGGAGGATAAGAGAGTTCCTATCTGATTGCATTCTTAATATCGCCTTTTCTCTCTGTTCCAGGTAAGCTACTCTATCCCCTGTCCCAGTACCCCTAATTATTGATCTTTATAAAGCACCTGTATAATAGAATAACGATCGCATCAGATTTAATGGCCTGTTGGGGAAGCTTTTAGTTCTCCACAATCTGTCAGTGATTGTCACGCGCATTACCTGCCCAATGAATTACATGATCTCCGTATTCACACGTGATAATTAATCCCCTCACTTCATCAGTGTTGCATTTCATGATGATGGACACAAAGTTAGGTGGACGGCCACCAAATGGAAATCTATTTAATTTTAAATTTTACGTTTTTAGCGGTTTAATCTAATACCCCTCAGGTACAACGCGCCTCAAGCGCACATATCGGCCGACAAAACTTCAAAGGACTTCACGAATGCACGGCTGTATTCGTCACCGTTATAATTAATGGAATCTGTTCATGGCCTTTGATGTGGGGCCGATTTGTCACTTAAGTTGAGTAACCAAGTAATATCGTCACGTCCTCCCTTCTTATAAACGGTAAATTTACCCTAAGCAACCAAGATATTATTCATACTTTTTCTGTATATAGTACATTATGTTCAGCGTAAAACTCCCAACCCCCTAACCCTCGATCGATCGCAAATGTATGAGTAAGAACAATCGTCTGCTCTCTGTATGACTGCAAATATTACATTGCGACAAAGTAAATAAATTTGGGTGCTAAAACTTGATGAATTTGTCAACGTAAATTATATTTACGACGAAATGTAATCTCCTGCCGGGATATTACAACCGACTCGCATCGAGATGTGTCCGCCTGCAACCGGGAATTTTCTCTAAGACTAACGAAGTGGCATTTAATAGCCTCTCCCTTTGTGTGACAGACTAGGGCTGTCACCTATTTATCCTTTTTTCTTCTTAGAATTGACGTATTACCGCAATTTTGATGTTCACCTGAGTTATCGCTCTAGCCACGTAGGACCACCACCGTAATAAAAAGGAGAAAATTGTCGTGCTTTCGACATAATTTACAATGCCTTGACTGTCTGTTGCCAACATTATTGACCATAAATTTTAAGGCTCACTTAATTATTCGATGGACTACTCGCTCTTTCTTAGAGGAAAATATCACCGCATACATTGACAAGAGGCCTCATTCGTTAAATCTTCTTTCGAGTGCTATCCACTAAAGCGACTACACACGAGTCTAACAGAGGGAGCTAAACCACTTTAATTCCCGTAATTCACACTTTTACAAGGAATTTAGTGACATGTGATGCAGGTATCTATTTATATTTAACTGGAATATAGTTAAACTTTTAAATTTGTCACGACAAATCCTGCAAACCCTGTGTCAAAACTTCCCCAACTCTTTCTCTGGAAAGAAGTTACCTTAGTGAGGGATGAATTATCAACCTCTCGATTGTCTTTGAAATTCACTAATTTTGTGTTCTTTAAGTTTCATAATTCTTTAATGGCAACATACATTGTCGTGTATAGCTTTTCACAGAACTCAAGGTTTTGCCAAAAGTGCAGATTGCAGGATAAATGGCATTACTAGGCCATTTGAACATTCCTTATTTAGTGCCATCATACTTCAGAAATTAAAATTCACAGAAAATCATTTTGCAGTGGTGGAATAGGACTTTCGTAGCTTATGGTAGGTCTCTATGTGGTAACAAGTTGAAATCACAATAAAATGCGAACTAACACCAACCTGCCAACCGTTAAAATTACAGCCTAAGCATACGTCAGCACATGTCCCAATTCTTCAAGTCCCTACAAAATTCATCTCTGTATAATCTCACGCGGTGTCAGAAAGAATTCTAAGAAGCAGGCAACTGAACCAGTTGAATTTTAGGAAAGGCAATGAATATTAAAAGAAAGTCATTAAATTTTTAGCCTTGCTAGTAGCTTAACATTCTCACCGGCCCAGCTTGGCAATAGAACTTGGGGTGATGGAATCCTATAATTTGTCCAATGTTTCTTTTGAAATTATTCGTTTTTCCCTGCACTGATGTATATACATTCAGCAATGTTTCGGATCGAGATGTGTCAGAGAGAAGCAAGTTTTTCATGCCCGTGTCTCCACCATACTGTCACAGACAAATTTTCTTATACCCCTTAATTTACTTGACAGGTCTCATTAATCCATCATTGGTTATTGCATATGCAGCAAGAAACATGTCACGTCATTGGTGGTCATATATCATGCGCAGAACTTCTCCCCCAATACGCTTTCTCCAATTAAAATACCCAACAGTCTGGTAGTAGGGTAACGAATTCGTCTGTTCATGTGGAAGACGATCATAACATCATATCATCCTCGGTAGACGTAGAATTAAAATTCCTGGCATAGTTGAAAGGTCGAGATGAACTGCTGTACAACTATATAAGGGCTATGCGTATTCCATTTTTATATGGGCAGGTAAAAAAACCTTAGAACCCATAGAGAAAGGGACATCGTATGCGCAAATCTATGCCATGAAAAATTTATTTGGCAAAATTTTTACACTGCTTTATCGTGTATTATATATCATTTCATATATCTTGTATCATATATCATTTCCAAAGGAACGTTAAACAAAGGTTAGCAAAGTTTAGGTCAGTAAAATTATGCTGTAGATATGCAAACAAGCCTTCGAAAATTCTCCTTTCCCAATTAATTTTATGCATAGGGAATTATTTTTGACCACGCTCTTTTGCTCCGAATTGAAAATTCGCAAGGGAGCTAACCGTTGCAATTAGTAAGACTTTGGTCGGGATATGGAGACGAAACTATACCATAACTATTTAAATGACTTTCAGCAGCAGATGTAAAGGTATACGTATAAATACAACCGTGTCAGCACTCTCCATCGGACGGTCCGGAGGTCCCGTATCTTCCCCCTTAATGAAGTGCAGGTATGGTTTCTAACTGGGCTTTATCCTAATCAAAGCATTTGGCAGGGACCGACTTTCGACCGTCCTTTTTGCTCCTGAAACGTCTTGAGAGTCTATAGAGATTAAGCGATATTTCGTAATCGATTCCTTCTTTTGGAAAGACACCGTGTATAGTATATGTTCCTTTTGAGCTGTTCTTGAGGTTAGACAAGAGCCAAGCATGACAGACACACTTAGATGCAAAAGTCTGAGGGGGTGGGGGAACTTGGTCAGATAAGGGTTTGCAAAATTTAGGGATGGAACTGTGCTTCCACGTGTCAAAATAAAAGAGCCGTAAAAGGGAGCCCAAAAGTACTATACTTGAAATTTATACCCTGAACTTTAAGAATGTTCTTCCTCATGACCGAACAATAAAACTTGTGGAGATCCACCATACACGAAGGAATGGAACGGTTAAAAGGGGGGGGGGGGCAGTTCTCTCTCATACCTGTAGCCAAACAAGGTACTAAAGAGGGGGCGATAGCTTCTAGCGGGGGTGATATTTGTTTGTAGGGAGCGAGATATACTAAAATGCATTAAGGTATAGGTAATTTTAAATTTTCTAGGGGGCGAAGATTTTCACAGGGGGAGGAGTTACTCTGTTCCCCCACCCCTCCTTGGCCACGGATTTGTTGTCTCTTTGATTGGAATAAAAGATATTACTCCTTCCATTCCGAAATTTCCCGACGTTATTCCCATGTCTGAAAATTCCCCGAAGATCATCCCAATTGCCAGAATGTTAAGTATTTCTGTTAAGTGGAAGAGCTGGGATAGTAGGTCCTTAGAGCAGTTTCAGGTCTTCGCCTGTGGGACTTTTTATACCTAGAATATCAGAAAAGTAGGTGAGCTGCTGCACAGGAGCAAAAATTTGAGGAGTCTAAGGCATTTTAGCCAATTTCTTGTATTTTATCCTCCTGTAGTAAATACACGTGTTTTAGTGAAATGTCGAAGGAGGGCGAACCACTGCCCTTTAGATGAGGCTTTTAATCTTCATAAGGTACAAATTTGAAAAGAGGTAAAAGTGATTCTTCTGATTTCCTCTGATTAACGCAAAAGGCCGGGATAGCCTGTTCCAAGTGAAAACTTCTACGTTGAAGATATAAAGCGGTACAAAAAGGACCAAATTTAGCGTTCAGTCAATGGAAAAATACAGGTGGCGCGCTACCATATAGAGTACCAATATTTTTTTCCAGATGTGAACATGAGTCCTATGTACATTAGGACCACCATTGACTGCAATACCGCGTAATACTCGATAACAACTGGACGTAAAACCATCACCCAGCCCCCTCAAGCACGCATGGTATGTGCTTACTTGTAGACTTCATAAAACTCGGCACAAGTCGATTTCAAGGAAAGCGCCCTCTCGACGGCTAAAACCTTACAACATACTTGCCTGAAAGAATACAAATTTTACTCAACTTGCACATCGGCATGGCCGGCTACTACATTGAAAAAGTTAAATTTATCATGATCTCAATGCATTGTTTTTATTGCAAACACCTTTTTGCATATTACAATGAGTACTGGCAAATGAACATAGTTATATTGTAGACTGAATGTGCAGGGTGAAACATTTTTGAACCTTCCAGTGATTCGTAAATAGATAATTACTAAAGTAAAAGATGTCAAACTCATAAGCACTTTTCAAGAGACAGGCAGAGAATTCATTGAAAGAATGAGGGGGTCACATGATGCTATGTATCCTACAAATTTTATTGAGCACGGTATTCGGGGAGTAACCCACAAGATGGGTGTAAGAAGGTAATTTTGAAGCCGATGCCAGGAGTATGATAACTAGCACTCCGTGATGGAAGATCTATGAACAAATCAACTGGTTAATTTTGACTAACTACATGGTGCCCGAAAGTTATCATCGTACATGCATTTAATGTAATCAATATAAAGACTCCCATCTCTGCTTTGTAAGACACCAAAAGCTACTTTCAACAGTCAATACAATATGTACTAGTTCACGCTAAGTTTTGAAACCAGACCTTCAGCTATCATTCTCATGAGTACAGGTACGCACTTGTGAGATGAATTATATACAGCTAATGTTAATAACACACATTTTTGTTGTTGTTGTTGTTGTTGTTGTTGTTGTTGTTGTTGTTGTTGTTGTTGTTGTTGATGTTCAAAAGCGAACATCGACCATTCACTTAAAGATGACTGGGATCCAAAACTATCAAGTAAGGTGTATCAGTGAAGTACAAAGCCTATCAAAATACAAATTACTGAAACACATTCCCAGTACTGTGTACAAAGGGGTGGGTGCTAGGAAGGCAATTACCCCCACCCTGGTGAGAAAAACTGGGTACAAAAGGAGTCAGTCAGTAGAACTGGAAACATATCCCCACACATCCCTGGGAATTTCTAAAATCCTTGGCATGCCACGGCACATTCCTAAATATACATACACATTTTTGGGAAGTTTATTTTTAAATTATTGACTGCTTTCATTCAGATCACCTGCACAGTACAAAATAAACCTTCAAAATATACAAAAGTACGATAAGGAAAAATTGCAGTAATTGCTTTTTTATAACTGTAAAAAACTTAGTCAAAAATGAGTCTTACAGCTTTTCAATGACAAGTTCACTATGCAGTGCCAAACAGAGCCACCACTGTTGGGTGCTAGGGCACTAGCACGGTCTCTTCATTCTTCCTGGTCTTTGGGGAAGCCGTAAAGTGGTTAAGAACCGGGCAGTCCTCCCATCCTCTTAACAAAGACATTAAATGGTGGTCCAGAGAGCAGATCTGGAATAATTAGAACTGTTTTGTCATCTCTGCTGTGCACTAGTCAATAACAGGGGATAGTCTTGCTCCCATCAATCTGTGACCTACTTGACACGATTGTGAAGAACTAGGAGGGGCTTCCCATCATGAGTGGAAAAATTGTGAAGCTGTGAAGCTAGGAAGCTCCTTCCAGGGGAACATCTGCTATATGGAGGGAAGTTCGGGCAAATGAAAAAGTTTTGTTTTTTGTGTGTGACAATATGTAAAAAATTGTAGGGAATTTGACTTGCCCATAGGAAATAAGCATTTGTTTTCACCCTGGTTCCTACACGAGCCAGATTTACAATCAACTAGTAGACTAATGTGTATGTGTCATGTGTATGAATCATTTCAAGACAGATGTCAGCTGAGAAAGCAAATGGACAATTCTAGGGTGAACTAGAGTACCAAAAGGTGCAGAAGCTCATAACCACATATGATTTATTACGACAAGCTTATCTCCATAAATGAACAAAAATGATCCTGGAATTATGGACCTTTACCCTACCAAATGCATCAAAACCCACAGTGGCATATCACCCTGTAGCTGCACCAAATAAGTTGGCACAAAATGCACAAGTACTGTATATCTGAACTTGGACTTCACTTCAACATTACCTCCATTGGAACTTTTTAGATAAATTCATTGAACAATTCATGAAGTATTTTATTTTATGCAATTGTAGACAGACAGACGGACAGACGGGCAGACGGACAGACAGATGGACAGACAGACAGACAGGTAGACAGACAGATGCCCACAATGTTAAAATAACTCACACCTTCTTTGCCGGTGTGAGCTAATATGCAACCATCAAGGTGTTTCTCATACCACCATACTTTAGAACGGTAAACTGAAACTACTGAAACCACTAAATTTATCCCTACAACTTCCTTCACTGAATTATCACCAAGGCATATTGTAAACAACATGTCTCCACTTATCTTTTTTCAATACAAAAAATCCTCTTGGGTGAAGGAGGATTAAAGAGTTGGAGTTAAATGTTATTGCTGATGAAAAATATGCGTTGGACATTAAGACTGTATCTAAAGGTTAGACTTTTACATTATCTTGCATATAATAAACTATTTGACCACTACTCTATCTGTTCATAACACAACAAATTAAAGGGGGGTATTGCATCGCTTCAAACATATTTAGGAATCTCTGACATCTCTATTCACGATTGGTAACTGCACTTTGATTGATATAAATTCAAATAAGGGCCTGACTGGTAAATGATGGCTCGGAAAAATCACTGAATGTGATGTAGTGTAGCCAACTGAATTGAAAGGTCATACTGTAGTACCATTAAAATCACACACAATAGGTAAGTATACTCTGCAGAATGTGACCTTGAGCAATTTAAACTAGGTAGGGGCTACAGTAGTTTTGTCTGGGAAATGCAGTAGACAGATTCTTTTTTTTTTTGTAAATTGGAGGTGGGACTTGAAGTTATCTTTAAATTTGGAGAATTTTGACTGCCTGGGACAAAATAATTGCACTGTAAGCTCACATACAGTAATGTGTGGATATGGCCTTGAGCAATTTAAACTCTGGCCAGGCCTTTGAAACTTTGCATCAGAGGTGCAGTAGACAAATATTTTTTTTTTTTTAAATTCGAAGAGGGGCTAGAATTATACTTAAATGGGATACTACTTTACTGTCAAGGGTATGATTGTCTTTTATTGTTCTTCACCTCTGTAAATTCACACACTAACTTTTAAGTCTGCATTTCAACCTTGCTACTGCTTTATAGATGACAAGCAGATAACATTACAGGCAGGGTTGGGAAGTAACGAGTTACTATTTTCGATATATTTATAATCCATCTCTATTATCGACGTCGCCCTCACCGACATCAAATTTTATTCACGTTTAGAATCAGCAGTTGATATTAGATGCACATGCTGCAGGCTTAAAGGGTCACTTGACTGCCCATTAAACTAAGTTTAAAATTTGATTTGTGTGTCAATTTACTTATTAGACAGATCAATCCTTATTTATCCGTGAGACCGAATCTTTGTGCGATTAATTGAAAAATACCGAACGGTCCTCTGGCAAACAAAGGCCCAGCTGACTTTATATAGCCTATTATATATACTAAATGAAGTCAGCTGGGCCTTAGTTTACTCATATTGTCATCAAATACCAGGCTTACTTTGAAAGTTTAATAATTGGCTTTTGAGTAGCTGCCATTCTAGAATTTCCGAGCATGGTACGTACCCCTCAAGTTCCGGCGAGTTCTGATACCAATGACACCAATTCCGAGATTCATGACCATTTCCAACGCTAAAGAGGACTTACTTGGGGGAAAGTGACTGCCACATATGCCTGGTCAAAGAACACTGTATGCAGCCCTGACCAGGCATATGTGGCAGTCACTTTCCCCCAAGTAAGTCCTCTTTAGCGTTGGAAATGGTCATGAATCCTCAAAAACTATCAATTAAGATGCTGGCCAGAATCAGGCCATTGACTAAGTCAATCACCTACAACAAGCCTCAGTAATTTAGTTGATCATGTGTGACAATACTTCACATCTGTACATTGTGCACAAATTACAATGGGAGTTTAACCTTTAATGTAACAAAACACGGCTGGAAATTAGCTCCGAGTGCATGTCCAGTTACATCACACTCCGAAAAATTTCGATTCCAGAACCCCGGGCAATTTCCTAATCTAGAAAAACGCTCTCGACTAGTCGAATCAGGACTCGTGCATAGAAGCCCAGTAAATTATACGGTGCCAATTGTCAGCAAACACCGTGCATCCATTTATGTATCAAATTTAACATGTATGGTATCCTTATTTGATGAATCAAACGTATGAATTTAGGCTATATCATATTCTTTTCAATGTCCGTAACTCCTTACGCTGCATAGAATATAGTAAGGTTCATATAAAAACAGGCGAATATTGAGATGGTCATATGGCGTTAAAAGTATCCTAACAAAGCTAACTGAAAGAGGAGAAAAGTGTCCGACTTAACGCTTCACCTATTTACTGTAAAAAGAAAGGGAATTATGGGTACATGGTCTGCATGTGTAAACTACATAGTCTCACCATTTCTATGCATTGTTTTATATCGACACAATGTGAAACTTGAAATTTATGCCGAAATATCACTTAGCCCAACCTTAGCAGTGAGGTTTTAAAAAACAAATATATAGAGAGCATCGTATTACCATATTTATGCCCTTGAGGGGTGAAAGACTTTAATTACTGCTTAAACAATGCTTTCCCCCTTTAGGCTAATAGCCGCTAACCTCTCTAAATTGTGATGGGGAGTCAAAGAAGTATTGTCGTAACTGGAAAAGTTCTGGTTACAACAATATTCTTCAAACTAATAGTTTTCTTAAGCTCAGTCAAATTATCATGATTCGCTGCTTCATTATGAGAGCGTCTTCCTGAATCCCTGGTGAAGATCAACTGTAATCATTGACTTTCTTTGGGGAATACCTTAGGATAACCGGCACAAATGAGGTTCGGTCCTCTCATGTGCCCATTCTTAATATCTAATTATACCCCCTTCCATTTCAGGTACCGAGGTACCGTATGTACACCTTAAAGTAACTAGATACTTATGAAATGATTACAGACAGCTTTGATCCCAAATTGAGATGCTGTTTAAGCACATGGTATATGATAATTCCCACTGTCACACACAAAATTAAGTATGCAATCATGTTCGTCAAATGAGGTGCAGATTTTGTGCAAAGCAGACCAGTGTCATCCAATGAAAAGATATTAACAATGGAGGATGACATACTAGTGCCTCCTCTATTGTCATCATCTCATTCTAAATTGACTTAAAATCACCATCCATTGTAAATTTCACTCATAATGCCATCTCTAAGTATTACAGTACCATTAAAATGGAACAGTTGCTCTACCTCCTCCTGCCAAGACAATCTTAATTGTCAAGTATTGCTTGCTACACAATGCGTGACATCTTCCTCTCAGATATTCATTAACCTCTTCAACACATTTCATGTCAATCATTTTTCTTATTCTCTCTGTCTTCTTCAGTCCTACCTGCATCCCCACTAGCACCCTCTTTAGATATACCATCCTCTTTAGATATACCATCATCTGACTTCTTGTCTTCTGCTTTCTCTCCTTTCTTTTCTCCACTCTCTACCTTGGAATCTGTTGATTTCTTTTTTCCAATTCCTAGAAATGATTTTAATTTTGATAGGAGACCAGGCTTTGCTTCTTTTTCGTAGTCCAGTCTTCGAGTTGTGAGGTTGTGTATTGAGCCAAATGCAATAGCAAATACTGTGCACACTAAGCATATGACATTATAAGGCATACTAAAGTCAGGAAGGGGTAACTGTAGCAAAAGAGGTTCTGTGTAAATTCTTGTAAAGTATCCTGAGGTGGGAGACTTTGCATTCAAGCTAAGCAGGAAGGAGAAAAAAGGGGACAAATTAAATGAAGTCATCAACATGCAGACATATGACTGGAAAACTACTTTCACTGTGAAAAATGTCGATTTCTGCTTAAGGCAGGCTTCTCTAGGAATTGCCAACATTAATTACAAAAAGACATTAATATCCTGTAGTCACAGAGGATGGAACTTAGATGCTTACAGTTGAAACAGAGTGGTAACCTGCATTCAGGTTTACATTTTTCCTCAACTCTTTAAAAGTTTTCCAAGTTACCATAACCAATCACTGTTTGTAAAAATATAAAAATATCTATCAAATCTAAAATACACTTTGTCCATTGAGAAGAATCTTCACCAATTTCTCTTAGTCATCCTTGACTGTGAAAACAGTCTTTTATCAAAATATCCTCACATTTTCCGCAACAATTAAAGACCTCAAAATTATGTGACTTTCCAGGATTTCAAGGCATCTGGATACCCTTTTGAAAGGATTGGAAGCTTTACAAAACAAATTAAAGTTGCACATTTCTTCTCCCCAGTACATAAATTAAACATCTGGACACAAAATACTAAACTGAAAGAAGAATATTTACCTTGACAAGAGGGACACTGTCTTGTAATCTCCGACACTAGCATTGGCAGAGGACGGGAGTACAGCACTAATGACAGCTGACCTGAGGAGTCCAAGGACAGCATATTTTTGTATGTCAGAAGCAAAGTGATAGTAAGTGCACAATGCATAAATATATTTTATTAATGGTCTTCCTAACAGGAAGTACCCCAAGCTGTTGACAACATGGAATTTTGCTGTAACTACTTGTAACAAGCAAAATGACTGAAAAGTCCAATGTTTAACATCAACAATTCAAGGCACAGACCTTTTAAATCATTTTTGAATTTCTTTGAACAAAAAACCTCCAGGGTCTCAAAATCATTTTGCTGTGTTTTGTCACTTTCTTATAGTTTGTCAAAAGAAAATAAACATCTATGTTTATGCATTATCTTCCTGTTTACAATAATACATCACATACATTTCAATCTAAATCTCCTAGAATAGAGATTCCTGCAACATATGAAGTGGGCAAGACATTGTTAAAAAGCCTCAATAAATAATCAACTAAAGTATGAGTGAGCAACTCCATCTACAGGTAGCATATTAGCAGCTACAGTGGGAATACAGACAAACAAAGAACATCCATCTACCAAAAAATGTCATGAAGATTTTCCATTTAGGCACAAGGACAGTGGGCAAGAGGGGGAGGGGGCAGGGATTGGAGGGGGCTGTGAAAACTCTTAAGCTCCATTCCTATCATTCCCAAACATGGAGCCAATATTACGCTGACACCACTATTTGACTATTTTACCACAGAGAGGGAAGAAATCCATTCAAAACAGCTTTAGACTACTGTAATACTTCTTCAAATAGCTTGAAATTTCTGAATTGTAAAGGCAAGTTGGTGACTTCTGTTTGCCTGCAGCCTGAGTATGTGATGTTTTCTTTGCTAGCTAACTGCAAAGTTTTAAAGCTTATATATAAGAAACATTTTTAGGCTTCACAGACTCTAACTTCAATTTTTCTATTTTCTTTTGTTGTCAAATTTGCAGCACTACAGTGACAACTTTACCAGTATGTTCTTTTGACAAAAATGTGAACCAGAAACATGCTGAAATGGCAAATTGTCTTTGAAATATGGAAACCAGCAGAGATGTAGCCATGATGGGTAGTAATGGGCAGGCATGTCCAGAACTTCCGATTTCGTCCCAACACTCATGGTCAATGAAAGCCCTGCCACCCAGGATTGCCTGGTGCTCATGTTCCCATTAACTGGAGATTTAATCTAGTCCTGTGAAACTTGGAAGTAATTTATCATATGATCTGAGTTTTTTGAATGAGGTACACCAATGAGGGGCTGAAAAACTAAGAACAGAGTCACTACGACAAAATAATATAGGATGGTCACCTCAATACACTCTTTATGGATTCTTTACTTGGAGTCCACCACTAAAATTGGTCTACCTATAACCATGGCAACTAGCATGTCATTTCAAACAAACACCAACTCAATAAATTAAATCTTACCCTAGATAGAAGCCAATATTTGCATCAGGGGGATACTCTGTCCACTTCAGGAATGCTCTCTCAAACTGAATGTTTATAGTTATGACAGAGGCTGGAGGCAGACCAATCATTAGTTCTAACATATAGGGTCTTTTTCTGTCTTTACCAGGGGTATACTTGATAACATCTGAAAAAGAAATAAACAGAATTTAAGATACAAAATTCTGTTAACTGGGAAGTTTGAAAGATAAGAAACAGGGAGTTGACATAGAACAAACAATTTTTTTATTTCTTGTTAAGCAAAGAAACTGATTTTCTTATTAACTAGTCAATATTATTCTTAGTACACAATAACAGTTTGTCTTCCAACAAAGAATTGGCCAGAAGCACCTTGGATGAATCTGTGTAATAACATTTTGGCTGAACCATTTTAATCTGTCCTCTTTTGAAGGAGCTCAATAAAATGCACTACAACTGTGCTGCTCATTTTTCCAGTTACACCTACAATGAAATTACTTAACTTTCTTTTGAAGGAATGAATTTCCTCTACACTGTACTTCAGTTCAGCCAGACAGGCATGCACTTTTCAAGTACTCAGATGCAATCTCTACACTGTTTGATCAAGTTTATCACACACAGACAACACCAATACTGAAGAGAAATATTGAGTGGTATTTTGCTGCCTATGTCTTGAAAAATCCTACCTAAAGAATATATTCTCCCTTGTCTGATCTTGATTTACATGAGTGCACACATGTTCCAGTGAATGTACTTTTTCCTGAATGCACATGGACATTGGCCCCAGAGTGCACACTGTGCATGTACTTTTTTGCCAAAAAGACATGCACGATAACAAACACTGCTGAAGACAGTTTTTGCATTTTAAAAATTATGAAACTTTCATAGATTTACAACAGAAAAACAAGTGATGTTAATCCCATCCATAATATCTTACCTGGTTTGATGTCAGACCCATCCTCTGTTTGAATCTTTAATGTGTGCAGATACAGCCGAACATACCATGGTAAACTCTCCATGTAGACAACATCCAAGGCCTGGCTTGGGTGATTATTGTATATCATGCATGTAATCCCACCCTTCTCTTGACCATATCCAGCCATAAATCGATGGGCATGAAGAACAGGTGGTTTGGTTTTGCCTGAAAAGATTCAAGGATAAACATCATTAAAGGAAGGGTTTAAGCAAAAAATTAATTTTCATATGTGAAAGAGGACCTCAATCTACACAATCTGGTAAAACTTTCATTGAGATCGAACATGTAGTACTCGAGATATCAACAAATGAAGTTGCTACATTTGTGACCCAAAGTGAGCTTGAGGCAAGCAGGGGTTATATCACTTCCTCACATTGATGAGAAATGCTTTGTTTCCTTTGTTTTTTCAGTCTGTTGTGCTGACCTTGAAGTTAATAGGGATAGGACCTCCCCATGGGGAATGTAAAGTTTGTAAAATTCCCAAGCCTCTCATGCAATCACATTCTGATAACATGGAACTGTGGAGGAGAAAATTGGTTGTAAGGTTTACAGAAAAACAAAAGACTGCTCATTAATGTGAGGCTATGACATCACATGTGCTTGCTTCAAGTTCACTTTGTGTTGAAAATGTGACAACTTTAACTGCTAATATCTTGAGAACCACACATCAGATTCCAATGCAAATTTCACCAGAATGCTTAGACTAAGTATTCCCTAACACACTAAAATTTGATTTGAGCTTAGACCCTTCTTTTGAGGATTAAAATACAATGAGAACATCAAAAATATATATAAGCAAGGGAAGAGAGGAAGACTTAGTGAAATCAGGACAGAGGGATGTTTGCAGCAAAGAGATAGGCTCCTAGTGACAAACATAGATAACCCAAAATTATCACCCAGATAATTCCTACACTGAACAATTGTGAATGTCTGTATGGAAGATGTTGTCAGAGGGACACTATCCTGTTTGGAGTTTATTGGGAATCTTTTGGGTTGGGTTTGTCAAAGGGGTGTCATCCAAGGGGAAATTGTCCCATTTATCCCCAGGAAAAATTGTCTGGGTGGAAACTGTTTAGATTTGGATTGTCCATTCATGTTCTCAGGCAGCATTAAAATCTTACCTACTTCCACCCCCAGCTCCCCCCCCCCCCCCCCTCCCCATCTATGTTTGACTGTGAAATGACTACAAAACTTTGTCTACTAGAATTCTGCAAAGACAAACCTCCTTGTATATATATTTGTGACATTTTAGACAACCAAAATCAGCCAACTTAAGCATGTACAAAACAAATCTTAATGAAAAAATTACCAGAAAATTTGAAATCACCATGAGGAAGTATGAGAAAGAGAACCTCTGCCACTCATTCCATTGTTTAATGTAATCAATGGATTAAAGTATAAAATCAATATTTATTAGTTTGGTGTGTAAAGGTTATGTGTAGAAGCGCAGGTTTTAACCAGATTACATTTCAATTTATCTACACCCAATGCTCTACTAAGGCCATTTCTTTTAGAAAAAAGATTTCAGTCCTAATGATTTTACAATCCTAACCAATGTAATATTCTATAACTAATATACATCCTTTATTTTGTACTCTTGTATTGTCTGCACCAGTGTTTGAATTTCCTTTACTGAGAAATAAAGTGAAATCTAACCTAATCAATTAAAAGTCACCAACCACACAACCACTTGTATTGTTCTCTAATGAGTGATTAATATCTGTCTAGTCTATACATATACCTCTTTTCTTTATTTCTAAGGAAAAAATAAAAATCAAATTTCAAAGATCCATGAAATGGCCCAAGCATATAGTTTGTCAGTTCCTACACCTGTCACCTGCAACGTTTTACAGAAGGAAGAAACAAACCTTCAGCATCATTAAAGATTTAATATACCAACATCCACACAAACCTGAATGGTTATACATTAAAGCAAAAAATTTTGCTTTCCTCTGTCAAAGCTTTTTAAATGCACTGGAGAAATACTGAACAAGCTCCCCCAGCCCCAAATCTTGCTTCCCTGCTTCCCTTCCACCAAAAAAGCACAAGAAAATCAATGCTTAAAATATTTTTAAAGTACATTTCCCATCTTACCATATGTCATATCTTCATCCCAATTAAAATGAATATTCAGAGAGTTTTGTCCAGCAGTCAAATCAGCTACATTGTAACTGGCAACTTTCCTACCCCCAGTAGAGGTCACCACGCTAGGAGATGGGGTTAGGGTGTAATCATCTGAAACCTACAAAAGAAGAAAGTTTCAAGAAAAGAACCATTTATTAGTGATTTTTTAACTTCAAAAGGTCATTTTAATTTGAATAATACTTTAAATGACAGAATAATCTACATTTTATAGGTCTTACAGACTGCTAAGCAATACTAATGAGGGAAAGGTGTATCTCATGAGTGATAGGATGCCAGAAGTATCTTCTGTGATTCAAAGCAATACCTGAAGAGCTAGAATTAATACAATCATCTTCATATTATGCATTTCACAAAGTAACTTATGAGAGAAAATGAAAAGATGTAACCCTCACCAAATATTCTCACATTCGTGAATATCATGGTGAAGAACATGAAAACAACATATGATTAATTCACAACAAACCTGAAAACTGAGAAAATTACTGTAATTCATTTTTTTCGTTTTGAAAGGAAATATTGTGTTTAAATCATTCAACATAACACAAACAGAACATAGCATTTATCACTGTGAAACCAATGAGTTTCACCAATCAACTCTGGTAATAGTTTCTATTCTGGAAAAAGAAAAGCTACAAAGCAGTTAATTTCTTTCTGTAAAACTATACATCTTCAATAAAGTTACCCAGCTAACTTATTTCAACTGGCTATCATTCTATGCCTGTTAATAATGGTTTCAAAGCTATGAAAATTTTCTATGCCACAAATCCAATATTTTCCTTTTAAGGGAGGAAGGCTTTTGCAATCAATAAGCCATAAATGCTGAATAACCAAACTGCAAATTTATATGAGGGAGGGGGTGTCTCATAATAGTGTAAGTTCTTTTTCCACACAACAAATGTCTACATCAACAAATTTCCGAACTCTTAAGGGATAAAAGGTGAAGAATTTCCCCCTAGCCAGAAATGATGCCACTGGCTGAAACATGAACAATCCTACAATCTTAGAAGCAAAACTTCCATTTCAGTGATTCAGATGTAAAGTGTGACCACAGCCCTCCCTCTTTACCTAGAAGAGAGAGGGCCCCCTATACCTACAAGAGAGAGGGCTGTTGCAACATTCCAGGGGTTTGTCTGGACTATAACTGTCAAAGGGTGTGGCTTGTCTGGTTGGGAATTTTCTAGGGGAAGTCATCCAGGGGAAGTTCCCAAGGGACAATCCTTCAGGGGGAATTGCCTGGAAGGGAGTTGTTTTGCCAAGATACAGATAATTTAATAGACCTTTTGCCTCATGACGTAAACTGGCAGCCCATCATAGTCTTGGTAGTAAACGGCAGCAAACATGACTGGTAATGTGCATGCTGTTATGCATCTACCCACTAAGGGAAGGAATTCTCACTGATAAAGATACATAACAGATATGGAAGGCCCACCGCTTCATTTAGAAACAAACAATCAATTTTTATGGGGAAATGCATAGTGCAGAAGGAAATGTTGTGCACCTTTACCTTGACCAGTGAAACCAACTCTTCTCCTGTTAAAATGCAAAGAGCATGGAGAGTACCTTACAGCCTACCTTTGAAGTATACTAGTGCTTCAAGCTCACTGGTCTATTTGGAAAACCAACTTATACAAAATAAGTAGATTCTTTTATAGAACATCCTCTGAAGACTCAATGATGAGACCATTCGGCTCTGAGTGTGTCTTCTTTGAAAAACTATACACACATCTGGTACAGCAATGATAATGGGTTGGACCAGTTCATAAATCAGCACATAACTTGCACTGAAAATGTGTAGTATTTGCAGTTAGTGTACTAGTATACAAATAATGAATGTTTATGAGTGTGATAGTATGGCACGAAAGCAAAAAATTCCGACAGATTATTATCTTGATAGTTGTATGATTCGAAATTCTGGGGACCTTTTTTGGTTTTTTTTGTTTTTTGTTTTGTTTTCTTTTTTGCTTTCCGGGCAATTTTGAGGCCAACTTTTGATTTTCACGTTGACATATCGATGTGTAATTCTGCTTAAAAACATAAGAAGTGTTGTAAGTGTTTCAAATGAATTGTTTTTATTTAGTTTTTATTTATTTCCGACTGTAACTAGAAATTTCCGACAGGAGGCCTTCGGAGGCTTTGTGGGGGGGGGGGGGGCGCCCGCCCCCGCTGCCCCCCCTCTAGCTACGCCACTGGTTAGTGTACTAGTTATAGATAGCTGTTATACTATGCCAATAAGCTAGCTCATTTCAGTGTCTGGCATCCAAGTCACTCCTCCCTTGGGTTGGTGCTTATGATATTCTTCTATAACTTTCCTGCATATGATATAAAGTTTGCCTTGGGTATAAGCTAGGCTGTACAGAAGTATATTCAATCCTCACTGTGCCAGTATCACATATAGTGTAGTCATAGCCCAAATGGAGGCTATTTCATCGATGGCTTTTTGCATCAGCATTTACAATAAAAGCTTTGGAGCAACCATCATTAGCTTTATTATGCAGGTAACATCCATACTTCATGTTTGTTTTTGTTTGCAAGGCAAATTTTCTTATTCTGTGGTCATGCTTGCAACTTCAGTACCCATGGATACCACACATGACTACAGTCAACTTGCCTCACATTTACTACCAAGACCACAATGCATCACTGGTTCACATCATCTGGGAAAGAGTCTATTACAACTATAAAGTGACACACTTACACTTTCATTTGATATGTCAATGTGGATAAAACTTTCTGATGCCAGAGGGCAAGCACTCTTTAATCTGTTACCAAACAGCGAATAAAGCGTCCACTGTCGCTGACCAGATGACAATGTCGGCCTGAAAACCACACTCATACTCTGGGTGAGATGTAGGGCTGTACTTGTGCATTCTGGGAATGACTGACATACTGGTTGCAGGTCAATGGTAAGAGCATGGTAGTGTGCATTGTAGAGTCTAATAGCATTGAAAAGAGTACTCAATCCAGCCTACATATGGAAATATATAAATGAAATATCTCAGTTAATAATCAACACATCAAGTTTATGATATCGAATATATATCATCTTACAATATTAAGCAATACAGTACCTGAGGACCTCCTTTTATACAACTTAATATTTCACATTTCAAACATATCAGAATTTAGAATGTTGAAGTTAATGAATTGGAAACATAATTTAGCACAAGGATTTTAATTAACACCAATTTAATCCAAGATAATCAATTTGTAATAAGTATCAAAGAAATTTTCATGGTCCACTAGTCAACTGCGGTTCAAATTTACAGAACGAATTATACTTCTCAAGACATGAAAGCAGTATAATTAACTTGAAAAAATGGTTTTGAAAAGCGTAACTGCACTGATTAGGAGTTTGTTACAAGTTTAAATTACAGCCGTTTCCATTTTGTGTGGGCCAAGGGTGGAAGTGGGAGATTTCTAATGCAAAGGAAAGGATTGAAACTAACCAGTTGTTTTCAGTATCATTGACTTGCATGTCTTAATAATGGATGAATTAGGGAGTTCATGAATTATTCATGTGTGGCCTATTCATGCTATCCATCTATTACTGGCACTTGATCGAGTGTTGATAATAGTGTCGGCTTCTATGAAGGAAATGGACCAGCTATAGTTAGACTGCTGGTCCATTGCAACTTGGAAACTTCAGCCGGTTGCATGTAAATAATTAGGTAAACTTAACATGAGCAAACAAAGGAAGAAAGAGCAAAGACTTTATCTTTGACACCATAATTGTCATGATACTTTCCATGGAATACTAACGTTCATTTCTCTGCCAAAAGTCCAAAACCCAAAGGAAACTTATCACAAATTTTCAGCTTTTCAATTCCCAATAAATGAAGCCAAAAGGCAAAAACTAAACAGATCCTTGACTACTCATCTCCATATGAGTTTCATCCTTGAAGGGATGGCAGACATAACAAACATGTCTCTCAAATCAAAGAAACTCACATCCTTAAACATGAGTTTTCAAGTGCTCTGGAGTCTAAATCCACAGCCACTTTTACGTGAGCTTTTACTTTATGATAATTTTGTAGCAAGACTTCAATCAAATAGTATGATTTCTTATTTAAATTT
The DNA here is from genome assembly GCA_029531755.1 of Holothuria leucospilota. NCBI lineage: Eukaryota > Metazoa > Echinodermata > Holothuroidea > Aspidochirotida > Holothuriidae > Holothuria > Holothuria leucospilota. The sequence continues at coordinate 46,562,602 of CM055965.1, forward strand.
TGGCAGTGCAAGTACTTCCCTGCCATTTACGTGCACGTCACTGGCCACAAGTAACTTGTGGGGGTGGGCTGCCACCTACTGTAGGCCCTAAAATTTCAATGTTTTTAAGAAATGCCATGTCTCTAGTGTGTGTGCTGTGTTAGACTCACTTTATCAGCAACAAGCAGTGAACATTTAGCAAATACAAGGTTACTAAGTAGAGGTACAGACTGAAATACTTTGTGTTGATTAAACCTTTCCTTAAATCAATCAAACTGTTTAAATTTTTCTTAGTTTTATGAAGCTCTGTAAACATGGTAATGGAAACTTACTTGTACACTTCTTGTCGCTTACTAACTTATCAAAATTACATTTGTTAATTTACTGCCCTAACAAAAAGCTGCCCCTCTTTAAATGACTGATTCTTTTCTTAATATAGGAGTATTTAAGTTGTTGCTTTATTTTCAGTAAAATAACAACAGATGCAGAAAACACTGCATCACGTGGGCACAGTTTATACTAATTCATGAATGGGTTTTTTTGATCATGTGACAAATATTTTGTTGCCGAATTGTTAAATTCATGGAGAATAACTCCTTGCTTTACCTGTCATAGTTACATTCAAAACCGTTTTCAGAGGTACTTGTAAGGCAAAAAGGAGGAGATATGCAAGAGTTTGCTAATATTTCAAAGGAACTATGGGAGGGACTGCCTATTGCCTTTAAAGATATTTAGAAGTTTAATCTTCTAAACAAGTGTTATAACTACCACACAAATGTACGATAATGATGTCAATGCATGTAGGTATTATTTGTCAAAGTACCGGACTTCCAGAAGCTATGTAACTTCAAATTACATGAATAGGGATCTGCGCAAGGTGATTGAACAGGATCACAGTACTGTTTATGAGCTTTCTCATAAACAGTGAACATATTTATTTTCAATAAGTGTAGGTAAAAATACTTTCCAATAAAGACCTCATGCAATATTCAACTTTTCAAGAACCAAATATTTCTTCGAGCATATCAAAGTCTGTTTGGATTTCTTTTATCGTCTACGTTTTAAGGAGATTCATATGAAATGATAAACAAGGAGTGTTTATTTCACAAATAAAACTCATGAACTTTTCCGTGACCTCCGTGCTAAAAGCCAAATTTCAACCACTTTCACCTTTGCAATTCTCATAGCAAACATTTGAAGTACTAGAGTAACCAACCAAATCCATTAAAATATTCAGAAAGATTGCTTCAAAGGACTAAAATACACTACTGGTGTAATATTCTCACACAAACGATCTTTGAAATTTAATTATTGAACAATACTGCCCTCATGCTATGACACAATATTGTGCTAGAGTAAACAAATTTGTCCAAGTAGAAGGATATGAAACAGCAAAAGACATTAAGGGGCATATGCTGTATTAAAATTCAAAAGACAATAGAAATACAGACCTTAGAATCACAAGGTAGAAGCTTCTTCCACGGTGTCAGATTCTCTGTACAAACATTTTCTCTTGGGAGGGTGGCATACCTAACATACTCTATACTAGTAGCATCTAAATCTGTTGAAAATAAGAAGAGTATAAAACTACCATTCATATCCTAGCAGTTGTATGGCAAACACACCGTTGTTTTCCTTTGTACAGAAATCTACTCCATGAAGCATTTATGAACCTCATCTTTCAAAAGTAAAGTTTTATTTAATACTTTCAAAACAAGATATTTGATTGTGACAAAGAAGTTGTCACATGTTGGATCATCTGTATGCACTATCGTTGCATGTATGTATAGTACGGTCCTCTTGATGTAAAACTAACATTAAATTGTAAATACATGAGTACAAAATGATAATGATAACAAAAGGACAATGTTCCAAGGCTTAACATGTATGAGTAGTTACTTAGAATTTATGACAATCAGGCAAGTCTTTTAATTTCCCTCTCATTTCTCTTACATGGATCTTTCATGGAACTTCAGGAAAAGATTGGCCAATTAAATATTAATGAAGGAGTCACTTTGAACACACAATGAAACAAATACACAATTCAGTGTAAATGAGAATTATTATCTGATTAAGAAGAACCACACATGCACTACTGTACCATGGAGGGGGGGGGGTGCTACTGTAATTTAAACTGGGGTGACTGTATTTGCCCTTTAAAGTGATATGCAACTTGCAATTTTACAAAAGATGTGCTATCTCCAGGGACACCTCAAGAAAACATAAACTCATACAAAAGTATTCCAATGCAGACATGCATCACCTCAAATGCAAGGTGTGGGGCCACATAATTCACAATGGGTGACTTCACTTTGACACAAGACTAAGCACTATGCCTTCCAGACATTGAGCCACTCTGATTGGACAATGACTTGTGCAGATCAATTAAATGTGATTTGCACAGAAGTGTAGCTTCCATTACACACAACAGTGCAGAATATGTTCTTGAGCAGTTACAATAAATGTAGGACTTGGTCTAGGGGTGCCAAAGACTACAATAGAGTAAGGGCTACGAGGAAACTTAGCTGAGAGGATTTTACTTGTAAACATGTATAGAGGAAATTACAACTTTAAAACAACTTGTATGTAGTTCTGTAAAGAAATATGTACTGTATTCACTAACTCTTGGGATCAAACGTTAGGTAAGAAAACTCTTTCCTAGACACCCAAAGATACAGTATTACAAACCAAAATGCTAAATTTCTTAGACTATAACTGTAGCAGGCATTTGTCAGGATTTTCCTAAGCTGGACACTTGATCATCATACTGTGAATGGAGTCTGAGGTGTGTGGGAATCTACTTCTGCAAGCAGAATTTGAGCTTTTTATTTTGAATTAATAGGGTTTTATCTATGCTAGATGGAAATATGGTGCTATGCTCGATTTTAGTACCAAAGGAGATGTTTTGTGCTGGGCAGGGATGTCCGACATCTATGGCATATCACAAGACAAGAAATCTTACCATTTACAACACCAGATGGTCTGAATGAAAGGCTTGGTTGGATTGTGTTGGTGGAGTCAATAAAGTTCAAAGAAGCACAAAACAGCCCTGATAAGGAATTGACAAGTTTAGCCCACGACTCATCCACACTGTGGAAATAACAAAAAAGATGATGGAATAGTTAGAAACACTTTTCCTTTAAATCAGTGCTTCCAAACCTTTTCACAAATGACCCATATTTTTATTCCCCACACTGGATGTGACCAATTTTTATACAGGCTAGACACTCAGTGGTGGGCAAAGCTTCTTTCTTGGGGTAGGGGGGGATGGTACACCATTTGCCCAAATAACATAACACACCAAGAAACTGTGTCCAAAATTGCACTTGCCCCACAGTGTACACTGTAAGTTGAATCTAACCATATTGAATATGCAATTTGATATTTTTGAAATTGACAACCAAAAATATGTAAATTTTAAACACTTTTTTAACATACAGGGTATTGTGCTCAGGCTTGTGCTAAGTGGTGTTTGCAATGCCAGTGTGACTTCTTCACCTTTACATACAGTAATTCCCTTCATGCTTGTATAGGTCTACACCAACAATAAACATTCTGACGCAGTGACAGTCCTGTCCAACCCAGTGACCTGTAAATATATATCCCATATATTTGGCCTCTTTCTGTGGTTTGGGTTGACAAGGTTGAGAGGGATCAAGACCATTGGGAAGATCACAAAAGATTGTTTTCTTTGTCCAGAGTTCTTTGGCAGTTGACAACTCAAAGGCTTACTACTGCACATTGGCTTGACCCCCAAGTTGCATTTTTAATGTCCTCATGATCTGTAAACATCCCTCTCTGGCAATCAGTCTTAATCCTAGGAGTCAGGATTAAGAAGACATCCATTTTTAGTTACAGAACAAAAAGCAACCTTACAGTTCACTATTCAAGTTATTACTACCGACCAGCATAAAGGATGCAGACTAACATTTTTCTATTTCTGTACTGCAGAATGTCACTTCTAACACATGGGCTTGTCTACAGTAAAGGAAAATATTCAGTGTGTGTTTTTTGCTTTGATGATATTTTGAAAGATGTCACAATGGTTTGGTGATTTTACAGTTCACCATACTTGGAGGACTATAGAGAGATAATAAAGACAATTTTATCAATGTCCAACTTATATAAAGGATGTTTTGGGCAGAATTTGGGGCTATTTTGGCCTTTTTTACCACCTATAAGTGTTACATAGGATGTGGAATAAATTTATGATGTGAGTGGGACCTTTGCAGATGTGACTGATGCAGGTTCTTTGTCTTCATTCATAAATGTAATGTACAAAATAAATGGTAAATGATAAATGAATGTTTTTAGGTGCACAAACACCGCAAAATTTTATCAGCAATTTGGAGTAAAATTTTGCGATTTGTCCGTCCATCTGGATATTAAATCTTAATTGTTGATATTTTAACTGAAAGAAAAGATTTCCAGAGCTAAGGTTATGATGTAACACTTAACCTTGATCATGTGCAGTACCACAAATAAAATAATCCAGCAGTAAATGCATCATAGTCAATTGCGGAGCACATGATGGTTACGTTGGTAACATGTCTGTCCCCTAATGGTTACGTTGGTAACTATCATATTAACAGTCCTGTAGGACACAAATTACCAGAGAATTTGATAAAACTGCATCTGTTTGCAGATGGCCATATTTGTCACTGGTTTGTGTGCTTTCCTCCATCTTTTTGCTTGCAACAAGGGTATGAGAGCCTTCAAAGCGATGTCTGTCCAGATGTTACCAACGTAACCATGTCCTTGTCGGTAGTATAAACGTAGGCACATGGGGACATTGGTTTTTGATGAATGTTTCACATGTCATCAGTTTACACTTCAGGAAAGAGCAAAACTTGTGTCACAATGCATTCAAGTGTTTAAAGTGCTTAATTTTCTTGAACATAGTTTGGTTACGTTGGTAACGAGGGCGGACATGTCCGTCCTTGTTACCATCGTAACCATTGATCTCCATACTAGTCCATGCTTAACTAATGGTAATGCAATTTCAGTGAAAAAGTGTTTGTTCTTTATCATTCTATTAAATACAGGGTTTATTTATACATACAGTATTGTCCTCCTTAAAGATTTCTGGAGCAAAGAGTTTCCATGTCTGTCCCTGTTACATACGTAACCAGTAACACTTACCACTTAAAAAGTAGTGATAGGTGAAAAGAACTATCTTCCTGCTCTCAGGAAAAAATTGAGACTACCAATCAAACAAAATAACACAACAAAAATTTATTCTTAGAGGACTTCAAATTTCACCACCTTTGTAACACTTTTATACCCCTTTATTGTAGACAAGCCCACATGTGAATTGTAACCCTGTGTACTATGTGGGCAGACCATTATAAAAGTAGCAGTACTGTAGGTTGAATGTAACTTTCAATTTCATGGCAGTCTGTGATTTACAATGTGTAAAATGTCCTTAAATAATGGCAAGCAAACATGACATCCTTTAATATATTGTGCTTTAAGTAAATTGGTAAGTGATTTATTAGTTAGGGTAATCCTACAGCAAAAAGGGCTGTTTTGTTTTGACCTTTTCAATTATCCCATGATCTCAAAGAGCACAGCACTCTGATTCCATCCCACAGTGAAGATGAAGCTTAGAGAGTACAGTAAATATAAATATTTACTTAGAACTACTTTAGGTATTGGACACACTCTGAGTTTGAGCAATAACACTGGCATCATGAAATGTATGTGCATAGCGAACACTGCTACCAAGCCTACTGTAGTTCTAAGCATGTACATCAAATATTCCTTTACAGCATAATTCCCTGAAGATATTGGCTGTAGGCTTTCAGTGAGGTCCAATTATTGAACAAAATATTCCTTTAAGTGCTCAATATGTCTATAAGAAGAGGGTTTAATGAAAAACTACAATGTTTTATTTCAATCCAGGTTTATTTCTATTCATATTTCTCATTGGCTACAAACTCATATCACTAAAACTTGAGTGTGTTGTTATCCCTGATTGACCTCCCCAATTTTTCTGGTTGAGGAGGTGACTTGCTTGCTTCCTGACATGGAGGGGTTATATGTAAAACTGAAAAGAGTGAAACAAAGCATACATGTCCCATCCATAGCAGGATTACTCTAGTAACAGTAGTGATTTAGGTAATACATCATTTGCTTCTTCTCAGCTGCACAGCCCATGTGAACCACCAGGGAGTTGTAATTTGGAAGGAGATTTACTGGAAAGTTTAATTTATGCTAATACTCTAAGACCCATTAAACTTCAAGGAGATTATGAATGATAAGCTACTTAATCCGTTGATGGGGAATTTTTTCTTTTATTCGTTGGCTTCAATTCGATATCAATATGTTTAATAGCAACATCATTCAGGTCTAGTAATCCTATCACAATTGCCTTACTCAGAACAATGCTTTGATGAGTAGGTTTATGCCACCACCAATTTAGGGGTACAGGTAGGTGCTTCAAAACTCGAAAGGACTGTTTCGTTCAAATAAATCAATGAGGTCTTCCCCTTCTTTCAGAATGAACATCATGCAAATGAGCTGCAGAGATAGAAGTCTAATATTTGTCACAAAAATGTGTAAAGTTTCCAGAAGTTTCCTGAAATGGCCAGATATAGAATCATGTTCATATTTTTACATAAACCCTTTCTGGTATACTCTCATCTGCGTCACTGAGTGTCCAAAGATGCAATACTTTTTAATTTTCCAGTAACTGGCAATACTATGACAGTAGCTACAAACCCCCAGTCTTACTGCAGATGCAGCAGATGACAAATCCCTTTTGTATGAACTACTTACTGTAATCCTGTGTAAGTCTTATAGAAATGCCAAGAAAGATAAAAGGGGCAGATTACTGAGTGACCTTGGCAGTGCAAACCTCACTTCAAAGCAATGTATCTCCTTCCAAATAACAACTCCCTGGAACCACCAATGAAACTCAGCACTTTTGCATTGTACTTAGTTCAGAGGGGTACTTAACTGCACATGGGTATGTGCACCGTAACTTAAGTCACGCAATACAGTAGCTTATACTAAAGAAACAAGATGCTTAATAATGAGAAAACTTAACACAAAAACATCAAAAAATGGATAAACAGTTATATGAACATGCCAGTTTTGTAGCATATAAAATGTAATGATTCAAGTTTTAGTATAAACCTGTTGGATGCAGATCTTTCAAACCAAGCCCAGAGTTCTGCTCCAGGTGGTGCTGACCGGACTGGATAACCCCACTTGTCATGTCTCCATAGTCCTTGAGTAAGAGATAAGTGTAATTCTCTGACATCATAGTTGTCAATAATTTGTCCAACAGCTTTAGGAAACAGATTGTAATGGTGTTCTGAGGAGGAAACAGATGATTCACATTGTATGAAAATGACCAACATTGTGGATACAACTGCAGAATGCAACCTCAAGGCTCTTAAGGTGCAGTGAACAGTCACAGTCATGAGAGTCCACTACAAGTATGACTACACCTTCCCTCAGGTCACTGTGACTGTGACCATGCCTCCACCAAAAATACAGCTCAGTGGAGAAGAGGATGTACCATGCAGGATGTGCATATCTTCTCAAAATTTTTTTAAGCAGAACACGGACATACCTGCATGCTAAACAAACAGAAGGACTAACAATTTAGGTAGGCTACAGGACCATGAGGACCACTAAAAAGAACATAAGCCTAACTACAGTATAATGCACAGTTTCCCCCCATGTTTTCCCTTCATGTTTCTTCAGGAGTACTTTCTGGAAGGGGGGTTGGTGTTATACTCTTCAGTGGTAAACTCCAAATATGTGGATTCTGTAGGGATAGGGATATAGATTACAGATTTGTATAGGTTAAGAGTGAACTAGGCTTGGTCTATATACCAGGAGGCATTCCATGTAAAGCTTATGCCAAAGTTAAGCTGAGGTGTCAGCTTTGGTATGCCATGGTGTTAGCTATAACACACCAACAAAACACAGACCTGTGTGATTCACAGCTTTGTATAAAATTACACTGCCCACTGTACAATGATCACTCAACATTCTGGAAGCAAAAATTTTAATTTTTTTCTACTGTACATACTTAGCAGGAAATAACCATACTGTAGGCCTATTTGTGTGATACTGAATGTGTATGAAATGGAAGCACATTGCAGCAGAAAATTATCCATCTGCAGTTTTTACTTGGCCTAGTTTGCAGCACAAAATATATTGTAATTAGGTTAGCTGTACACAGACTTAAGTGAATCATCATGCCGCCACACCAAGAGTTACCCATCGGCTATGCTGAAGATCTTTGGAAGTTTGTGCAGGGACAGCACTCTGGCATACTGTAACTTAATCACTGCACATATGTGCCACAACTGATCTGCAATGTGAATTTCATGAATTAATTTGTACACAAGCATAGTTAAACACCTAACATCAGGCTTGGCTTAGCCTTTATACTGTACGTAGCAGTGGTTCCCAACGGGCGGTATCGTCCCCCTGGAAGCATTTTCGCAACTGGAGGGTGATGAGTGCCAAGGGGGTAGCAGAGGGGCATTTGGAAAAAATGGTCACCAGAGATGTAAGCGAAGTAGAGGTCCATTTAATGAAATTGTGTTGTCCAGGACTGCCAATGTCTCCACTCTCCATGATTTCACCGCGGTATTGCGCTGATTGGTGATACATATGCCAGGTAAATAAGGAAAGCTGGCTTGGGACCCAGCAGCCAGGTCAATAGGCCCCACCTTGGGGCAAACAGTCCAACAGTGCTAGTTCAAGTAGCAAAGTACATTAGTTCATACATGCATGCATAAGTGTGCGCATGCTAGCATAGTACAATAGAGGATATATGCATGCATATGTTTGCGCATGCTAGCATAACTAGAGTATATATGTGTGCGTGTGGCATTGGCTAGCTGTAGCATAGTACAGTACTCAGTAAGTTAGAGTATAATGTATGCATGTGTACTGACTACTTTACTTTCAACATGAACACTTGCCTAAAGATGGATGTCTGAGTCGAATTTAAGTCGTTTCATTGCCTTGATAAGATAGAAGAGTACTCAAAAAGAGAATACTTTCGTCTTTGTTATCGGTGATTGCAGATTAGTTGAAAATTTGTGCTGCAGTTTACAGCCAGACCAATAACGTATGTACTATTCAGAGACCCTATAGTGGGAAAGATTGGCCAACTTATTTCGTCGGTGCCATTTTGGAGCAAAATGTTAACTATACCAGATATCATGTACACTGTGTGGGCACAGTTTTCTGTACAAAATGTATAACAAAGTGAGTTAACAGTGTTCTGTTCTCTTCTGACAATCATTCGTATTGGTTGACTCTGGCTGGCACTGTCTGCCGGATCCTTTAGTCTGTCACCCGGTGCAAGAAAAGCTGTCCTTGGAGGGTTCTCGATTGAGGGGATAACACCTTCCATTTTGAGTAATTTTTGCTACTAATAGAAAGTGACAAAAATGCAGCATGGTGAAGGCTATTTTGACAGTTTTAAAAGTGATTTTATTTTAAAAAAATCTCACTTTAGTGTCTTATTTTTGTGCTGGTAAGAAAGGGGGAGGGGGTGGGTCTATTCTGGGCTGGGTATACCCCTTCTTTCCAAGAAAACTACTAGTACGTTAATGCAGCATGGCATACATGCAAAATGGTGCTTTTTATGGAAAGTTGTAAGCAAGTTGAACTACTGTAATCATTTCAGATTTTTCATTATTTAGTGAAAATTTCAGAAGAGGTCTGGCAGAAGGGGTAAATATAGGGGAGCACTTCCTAGTGAGACTTTTTTATTTTATGGAAAGGCCTAGGCCTAGGTTTTATAAAATTGTGACTGACCAGGGTGTATTCCATCTAAAAACCTACATCAAAGTCAAAGGTAGGCAAATGTTTCAGTTTTCTCATGCTACTAATAGATCCAGGAGCAATGTTTGATCTGTTATTCTGTCCCCCTCCCCTATAAAAATTTTTGAAAAATTGGGTGTCATTACATGCAATCTTCTGTCACATGTGCTACATTTGAAGTAAACTGTGTGTTAAAAAATCGACGTATTTTTTAGGAAATATAACAAAAACATCAGTGAGGGGGAATCATGGCCCAATGGGGTGCCCCTTTCCCCTTTGAAAATTTTTGAAAAATAAGGTGTCCTTACATGAAATCTGGTTCCACATATGCTACCATTTGCAGTAAAATTTGTGTTAAAACATTTACAGTATGTATCTTAGGGAGTAAAAAAAAAAATCGGCACCAGTGAGGGGTGGGGGCATGGCCCAATTCCCCCCTAAATATGCCAGTACTCCTACACCAATGACTGGGGACTGCAGCTCTGGTATTCCAACCAATTGGCTTAGGAAACTGGGGGTGGGGGGCTTTAGCCCCCAGTCAAAAATGTGGGGGCTGAAGCATGCTTAACTGTCCCCCAAGATCCAAGGGCAAAACCCCCTTATTTGTCTCTGTAAGAAATGTCAAAAATTTGCAGTAATTTTCCTTAAAGTTTGTCCAAAATGTTGCACCAAGTCGCATCTGAGGACTCTCAAGTACCCGAAAATTTTCCAAAGGGGAGGAGGACACTCCCTCCCCCAGGACGGTGATCCAAAGGTTCAGCCCCCCCCCGTCTCGAAAAGCTTCCTATGCCTATGATTCTAACATCTCTATGGGGATGTTCCAACAACTTTCCAATAGGGTCAGTATTAGCCGGTTAGGCCAAAGGGTTAAGAGTTGTATTTGGGTTTATATGTTGGAATATCAAGCAGTCGGAATGTAGAGATGGAACCACCGCATACGGTACAGAACAGGCCTGATTTTTAAGGAAATTTTCAGGTTGCCCATCGGACAACCTGAAGCTAAATTTAGGTTGTCCGAAATAGTTTTTGGTTGCCCAATGAAAGTGACAAACGAGATGAACACTTCTGTTTCCTGTCTCTGGCATAGAAAACAAACATTTACTTAAAATCCTGCATTTTTTCATTTTTATTTGCATAGTACAATAATGAATGGTAGTCAATACCATTGTCTCAATACCACTTCTTAAGGGGGTTTTTATGACATACTTTCCTGCTGATGTAGGGAACTATCCAATTAAAAATAAAATCTACTCGTCAGTCAGACAAGTTCAAAGAGAGAAAGTGGTTGCCCGATGCAAGTTTTACTCGTCACGGACGATCGGACAAGTGCTAAATTTCACCCCTGCAGAACATCGTAATCTAACTCTGAGGCTAAACTTACCTTAACAGTAGGCCTACATGTATTACTAAGTTGTATACTGTAAAGTTAGATTGCATAAGGGATCGCTATTTGATGGATTCCAATTGAATCTTCTAACTTTTACAGCCCACCAAAGCCTTCTTTTTGTACAGGATGGGAATCTATACAACTTGTACCCCTTCCTGGTCTGTTCGTGCATCCAAATTCAGCACAACCCGGCCGCAATTTTGAAAACAAAACATGTTTATCTTACATAGGATGAATATTTACGTCCGGCTGTACGTACAGCCCGCACAACTCCTCGAATGCTCACAGGCTACACATGATCTTGCAAGCTCGTACTTTGGCTCCAAAATGGTGCCCATACATTTCGTCCAAACAGAATGCATATCTGAGAACAATGGTTGGCCAATCTCTTTCACTACAGGTCTCTAGTATTATTGGTCCCCGGCAGCCGGATCAATAGCCACTACCTTGAGGTAGGGTAGTGGCTATTTATCCGGCTGGCCGGATCCCAAGCTCAGACCGTGTAATTTATCCGGCCGAAGATGTCAACCAATCAACGCTTCCCTCGGCGAAACCCTAGCTCAGTGACGTAATTACGAACATTTTGGCGCGTGCATTAATGTTGCCAGCATGCAGCTCTTTAGCCTAGCTACTGTAGCAACACTACTTAGTTCAACATGAAGGTAGTAGAACAGTGACACAACATGGATGTTGGACTAGAATTTGGGACGTTTGAAGCCCTAAAAAAGGCGCTGGAAGAATACTCAAGAGATATAACGCCATCTTCATCATCGGTGATAGTAGAACAGTCGAAACTGCCAACAAAAGACTTAATTCCCAAAACCCTGTGCTGTATGATACTAAGTTCAAATACGCTTATGTTAAGTTCGTGTGCAAACATTTCGGCGAGGCCAAGTCGAAGAGTACGGGGAAGCGGCCTAACCAGAGGTAGGATAGGCAAGGATGTTCTAACATTTCATTGTTTCAAGCCTAGGTAACTGAAGCTTTTCTCCAGGGGCGTACTAGCGAGGGTGTAATCTTGGGGGGGGGGTGCAGAGATTATGTTTTGCCGACAAAAACGGTGATGCGTAGCACACTGAAAAACGAGCACGAAAGGCCAGCTTTAGCGGGTGGGGTCCAGAGGCCCGCCTTAGGGCCCCTGGTGGGGTCCAGGCCAAGCCCCCCGGAAGCTCTGATGTTTGATCACATCTCTGGATGGGTAGCAACTAGCAAACCTATATGATTCCCATATAGGTGAACCCATATGGGGCCCATATGCGTTTGCACCCAACCTTCATTAGGGGTCCATACGGGCCAGCCCATATGCCCATATGACCCATATGGGATACTTCAGGAGCCCATGTGGGGCAATAACCAACACGGGCCCCTGAAACCACGCTGTGCGTGGATCACGGTCAGAGATCATAGGACCCCAACCAGGCCGGTAGCTAGGGTCATATGTATTGGGGGTGTGAAGGTCGCAAGTTCCGACTGGCAGGATATTTTTTTCCAACTGAGTGACTGCGTGTTAATTGCAATTTATTAGTTTGTTATGCTTTCTACGTTTTGTATACAACAGAAGGGATCCTTACTTTGTCACTACACAAAGGTGTCTTCCGGGAGGGGGCTTTCCCCTCCCCTTTGAGAAAATTTTGTTAATGTAAGGTTGGTTGGGTGCAAAACAGTGCTATCTTTGGGATATTTTTGGAACTGATTGTATATGACTGGAACAATGGCGTACCTAGACCTCTTGGGGGCGGGGGGCAAGCAGGGGCGTAACGAAGGTGTATTTCTGAAATGATGAGTAAAAACTTTTTCTTCTTCATATAAAAACCAGCACTATTCTTTACAGTTGTATGCGAAAAGTGCCTGAAATTTTGTATATTTACTATAATAGTAATTGCAAGTTTAACATTTTACTACACAACTCCGTCCTACACTTGCCAAAAGATCTCATGCATCTCCATCCTTAATCTGCCAAAAGAAGATCACTCATTTATTCATTTTGTATTTCTATTTTATATTTGGTTTTGATGTTTATGGTATGGCACAAGATTTGTCAGTCGTATCAATTTCCTGCCTCAGCTTTATATATATGATATACTGTAGTTATATTTTGTGAGCGCTTCAAAATATACTATGCATCATTCTTTCCACACTTAAACATTGGCGTAGGAAGCGGGGCTGAAGCCCTCCTCCTCAGTCAAAAATGTGTGGGGGCTGAAGTATGCTTCTGCCTCCCCCCCCCATCTCCAAGGCCAAAAACCCCTTATTTGTATCTCCTGTATAAAAGTATCTAAAATTTGCAATAATTTTCCTTAACATTTGTCCAAAATGTTGCACCAAAATGCATCTGAGGACCCTCAAATACCAAAAAGATTCCCAAAAGGAAGAGGGAAATCTCCTCCCCTTAGACCCCTCCCCGGACGGCGATCCGAAACAAGGTGCAGCTCCCCCCCCCCGTCACAAAAAAAATTCCTACGCCTGTGCATTTAAAAGTGTGTAATGTTTGTTTAAATGCTACACTGCACACAGCCCCTACTTAAGTGGCGTGTAAAAACTTTTTCATCTTCATATATAAAACCCATCTAAGTTCTTTCTTTAAAGAATGAAATATTTTGTGTAATAGCTACAGCTACTTTCAATATCTGTACTTACGACTGTAACTTTTTTAATATGAAGGTAATAAAAGTCGTTTTTCCTCTCTATAATCATACTCATTGTGCTTGTTTAATTTGTCTTGTTGACTGTCTAGCATACTTTTACAATTTTTTTATTGGAAGCATTTCAATATTTACTGTTTTGATAGCATTAATTCCCGCTCCAATTCCTTGTCTGATCCTCTTGGAATTGAATCCTCGTTCGCCATTGAATTTGGATGAAAATCCATTATCATTATAATGTAGCCCAAGCTCTCCAGGTCTAGGCTGTATTACAAATCAAATTTTCAACCCCCTTTTTTTATTTCCCCTCTACTGCAGATCTCAAATGCAGTAGCAATGGGAGTTGTTTTACTGCCCAGTTTCTAGCCTATTGCTTTAAGTCGAGCCAGCCACGGCCTTTTTTCCAGTTGTGGCTCACTGGCTTGTTTTCCTTTATACTCCATTGGTTATGCTGAGCACCAAACAATTAGCACATTAGCAATAGGTTCAATTTTGAAGTTTTCGGTATGACCCGGCTAGGATTCGAGCCCCTCACCTTCCAGCTGCAAATCGGATTCTGTAACCACTTGACCGTGCAGTTGGTCTGCCATTAGCATGAGAGATGCGCATTTGCTCAATCTCACGATGAATCATCAGTTTCTCAAGCAATGATTCAATATACGGTAGTGTAAAAATTCCACTTGAAAATTTTTTCGCCCCCATTGAAATGTATTTCCCTGCCTCCTACTCTGTGGAGTGTGAAATAAAGTTTGGCTGACCCAGGGGTTGGCTTCTGTAAGTCCCAAAGTGCCCAACCCTGGTTCGCTGTTTTTTCATGAGACCATGGGCTACTTTAAATGTTAACCAGGAGACAGTACGCCTGTAGTATTTACCTTGCGTTTTACATTAGCCTAGACGGATAACAGCACCAGATTACAGGCGCTGCTTTCGACGATATAGCAGCGCCTGGCTACATTCTTCACAGAGGGTTTACGGACAAGGTCAGTTAGCAGAAATGAGCGACAAACGGCGCCTGGCGTCCGGTTAGTTCCACCCTTGCCCCCTTGGATCTTTGTCTGGCATTATGCCGCCTGTGACGCTCATGTTAGTATGTTTGGATGGGGAGGGGGTTGATACAATCTACATTTTACATCATTTGGGTGTTTAAGATGCATTTTTAATGTCATCTGAGAATAAATATTTGGCTTTGCTATTATAATCTTTTTGCATGATTGTAGCAAAATACCAAAAAGAAAACATTTCTTTGCAAGAAATGGAGGGCTTTACCGGGCTGGTAAATTTTTTTATGACACTTCGTTTGTCCATTTTCTAATTTTGGGTAAGGGTTAGAATATACGCTAGGGGTACAATCTTGAGCCCTCAGTGATACAGCCTAGACATTACTGTCTCTTTTTCTCAGTAATCCAGCATCAGAATTATCAATGGCCACACGGCTTATAAATAGACTGTATTTAGGGGCGCTCATCTAGAATTAAATTGTCTTAGTGCTGCAGCCGGACAAATCACGTTCGTACGTGCTATTCGTTCGGCCTCCGCGTACACATATATACTCTACTGTACTAAGCTGCATGCGCACGCATATATGCATGTACATACTCGAACTGCTAACCATATAGCAGTTCCCATTATCCTATTCTATGTGTTCACCCATGTTGAGTTCACCGCTCTGATTGGCTGATATTTGCGGCCGGATAAATTACACGGTCTGACCTTGGCATCCGGCAGCCGGATAAATAGGTCCCACCCTACCTCAACGGGTTGAAGTTTCGCGGAATTGGTATCACACACATTGAATCAGGCTAGGTCTAGCCAAAATTTCTTCAGACCTGTCTCAATGAGACATCAAGCCAATACATCTGGGATTTTAAAGCAAAATGTATCCCCCTTCATAATTATAGAGTTGAAATGCTTCATCTAAAACTTACTAGCTCTCTTCATGGTAATTCTTTCATTGTAGCCTAGGCTTAAGTGTTTTAAGCTTTCGGCTAAAGTGCTAACGTTAGTGCTACACTACACAATACAATTAACATGCTGAGAGAGCGACAGTCGTACGGAACAACTTACCTGTGGAACTTGAGATGGTTGCGTTCCAAAATATGCTAAAGTGAAAGCTTGCATGCACGTAGCCGTTAGGAAGGGGTTTGATTAGTAATTCTTCTACAAAACGATCATCCTTCGAAATTGCAAAACAATTTAATGCTGATAGGAACATAATGGTTTTCAGGACTGCGTCCATCTTTTTGGTACAGACCGGTGTGAAGTTAGTTACTCTTTCCTGGTGTGTTCACCATTCGATTTCGACATTCGCGAATAAGTAAACAGCTCAGATATACACCGCTTGGAACACATAAACTTGTCAAGGGTAAAACATGCCGTATGCCACCTTATCATTGGTAGCCTATATGTGGACCCTACGGACAGAACTGTAGTTCGAGACCGGTCTCGAGTCACTATTTTAAGGACTCGGACTCGGAAAGTAAGGACTTGGACTCGGTCTCATACAGTCCGGACTCATGACTCGGCTGTAAACCGCGGGCACCAGGCCCGAGACTGGCACTGACTTTTTTACACTTTTAATCCGTCGTCACATAACATTTACCTTGCACTCTGCAGTTCCTGCATGTACAACTCCACACGGTATCATCTTTGAAATATCACTGAGTGCACTGTCTAATTAGGCTATGGAGAAACCATTCTTTTTCGAGCCCCTCGCGCGATTTTATTTCTCTGTTTTCCTTCTATGTATAAAAGAAGGGCGGCTTCGTGCAGCTTTTATCTATATCTAATGAAATCTATGATGGGATAGTATAGGTTCGTAATTTTAGAGAGATCCCTTTGGCGAGGTAGACCTGCTGAAATTTTGTTACTAGTTTTCTTCAAATTTTAACATTTAACATTACAGGGGCAACAGGGCAAAGGAAAGCTAAGTCCCCATTAGATGCCCTGAAGTCCATATACAACCTTAACTGAAAACAAACAACCAACCAACACCAACATCGCCCAGTACAATTAGATTCTGCCACAGTCATGACTTTTGATCCATAATTTGATCTTATCACATGCAACTAAATTTGCCGAACTACCAACTTAGATCATTTGGGGTACATTGAGAAAACTGGACCTGCGAGCCTTGTGTAGCCCGGAGAGATCACTGGCAGATTGATCCGGCCAGGCCGCTGGACAATTCACTACTGCAAGTGCAATTTCATTGAATACTAGCATTATAATTATTGTTATACCATTTAGCCATAAACCAAAAAGTTTAGGGACTAAATTTGTCAGTCAATATTTTGGCGCGGAGGAAATTTCTTGAATTAATGTTTTAGCTACAATTGTTGTTCGTTTCTGAAGAGGGCAGAGAAAACGCCAAGAGAGACTTGGTCAAGTCAATGGAACCATTCATTGCATTTCTTTGACAAATACAGCACACCTATTGTTGGCAGATTCTTAGGGGTACCCCTAAGAGGCTCAATCCAAAATGACAATGGAAGAAAATATTTTGAAAGCGGTAATCTTTTAAATATTCAGGCCAAGTGGCTTTCGAAGAGAGAGAAGAGTTGTTTTGGAAAGGTAAGCTAATTCGGTCTCAATAAAAACAATGGCCCCGGCTACTAAAGTAGCCGAGGCCATTGTTTTTATTGAGACCTTTCGTGTCAAATGCTAACTACATGTAATATGGAATCCGTTTCCTCTTCAAATGGGAAAGTATTTATAAAAGATCTACTACCAATTGCAACAGCAAAACGGCTATGAGTTAGGGGTTGGGGTTACACGACCTGATAATGTAGGCTATATAACCAATAGCGTCTAGTGATCTGATTTGGCAATTTGCAGTGAGATGTGATTAACAAAACGAAGCCTTATTAAGCAAAGAAAAACTGAGAACGCAGAGGAGTCGATAAAAGCTAAAACAAGGAAGATATGAAAGAAAGCAACTACAAAATCTCGACAGTTAGATGTAAGGCTGGAAAACAGCAATAACCTTAAAACCGCAAAAAGACTCATTGCCTAGTCTGCAGGTGGACTTGAACTACCGTACTTAGCATTCGAAGTCGAGCGCCTTTACCACCTGACCTACGACAATGTTGGGAACCAGTTGGAATATATTAATACTGATAGTCTACTGTAAAGCTGTATGACATACAAGTAAAAAAAAACTGAAGGGAGGGGAGGGGAAGCAAACACCCCTTTTGGCACTGTAAGGGTTCAAATTAATTGATCCGGTACATGAATGTATTTGAATATGAATATTGAATGAGTAAAGATTTTACAGATCAAACACGCTTTCGACCGGGCAACACTCTTAGTGTTGATTTTTACCCCTGTCCCTAGGGCCCATGTTAACCGAATGTATGGTGGTCCAAGGCGTATTGATCTCAATTAGGGCCCGAAATTAAATGTACCCGTAAGTATTTGAATGAGTAACGTTCACGTGTGCTGCATGGTGAGTAGTGTAGCACGTTTTGCACAGGTCCTGACACACTCCTCATATTGACCTTGACCATTGTCCGTACTAGGTCCACATCTACTAGTGGCAATGTGGTATACGGCGCATTTTGCCCTTCACATGCTCCAAGCGGCGTATTTGAATGTTGAATAAGTAAACAGCAACTTGGTTCCCTATCCGCGAATGTCAAATAGGTAAACGGTTATGTTCACTTATGCGCGAATGTCGAATTAAGAACGAGGAATAAGTAACTAACTTCACACACCGGTTGTTAGCAGTTCCATTTGATCATTGTACTTTTCCAGTGGTTCCACACCTTTAAATATAATTTTCCTGAAAAAGAGCAGTCAATTTAAAATACTTTGATGATCAAATTCTTTAATTTCCCCAAAAAACAATTTTTACATGTTTGAATATATTTTAAGTGAAAAAGTATGAGATTCAAAGTCAAATAAGATTCATTTTCCCAATAAAAAACTTTCGAAAGTAGAAGTACTGTCAAACATTATTTCAGAGACGTTGGCGTGAGAGTAACTGATATAGTCTTGTACTTAAAGACGCATGTCCCTTCAGTGCCACGGTATGTACTGCATGCTAAGTGGCTCACAATCATAGATAGTGAGGGTAACCCTGCCACCGGGTAATGTGCTTACATTTGGTGTTTTCACTTATTCCTCTACGTCAGGGAGCTTTATGCACTAATTTTCACTACTAGTGAAGGTGGAGCTTCAAGTCTTTGCACACATGTTCATTAGGATCGGATCGCTATCGCTATTGGTTAACTGAAGAGTTTGAACCAATAACACTAACATCGAACCGTGAAGGTACTTGCAGTAGTAAACAGTGTCGATCGTAAAGATTCGGCCGTAACAAATTAATCCAGAACATTTTCATTTATCCACCTGATGTAGAAATTTACGAAGCAAATTTCATCTTCCTTTCATGTGCTTGAATTGGATTCAAAGAAAAAGATACGATACCTTGTTTTGGCAAAAAAGTAGCTTGTTTTTCATCGACGTTTTAATTGGCTTTAAAGTTCTCAACCCTATGGATATTCATAAAAGATGAGTGCTTTTATCCCCGATTGGCCCTCCACGTTTTTGGTTGGGTAGTGAGAATCTTCCCCTTTGCTCCCTGACTTCAAATGTAATCACTTTACCTCGCGGCAGGGTTACCCTTACAATATCATAGACATCCCAGCATAATAAAAAGGGGTGACCTTACTTACCTGTTCCACATACTAGTCTTCTCATCTGCCATAAAATTCATGGGACATCTCCAGACGTTTCGAAGTGTGTGTGGGGGGGGGGGGGACTGGGGAGGGGAGGATGGGGCGAGCGTTTCGCTGGCAGGGGTACACCAAAATGGCGTGCAGTGCTCTCCTGTAGGTGTTGGGCCCAAGGGCCCAACTTAGGGCCCCTGGTACGGTCCAGGGACGAAGCTCCATTGGGGGTTCAGGGGAGAAACCCCCGGAGGCTCTAGGGTTTTATATATTGTGATCATTGGAATGACTCGCATTTGACTATCTTCAGAATGTCATTGGATGTGCACTAAAAATTCCAGCTGATGCGCACTGTCTCGTTAGATATTTTCTGATTGGCTGACGGTATTGTATTGACTGTATCCTTTGTTAAGGTTAGGTATTAGGGTTAGCGTTAGCCAGCCTTTAAAATTTTTCCGAGACAGTGCGCATCGCCCCCAAAATTGTGTTTGAGAACACCGACTATGTGAAATTTTAGCAGCATGATTGACTCAGTGATGAAGTGACAGTGAGTCCTTGTCTTCATATCGATATATGCTTGAATGGCCGGTGTGTTTGTGCATAATTTTTTCATGCCCAAATTCTTATTTGGAAGGCACACGGGAGAGCCTCCAATGTTTGGGGGAAGGTGCCCCCTCCCTCTTGGCGAAGCCACTGCACAAAACGTTCTATATAAAAATTCCGATACAGTAGTTTTCCTCTCTGATGATAGCACTAATCTTTTGAAGAATATCATATCGACCTTCGTTCTTGACATTCACGTTTTAGACGGAAATTGTCTAAAGCCAAGAAACCCGAATGATTGGATCGGAAACTAGATGCGACATTACTGCGGCTTGTACAAGAAGGGAGTGTGCCCAGTCCAGCAAAAAAGTATCCGTGACGACCTTCGCACCACGGGTCGCAATGCACGGTGAACACACAATGAACGTGCATTCATATGTTTACTTCGAATTCGAATGCGCCTTTTAATTATAGTGTGCCTACTTATAGGCCGTGTGACATGCCAACAAAAAGAGCTGTTTCACTTGTCAGCTAAAGAATTAAGTCTTCCAATGAAAGATCCGTTGGAATTATTTCAATATCTTTTAAGTAACTCATTGCCTGTGCAAAAATAATGATGTGGAGTATTGTACAGTGTTCAGATTTCTTTTGTTAACCCTGTATAAATAATCTCTTAATTACTGATCAGATAGTTTACAGTTTGGTGAGTGATATCAATATTTCTCAAGGAAACAATTTTAACTTTCATACTAAACCCCTCAGGGGTTTAGTATGAAAGTGATATAACAATACCACCAGTGTCCTTGAATTAAGGTTGAAAAAACAAAGGCTGACATTAGCCATATAAGTTATGTCCATATTCGATGTCACATATTTGCATATTGTAGCTCATGTTTATTCATGATACAAGTGTGAAATAGAAATTACCCCGTAAAATGGTCAATATTTAATGGATTTTAATGGGAATTGTGGCTATTTTCTGGATTTTAGTGCTGTTTACACCAAATATTCAATTATGTTATTTTCATGTCACCAGACCTTTAAAGGCAGACCAAAAGTAACTAAAAGTCTCATTTGGTGACTGCTCTTTGATTGACAAAACAGTCAGAAATTCAAAAGATGCAGAGTAGTGTACATTTTACATCATGCAGAGAGTGCATGTGCTGATTACACATTAGGGCCTTGTAAAGGTGGATATGGCCTTGGGGAGTAAACTGGGTTCGTGTCTGAACAAGGAGGAGCTTATGACAGTATTAGGAGGGACCAAAAGTAACTTATGTGGGAAAATTGGAACTGTCTGGGGTACTAAAAGTTTCCCCTTTAGACACGCAGAACAGGTCATATGACCCTGCTTATCCGCTTTTGTCGTTCTGGTTCATAGAACAGTATATGGCGTTCCTCACCGTGGAGCTTTTGAAGTGAAATACTGATGATGAGATATTGAGAGATTATCTGGACTTTTTCAGTATTATTTCGAGATATGTAAACATCTTTAAGATCTTCCTATCTCAACATTTCAAGAGTAAAACATTTAGATATTAAATAGGATAATCTCAGTATCTCTATATTTTTACTGAAAGATACTGAGATATTTACATTCAAGTCTCCAAGATGGTAATAATAAAATATTTTAGGGTAAAATATGTAAATGTAAAGATAAGTGATCTAAATATGTAAAATTTTGACAGAATATAATTCAAATATTAGCATTCGAGATCTTAATACGTCAATATTTAAAGGAGATATGGCATCCCCAAAGTTGCTAGTAGCTCTCTGCCCAAACAAATTTAGGAATAGCCCTATAGTTCTAAAGTTGAAAGTTGAAAACTGACTTTGATTGGCAGTCTTTCAAACAATATAGCTCCACTCTGGTTGGTCTACGATGACTTGTGCAGTCAGCTCTGTTTCCAATTAAGTTCACACACGGTTATGTGTCACTATGGCCTTGAGCAATTGAAACTCAGTGCAGGCTACTGTGGCTCAGTCTTGGAGGTGTTCTACATACAGATGGTTTTGTTTAAACTGGCGGAGGGGCTAGAAGTAAGCTTGGTAGGGAGAAGTTTTTACTGTCTGGGGTGAGATTAGAGAGCCTTCAGAATAAAGATTATCTCATTACATACGAAGATATTGACATCCGAGCAGTGGTGTCCCCAAACGGGACCAAGAGACACGTGCCCTCTAGTTTGTTGGGCACCCGTGTGTCCCTCTTTAATGATGTTTTGGGTATTGAAAAAATTATGCAGAAAAACATTGTTTATATATCGATTTGAACACGAGGACCCACTGTGGCCTTATCAGTGAATCAGGGGACTAAAATTGCACAAAATGCATTCAAAAAGACATTCCTTCGCGCTCTATTTTTGTGAACTTTGTGAGGCTATGGGACAACTATGGCCCTGAGTCCCCTCCTTTCCATACAATTCCCAGGTCGATTAGCTTTTAGTCTTATTTTATGTTCGAAGATGTCAACTTTGCAATTTTTGTTGCCTTGCCTTTGTAAGGCACATCCAATAAGATATGGGGATAATTCCGGTGCCTTCAAATTTAGAAGAGGAACTCAGTTTGTTCTTCTGAATCCTCTCTGAGGTGGCGCCAAGCACTAAACCGGGGATCTTATTTTGCACGAAAATTTCTTTAGTACCTATTACCAGAATTTTCTACACGCTTCGCAAGTCCACTAGGAGTGGCACTAGCCACCGGTTTTCTCATTTACTGCTGAAGAAAATGCAGGAAATATATGTGTCATAATTATATTTTAAGGTACCCCAAACCCAATAAACCACATTCAAGGGCTTGTTTTTTTTCCCCAGTTTTCCCCAGCTAGGCCCGGGATCCGCCACCGTATAGATGCACCTTTGATGCTCTGATGTGAGGGTCCCCCCTTCCCACAGTGGCATGCCTGGAAGGTAGTGGTCATATTATTCATTTCTATTGGGCAGCATCAGTAGAATTAACGTTCTAAAGTCCACTGCAATCCTTAACAACATCCGTCGTCCCTACCTACTACACCCCTTACACCGAATCATGAAATCGTTAGTCCGAGTTAGGCTAACAAAAATGGTCAAATTGTTATTTTAATTTTTGTGGTCTACCTAGTGCGCATTCAGTGCCATTTGGAGATAGTTAAATGCTTCGTTCTAATGGTCACAATTTTAAATTACCCAGATCCTCCAGGGTCTCTACCCCCTGGACCCCCAGCGGGGTGTTTTCCCTGGACCTCATCGGGCTCTACGGTGGCCCTGGACCTCAGGGCCATGAGTGAAGCTTTTCACTTCACCGTAACTCCCCCAGACTGCTCAATACTTCATATTGGTGTGCCCTCCCGGCGGAATGTTGTGTCCCCAGTGCCCCCTTCGAAAAGTATGGCGACGCCACCGCATTCGAGATCTTGATAACTCAAAATTTCAGTCTAATAAACAATTTAATTATTTATGTGATCTCGGTTTGCCAGTATCGCGACAGAAACAGTTGAAATATCGACAACTGACATCAAGATATCCGAATATTTTAGCGTCTTAAATATTCAAATATTAAGTAACTTGATCACACATGTTAACATCTTTACACGATGTTCAGATATTGGGGGTGTAATTTTCTTATATGTTAAGTTATGAAGATCTCGGATGTTAACATCTTAATACAGTCTTCGCACAATGTCTAGAATTTAGGTCATGATCTTTTATATTTAAGTATTCTACGCTAAAATGTTAAGTCATTAAAATAGCGTATGTTTATATGTCAACATCATCTTTTAACCAAATTTTGATATTAGGATCATTTTTCACCGAAATTTTACTTTTTAGTAAATTTAAATTATTGAAATATGGAGATCTCTGGTATTACCATTACGATATGAAGATATTGAGATCGTATAGGGAACATTTACAGTATACCTTTTAGGCTAAAACACTCATGCATTAACACCTTGGATACCAATATTTAATTCAGTATCTTACTGTAACGGTACAAAAAGTATGAGATCTTGTTACTTAATTAGCCTATCTATCAAGTTTGCGTAAAATCTTGAAATAACAAGATGTCGGATGTCAATTTATCAACATCATTCTGCCACGATATTAGGAGCGTGAAATCCTTTAGTATGTGATATGAATATTGTATACGCAAGAATATTCAGATATTAATGCCTCGAATGCCATATCTCAATTCTTAATGCCACCGTATTAAGAGTTTAAGGTACAGTCAATTGATACTTCAGTATTTAACGCTAAATATTGCAAGATCTCGGATGTCAATAACCTAACACCCTGTCACGATACTAATATATTGATATCCTGTAACATAGGCGGGATTACGGGGATCGTAAGGGCATAGGCGTAGAAGCCCAAGTTGATGTGGGGGGGGGGGCTGTAAAGACTTGCTTGTTAACAATTGTAAATAATAAAAATATCACATAATTATTTTTAAGGTCTGAAAAAGTGTGGGCGCAAGTGCCCCTTACGCATAGGCGTAGGAGGCGGGGGGGGGGGGCTGCAGCCTCCAACCAAATATTTTTGTAAAAATTCGGGCACTATTCTGAGAATTTTTCGGGCACCTTCTTAAAGAAGAACAAATGCAATGATGTAGCTAAAGGTAATCAATAGTTAAAAAACTACCTTAGTAATTAAAATTAATTTCTGAATTGAATTACACCAGCACCTATTTATTCGGTCCAGATCTTCTTTGCAATTTGACAACGAGAAGCACAATGCAAAGAGAACATTGCGACCTTCTGTTGTCGTACCCACCGATACGGACCCATCCATTGTTAACATTGAAAGCAAAGCACTTTTAAATTTGTACATGAAATATAAAATCCGTTTTCAGGTCAAAAGGGGACAAATGTACATAAAGAAACACCGCAGTATTAACTGCCATTGACAAACGGCTGGGGGAGATACACTACCCAGCAATGTATAATGCGGGCTATAAACCGTAGTATCAACTGACCCGATAAGGCAAAGAATAAATGATTTTCAAAAACGAGCTTATTCAAGACAAGAAAAACTGTGAACCAGAGAAGAGTCGATCAAAGTTAGAGCAAAAAGAGGTAAAAGGGAAAACTCGACGGTTCCGTTTGGGTAAGACTGAACTTCAGCTCATCATAGACATTAAAACTACAAAAGAAAGGTGTTACAAACTTGAACGAGAGTAAACAGTGTCCGAATATCAGGAGTCGGGAAGACTGTTTAAATGTCAAAATAGTTTAATACTAGTACTATATTGTTAAACTGAATAATGAATTTAACGAATAATGATGGGGGAACTTGGCGCTTTGAAACAATAAAAACACTCCAGCTGTCCTAAAGGAAGCAATAATGAAGCAACTACCTACAATGCATGCGCGCAAAAATATTTTAATACAAGTTCAGGTTATGTTTTTCTTCATTTTACTCACTTATTTAGAGATTTAAATTCTATACTAGATAGATTTATTCATCTTCATAACACCGTGACTTAAAAGATAATAACCATTTCAGCAGTTGTTGAATATGTACTCCCCTTTTGACGTAGCCGACATTCTCTGGTATTACGAGTGCAGCCAATGTAGGCAGATACATGCAAGAGTAATACACGTCCGCCAAGCGGGCAACCAAATCTGTAGAAAAAAAGAAAAGGTATGCTTAAAAGGGAAAGAATTGTCTCTCTTTAGCCCCTTGCCTACACGTCTGTTTCTTTGTAGGGGAATTTTGTTCATAGTATCCCCAACACTATTTTTTCTGCTCTCTTCCCCAGTGACAATCAATAATTTACTCCCTCATATTTTTGTGTCAATTTCTACCCTTAAGTCAAATTGATGCCAACTGGGATCATTGTTTGACTCAGTCAGTATCCTCGAGTATCAATTGGGGGCAAATTGACCCACATTACTTTAAGGATCTAGGTTTCATAGGTAGGACTGCTTCCTTTCTGGGGTGGGATGGAAATGGGTGTGTAATGGATTTGCATACGTATTTTCCGCTAAACACATGAGAACGTAAAGAATGTAGACCAGCGAAATGCTAGCCGGAGTAGCGCCTCTGTGCATGGCTACCGCCCCTTAGGCTGCCACCCTTTTTTTCGCAGCGATGATCTGAACGAAAAAACTTCGTCCCCTCCGCAGGGTAGCGAAATGACAGTTCTTTGAATGGCTACTCTGTATCAGCATTCTCTGGTCACTCACCTTTAAGACATCGTTGCGTGAACCTCTCCTCAATATGTAAGGCTTTACTGTAACTATTTTCTGGACTATACTTGCTTTTTTGGGTGTCGAGACTGCCATGGATACGACCCAGAGAGCCCAAGTAAGGAAACCCATAGGTATTATGAGTTCTTTTCCATGAGTCAACAAGTACTACCACTGGCAGCGGTTTGTTCTCAATATTGGGGGGTAACCCCATTTTCAAATAATTTACCGTGTGCAAAATCAAAGTCAATAGGCGATATCTCAAATATTGGGGGACATGTCCCCCTGCTCCACCGGGTCGCCGCCTATGAGTATACCATTACAGGGTGTGAAAAATAGTATAAGTTGACTAAGTGAAATTTGTATTTTATTACCCGAAGGTGGAGTACCTATGTACTCACTCGATGCTGATGTGGCAAAATTATTAGATTGCATTTCGGTGTCGACCGTGATTCTAAGTAGCACACATTCTCCCTTCCTGTAAAGTACTTGAAGCCGATGTTACTTCGACACCTATCTCACTATACACTGCTCAGCAGCTCACGATAAATTCCGCCATTCTCCGAAATTTTGTCGTAACGACTTGCTGATAAAAACCTTTGCTGGCTCCTCATCTTAGAGGTTCTATATCGCTTTGTAATTAGATCCGTTTTCCATGCGTTGCTTTTGGCGTGCCATTCCGTTACGCAGTTATGTATATAACACTTCAACAGAGATGCAGTAGATACGGAAGCCTAGAAATACGGTAGTTTGGGAGAGAAACGTTCCAACGACTCAAATGTTGCTTGTTCGGGGAGGAAATATCCGTGACAATGCCTATTCCTCTAACCTTGCCAAGGTGGGAAGCATTGTAAAATTTACTTTTGATTCAAACTTAATAGAAAATGTACTACTGGTGGCCCGTCTGCAACGCAGATGTGAGTAAATACCAGTGCGTAAGTAGTAAATAAGACGGTTTTTAGAGTATTTTTACTTTTATGTCGGCCCCGGCCTGCAGATCAAATTGTCTGGAAACAGACAATACCGACGTCTTCCCCACACGGTCCCTAATTTTGATTTTTTTTTCATTTTAATACATTTCCTTATAAATCTGAATGATTCCAAACAGAATATGTCCTAGCAACCCCTGGAGTAGCCCCTCTGGTTGAAATATGAATCAATAGCTGTAGGGACGAAAACCTTTTACACTAATTACTTAGCTCCTAGCTTGTGTTTACGTTGACAGTTGGCACAAGAAGCCGACAGTTGGTAATGCAAACTCCCCGGGCTTTCTTTCTACTTTTGAAGTATCACAGTTTCACAGATGATGAAAACCTTTGACAGATATTAACTATGAGAAATTAATTGTTTCTGACCCTATTTTACTTCAACTCGAGAAAGAAACCTGCCTTTTTAGTGCCACGATCAGTTATATGAGTGGGGTTATGGTAGTCTGTTATCCGCATCGTTTGACTGACTACGTCACACATGCCACATGCACTGCATTCAAATGCCTTTGCTTTCGACTTAGGCCGAGACAAAACGATAAAACGTGTATGACCCCACATGCAGGCCAGAATAAATTTAATCAACGAGGCAAAACGTGGGCATTTTGTGATACTGCAAAAAAGACGAAAAACGCCGACAAAAGTGAAATAGCGGACTCAGTACGATTTCGACGCATAGTCACGTGATTTGTGTTTAACACTGAGAGGATTCGCCAAACATTAAACAGTCAAATTCTGTCTTACTATTTATCAACAATGCCCCGATATGGAACGCAGAAAGTATTTTGTCGTGACGCCATGATAATCTATGTTAGTGAACACGAAACATTTTCATGATAGTATCGCAATACGTACTATCCGAGAATTGATTCTGCAGTTACTAAATGGTCATTATTTTCTTCCGTATTATGTTCAGTAGAAAGAAAGTAAATTGACACTGTAGGACTCCCTATTTGCATCGCCCTGATTCGGCGTTAGCGATTGCTATTTCTTCGGTACATATAGGTTAATTCTGTTTGTTTGACCTTACAGTATAGAGAAAGGAGAGTATGGACTTATCTTCCAAGACAAACAATCCGGTACAATTACTCTAAAGCGATTGAAGAAACTGTTGTCGATGACTATTCAATGAAAAGTTTTAAGAAACTGATAAAATTAGATAAGGCTTATAGCTTATTACCCATCTGTACTGTTATAGCTGTATACCGCGAATTGGATGCGTTTGCATCGGTTAACTGAAGACAGGTGATTTGTGCAGTTGTGAGTGATATGCTCATTTGACAAGGTAATAAAAAGTTCACTTTTATTAAAGGAATACCGTATTTGATGTACGTGACATTTATTAAAGATGATAGAATAGTGGGACGCAGTAACCGGGTTAGAAAAAATTCTTTAATTCTTGTAGATCAATTTGCTAGTTGCGGTGTCCAAATTTTACCAAAATTAATACTTGGCTAATTGTATTGTATAACTTTCAGTATGCAATATGATCTTCATGATGTATTAAGTGGGCAAGTTCTCAAATTACGTTTTCGAGTACGTGGGAAGATTCTGACAGAAGATCATCTCGCGTGTTCTAGAACTAATATGAGATGTCGGCCTCTGAGTGGTCACGTTGTGACGTGCAAGGCAAACATAAATATTAATTAATTCCATTTCATGAAGTAATCGTCAAAGGAGGACAAATTTAATGGTAACTCCCACATAGTTTATTAACAGTGATGACGGCATGCTTACGAAGTTTATTGAATTCTGCGCCCTAAACAGCTTGGCGTGGAGACCTGGAAACTTGGGATTGTGAAAAATAATTGAAAAAGCACGGTTGTATGCCTGACCGCCCTTTGTTTTCATCTTATTTTGGCAGGACATTAGCAAAAATGCTTACCAGAGATTATACGTTTTGTTTCAAAATCAGGATTAGGGTTAGGGAAAGGGTTATAGGGTTACATGGCCAAAGATTGCTCATGTCATGATCAGGTGTCGAAAATCTGATGAAAAGTTCAGCACTTCATTCACCAAAAGTGTGTAACATGAGTTTATATCCAAGAATTTTACTGGTGTAGCTTCTTTCTTCCCTCAGAAAATGATCTGCCATAGAAAATAGTTGGACCGAGTTCAGAGGCACTGTCCAATTATGGTACCACGGGACATTGTTAAAGAGATTAACTGTTTCCTGACCTTAGCAAACGGCGTTTAATTAGCGTCTACGTTCGAATGACAGAAACCCTTCTAGGCATAGGCTATTTTGAATGATCAGACTATTACACTTTGAAACCTTGAAGAAAACTGGAGCTATTTTAAAATAAATAATCGTTAAGACGGGAAATTTGAGTTACGAATGGAGTATTTTCACTGGTCTGGAGTTCATACAAAAGAGTACGAGACGGGAACGGGGCTCTTCAGCCCCCACCCCGAGTTCACGGTACAGGCAAAACCCATTTCTTGGCCAGATTTTTGGAAAAAATTATCAGGGGCAGGAGTCACTTAAACAACACACCCTTCCCTTACACACGACAAAAATAAGAACAAATCATTTAAGTATGAGAATTTCTCAACATATGATCACTTTGAAACTTTGCCAAAATAGCACAATATTACTTCTCCCTTTAGACCCTAAGACTCCTCGCCCTTGCAGGATGACACCTCCGAAATATAGATGACAAAGGAAGGGTACCGGTCCACCCGGAGTGTAAAGTATCGTACGTACTCATATGCACACTTCACATCGACTGTCTGGGTTCATGAAAGGGGAATTGTGACATCATCGTCTGTGGTCCCCCAATCATCAAATCCGTGGCGATGCCAATAGATATGGAAGAGGATTTTGGCTCTCTAACGGGAGATTTCACCGAGATCCCTTACACCAACTTCATATGCTATCATTAAATACCGTTTGATGTCTGGGATGTATACCTACAGTGGAAAAACAGTTGAATTTAGTCTTGACATCGCCTCCTTGACACGTTCAAGATCCGAAGCGCTTTATCAGCGATGGGCGATAATCTTCTATAAAACCTTAATGCGGGCGGCCTGCACTTTTTGCGTACAATAACTAGGTCGAGCTGTAAAAAAAACATATCCTTGATACTGACATACTCTGTACAAGTTCTTGTTTATTTCTACCTGTTCAAAAATAGATCACAATACTTCAACTCTGACGGAAAAATAGTGAAGTAAATACTACAAAATCGAATAGGATACGAGCAAGGTAGAGAATCTAATAGTATAATGCTCTATTTTTATATCTTTGACGTACGCTAAATCCTCCTTATGGAAAAGAGTTTACGAGAGTCAAACAATAGTGCCATTGCCTCGCAAATGTCACTAATTTGTCATCGAAATGATGCTTAATGATACGATATCACAACGCGTGTTTAATAGTTTCACATCAAACTGTTCAGATGAGCTCTCATTAGGTTTTATGCGTACATCTTGTATTACATGGTTTGTGCTACAACTTTGGTTAGATCATACGCATTACTAAACATCATCGGGTAACTAAGATTATTATTACTACTTAAAACAGGCGTAGAAGCAAGTTAAATCATTGCATATGCCAAAAGTTTAAGTTATAAGCCCTCCTTCCAAGTATATGAAAAAGTTATGATATCTCAAAACCTTAGCCTAAATACATCATAGTGGTCGGTAGTAGGGTATTTTTGTGTAAAAAAGTGTGTATGTGTGTGTTTGTGTCTTTGGGGCAACAAAGAGGCATTGATGCAAAATTTACTAAGAAGAAGTGAAAGTCAATGAGAGCATCTTCAAAAATGGCGGGAAATAGTCCCAACTCCCTGGTCAAACTAGTATAGTGTATAAATAATTGTACTTAAATTGAAAATCGGTGGTCTTCAGGTAACTTTAACTCATGTTTTCGCTTTTAAATTTCTTTTTACTAGCAATGAGGAGAGGGGGAGGGGGAGGGGGAGAGGAGAGGTAAATTTTTCTCCTATTAAAAGGAATGATATAAACGCATGATATAAACGGAGTTGTAGGAAGGAAGTCACATAAGGAGCAGGAAGACCTCTATCTTACTGGCAAAACTAATGAAACACTAAAAATTCACTGAAATTAAGTATGAAGACTTTGTGGACAAAACGACCTTTTTTCAGGGAGGGAGAAGGTGGTAGCCTGGGAGGTAAAAGTTGATTCAGAGACAGTGACGCCGATGTGCACCCCCCCCCCGATTTACACCACCGACCGTTTACACATGCCTGATGTTGCATATCTTTCAAGACCTATATATGCTATTCATTGTGATGATCAAATTTCTCCACAAATCACGGTCACACACTCTTATGTAAAATATACACGTATATAGTAATTGACATACGGTAGTGAATATTACATAATCTTAAGTCTGCAGTCAAATTCCACAAAAGAGTAAAAAATGAAGTCAAGAAAATTACACATTACAATTCACACTGTGCTATATAGCCTACATTTCTAACAAGTACTCCTTACGTTCAAAGACTAGAAAAAATTCACAGTAATATACCCACAGCACCACTGCGTAGTTACTTTTGGCAATCTTTACATGATCTTAATTAATTCTAATATTATCTTAAGTAATCCTTTAATGATCTTAGTAAATTCTTGTATGATCTTAAATAATCTTGCATGATCTTAATAAATTCTTGTATAATTTTAATTATTCATCGTGTACAAAACTAATGACATCATAAAGGATGTTTACTGATTCTAGTATATATGACGAAAAATTACTGCAAGTCTCCGATTCTCGTGACATATTTACATACATATCGGTTAAAACAAACCGATAATGAGTTACGGTGGTGCTTTAGAAATCCCATTAACCTTGTAATATTCTATTTTATGACGACAAATGATATCTCCCCTGTAAAAGACAAGGGCATTAAAACTGTAGACTCGACCTTCATTCCCTTAGGACATAAAAGGTAGCTGAATTTGAGTGAAATCAACTTACAGGACTTAAATTTTCTTTAAAGACGAATGAACATATAAATAGAATCATGACAAAGAAATTGCCCTTGACCTGTTGACATGGTATTTAACTTCGTATTTGTTATTGTACTTAACACGATGATGTCATAGATAAAGGGGATATAGGTCAAGTCAGTGATGACGTAATAAATTGCCGAGCCCCTATCAAGAAATCACATTCGTATCTTCATCTCTGTTTTGATCAACTTACTCTAAGCATAAAATGACAAGGTTGTCACGATTGTTGTAATTTACAGCAGGGTAAGCCCTTTTCCAAGGGAGCAATGTTAATTATATACCAAGTTACTGACTTGTAAATAGTAGTAAGATTTTAAAGTATCCATTATCATTTCTCTAACACTAAAAACATCATAACCGGGACGTTCCGGGCACATATCCAAATATGGTGTTAAAAGGTACACACGAAATGATAATTTATGAACAAGATTTTATACCAGTTGTAATTTTAAACCAGGGAAACGTAATTTTGACAATGACCAGTAGGGGAGATTATCCCGTTTGGGAGAAAGCCAAATTTATGGCAAGCGCCCGTAGGAGTTTCACATGTCTTAAACTCTTTCAACGTCAGCAAGTGGTAACTGTTGGTCAAAAGTCCATCGTAGGTTCTCTCTCAGTGTGCACGAGTGATCGTTCGCAGCCGATCGTAAAAGGTAGCAACTGAACTGAAATAAATGTATGCAACATCCCGCAATATTTTGCAGTGATCAATTAACCGACTCCTCATGTGCAATTGCGTGTACATATCTCTACCATGGGGACAAACACGGACTTTCGTTTATACTGCTGCATACCTCTGAAGCAAACGGGAAGCCTGAGCAATTGTTCAGTCGTTTAGGACAAATTCGCTATTATATGACGTCATGGCTAGTGTTTGCACTTTTGGATGAGTATTTGTTTTGATGCTAAGTGATCATGCATTTTTTTTTTTTTTTGCTTTGAGATATATAATGGTACATTGAAACCCTTAAATAGTTTCTGGTTTAATTCTCCTCATAAAAGTTTCTCCTTACTCTATCAAACCCAACCCTTCTCAAATAAAACAGATTTCCTTTTCCGTTAAGTGCCCTTATGAAAATATCCATTCGCCATAAGCCCTGAAATCAAAATGAATTTAAGCTAAGTGCGCCGAAAAAAATTCGGATCAAGAAACATTTTAATAGTATTTTTAACTATTTTGCGATACTAAGTATATGATATAAGACTACTTTCACTAATGTCCACTTTTTGTTAGATCAAAGTAAATTTTCTTTGTTAAGTTTTATATTATTTTCTCAACGCCTACGAGTTTCAGCATTTATTATTTCAAAGCAATACTTCCATGTTAGATTTTTAAAAACAAACTGAAAATACGTTGTGATGGCTTCGCGCGTTCTTGAAGTCATTTTCTGTGGGGGAGTTTCGCGCAATGTGTAATGAAAGTACGTTTCATTCATTGACTGTTACGTTGACGTACGGTACCTCGAACAATTGCAACGAGGTCTTAGGTTAGCATTATGGAATTACGGATAAAGTAGGGTAGATGTAGGATTTGACCCTATAAAAATCCTACAAGAGACGTTCATGCAGTTTTGTATTAGTTGAGTTGTATAATGTACCCAGGAAAAATCCACCAAAATCCACTAATGAAAAGTGCCGAAATTATGTCAAATCCAAAATGGCGGCTTTTTAAACACTTTTTTCTTACTTCATGTCAAAAAGGTGTATGTAATGTATGTTTTATAGGCAAATTTTTGCTTGGAAATGTTTCTATGACTATCTCGTACTAAACGTTTTAAGTAACCTTGCAAAAATCACAATGATGACGTCACAATGACATCGATTACAACTTTCAATTGAAGGTTTGAATACCTACGTACAAAGGTTTTATTATAAAACACTAACTTGTACACTCTAAGAGGCGTTATGTAAAACTGAATGATCCTTGTGGCATTTTTAGTGCTGGGTCGGGAGGGGGCTATAAGTTAAAGAACTCAGAAAATCATTGCACAATACCATGTTGTCAGGAAGAAAGGTGCAAGCGCCATTTCGTGGTATTTTGAAAGCTGATATCTTTCACAGGAATTAGATCAATGGCTGAAAATTCGTATGTGGGGTGATTTATAGCTTTATAAACAGAATCTGGTGTCAGAGCCGCATTACTTATCTCATTTTTGAAAACTTCGGCATTTGTTAATGTAATTTTTTACTTGTTAATGTAATTTTTTACTTCTAAATGTAATTTTTTCTCGATTTTATGAACTTTCGGGCCCTTTATTAATCCCGGCCTTAGATGGCCCTCATAATTTAGGAAACTTTAACAATGTTCCAGGTCTATAAGAGAGAGGAAGTATAATCATTCAATGCCTCTATTTATTTCGTGGCTGAGGTCCAAAATGGGTTGCTTCGAAATATTTCAAGATGAGGTCTCATAAGCCTTGAGCCACCAGCAAAGGGACATTGGAAGGGCAAAAACGACTAAAACTGTCCTGAACGTGACCTTTAAAGTTAACCTAATCTTTATGAAATGAAGTATTTTAACTATTAAAGTCGTAATTATTGCAGCTGATTTCCAAACTTTGAAATCCCATTTTGACGTTCAGATACTAAACTATTTGTTTAGATCTGATTATTCGACCTGAAATGCGATATAACTGATTAATAATTTCATCTTTTTTGACTATTTTAGTCTAACTATTAACTTTTCATCCCTTAAAGTGCTCTCGTAGTGTCAAAACTTTGGCTTTTTATTTCCAAACAATAAAGTGAGAGTCAAAATAATGAAATAAGATGGCGATTAAAAACTTCAAAATTATGTGACTGAAACTTAATATTTCATTTTGAAGTCAACACTATGAGGTCAGAAGTCCCCATAGAGGTCGTGCATTGACGTCATAGCACGAGGTTTTGTACGGATTAGTCGTTCATTTTGGACGGCAAGAAGAACTGTTACATACACTGCTGTTTGCTTATTTCTTCCGTTGTCTTTCCAGATCTTGACTTTCTTTGAGCGAAACTTTCTTTTTTCTGTTCTTGGAGACATGTGCAACGAATGATAAGCAATAAATAACAATTTTGGCCAAAAATATTATACAACAGCGAGGTTGAAGGCCCTTTTTTGAGCCAGCCTTGCGTGGTATTAAAGTCAATGTAATAAGGAGCGGTTTTGCCGTCCAGCGAAATTAATCACGTGGTACAAAATACGCCATCTGCTCGTTCTCTGTAATGGCATAAAGAGGCAAATACATGTGACACTAATAGTCAAAATTACGAAATTAAAGGACAAGGTAATAAGATTTAGGTCAAAAGTTCGACTTTTCAAGTCAAAATGATAACAGTAAGGGTAAGGTTGCCGCACTCCAAAAGTAAAGTACGACATTAATAGTCAAATTTATGAGATTTTAGATCAAGATAAAATGAGATTCAAGGTTACAAGTTGGAATTTGAAAGTAAAATTGTAAAATGAACAGTGAAGATATTGAGATTGTAAGTCAAATTGTGAACTTTATACGCAAAGTTATGATATTAGAACTTACTGTAAAAATGGTTTTTGAAGGCCACAATTGACTAAAAAATATCGATTTTACGACATTTTGAATTTATTTCCCTCCCATGTACCTATTCTACCGTAATGACCTTTATAAGGCCCATATAATGCCCTGTTTTCACAATTTCTAGACGAAACATTGTTGAACTCCAGCTACTTAATAACTAAAAACATTGCAAGGTGCATGATACTCGCCATGCTTACAAACCTATATTAACCTAGCAATAGGCGGCCACATGATGAAGGCCCTCTGGCATGTGGTTTAGGGCCATGTACGGGGATCAGAAATTTAGAAAAATATCTTTCAGAAGTGAAAAATTGCAATTTCAAAGACCCATATATTAACACCTGAGTTAATTATTGCAGGTTTGACAAAAAAGTCGGTTCATGTAATAGTAAACCACTCCACATTTGACTTTTCAGCTACGTATCTTAGTCCTGTAAAATGTTATCATCCTGCAAAATTAATAACTACGGCACAGACAGCTTTCATAATGATATTAATGACAAACTTTGCTGAGGTCTATACTTACTGAACTACTGGAGCTGCAGCCAGTTGGAACAATCCTGTTATGCTTCGAAGCATACTTCGAGATTACAGTTTTTCATACGTAGCGTCAGTTCTGCGTTGTTAACCTAACCTAGGGAGCTTAAAACGTTTGTCACTGCTATCATCCAGTTGCAACATTGTGAGCCAGTGTTTATATTACAAAATGCAGCTGTAGTGTATTCACGTGTTATGCTGGCCTTGTACGTTAGGGGTGTGCTACACAATTTGGACCTCATTTGACTGTAAATGGTCTTAAAATCATATTTTGGGGACCTGCAACTGATGTGCCCCTCTTTTTCTTGCAATTTGATTCTACAGGATAATAGCTTTAGTTTGATACCAAACACCATGGTTCATACTTAAAAACTTATTTGTCAGTTATTTCATGGTTAAAAATAAAAAAGTGCCAAAGTATAGAGCATCTATCATATTCCGAAACTATACATCTACATGCGTCACTTTTAGTAAATATTTCGCACTGGTAGCCTACTTCACGTTTATGATACAACCTCGGCAAGTTTCACTCTGCTAAATGAGCCATCGTTTGGTCACGTGCTTGCAGTGGCCCACCAAGGATGGGGGATGCCCCTCACTAGTCCCCTCTGCCCGTTCCTGCACAAAGGTATGCAGTTTACAGGAGCAATGCAACATAATTCCCCCAATTCTGCTTGCAGACCACGTGCATTAGGTGTAAAACCCTGTTAGATGTGTTGATAACCACCCCCGACTAAAGCAGCTTTACACGAGTATCATGTGACCGGATCATTGCAGGTGTCTGTTTACAATAAGCTGTAACGGGGAAGCACACATGAAGTGCCCTGTCTCTTTCCCCCACTTTTGAAATGCGGTGCCCCTGTTAGCTTGTGGAATACCACTTAGATATGATTGTACCAAGTTCTTCCTCTCAGTAACGCTGCTTTTCTTGTGTTTAAAATGCGGACTTGACCAAATGAGGTCATAAGCCAAAGCCAGTTCTTTTTAGGTCCAATTACCAAAACCAGTTCCGATCATGGGCGTCAATCCTGGGGGGAGGGGGGACAGGGGGACACGTCCCCCCACATTTTGGAAAAATGCCCATTGACTTAAGATTTTTACACAGTAAATTTTTGACAGAAGTGGCCATGTCCCCCCACATTCGAGTAAAGATTGACGCCCATGGTTCCGATCATGTATTAATCCCCAAAAGTTATATTCCTACTTACCTTGCCACCTAAATGCCAAAGCCTAACAAGACCAAGTTTAATTTACAGATTTTTTGTAGGAAAAGCAGTGGGTTCTGATCCTAATATTCACCGTTTTGTATAGTCATAAGTTACTTCGGACACCTCCAGGTCAACTGTACTACTGTTTTAAATTCAAATGTAATAACATTTAGTCAATCGAACATGAGTGGAAGAAATTTCATGTGATCAGCAATATATGCAATTTGTATAGACCTGCATATTAATACGTCCACCATGACAGCCATTTTGCAAATTAATTTTGATCAATTTTCTTGATTTTATAGACTTTTGATATAAATAGAGAGGGTTTCAGACAGTAAGCCGTCTGAGGACATAACATTAGCCAAGATTTCGTCAGAAGTGGCACTAATTTCTTCGGGACTCAAGAATTTGACTTTCAATGTGTTGCTCTCAAGTCTAACGCTGTCAAAACTGATTGAAATCCTTGCTACAGAAATTGGGAGGGTGGGAGCTGGGTGGGTAAACTTTGTCTCAAATCCAGCCAACTATAGGCGCGAAGCTACCTCAGTAACGTACAGTGTGGAAGTGGCAAAGAGCGAGTCTACCATATATAGCTAAGTATTCAGACTCACTATAACATCACCATTAATTGCACATAGTTGGCGTTGAAATAGCACACTCAAATATTAAACTATACTCCAGGAAAAATACCGTATTATCAACAGCTTAATTCAGGGCCGCTCAGGAGAGGGGGGGGGGGCGGGGCTGAAGCCCCCTATAATTTCAGTGTGAAGATGTTTTGTCTGAAAACGTCAAAAATAGTAGCCTACCTTAACAAATGTCAAAACTCAGGAGTTGAATGGTCCAGCTCCCAATCTTAGAAAGCTTCAGATGGCAGGTACTGCAATCGTAGATCTTAACTTTTGAATGTGACTGCATTGTGTAGGTTTTTCACTGCTGATTTAATTGTAAATGGATGTGACCAAACCGGTGAGCAGCTAAACCCAGTGTCTTTTAATTTGCAATGTTCGATGCCATGTGTTCTACCTGTCTACTGTCGTCGATCACATAGAAATGATTTAAGTACCGTATACAGGTGTATGTAGGCTAAAAACACCCTTTTAATAGAGCTGTAACTGCACTTAAACCGACTGCTTTGCCCATTAAATGCACATGTGATAGACTATCGTAAGGGCCTGTGGTAACTCTACGGGGATAGGCTTATAACTTATAAACACCAAACAGCGATGCTACCACTGGGACTGACTGACTTATTTCCATAGAAAAGCAAAGCTTCATGACAATCAGTTGCGTGAAAACGGAAACATCCGAATATTCATTAAGAACCCTAAATCAACTACTGAAAAGTCACTGCCGTGTTGGATAAAACATTACATGAGAACTGGTCATGCTGATTTTTAAGTTCTTGTAAACGGAAACGGGCAAACCAGAGGTGGTGGGTAGGGGGTATGGCCCCTTTCGGGGAAGCTTACCCCGAGGAACTTTTCCAATTCGTAAGGTACGATAAAATATGTATCCCCGAAGATGTTCAGCCCCCCCCCCCCCGGCGACAATTTACTTGAATTTGCTCTCATGTACAGCAGATTCCCCCAAAGTTTCCCAGTTTTCAGATTTTCTTTCCTAAAGCCCTCAAACTTTCAAATTCTCTCAAAAGAAACCAATTTTTCCGGAGCTCTTTGGGCGCCAAAACGTTTGCGTTCGATGCCCTTCCGGCAAGCCATCACCCTTGTCGAATCTTCCGGGTCGGATTGCCTCCTCCCCCTGCCAGAGAGCTTGGCCCCCTGTCGGGCAAATCTACCCCTGGAACAAACATGTAGAAGGACCAAACCACAATTTTGTTTTCTCTCCAGTGAGCTCTGCCACTTGCTAGCAATCTACATTATAAAATGCTTAAGTAATAATTGCACTATACTACTGCAAACCTAAAGGTAAGAAACCAAGAAGGTTTTTATATTGCATGTATTCTACAGTATAGGCAAAGAACAGTGGGTGGGTTTTGTAAATTTAGTAAATGGTCATAGGTAATTTATGAGAGCTGCGGGTCTACAGTGGTACTGTTGGTCAATTTGATCATAATACTATCATGTTAAACAAAATTTGAGTACAGTAGAACTTTCTGCAATCAGCAAAAAGTGTTATTTTAGATCCAGTTACCTTTTCAGTGACGTAGAAACGGCCATTTTGGAAAGGACCCTTTTAAATAACTATCTCATAAACTGATTTTGATGGATTTTTGATACGGTGTTTCCCACGTCCAAATCTACCAAAACCCACAAAAATCGCCCTTGTAGATTGGGGGGGGGGTGAGGTACATTTTGTCACAAATCTGCCCGACTGTCATCATTACATCCGATGTATAGAGTGTTGGAACAACGAGACGTAGGACCAGAGAGGTGTAACCGTTTTCTTAAAATAGCCCTGCCTGCCTGCAATATGTTCATGTATGTATTTTAATGTCAGAATATTCATGTCGGAGAAGCCACGGGACTCATACTCAGTAATAAGTAAAACAGGCTCCTGACCCTACACAAATACCGGGATTCTCATGAAAAACAGTATTAAGTGTAGGAAAGCATGGAAACAGAGATTGTTTGATGTCCACATAATTTCATCCATCTTTTCACTTTCCAACATGGAAAATTAAAATGTTATAAACATAACATAATATTAACATCCCTCCAGAAATGCATGATCGCGACGTGTATATATGCTCGCAGCCTCGCAAGAGGTCGCAAAGTGAGCATTCAGGTCTGTTGCAACTAAAAGCAACACCAGTCGCTTAGCAGAAAATTACAAAAATGTGCTCGTAAACGATCGCAAGTGACCACCGGCCCTCGCAAAGTGGGCAGCATGTAATTATTTGGATAGAGAGCGTCAGTCCCTCAATTGCCATCGTCTTTATTGTTGACACTGTTCCCTGGCAAAACCTCCAAAACTGTCTCGCGATTTTCTTCGCCTCCTTCCGCTTGATCATATTCAAATGTACCACATTTCTTCACTCTGTCCCATTTGGCTTTCGGATCCAAAATCCAGTCGTACATTACAGCCGCAACGATTCCTCCAATGATTGGACCGACCCAATAAATCTGGTAAAACAAAAGGACAAAAGTATGTCAAGCCTGCAGTAACCTCAAAATAATACTATATGCTGATGAATGATATCACAACGCACGAGTAAGTGAATCCTATTAAGATTTTCTGCTATTCATATTCATCCAATATCCTTTCGATGGTTTTAATAGTAACATCAACTTGACCAGAGGAAGAGCTTGTATTTTAATTCATAAGTTAACAGCATTGTGTATGACGTCACTGACATACATTTCTACAGCTCGATCAAATAACGTTGGTGGTGTTTATTTAGGTCATCGGTTGGGAGTTCTGTGTGAAAGAAACATAGACCCTTTTCCAAATAGGGGTCAATAGCAATCACAAAGAATTCGGGGATACAATTATGACGTGCGTCGTTTTTGGCCACAGTAATATATCATTGATAAAAACGACTCATACCAAAACTCTATCCCATAATCCTTTGTTATTGCTATTTGGAAAAGGGTCTATGGCTGAAAGAATGGATGATAAACTTCAATGTGACTGAAAAAGAACAGTTGTAAGCATAGTACGTCTAGAGAAACGATAATGCGCAAGTACAGCTGTATGTTTCTTCGGGAGAAAGGAAGTTTAGGCTTACCGTTCCCGTTGAAAATGTTAAAGCACCCTGTAGGGCAAATAATGGCTCCATCACCTGCAACAGACCCCACCCCGTCTACGCCAGTTCGCCCTTTCGGCACTCGCTGGATTGAACTTGCCTTACAAAGTGCACCCCCTTTTTGGTGACGATGCTGAAGGCAGCATCGTAACCTATTCTTCAGTCAAGTTGGTGGTAGTGTAGTGTAGTGTAGTATATATATATATATATATATATATATATATATATATATATATATATATATGGGGGTGTGTGTGACGCCAAACTTGTGTACAAGTAAACTCAGTAGGCAAGGTTCTCTGTGTATGATACTTGATATGTATGTTGACCCGGACGTGAGTTGTGCCCCATTGCTTTTGGCGCCTATGTCATTCATTTTTTTTTTTTTTTGTAAACACTGGATCCGCGCCTGGGGATGCCAAGTGTCTGAATTTTAAGGAACCAAAGATTCTGGTTCATTACTCACAAAGGAGTTTCTGGCTTAGAGGAGTGGTATAGATGCTTACAAGATATGCTCGATATACTTACCCAATGGTCATCCCAAGTGCCCCCAATTGCAGCTGAACCGAACGACCTGGCAGGGTTCATACTAGCCCCGGTGTACCTTATCTATGAAAAGAAGAAAAATCCGGATGTTCCATTATAACAAAACATTCGGATTCCTTTTTTTTTATAATAGTTGGCGATGTAAATGGACTACACGATGATTGCATAGGATTTAACAGACTTTTAAGCTGTCGTATATGTAAGCATTACAACGGCGATACGATCGCCTGTAGTCATATCAGTCTGTGTACTAGCCAAGGCTTTAAAGGATTACTTAACTTCTGACTAAGTGAGAAGAGAAATAGAAAGTTTCCTGAAAGAGAAAAACCAGTTCGTTTCGACCATTTAAACGGCAGGAGGTAGTTCAACATAATAGTCCTTACGTATATAGACAATAAACGATTTCTATTCACAACATTCGTTTTTTATCCCTGTCAACTTTATGAAGAGCACATGCAATAGTTTAGTGTTATTTGTCACTTAAGTGGTTAGCAATTAGACTGACAAAAGCTGATAAATGGTTGTATCAAAGTTTGAAGACAAAAGGATATAATACCTCAAATAACCTATCATCAACATAAATTTTGTGAAAACGGAGGCTGGTTTTAACCTTTTAGTCCTTCCTTTGGCAGGGTTTATACAAAGTACAGTAAACCTATCATTGAGAAGATGTAAGTAATACTTTGCAAAGGCTGTATAGTGCACTTAAAACTAAAAGGTCAGTATATATAACATTATATTATGATTTGAGAACTTCATAATCCACAATTAACAAGGAATAATTTAATTAACGGTTTATTAACCCTATTGATTGCTTGTAATTTCCCATACAATCTGAAAACCGTCAGCTTCTTTGGTGTTTGGGCTTTAAACGGCCTCAGACCCTTTTTCCCAAAGACACGGGACTCTTTGGACAGTACTAAAATTTATGTAGAATAAATCCTGTTTTACGAAATCATCGAGTTTGAAATGACGTACAATGCACAAAAGATGA
Organism: Holothuria leucospilota; assembly: GCA_029531755.1. NCBI lineage: Eukaryota > Metazoa > Echinodermata > Holothuroidea > Aspidochirotida > Holothuriidae > Holothuria > Holothuria leucospilota. The sequence goes on from CM055965.1 coordinate 46,605,282, forward strand.
ATAAGATAAATATGTCTCCCAACTTGAACTTCTCATTCTCGGTATGGTTATATAAATTGTTTACAAATCTTTTAAGTCCACCTGCTTTCTCATTTGCCTCGCGGTTTCACAGTCACTAAAGTAATCCTTTTGCTGTTTGGCGCAAAAAATTGGCTTATATCTGCATCGTGGGGTAAACATGACAGTAGAAGCAGTAGGTTTCATATCATTATCATGCCCTATTATTACAGCTACCTTCAAGTACGTTTATATGTTTACTGTTTATGGCTATGATCTTTGCGCCACACAATTGAATGCTATGGAGAAATGTGAGACTGGCAGACTTCATTGCAGTACTGCATTCGTGCTGTATACAGACGTACAGATGTGCTTATATAGTTTGTGTACATCTCATGAAAATCTTCGATTTCGGAGTAGTTGATCCATTAGGATAGAATGCCGATGCATCATTTTGGTAAGCGTATATCATCACCCGACAAGAAGTATGAGAAACTGGCCTACTTAACCCTGGAGATATATTTGAAAGAAAAAAATCACATGTGGTAGCAAATTAGCAATTTATAACAATCATATAAGCCATCAAAGGCTGGACATGGAATTCACGTGGTGTTGGCGAATGATTATCAAGCTGATATAACGAGGTCGTTGACATTTAATAAAACACGAATAACAGAGTTGTTTCTCGAAGCATGAATGACCTTACCCTCATTGCTTTACATGAGAGGGTGGGGGTGGAATAAGTTACTGCTTTTCCAAAAAAGAAAAATAAAATAACAGGAGTTGCCTTAAATTCACTATCTTGAGGTAAGCCGAGGTATGTTATATGTGTCATACACTCAAGATGCAGAAACATATCTGATGTAAGATGGTTTTTCTTGATAGGTAATACACTCTGTTACATTTTGAATTTTGTGAAGGCTTGTTTGATAAGTACAAACAAATCAGTATACAATGATCGGGTAACACTTGTTTAGTCTACTGCTTCGGTTTCAGTGCGATAATGTACACTGAAGTATTGATAGGAACTTCTACTGAATGTAGTAGGCTATGCACGGCGTAGCCACAGACAGCTTTTCAATCCACGACTTCGCTCAAAGGGGATCTAAAATCTAAACCTGTAAACATATATGTTACAATAAGCGGAAAATGTCATCCCATTGATTCAACAGATCTTATGTATTGACGTCGCGCGACGTCATGTTGGAGGCAAAACAACGAAGCACATGAGACACAAGCTTTGCACTTCGCACGCGCTTGTAGAAGATTAAAGCCCCCTTCCCACATTCACGATTTTTGCTACGGTAGAGCACGATTTTTCAGAGTGGAAAAATCTTGATGTACCGTAGCAATTCGATCTCAAAAAACTCAAGGTCAATCGAATTTTTAAGTCTTGTCAAGACGATATCAAGACGCCGTCAAATGCAGTACGGCAGTAGTGCGAAAATGTCACGACAGTGTTACAAATTATGACGGTAGAGTTACGGCATTGTCAAGATTTGTCTTTTTCAAGTCGTGCTAGACCTCAGCACCATTGTAGTGGCATCGTGTCATCACCATAGACCCTCTTCCAAATTGCAGTTACAAGGAATTGTGGGATAGTGTTTTTGTATGCGTCGTTTTTTGCCACAGTTATAATGTCACTGACAAAAACGACGCATACCAAACTCTATCCCTCAATCCTTTGTAATTGTTATTTGGAAAAGGGTCTATAGCGAAGTCTTGGTTTGCCGTAGGTATTCTGGCCATTATGAATGAGTACGAAGGAATAAGACGCCGTCGAGACACACCACGACAACGTCACGACGACGTTACGACTGTCATACGGTGCTGCTGCGGTGGAACAGGATTTTCTTCCATAGCTACGGTAGAGCAAGATTTTTTTTGAACATTCCAAAAAAATCGTGTTGCTCCACGGTGGTGGCACGAGTCACTACGGTGTGCTACGGTGGACCACGATTGGCCACGAGCATATGTACTACGTCGTTGCGACTGTGAATAATTGAAAAATCGTGATCTACCGTAGCAAAAATCGTGAATGTGGGAAGGGGGCTTTACGCGCGTATGCGATTGGGTGACAAGTTAGCTGTCTGCATTTGTTGGTGTACCTTGCAACAGGGAACTGCCATTGGCAGCTTCCTGCTTGCAATAATACGCGCTTTCCTCCAAACGAGGGAGCAATTTTTGCTCTATGACATCATATGTGTAAGGTCTATTCCGACATTCTTCACAGAGACATAAAATGTTGAGCTTTATTTTATTTCAATTGAAAATGGAGAATGGGCAATAACTTTTTTGTTTTTCCTTGTTTTCCCTAAAGCTACTAGATAACTTTAATCAAAATAGGATAATTTTCCGTTGCTATAGAGTAACTTGAATATTGAACTTGCCCTATCCTCACAATGGCCTTGCAAGAAAAGGGTATTTTTTATGGGTCCTACTATCATTAATATTTTAAAAGCAAACAAAAGTATTCAACGTGAGTTGTACAGCAAAGGTTATAACTATTGCGCACTTGACTATTTTAAATACGCTGATCAATTTCAACATTTTATTCCTCAGCAACTGAATAAGCTATGAACGTGGGAGATGGACATGTGATATTTAATATTCAGTTTTTGTAATTATATATTCTTGTGTTTGTATAGACTTTAAGTGTGCCTATTAGAGTCAAAAACTTATAAATATATACGTCGCAAAGTTTGGAAAATAAATCTCATTGGTCAAACTGCCATCTTCACAGGACATTCTTGCGCGGGAAAATTGGTTGATGAAGTTACCTTACTCAACTGAAAATGATCGATTACGTACAGGTAATAATTTACGATGTCATTCTTGTACTACTTAAACTACATTCTTTCTTTTATTTTTTTTTTTTATATTTTAGTTTTGTTTTAGGTTTTGTTTTTCTAGGCCGGGACAACTTACTTGCACCACAATGTGATGATTGTCTTACTGTTACAGAATGGTTTTGCTACAGCAAGCCCTCTCCTGACAACGTGCTTTTCCCCAAGCGATTAGTTTTTTCAAGGTCACATAACCACTCCGCTGTTTCAATACTGCATAATAGATAGTATTGTGAGTTGTGGATGAAGGACATCACAAATGAATGTGCAATCGACTATTTCAGATTAAGTGAATAAATTTCGACATTTTATATCTCAGAAAATAAATAACCTGTGAAGATGGAAGTAACTGAACCGATGAGATCGATTGTTAACCTCTGTACTATATTTTCTTTTAATTTTAGACTTTAGGTGTTCTTTAAGGTATACTGTTAACATTTTGCTTATAGAAAGTAAGATTAATCCCGTTGATTTTTCCTTTGGGGATACAAAAAATAGTGATGTATTCGAGTAATGGTTCCCTATTATAAACGCAGTCTAATATCGCACCATGATTAATTATAGGCTTCGTGCATACCTAAGACTCTAAAGCGGGGGGTTGGGTGGGGGTTCTGGGAGCAAAGGGCTATCTATACATGAAGAATAAAACGTGATAAGGACCACACAATAATACTGATACAGTTTTATTTTCTTATGTTATAAGCGAAGACAATTTTTATGGAATAGCTTGGAGAGAAGGTAACGTATGCATGACAGTCACAACTTGTAGATAAATGTGGGGTTCAGTTTACACATGGGAGAGGGGTTGTGAGGTATTAAGAGACATTTAGCTGAAAAAAAGTAAAAAAATACAGTGAAACACAATGCGTGTTTTGTTTGATGTAACCTTTAAATACCGAAACGGTCAGCAAATAATCGCTGAAGAGAACATAAATACTTCTTCTTTCATGGATGTTGCGTATAATAAAGAGAACGTGAATTTCACTGCAAACTTTAGCATTTCTGGTGCATATTAATGAAAACACAATAATCTAACCGTTGAAAATGACCGTCATCTCCACAACCTTCTAGAACAAAGTTCATGGCCGTACGGGCCGGGGCTGGGGGCGGCCATCCCCACCCCCCAAATGTCAGAAACCTACATTGGGAAGATATTTTTTCTCAGTCTGGCAAAAAAATTGGACAGTTATATTAGGTCTGGAGTCGGGCAAAAATCACCGCCCTCCCTGAGAAAATCAGTCCCGTACGGCCATGACGAAGTTAAGTTTGGTGTAAGAAATAAAACAACGGTATTCCGGGAGTGGTATATGCTATATCCCCTCCCAAAAATGAAAACTGTTCCCCTTACAGATTCAATCATCAGTTTACATTTAGAAATTTTGCAAATATGGTCTTATGGTGATGAGTCTAATAGACATTATGCACTCACGTCACAGAACAGAATTCCACCTCCGGTGAAGGTAAGCGCGTATCATTGCAACTTACATCAACAAAATACAGATAGCTAATTTGTGTATCGATCTCCTACGCCCGAGGGCGAAGTCAACGTCGTGCCTGCGGTCTTCTTCATTGTTTACCGTCAAAAATGACGTCGCGTGACGTTAATGCATAAGGGCTATAGTTAGTCCGGGAGATTCTACCGTTTGCGGGAAAACCAAAATACTCTGGAATATGGGAAAACTTATTCAACACAATGCATAGGCTTGCTGGCCTAACAAGGACAAGGTTTTGCAAGAACAAAGACCACTCAAACGTTTGCTCAAGGAAGGCTTGGTAAACCACATTGGGACGTCGATATTCGGATGCTATAAGCTATAACAATACACCTACCGAATGATCATTTAAAGAGCTTTGCCAGTGACGAAAATGAATGACTTCAAAAAATGCAGAAAAGTTTTCTCTTCTAGGAGGTGAAAACCACATCTCAGTTGCTTGTAGCGTTTGGAAGATACTTATTTTCAAAGCATTAATTTGACAAAGCATTGAATTTTTTATGACATTGACACTGTTGTAGGGCATATTTAGCAACTTTGTTTGTTATGCTGTACATATGGTGTAGATTTATGCTAAACCTACATGGAAAGATATTCAAACGTTCCAACAGTATCAAATTTCTAGGACAACAGGACATTCAATTATAAAGGAAAACAAAAGAAATCTGAGGCAATGTGTCCACTTTACATAACATTCTGTGACCTTGATGAGAACTGGAGGTATTTTTGACAAAAATAATTAGTCTTTAATATTAGATATCTTGAGTTAGGAAAAGAGTATTGCTACGGGGTTTAGAGGGTATGAACTGAATATTTTTCTCTTTTACATGGGGCCCATGTGAAAAGCCACTGGAAAATGTCTTAAACCCACGGAAATGTAAACACTCGAGATGACCTTCAAGTTCCGTTGTAACGTATAATAGCTATAACACATCTAATACATTACGGAGGGCCTAACTTTGCAAAACAGAAAACGACTATCTAACAAAACGGAAATCTATGCAAATTTAGTAAACGGAATTTGGCATTTACAAACGTAAAACTTTAGTTTAAACTACACTGGCGAGTTATCTTTTTTTAACGGTCGCCCATGTCCTTGTAATTTTTTCGCAATCAGAGAGTGACCAGTAGGCCTATACAATTAACTCCGTGAGACAGATATTGAATGTGATAATACTCTTCGGCGTTATGTACTTTGTTGAAATATTCCTGAATGAAGAATATGTGGAATAACAAATCACAGACGAAACCTTAGCTTACGATTCAGCCTCTGGTAAATGCTATTGGCAAAGGAGTGATCTCCTCACATCCTGTTTCAGTAAAACTAATAAAGACTAAAAATAAGTATAATCCTTCTTCATAGTTAATATCAAAGTTTTGCATTAAAAGATCTTCTTTGAAAATATTGTTCACACTACATTACACACAAGCACACATCTAACAGAGTTAACGATATGAGGGAAACGTATGTTATCATGCAATTGGGGCTAGGACTATACAGAAAGCCTTTTGATTTGCTTTTTCTAAATAGCTCGAAGCTTTTTACGTCATTTCACGAGAGAATTCTGTTCCTCCTAACAGCCAAACGTCTACATCCACTGCATATGTTGCGAAAAAAAAAATCGAATCAGTGAAACTTTGCAAGAGGGGAAAGTTTGAACGACAGATCACCTCCCTGACGACAGCTGAGCCATTAGGCTACAGCACAGATCGGCCTACTTAAGAAGCAGCCCACTTCCAGCGCTGCAGTAAAGTTACCGTCGGCAAAAGATGAGGGTTTTAGGGGATATTTAATATCAGCTATATATGCCTCAAAATGCTTCGCACCAGCTACTGATTTGTGCTTGAAGGAACTTGCTAAAATTGACGTGAAGTGTTTCAAGCCATTCTGATTAAAAAGGCAATCCCAACACCTGTACAGAGCGATCGATGCGTTACTTCACAAATCAATGAAACGAAGTCAGGGGAATGTGTGTTGGGAATAACCGAAGCAAATAACGTACATGCTGGCTCCTATATTTGTAAATAGTAATAAGGAATGAGGGTTTTTGCATTAAACAACTGATCAGTTTGAACAATGAGAAGTGGACAGAGACAGGAAATGGTCTATTTCTCCTTGCCCAACGACAAGGATAAGTTATATCGGTCCTCAAACAGGGAAGCATGACGTCATCGCCCCATTATTTATGCCCCTCCAAAAAGTTTAACTTAAATAAATTGGCCACAACAAATTAACATTTTGATTTGAAAATTTTACTACTAGTTCATACACCTAGTTATGTTACTTAATCAATAGTTTGTTGTATTGTAAGCTGTAAGCGAGTGCTGCAAAGTGCATTTGCGATTACCCTACACATAGGCTGAATATTATGCCTCCATTAAAATCCTTCTGAGAAAGGTATCTGGCAAACCACTAGAGAGATGCAATCGAATGACTACGTTTAAAGGGAAAATGCAGTCTCCAGTTTGAATTAGTGTACCCCGTCATCCTAATTCAGGAATGGCTCCTATCATTTATGTGACAATATATTTTTGTTACTTATTTGTTAAATTCATGGAGAATAACTACTTGGTTTATAGTTTCAATATTCAATGTTTTTACACGGAAGCAAAACGAAAAATACTTCTGAACGAAATCAGGGTTAATCTATAAGATTTAGCAGATTTTTGAAAATAAACTTGGGGCCACTGCTTTCTCCCTTTAATGGCTGCGATCTCGAGAGCAGGAGTAGGAGCAACTATTAGTCGCCTGACTCGTAAACTCCTAAATACTAGCCGGAAAGAGAAGGCAAATGAGAATGGCGTGCATCCATGATTTATTTGCTGTATATGCTCCTCGATGGCCCCAAGAGGGTGCATGGAGCCTGAAATTACACCAAATTGACCACCTTTTTCGATCTTCCAATATAATTCACATTTAATGTACCTGATAAAAGTATAAGATGAATGAGGAAATTTGCAGTACACGTTTAAAGTAAAATAAAATCACGGGTAGGTTAAACAAGAAATGAAATCAGTGGCGTAGCTAGAGGGGGACAGAATGGGGGATCGCCCCCCCCCACAAAGCCTCCGAAGGCCTCTGTCGGAAATTTCTAGTCTCTGTCGGAAATAAATGAAAACAATTCATTTGAAACACTTACAACACTTCTTATGTTTTTAAGCAGAATTACACATCGAAATGGTTACTGACAAGGCCTGGAACTGTCATTTAAGGCAATCTCGGAGATATTTTAATCTAATTCTTTCCGCGCGCTACACGCCAGATGATGGTGGCGCTACGCTTAGATAGTACATCATTACTTCAAGATAATAATCTGTCGGAAATTTTTAGCTTTGCCCCCCCCCCCACAAAAAATATCTGAATGAAATAGGGTTATTGGCCCCTCCCGCTGGCTCCGGCCCTCACTAGCTATATCTAAAGCTACTACAAAGAGGTGCGTTACTCAGTGGAACCAGAAACCACATTTATCAATTTGTGGGAGTTAAGGAAATTGTTACTAATTTCAGTAACGGAAGCAGAACTTGAAACTCGCACTTACGTACCCACGAGGGAGGGGACCGTTACCACCGTGGTCAGAAACGGGAGGCGATGCCGGACTTCTCACGACAAAATTATTTGGGTTACATCGCAAGCAAAATGTCTTTTCACAAAGACTATAATATTAATTTCTTAAAAGTGGTAATCTGCCCGACGAAAATGTAAAATATTTTTTAACAGTAACGGAAGAAAGGAGGCCTACCATAGCCTATGAAGAGACCCATCTTTAGGAATTTGGAAAAGGTTTCGGTGGGGTGAGTGAAATAATTCTGCATTTCGGTGGCGTATGCCAATGGTGATTGGCTATCTTGGGGCATTAAACGTTTACTGTGGAAGCCCTTTGGCAAAGAGGTTGAACAACATATAGCGCTGTACCTTTTTCATATTTATTTAATCGATGGAAGTCATCTCTTTTCATAAAATATTGTACATGTCTAAGTAAGCTTTACTTCTTGCAAACTGTATTTTCGTTATCGTTTGCGCACATTCGCTTTTCACTAATTCCACAATGTCTTGTCTGGTGAAACTATTTAGCAGAGTATATATGTAAATGCACCAAAATTGGTGTTGAAAGAATGTTTTCTGGCATTTTGAACAATTGTTAAATTGCAAAGAGGGTGAATATTTTTAGGGACCCATTAAGGTCTCTCTACTACGTGAAAGCTAAAAATAAATAACCTGTCAGGGCAGTTGAACCATATCGAGGACAACATGTGTTGAGTGTCATCATGTTGACATCAGTTTGACTCAAAATGATGCAAAATGAAGCCTTATACCACTAAACAAATTAACTGTAAAAGTATTGCAAAAGAAACAACGAAACTCGACAGCTCCCGATGATAACCGAAAAGGATTGTAACAAAAAATTTGGCCTCCTCGAGAGCAAAAGAAGTAACCGTCGGGCGACTGTCCGCTGTCATTATTTGTGAAATTATAAGAAATATCATACATATTTAATTTATCGTATCCACTATGGTCTGACGAAATTGAAAAGTCAGTACTGTACCTCGCGACGGGGGGGGGGGGTGACCTAACTGTCCCATCTGGCACATGCGTTTTGTGATCTAAGTTCTTGAGAAATGGATGAACTTCTCAGAACACAAAGTTATTTCCAGTATCCGTTGCAGTAGCCCTTCCTAGGCTAATAATGGTTCTGTAATAATATTTTTACAGCCAGCAGAAGGCTAATAGTACAGATTGTTACTCGTGTGATCCTCTGTTACATCATGGAGCTACTACTTGGACAGGAGAAGAAACTTCAAAAATCCCTTTGAAGATTGACTTCATTGAAGATTCAATGCGCTTAAAAGGTGTTAAGAACTGATGACAATAGGTACATGTCGTCTGCTACATCTTGAAGAAGACATGCTTATCACTTCAGCGTTGCCAGTCGTTTTAAATGAAAATTGAATTGCTCGTTTCGTCGCGTAGTGTCGCTTATACATAAGTGCTGCTTTGATTCCTTGTTAAAAGCTGAATATGTATAAAACCTTTTCAATATGCGCAATAATGGAGAAATTGATTAAAAGTGAACAGCAAAGTATAGACTCGTAACTAGTCCGCTCATTTGCATATGTCATTAACATTACTCCTAGCACCAGCACCTATTCTTATAAAGCAATTACCAGTCGTTTTGAATTTTTACTCTGCGTTTCTTATTTAGGTGTCGGCAAATTCCCCGGCATCAAATGATTGTACTGTTTAATCCATTTGTTAGGCTCTCAGTAGAAATGAACGTGGTTGTCAATGATAAGAAGTCTAAATTGTGAGTGCGAAACAAAAGAAATGAAAAGCAGTGAGTCTCATCATCGATCGTTTTCAAGATAACCTCCTCACGTATGTCTGGGCCTAATTGGATTAACATAAATTAAAGTCGAACTTTCTTCTCCTGTCCAAGTAGTAGCTCCATGGTTACATTAAAGGGAATAAGCAGTCGCCCCAATTTATTTTGATACTTCATCTGCTAAGTCTTTCAAATCTCCTCTTATTTCACTTTTAAGAATCTTCAATGATGTTTCTCACCGTAAACACGGAAGATTTAAGGTAAAATAAGGAGTTATTGTGCATGGATTTAACAATTTTTAAAGAAAAGTTTGTCACATGATTAAAAAGAGCCATTCATGAAATAGGATACCAGGGTACACAAAACAATAATATTCTTCTTCAACGATTTCCTATACAGATCACAAATTTGTCCCGATAGACACCTCTTTGAAAACAGCTGCCCCCTTCGCCCCCTTCTCCTTGGTGACTCCCAGGCAACTGAAAGTATGAAAGTATTGCGATTACATATTGGCCTAAGGCTAAAATGTGAGTTATAAGAGTTTAAAAATCTTACTCCGGAAAGATGTCCAAGAATAACCGCCAGTCCAATCGCCAACGGACCAGAACCTTTCAAATCCTGTCGACCTGAATCCACTGTCGCAAAGACCGTCCACACAAGTTGAAAGGTTAAAAAGATTTCAATGAGAAGTCCTTGGACGGGGTTGATGGACTCGTGCAGGGCGGTTGGTCCGAGACGACTATTTACACTAGACGGTGATACTACTTTGAAGAGAGCCGTGCCGACCGCAGATCCGAGTATCTGTGCTGCGATATACATCATGGTTCGTAATGGAGTGATTCTGTGCATTACTGAGGAAAAAAGGCAAAAAGGTAGATTGGAGAACAACAGCACCCAGGCGCGGATCCAAGGGGGGGGGGGCTTTCCCGGCCTCAGCCCCCCCTTTTCGCCACATCAACAATAACAAATACGCAAAAATTAGCATAATGTTAATCTAGGAGCATATTGAAGGGGGCTTTCCGCCCCCCCCCTTTTTGAAATTTCTGGATCCGCGCCTGGCACCAGTGGTGCAAAGTTCGACTTCGACAACGCTGCCCAAGGTATCGGTTACAGCGATGTAAAATTTATAATAATTTGGCTCATATGTATGTAATACGGATTTTTAAGGTGTCACATGCATTGAGATATTATGCACTGACTACCTAGACTTTTTTAAAGATATTGATGTATTGAGATATTGAGATCTGAGATCTTATTATCTCAATGTTTTAGCGTAAATTATTAAAATATTAAATTACAAGATTGCAGTACCTAGTATATCTTACTGTCACGGTAATTAGATGTTGAGATCGTTGTAACTTTATAGTTAAATATTTTACGCTAAGATATTGAGAAAACACAATTAGAATGTCACTATCTCATTTCTTACTGCATAGATATTAACATATTGTGACTGCTAAACTTAGATTTCTGAATATTTTACTTTGAAATATTACCATCAAGATCTCGGATGTATCTAGATCAAGTTACAAAATATTGAGAAATCAAGATCTCGGATGTCATTATCTCAGTGTCTTCCAATTAAGTTGTTGACATCCTGCAATTTAGGCTGACATCTAATTTTTTTAGATAAAATATTAGGATAAAAAGCTCTCGGATGTTAATATCTCAATATCAAGTACTAAAAGGAGTCCAAATAGTCACATAATATCTCATCATCTCCATGACTCCTTAAAAGCTCCGTACACATGGCACAGCTAGGTACAGCTTATTATGCTTTCACAGGCTTAGCATGCACCGCACTCCCTGGTTCCATATCCCCTGAAAGGGGAGACTCGAGTTATATGATGTAAACATTGGTATAGTGGTCCGTTAAGCAAGCGGCAGGTACTTATACCCTATCGCGAGTATGCTTTAAATGCATAAAACCCTTATTTAAAGAAAGATATTGACATTCTTTAGAAAGTTCAAAGGCTGGATTCTAGAGGGTTGTTTGCCTCACCAGGAACTCAGTTCTTCAATCTCGCGACACTGAAACTTTCTTCACGTTTTCCTCATCTAGAATAACTACTGGGTTGTCTTAAGTTGAGACCAACTGATCTGACTTTAGCTTCTCCATCAGGTTATTGGTCAATGAAATTATTAGCCAATATCTGTTGCTTTATCCAAGAGCGTTGGTGGGTTCAAATGGCCGCATTGGATAGATTCTTTACTGATTGTCGAAGAATTTAGGAATATAACTTATTAGATGAATGAAGTGTAAATTAGATAAAAGTTACCACTTTTTTAAATGTAGGGTTCTTGATAAAGATTTTATACTTTCTTTCTTTTTCAACAAAACTTTTAGATGCTATTGGTGGAAATTTGATAATTTCAACTAATGTTTGACAGCTGCAGCTAATGTTTGAAAGCTTCAAAAATGTTATAAGCGACTAAAATGGTCTAAAAATTGAGACCGTATACATGACCAGTCTTGCAATTTTGGTATCAAATGTGCTAATGATCTCTTGAACTTACCGAAAAATGCTATTGTAACTGCGGGGTTCACGTGTCCTCCACTAATATGAGCTGTACAATGCACAATAGTAGCGATAGCAAGTCCGAAACATAATGCGATGCGAACGGGATCATTGTCTCCTTGACTCTCGAAGGTTGATGTTGCTCCAAGTCCAACGAACAAAAACATAGCCATCCCGACAAACTCGGCGAGAACAGCTCGCCAGAAATTCACGCTTTGTATTTCTTGCCACATCTTAGCACACATGATCATTTCCTGGCATTTGTATTGCGACGTTTTTGTAAGGGTCTGTCTCAAATTTGAAAGATGTACTATCCTCTTGATTCAACGAATCTGTCTTTGGCGTTTTTTCATTTCCGACGAGTTCTCGATTCCTCTCTTCTATCCATCACGTAAAGTGGCCCAGAGTTTGCAGGAGTCTTCCCGGACTGAGCAAACATTGAAACCTCAGTAATCATACCCACGGCAAACCATGGGAGCCAACTCGATTTATCAGAACGACAAAAGATAGACGCTCGATATTAAATGACTCTCCCTGAAACAAGAGGTAATTTAAATCGCCTTCTCTCTCGTTGACGCGCACACCGCTAGGATGGGTACATACTCATATATTGAGCTGAATATAGAAGCGTTGAATTTATACTTCATCGCACAAGTGTATGTGTGCCCTTTCTCGACAAGAACGTAATCAAAATTTACAAATCCGCTCAGTAGAGCGGGTTATAATCGTCCGTTCTGTGGAAGTTACGGTAGAAATTGCCACACGAAAATAATTCAATTTTAAAGAGGTTGTAAATGTGGAGCACTGTATTCCTGCTCATTAGGAAGGAAATGCAAAATTTCACGTAAATTTTCTCATAAAAAGGCTAAAGATTTCTTCTTTCGTAGAAACTTGCAACCCAAGGACAGGCTACTTATTTCTGTCCCTAGAAATAGGCCTACTTATTTTCAAGAGCTAAGGTAAGTTAAGGTTACTCATCGAATCATGTCGAATTTAATTGTATGTTTTATCTAATTACTCAGTAGATACAATATTGGTTAAGGGCCACTCTGTGAATTGTTCAGTCAAACAAAATATACCTTCAGGAAAGCAGGAGTGGAGACGAAGAGAGGTCAATTTCTATCAACTCTGACTGTGAAACATTGAAATTTCAGTCACAGTGCCCATGTGTCTACATAGCCCTTACCACTTTGAAGCATGTCATGGTAAGTCCAGTTATGTATTGGACAAGGCGGGTTAGAACTTTCTTAAACAGCTGCTGTTATTTCTGAAACCATCAGTTTTATGCATGATCTGGCTCAGTGTACACACTATCTATCTGCTAGCTAGTCAAAGAACACATTGCATCTGTGTGCATAGCTTGCGTTTTTGTGTTGCACATCTGCCCCTGGGTATTGCAGTGCCATGATTATCATTCACGGTTCCTTTAACTTGAACTGTAGAGGCTACCCTGTTTAATTGGCCATGTGTGGATTTACCCCTACGGGCATTTTTCCAAAAAGGGAAGTGGGCTTTTGCTGCATCTTTGGTAAGGCGATGTACACACTATCAAATGTAGGCCTACTTCTTGATTTACCCACCTTCTAGCCTGAATAGCGGCTCTCTGGATTCCGCCACTCATAGGCTTTCGTAACAATTAACGTGCTGAACGTGAAAATAGCCTCAACCTCCCCACGGGATACGTCTATCGTCCTTTCCTGTATTGATCGCAGTCAGGGAGGTGGTTTGCAAGTAAATAAAACATACAGAACCTATTTGCCATCTCCATATGAAAGTTAAAGTATACTTTAAATCACTTCAATTATTTTAGGACAAAAATGTGTAGATGAATGCATCTTTTCTTTGTCACTGTATTTCACTTACAAGGGTAGTATAATTTCAAGGAGGTGACAATTTTTCATACATACCTAAAGATTCCCGAAATTTTCCTTCTCTTGGATTTTCATGTGAACAGTGTTGCAGAGTAACTGTACTTAATTCATACGATATGTGCTGTAGCACGTTAGGGATAGAAGCACCGGCTGAAGTATCGGAAAATCGTTTGATTTAAAGAATGCCTATTTTAAGTGAATTGAGTGTCTCAGCCCTGTCATCACATCATTGCATTTTTCCGCAATGTATGTCTCTGTTATGACAGTCGCTCTAAATCGCTCCAAATATCATTCGTAACTTGTACGTTAATTTGAATAATAAATGCAATGGAAGTCAATTTTGTGAAACGAATACTTCAATTAGTAAGGCGGATATGTTAATAGCTAGCTAACTGCTTGGTGACGAAATAGCCATTGGCCAACAACGTCCATGACCAGCTGACCTGGTAATGATGATAAATAGCTTACAAGTAACGAGCATTCAGTTTGTAGCATTATACTTATACTGCCTGCCAGGACAGTACAGTGAGAATGAAAGTGTCTTAAATTGAAACCCATACATATCCAAAAGCAGTGGCGCCGCCAGGATTGGTGAGTGGGGGCAAGGGCCGCGATTTGTTCTCAGTATTGGGAGGATATGACCCCATGTGGGGGAAGGCACCACAGAAGATGTCGTAATCCCACCACAGATCAAGAAAGAAAAGGCGCCATAAATTGTGTATATGCGCACTTGATATAGTTTGCACACTGAGCGGATGGATCCCATCCTTTGTCCCCCGTACAGTTGCCGTCCTGGGGAGGGTCTGAGGAAAGGGAAGCCCCTTCCTCCTTTTTAGAAACTTTTGGTCATATAAGGTGGTAAGTTTAGATGCAAAATGGTGCTATCTTTGACAAATTTTCGAACTGATGCTATGTAGAAAACTTCTCATAATTTAGTGAATTCTTATTCTTGGATGGTTTCGGAAAAGTGTTTTGGTCAGAATTATTATTGCCCTGATAATTCATGATCATAAGATATGCATGACATATGAATATTCATTAGGCAAAAGATATCAAGGAGCATGACCACAATGAGCTTATCTCTTGTGTAAACGCAAGGTATTAACTGAAATCTCAGCTCTTCAATCCAATGTGCGCTTGTTGCTTGCAATCTATTGCTGGAGTGAACTGAATCTCTTAATATTCGTTCTCATCAAGTAGGCTATGCATATTTTGCAAATGAAAACAGGCCTACATTGTATTGTACCTCATAAATGAGCCAAACACATTATTTTACAACCAATTATCCACTAATATAACATTTTTCTTCGGGAGAGTAAAAGCCCTTAAGTGACTTAACATACCCCCAAATGTAGCTTCAACCTAGACGTTATTCCCTTTATAAGTATTTCTGGAGATCGTAACGTGGCTAAATGAAAAAAATACAGGATTTTTAGAGTTATTGTACCGAAGTGCTAGTTGTGTTAAGTTGCATGTTTTAACCATGCGCTGTATGTTACAGGGATTGAAAAATGAAATGATAATGATCCAACTTCCATCTTACAGTGAAAATTTTGTGATGAGGTATGAAATTTTGAAATTTATTCATTTCATCTAAAAAACGCTTGCATTGTGCGATAGTTTGTAAAACTGTGAAAGGTCTATAAAATCTTCCTTCAAAGGTACATTTGATTGTCGTTATAATGCCTCATTTCACAAGCAAAGTTCTCACACTTGAACCTTTCACAACACATGGGTCATTCTCTACTTTTTCCACAAAACCAATACAAGAGCATTTTATGCAAAAAGCACTAGAATTACATTCGTAAGTTTTGGGCAACCAGCCTTTGTTCATAAAGGAAGCATTATAGTAAACATTTTCACATCTTCGTGGCTTAATAAGTTATCAGTTCAAGTAAAATTGTCCACGCAATATCTTTCATTTATCAATCTTTTTAATTTACGTCTTTAATTTTAATTTTTTTTTCAACGGGGAAACTTACAGTTTTGTTTTAAACATAAGTCTCATTTTCAAGCGTACCTTTAAAAGATTAACGTCGATAGTCTTATTGCATCACATATCTTCTTGCATCAAGAACGCAATACACTACGTCTTAAGTTGATCACGGAGTTGTAATCCGAATGGAGCAGTGTAATTTATGCCAATACTTTTAAGACCTATTTAAGTGTGAAAAGACTACCAACAATTAGCTGTGATAATGTTTATAAGGACCCAGGCCCTTTATTTATGCTCTCAGTTTGATTTCTTTCTCCTTGTGACATCATTCACCTGTAGTAATACGGTACTTTAACAAGAGGCTTGAATTGAAGAATGATTTGATGTGTAGGTTAGCATACCGCAATCATAGTTATGACAGGGCTTTTAAACCAAAACGACTGTTAAACAGAACTAGATCAATACAAATACCCCGACCCCATCTAAAGAGACCATATGCAAATGAGCTAAAGAGACAGAAGCTTAGTTCTTTTGCTGCATTCTGAAAAGTTTCCTCAAGTTCCCTGAAATAACCGAGCATTATTCTATATTCGCAATTTCTCATAAAACCCAGTGGCGTAGCCAGAAATTCATAACGGGCCCGGGGGAGGGGGAGAGCACATTTTTGGGGGCCAAACTGTGCACGCGTAGCGTGCACCGCGAAGCGCAAAGCCCAAAATGGGCGGGGTCCAGGGGCAAAGCCCCGGTGGGGGTCCAGGCGCGAAGCCTCGGAAACTTCTGGGTGTCCTTATTTCAGAAGCCTCAGGAAAACTTTTTCGAACGGAAATTTTCCAGTGTAATGCTTTTGAGTTCTAGTCCATTTAGACCTGTAAGAAGGGCTAGTTTGAGCACAAAGTTAGTATTAACAGTTACTGATGTGCGCCCCTGGATTAAAAATTTGCAAGAGCTGCGATGTATTTTAAATGTAAGAAAGGCAGGGGCAAAGTTTCATAGTTATCCTATAGACAACCACAAATTGACTTGCATAATTGATAATCAACTCTAAATGGTTATTTAAAAAAAAAACATACAAAGAGTACAGATATTTCACTCACAAGTAGCCGTGACCAGTTTTTGTTAGGTTGTGCTTTCGTCTAGAATTGTCAGCCCTACATAATGGCTCAGCCTATAATAAACAGAGAAATCTATTTCTCGTTGTGAAAAATAATAATTCCGGCGTCGACACATAAACCTGATAAAGGTTAGAAACAGAAACCTGTCATAGCCTAAGAGTTTTACTAACCTGTTTAGATCGGAAATTTTGACAATTTGAAATGCGTGAGAATTTAGAAAGATAGAAGTTTAAATGATAGGCCTAATCCGTCAGTGATATTTAGATATTTAACACATAACCTTCAAATTGTTTGGGGGGGGGGGGCTGGCGGAAGTTTAGAGGGTTTATGCCCCGTAGGCCCCCGTGGCCACGCCACTGATAAAGTCAAGTCGATGCGTGTGGTCTCACTTGTGACACCAAGCGACACCAGAGAGAAAATATACTTGTTTTTCAGGCGACTGGCAATGCTGTGGCAATGGATAAAATCGCTATAGTTCTACTCCAGATGTAGCAGACGACAAACCTCGTCGTGTTAACTTTTTAATCCAGCTTAGTTCTAATAGAAATCTTAAGAGCAAGATAATCGAATGATTACTAGGTGACCTTGAATGCGCAAACCTCACTTCAAAGGAAGTTTTGGCAAGCTATCTCCATTCGGATAACAACTCCCTGATTGGATTATTAATTTTAGTCTATACACTTATTCAGTGAAGTATACTCCACTCACGCTGGAAAAGGTTTTTAGAAAAACAAGCATCTTTAGAGTTACAAAAATGTACTTTTTCACTGGGGAAATGTACAATTGTTCTACTACGGTAACGCTACGGTGTTATTAGCAAAGGTTATTTATTTGAAATTTAAATGCACAGTAAAGTGATGAATATCAAAATATATCCATGGAAACCCAATTGGTACAAGAATATTTTTCGAACTGCAAATTTATGAAAGGTAAGTTTTTATGACCAGGAATTCCCCTCATCTTTCAAAATTTGACTTCTAATAGCCTCTTTCTCCTCCTTTTCTAATAGCCTCTTTGTTGGTGAGTTGTTGCTAACATGCCCAAAATTGCAATCATGTTTGAATACCATTTTTGTGAAGTGTCAAATTGTAAAAAGGGATACCCGTGGGGTTCCTGAGTATGTTTTGGGTGATGAAACAACCCCTTTAAATCACGATGCATGTGCTACATGTAAAACTATCGTAACTATCAGTAGAACAAAATAGCCCTAATTATCACGTGACAACTTGCCTGCAGAGTCACAATAAAATTGTGTGTTATATTTGGACAGAGGATATTTCCTCTTCCTGGGGGTCCCCACCATGAACCATGTACTCTTCAGTGGTACAACAATGAAAAGGTAAAAAGCTGCGGATGTTGACACATGGTCACAACCATCATGTACTATTGGAGGTTCATTACTCTTTACAGTGGTTGTTCGATAGGTTTAGCTTGTTTCATTTTTGTTCAATATGTTCACAGAATTCTACCGTTATTTCGTGTAACTTACTCAGCAACCTGATGAGGCTGCTATTACTATTTCAAAGACACACACACACACACACACACACACACACATCATGTCCTTTAGAAAATGTTATCATATTTTGCCTCGCTCATGTGAAATGCATCTTCGGCCTAGCACAGACGAAGGAAACATGAGTCTTAACGCTTCGATACGATCCAAGGACCTTATCGTAGGCCCCCGGACATCAAGGGCGTACGTGGACAGTTCGTAGACTGCTCTCATAATGTGTCAGGCACCAACCAAAATCAAAACCTGTGATTTATCATCCACCATGTCTGTATGTCTAGTAGAAGCCTGTAAACTCCCCAACGAGGTGTCCTGGAGAAAGACATCACCCTGGCCTCAATGGAACATTGTCAGAATTAAGGGAAATGTTTGCCGATTTGGCATTGTGCAATATGAACTCAGTACAGGCCTAATTGGTAGCTTTGTCCAACTGCAGGAAGTGCACTGCATATACAAGGTCTTTCTTTTAAATTTGAGGAGAAGCTGAAAGAAATCTTAGTGGGGAAAACATTTCCTTTATGAGGTGAAATTTGTTGCCGTTTAAAGGAGATAAGAAGTCACTCGATATTTACATCAGTCATCTTTTACAAGCCACATCTATCTTCCCGTGCAAGTATCTTTTAAGATGTTTCGAAACACAAATGTTGAATATTTAAAGTAAACCAAGGAGTTATTCTGTAAAAAATTCAGAAGAAAAATCACTATGATTAAAGAGGGACTTTCATGGATTAAGATAGCGGGATGATACAAATTCAAAATGGGGTGACCTCATTTTCCCTTAAACTATTTATCCACCAACGAATGAGCAAAACCATTGCCTGTCGCAGTGGTACCCCCAGGATTTGATGACTGTGGCACCAAAGAAGATGGTGTCGTAACCCCACACCAGATAAATCCAGAAAGTCCGTGTAAAGTGTGCATTTGTGTATCTACTACACTTTGCACCGGGATGGACCCATTTTTGTCACCTAATGCGTATATAAGCCGTCCAGGGGAGGAGTCTAAGGGAGGAAATGTCCCCATTTTGTTCGATTAAGGTAGCTTAGGTGTAAAATGGTGCTATCTTTGGCAAAGTTTCAAACTGATCAAATTTTGTGAAATTTTCATAGGCCTACTTAAGTGAATTGCTCTTATTTTTGTTGGATGTGAGGGAGGGGTGTGGCGTCCAAGGGCGGGGGGTTGAAACTCCTCCCCATAGTTTTGCCCTTATTTAAAATGGTCATCAGCATAGGCTGGTTTACGGGGTATAAGGGGTACTTACCCCCACTTTTTTCCAGACATTCAAAAACAATAAAAAAATGATAAAAAATGAACGAAATGAAGAGAAACCTGAGAAATTATAAAGGATTTTTTTATTATTATGGTAAAGTTTGCAAATGTAAAATGAAGGAAAGTATTACTTTCAAATATCATAACAATGCCAGAAAACTTTTTCTCGGCACGAATCCTAACTAATACAGTGGCGGAGCTCAAAGGTGGGGAGGCAGGGGAGAATCGGTAGTGATACTTTGTTACGTACCTTAATTCAAATTTCTTCCAAAGCATGAGAAATGGCTCTCTGCGGCTACACTATTATGACGTGAATGCCTGAAATAAGGGTCACTCAGAGTACTAAATGTACGTCATTACAGGCACGATGCGTGGTCCTTACCTTTACAATTCAGAAACCTACCAGTGTATAGGAAATCGCGATTCTCTACAAAATTTTCGGCGTGCTTCGCGTGAGCTCAATGGAAGGAGGTGTCTTGTTAGTACTATCCGTAGTAAACCCTTTGTGGAATTGCTTCCTGTAGGATCAGTGCTTGAGTAAATTAAGATTTCAAAGCCCTTATAACCCCTCCTGCTGTTCACTTTTCCCAACAACTACCACCATCCTCATAAAATTGACCAACATTTACTATCTAAAATTTGCAACCACGATAAGAGAAGTATTTCATCAACATTTGAAATTATACCCGAGGACGCAGTATTTTCTCTAGAAATGGTCAAGAATGGCCGCAACAGCCATCACATTTAAGAAAAATTCTATGGGAGGACCCTCAGTACTCAGCCTCCGGCTTTGGCCCTCTGTACTTGCGGCTAAAGGCTTCGCCGGCCACACCTTACGAAGATGCACCCTCTAATGAAAATTGCTTCCCTGGCATTTCTACTGTGGACGCTCATGACCATGTCTCTGTAAGAACTACCCACAAGGGCGGCAATTTGTTCTCATTATAACGGGGGGCATGATCCCATTTTCAAATAATTTACTGTGAGAAAAATCAAAGTCAATGGGCGATTTCTCAAATATTGGGGGACATCTCCCCCTGTTCTCCCGGGATCGCCGCCCATGACTACCCGTAACATTTCATCTTTTTGGAAAGCACTATGCACCATCACCCTCATCGTCCTTACAAAATTATGCTTTAACCTGTATTTTCGAAACAATTTTACTTTTCAATGTCCCTTGTCCCAGAACATCGACAAAAATGAAACATACAAGAAAGAATAGGTGGCCGGGGAAAGTAGGAGAGTTTTTGATGTAGTGCATAATTTTACACTCAAAAAAATAAAGAAAAACAATAGACTACAATGAAATGATGTTTTCTTCGGCGAGCTTCTCGTGCACCTATTTTAAATATTGTGTTGTGATGACTTCCTGTAGAACATCTTGCGTGTTCCATATTCGTACAAACTCTTCTGTCATCATAGTAACCAAACCAAACCTCCTCCATCAGAAAAGGTGACCGGATATTCTGATTGAGGCTGTTATAAAAATGGTTAAAATGCGAGTCTTCTGATCTGATCTAGTGCGCATCCGATGAGTTTTAAGATAACCAAATGCTTCATTCTAATGGTTTTAATTCTTTAAATACCTCAGGGCACTGGGGTGTTTCCCCCTGGACCCCACCAGGGACCCTGGGTGGCCATGAATGGAGAGCTTCGCCCTCCATCAGCCCCTTTGGCGCCGTTTGGAATTCCGTCCGCCCCCCCCCCCTTTCAGACACCAAATCTCGCCTATGGTCATCAGGCACGGAGGGGGCAAAGCGCTCCAAAATTGTGCATTGGAATTGTTATAAATCCTATACCCGTACCTTTTGAACAAATTCGCGCAAATTTTGATAGTTTGCGAAGGATTTTCGTAAACTTTCATAGTTTGCGAAACATTTTTGATTGAAAATGATAAAAATATATCCATAACTCAGTCGAAGACACACCCACCCTACCCCTACAGAAGTCTATAGCTTAATCACCTTTTGGGTTCATTTAAAATAAATTGAATAAAAAATCGATTTGGTGGCATGTTTTTGTTCTTGTTATTGAAACAGATTGTCTACACAGTGTACACTGTTTGGAAAGACCTGTACTTTGTATGGTCGAACCATGACTTTCTGGACTAAAATCTTGCACCTTTGGTGTATAAATTTTGCGCAAGCATCCACAATTTCCAAAAGCTCTCACTGCTACATTGTTTAAAGCCATTTTGATGTGATATGATTGCTAGTAATTTTTATTATTTGGTCAAGATTTCCCCTCCCCCTCCCCATAGCCCCCTGTGACGGCACCACTAGCCTACCGCTCATTTCTTTTATCCATGCTTTTATATTTGTTTCTACTACAGCTTGAAAACTACTTCTCTTCAGTTTTGCCCAAAATATGTTAATTTAAGACTGAAGAAAGATTTCAGCCATTACCTGAAGGCCAAGTGCTTGACAGGATCTGCATAAACAGCTTTCTATGCTAGTTTAGCAAAGTGAGGCCGATTTGAGAAGAGCTGTTTGTAATGTTGTTTGACGGTTGTTTAGAATTAGAACGTGGCTACCTTTTCTCGCCTGTTTTTCTGTCCTTTTTTAAGCACTGTAAGGAGGATTGAGAGTACCAGTGTGGATTAAAATTACTTTTCTGTAAGGTCCGTATGAAAGATAACAGAACTGATTCGTCGTCAGTGTGCATTGAACAGCTGCACTCTCCAATATGACAGGGTATGAGTCGAGTGCAATCCTCGCATGGAAGATGGCCTGACTGTATTATGATGGGGGGGGGGGGGGGTTCTACTGTCCGGGGGGGGGGTTCTACTGTCCGGAATGCGACCTGGTGATGATGCAAAGTGGAAACATACAGTCGTCAATAGTTGTATAAATGACGGAAGATTCATCCAAAAGTTTGGATGTTTTACTTTAGATAAACCTACACCATGCAGTTGTTTGTCAACAAATAAGCTTACAAGGAAACATGTGCGACACGGTGGGAGGGAAAATCGGACCAAGGAGGAGTTGGACAATATGTACTTGAAAATGATTTAATTCTTTTCAGGCACTGACATTTGATTGACAGGTCTCTTAGTTCCTGTTGTTAAGTCTCTGTTGACTAAACCCTTTTAATGATGATCTTCTCCTTTCCTTTCCAAGTAATCCCAAGACAAAGGTCATTGTTAATACATGCTTTAAAGTGAGGTTTGTTTCCCCCATGACCAATCTTTAATCAGGATATTCAGTAAAACGACTGGCAACAAACGTTTAAATAATGTACTTTAATAGACAAGTTGGGAAACTTCGGTGTACAATGCATGCTGGGAAGGAAAGTGTATACCATTACAGAGACTGCATGTGCGAGACAGATATTTTGTGTAATCAAGCACAATTTTCGAGTTTAAAACTATGATTTTCTAGACATCAGTCACCGGTTAAAGAGAATTTCTTTAGCGG
The DNA here is from genome assembly GCA_029531755.1 of Holothuria leucospilota. Taxonomy (NCBI): domain Eukaryota; kingdom Metazoa; phylum Echinodermata; class Holothuroidea; order Aspidochirotida; family Holothuriidae; genus Holothuria; species Holothuria leucospilota. The sequence goes on from CM055965.1 coordinate 46,628,575, forward strand.
AAAATTTCTTTTTACAGTTTATCGCCTTATCTTGGACCGAAAAGGTTGGACAGAATGACGATAAATTGTGGAACACAAAAGCAACAGTCACTCGAAGCCTTCGCATCTGTGCGAAAATGTCCGTAAACTTAATCTGTGCTACTATATGGTACAGCAAAATCTAATTTCCCAACTCGTCTATTGTGCCCCACAATTTTAATACGTCATCTGCTGGAAACATTATCCAAGCCTATACATTTTTCTCAGTTCTAAGCAAATTTTCCCATCATTCAAAAACGTATTCGAAGAGAAAGTTGAAAAGAAATTCTTAGCTTTAATGAAATGACTTTAATGAAATGATATTTAGTGTAACGAATATCGAAGAAAAGTAAAAACTTCACATTTTTGCATTACCGCGGGAAACGAAAAGTTAACGAGTTCATCGTAAGGAGTGTGTCTTCTCATTGTCATTTTGAGAATACATCACTGATCCTAGTTGATCTAAGTATTGAGATAAGAATTTTTAGAAGAAAGGCAAGATTAAGGTCGGAAACGTACATTGCTTCTATAGAATGTTGGATCTCCTTCCTAACACCCCCCCTGATCAGACGATTTTAATAATTACCGTCAGTACTTCAAAGCATTTTATAACCTTGGAACGACTACATGAAGCCCTTCAAGATATGAAAGCATTGTCTGTTTCATACAGTGTTCGGATACTTACCTGGAGCAGGAGTATCCGTGATCGCGGAAGCCTGCGGTGGTCGCGGAGGCTGCCTGGCGCTGGGGGGTGTCACTACCACCCGACCCGAGATGTAAATAGTTGCTTGTAAATTGTGTAATGTTTGTAAATTCTGTAAATTGTTTTGTCCCTGTCTTTAACGTCAGTTCCGGAATTTGTTTGGAACTTTGTCCCCTTCGTGTCCGTTTTCAAGCACCTAAAAAGCCCCTCTGGTTACCCGTATGGTACTACCTTTGCTGACAATTCGACAGTTGTGTGATTTACAGACCACACGTTTTGGTTTGCCAATCTCCTACTCATGGGCTAGCTAGCGTTCATTCTTGTTTACTGCATTTCTTTCAGAAGGAAGTTTTTTAGTATTTAAAGTGTACCTAAAGTCTGAAAATTCAAAAATATATATTACAGAGCATGAAAACTGAATTCCAATGGTCCAATTCCCATCTTCACAGGACTTTCTTAAGCTGAGATATAAAATGTTGAAGTTTATTCACTCGATTTAAAAAGGTAGATTGCGTAATAATTTGTGATGTCATTGTTGTACTACTCAAATTACAATCTTTGTATTTCTTTGTTTTTCTGAAAGCCACCGTACCTTGTGCCAAAATGTGATGGCATTCTTACTGCTTTGGGGTGACTTGACTATATAAGCCCTCTCTGTACAGCATGTCATGCAAGAAAACAGGAAGCGGTCAAGGTTATATAGACATTTTTAATTTTAAAAGAAAACAAAGCATTTAATGTGAGTTGTACAACAAGAATGTCAAAAATTATTGCGCAATGAACTGTTTGGATTTAAGTGAATAAATTTTAACATTTAATATCTCAGCAATGGAATAAGCTATGACAATGGGAGTTGGACCAATAAGATTAATTTTGTAACCTCTAAAATATATATTTTTGAATTTTTAGACTTTAGGTCCACTTTAAAAGGAAAATGTAGTCTCCCCAGTTTGAATTAGTGTATCCCGTCATCCTTATTCAGGAACGGCTCCTATCAATCTTTCTTGTTTCTTATTTGTTAAAGTCATGCAGAATAACTACTTTGTTTACCTTCAATATTCAATGATTTTATGAAGAAAAATAATGAAAAATCCTTGAGAACGAAATAAGAGGAGATTTGCAAGATTTAGCAGATTTTTGAAAATAAACTTGGGGCTACTGCTTTCTCCCTTTACAAAAAGCTAGGAGCCTAGGACTAAAGACAGCCAGTCTATAGGCTGCTGAGCTATGTGCTTCCTGCTTCAGTATGCATACTGCTGTGATCAACGTCATCTCCCACTGTTTTCTGTCTCCGTTGTGGTGAGATGACCATTCGTATCAATATCTTATTTGATGTGGAACGCCTTTCCTTCTAAAATAGCCCTCTACCTCTTACTGTGACTCTCTGGACTTTTCCATGGTTCTATTTCTTAAAAATATTCCCGGACAAACAGAATTCCCCTGCACGTTTGCATATTGTTCATACAGAGTGTTTAAGAATAAAATTTGCAAGACACAACATGACCTGCAAGGATGCTTATACTAAAGATAAAAAAGAAGAAAACACTTAATGGGTACCTAAAGTCCAAAAATTTCAAAAATCGCAAAGCTTGAAAAATGAATTCAAATGGTTCAACTTCCATCTTCACAGGACATTTCTGAGCTCAGATATAAAATGTTGAAGCTTACTCACTTAATTTAAAATAGTAGATTGCGCAATGTCATTCTTGTACTACTCAAATTACTTTCTTTGTTTTTCTTTGTTTTATTTTTCAAAAGTCATTGCACATTACCCTGAAATGTGATCACTGTCTTGCTGTGATAGGGTGACTTGACTATACAAGCCCTTTCCACATAACTTGCTATGCAAGAAAACAGTAAACTCTCCAAGATAATATAAACATTTACTTTCAAAAGGACACAAGAGCAAGTATAATGTGAGTTGTACAACAAGGACATCACAGATTTTTATGCAATTGACTATTTCCAATTAAGTGAATATCTTTCAACATTTTACATCTCCGCAATGGAATAAGCTATGAAGAGAGCAGTTGGACGGATAGGATTTATTCCCCAACCTCTAAAATATATATTCTTGTAATTCTAGACTTTAGGTACAATTTAAATTCATTCAACAGTTCAGTGATCATCTAATCACGTGTGGTATATAAGCTGGGTTATTCAAAACCATAAGTCTCTCATTTTTGAAGCCTTTTTTTTCATTTCACGACGTTTGTAATTAGATTTTTTCTAATCTTCTTTTTCATGCCCATAATCATGGGCGTAGATCCCAGGGGGATAGGGGATATATCCCCCCTAACATTTGACTAGGGGGTGGCCCATGAAATCATCCCCCGATGTTACAGTCTACAGATATATGTATGCTGGAAAGTAAATTTTATATTTCATTTTCGAAAGAAATTCTTTAATCTCTGCTTCATATTCTATCAGAAATGTTTCTCAAACTATCAGAATTTTAGCAACTCCTTCGCAAACTATCAAAATTTTCTCTCGCTCCGCGCGCTTCAAACCTTACGTCAGTGTTATTCTTATTATCAGTATCTTCCTGTAGCAACTTTCGGAGAAGCACACCAGCAAAAAGTTGAAAGTTTACGAATTAACAGGTAAAAGACTGACTTATGGCGGTGGAATGTAGGTTTGTTGGGCAACTGAAAGTGTCTCTATGCAGAGCCTGGATGCAGGTTTTGTCATGGAAATCTTATTTAATTAAAAATTTCGGCGCGCTTCTCGCGCATTCGTCACGGTTTGCACTCCATGTCATGACCATTATTAAGGTAATAATACATGAAACTTTTCTGATTACAACACTTCCCGAAGAACAGAGATACATCTGCAAACATCTGTGGGGACCTCGCATCAATATGGGATGTGGGCCGGCCCGACTTAAAGCAATTGGTTAGAAACTGAGCCGTAAAACCTCATCTAACTTTAACTATGTAGCATGATGTGGAAGATTAAGAGTATGGATCTGCCGTTACACACCACCCGTCATAGGCTTCGCGTTTCGCGTGCACATTTTCTAGATTTGCGATAATGCACCCCATCCCCCCAAAGTTGAAAAGAAATCTACGTCCCTGCCTATACTTGGACAATTTTGTTCACCCACATACAAACGATCTTATGGTAGCCTATATTTATTAAAGGTGATCAGTCGTCTTGAAATATTCTTTGTGACGTCAGCCTTTTCTTGACATGTTTCTGCAGTCGTCACTGTTCAAGGATACACCGTACAAGTAGCTATGATGACATCGGTATAGCTAGTAGGTATACAGCTACAAGCCGTCTCTTCTTGCTTACCGATTAGCTATACCATGCTTGTACGGTGTATCCTTGAACAGTGACGACTGCAGAAACATGTCAAGAAAAGGCTGACGTCACAAAGAATATTTCAAGACGACTGATCACCTTTAAATTCCTGGTTCTCCATGTGATACACCTATTTCTTCATTTGCCCTACAATTTTTTAGTTCTTGTACTTCCCTTAGTCGGTGATTGATGTCTTTATAATATCTTGCTTGTAATAGACAGTCGAACGGATATTGTTCGTGATATGACATAGGCAGACAGGTGAACCAAAGATGTAGTATATTAAGCGCCATGGTAGATGTAAGGTTACTACATGAGGAAATATTTTTATAACACCCGCCAGTTTCGCCATTCACATCCTGAAAAAAGCAATCTAGTCATGCAAAAAGGGCCCGAAAAGGTACATTGGCAAAATTTGGTTTTGGTTCAAAATTGACTAGATTTAGTTAAAACGTTAACTAATTCAAACGTTTGGCACGATTCCGGTTCGCACTCCTACTTAGTAGATTCGCATCAAATCTGAATAGGTTGTTTCAAGAGTGCATGGTTCACTTAACTGCTTAATGGTAGATGATTAAAGTAATTGAAATCTCAGCTGCGGATCCATCGAAACATTACAACCTAATTCTCATTATACTGCATGTCCTTGAAAGAAGAAAAAGAAAAAAAAAACAAGCAAGGCAAAAAAAGAAATTTAGCCGCACTATTAACAGATATAGGTTCCATTTAACCGTCAATATTTATAAAACAATGTGCAATTTGCTCCTATTTTTACACCTGCAAGTACCAACTGTAAGGGAAACTAGTCGCATGAATTGCAAGCTGTGAATTCTTGCCATTTTCTTTAATCTTAAAAATTTCAGAAAGTTTTAAATCTATACATAAGATAACAAAAAAATAAACTGCCAATTTCTGTAGGATAAATATATCGGCGTGTACTTAAATTAAATTTAGGGGTTTTAAGGGTAACGGGTGCAAATGAAGACGTTCTGCAATGGAACGAAAGGTGACATTTCTGAAGTACGTCCTTACTGGAGAAAAACCATGACATGAAATTTTCCCTGGAAACGACATATTTGGCAATTACATCGACTTTTTTGCCGGGAGGGGGTGGGGAAGTCGACCCCCAGACCCCTCTTCATGCAACTAAGTTTACAGTTTAAGTGATTATAAATTCCCCCCCCCCAAAAAAAAAAAAAAAAAAAAAAACGTTAAAGGATATTCATGAGTTGATGAAAGGCTAACAAGCTTTAACTTGCATACAAGTTTTCTTTGTTCTTTTTTTTTTTTGGTTACCTTGGCAAACGAAATATGAAGCCGTCAGAAGAACACTTTCCGAGATAGTGTGCTTGATGGTCATAACTCTTTGTTTACTCTTAATTTACGCTTATTGTAGTATTCGTACTTGCACAAACGCTTTCCCTGAGAATAAGTACCTCTATTCTCATAAATAATAATAATGCACACTTCTTTCAGGTCTTGTACATTAATTGCGGTATGTATCCCAAAATATAATAATAGTAATAAAACCAGTTAAAGCAATTCTAGTAAGCATACGGAAGCTTTGTCTAAAATAAAGGCGATCACGATTTGGAGTTCACACTTTCTGTTTCACTTCGGTTGAGGCTGTCAACAAGTAGAAATTAGTAAATTTAGTGTTTTCTGAGATTCGAAATTTGCTTAAGAATAATTAAGCTAAGTAATACATAAAAGAATCCATTTTTAACGAAAGTGAGCAGATTAAAAGAAATTTCTTTAAGTGCTATTCGTTCAATCATCTATACGCTCGGTGAAAGAGTAAAATTAGTAGTTATAAATACAAGGTACGCGGATTAACAAGGAATAAGTCTAATGAAAATGTTTAGCTCTGCCCAACGTTAGATGTACTTTAAGTCTATAAGTTATCGCTGTCAAATCCAGGAATTGCAGATTGTAAATGAAATAATGGGAGCGCTTGTCATGTGGTTGGTTACATCAGGGAAATGACATCAAGTTCATTGTAGACCTAGGGCGCGCCACTTTTCACTCAAAAGCGCGTTGAAAGTGCAGGTGCATTAACGCACTCTAACTTAAAACAAATTGATAGCGCAGACGCAATAGTGCATGCGAAGCTATGTGAGCCTGAGTATAAAAGCAGAGTTGTTACAAACTGTTAGTCTTGAGGAATGTTAATGGTACAGTAACTTAGCTGTTACAACTTTCCTAGGATGAAATATGTGGCCAAATTGGTGGTAAGTACTAACCTCTGAAAATTTCTTTGCCATCTTAAAGAATATGTAGGCCAATTCCATACGCAGGGGCCTGTTGGTGATGTAACTCGATATGTTAGTATGCTAACGTTTGCGCATGGAATGAAATGCGCGTGATGAGATATGCAACTCCGTGGATTGCCGTCATGTTAACTTCGAAGTTTTTAATCTATTTGTCAGCGAATCCCACAAAAAGTATTTCGCTTTCCCTATTCGATTCCCAACCCTCAGGCCTACGTTAAATGGCTCATCTGTGACCAAAGGTGACAGATCAATGTTCCAAATGTGGGATGGAAAATGGGAAGGGATAATCTTGAAATTCCCCTAATAAGATGATAACATTGATATTTGTTCATTTAAAGTGGGTATGACACGGCCAAAGTACGTTTCTCAGTAAATATTCTTTGGATACAGCTTGAAATAAAGCGAATGTTTTCCTGACTAAACTACGTCCATAAACACAGTAATACGACCTTGTGAATTCCCAATTACAGGCCAGAATCAGCCCATCTGAAATCTGAAAGAGAAAAAACGTTTGTGAGCGCGTCTCGAGATCGTGACGTCATTGGAGGCACGCTTAGTAACACTATACCAGGCAGCTCACCCATCGTTCTACACATCGAATCATGTGCTAACGCGTGTTAGCGGGTACATCATTGCAAACACCTGTGCTACGATACTACAGCAGCGCGCGTGACCAGTGACCACATTGTGAACTATGCGTCGTTGCGCGGTGACTGCTTACCGTTCGCAACGGTACTGAACAGCCCACTGAGTAAAGGCGCGCTTGGACTGTCCATACATGTTCATTGCTGTCCTGTAGAGCGCTCCCGAACCGCGTCCTTTTTGCACAAAAACAAAGCTGTTCATTATAAGCAGGGAAGCTAAAACACGGGCGCATATGCACGCTAACATATTGGCCAATGATATGCTTTGAAGCACCAACATGGTCCTCGCTTTGTGCTCTGTATGTTGGGCGGGTATTGTGACGTAATCCTTTTTATGAAGTTGCTAAGATATGATAACTTTATCGAGCGTTATATTAGTTCCACATCTAGATGCGCGTCCTTAATAGCGCAGTGTTTGTGCCTCCAATTGCGTCATAAAAGTCATGTGACCTGTTGCGGCATTTTTCGAAATTGGATTTTTGAACGTTTTTCTTCAAATTTCATTTATGACGAATGGTACCGGTTTTAGCTGTGTGTGAGATTATATTTATAGAATACTGTATTCAATGTTGCAATACACAAAAGTTGTTTTGGCCGTGTCATGCCCTCTTTAAGAGTAGTCTAGAACTGGGGCCACGTATGACCATGAAAGTACTACCTCGGAAGTACTTCCATGGTAAGGCAGACCAATGATATAAGATTCTGACAGCTGACAGATGTTCTGTCCCATTGGCAGACATTTAGCTCTTTCGTGGAGCAGAATTCCGTAGGCGGTATAACGTTTGGGTTTCTCCCTCCGGAATCCAGCTAAACAAGCACACACAAACTTGAAACTTGACCTAGTTTGAAAAAAACTTCATTGAGAGAATTTTATTTGTCATCAACTTAGCAAATTTCATTCTTATTTCTTTGAAGAGAGCAGGTGGATGAAGTGATTTTCTTAAACTTAAAACTTAAACGAAATTCGACTCGAAGACTCGTAAATATTTACATGATATCTCGTTTCAACTAGAGAGAAATCCCAGCTGCTCTGGATGATCCCGCGCAAACAGCGTTTAAATCTTTAGAGACCAAACATAGAACAAGAGTTTTACATAGGGAGAATTCATTTATGCACATTATGCAGGACATCAGTTTTGATACTTTATGCTATTGTTGAACGACAAACGTAAATAACGTTGGTTTTTAATACTACAGGATAAATCTTGCCAATTCGTATCAAGAAATAAGTACAATCGAACACCCTTTCAGAGGCTTTAATCAATACGTCAAGTAAACTGTAAAAGGAAAACATATTATCTCCATCTGTCCATGTAACTGAGCGCCACACAAATACTTGTCCTTCGTTCTTTAAAAGCCTCGAGGCAAATTTAGCTTCCAGTGGTGACTTGGAAATGTTCATGTTATGGCTAATTTTGAATATTGCTTGAGGACTTTTAGCGCCGTGCACGGAGTCGTTTTCAAGTATTGGTGAAAGCTAAGGAAGCAAATGGAATAACTAGGTTACACATTTCAAAGGATTTTCCGCTTTAATCATGAGCAAGTGTTTCACTGTGCATGCATATACCAGCTGGTCATTTACTAAACATGAACTGGCGACGTAAAAGGTTGTTTAGTGTATTGAGTCCCTTAGCTCTTAGGCCTCCACACCTTCTAAAAATATTTATGAAAACGTAGTTGACATGTATTTTGTTTCACTGACATGAATAATCACTGGGCACAGTGGTAGTATTTTTAAAGAGATTGTAAATAGTTGGTAAAATGGTCCATTGAAATCACTGTGCACAACGATGGATTTGTAGTTACACTGACTCTAAAATGAATTTTGCCTATCACTGCTAATCAGCCCTGCCTCTACAAACGCATGTGTTGTAACCATTTTACTTTGTTAGAGCCAGTAACTTTTTGATATGAATGGACTTTTTTCATTAAGTGCCTCAGTACTCAAAATGCTTGAGTTCTCTTGAGGGGTTACCTTGGTGACACTGAAAATCTAAGATTTCTACCCTTACATACAGGAGTAGGAGCGATGATGACGGACGGGGTTCCATCCACTTTTGAAAATCGACATCGACCGGTGCCCTGGACAGGAAATATGACATATAGTGGACTCAGGGCATGGCGAATTGGCCGTCATAAAAATGATTAGCTGTTACTTCCCTAGTTCTTACCTCTGGGTGTACAGTTCATGTGAAGCGATGAGCTCGAAGACACAGTCAGACAATTGAAGACCCATGCAAAGATCTTCCCCTCTTCCACATGTATTCAAGTTAGCATTGGCGGCGATGCGTATTCGAAAGTTGGAGAGATATACTTGGCCCGATGGAATGAGCTAACTGTGTCGAAATTACTAGTACCGGGTGCGCGCGAAGCGCGCCGACAAAAATCACGTTTTAAGACTATTCAGCGATCCAGAGTCTAACACATTGCATTCGCTGTTTTTCCTAATATAAACGATTAGCGTAGCACTGCATATTTCGAATAAGTACCAGGTTTAGCGGAGGACAAGTGAGGAAAAGAGAAAAGTTGCGGGATTCATCCCAAGTATAGTGCCTCCAATGATTATTGGCGTATGTCAAGAAAAACAAAATGAATGAAGCGGTTTTTTGCGTTTCGAACTCGATTCGAACGACCGAGAGGTGGCGATGGAAAGAATGAAAGAAAACTATCACATCGGCCCTAGGCTGGCTCGCAGCCAAGAGGCTAGGGGTCCCCGCCACCCTAGAAAAAATTTCTTGCCCGTAGGAAGTAATTATTACCATTTTGGTATATCTCTCTCCCCTAAAATATAGCTCGCCCCCAAGACATCGTTCCCCATTAAGTATCTTATATGGCTACGTGGCCTGCATAGCATATTTGGCACATATAAATACTTCATGTACAATGTTTAGTCCCAATTTAAACGTAAGATTCGAAAAGTTGGATGAAGAGAAGGATTTTGTAATCACTGAGGAAAGAAACAGTTCAACCGTGCGCGAGAATGACCCAGGCTATCGAGGCTAACTTGTATTGGCTTGTATTGTATCCATCGTCTATCGAAGAAATGCTCAAATCTCTGGAATAGTGCGTACCATGGAATAAATAGAGTAGAACAATATGCGATTGAGGATGAATTTCCCCATTTCCCAACTTTTACAGAAACTGTGTGGGCTACGTAGGTTATGCTCTATCGGTAGGGGTTCTCTATATTGCTGTATGGCTCCACACTATAGCAGAAGACGGAACTATCCTTATAGAGCGTGCGAAGCGCACAGAAAATATTTGCTGAAGTTTTGAACAAAATCTGCAGAATCTCGGTATACATCGAGCCCACACAAAATGTGTAAGACAAACAATGTCCTAGTCCAAATTATTGCCTTGACAGAAAACAGTGTAGCCACGTTTGAACATATTATTTGATAAGGGGGGTGGGGGGGGGGTGGGGGTGGGAGTGTTAAACCTGGTTATATGAAACCAAATCATTTTTAAAAGAGTTACGACCCTCTGCTGCAAGGGCAGCTCGCAGAAAAGTTTTGGTATTGCATGGAGAAATCTGCCTTCCTTTTGAGCAAAACTCATTGCAGGCAAACCGTTGAGGTGATTGACCGCCATTAGGGATTCACATTTTTATCTTATTCTCTTCATCTCTGACCTAGGTGGAAAAGTATCCTAACTCGAGGCCATCACTTGGCGTCGGTGCATATTGGGTGACTCGTGATGGGGCTTTGTGTAATAATCAGCGAGTATATCGAGTGAGCGGGAAGCGCCAAAAATGAAAGTATTGAAAGTATACATTTCAAATGTTTTACTCCGTATTGCAATGCACTGCATGGTTTTTCTTAGTGTGTTAAAATTCTCCCCCTTTCCCGACCTCTTCCTTCCACTCTGCCTTCATTAGCCCAGTAATTTGATCCGGCCTTCCTGCAGGGCAAAGCCATCCCTGGGAGAGGCATTCTCTCCCCTTGCGCTCCAACCCCTTCCCGGAGATACGCTACCGCCAGTACCGCAATCTAACAAACATCGTACCAGTGTGGTATATTACATCGACGAACGATGAATACCTGTTAAATTAGATATAAATCAGCCGGGCCAAATCACAAGTACATATATATATATATATATATATATATATATATATATATATATATATATATATATATATATATATATATATATATATATATAATATATATATATATATATATATATATATATATATATATATATATATATATATATATATATATATATATATATATATATATAAGCGGTCATACTCAATTTGCGTTTTCATGATTTTAAAATTCATCCATATTTGCCATTAAGGGTAATGAATAATTTACAAAGAAAATAATTTTCCGAGATTCTAAAATTACCCTGGCCCGGGTAATTTGCACCCTTTTCCGCACTCTCTGGGCGGTCCTGAATATAGAAATTGTATTATTTAGCTAAAAAACAAACCCTGGGGGCATAACTATAAACTCCACAACGTATAGGGTGCGCAGAATGTTTGGGATCATACGGTAAACGTAATTGAACTATGGAAATGGATATACGTGGAGGAAAATGTTCCCCGACTGGGGTACCTATCTAAGGAGATGGGGGGGGGGGGAGACATATCCCCCAATATTTGAGAAATCGCTCATTGACTTTGATTTTTCACATAGCAAATTACTTGAAAATGGGGCCATGTCCCCCCAGTATTGAAAAAAAAAATCGCCGCCCAGGGGGTACCATACAACGCCCCCGACAGGACCCCTTAAGAACCTTTGACTCCTGCGGCTGGAATTAGCCTACACATTCTTGAGGCAGTTAGGGTGGCAAAGAAATTTTCGAAGGTTATAACTATCAATTTAGCCACAAATTGATTTTTTTCCAGAAAAATTGTGTAATCCTCAAGGCTAATAGTTTGTAGCTCCAGTCTGCTTTTCTGCTCAGGCTCACATATTTTGCATCCTTGTTTTTTGAGTTTTGGTGTGGGTTTCGGAGCAAAGTTTGTTCAGTTTTCTGTTGTTACTAGCGCAGGCATCTTATCGAAGAGAGTCCCTGTATAAGCGATATTCGGCAACCATAGTCCATATTTACAACACTCTGCGTACCTGTATGGTGGGTAATATTTCCAGAAGAGTTGGGTACCTATATGTTGCTGGTTCATATGCTGTTGCAATTTTCTTCTGGGTATGGGTTTATTAGTCTGCGGATCTTTGTTTGTAAAGCCGTAGTAACGGGTAATTTGTCCGGAACATCGATCATCTCTCAGAGAGATACGGTATCTTACGAAATCATTATAAACCTTCATGAGCTGAAATAGTTGAAAATTTAACTAAATCTTGCACGTTTTTGAATTTGATTAATTAGGTCAGACTTGAAAGGTAAACTTGTATAAAAGTTTAAGGGTTTACTCGCTCTGCAATATGTGGTGTGCATGCGTTTATATTGTAATTTCTGTCCGACCCATTAAACACATGACCGCATTTTTGTAGGGAATATGCAGGGATGAGGATTCAATGTGAGTAACACATTTTAGATTTACATTACATTACATTATCATTACGTACGAGAAATTTAAAGGTAATTTGTTTTATGTCACAGGAAACTATCATTTGTAATTACAGCTACTAATCGACTCACAAAGAAACATCCTATAACTATCGGAAAAACTTGAATAGTTTCAAGTCTTCTTCGTGTCAAATATACTTATAAGGTGCACTCTAAAAATCAACGGTAACACTTTTTTAACACTAAAACACGTTTATGGTTAAAAAAAAACAATAGAATACATAAGCGCATTAAACACTATAACGCGTCTTAGGCTCCATAGTAAACGCGTTTATGTGTTTAATACTAAACGCAAAACAGTGCTAATAATAAACATTATGCGTTTAAATTAAACACATAAACGTGTTAATCATGGAGCCGTATAACGCGTAAATGTGTTTATGTTAGCAATATATGATTATGCATTTTATTGTTGTTTCCTTTGCCATAAACGCGTTACAGTGTTAAAAAAGCCTTAACGTTCATTTTTACAGTTTGATTTATGTCGAACCTACGTTATGTTCATATATTACATTAGCATATAACGTCTTGCTTATAGGAAGGTCACCTTATAAAGAATACACAGAAGTAACTAGTATCATGTTTTAATTCCACAAATGCTGCCTAATGGTGCGACGGCAATAAATTGCATTCTCAACCAATGATTCCAGCTTCAAAAACCGACACGTAAAGCCACATTTTTCAAGTTGACATTTAACAAGCCTTTTTAAATAATGAAGAGGAACTCACTTTCTTCGTTATATTTAGGTCTCTCAATTTTATCTCGCAATCATCGAAAAAAACGCAGCTCAAGTGACACATCAACAATATTAAACTATATGGCAGTACAATGGCTCGTTCGTTTACACTGGTTCAGTTTACGCGTCATTAAGTTTATGTAAATAAATGTAACTCGTTTCATTTTCAGTTTACATTTTCCTTTGGTTGGGTGGGTTCAAAAAAGAAAAAACGCAAAATAGTTCAATTAATATTTTAACCGTGATTAAGGTTAAGTATTTTTCAAAGATATTCAATCGGCTTTGTGCACGTACAATAGCAAATTTTAATTATTAAGTCGCGCATACAAAAGAAGCATGGGAATTCGGAGTAAAAGAAAACAAGACAGTAGTAGCGCCAGAGATAAGTAAGCGGGCATTCCATTTAGCATGGAGCGTTTGTTTATATTCCCAGTTCTCATCATGCATTGCAATCATTAAAGTCTGCTATGGATTATTAAAATATCGCTTCAAGAAATGCGCCCTCTATTCATTAGGCGGTGGAACTATTCTTATACGAAATGTTGACTGTCTGTAACAGCTCTTCACCGGTTCAAGCTTATGTAAAACAAAGGAAAGTGCATACGCTACTACACACTTAAAGCAAAGCGTATAGCCTCGCGTATTGTGCATTGCACTCACAGAAATTGCCTCATAGTTTAAGTACTCCAATACTTCTAAGTGTAACTCTACACAAAATTCCTGTAAAAATTACACATATTTTGTGCAAAATTTCAAGTTGAAATTATCCTTTTCTTCAGCAATTATACAAAATAAAGGCAACTTCTACATTAATTATGAGTAAAATTTTACTTATACAAGTTCTGGAATTCTTATTTTACCCTTATCTGTTTTGAGATGGTGGAGGGTCTCACATGGGAGTACCTAACAAAATCTTTTAAAGACATTACAAGAAAATCTAAGTTATCACCAGCTAGACATGGGAAAGGTTTGGGCAATGTGAAGAATTAATCTAAGTATTTTGCTCCATTTTTTATTTAGTTCCTGCGCGTGTTCTCGAGATATTGGTTACTACGTTTGTACATAAAAGGGCAAATTTTCTCATCCAAACAATTCCAGTTCTCCCAAGTTACTTCTAGCCCCTCCCAAAACTGTAGTAAACTTTTAACCTACTTAATTGCTTCGGACCATATCCTAGTGAGCAAAAAGGCCGGGAAAAATGTACATGGGGTAATGAGTGTCTGCCTTTAAAGGCAGATACTCATCACCTAAGTACATTTTTGGTTAGGGGGAACAAAAATGTGCACTTGAAGCAAACAGGAGTGTTATCATATACTGATGAGGTAGTTCTTTGTTTTCTTTGTTTTTCAATCTATTGGTTTAACCTTGAAATAGATAGGTATATGAATTTACCAATAAGGAATATAGTTTGTTAAATTTTCATGCGTCTCCTGCATTCACAGTTCGTAAACATGAAATCATAGAGGAGAAAACGAGTTGTAAATTTTAAAGAAAATCACAACAGTGTTGATTAATGTGAGGATATAATGTCACATGTGCTTGGTCAAGTTCACTTTGGGTTGAAAATGTGATAACCTCATGCGCTAATATTTGGAGAACCACGCACACAAAGTTAAGGCAAATGGCACCAGAATGCTAAAATTACGTGCCCTCTACCTTTTCAAAACCCAAATTTATGGCCAAACCCATCTTTTACGGCAGAGTTCTAACAGAAACATTCCATTTCCAAAAAACCTCTTACATCAATATACAATCCTTAATATTATCAATGCTATCAACTGAAAAACCTTATGATTAAAATAAACGGTTTACATTGTCGTTAAAAATGGGGCTTGGGGTAATCGTAATCGATTACAATCGATTACATTTTTTGAAGTAACCGTAATCGTAATCGATTACGTTTGTGAAAGTTGCTACGTAATCGTAATCGTAATCGGTTGCAATGGCAAAGTAATCGTAATCGTGGTTTAATTTATGATTACGTTGAAGTTAAATTTATACAAGAAGTGCAAAAGAACTACCAATTATGAAACAAATTTTTCAGTACTTGTTAATTCTGTTGGGGTGACTATAGTTAAGTTTCCTGCTTTCTTGGATGCTCCAGCCTAACTGAGTGAGAAGTGCAGGAGGTTCAATGATCTCCACTTTGGGAAGACTTGGTTCTGTTGTTGGTACAATCCGGGATTTGCACATTTTGTGTCACTCAGCCCTCAACCTAAGCACATCGTTGTTACACAACTGGTTGACTTCATATTAAAATTAAACACTTATAAATGCACTTAGTCAATTGTAACCATCGCCCCCCCCCCCATACCCAGGCATAGCGGGGACTTAGCTCAGGATGTGATTTACAGAAATGAAACGTGTTTCCTTCCTCGCTACAACTGGAAAAAGTCTCGGTAGGGCGGGGCAACATTTAACTGCACATCCCTGCTAACTTTAATGCAATGACTCTGCACAGTGGGGCAGCAGTTAACCGAACATCCCGGTGTATTCCCTGCCGGCTGAATATTTGTTGTCTATGCAATCTGCTCGACAAAATGTACTCCTATGTATTTGAATTCAGGCCAAGAGCTGACATCCCAAAGCGAGCTGTGATTGCATGAAGCTATTCACACTCCAGGCAAGATATCACATACTGTAAAACTGAAACAAGTATAGGCTAATGTTTAAATACAACTTTACCAAAAAGCCGTACAGTCATTGGTAACATACCATTTTAAATCCTACCTTGCTTCGGGTGCACTTTAAAAACGGAGACGGTAACAGTGTTATCTCCTTCTGTAAGATCCTACGATATTTTCATGTGCAATATCTTGAAAGGTTGAGAATCAATGTTTTGACAAAATATTTTTTATCAGTGGTGTGCACCAGGGCGTGCATATGTAACAGCGTAGGCTACCTATTTATATTTTACATATTGCTTTGTCTGCTTTTTTTCAGTGAGTCATCTTCATCTGTATGCAATAGTTTGTTCGAACAACTACTACTGCTCAGTACATGTGGTTTCCAAAATAACCTACGTACTGTATTTATGTACCAAACAGTATAGTGCAGTGAGTACGTGCCCGAGAGCCTGATAGGCACTCCAGAGTCGAACGCTTTGATGACATATGTGATGCACGTACGTATTAGTTTTCTTTGGCACGTACAGTGTGTGTAGGCCTAGTGTATCACTGGTAGCTAGCTACATACAGTGCTAAGTCCCCGCCGGATCCCTGCGACTTACCCGCTTATTCTTATTGCAAATCCCGGGGAAACTATCCCAGCCCATATTTTGCAATGTCCATACCGGCTAAGGGTCTCCCAGGGTTGGCAGTTTTTGCCACAGGCGGTTTTTACCGGTGGTTTTTACCGGTAAAAACCGTCCCGGTAAAAAATACAGGTTTTTGCTGAAAAATGGAAAAAACGGTAAAAACCTATTCTGCTACACTGAATAAAATGTTGTGAACAAGTACTTTTTACGCTTTTTTCAAAGTTTAAAGAAGAAAATCATTCTGTTGCATCAAGATTAATCACTTTAGGCAACAATATATACCATATTAGAGTTTGAATGTGATTTGTATAGTGACTTTGGCCACTCACTTTTTGTCCGATTTTTTGTGTCTACATAAACTAGGTATATTGAATGCAGAAAAATGGGAAGGAAAATCATGGAATAATTTAAGGATTTATTTTCGGTTTGATGGGAAGCTTTCCTGAGCACTGACTGGCAAGTTGGTAACTCCACTCTTGGGTATACCCTTTCAAGGGGAACCTGCAGCTGTGTAGGTCCTACAATAACTCAGAGTCTTACAGTACATTGACCTCCAGTAGTGAATGTCTCATTTACAATTGAACCATCCACCTTCCTTCAACATTCCCACTTTCTTTATAAAATAAAGTGCTGGCTATCCACTTAAGTTTCTTTCATTCTAACATTACTATTTGTGGTTTATCAATTTTTTTCAATGAAGATTACTTAGTCAAAAAATACTCTTCGTATTTGTTTAGCCTAGTCGTCGATAAATTTTTACTTAATTATCTCTCAGTATGGTGGACTTGAAATACCCAGAGAAGCTCCTTGATGAAACTCATTTACTTCAAGTTGCTGCTTAGTCAGCATGTATGGCACTGTAATTTGCTTCTCTGCTGTGTCAAACTGAAGTTTCTGACACGATTAAGGAAGTTGCTCGTCCACCTCATTCTGTTACTGTACTCAATATGTGTAACAGATATGCCCTGCCAAATTTGTGACTGAACTTATATTGAGAACTTTCATAACTTTACACATAATTTCACTAATCCTCATTTTGAAAAACTTTGCTTGATAAATCTAGTCATTTTGCAAACCAACTGTAATTTTCAGACTGTTCCTGTTTGCATGTATTTGCTTCGTTTGTGGTTACACTTAACATGTTAGGGCTTACAGTACTATTGTAATAACTGAGAATATTTCACTCGTTATTCTGTGTTTGACAAGTTTTAGTCATCACTTTTTAGGCAAAATAGAAAGTGTAATGAATGTAAGTAATTTTATCTCAACTGGTTTATCCATCATGTGCAATGGGGTAGAACTGCTCTCTTCTAATTGCCAGAAGAGGTTTTTTTCCATTTTCTCCCGGTTTTTACCGGTAATAACCAGTTATTACCAGTTTCTACCGCTTTCCCGGTAAAACAGGTTTTTTTTCCGGTAAAAACCCAACCCTGCTCATCACATTCCCGGCATAACGGGTACAAACTAAATCGCACATCCCCAGCAAAACTGTTGCAACAGCCCCGCTATGGCCGGGGTATGGGGGGCTGGGAGATGTGGTTAATAAAACAACAGTCAACCTTACAAACTGCAACATATAAATGTAAATAAATTTAATTAATAGTGTAGCTCCACTGACAAAAACTTTCATGAGCACTGTGCCCAGAGACTCCTACTGTAGTACCACCTATTGAAAGCTGTATATGCTGTTAATACCTCCTATTAGCCCACTGTTTTCATTTCAACAAAATGTAATCACGATTGAAATCATGATTACATTGCCATGTAATCGTAATCGTAATCGATGACTTTCATTTTTAGCTGTAATCGTAATCATAAAATCGGAAGTAATCGTAATTGATTACATTTAGATGTAATCGCCCCAAACCTGTAATAAAAATCGAAATAAAATTAGATGGTTCACTTTGGAATTTGCTTTTCTCTTTAAATAAATCTGGTTGTTAGATTTTATGCAGTGTTATGTACACATCAATGCAATGTTATCAAGAAGACTTCTCTTTCTGAAGAATGCCTGGATTCCTTTTCCTCCCGTCCTTCACCTATAATTCGACTTCCAATCGTGATTTACTGTTTAGTCAATGGCGATAACTAATAGGCTGAACTGAAATTTTCGTAACGTTGTTAGTACACATTTAATTCATTCATAAAGTACATTCCGAAATTGAAAATTTCCTAAAAACGACAGACGAACATGCCATCAATACGGATACCACCACGGCTTCTTACGGTACCCCTAGACCCTATATCCATTCAGTTAAAACAACCATCCCAACCTTCAGCATTATGGGTAACTTGCATAGTTGCCTGCCAGCTACGATGAACTTGTCTTAAGTCCCAGTTTAAGTCTGACTTACATTTAACCAGGGAGCTATTAGGAAGGAGACACAACAACCAGACCTGAAAGACAAAAAGTACTTGAAAATGATCTAATCCCATTCAGGTATCGAACTTTGATTGACAGGTCTCTTTGTAACTATTATCTAGCCTTGCTGACTTTACCCTTCCTAATAAATATCTGCCCCTTTCACACCCAAGTAATCCTGTAACAATTACCTTCGTAAAAACATGCTTTGATCTTCGGTTTGTTACCGACGGGGCTATGCTGTAATCAAGATTTTTTTCACTAAACGACTGCCAATGAAAGTTTAAATAGTGTTCTTCCTTTACGTCCCGACGAATTTGATGCGTCGTCTGCTTCGAACATTGTTCAAGATTAATTCATTTTTCCCAATTTTGGCCTATTTCCTCATCACTTCGAAACACAGTCGAAATGTAAGTTGTCTTGGAGGTCTTCAGTAAAGCTAACAGAAATGACATTTATTGCGACCAATAACGACATAAGTGTAAAATTTCATATACTTTTGTGACGGCTGGCAACGAAAAGTTAACTGTTCAATGTAAGGAGTAGAAGTATGCATTGTCATTGTAACAAAAGGTCCCTTAATCCTAGTTGATCCTGTTAATTGTAACAGGAATTTTGAGGATAAAAGCAAGATTACCATCGGGAACAAACATTGCTTCAAAGTGCTATAGAAAGTAGTTGTGTCTCCTTCTTAACAGCTCCCTGATTTAACATAGTCTATCAGATTCAACACACATGTCAAGGGTGAAATCAACCAGTTTCTTACAATTGCCCAGGGAGTTGCTATTTGACAAATAGCAACTCCCTGGCTAAACGCATCACAAAAAGTACGGAGATAAATACACGAGACGAAGTTCATATGAAAGAAGATTTTATTGCAAGATTAACACATGTACAAAAATGTCATTCTAAATAAACTCTAATTCTATATTTCAGGTACACGTTTAGCTAAACACGCTCTAAGGCCATTATTCAGTTTGACACAAAGCGAAGCTTTAGGACAACTTTCTGCACTAATGTTTCAACATAACTTACCCATAAATATGTCTTCTAACTTTAAAAGAAAAAAGTGAGCGCTTTTCACGGATGACACAAAATGACAAATTTAAAGCCTCAAAGGGTAAAAATATTCCAGACATGATTCATTAAACCATTTATCAGCAATAGCCGGGATGATAAGTTGTTCATTTCTGAAAGAAAATGCAATTCACATTCTGACGGACTCCACATCTATTGTGTGGCTGAATTTGAAACTAGCACAAAACCTCCAGTATACTGCATCCACGCAAGACTTCCAATGTTGTTAAAAGCAAACTGGATTTAAAATAAAATTTCACTTACTAACAGTTTGTACTGTCTGCATTCCTATCAAATGCTCTCCTTTGCGCTGATCATTCACCCGCGTTGGGGCGAATTGCTCTTCCATACAATGTGCACACTCCCCCATCCCTTCCAATTACTGGCGGGAGTCAGTGGTCAGGACAAGACAAATGGGTGGAATCATTTTGCCAATACACTTTGCAATAGTCTTTTTGGGACTACTTCACATTTTCTGATGCATTTTAATCTTTTGTTCTAAAGCATGTGATTGCTAATTTAAATTCCGCGTTATTTTGGAAGTCTCATATTATGAAAGACACGTTAGTATAAAAGTCATTCTGAGCAACAAATAATCACTCCATGGGATACTCTGTCTATTTATCAAATAAAATTTTTCACTTCATAAACTCCGATATGTTTATCAAATTTGTTCTCCCAGCTGGAAGTGTCACGGTGAAAGTGACGCGTGTTAATTTACGTAAGTTTACTAAACTAATATCCATCTGGTCACGATCGTAATTACATGAAAGTCACTTTCTGTGTACGAAAACATCCACAATGAATGGCACGAGTACAATAAGTAACTTATAAAATCATGGAATAGGAAAGGTGTGAAGAAAAAGAAAATATTTTTTATTATGAACGAATTTAGGGTACCTTTCAACATATCACGTGTTTTGAAAAAAAAATGCTGATTTGGTCTTTGGCATTGTTTTGAAATAAAAGATACAGCATTTAGTACACCCCATTGTCTATGTTCAAGGATCTCGATGATGCTTAGGGCTCAGAGTTAGAGTTAGAGGGGGTTTTACGGCTCAGTTTCTAACCAATTGGTGTAAGTCGGGCCGGCCACGACATTTTTTTCCAGTTGTGGCTCACAAGATTTCAACTGCGTCACTCTCTCAAGATATGCAAAGTGAGAGCCGTACTCTTAAACGAAACCCACTCCATCATGTGTGTGAATATTTTCAATCCATACTAAACGAAACAAGGAATCATAGTTATCAGTAGAAGCGTTAGCGTCCTATAAAACATTATAGTAAATTTACATTTCTTATGGAAAGGCAGGGGAAGGCAATTGTGTTTCAATGCAGTTGTTGATATCAAAATTAAAACACATAATATCATCCACTGTTCATAAGGGATCACTCTTCGTGATTGTCCTGGCAGTTGAAAACGTAATTAACAATCTTCGTATGTACACCCTACACCCTTTAGGTCGTACTGCCATAGAGTATCTCGCGATGAAAAGTTTACAAATTATTGAAATATTTAGATGGCGCTGTTTTTGCATCAGAAAGAAACATCGCAGTTAGCTTTGTCTCATATAAAAATAATTAGTCAATTACTAAACGTCAATTTCTATGTAACTCTTAATGTTCTGAATTTGAATATTGGTTCATTCGTCACTTTATTGTATTACCGTCAAGTTTTGAAAAAGCACTGCGCTTTTTCTTATGTTTGGCGTATATACACTACGTGCTAAATGTTTGCAGCAGGGGTAAGAAGCCACTTTGAAAAACATTTGAGTTTGAAATAAATTTGAATAAAGGTCGAATTCAGAACAAACCACAAACTCATCTCTGTGGTTTGCGTCTTTGCAATTTGCAGAAAGCGTTCATGAATAAACAGATTTCTTTCTATACTTTCATCAATTGGTGTTGTCCTAACAAAAATTGTGTTCTGAAAGTAATTAAAACGACAGAAATAATCATAATGGATGAAATCATTACTTGTCCCTCCACATCACACATTTATCACGAGAAGATTACATTAATAAATCGATAACACATCTTTTCTACCAACGAGGTTATACACTCAAGATATCAATGTATCCCGAGACCGTGAAGAGGTAGGCTAATTTCTATCAGATATGATAGAAAATCGATCCGACTGCACAACATTAAACGGCGGTAATAAACTTTCTAAAACTTGTACTGATAGAGCGCCACCTTCAAGTAACAACTGTTTGGCTGCCCAGTACATCACTTTTCTGATGATAAACACAGTAAACTTGGTCCGTTCTTGGCATTTAAACATACTTGACTTTACAGAGCCACATACTGTCAACAATTTTAAATCTTAAAATTTGGGCAATGATCTAAACACAGTCAAAGTAAATTATCATAAATTCACATTTGCCAAGATTCAGTTGATGCCAGACAAGAACGTTAGTCACATAATCTTGTTTCCCCACTTCGTCAGCGTAAATTGAAACACAACTTGCCAGAGGGATGCAGTGACACAAATTCCATAGCATGCCTGATAACAATCATTTTGCGCTCTCTTAGCCTACACTTTCAACTTTGGGCGACCTTTCTGCAGTTCCCACGTTAATAATACATAGTATATCCTACGCAAACATCGAAGTAAAACACTCAACCGAAACTGTGAACACTATAATCTCGAATGATTACATTTTTGGTGAATACCGTTCCTGTAGTGGTTTCACGCATTTACTGAAAGACTACTCTCATGCTGCCAAAGAGATCTGTATGCTAAAAGTTATAGCGCCCTTATTTCAGACTGAAAACCTTTGCTCATTATCACCGTGTGACATTACTTTGCGCTTACGTCAACGTCGTTCTCCTAACAATGCTTTAAAACATGTAGGTGATACTTCTTCGTACACGTAGCACTGAGGAGCACTGCATTCTCTCCTTATTTTTCCAATAGTCCTCCCTCGAAAACTGTATTCAAAAGCGGAGGGGGGGGGGGGGGAGGACGGTCTTCGGGCAAGCAGAAGTTTGGGATGTAAAACAAAGTTGTGAGTGCACGTTACTCTTTTCAGAGGTGTACCTTTGTACCGGAATGGACTGGGGGAAAGTGGAGGGGGAAAGGCATCAACTAAGAAGGGGGAAAACTGACACCAGGTCCCCCTCCCCCGAGGCGGAACTGCACTTAGAGCAAATGATCTCAATATTTGTTGCAGATTGCCATTATTTTCGTTCTTCAAAGGGAAATGACACCATTTTTAAAACTGCTTTCGATATGTTCATGTGCATAGTTTGTACAATTTTAAAAAGTGAGGTTAAAGCATACTACTTCAACTGGTTTTTGATTAACTTTCCTTGTTTTGATTATGTACTCATTTACTCTTTGTTTCAGCTAAATGCTACTTCTGTAATGAATTTTAGAGCTTTTTGATTTTAGCACAATATAAATGTTGATTATTTTTATATTGTTTTTTTTTATTACAAGGTTGGACTACGTATTCACTGTTTAATGAAAGACAGCAGTGATAACATCATTAAACGTTGGGAAAAGATTATAGCATAATTTCTGCTACAGCAACGAACCTAAGACTTTGGTGACGTCACATCTGCGCAGGCGAATAGAATGGCTATGAAGGGCAACAAGCTAAGGATGGAAGAAGCGATTTTGCCCATTGAAGTTGGAAGCTGTTCGAGACTGCGAGGGGGGGGGGCTGAAATTTGTTTCAGAGCACCGTCCTGGGAAAGGTGTAAGGAGAAAGGGTGTCCCCCTCCTCTCTGGAAATTTTTGAATATTTGAAGGTCCTTACATTCAATTTTGTGCAGCATATTGAGCAAACTTTAAGGAAAATTACTGCCAATTTTTGACATTTTTTTACAGATGACACTAATAAGGGGTTTTCGTCCTTGGATTGAGAGGGGAGGCGGAATCATACTCCTGCCCTACCACTCTTTGGACTAGCAACCCTGGCCCCCGCTTCCTACGCCTATGGTTTTGCCTCGAACCCTGACTCTACTGTTGCTACTATGTAAGGGTTGAAAGGTTTTCAATCTAACTTTACAAGATTTCTGTGTCACTGACTTTTTGAAGTCGATATTTTAATTATTTTCAGCTTCGTATTATAAATTGGGGTTTGCCAGCAATAAGAAAAATGATAAAAGATACATTTGCCAACTATACTTTGATATTTGCCGTAAGATAAATACAGTATCTTGGTGGGTTCCCATGTAGTTAACAAAATTTAACTTTTGGTGCATAGGATAAGAAAGTGAATAGTAATGATATGGCTAGCTAGGCCATGTATTTTGAAAGGTGATAGCATAGATCCATTCCGTAACAGCTTTATGGCTGTACACACCTGCCTTTGCACGGTCGGGAGAGGTGCCATGGAGCTCCGCAATGGTTCTTTTATGGGCCTATACTACTGAATAAAGATCCACGTGCTTCGAAAAATAGAATGTAGGAGAACGAATGTATGTGCTGGACATAAACTGATTCAACAAAGAAACTAAATATCAACTGCATACAAGATAAATATGTCCTAAATTTGATGTAAATAAAATTAAAATGCACAATGAAAACTCAAGTTGATATCTGATTGGTGGATGGGAATGATTAATGTTTCTTGTCATACGTATCTTTCTCTTTGTAACCTGTGACGTAACCTGACTTATCCGGCAGATCTTTACGGCCTTCGATACCCTTCCCTTTGCCTTCTTCGTCGAAGCGTTCTTTATGAGAGCCAGTGTACTTAGAGCTGTCTGTAAGTCTACTGGTGGCGCTGTCCTTCGATGCTTTCTAAAAGAAGAATGGCAGACAGTTATGGTTGTTAGTTATAATTTAGTGTACCACCGACAGTGACATTAGTTTAATG
This sequence comes from Holothuria leucospilota, assembly GCA_029531755.1. Lineage (NCBI taxonomy): Eukaryota > Metazoa > Echinodermata > Holothuroidea > Aspidochirotida > Holothuriidae > Holothuria > Holothuria leucospilota. The sequence goes on from CM055965.1 coordinate 46,653,320, forward strand.
CTTTAGAGTGTTCACACTTAGAGTGTAAACGATATTTTTGTGGGGCTGACTAGCCGTTTTTGCCCGAGAAATGTCGGAGCTCCCCGAGAAAAGTACCCGATTTTGTTCAACAATTCAAAAAAGGTTTTCCCCGAACACCGGAGGGGTGGGGGCGGAGCTCTGGCTCGGCTAGTAGGGCTGTGATCACAATGGATAATTTCTCCCACTTAAGAGTGATATTTACTATTTTGAGAACTTTGTCTCAGTACACACTTTTGTACTCCGGGGATGCAAATTTGCATGTTTTCATTAAAACAGACGGTCAAATCCACTTTTTGCAAAAGTAGTTCTAATGGGCACTCTCAAAGCAGGGAGCTGGCAGGTCCCTGCATAGAAGGGTGGCGTTTTACTCGAACAGTGAGTGCATGACGAGAACCAGCTCCTTGGTAAGATCTCTGTAAGAAGTTCCAAGAATAACAATGCAAGTGAAGGTTTCAACTCGTTTGCATTTCTAAGATGCAGTTATTTTCTGGACTGCGAGGAAAAGATTATCAGAGTCCATTGATTATGGTTGCCTTTGAACTTCTCACTTTGTGGATGTGCGTGGTGCATTATTATCCATAATATTAATTCATTGCATCAGAGTAAAATGAAATTGAAAAGACAGTAGGTTATAGAGTTTCCGGCTTAAATTGAAATTCATCTGTACGTACTTTCTATTTTGAGTTCCTTGCAAGTATCGTGGGACTAATACCATATTATATTATTATATTGACACACCAGGGAATTATCTAAAACAAATTGTCAAGTCCTCCGTGACAGTGAAAACGGAAAATAACGGAAACAAGGAAGAAAAGAACAAAACCCGAAATATCGCGCAAAACTACATGTTTGCATAAAAATCAATAAAATGAACAAAAAAGTCAAGGAGACAAATCATGAACACAAACGTGAATGTAGCCCATTGCATAAAATAAGTCCAAACATCGTCTTGTTTTCTCCGTGACGGTGAAAGAGGCCTACGTACAGTCGTACGTCAGAAAACGGAGAGAAGTAGGTCATGGAATGTGAAGAAAGCAACATCATCGCTTCACCTTGTAGGGCCACAAAAAGGTTGCAGTTAGAAACAGTGGCGTAGCTAGATATTTTTGTTGGGGGGGGGGGGGGGGCAAAAGCAAAAAATTTCCGACAGAGTATTATCTGGGGACTTTTTTTTCGGGCAATTTGAGTCCGACTTTTGCCGACTTTTGATTTCCACGTTCACATTTCGATGTGTAATTCTGCTTACACACATAACAAGTGTTGTAAGTGTTTCAAATGAATTGTTTTTAATTTATTTCCGACAGAGACTAGAATTTCCGACAGAGGCCTTCGGAGGCTTTGTGGGGGGCGACCGCCCCCCTGCCCCCTCTAGCTACACCACTGGTTAGAAAACAAATGAAACACGGAAAACTTGCCAACCTATTCTAGAATGCCTCTAAACATATGAATGAATAGATGTCTTTGGGCAGTGGGAGGAAACTTTTAACTTGATGACTTTATTGACCAAGCAAACCTGAAGTGAACATTCAGCCCTAAAGCTAATCATTACAGGGGTACGGAGGGGAAGGGGTGGGGGAACGGGCACTGACAGGGATGTAAGTGAGTACCCAAAATAGGTTCGTGCTGTCATTAAGCATGACAAGCTATTAAGTTGGGCAGGGCAAACCTTTCTATCGTCTGTCATAGGGACAGGATATCGGAAATGTGTGTTTGAGCCAGAATGATACTTGAACACAGCTCAATGCACGGCAGTCCAACTTTTTTGAATTTACTTTACGAGGATTTTACTTTACTTTACTTTGAATTTACTTTAAGAGGACTAAAACTGTTTTACTCCTCGATATCTACCCTCCCCAAAAGAAATTAAATCTTTTTTCGAAAGAGTAGGTCAGTGTTCCAAGAACTGATAAAAAGCTAGTATGTCTACAATTTATACATTAAAAACTGCTTTAGTCCTCCATATCTACCCTCCCCAAAAGAAATTAAATCTTTCCAGCACAGTGTGCATCGTGCAGTCCAAAGACTCACCGTAGCACCGGCTGTAGATGGGCCCTTTCCTTCGGTCAAAGCTTTGTGAAGTTTCGCCACGTTTTCGTCCTTATCGTCACCATATTTAACCTTTGCCGCCATTTTCAAAGCTGTCTTGAACTGTTCGAAAGAAAGAGTCTTCCCGCCTTGGGCTTTAGCTCTACATACAAATAAAGTGATACAATACATGTACCGTTAATTCTAATATTTACAACATGTTCATATTGTAATGTACAGTGCAAGCGAATTTTGTGTTTGAAACGCGAGGTAAAGTGTATTTGCCTTTAACGATTTAACAATGTTTAAAAGGGCAGCTGAAGCACACACACGTACACCTGACAGATCACCACGTATCGTGTACCTTCTATACATAATGTTGTCACTTCGACAACTTATAACTGAAATAGACACTCTATTAACATGCCTTACAGAGAACACATCACAACTCTGACTTAAAAATTTGTTGCTGATGTGGAAATATACTGATATATATATATATATATATATATATATATATATATATATATATATATATATATATATATATATATATATATATATATATATATATATATATATATATATATATATATATATATATATATATATATATATATATGGCACTATTTACAACTCCCTGTATGGAACAAACGCATATGAGTGCATTCAGATGAAACTGGAAATTAAGAAGAAGCAGAGTGTTAGAACACCAAACAGGGAAAGGTCACTTATTCTTACTAACGATTTTGACCATGCATTTTATTGACCATTCAGTCCCGGACTGTCATGTGATGAAGCTGGAACTGTAGCCCATGAAAGCAGCCACGTGCGCGGTGAAAAAAGGATCTCATGTATTCATTTTTGAATTAAAATTATTTCAACTGAATCATGGGTAACGTAAACACCTCTGACATCACCCCTGAATACAACTGAGGGGTAGGGTGTTGCTAGGACATGCCCGACAGGGGGAGAACAAGCTCCCTGACGGGGGTGGGGCAGCTATCCGAAGCCCCGACAAAGACGATGGGAATCATGGTGAAAGCAAAATATTTCAGCGCGCGAATCGGGCCGCAATTTGGGGTTTTTATTGGAGAGAATTTGAACCTGTGGGCTTTTGTTGGAGAAAGTTTGAAAATTTGGGTTTGCATTGAAGGAAATTTGGAAATTTTTGATTTTCATTAGAGAAAACTAGAAAATTAGAGGTTTTCATTGAAAAATCTGTCTTCTTTGAGATAAAAACCATGTTAATTCAGGGAGACTGGTCGCCGTCGGGGATGACATGCTTCACCGTACCCATTAAGGCTCTCCCACCAAATTTGAAAATTTCCCCGACGGGGAGACATGCAACACTACCCCGCCCATCTGGTGCCACCCCTCTGAAGGATCAATTTAACGGAATACTTTATAAATTTCATTTGTTAAGGATTTTCCTTGATCCTTCAACTTCACTAATCCTACATGACACAAGGTGAAGTTCTTACTTTGTAAATATTAGGTCAATATCTGTTCTAGTCAATTTTCCAGCGATAAGTTTGGAGTCTTTCATCAGTTTCATAAAGTTGGCGCTCGTCAGCCCAGATTTTTTGGCGGTGGGCGTTGATCCGAAGGCCACATAGTCGTTGTAGACTTTCTCCAATGTTTCAGGCATCTTGGAATATTAATTAATGGATCTGATGAAGAAAACGAAGAGAGAAAATATCAATATATTTCGAACAAAACTGTGACTATCTTAGTCACACTTTATACGAAGTCATTGACAGTAAAATATACAAATCCAGATCCTTAATAGGCATACTGTCTGTTTGTCCAGTCGCTGCATGTTAGGCTATTGAAAAATTAGGCCACAATCAAAAGGGCCAAATTTGCTTGGAGGGAATAAATTATGGCAAAATGCATGGTTTAATGGATAACTAGACCTACTCTGTAGGGCGCTTTTCTATGCGTGTAACCGGTTAACACATCTGCGCATAACATGCGATCCGTAGCATGGCCTTCGAAAATCGCCCCCAGCGTCATGTGGAAAGTCCTTTTACACCATGGAGCTTATTATATTAACAATTGTAGAGATTATGAGCTTATTACATTAACTACACTTAAACATAGCCATATTAGAGTAGAGAGAGTAGCCTGTTATGTCTGCTCAATTTATCAAGTTTGTTCACTTTACGGTGTAGGTGTTAATAGCCCCTACGACTTCGAAATCGTCAAAAAGCCACATGCGCTCTTCCTCAGATGAACAAATTCTTCTAATCAAAATGCTTGAAAATTATACACCCACAATACGGGTGTACGGATCCAATATTTTATCACTGCGATCGTTTTCTCTTTTTGAAAAAGTTTACCGTAACAATTGGCGATTATTAACCAAGGTTCTGTGAATACTTGCAATCAGAGAGTATAATAGCAAAGATGGAAACTTTGCAATGATAAATGTACACGCACACATTGCACAAACATCTCTTAAAACACATGCATGCAACGGAAAGGCTATACCGTCCTCCAATTTTCATAAATAGCTTTTTATCACATGCCAAGGATGAATTCTGCCTCATCAAATGACGGTCCCTGGAGATTAAATTAATATCGCGACAAATTGATGTCGGTCGCGTTTAAAATGAGACAAACACACGACTTCGTGACGTCACTGTCTTAAGATTAGAAACAGTTCACTGCGGAAAGTAGGTGGTAAAAACTTTCAAGTGACTCACTGCACGACCTGCGGCATTTGGTTACTTGCATAAAACAACATAATAATCTTATTTTAACTTACATTCTACGATGTCTTATAACCACTGATCCGTTGAACAGCTATTTTTACAGTCTAAGTTTCATGTTATTTAAAGTATGTTTACTATGTTGTTGTGCGCCAATAATAGGTTTTATGACTCTGTGGATCATAGGCTATGTAATAGACCTACGGGTATCTACACAGTTTGGTGTCAAGGGATGCTCCAGGGGATCTGACCTTGCACCGAGCTCAAGTTATCTATTGCTCGTTATGGAATTAAATCCATATGCAGAGTAATCAGGTAACATACAGAAGCAATTCGGGGAGTCAAACGTATATGGTTGGCATTATCAGCATTAAATCTGAATTAATGCTGACATTAATTCAGACAGATTTAATGCTGATATTAAAAATTCTCGGTTTTTGTCCTCTGTGGCCAACCATAAACGTAGTGGGCAAGAATAGTCGTCCCTACCTTCAGGAACCAATATCAGCTTAATCTTACAAATCCGCTCTAATTTCTATGTCGAGTATCTTTCGTGATATGTTGCAATATGAAACATTGCATATCAGAGGAATACCAAGATGTCATTTTTCATAAAATTAGCAATTCATTAACTGCAACTTTCAATTATATGACGAAAAGTAAGAAAAAAAAAAAAAAAATAAACGTAATTAAACACACGCAGAAGTAGTCATACGTTAGTTCAAATTGGGACGACTGCGTTTGCCGTCTTAATGTCTTTGACCCTGAGCCTGACACAAGAAGCTTAGGGTATCATGGATAGAAAGGTATGGGAATTAAGATTTAAAAGACATCACGCAGGAGTATACAGTACATTGTACTTTTTAAGGGCTATTTTTTCACGTTGCAACAGAGTGTGCACACATTATCTTTGATTCTTTCGATATCTTTGATTACTTGGAAGATGAGTAGCCCGCTGAGTGGACGAAGTTTTTCGTTCAGATGATAGTTTCGAAAAACCCACAGGCGTGTGGTGGAAACCAAAGAGAGTCGCTACGCAGGCTAGAGGTCGGATAAGCTCAGCCTGACTTCCGACTTATTGCAAAGATGTACGCTCTTATAATCAACATCTAAAATAGTGATATTAAAGATAAACGAAACCAATGAATAGGAAGACATTTAGATCCTACAACTTCCAGATATAAACACAGGTAAACAGTCACATGGACCCCAGAAATGAAAGATGGCTCCATGCATATACGTTTCGAGATCGATCTGGCTGCGTCCGTCTGCAGGCTATATAAATATCACACTGATACAATTCTGGATACCAAAACGTTTCACTTAGGTGATAGCGCAGCTACGTAGGTATCAAGGCTTATTTTCCATCTATGCAGTTTAAGTGTACACAGTTTTAGGAGACAAAAAAGTTCTGACTTACTTAAATGGCAAATAGGGGTGCTCCAATTTTGTATTAACAAACCAGCTCATAATATATTAGGATTCGTTTGTCTTATTCAAGGGACAGATTTTTGCTAAGGAATTGTAAATGTATACTCACAATATACCCAAATTAAACAATAGTTGTGTTGCGAAACATCATGATAGAAACACCGTAATTGCAAGGGAAAATATCAGATAGATACAACTGGTGTTTCGAGGTAATGTTGGGCCGTTTTTAGACTGCATAAAACAAGTGTGTGATAGCACCATTCTGCCGATGAAACCAATAAACTAGAAACGTTCTACTTAGCAGGCCATGCACACGCTATGGTTTTGATTTTAGTAATACAAGGACAACAAGGATTATCTTAACTAGGGTAAAACATACATATGCAGTGGCGGATCCAAGACTGATTTCTAGGGAGGAGGGGGGAGAACTATGACACTGAAGCTCCCTTATCGCGGGTGCGTAGCTGTTGGCAGGCTGGGTCCCCTCCCACTGTGCAGAAATTTTTTAGATTTGAAATTTCTAAAGCGAGCAGTGTTGAAGTATTTTAGGTATAAGAGCCCACATCTAACTTCGAAAGATCTATATCCCCCCAAATACAATTTAACCTTGCCATGAAAATTCTAGGGGGACTCCCGCGGCGTGCCCCCTGGTTCAATGCATACATAATGGTCAACGGTTCAAAATCATCAACCATGATGCATCGGACCACAAATGTTTTCACTGCAAACATTTAGACTGTTCATTCAGTTATACAAGTTTGAAGTTTCTTGTAATTGTTATGGTCACTACTTGTTCTGTAATGCCATATAGGCTACTCCTATTATGGGAGATGGAGACAACGATTCTCTGTCCATCACTGTTACCAATTTCACAAAATCATAAATTTAATTCAATATTTTACAAATCTTGATAGCTAGTCAACTTACGGTCAACTGTTCGAGTGTAAATGTTAATATCGAATAATTGGAAAAGAGAAGACTGATTATAACTGATCTGCGGCATGTCACCAGTAATTTGAAACTCGACACTCTGTACATACAGTCTATAGTCAATAAGGGCACAAAGCTGAATAATATCAAATATTTGACCAGATTCGGTTCAAAATTGATTACATTTGGCCGAAAAATGTGGTCCAGATCGCTTCACCTTTGAGAACACTCTAGTCAAATATTTCAAAAGTTTCTTTGTTCGGTGCCCTGTTGTTTTGACTTCTTTCAAATGTGAATATGGACATTTTATAGCATTGTTGTCATAAAAAGTAACCAGGCTTTAGCTATTCTTGTTCACATCATCACATATGTTTGAATAAGTCTGTTTAACAAAACCACAGATCATTTTACTTGGATATTTATCCATTTGTAGGTTTCCGTTTTGTAAGTTCTGTTTATTCAGAGAGCTGAATATCAAGATCTTTATATAATCCAGATAATTTCACTTTTCTGTCTGACGGATTCACAGGGTTTTAGAGAGGCGAAGAATTTATCCATGCTCAAGGACACAAGGTACCCCGTAGTATCTCAATTATGAAGGATGTGCATCATAGCGGAAACACCTTTATAAAATCAAAGCAAGATATGACATGAGATATATGGTATATGATAACAGTGGTATGCAGTCAGCTGTCGACGATGTGACATCATTGCACGTTCTACAGAATGATTCTATGAAGATGTGACATTCATTATAAACAAACTAACAGATAAAACCTGGCATTCGGGTCTTAAACGAACACAGGAGACTTTGGTCATTGCTGATTGCGAAGAGACGTGAGAGGTTGTGTGTTTATATAGACCTACAGTTCTGAGCCTGCGTTATCATATTCTTTAAAGTACAACGACACCTTAAAGGGGATATGGCATCCCTCCAAACCAAAAAGTTGCTAGCAACTCCCTGCCCAGAAATATTTAGGAATAGCACTTTAGTTCTAAATACAGCACTTTGATTGACATTCATTCAAACAATATAGTTCCACTCTTGTTGGTCAACGATGACTTTTGCAGTCAGTTGTGTTCCCAATTAAAGTCACACGCAGTTGTGTCAACATGGCCTCGAAACTCAGTGCATAGGCCTACTACTGTTATGTGGCTTTGTCTTGGAGGTGCACTAGACAGGTGTTTTTGTTTAAATTGGAGGAGGGACTAAAAGTAAACTTAGTAGGCAGAATTATTTACTGTCTGGAGTGAGATCAGAGAGCCTTTACGAGATAATTTTTTTAAGAAATTCCATGCTGACTTCCTCCCAATAAGCGTAACATGAAACGTAGGCTACATTGGCCCACAAACAGGACTAAACTGACAAATTGTGAATTTGATAAATTTTATACCTATAGTAACAAAGGATCAGCAGATGAAGTCTGTATATACACACACAGACACACACAGAACGTTCTAAATGGGAGAAAGGCAGATTCCTGCACCTGGATAAGGTCTAAAGAACACCTGGCTCATGAGGTAATGCTTATCATGGTTCAACAACCCCCTCCCCTTCCAATAATTTTCAGCTTGAAGATTTTCCTTCGCCTTCAAAAAGGTATTGTTAGCCTAAATGTGTCGTAAAAAGGCTATAATAGCTTCACTAGAAAATGTCATATTCCAGGAGCTAAATGAATCGTCGCCAAATTTAGAAATCTACAAAGGGCCCTGTGGTTGTCTACAATTGGCGGATTAAGACATACCGGGACGGAACACAAAATGCTCAGGTTGGTCATTCGACATACGCAGGGGCGTCTTCAGCCCGACCCGGCTTCTATGAAAATACAGGTCCTAGACCTCCTTGTATGAGAGAGCTTATCTTTTTGAGCTATCGGATCCATTTTTTCCGTCTATGCAGGTTTCATGGCCATGGCCATGGTCTTAAACACGGCTCTAAAAACAGCATGGAATATAGATAGGATTTGTGAAGTTGTATAAAGGGTATGTCTCTGGCTTATTTAATAACTTTTGAGTTGACGGGGGTCTTATTTAAATATGATAACCTAACACTTCATACAGATTGTACAGTGTGGACGTACCCCCAAAAAGAAGGATGGTTACACTGTGGAGTCAAAGAGTAGGGTACGAAGTTGAGCAGCTGTGGCATTTACCACTTCTTTTATCCAATCGAGACCGGTCATGGGACGTGTAGCTGCTTTAACTTAAAGATATGAGAATACACCGGGCTTACAATTTATCAATTTGTTATTCCATAACTTAATAACATTTTACACGCCGATTCTGTGCTTTAGCAAAAGCGTACTGAATATTATTTCTGGGAGAACTGGGCAACCTTCGTCTAAGAGAAACGAGGAAAATCGAAAATAAGTGCCCGCTTTTTTCGATAATTTGTCTCAGAGATCGGTTTTGCACAACTCAAGGGCAGGCCCCTCTTTACCCTCGCTCGTACGCCTATGTGCACTAGCACTGGCAATCTCGAACGACTATGTCTAGAGAATAAATTACATCTTGCATATACACTCTTCATTGAAGGCTTTCCACTAAAACATTCGGTACCTCCTTCACTTCATTACTGGCGACCCTTCCCTTACTATGTAGAAGTTGCGTTATACCTGCTTGACTGAGTGTACCAGATCCAGTCATCATTCGATACGGGGTGGGATCTGAGTGAAAGTTTTCTCTCCTCAAATACCAGTCTTAATGTAAACTGTAGATTATACCCCCTCCTCGCCCAGGAAAAATACTGCGTAGCCTGCTATACGACTATATCTTCACTATGTTGTGGCCCTAAATATCGGTAGCAGTAGGACGCAGTGGCATGGTCTTCCGTTACTCGGGTGATGCTTAGGACATAGGTACTATACCATGTGGTGATTTTCATTCCTTTTCATCTGGGCGACTGAGAGACTATAACTGCACAGAATCAAACTAATCCCATGCCCAATCCCCTTATAGCCAAGACCCTGTTAGATGTCGTATTATCTGAAACTTTCTGGCTTAATATATACTCTCCAGAATATATACTTTTAGTTTCTTCGCTGGATGCGCAGCTACACTGCTGCTGTCTCGCAGCATCTCGCAGTGACGATTTATGAGCCCTTAAAATAACGACATGGCAGTAATTAGAGCGGAACGAGGTACAGAGAATGTTAATAGAACTCGTGTCGGCATACATCGGAATGCTTTAGTCATGCATTCGCTCTGCATTGATGATTGCGGGACAGTCAAGATTCTTTTGAACCTGTCTTGAAAGACTCCGTAAGCAGGCCTTCTCCACAAACTTAGGCTATGCCTCAAAAGACTGCCCTAGAGCAGCGGCGATATTACAGTGTACCTGAAGTCTAAAATTGCAAAAAATACACGTTACTCCTATCTTTGCAAAACACTCCTTTGTCGTGTTGAATTTTATTCACTCAACAGGTCCGTAACCAGACTTGGAGAGAGGGGGGGGGGGGGGGGGGGGGGGGGGTGGGGGGGGGGGGGGGAGGGGGAGGGGCAAACCAAGCTTGGGGAAGCGCTAAGTATAAGCTACTGCAGAGGCGCCTGGCTATGCCTACAGAGCAGGGGGCCTTGCCCCAAATGTCCCCCCGTCACTCAATTTAAAATGTCAGATTGTGATGTCACTCTTGTACCACACGGATAACAGTCTATAGATTTGTACCGGTATATCTTTATTTTGCCTGAAGACACTGCACTTTGTGCCAAAACATGATCACTGCCTTATTGTTACAGAGTTACTTGACTGTACAAGTCCCCTTCTTAAAATATTCTATGCAAGCAAAATGCAGTTTTTCCAAGTTCATATTAACATTATAATTTTAATTTAAAAGGAAGCTTAAGCGGTAATGTGGGTTGTACAAAAAGTACGTCACGACTAATTACGGAACCCATGCACTATTTTAAATTAAGTGAATAAATTTCAACATTATATCTCAGCAACAGAATAAGCTATGTCGATGGGAGTTGGATGACTGAGGTTCATTTCCAACCTCTGAAATATATATTCTTGTAATTCTTGACGTAAGGTACTCTTTAAGAGACATTAAGCAACTCGGTTCGATCTGCAGTAAAGGAAAAGCAAGAAAAGAGAATATCATTATTTCTCTTCGATTTTAGCTATGGTTACAGGGCCGCAGTCTGGGAAAATCGCTATGGACAGTTCATTACCGGGGGGGGGGGCGTTTTGTGTTGAACATGGGGGCGGGGGGTGGGCTGGAAACCTCAAAAATGATCCATGTGTATATGTGTACATATATATACATATATATATATATGTACGTTTTCCTACATGTATGCGTATACGCATACGTATATGTGAACGTATGCATAGACCTATATGTATATGTAACGTATATGGAAATGTAAACCTATATGCTTATGCAATGCTGGTAAAGAAACTTGTGCTTTTTAGTGGAGCCGAAGAAGCACAAATCTTCTTTTTTCCTATAGTCGAAGACCGGTACCGGGCCCGATGCGGACCTTCCCCATCTAAGTGCGCTATTGGAGGACCAGCATCGGTGTCCAAAATGCTTCCGCCGTACGTTTGCGGGAACTGCACTTGCCCTGCTTGCTAGAGTCCTCCAAAGTTGCATCTGAACGTTTTTGAGACCTCATGCTTTAGAATCTAAGACTCCAAGAGGAACAGTTAAGCTTGCAAAAACTTGTTCAGTAAGTCCGTTTTGTGGAGAAAACAGACAAAAGGTACTTCATTAGCTCCTTGACTAAAGTTTGTAATAAAAAGTAAAATCGTAGGCTATTTTATATAAGCATGCCGTGGCACAGTGTAAGAAACAGTAATAATTTTTAACGCATAGCTTTAGCTGTTTTGTGCATCACGCACGGGACGGAGGTTCATTCGCCAGTGCGAATTATCCACATAAGAGCCCTCTACGGCGGGGACCGGGTACACCCCCTGAAAAATGTGGGAAAATAGAACCTCTATAAGCGATTCACCGGGTTCTGGGGCCTTATGAGCACAATCTCCTGATTGGAGGTTCCATTTAACGTTTGGAAATCTCAGGTGGGGGGGGGGGGGGTGAAGGGCAACTGTCCCATTGCTCCCCGCAGGCTTCGGCCTGGGTTTGTGTTTGATCTTTTCCCGTATTAAAGTACCTAAGGTCTAAAAGTTTACAAATATATGTACAAAGCTTAAAAATGGATCGAAGTGTTCCATCTTCCATCTTTATAGGACATTCCTGAGCTGAAATATAAAATGTTGAAGCTTATTCAAGCTCCATTTTAAATGGCAGATTGCGAAATAATATGTGATGTCACTCTATTGGTACTACTCAAATTACCACTTTTGCTTTTCTTTGTTTTCTGGAAAGCCACTACACCTTGTGTCAAAATGTGATTACTGTTTTACTATTTTAGGGTGACTTGACTATACAAGCTGAGCCCTCTCCGTACAACATGCTATGCAAATTAAGTGAATAAACTTCAACATTTTATACCTCAGCAACGGAGTAAGCCATGAAAATGGAAACTGGATGAATGAGATTCATTTTCCAACCATTACAAGATATATTCTTGTAATACTTCTTTCCAAAGTCCTTTCGACTCTCTGGAGAAGAACCAAGGGGCGAAACCAAACGTTCCTCCCGAAAGAGTTCTGCTCCCCAAGGGAGCTACGTCCCTGTAAGGACAACAAACTTAACTGACCAACCTCTCGACCCTCAGACCTCTACATGAAGGGTCTGTCATGCGTTGTCCCATTCTCAACTGGCTGAAAAGAAAAGGTACGTACGTCTAGGAAGCGATTCTTGTAATTCTAGACTTTAGGTACATTTTAACCATTATGATATCCCCTACCATGTAACATGTGAACTGCCCTTTACAATACTAACAATACAAAACTGCATGGCGGAGGAATGGAAAATAAGCAACATTGATGGATAGCTTATTTCTTCACAAGCTTGACGGAAATGACGTCATGAGATCAAAGGGATTTTACTTTCGGAAATATCTATCTGAACTAAACCTCTGTAGTCTGTATATGACTTACACTGCCATGCCTAGCTCACCTGTAGAAATAACTCATCTATCATCAACTTAAATACAGACGTATGACGTCACAAGTTTTGGCAGGAGCCAAACCGAACTCTCACATAACATTCCTAGCCATTATCACCTGGCGATTCTAACGAGCCGAAACCGATGACGGATTCTCGATGGCATCTTTCCTTATAATGCTTTTCGAGACGAAGATGCTGTACTGCTATCACTGTTTGCTGAAAAGTGCCTTACGATGAAAGCCGTGCTCCATTTATGGACGACGGTAGGCGCAAAAGTTGGTAAAGTTCGACCGTAATTGCGCGACACTTACCCTAGTATCAGGGGAGTAATAAATCCAAAGCGTTGCATGAGGATCAATATTTTGGTACCTAAAGGCGGTTTCTTGATCTAGGCCCTAATACTTACTGCGTACATCGTGTGTGAGAAGAAACAGATCTAAGCCCTTTCACTTACAGCATCTACGTAATGTAATGAACTTCGTAATTAGAGCAAACAATTTGTAAATTGGCACATGTCGCACAATAAAGTGTATGGGCTCACCGCCGCAGGCTACTGTAAGGTGCTGCCAATGATATAACCTGCAAAAGATCTAAATGTCTATGTAACCGATAGAGTGGATAGAGTTCAAAGGAAGTCAACTACAAATATCATAGGCCTACGTTCAGTGTGAGACATGTTCTATTTATCTTAAAGGGGCACATTGAGTTGATCTTGATAACTTAACGAGGGTGTTGAAGGGTACTTCCACATGGCAATGATTATTATTAGCATAATTAGGCAAGTTTCACATCCAATAGTTACGCATAAAGTTAAAACTTTGAATATTTTGGTATCCTGGCTTGTAACGGTTGTGTGCATAATTTGAAAAAGTGTCTGGTCACGAATTTTTGAAAACCCAATTAAATTGTTTATTACTCACTTATAAAACATAAATTTGTATGCAAGATGTGGGGATTGTTTAAGTTTGACCATTTGCCATTAGTATGTGAAGAAAACTTAGCAGGTTTGGCAAAATTTGATGAATTTCATGAACCAACTCAATGTGCCGCTTTAATATCACCCCATGGTCATATGAACTTATGTACCAGTATACCGGAGTTGAATTACTTAGACTATTATTCTGTGGCGAGCTGCACTGAAATGTACCTATACTATTGTGTTGGACAATGTTGCTCTAAAGCCTACACCTGAACTTTGCGGGTGGAACATAGTAAGCTTATATCTAGTACAACGTTGCTTATTTTGTTATTGGTCTTTGTAGTTTTTGATTTGTAAATCAGACGTAAAACCTACCTCCTGTTGATCGAGATTGCAACGAGAAAAAAAAAAGATCCTGTAAAGATCCTTGGTATATCGAGATATTGGAAATGTATTCCTTTGCATGAAGTGAACTTAGTGAAGGGCTGAGATGGGCTGATGGGGTGAGCACTTCTGCCCCCATGTCACATGTATGCCCGAAAAAATAGCTTATTTTTCCGAAAATAGCAAATAATTTGCCCGAATGTGACGTGGCTGCAACCTCAGCTTCCGCCCAGCATTCTTACGTTTCTTTGTTTTCCCCGATAAATATTCCCATTCATCAAAATTTAATGCATGAATTGGCAACCGATTGGCGACTCATTTATCAAAACTTGCAAACTTTAAAAATAATTAAGTTGGGAAGGAACTTCGCCATACTGCCTGCAAGAAAGAAAATTACTGAAGCGGATAATACAAAATTGCATAGGAAATGATCACGCTGTTGCAGCTCTCTATGATAATATGGCATCATAGCAGACTGGGTTAATGTCTTCATTTGGAAAGTTATGATGAAGCCGTTTCTCTTGATTGGTTTTAAATTTGTTGATCTGCAACTCCCTTGTTAAAGGTAGGATTGCATCTCTTAGGCTTTATAGTGTCATGATCTTCTGCAGGGGAGGGTTGGGGACTGAAGCTGTGCACCCTAAATAATTTTCACTCTGGAGGTTTTTTGCTTTAAAACGTGGCATTTTGTAGGGGTCTTATATGAAAAATAAAAATTTCTCATTACATGTCATCCAAACCCCATATCAAAACTCCATTCTTAACTCAAGATATCTCTTCCTAAAGATTGGTTACTTTTAATAAGAAATACCTCCAAGTTTCCACAAGGTCACAAAACGTGATCCAAAGTGGGCAAATTGCCTCAAATTTCTTTTGTTATTATTTATAATTGGCTACCTTGTTTGTCCTTGAAATTTGATACGGTTGGAATGTTTAGATGTTTTTCCGTGTAGATGTAGTGAAAAACTGTTCCATACTTATGGTACAGCAAAAAAAGTTATGGAATATTCAATATAGTGATATCAACATTATAAAGAAATACAAAAGCTACATCAAATCCATTTGCCCAGATGACATCACAGATTTCCCATCATGCACTAGGGAAACTGAAAATGTAGTATTTCTTCAAAAATTTCTATCTTTCGAATGCAAGATGCTATTGAGATGGGGTTTTCACTGCCTAACACAGAAAATTTTTCTGCTTTTTTTTGAAAGCATCAGATTTGGTCACCAGACCATGCTTTTAACCTTAAAATGGCCAAACCCTTGAGTTGAATTGTTTAGTTCCTTAATCTTAGAAATCTTCCGACACCACTGAGCCTATGTAAAAAAAAACTTTAAAATTTTCGTAAGAATCTACACTACAGCAAACAATGTCGGCCTAGGTTAAATGTAGAAAAGAAAGCGCCAAGAAGACCTTGAATTAAAGTCAAAATGCATGTCATTTTACCTTATCAATACCATCAATACCAAATAAATACCAAAATACTTCTTCATATCAGGGAACATTAAGGCCCTTATAGGATATACAGACGACGACGAGAGAGTAACTTTACGTCACTTCCTCCGAGTCCGTGACTAGCTGCTGTAATCTAGCCTACAGTAAAATCTATTTAGCCTAGACATTATTCACTTGTAAGACAAACAAAATTGTAAGTAGTGATAATCTATCATCCCTTCTGGATTATTCAGATATATGACAGACCTCAAAAATGGATTAGATGATCGCTTCCAACTTTAAACGGGCCGAAACTCAAGTCAACTGGTCAAGCACTTCCAGCCTGGTCATCGAGACAAAACCGATACAGTAGCGGTGAATGGATAAAACGCCTAGGTTATGTATTCTCCCCAGCTTTTTTTATTCAAGTGTGACCAATGAGGCCTATTGACTGTGCTAACGGAGTAATGTGTATTCTTTTAAGTAACACTACACATGAGGCATTAGACTTTTGACCGACCCATTGTAAACATTTTCAGGGGGATCGGACGAACAAATATTTAATTTCAATACTTCGGTGTAATTAGGGTGTCCTCGGTGTCATGGCAACGGCTATTAGCGTGGTGAGGGCGATGTTGACGTGTATACATATATCTTCATTTAACAACGCGGAATTCTTGACGAAGAAATGTGAGTCTCAAGTGTCGCTTCATTAGAGTAAGAAGTGATAAGCAAGCAAAACAAGACATTGACTTTCCCGGGTAAATTCAGGAAGGCACACTCTTTGTCTTAGTGTAACAAAACACATAAGCTACACAAAGACTCTATGGAGCCTACTGGGATCGGGTTGATAATTTTAATTAATCGCAGTGTTTAGCAGATGACAGGTTCAAGGTTTCTCGTTTTACTCCGCGGATGAAAAAGGAAAGAGGGGTTTAAAATGTACATCCATGCAAATCACATCACGATATTCAATTACTGTTTTGACAAGGACAGATAGGATAAATTTTCAAAGTCATTTCTAGATAGGCAAGTTCGATGCCCTAGCTATGTCTCGCTTTCCGAATTCCGACAAGGTTGCCTACGGAGTCATTCGTAAATGAAGTACTTGTAGCGTGTAGGTTACATTGCCACTTGGTGTGTCGTCATATGCGTTTTGATCAGCTTATTCATACTGAGCACATGGTCATGATAAAAAGCCCGAAGCAGGCTGCACATTCGGATAACCTCATGGCAACGTATGACGGACGAATATTTTCTGGACAGCATACGTAAACCAAGGTGTGTCGCTAATGCATCTCCCTGAGATGACAATTACAAAAAGAAGCTCAAGTTAGCCTGAGTACAGTAGACCTACACCAGTAAAACCCGGCAGGTGACAGCAGGGCTGTGAGCAATAATTTGTCGGCATAGGGGCAGCCATAATTCGCTTTTTTATGCTCTGCACAAAAAAACTAATCAATTGATTATATTTTCTAAGAATGTTGTTCTAACTCCAAGTAGATACAGAATTCAGGTTCTGTTCTACCAGGTGTTAATTCAATGTGTTCTGACCTTCAACCTATTGCGTTACGACGGAAGTAATAAAGTGAATAAGTATAGGATGGCGCAACACCTACGTCCAATCAGTTTCCCATTTGATCAAAGAATATTGACTAAATGGGACAAAATTTGGGTGGATCAGGGTCATCCATTACCCTACTAAAGCAATAGCCTATTTATTCAGTCCAAACTCAATTCACAGGTTTAATCAACTTGTAAGAAGACAGTACACCCTAATTTAACGTGAAGTATAATTATTCTGGAGCCTTAGTGGGATCATGGAGCTCTGTAATACCTCCAAGGTGGGATAGTATACTGCAATTGGGATTGTGCAGCTCAGTTAATCTTATGTATACATTAAATATATTGCATGTGTTATATGTTACGCATATATGTTGTAACGCTGGTGGAAGGCAAATTTCCACATTGTCTGATTCTGGGCAATAAATTATCATGTGTACAGTATCATAAAAATTACCAAAACTGATTCCCTTAGTTTACTTACATGCAGGGGCGGCGCCAGGGTATTTTGAAAGGGGTGGCAAACATGGGGTGAGTAATAGCCGTCCTGCGAGAGGGGTCGAAGGGGAGAAAGATACCCCTCCTTTTTTAAAAATTTTTTGTAAATTTTAGGTTGTTTAGATGCCAAATGGTGCTTTCTTTTGTTATATTTTTTGTACTGTCACCCCACCCCACAAAATTATGTCTTAAAATGTTATTTAGACGATTTTATTTCTTTGAGCTAAAAGCCATAGGGGTGGCAAATGCCTACCCTGCCACCCCTGTGGCGCCGCCTCTGCTTACATGGTATCTCAGTACTTTCGGTTTGATGATGAACAATGGTTACTTGTGAATCCCCCCCCCCTTCTCACGTCACAAAAACCTCCGTTTGTAAACAAGTTTAATGCATTTTTAAGGGTCTTCCAAAATCTTACGTTTTCATAGTGAAAGTTAGTCACTTTAGTGAAGTTACCTCGACTCTTCCTTCTCGTCTCCTTTTGCCTCTATTTTCAATTCTGTTTTCAACAAATCCATGTCCACCAGTACCTTCAATTTACATTATTTTGTACGGCGCACAAAAGTGTAACTATGAATAAAACTCAAGTTACGCCCTGAATGAGATACATGCGAAACATTTAGTATACTGGAGTAAATTAAATATATTTTACTGTGGCCTTAACCGCTATCTTCGCTCTATTTCCTGCAGCATTCTGCCTTGGTTAGCAAACTACAAGTATCATTGAAAGTTTGTCACGGAATATGGGTGGGGGAGGAGGGGGGAGGGGGGTCTGGGTTGAAAAGTGGACGAAACAGAATACGTATCATTCACAATGTAGGCTACATGCATGCATGCCAGTTCTATGTCTGTCACAGGCTGACGTGTATGTTTATATATCGTCTAACATGTTACTACTTTCATGATCATATCGTAACCATACCGCGTCTGTTCGATTGTGTTGCTATGTGAGTTCATGCATTTGTTGATGGTTTCTATAGTTTCAGTCATATTATTATTATTTATTGCCTCACGCAGGGACTTGAACTTCGAACCCCATTTGATTACCTAGGAGAGTACGCCACGTGACTGTTCATAGGTCAACATTCAGGCCAAATGTAGCCTACGTAGCTGGACGTCGTCGGTCTGTTTCTACGCCAGCGAAGGAGCACTTTGGTATGGCTATGTGGGGCAGTTATGAAAAGTGAGGGTATACACCAGTAATTCGAATTAAGTCTCAGCTGAATTTGAAGACAGATCCCATAAACATAAAATCTGCACTCAGTACTGCTATGCCATTCAAGTGAGTGGTAAGGCAGTAATCACAAAGCACGGCCACTGACACACACACTGTGACAGACAGTAAATAAAAGTAATAACTATGAAAAAACACGAGAATTTTCACCAGGTAGGCTACAGCAGGGAGCTGCCATTGTCAATGGCAGCTCCCTGGGCTACAGGTTTATTTCTGATGGGCATTATACTGTTAGCAACTCCTTGGTACAATTGGCAGTGGCTGGAATATAGCCACTCTGGGTTTTCACCGTAGGCTACAGTATGTTGTGGGGCGGCTTGTGGGCAGTTGACATACAAGGTATTCTTTCATGATCATTATCTGGGCCGTTGGAGCCGGGAGCAGGGGGATACAACCCCCATAAATAATTGTCAGTTTTAAGTTTTCCTTCAAAACACTATCATTGCTGTGTCTGAGAACTGCCAAAAAGTACCTTGGAAAATGCAAAATCCACAAACTGAAGGGTCTCAGCCCCCACCCTTAGAAACCTTCCGACGGCCCTGATCATTCCCAATTTATCAACCTCTACTAACAATATCTCATGATCCTTAAAAGCTTTTTAACATAATTAAATAACTATTGGGCTGGTCTCATAGCCTAAATTAGTAAATTACCCTCCCTAGATCCAACCAGGCCATGAAAGATGGTTTCACACTTAACGTCGCCCCGGGCCCGTCGATGCACTCGATCTCTCTACGTAGTCTACTACGACGCTTCCGATGCCGATGGTACAGTAGGCAATACTTTACCTTCCCCCTGGCACTCTTAACCTTTTTAAAATTTAAATGAAAATGGCGCAATCGAGTTGTTTTGTCACTTAATTATTTTGCATGTGTTTGTCCAACTTACTTTATAGCCTACCTGTATACCGTATTGACAACGGATCTTATCCATATGATGAGTCTGGGAGGTAAAATGTGCGCTATTGATTTTAAATTCTCTGCACGTTATACTTTCCTCTCTAAAAGAGAGCAAGATTGCCAGAACCTTAGTCTGTTGTTCATGTAACCTCACTCATTATGGAATAATTTGCAGCCATCGTGAGCCATGCACCGATTTCACTTTTAACGTACTTCTGAAGTTCAATTCATGCTGATGATATGCCTATTTCGAGGTCAACTGGTGGTGCCATGCAGGACACTGTCCGCCGACGGGGGGAGGGGGAAGGTCCCCTACGGTAACCAGCATCCCGTCGCCGAGACGAAAGTTACGGGTTGCCTGAAGGATGGTAAACTCTGGCATTTTCGGTGCTCTTCGTGCTCCAAAAAGTTAACAATTCTGCGATTTTATTGAAAATTTTAGACTTATTGTACAATGTGCCCCCGGCATCCGAGGGAATAGTCATATGAACATTGAGGTGACTGGTCGCCGTCGGAGATTAGAAACTTTATCGCAACTGAAGTGGTAAGGTACCCTACGAAACTGAAAATTTCCCTGACAGGGAGGGGGTAGCCATGTTTTCCGACCCAGGCACGTAGCCACGGGGGCACCCTACCCCCCTCAAAAAAGTTTTCAATGAAAGGTCCTGCACTGAAGAAGAGAAAAAATTATTACGAGACCAGCCTTATGGAATACAAATATAAGAAGAAAAAATGGAAAATCTCGCACCATTTTGCATTTAGAGTCCTTACAATAGGCAAAAATTTTCAAAGGGGCGGGGGACAGCACTAGACCCCTCCCCCAGGCCGGCAAAACTCCAACATCGATGTGCCCCCCACTGTGGTCATTCTGGCTACGGGCCTGTTTCTGTACCCACTATAAACCTAACGTTAAGCTATTCCTAACCCTAGCTCAAATTACCCAGGCCCGTAATAGCTTGGGGGGACGAATTATTTGGGAGAGGGGCGACATATGTAGTAAGAGTCAGTGGCGTTGTTACGGGGGGCATGTGGGGGCACGTGCCCCCCACGACGAAGCCGCGCCACCCCAGGTGTCCCCGTGAAAAATTTTGGAATGTACAGTTTTGTATATAAGTCCTTAACAAATTGTGCCCCCAGGAAGTTTGTGACCCCCAGTTCCCCCTGCTCAAAAAATCCTGGCTACGACACTGGTAAGAGTTTAGACAAACATGGTAACAGTAATTGAAAAATTTCTAAGGAACGAATTCCTTCTAGCTGCCCCCGCCCGTTCCCTTGACTGTGGGTCTGCTCTACTCTTAGAAGACTTTCTGTCCAGTGAACCAAATTTGGTCTAATGGAATACACCCCGTTTCCTGTTTTATTAGGCCATCCCCAGAAGCTTCTCCTCTCGCCTCACGTCAGTTACAGCTTTATGCATTGGCGTAGGAGGCGGGGGCTGCAGCCCCCCACCAACCAAAAATTTTTGTGAAAATTCGGGCAAAATGCTGAGAATTTTTCGGGCACCTACTGAAAGAAAAATAATGCAATGATGTAGCTAAAGGGTGTTAATAAATTTAAAAACTTCCCTGGTAGCCTAATTAATATAAAGTTTTGATTTGAATTGCACTAGCACCTACATATTCTGTATTAATTCATCAGTGTGTTTTTTAATGGTTTAACTTATATTATGATTATCAGTGGTGTATTTGAGGGGCCATATCACCATGCCACACCCTCACTTATGCTGATTTTTTCTACCTAAAATAC
Source organism: Holothuria leucospilota (assembly GCA_029531755.1). Taxonomy (NCBI): domain Eukaryota; kingdom Metazoa; phylum Echinodermata; class Holothuroidea; order Aspidochirotida; family Holothuriidae; genus Holothuria; species Holothuria leucospilota. The sequence goes on from CM055965.1 coordinate 46,675,140, forward strand.
GTTAATTTTTTTAACACAAATTTTACTTCAAAGGTAGCATATTGTGGCACCAGATTGCATGTAAGGACACCTAATTTTTCAAAAATTTTCAAAGGGGAAGGGGCCCCTCCCCTTAGACCCCTCCCCCAGACCGGCGATCAGCGACTTCCGCCAAAATTAAAACCAATAAAGAAGGTAGAAACAAGGCAAATTATTGTATGTTATTGGCATGCGGTGTGATAAACGATCAATGCCCATATGATATGTACATTAACATGTCGAAACGTGCGTGGAGCACGCGGAAATTATGGGTTATATTTTTCGGGCAAGTCGTTCCAGCCCCCCCCCCCCCCAAATCAAATTGGGATCCTACGCCTATGGCTGTACGTCTTCATAAAAGCAACTCACACTTCAGTTCTATATACCTACGCAGCATGTAAACAACCTGTTTCACCAACACATACATACAGCCAGACGCTATATACCGACTATTCAAGTTTATTTTAATCAATGCCACTATTATTTCTGCCCGCAAAAAGAAACGGAACAATTGCTGTCGCCATAGAAACTCGTATAGAAAACAAAAATATAATGGTATTCACCGGTCAAGTTGAAAAACGACGGATCGTTGTTGAACTTATTAGGCCTACCATGCTTTCCTTCCCTGGCCTTGTAAAATGGCAAACACATGTGTGATTTTACATGTTACCCTTAACCGCTGTATGAATATTGGACATGCAAATCAATGATTTACTTTCGTTTTTGATAAAAATGTTACAAATACACGTGTAAAAAGCAAGTGCACGATAGTGATACGTGCGAAGGTTTACGCTTAATCTCGCGAATGCTAGATGATTAACTGTGAGAACGTGCATTAGCTATGGCAAAAATGAACGAATAGGCCTAGCCTACTAATTTTACAACTAAGTTGATCATATCATTGAAAAAAGCAATACCTTCTGAGACTCCTGAAGAATGATGGTAAAATTTGGCTGGAAGAAGGTTCTCTTAAATATGTACGCCTCAATCCTGTCTAGGTAGCAACCATACAGTTCAATCAATCTTGTGCATTACATACACGCGGGGGTTTTTCCAAGTGTGAATGAACTGTACGTACACTATGTACACAACGATGTACGTTTCCTGCTAAGATGTCAGTGAACAGAGTGTGCTGTGTGTGTCTGGGTGTACTGTCCGTGTATGCATTCTGTGTATCGCGAAAAACCCAGGGTATTTTATCCCATACACAATAACCACTGTGCGTTCGTACATGAAATTGGCTGATACAAGGAAAGGAGTGTACAGTATACATATCCTAGAGCGAAAAGAAATTAATTGCTGCCAAAGGAAGTTTTAGAAGGGGCACATGCGCAGAGCAGAGGCTAGAATCAGATGGTGGGGAAATGCAGCATATCTGATGTAAGTGCATAAAATACCACTAAAACATATGCACATGGTAATTAGGTCGCATATCCGGTTTCATTTTGGATGATCTGATAAGTATTAGGTCAAGTCGGTGCTGTGCAAACGGAACGGCTTATCGAAATGCGTGCATTCGTGCAAGTTGGATACACTCGAATAGAATGTAAGCTGATAAAGACTGTAGGCCTTCTCTCCGAGTTTATCAAGTGGAAAATGATATCACACAGTTGATCACTGCGGTATAGGCCTACGTCAGCTGGTCAGGACTCGCATTAAAACTTAAGGCGGGGTCGCTACCTCCCTTGTATTGTCGATTTCAGGATAAAACATACCATTATCAGGGTAGAAACACACTGGCACATTATTTCCAGGGCAAAATTCATAGCCATGTAATTTGGACCACTTAAGAAAACACAACAAAAGAAAATCGAAAAGGAGAAGCCATCGGAAAATTTAAAAAGACCAGTAAATTGCCTTTGATGAGCTAATATATACTTCCCTTAGAAGTTGGCTGGAATTTGCATGACTGGATAAAAACTGGATTTTAAAATCTTTACTTCTACTGGTCCAAATTACACATACCATGTCCCAGTCAGCATTATCCGACGGTCCACCAGCGGCCATTGGCGACAATTGGCAGCCCGGTTCACCCGTCGCCCATGAACGCGGCCAGTATATCCTAGGCCGACGGAGCGTCATCGGAGGTTCGCTGGCTGTACACAACATATTGTATGATGGATTGATGCCGGTAAAAGTTTTCAGTCATAGGTGTCCGCAGAAAAAAATTCAAGAGGGGGGGGGGGCAAATGTTTTTTAGGGGGACCCAACTTTTTTCATGGGAAATATTTTACTCCCAGAAAAGGGTTTAGATGCTACTTTTCACACAGTGTTGGCGCGGAGCGCATGAAAACTTTCGCCCAAAATGTTTCCAAGATCGCTGGAAATGGCATTTCTAAGGCCTATTTACTGCATATAAAAGGGGAAACACTTGCAATATCGTAAATATAAACTGTAAAAAATACCAAAAATATGCTGGGGGCTGCGGGGGCCTGAGTGTTGATATTTTTATTCAATTCCTGTTTTGAGAGTAGAAATTCACACTGAGTGAACTGTTAAGAAATGTTGATGTTATATTTTCTTCGTTTTTTTTTCTTCGTTTTTTTCAAGTTTTTGATTTTCCAGGGGGCAAGTGCCCCCTTGCCCCCCGGACGCCCATGTTTTCAACCAATCAGAGTTCCGGTCATCCGCGGTGACCTCCTGCGAACCACCCGACATTTGTCCGCGACGGACTGCCGGCCGATGTGGCCAACAGCGGTCGACGAGCCCGGGACCAAAATTTGCTGAATGATGTGTTATTTGGATCATCTTCACATGCAGGCTTAATATGAACCACGTTGAACTTGTACGAGTGTAATATGGACCACTCCTCGTGCAATTTGAACCACACCGTACATACTACACACTGGGTTGTTCATGTAACAGCTTTACTATCATTACTGAGTTATATCCCAAAAATTGTAACTCTTTACAGTCACTACTTACGGTTACTTTTGACTGTAAATTAAAGTAACTAACAACATTTTAAAAGTAACTAGTTACTTCAACATGAACAGGCCTACACTTTACCTCGTGCGAGATGGCTCAGGGGGCATAACTTGATAGGCCTAGTTAGAAAGGGCACATGAGAGACCCGACACATCCAGTGTACAGGTTGGTCTGAAGTGTTTTCCAAAGCCGGACAGAAGAGAGACAACGATCTCAGCTGATCTTTACTGGGGATCCGGCAGAGGCTCTTAACTCGCGGCAGCGAATGAGAATATTGTGTCGGAACTTACAGAAAACATTTGTTGGACAAACTTTGGTTATAACCAAAAGTTTTCCGCTTACGACAGGACTACGGATGGAAATCTTTGAAATCCCATCACATAATTTAGAGAGATTAGCAGCTGTTAAAGGGGAAGAGCGGTGTTATAACAGTGATGAAAGTCTGCACTTCTCCAGGGCATAAATATTGTTTTACGATGCCCTATAACTGTAAACGATAAATATTAAAATGTCACGGTCTAAAGTGGAACTAAGTAATATTTTCCAGAGCACAAACTTCAAGGTTCATTTTGTGTTGATATCAAACAATAGACCCTTTTCCAAATAGCAATTGCAGTGGATTGTGGGACAGAGTTCTGGTCGGCGATATTGTTGTCAATGGCATTTTGCTTTGGCAAAAAACGATGCACACCAAAATTCTATCCCACAATCCTTTGTGATTCCTATTGGGAAAAGAGTCTATGCATAAAAATGGTTAGACTAAATAGAAGAATCCCGAATCGAAATTAGAATTAAAGGAGTGTTGTAACTGCATGGACTCGGACTAAGAGTCCATTTCAGCCGAGCGAGTTCTCAAATATGAAAATTTCAAGTTTTAAAGTTCCCTTCATTATTTGAGCGCGATGTACATATGTTAAGTATGTTCACCGTTCACACACAATCAACTAAAGGCTGAGGAGGCCAGACTACGAAAGTGAGTCCAAACGATGACCTCATTTACGGAAGCCAAGAACATCGCGGTGGTGTGAAATCTGACATGCCAGTTTTCCCACCCCTTTCTTCGGTAAATATGGGAAGGAGAAATCAAGATACGATTTCTCCTTACCACACTGTCAGAACAGTTAAGTAAAATACGAACTCCAGAAGTTTTAAGTAAAATTTTATACAAAATTAATATAAAAATTGCCTTTATTTTGTGTAATTTTATAAGAAAAGGATACTTTTTACATTGTTTATTAGTAATTGTACGGTACTTCATTGCACAAGATGAGAGTAATTTTTACAGCTATTGTGTGTAATGTTTTACTTAAAAGTTCTGGAGTTCTTATTTTACTTAAATTATGAAGCGTAACCTATTTCTGTGAGTGCATTATCCACCGATAATGTGGATTGGAGAAACCCTAAGTTAGTGAGGGGGTACTTCAAGAAAGGACCATTACACAGTGTCTATTTTCGAACACCCTGTCCATAAATGGACGCACCTGCATGTTATCGGTGGATAATGGTAAGGAGAAATCGTATCTTGATTTCTCCTTCCCATGTTTACCGAAGAAAGGGGTGGGAAAACTGGCATGTCAGATTTCACACCACCGCGATGTTCTCGGCTTCCGTACTCATTGGTGAACACGTACAATAGTACTAAACACTCAGTTGATATATGATATGCTATACATTGTGGGCAAATAGACTGGCCTCGGAATTGGTGCCACTGGAATCAGAACCAGGGACGTAGCCAGTGGGGCCCCCTTTCAGTGTCGAAAAAATGTTAAAACTGATGTTTTTGCAGGGTATTTTGTCAGTGCTCTTTTGATCTTAAATTCTCGTAATCTCTGTTAACTCCATCATACTCGTAGTAACATTCAAGCCTCCTGACTGAGCTACTGTACATAATGAGTCACCCTAACTAGAAAGGGTCACAACACACATGTTAGTATGATTCGTTGTTTACGAAGCTAAGCTAGCGCGAGTGTTGCAGTCGTACGTGATACGCGCTTCCTCTGAATAATTATTATACTAACTATCACACTGCGATAACAGTATTTTTAGGCCAGATACCTGACAATTCGAATCAGTAAAGATCAGGTCCAACTCAATCCCACTTTGAAGGAGCTCGGAAAGTTTATTCTCTTATCAAATTACTGACTTCTCCCAAATCTACTCTATTGTGGTTGGTACTAAGTACTTTGTAAACATGGGTTGCCTCAACTTTTCCAGATGGTAACATTAGTCTTCCTTAGTCAGGAAATTTCAAAGACAAAAGAACATGTAAAAGGTGCAATGTTTTGCCAGTTTCATCATTATCATGTGATATCATGTTACCAAACAGACTTTTTCCTGTTTGAGAATAACATATATAACACATTAACAGAGGCAACGAATCACACGAACATGTGTGTTGTGATTCTTTCTAGTTAGGGTGACGCATTATGTAGCCTATGAGTAGCTCAGTCAGGAGGCCTGAATGTTACTACGATTATGATGGAGTTAACAAAGCTGACAAGAATTTAAGATCAAAAGAGCACTGACAAAATACCCTGCAAAAGCATCACAGTTTTAACATTTTTTTTCGACACTGAAAGGGGGGGGGGAGGAGTTGCTCCCTCTGCTCCCCCCATGGCTACGTCCCTGCAGTGCACATCACCAACAAAATTTTATTTAGAAATATAGTGGTCGGAATCATTACAATTCGGTCATTCAGTTTTGATACTATGTAAGGCCTACAATAATACCATGATTACACTGCTTGGACGTACCCCCAAGACAAAGACAGGGCTGCCAAGTCTCGTGCATTTTGGGTCATTTTCACTTTCTCACTGAGTCCACGCAAAAAAAGAAATTAGGTAGAGGGGGTTATGCACGTGATAAAACGAACATTTACGCCCACATGTCAATGCAAGGTACCTGGGTCCTGGCATCAAGTCGAACTAAGATATGCGTCACAAATTTCTCAAGGAAGTCCCTCAATATTCATCAAGTTAGTGCATGACTACTAAAGATCTGATTAGACGTCTTGAGCAGGATGCATTGTAGTAATTTGTTAGTTGGTTCAAGTCGAGACGACCACGGCCTTTTTTCCAGTTATGGCTCACTGACTTGTTTTCCCTACTCCATTACTTATGCTGAGCACCAAGCACAAAGGCAGTAGGTCCCATTTTTAAAGTCTTTGGTATGACCCGGCCAGGATTTGAACCCTAGACCTTCCGGCTGCAAGTCGGATGCTCTAACCACTTGGCCATTGCAGTAGGCATTGTAGTAAGGCACTGTACCTATAATAACTGTCTTCTGTTAATAACTTAATTGTGGAAACATTAAGATATGGGAAGTGCTATTCCCGGCGATCTGGGAGGTCTATTTTGTCCAAAATTTTCTTGTACGTTCCGCGCCAAATGATGGTGGCGCTCCGCTTAGATGGTATAGTGCCATCAATCACAGGTCGAACAACTTCGCCCCCTTTTCAGAAATCCTAAAGTCTCAAAAGGCGCAATCATTAAAACATGCAATTAAAGTAACCTAGTCTTTGCCTACTTGTCTGTGGACGAACCGTTTCTGACGGTACATTTTCGACACTGTGTCCTCGAGTCTAAAGGACATACAAGCGATACTTAACAAATTCAGCTTTTGCTAATTAACATTAGGTAATTCACTGACTCAGGGGAAGGTTTGCCGGAGGACCGTTCAGAATTTTTCAACGAATCTCAATAAGACCCAGTCTCATAGATAAAAAGCAATGATTTGTTTACTTAACACAAGTCAAGCTTTAAGCCTAGTTGTAAGACTGATTATGAACTAAGCATATAGGAACACACGTGTCAATGCCTTCCCAATCCAAAATCGAACGACCGTATAATTCTACAGCTCCTAAAAGCTCCCTGCTAACAGGCTAATATCAACTTTTGATTCTAATCGTGAGTAACATTTGATGTTGGTGAGGACAATGATTATGATGATGATAACAGAGGTAATATATCGAAAAAATTATTGCTACCAAAGTGCCATCTATTTGAAAAATTTCTTTAACTAGTTATGTAATTTTTGGTAATTTTTCCTACTTGTAACGGGAAAGTTAAAGGACCAAACGTAACGCTCTTACAGTTACTTGCACGCAGACTTGTAACTAGTTACTTGTTCCGCTACTGGAATGCATCCCCAGTCAATGCACTTCTCAACTATACCCCAAAATGATTATCTGTTAGTTCATACAACTCTATGTTCGAAAACTGTCAACTTGATCGCAATTTTTGTCACCCTTTGAACGCGCATTCAAAGACATATGGAAATATTTTAATAGCTTCATCTCATACAACAGGCTAACAGTAACATGTCCTTTAATGTTAAATACCGGTACCTTGCAAATTGCGATGGCAACTTTGAAGTTTCGCTCATGGAGTCGTCAAGGCGGTTAGAGCGCACCAGGGACCATAAAGTGGTGACGCACCATAAGCAGTATAATTATTTGTACGCAAATTTCTTTAATGCTAAGCAGCAGAATTTTCTTCGCGCTTCGTGCATGCACCATGGTGATCTAAACAGGCCCGTAGTCAAGGGGGGGGGGCAAGGGGCTTCCCCCCTTGGAAAATCCCCCCAGAAGATCAAACATTTCTATTGCCGTAATGCATTTCAGTATGTTTCGCCCCCTCTGGAAAATTTTTCGCCCCCCTAGAAGCTTTTTCGCCCCCCTAGAAGCTTTTTCGCCCCCCTTCAGCACCTTGTCTGGCTACGGGCCTGGATCTAAACTGGCACTAGCTACCATCTTTCTCATTTAAATCTGATAAAACAGTAAAAATGACCTGGAATCTCTTTGTCCTATGTATGATTTTAAGACTCCCAGAATCCACCAAATCAGATACAGGGGTTCTATACTTCAGGCTTCTTTTTCCGCCGGCAATACCTCTGATCCGTCTCTGTAGATGCACCGTAGGTGCACTTATGTGAGGGTTTTCCCATCAGTTTCATATCAGCTGTCGGACACTATTTTTGTCTAGTCATCAAACAGTGTTGAGCAGCATGAGTGGAATTATCGTTCTAAAGCCTAAAGCCGCGGTCACACTACAACGAATTCGGATCGGATTTCGATCCGATTTTTGTGAGTTTTTATTAAAATCTTCTCCATTTCGGGTCGGAAAGAACGAAAAATTTGCCAGCCTGTGTAATTATATGATTTTTATCGAAGGACTACGAAAATTAAATTTATACGAATTATTTCGTGACGTCACATGGAAAGGCAGCTTTTATCGGACTACGCGTGTCCGATAAAAGCTGTCTGTTGGTGTGACGTCATGAAAAAAATCAGTTAACATTTCATTTTCATAGACCTCTGATGCAAATCATATATTTACACTGGCTGGCAAACTTTGGGCTCCTTCTGACCCGAAATGGAGAAGATTTTGATAAAAATTCACAAAAATCGGTTTGGAACCCGATCCGAATTCATTGTAGTGTGACCGCGGCTTAATGCAACCCCGAGTGGATGAAGGCGGGTGGCATTTGAAGCGATGAACCTTAGTAACTGGGAGGATCGGGGTTCGATCCCCGGCCGGGTCAAAGTAACGTGGCTGTTTCATCCAAACTACGGTTTTCCCATCTGAACTGCCTTTGAAAAGAAACCAAATTTGATATAAATTTTTGAGTTGGCTGCCACCCCACGTGAAGTTGTTATTCATGAGCCATATATAGGCTTCCTCCACGTTCGTGGTCGCTTAGCGTACGGTAAAACAACTGCTCTTCAAGGCCTGTCGTCGTCCTCCTCGTCGTCATTATTGTTATTGTTATTATTATGATGATGGCGATGGTGACGACGACGAAGACGACGATGATGATATATGGAACTAATTGCACATGGCCCAACGGCCCCTCATATAGGCCTACACCACTGATAATCATAACATAAGTTCAACCATTAAAAACACTCTGATGAATTAATACGGAATATGCTGGTGAGATTCAATTCAGAACTTTATATTTAATTACCAAGGAAGTTTTTAAACTATTAATACCCTTTCGCTACATCGTTGCATTATTTTTCTTTCAGTAGGTGCCCGAAAAATTCTCAGCATTTTGCCCGAATTTTCACAAAAATGTTTGGTTGGGGGGGACTGCAGCCCCCAGCCCCCCGCCCTCTACGCCTATGGTTAGCAATATTTTCTATCCAAGCAACCTTACAAAGGTAGAATTTCTCAGAGGGGAGGGGTCTTAGACAGCATCCTCTCCCATCATCCAGCCAAAAAGAAAATAGAAAAAGCCACTAAAAGGTGAGTCTGTCTAAACTTGTAACCAGTTTAAAGCCTTCCCAAAAAGAACATTATTTTGCATCTTGAAGAACTTCTCAACTAGAGTACGTGTGTTACCCCGCCCCTTAAACACCCCCAGTGCAAAGCTAGAGCCGAAGACAGCACCAATTTGCACCTAAGCTACCTTGCATAGGGATCACGTCCTCACCTTAAACCCCTCCCTCAGGGCAGCCGGGTGACAAAAAAGTTGCTAACTATCCTAAGTACACCACTGGACGCTGCCATGAACTGCTCCCTAGAGATTTCGCCGAGCCTACGGCCCTGGCTACCTCTGCTTATTTGGAGTATCATTTCATATTTGCGCGAAAAATGACACCCCCTAGCCTATCAGAGGTCCTAATACAACACATGTAGCCATTCATAAAATGATGCACCACCTATACCGAAACTAAAAACAAAATAAATAAAAAATGGAGAAGCCGCATTTAAAATTTAAGAAAACCAAGTTTTTTTTGTTGATATTTGAGAGACAAAGAGTTATCCATGTACCTTTGGTAAGATTAAAACTATTTTGTTTGCTAGACCTAGTACCGTATGGTTCGGGATCCTGATCCTTTGAGGAACGTATTGTGTACTAGTATTCTGATAAGGATTATAACCAGGGGCGGCGCCAGGGTTTTTCGATAGGGGGGGGGGGGGGCAAAGCATGCTGGGTCGGACCCAGCTTTATTGTTTGAGGGATGCAGGCATTGAAGAATGCCCAGCCTCACCCTACCCCCCCCCCCCCCCCCCCCGTGTCAAGACCTGCATTTTTTGGCGTTTTCATTTTCTTGGACTTTATTTTTCTCAAAAAAAAAATCTAAAATAAATACGAACTGTGAGAAGGGTTGTTTGTCTGTCAGTGAAAATCGGCCCCGCGGTGAATGAGACGCTTCAACTATGCAGCAGGCTCGGCGGAACGAAAAAATATTGGGGGGGGGGGGGCTGAGTGCAGCAAGAATATCTAAGCGGAACGCCACCATCGTTGGCGCGGAGCGTACAAGAAAATTTTTGGCTTCCCAAACCCTCCAGATGTCCGGAAATGGCACTTCCCGAGTGTTCTAAGCTGCATGTACCCAGCCTTGAAATATGGATCATATGTCTGCAATTTCTCAATTAAGGAGAAAAAATAAATCTATGAAAAATGGTAATACATATTTCTAAGCGAAGCGCCACCATCGGTTGGCGCGGAGCGTTCAAGAAAATTTTTGACTTTGCAAACCCTCCAGATGGCCGGAAACGGCACTTCCCGAGTGTTCTAAACTTTATGTATTCATCCTTGAAATATGGATCTCATGTCTGCAATTTCTTAATTAATAAGAAAAAATTAAATCCTCATGACGTAATTTTTTTCTTGCTTATAGAAAAGCCGAATCACTGAGGAAGGGTTGTACGCAAAATCGAATTTTATAAAAGGGAGAGGAATCATAACTCTTATGAGATAACATTAAATTTTTACCTATAGTTTTTCGAGTTTTTGAACCAATGATGTAACCAAATTTGCAAGCTAAAGTAAACTTTACGCAAACAGGAGTGACGTCATTTCCTCTTATTAAAAGACTGATTTATGTATATCACTGAATTTAAATCCGATTTAGTGTCCTTCATTATCGTATGGTATCAATACGTAATATGCATAGGAGATACTGAAATTTTGCAAATTGCACCCTTAAGGGTCTGTAAGTCAAAACGATTGAAAGGCACAGAAAAGGGAGAACTGCTCATCAATGTGAGAATGTGAAATCACTCCAGCTTGCTTTGAGTTCACTTTGCTTTGAAAATACAGTTAAATGAACTTTTTATATTGAAAGAAACGCGCATAGAAAATGCATTTTTTGATCTACAAAGAACTGCCAAATTTTAGCTAAATTTAAAGTGTACCTAAAGACTAAAATTTAAAAACATATGTTACAAAGCTTGAAAATGAATCCAAATGGTTTAACTGCCATCTTTACAGGAATTCCTGAGCTGAGATGTATAAAATGTTGGTGCTTATTCAATTTAAAATGGTAGATGGCGCAATAATTTGTAATGTCATCCTTGTACTACTCAAATTACATTCTTTGTTTTCTTTATTTTTTCGAAAGCCTCTGCACCTTGTACCAAAATGTGATCACTTTCTCACTGTTATAGGGTGACTTGACTATACAAAACCTTTCCGTACAATTTTTGCAGGGTTATATAAACATTTCAATTTCAAAAGGAAACAAAAGCAAGTATTGTGAGTTTTACAAGAAGATCATCACAAATTATTGTGCAATCGACTATTTCAAATAAAGTGAATAAATTTTAACTTGTCATATCTCAGCAACAGGCCTATGAAAATGAGAGTTGGATGAATGAAATTCGTTTCCAACGTCTAAAATATATATTCTTATAATTCTACACTTTAGGTCCACTTTAAACTCCAAAATGAAACGTGCATGTATGGGATAAGAGACAAAACTGATTGAAATTTATTTTATTGCAGTATTATTTATGTAAAATTTGGACTTAAACCTTAAGAATGGATTCACAGGCAGAGGTATAAATAATTGGTTGGGATGGCGTCAGCAGGGAGGGAGAGGGAGGAGGGAGGTAGATACCGTACCATAACACAAGTCAGTCTTTAAGCGCCTGTCACACCTCACCGGATTGCAATAACGGAGAGGAAACGAAGACCCAAAATGGCACTCCGTTGATGTACGTTAGTATCCGTTTAGTCTCCTGTTCTCCACCGACTTCGTTTCATGACCGGGAACGTCCGGTATGAACGGCGAGAGATTTTGAACATGCACAAAACTTGGACCGGACGTCGACCGAAAAAGGTCCCCCTTACGTATTCGTTACTTATCCGTTAAACTTTCGTTTTATCATTTTCTCGTGCGTTTCTCATACTGGACTTTCCGTTAGTATCCGTTCGTCTCCGGTGATTGCTATTTGCTCACCGGATCATTACCAGACAACAAACGGATGAAACGTAAAAGTACAGTACCTGTACCGAATGTTCGATGGACACTAACGCATAAGTAACGGAAGCGTAAAGGAATAGAACTGACAATGAACGGATAGGTAACGTACGTTTAACTGAAGGAACGAAAAAACACAGACAAAGAAACGTATAGGGGACGGACATAGACCGAAGATGCAGCGTACTTGCATCCTATCCCCTCCTCATACTATAGCTTAACAGACGTTTTTGCCGTTTTTCTTGAATTTTTTGGGTGCGACTGCATCCTTCCCCCTGCATCCGCCCCAGGCATGAGATAACTGATCGCGGTTCTGAGGGAGGGGTTAAGGGAAGGGGGTTTGAAAGATTTTTCGACTACCGGGAAGCCTTAGAAGCAATCTGGTACAATATTTTGCATCTTTTGAAGTCATATTTTTTCTCGAGAAGTCTAGTTTCTAGGTATGTAATCCAACGTTCTTTACTTTTGGCCGACTACAGTTTCCAATTCTGTTGCACTTATTGTCGACGATTACATAACAAACGGGCAAGGGCGGCAATCTGTTTTGGCTATTGGGGGAGGGGCGCAGAATGGAAGTTGCCATCGAAGCGGAGCGCCATCATAGTTTGGTGAGAAGCGTACAAGAGAATTTTCGCACTACAGACCCCCAGACTGCATGAAATGGCACTTCTGGGGATCTTGGAGGCAGTTTTGGACCGTACGATACTTGATACGTGACGACTGACAGGCATGAGCGTGTGAACGGCGTTTGGTTGCGTTGGTATTAAGCGGAGCGCCACTAACGGTTGGGACGGAGCGTACCGTTTAAAATGTTGCGCTTCTATATCGCAATTAAATGGTCCTTTTCAGACCTTTCAAATTGCACTGAAGCCATCTTGATATGTGGCATGATTTCTATTGGCTGGCGCGGACTGCGCCGATAAAATTTTTGCCAAAACAGCTCCCAGATCGCAAGAAATGACCCTTCCCAGATCTTTCAAATTGCACTGAAGACATCTAGATATGTTACACGCCTTATATATATTTTCCCACTTTCACGGAACTGTTACTCTTCCTCTGGTATAACCTTCCATGCATACCAATTTAACCATTTTGTGATTGTTATGACATGATTGAACAATGTACACGGAAGTGAAAATCCTACCCCCCCCCTCCTGCCCTGGTTGGATACGATACTGCACTACAGACATGTCACTAGGGCAAGTGTGCAACTAGAGCTGGTAGGTCGATGCGTACTGGATTTACACACTAAAATGTGATGTAGGTCTACTTCTCCGTGAGCCACGGTCGTGAAGGTAGCCATGGAATTCGTAATAGATTCCACATTCGCGCGTAGTCCGAGAATTTACAGAATATTGATAAATACGTCGGTCAAATACGGATTTGAATTAACTTTTAATCACTCAAATCAGTCAGTTTAGTGTTGAATACTATGTTTTGCTTGTTTTCAAATAGACAGCAATTTTCACAGAATCTCGCCAGGGGATTTACTGTATTTTGGCCCCCTATTGTTTACGCTACTAGGTATTAACCCTTAAACGACAAAAAAAAAAAAAAAAAAAAAAAACCCAGAGAAAAACAGAGAGAAATTCAATCACGGGTCTTCTGGGATGTAGAAGAGGCTAAGTGTAAGCTCTGAGGTGGATGAAGATAGGCTATATAGCAAATGATGAATGCGTGTATACTCGAAGATTCCAAATATTTGCACGAAGTACTATTGCAGTATGGGGCGGATGTTCAATGAGTTAGACAGAGAAGACAACGCGCGCGAAGCGCCCAAAATTTTCGAGGATTTACACCGAAAATGTCCTATATGCGACGGATAATGTATCCGTAATACTTTATTCCATGATACTGTTACACCTCACCCCACCCCTACAAAAATTATGTGTCTTAAAACGTTATTTAGACGATTTTATTTTTTGGGTCAAAAACCATAGGGGGGCAAATGCCTGCCTTGCCCCCCCTGTGGCGCCGCCCCTGATTATAACTCTGTAAATTATCTTAGTGCAGAACCAAACGCCTACCTCACTGGTGAAAATAAAAGCGTGCGATTGTATTTGAAAAACATTAATGGTCGACTCAACTTTCTGTACAGATGAAAGACCGTTTGTTAACTCCCCATGCCAAGAAGCTCCCTTGCTCAGGCACGTAGCCAGAAATTTGCCAAGGAAGGGGGGAGAAGCCTGTCGGCAAACTATCTAAGCGTAGCGCCACCATAGGTTGGCGCGAAGCGCACAAGAAAGTCTGGCCAAAAATACCTCCCAGATGGCTGGAAATGGCACTTCCTAGGCCTTGCTAGTTGCATCTAAACATTTTTTACTTTGAGTAACTAGCAATATCATAAAAAATCACTAAAAAGTACCAAAATATGCTCAAGGGGGGGGGGGGGGGCTTCCCCCTTCGGCTACGGGGCCTGCCCTTGCTACTGCTCTTATGCAGTGTCATATTGATTAAGTATGTTGCTTTTGGTACAGTAGTCTCTCCAAATATCTAAAATGAGACTGCAAACTGTTCATAATAAATCAATCAGGTATGCTTTAGGTTTTAAAGTGGTATGCCATGTCATACTTCCTCAGCATTTTAAAACCTAAACTGGCTTCTTGTTGTTACATGAGAGCTATTTTCTTAGAATTGACTCACATTTTCAAAACAAAACAGTTAATAACTCCTTAAAACTACCTTCCTAATCTGGTTATCTAGGTACTTGTACAATCATAGAATCAGACGAAGTGAGCATTCTATCAAAATTCCTTATTGTAGTGTTAGTTTTGGTCAGTCTACCCAGGGAGCTGGAAGCCTTGCTTTATACCGCTAGTAACTTGTGGAATCTTCCCCAAACTGAGCTTCAGATTACTACTATAGCAGGGGTGGGGAACCTCCGGCCCGCGAGACCATCTTGTCCGGCCCGCGAGGCGATTTAAAAATAAAACTTCAGAATCACTTGAAAAGTAATTGATAATAATGTTTCAGCCTATGGTGTCTACCGTTTATCCTGCTTATACCCCTTTCCGGGGATTTCACTTAGAACTACTGCGAAACACTTCTAGTACATCACAAAAACCCTGTGCACAATGTAACATGCTCACTGTTTCGTAAGACAAAAATTTTTAAACCTAGGTGCAGAAATCTTGTACTTATCGTGGTAATGAAAGCTTTGCGTGCCACAAAGCATCGAACAGAATTACACTATCACGTGTGTATATGTCTATCTATTACAGTATGTGCGTGCGATACCCAGTGGGCACTGTATTTATTGCCGCCGATTCGGCCGGGCCGGGAGGGGGGGGGGGAGGGTAGAATTGTTTCTCCGATGAAGAGAATTAAAACTTTCAAAGTGGAAAATTTTGCTATGTGAAGTGAAAACAAAAAGGAAGCTGGTTTCAAAATATGTTTTCACTGCGTTTTGCGCTAACTTTTCATATGTACTCATTCAATATTACATAGATAAAATATTACATAAAAAGACAAATGGTCATTGTAGTGTGATATTCTGGTCTGTGTGGCCTTGCATATTCAATACCGTTTCATGATTGTGGATGAACATTTTATTGCCTACAAATTTCTACAAATTCTAAACGTTCCGGGGCTTCGCCCAAGTTTCTTACATGGGCTTTTCCTAGACCCCACCCATAGCCACTCTGGGGCCACTTGGAATGCGTTCCTATGGCGAAAGCTTGTAGCGCCCTCGTTGTCTGCGGCCCACGGCTGGATTATGAGTATCAAAACGGCCCGTCTGAGGAAAAAGGTTCCCCACCCCTGCACTATAGCCTTAAAGCTTGTAAATGGAAAGTGAAAAAGTGCTTTTTGATCCATTTTGAGCAGAGGAATTCCAATGGTTTTTATCTATTTTTGAGCCATTTCTATACCTTTCGATTTGTTTTAGGATTTGTTTCTTGGTCTCGGTGCAATTTGTGTTGTTTTACTGTTTGTACAAAGACCAAGCTGTGCAATTAGTACACCTTGCGTGCTGTTTGTAAGTTTTATCTTGGTTCAAATCAAGGGGGACCATTCGTACCATTGGTGTGAAAGTACGTTTCAGTCGTTGCTTTATACCCGCCACTATTCCCAAATAATGCCAGTAGATTATTTAAACCTTAAAAATCCGATTACTATGGAAAGCTGCAAGTTAATTATAACCAGATAATCCTCTTTGAGAAGTTTACATAAAAAAGAAAACTTATAACAATACTTAAAAATTGCAGTTGACGAGGGATCAGAGTCTTGATTTGTATCACCAAGTGAATCAAAAGTGATTTAAGTACCTTTTACTACTGAAGTACCGATGCGGTCAGCACAGACTGACGGAAGAGCATAGATAGTTGGAAGGTTTTGACATAAAGTTGACTTTTTTTTTAATAAAAGCGGCAGGCTCATCCCTCCACTTTACAAGAGCAAAAAAGAAGGGGTCAATTTTACCTCTGTTTCGACAGGACAATTTTGGAAAACTGAGAAATTTGAGGAGAGAAAAGTAATGTACTTGCGGATGGATAGGATACACAACAAAGGTGTTACACAGAGCTGGTAAAAGTAGCTTACATAACAATGAAGTCAATTGAGCTAGTGAATGAGGAAATTTTGCGTAACTAAGCTTACGAGGCAAGAGATTCGTGTCGCAATTCCCAAACATTTCAAGCAATTCTGTTCTTCCATTCTACTTTTTGCAACCCACTTTTTTGGGCTCTCTAGAAGTCCCAAGATGACCCTTTAATGCTGTCGTTGCTTTAACCAAAACATATTGAGTCCATCTTCATTTCAAAATTGGTGACTGTTCTTTGACATTTGTTCACAAATTAGCTTACAGCCACTCTGACTGGTCTCTGATGAATCGTGCAGATCAGTGAAATGTGATGTACTGTAGGCCATTGCATTGACTGGTCAGACTGAAGCAGCATTAAAATCACACACATAAGTGTACTCAGCAGAAAATGGCCTTGAGCACTTAAACTCAGCACAGGCTAGCTTTGTCTAGGAGATGCTGTAGACATTTTTTCTTTTTTTTGGAGGAGGGGCTAGAGGAAAACTGTCGTTAGAATATTATCAGTATGGGATAATTGGCTCTTTCAGAACAATAGAGCTCTATGAATTTTCCATAACCAATTTATGACAAATCTATGACGACACCTTTTTTTGGGTATAAAAATCTCATGCAAAAATACCACTTATACATGCATTTAAAGAATTTACACAGCCTTTACAATTTGCATGACTTTTCCAGGCCTTACAGTGGAATTACAATTTCACGACTCTTTGAAACTATGGAAACCTAGGCTCTTTCTCTTCTTTGCAACACATCTAGTTAATACCCTCATTCCTCAACAATCGACATTATGGCCTTTTCCTTATGTCACTCCACATTTGGATGACGAGAGTTCTAAGTCTGCTTTTATGTCATAAAGTCTATACATTAGAACTTACAAAAGCCCTCAGCTTTGGTTGCTTATATAATCATACTTGAGTGAGGACTTACCACTAGACAGGTCGCGAGTTCAAAGTTTTCAAAAAAGAACATAAATGAGACACTAGGTCGGTAATACAGTATTCACAATATTGTATTTACACTTTTCAAAACCACTATGTGTGGGAGTTTATCTGACCAGGAAGATGCCACCATCAATGGAAACTCCCTGATCAATATGAAATCAGAAAAATGTGTTCAATAGACCTAACGAACATGACGTCAAACAGTAATAAAAACTGAAGTGGACATGCTCAGAGGACAAACATGTACACACTTTTATACACCCATAGTGCAGCATGCCCTCTATAGAGGGCGTTTATCAGGTAGGTGATGACATCAATACAAACGGTTATAAAGGAAGAAATACTGACCTAAGCAAACACAAAGCATTTTCCTACATGGCATTACAATTGGCTTTATCATTTCTCCATCAGGAATAAATAGGTAGATCTTCCTTGGACAAGACTTTCATCATTCATAATTATTTTTTGATTACAAAATATATAACCAAAGTAAACTAAAGGTTTCTGTTAATGTCTAAAATTTTATTAAAAAGATTTACACTGTAGAACAAACACATATGCCATAACATCTATTAAAAGTTTGAACGTAAAGATAGAAGGAACACTTGACAACATAGTCGTTCCTCCTTTCATGAACACAATTCATTAAATTTAAGGTGGACAGTAATCAGCTTAAAAATGTTTCTAAATTTTACATTAACAGAACTTAGATGACTTTCAGTATCACTTAATGATAATGTAAGACTTCATTAAGAATACTCAAGGCAAAGATTTGCAAGAAGTTCAGACTTACAAAAATGATTAAGTCTATTTCTTGAAGAGGAGTGAGTGATCTATCTTAGAAGCTTTTTTTAAAGTTTCTGCCAATTGCAGAATTTTTTGTTCATTGCAAAGCTAATCAAAATGTCATACACACAAATCTTTGGCACAAGGGGTGGATTCAATGGATATAAATGTGGAAGATTCTGAAAGAAGTCAGCCGCATCTTGCTGTGTATTTATTCACTAATTAAAGAGGAAATGCAGTCATCCCCATTTGACTTAGTATTTCCTGGTATCCAAATTCATGAATGGCTCTTTTTAGTCATGTGACAATATTTTGTTCTTAAATTGTTAAATTCATGCAGGATACCTCAAAGATTTATCTTTGATATTCAATACTCAAGTTTTGGAATATCATGAAAGATACTTGCAAGGAAAATAAGACCACATTTGTAACATTTAGCTTCAATACAGATTCTGGGCGACTGCATATTCTCTTTTTAAGGTAATACTGGTCTTGAACTGAAAGGTAGATAAACAAAGAGGAAAAATTACAGAAAATGTTGTAAATGCTGTAGTCAATCTCAGGCAGACTGGAAGTTCATACTCATGATTTGGGTCATTTGCTTATAACTCAAACTCCTAAGAAAGGTTTCTTACTAACACTCATACTCACAAATTTTCAGGGTTAATTTAACCACTGGCACTAATTTTTGTACTACTTATGAACAGCATGTCATGTATCCATACTCACCACATTCTACTTACACTACAAGTCTGATAGCAGGCAGGCTTTGACAAATTCTTTTTTCAGTACTTGGCTGTCGGGCAAGATGTTCTATAAATCTACTTGCTGGCATGAATATTGCCTTGCCTCCTTTGAATCTGCCTTATAGCCTTTTAACTGTTTTTGCTGAAGGCTTTTGTTTGGGTTATTCCCTGATGGCTATGATGCTGAGCAGTGCACTTGCTCAAAAGATTTTTTTCTTGCCCCAGCCTGAACTATCAAGCAGGAAACCTGCAAAGCCCTTTATCAAATGAACCTTTTCTTCACATACATATTATTTTAGCAATTTCAGTGATAGTGATGACTTGAACCCAATCTAAACTCAGCAATGTCTTGTATGTTCATAAGTTCACAGTACTAAAAATATTTGTGATACTACTGACTTAAGGGGCAAATACCAAAGTTAGTGTTTTAATGACTAAGTAAGCAATTTCCTTTGATCTGTGGACATAATTCCCTTGATTTGGGCACACAGACATAAGTAAATAAGTGAAATAAAATGTTTGTATGTACACATGTTGTAACTTGTAATACCAAGGTATTCCCAGAATCTTCACCATACATTTTCATCATGCCAAAAAGGCCCTGATTATGAAAAACTTGTTACTGGTCCTACCAAAATCTACAAAATCAGGTGCCAAACAGTTGGTTTGACTAGGCCGTGGTCTAAGCTCACCTAATATAAGACTTGATCAATGGTCATGATGCCCCGCAAAAAGACACCCAGGAACTGATAAATATTGCTGTCAGGGCTCTTCCATAAACCATTCAGGGCTAAACCATTATACTGTGCCCTTTTTGTGGCTTACAGTACACCAAGCTATGCAAAAGTAGGCAGGCATGTTTAAGTCTAGATTCACTGGCTTTTCTTTGAAATTGAAACAGTATGCAGAGATGAATTACAAAAAATCATTTCCTCACATCTGTGTGAGTATAGTAAAATACTCAAATCAATGTAACAGAAAACAAATGAATGAAATATGAGGTTAAATCCTCACATCTGGACTGATCTAATGTTTTTACACATTTTGTTAAAACCATTGTTTAAAACAAAATAACAAACATGTTACATCTTCACGACACAGGTTCCAGACTTACAATAGCCCCTTTTCACTCTCTGACCCTTTGAACATTTTCTCCAAATTGCTTCCACTGTTTAATGAAGTGTATGACTATAGTTCTCAGTTTTGGCATGTAAATGACCAAACCTTCCTTACCAGCTGAAGTATACCCAAATGTCATTATGGTATTGTGCTTTCAGCAAACTGATGTTCTCAAGGCTGCCTTAGCTGTCTGCTGTATTTTTAAGGATTCTGTCCATCAGAACATGAAGTTTAGAGCATATTAGTTTCCTTGAGTTGGCATCTAGTGAAGCCTCTTTCAATTCCTCAGCTAACAACTTTTCTACTTCATCTTCATCCATTTTCTGTAATGAAACAAATGATAGAAATCGGAAAGATTTACATGAGTATTCTTATGTTTTCAAAATGAAAAAACATGTTTTTATTTCATTAACCCTCAGATGAACAGTTAATTAGCTCTTATGGATAATTCTTTGGTGAAATAAATGTTCATGCATTGTGAAAGTCAACCCATGGTATATGTCAAACTTCAGAAAGAAAAAAAAAACACTGTCACACATACAACACTTAGAGTTATACTAAGCAAGATGACAATTATAACCATTTCTTAAACTGACAGATCCATTTCATGTTTTGAAAAGCCTTTCCCTAAACTGTGGTCCATACACTACAGTAATGTGCCCATGGCTGGCAGTACCGGCCAGCCCAGCCTGACGCTAACAAATTCTGCACAGAACAAATTAAGCGTGTGAATACCCTCTGAAACTATAGTTCCATCTGGCACTGACAAATCTTTAATAGATTCACTCCATTTAGGCCCCTCCCTTTCCTTCAACAAATTTGGGAAAAGCATTGCAGTGAAATGCCTTTAACTGTGGTGAAATTAAAATAGTATCATTTAAGATCACTTACAATACAATAACTTCATTTCAGCAAAAAGATGATCAATGTTTGTCCTTCAGTATTAATTGCTGTTTCACAGGAATTCATTGACAAATACCTGGGGACTCTGAGTAGCTGCTGTAATAAGCCATTTCACAATTATGAATCATTGTGTGGGTCAAAAGGGCATTCGTTATGACAATGGTGTGCTTACATAGCAGCCCTGCATGCGTTTGTGCTACCTAGATGTATATACAACAGTGCTCATTTTGAAATGTAAAGTCATAAAATATCCCTTCCGCGTGTTTGGTCTGGTGGTAGAGCATACGCTTCTCACACGGGAGTCCCGGGTTCGATTCCCAGGTCAATCATACCAAAAAGTTTAAAAATGGAACCTTCTGCCATTGTGCGTGATGCTCCGCATAAGCAATGGAGTAAGGGAAAACAAGCCAGTGAGCCACAACTGGAAAAAAGGCTGTGGCCGGCTCGACTTTAACCAGTTGGTTTCAAACTGGGCCTTTAAACCTCATCTAACTAACTAACTAACCTTCCATTTCATGGAATTTCAACAAGATTTTTTATTCATGAATCTTCCAAATCTCTGGACAAGTTCAAGCTTTGGAAACTCTAATTTTGTTACTTCAACTAGAATATTTTGTTACTTCAAGAGGATTGAAAATGTCGCTGAGGAATGGTGAGTTTGCCTCATTAGCTTTCCCTTGGGCCCCACACGGGTAAAACTTGCCCATTGAAAATGCATCTAAACCCACATGGGCCCTTCAACCCTCATCCCATGTCTATGAAAGCCCATAATACCCACTAATATCCCATGTTGAATATTATACAAATAATGAATATTTAAGAGTGCGATAGTATGAATTATTTCATGAGTCGAAAGATGAATGTTCTATTCAACGATGCGAAGCCTAGTTGAATAGAAAGTTAAATCTTCAACGAATGAAATTATTCATGCTATCGCATGAATGAAAAACATTCATTATTTGTTTTATATTACACCTTGTAACTTTGATCTAGTCGTTGGTTCAGTCAATTTGTGTTTTGGCAGCCACTATGGTTCCTGTTTGTCCATGTGGTATCTCCATGGTTTGCTGTTTGCTAGCTGCGCGTTTATGTACCTATTACTTACGTATAATATGCAACGTACGATCCATATGCAATGTGCGATCCCCAAAGCTGCATTGATTTATTGAGTTGTGGCAAAGTCAGTACGTACTGCAGTGATAGCTGATGTCACCGCCATGTGTTATACTAGTATAACACACAACCATGTGTTATACTGGACTATTGCACGATGGATAACACACCACTGTGATGATAGTGCTGAATCGCCATGGCATGTGACCACCAATCCTCCAATCAAATGTAGAGAAATTAATACCGTGTTATATAAATTTTGATATCACTGAATATCTAAATGCAGATGTTGTTAGCTAACAATCAATAGAATGTTGTCCAATTAAAAGGAGGGCAAAGCCTTCAGTAGGGTATTTGAAGTCTGGGTGTTGCATGAAGTTTCATACTATGAGATCAAGAAAAAAGAGCCCCTTTTGCTTTTCAGAGACAGATTGTGTCCTTTTGCAGACAGAACGTCCGAAATGTTTCATGGTCAAGCTGGGTCTGCTTAAGGAAAGACACGGGAAATTGAGAGTTCACTGCTTTGATGGGTAAGCAACTGCTGTCATAGTGGTGTCACAATGTGCATCTGACAGATCGGAGCAAATTTGTTACACTGATATCATAACTTGGGCATCAAATGGTGAAGCATTGCGTCAGTGCCACCCAGTATTTGATAAATAATGTTTTTCTGACACTGTAATACATCAAAAAACTCACTAACTTTGATGAAGTTTACTGAGGTTTGAGTGAGAGATGATTGGCTAACAAAGTAAATAGTACGTAAACATATGTGAGCAACGTGACTTGATCAAGAGAGTAGTCCCACTTGACCTTTGCTCTGATACGCCCAGTTGTAATCATGAAATGGCTTATAAACAGAGGTCTTGTTTTCTTTCTAAAACACACTCCAATGTAAGTTGCTTATGCTTTGAGGTCAAACCACAATTGGCTACTCAAGAGCAGAGTAGTTGCCACTAGTGATTTATGGTAACTACTTTCACCTTGGCATTTTTCTTTTTATGGAAGTGGCTAAAGCATCATTCAGTATTTCAACTGTGGTGCATTTTCATGGTAAATTTTAAAAAATTTTGCAGAGGATTTTAACCAAGTTTAATCATTTTTACCATACTAAATGTGTTCATAGTGAAAACGGTCCCATTTTAAAATGAATAATACCCTAGAAATCTGGGAAAACAACATCTGCAACATACTCAACAACAGCCGAGTACAATATCATATACAATGTCGTGTAGGCAAACATTGCATTAAGCTACAACATGTTTTCTGATAGATAGTCATTTGGTGAAAGGGTTGACATTAAATAATCCCAAACGAACCTATGAGGCTGGTTCATACTTCCAAATTTTCACGCACTATAAAGCTATAAGAACCATATATGGCCATCCCTTGCTCTCCCGGGCCAATCACGGACACAGCTCAGAGATGAACAGTGTTAAAGTTTCATAGCTTTATACCACTATATTGGAGTATGAACCAGCCTAAGTGCATGAAAAATGGTGTACATGTATCTACACATACTGGCATTTTATAAGAATTTGTACCAAGGACTACAATCTTGGACAAAACTCGTTGGGACACCCCCGCTCCCCTTCACAAAGTTGACCATTTTCCCGGCATACAGTCATTCTCTCTGCACAACTTTGGAAGGGGGAGCGGGGGCTTCATGTAAACCTGGGAACGGAGATTCAAGAATATTATGACAAAGCGTCCCAACTGTTTTGTCCAAGATTGTCTGAGAAATTCGAGAAGTTAGAACTGCTCGCGGCCCACGTAAGAAAGTGTTTCTTTGTGTTGCGTTGATTCGCAAAAGGGTAGGTGTCTTTTCTTTAGGTATAAGAGAACAGTAAGAGAGAATAATCATCATATTCTGAGTCCATATTGAAGTTCTTGTTAATATAATACTATTGAAGCTAAAAGCATTGGAAAGGTAGCTAAATAAGTTCAAAGCGTCCTCTCGTTCAGGAAGACATTTTCATAGTCACGTATTTTGGCACCAAATAAAAAGAACATTCAGCAGAAGTACATGTTGTATCCTGCCTATTACTTTATATTAAAGTAATTTACAAGAAATAAGTTAAAAAGTACTTGAATGTATATTCATTTCACCTTTATAACGCAGTAACTTTCCTTTGAGTAGCTGAAACTATACAGAAAATATGCCATACATGCTAATTTGACGAGACCGGGGATGAAGGCTAAGTTAACCAAACGGTCTACCATTTGTTTTGAGAGCAAATTTGAAAGCAAAATGTAAAGAAATTGAGTCGGCTAAAAGAAGGCATAATAGATACGTCATCAGCTTCATGTAACATGAAAAAATGTTGTCATAGGCTTCAAATTCGCTTTAAAATATGTCTAAAACCAGCCCTAATTAACCATCTACCATCGTTTTGTTTTCCGTCTTACAACTTAAGAAGAGTTGCCATCCTCCTTTTAATTTGCTAAAAAATGCAACGCATATGGCTGCCATAGACATCATTACCCAACGTAACCATTTCTGCCTGGCATTCCCTGCCAATACCTGAAACAGTCTATCCATTATGATCTCGCCAATTCAACAATAAATCATTATAAACAAATAAACAAAACAACACATTAAAACAATTTTAAATTATACTTTCATTTGGCTAAAATCCTCACGCCTATAAGCCTCCGAAAAAGTGTACTGAATACAGCTGCCCGGAAAATTAACCATTTTTCTATTGAATTTGTTCTCGTAAATCGCTCACTTAAAACTCAGACAATCTTGGACAAAACTCGTTGGGACATTCACGGCATACAGTCATTCTCTCTGTGCAACTTTGGAAGGGGGAGCGGGGGCTTCATGTAAACCTGGGAACGGAGATTCAAGAATATTATGACAAAGCGTCCCAACTGTTTTGTCCAAGATTGTAGGTGATGAAGCAAATAGTGCAAAGAACTGGTTTAAATGTTTGTTACCTGCAAGGTGTCACGGATAGAACTTTCTTTAGCCATTTGCAGAGATGAATTTCCAAGAGCTCCTGGACAATCATTTATTACAGGGCTACCAGTTTTAGACATCAGGTGTTCACCCCTTTTTGGCAGTCTAGCCATGGCTGGAGTAATTGGAAGTCTGTCAGAGTCCATCAAAAAAAAAAAGAATAAAATTTGTTTTATCCAGCATTTCCAACAAAAATATCTAAGCTGTCTAGTACGAAAAAACTTTACCTCTTTTTTACTACAATGTATTAAATTATTGTACAATCATTTTAATAGGTACCCTTTTAAGTTTCTTGATTTCATCTTCTTGTACTGTACATTCACTTCAGTTGGCTGACCTATTTTTCATTGATCATTAACTTTTTAAATAAATATTTTCTATTGTAATTTTATGTCTGTCTCTGTGGTCCTTTACTTCTCATTATTTATCCTTTTAACTTTGCATTCCTTTTCACCTGTCTGTACTTCTGTACTTGTCTGCATGCAATTACCCTTTGTGGGATATAGTAAAGTTTTACTTGAACTGGATCTGAGAGAGCTTTGATGATGATTCTCTCTCTACTTCCTTAACATGTTATTTTATATTATATAGCATGTTGAGGAGGACATGTATCACATACACAGAGTACTTCAGCTAAATTGTATCACTAATCAACAGTCAACTTTATAAGCACCCTTCCCCTAACAAAAAATTAAACCATGAGAGGAGTGGAGTGCAGTACCTTGGGTCAAATTTTGGAGTCATAAAAGGTGTGTCATATCCAAGTTGTGATAAACTGGCAGTGTTGGCTGGAGTTTCAAACTGCTGCTGCTTCCTTGCACTTGCTCTGAAAAAATAAAATAAACATGTGGCATTATGTACTTTCTACAGACACTGTTTTGAAGCAGCACAACATTCATAAAGAGAGTCTGTGACCAGGGAAAAATTAATCTGTTGATATAGAACACTTGGAATACAACCTGGTTCAGTTACTATACAAATGCTAAAATAGAGAGTTTCTGTGTAGTGTGTGCATTGTCTTCACTGACTTAGGAAAAGTCATTAAAACCCTTTACTTGAAACTGCTCGATAAAAATAGTTAAGCAAAATTAACTCTTCCCTGTAGAATGCTTGAAAATAACAGCACTGTAAAAACCTTTTCATACTTTTTATCCAAATTAATCTTCATTTGCAACATTTCTTCAAAACTGTACAGCACAGTATATTAGAACAAAGGTTTTTCACATTTCCATTTGAGTCCGTCTGGCTTTTCCTTGAGAAAGGTTATCACTTTAAGCTAAGCTTTGGAAACTGTTACTAAATTTCACTAAGTTTGGGGCAACTCTCAGTCTGGATTCTCTTTGTCCCTTTGTCAAGAACTTTATGGATTAAAAAATTACATTCAAGAAATCACAGGCCACTTATGACAGTTCAGCTCTAAGACAAACACAAACATGTAGTATGTCACTTAGTGTTGAACCGATTATCAGCATGCAATATTGGTATAGGTGGATATTCGTGACTTTGGTCCAGTATCGGCATTAGTAAACTTTACTTACAACCTGACCAATATTTCTTGGCCTGTAGTTCATGAAAGTGTTATGTTATTTTCCAATTCCTGACTATAATTCCCAGTATTTAACATCATTTAAAGGAAGCAAAACTTAGTGGCATTGCAGAATGGTCTATGGTTAACTGTACAATACTCCCATTTTTCAGATATTGTGTCTGCCGATATTGCATATGGGCAATATCTGTTAGTTGTAATAGTGATACAACACTAATATCAATACACTATAACATAAAAGTTTGAGGGTTTACATACAGTAGTGTCCCAAACTCCCAACCAACCGATAGATACTCTCATGCACAACATGTTCACTAATCACTATCACAACTTTTGTGACAAAGATGCTGCTCAAAACCCTTCCATATTACAGGACCCACTGCATTGCAACTCATTGTGAAACAACAATTCTGTCACATCTAAGGGTGTAGAGAACTTTTCAAATAGCTGCAAGCAGTTGAATGGCTTGTTCTCATGCAATTGACTATGTTCTGCTAGATGTGGCTGCCATGTGAAACTGAGCATACAATCAGATGGTCCTGTTACAGTTAATTGCATCTTATAATGGATGGGGCTAAACACTCAACACAAATTAACAAAGAAAGATGTTCCACAAATGTATACAAAAGCAATTACCTGGTAGAGCGCGTAGACTGTCGTGTAGACCTTGTAGCTGTTGCAGGTGGATTATTTTCATCCTGTGTTATTCTCTTCTTTCGGGTGGTAGTAGTTGCTTTTACTGTTCTCTTTTTGGCTACTGCAGTCTTCTTTCTTGTCCTTCCCTTCTACAGAATTAAATTTTGATATTTAATTTGCAGGGCAAAAAACCAACTGACCTTAAAGGTCTGTGGGTATTAATGTCACACCTGCCAACTGGATGTATAAAGCCTTAAAAATAGTCAAACTTTCTATCAAATATTGACCATTTTACAAGACAACTAATGTTTGAGCACTTATATCATCATGAGATACATCTGCAAATATGTGATGTGGAAAGAGGGATCCATGAGATATGTGTTATGTTATCCTTTGTTTGTTTACCCTTCATTCCAATTGGACAGTTGTAACATTGACATATCCTGAGGTGTTTATTTTGGAAGCAGCTTTTGTATTTACTACTTTGAAAAATGTCCCCATTAAAAACCAAAACAAGGAATTTCACCGGCAAGTAATTAACACATAAATAAGGGATTGACAAAAGAAATACTGTACAGATTCTGTGCAACACTTTACATCATAATTTTTGCATAGCTAATAAGAAATATCAGAAACGGTAAATCTTTGAAGAGGTTTATCTTGAAAATGGTAAAAGGTATCAACAGATTTGTCATCAGAGGATCTTAATCTACCATTGTTGACTATAACAACTGTTTTGGTTACATATCCACATACATTTCAGTTATGGCAGTTTGCAAGTACTACTTTCCCAAATAATGGGATGCATAACAGCTACAGTATCTTGAAAACTTTTTAGATGACAGACCCCAGCACTCCCCTCCCCAGCCCAAAAATATTATTGGTGGCCATAGGAGGGGCCTTGGCCCCTACATACTGTCCATGCATCACACTGTTTCATGTTACAATCTTAAGGTCTCTGCAGATGATCACTGTAACATGCAGTACACATATCAAATAGCCATCATTCTCATGCCCCCAGAGGCTATGCAACCAGGCTTTCATCTAGGGACTCATAGTCAAAATCTTGTGCAATATTCTTTTTTTTTCAAACTCTTCATCAGTAGAGCACAAAATGCGAAGACCTCAAGTTTCATTTTTAAGTCTTTAGTATGGCCTGACAAGGGCTTAAATCAAGGTCTCCTAGGCCACCTTTGACACAAATATTCTTCTTGACAAGGAAAAAGCAAACAAACAAACAAATGAAACATAATGACAAACCCTGTTTTGTGTTGATGTTCCATCTTGTAAGGTTTCCCCATTACCATCTTTCTCTACTGGTGGTGCTGATTTTAACTGTGATAGACTGGATGCAAGCAGTTGATCAACACTATTGCTAAATTCCTCCTTGATTTGGTCAGCTTCCTTCTCTCCTGTAATATTGACACAATTCAAAGAATAAAGTTTCTTGAAGATTTGCATTTCAAGGACAATATAATAATTCATGAACCCTTCTCCCACAAAATGTTGTCAAAATGAAAAAATCCTATCAAAAAAATTTCTACAAAAATTAAGTACCAAAATGTTTGGTTCTGTTATTTTTGTTTCAGTGCTGAATAATGGGCAATGACATTGTCTTACTAGCACTTCTGACTAGGATTACTTTATCATGCTTTCTTACTTAATGTTGTGGCTTCCTCAATTTCAAATAAAATTTACTTGTGTACTGGACAAGCTCAAAGAGACAAACTGGTTGTCTGATGCAATTTTTCCAGGTCACGGACAACTGGATGACTGTAAAGTTTCAGCCCTGCAAGTAAAAATTTTTCAGGGCAAGCATTTCTTATTCCAAATTGTCTGAATGGGCAAGATGTAACTACTACCTCAAACTTTTAATGAAGAAAAAGAATATTTTTCTACAGCGACAAAGGAAAAAATTCATAGCCACAGTGCACCCTGAAGTTGATATGACAGTCGATGAAAGCTCATCAACGCAGCTCTCATGAACACTGCACACACTTGCACTTTCATTCACAGAACACAAGCAAAATCTAGGACTATCATAAAAGTGCTAATGTTTAAAAAGTTCATCTGGGTAGGTTAAAGAAAGGTGCAACTCGATAGTTGTGAAGTATAAGTTCAAGGACTGTTGTCACTATAGATCCAAGAAATCGATTTTTCTTTCTACCCATTAACAGAAGGACAAGCAGGGCTCGAAATAACGGGGGCCCTTGGGCCCGATGCTCCTAGAAATTCGCTCGGGCCCGTAACTTCTACAGGGAAAGGGGCCCTGTTGGCTCCTAAATATTTCAAGTTTAATTGTACAGTCTGCATGTGAACCCTCTCCATCCACAACTCAACGATCTTGTATATTTTAGCGGGAAATAACTTCCGGAGTTACAAGAAAATTTTGAAAATGTATACTAGCCTACATGCAACATGGTCTAAGAGGGTGTGGACAGATTGGCTTCAGGCATAGAGCAGGATATAGGAACTATATCCTGCTCTATGGTTTCAGGCTAGTTTCAGCCTCAGCTTGCCTTAATTATACCCATACTACATGTTTTCAAGCACATAAAAAGCACCCGTACACTTTATCAGTCCTTTTTTATTTGTAAGTTTTGGGCCCCTTGATTTCTCATTTGGCCCCTAGATTCCAAACCGGCAGGCCCACAAAGGTTGAAGGCTTATTTCAACCCCTGACAAGCAAGCTAGACAGTATGTAGAGCCCTTCACTATATTGTTCTAAAGTTGTCTTCCTTCTTTTGTGCATCATGAATACAAAATTATTTCAAAAACTAGTTGTGAAGCTTGCACAAAGTTATTTTACAAGCTGTGGAGATCACATAACATACTGCACATTCTTAAATAAGTTCATTAGGACTGAAGTGTTCAATTGACAAAACTTTTTTTTAAGAACAAGTCCAATAGGTGAAAAATATGTGGGGCATTTCAAGAGCCTTATCTGCTCTCTTCATCAACCAAACGATGCACAGAATTGCTTGTGCTGTATGTTAACTCACCGGCAACCCACAAGGACTTTAATTTTAATACCTCCTATAAGTGAAAGAGGTAAGCCTCTTACGTAAATCTAAGAGAGATCAAAGCATCATACTGTACATAAATATACCATGGCACAGAACACAAATTAACTTTTCAAAGCTTACCAAAGAATTGAGCCCTCTTCATATCTCTGACATGACTTGGTAACCTTAAAATTTCCAGATTGAATGCCTGGTGGATGGTACTACACATTGTCTTCATTTGGGATCTCATGGCTTTCACCCTCTTTTCAACTATAGGTAAAAGAAGAAAGCATTACTACAAAAATGAAATAACATCCTAACTGTGACCACAGATTTTGAAATAATCAAATAAAGGAACAAATAAAAAAAAAAAAAAAAGGAAAAAAATGTAACGAGTTAGGAACATAAAAATACTTTCTCATCATTAAATTAATTATCACTTCAAAACTTTTTAACACCATAATGTGAATGCAAAATGGTCTTTCATACTTAATAACATTTATAGTACATGCATACATACAGATCATATAAACTCAGTGCGTACAGCATGCAAGTTTTGGGAAATTCTGCCAATTAGTGCTCGTTTGCATTGACAGCCAGGGTTGTCACCTGGCCAAACTTAGTGCCGGATAATTCTTGACTCTGACCCTTGTAGTTATCACCCTCCTGGAATTTAGAGGAGGTGTGGATATTTTTGTAAACGCTAAATTAATGCTACAATTGGCCATCTCATTCTGAGATTAATGTTACACCCAAATTTCTTTCAAAAAGCATGAAATTATACAGTAGTACCATTACTGGGAAAAAGTGCTGGGCGGAATGTTTTATTGTAACATGAGTGGCAGGCGCAATTCACCAGTCCCGGGCGGGGCCGCCCAGTGCCGCCCAGCGTAGTGACTTCCCTGTTGACAGCTGCTAACTAGCTGTAAATTAAAGCTCGATCCTTTGTGAACACTAGGTTCTGCCAAAATTAACAACATCAGGAACCAAAAAGTGGCACCCACAATAGTCCAATTGTGAGTGATGTACAGTAAGACTTGTTTACAATACCCGGTATATGACCTACTGTACATTCTCTCACCTGCAAATAATGATTACTGTAGACCCTGCTCGAGATTTATGTAATCTGCCTTTTGCTTTATGTACTTGCTGAGATGTCTATTCAAAGGAAGATTGTTCTGATGGCATCACATCAATTTAAAACACCACCAACCTTTGCAACTTACTGAAAAGGTTTTCCATAGAACTAGGAAACCAAATGTAAGCAGACACAAATACCTGAGCAACGTTCGCTATATTTTGATAATGACTGTCTTAAAAACTGTCTGACTGCAGACCACTACAGTATGTAATAAACTAAAGTCAAATAAATTCGACAAATCTGCTTTTTTGAAAGGCTTTCCAGTATGATCATGCAATGTGAAATTTTATATGAAGAATTACCATTGTCCCCCCACCCCCCACCCCTGCCCCCCCCCAAAAAATAACACAGTACTTCTGTACATCATTATATTAAGTATTTGTACAGTACCTTCTATGTCGAAGTCCTTCAAAAAGCTTTCAAGTTTTGCTTTTTCTTCCTCTTCTGACATTGTATAGGCACTGTCTTCATCAGGAAGCTTTGGTTTGGTTCGTTTAGTAAGTTTGGTTCTCCTTTTACGTGGCATTATTGCTGTTATTGCTTTCTTGAAAATCAATATGAAAATTACACTCAGTTTTTTGGAAATCTGTCAAAAGAAAGAGAGAAGTGTGTCAGTTTAAGAAGTAGTTACAGTGTACAGGAAGTTCCAGCAGCAAATGGCTGAAATTTACACTGATTACATGGATAAAAAAGTGCCAGGAATCTTTGGTTGCAGTTTTTTTCTTAAGCTAAGCTGTTCTTCATCCTCATACAACTGAAATTGTACTGCGTACATGCACTGCAAGGTTCAGTTTCTTCTGGAAGAAACCTATTTCTCCTTGAAGAATGGAAGAAACTGGAAATAGATCTACTGTATTTCTTCCAGAAGAATGAAAGAAAATAGAAGAACTTAAGCACTAGCATACTGTAGCAAAATAGATGAACAACCACATGTGGTCATGAACATTGAATAGGTCATTTCTTTAAAATGTTATCTATATTCAAATGTTCAAATGTTAAAAGAAGACTTATAGATTACAATTAATAGCTACTAAGTTTTTTGTTTTCAGGTCTACTACAACCTTCTTTTATGAACAAATTCTTAGATGGACAAAGTACAAAAAAAAAGGGAAAAAAAATGTCACATGTTTTTGTTGTTATTTATGTAGGTCATGCTTTGCATTGGAAAACATACACATTGTTTCTAAAAGAAAGAAATCTTCTCAGCCATGGCTCCAAGCAGGAAGTTCTATATTGCTACTGAAGGTTTTAAGTTGGAGGCTGAATATTTCATATACTTGCTCCTGGATTGTGGCAGGTAATTTCTGGCAGTTCCAGGATGCAAACTGATAACAGCTTTTTTGGAAGAAACAACTCAAAGTACAAATTATTGGGGATTACACTATAGCCAGATAGTCCCAGTTTCAATAACTCTAGGCCAGTACCCATACTGTAGCTCACTGCCTCAAAGACTTATTGTGGTTTTAAGGTGATGCATTGTCAGTTTTATCAGAGTTTAACTTCAATTCAAAGAATCATTCTGTGCCAAATCAACAAATTTTCAGGAAAGGTCCCAGTTGACCATCCCTGATTTTGATGATTTTCCCTTAGAATGTTGCTGCACAGACAAAACCAACAAACTCAAATTTTGAGGCTGATAGCTCGCGCAGTTTTGAAGTTATGGCCTTCTAAAAAGTATTGCGCAATACCATTTTCATGCCAAATGTTGCAGACTGTACATATTGTGATTTTTCATGAATTTGGATGGTGTTAACTTTTCACAGGAAAAAGGTATAAGGCCCAAATGTTATTGTGTAGTGCCTGGAGACTACAAAGTCAAAATCTTGTATCAGGTACAGTATCAGATTATGTGTAGCTGACAAATGTTTGGAGATGTGGGCCCCCAAAATGCAATTTTTCACTTCTGGAAGAATTTTTGTAATTTTTAGGGCCACCTTGTCCCACTACCAATGATCCCTGGCATGATATTACATGTAGAAAACAAAAACTAGAAATGTTTTTGCTTGCACCCTTGAGATCATGTGAAAAGTCAAATTTGAGTTTTCTGTGCCTTGTACAGTACCTTTTCAGTTCTTAACCCCTGAATATGAGTAGCGAGACCCTTTGTTGGCTGCCTTTCCACCTGTCAAAGGACACCATATTCAAGGGCCCATACTGTAAGCTAACCCTATAATTTTATTAGAGAAACAATTGCAATCCCCAGACCTCCCAAAACTTTGAAAAAAATACAAATACAGACCTGGAGGCATGGCAATAATGGAAGATAAGATTGTTCTCAAAATCAGAAAGGTATTAGAAACCTCTGAAAAGGAGCCTGGTGTAACAGGATCTCAAAAAACAGGACAAACTGACAATTTCTTTACTGGGAAAACAACCCTAAAACAACAAAACAGATGAATCACAAGGTGACTCTGATTAGAGTCAAGATGACCTTTTTTGGGTTCGTGAACGTTTTTTGCTTCCAAACTTAGGGGACTTCTTGAGAAATGAAGTAAAAGTTTGTTGACTGAGGACAATGTGAAAGCTGCACCCACTGGACCCATTTACAATTCCGTGTTCCAAACACAAAGGAAGACATTTAAAATAAGAAATTTTTATGCCTCCATTGTCTGCAGGAAGAATACTGTAATAATGCTCATGTATGGTCAGTCTTAAAAAATTTTCATTCTCCAAATGATCCCTATCTAGGCTACTCCTTTTATAATACAAGTTCATTGACCTTTCCTCACTCAACTATCTGCTCAGGCTGGCAAAGCACGAAGCACACCGTACAAAGTCAATGAACAGACACACACAGTAACCCTATGCGTAAATGTGCCAGTTACGGGTACTCCACAAACTCAATATCCCTGAATAACTTGGATCAAATTGTTGCTGTTTTTGACATATTACAGGAACTGGGTGCCAAATCGTTTACATCACTGAATTCTTGAGACACAGAGCATGTGAAAAAAGCTTGCAGGTGAGTGTTTTGAATTTTTCCTTCTGAGATACTGGCAATAGAGTACCTTAAGGGTGCTGATTATGGGGCTTCCATGCTACAATTGGTAAGTTTTAGACCAACTCAAGTGAATTTTCATGCCGCTACGCCAGGCAGTTTCCTTCGTCTATGCTGAAAATGCACCCTGGAGTACAGGTATGTTCAAATACCGTAGGAAGGCAATTTGATTGTTTATCCACCTTCACGACTTCCGCCATTTTGTCCTAAGTGGACTAGGCCTACTTGAAGTGCTTTCAAAATTCCCAGCACTGATGTTGGGCGATAGGGCCTATATCCAAAATTATTGTTATCACGATAATTTGTTTTGCGAGACAATACGATCATAAGAATTTGAAAATGACGATAATTTCTTGTGGAAAAAATGTGAAACAATTTGCCACGTTTTCTTTCTTCGATATGTTGTCTCTAAAATAATTTTTTTATTGAAAGTTGGGCAGTAGGCCCTAGCCCTTGAACAGGACCCAGCATTACATTCCTATGGTTCTGTTTCTGGGCCCTTGCTGGGTAAACAATATTTCAACTCATTTGCCGCCCTTGGCCAAGATCGCAGGGCTCGAAATAAGCTTGAAAAAGGGCACAGCCAAAATGAGAAAATTGGGTGTCAGTCTAGCCTATGTTATTTCATAGGACATTGACCGAGGGGCACCACGGTCATCAGTAGCTTAGGACCTGACAGCCATGGCTGTCACTTTGTCAGTAGGGGCTACTGGTTAATTCGAGCCCAATTTGGAGACAATATTTCAGGAGTATTTAATTAGCATGGAAGTGCTGAATGTTCTTATCAGCAGTTAGGCTACCATCCTCATACTGTTACTTCAATGAAATTTCATCCTTGCTGCTTGAGACGATGATAGGCCTAGCCTAGGCTAGGTATGTGAAATTATTCGCAAAAAAAGAATCCCTTGAGGTAACTTATGAGTTGAAGTAGGCTATCCATAGGCACTAGGCCTAGGCGAATTCAGTTATTTTCCGCCCCCGTTACTTTCCACCCCTAAAAAAAGTTATTTTCCGCCCCTGGTTTTTAGGGGCAAAAAACACCCCTAGCTCAAGTGCTGATCTTTCAACAAAAATTTCTCAGTCCCTTAAATGGCAACCCTTGCAGCATCCTAGGGCCTTAGCTGATCTTTGTATGTTTTACAAAATTAGGAACAACCTTGTGAACATTCCATTCCCACCTATTATTACTAGTGTTTGCACGGGTTACCCGA
Source organism: Holothuria leucospilota (assembly GCA_029531755.1). Classification (NCBI taxonomy): domain Eukaryota; kingdom Metazoa; phylum Echinodermata; class Holothuroidea; order Aspidochirotida; family Holothuriidae; genus Holothuria; species Holothuria leucospilota. Next base: position 46,710,953 of record CM055965.1, read on the forward strand.
AAACCCGTGTACCCGCCCATCATATTACTACCCGGGTTTCGTGTCCTCTACCCGGTTCCAGAAAAATAGCACATTAAAAATACTTTGGATATTTCATGCTATAAACCTGTAGCAATGTTTGTTACATTCACTCACAATCTGTCTTAGTTTCTTCTTCTTTGCATGCTCTCACATATTTTGCGCTTTTCAAGGGAGAAAATAACCGGGTTCGCATCGCAATTTGCTACCCAAGAATGACTTATTTGCTTACTTGCGAATCTGTTTCAATTTGGCCTCGCGGAAGATGCGAATCATTATTTTGTCAAGCCATGTTCGAGTTTCAACTATCCCAATGACGCGGTGTATAACAATTGTCGTATTGTTTGAAGCCGAAGCCAGAAGATCAGCTTCTGCTCTTTTCCACCTGACAACAACAACACACATACGGCAGCTCCCATAGATAGAAAAGTTATAAACAATTAAATACTAAGCCGCGCACATGTCATGTTTGGCTACATAATACACACGGCTGGGATGAAGTGTACATCGCAGTTTTATGTAGTAGACAAAACCCTGAACCCTGAGCTAGCTGACCATGCGTCCCCATTGCAAGGTGCCATAACGTTCGGCATACTACTAAAACTGAGCCGTGCATGTACAGTACGGTACATAGGCTAGCTATGTACTACGCAATATGTTGTGCCTTCAGTTCAATACGGAATTCCCCCTCGTGTTTGCCAAAAGGGAAAAAACCTCGATTAATGGTTAAATGCATCACTAATGATGTGCAAATCAACACCTTGCCACCGTAATTAAAATATCTAAGTAGATTTCGAATTTAATCATGCTATTGGATCTAACATTGGCTTGCACCAAAATAATAGCATTTGTAAAAACAAGCTAATTAGGTAAGGTGCCCGGATGTCAACACATGGATAGCTACGTACGAACGTAGGAAGCTGTCCGTGATAGTGCGTACACTAGTAGTAGGAAACATCACAAAAGTGACGTCATTGTTTGCTTCCTGTAAAATTGGACGTGCAAGAGAATACTTACAGTACTTCTGAAGGCTCTGATTGGTTGAAATTTTTTAAATTGGTATAATCTAAAAGCTTGCTTTTGATTCGAAAAATGCCCCCAAATTCAGTACAGTATGAGGATATAGGCCTTAAGAAATAGTGATTTTCTTAACTGGCTGTTTTCATCACGTTTCTTTCATTGTTAATTTTCTATTTGAAACGACGCGATTTTGTTATGATGATTTTTAGTCTTCTTTCAAGAACTTGTGGCCACTACCACTCTGATACAGGTGTAAATATTGGGCAATTGTCATGGAGTATGTGTCCAATTACAAAATGTTGCTTTATTTTGGTCATCATTATTTATACTGCTAACCAAGATGAAGTAATCGCTAGTCAATTCAGATTTTGATAAGCAGTTACTGCTATCAATTTACCCAATCTATTTTATCCCTTGCTTTAATTTCACTAATTAATTATCCCCATTTGAGCGACACGATGCCTCCTCCGAACAATACATGTTGTACAACAGTGTTGTGAGTTGTTTATAAACTTTTTGTTTCTGCGGTTTTCGGGTACCCGGGTACCCGCTCTAAAATTATTTTGTCTACCCGGGTAGCACTTTTACTACCCTTGCATATAATAATTATTACCCCTTCTGTCAGACATGCCCACTGTTATAACTACATACAGACCCTGCACTCCGAGGCGTTCAAATACCAGTTCTTTGTTAGAAGTGTTCGCCTTTGGAATATTGTTCCCCAACAAATTCTTATTAAACCATCTGTTCCATCCTTCCGTGCTGCTATCTCCAACTGGATCCTCCCCTTTAGTTGGATAAGAGACCCTGCTACAAACACATGGGTCCTCACCCAGTCAGCTCATTAGCGCCATTGTTGTTTGTTTTTACTTGCACTCGTTACTTAGTGGTTTCCCAGTTTTGTGGTCTTGAATATTTATTTAGCACTTTTGCACTTTTTGTGGTGGTTGTGTCTCCCTTGTTGGCTTTTCAATTGTTGACTGTTTACTCTGTGATGGCATTTTTGCCTTTTTGGAGTTCTTACTGAAGACACCGGTTTGAGAGGCGGAAAGTAACAGCATAGAATGGAATACCTGCGCTAGTTGAGCGGGCTTGACAAACTAAAACTAAATTTTCTTATCATTGAACGTCTCTCCATATACATTGATGTTTTTTGCACAGTACATACTTATGCTGACTTTTGTTTCTCGCTAGCACTTAGTGCATTGCAGTGTGTGCGCGAATACAGTACGTATACACGTATGTCAATGTATACAGTGCTGTGCATGCATATGGACGTGTACGTACAGTGGTGTGAATAAGTTCTAATACACATACAACTGCAGCTGCACTATATAGGCTAAGGCTTGGTAGATCATACGTACTCATATAGGCTACAATCCATTCTTCTCTAGCCTACGTGATTTCTGAAAAAGTCCCACGATTTCATCATTTTTTGGTCCCAGAAATGAAAATAGAAGTAGATAAAATTGTAAGTTAATCTTTGATTCCGAATGTTATTTTCCGCCCCAGAAATTTTAGGGGCGGAAAGTCAGGGGCGGAAACTACCGGGGGCGGAAAGTAACGGTACCCGGCCTAGGCTAGGCCTACAGGCAAACTTGGCGAGAAAAGTGTGGTACTTATGCCAGAAACTTAAGTTAGCTGTTCAAGGTTGGAGATTTGTCAGTACCCTTCCGTACCCCGCCTAGGGCCTAAATAATACACAGGCCTAGTACTTAGTAGCCTACTTAGGCTATATGATGTATATAGTAGATGTGCAAAATTTTGCGCACCCATAAGAATCGTTCGAAACTAGCATAGCAGTGTACCAGTAAGAGGTGCTGACCATACTAGTGTAGTTCATACCTTGTTCAGGGATTCCGCCAGAAATGCAAAAAAGGGGGGGATTAATTGCTCCTAAACCCCTAGTCCAAATTGATGCTGCCCCTGGCTAAAGTTACAAGTGGGTTCAGGGGGACAAAAGCTTGCTTCAAGACCCCTATAAGGTGCATTTTGAAGGGTTTTAAAGGCCATTTACTTATGAAAGTCCAAACATTGCTGCAAAGGTGCCTTCTTAAGTAAGAAACCAAGATATATGGACAATTTTTTTAATTTTTATGGAAATGAAAAGGGGGGGATTTTACCCACCTTCTTCTAGAAAGGGGGGGACAAATCCCCCCCTTTCCCCCCTTTGGCAGAAACCCTGTTGTTTATGACTGCACAGAGGTCTCAAACTATGATTATTTGCTTATATTTAACCAAATTGTGAAATTTCATGTCATTCTCCACTGTTGAGGTAAATGTTCATTAATGTGGATCGCGATACATTTCTGAATCATCATTTTAGCTTTCCACGTTACCCATCCATGACTGTGTATGTTGTCATCATGTGCATAAGGTGTTGTCAGTCTTCTGTACCTTGTATGAGGGCAAGTAGAGTTTTAATACGGAATATATCATGTTAACTTACTGAGGTGCGCGAAATTTTGCACATTTAACTTGTCAGTGATGCAGCTTGAGTTGACATAAAAACACAGATTACGTTATTAAAACGTAAGTTAAATTGATAAAAATTTACTCCCAATTCAGGCTAACATCTCCTTCAGTCTGGATATGTGTGTATTTGAGATTCTTCAAAATCAGTTACAGAAAATTTCACACTTACATCATTAAGTGTGTGAAATTAGATACATCCATGCGGTATCCAGTCAAAACGTCCCCAGACCAAAACGTCCCCGCATTTTCGCTACCAAAACGTCCCCGCTTTTTACCAAAACGTCCCCGTACTATTATATATGGGAAGTCAAAACGTCCCCGCCATAGAGACTTTGAACATGATTTTAGGAATCCAAATTAAAACTATCGGTTGGAAACTTGAAGAAAACTTGAGACATGTTAAAAAAATTGAGTGTAAGAGGATCGATTACGATAAAGTTAGGCAGGCCTAGGCCTAAGATAACGTTAGAACTTACTAACGTTAGAACTGAGATGCTATCCGACGTTAGGCCTAGCCTAGGCCTAACTGTTAGTTTTACAACTGTCGAACGTAGAATGATTACCACAAACACTTTGGAATTGAACATAAAAGGTTAAATTTTCCAGAAAATTTCCATTTCATTCCAATAACTGTACTTTAAAAAATTATTTGAACTTCAGAGTAGGCATACTGTAAGGGAAGATAAAGGCTACCAAATCCGAGGACGTTTTGACCAATAGCGGGGACGTTTTGGTCAGGGGACGTTTTGACTGGTAAGCCATCCATGCTACTTAGCAGCTTAGGCCTAACGTTAGGCCTGGGCTATACAACGTAAGGGGCGCCTGCGGCCTAACCCTAACAAGTAACTGTAACGTCTATGTGTAACGTTAGGGCGTAACTTAGCCTAACGTTAGGTAAATTGGGAAGGCCAATCATCCATTCATCATGAAATATATCTCCTACACAAGTGACCTCAAAATGTTGTTTTCATCTCAAAATTATTCTACATGGGTATTTACCTCCCGGGTAAAAATTTACATTATTTATTGAAATACCTACATGTACTTTTCCGTGAGTTTCTCTACAGAATACTTACGAGTGCTGTGTTTGAAAACAAGCTCTGTTTCTGTCACTTCCCCTAATTGGCCAATCAGCTTCAAGCTCCGAGGCTGGTCTTCTTAATTTCAATAATTTATGTATAGCGCCATCATCTTGACAAACACAAACATCATGACAAACACAAAGACTTGTTGAATCTAGTACCTTTTATAGGTGATGAGCCGACAATCTTTAGAGAAGGACATTTTAATCATGTTTTTATGTTACATTCGGTGATCGATTTGTATTTAAGTAAGAAGAACCGTGTTTATTGTGCATTTATTGATTATCTAAAAGCGTTTGACATGGGTAGATAGGGCCTGTCTTTGGAGTTAGTGGCTCATGATATAAATGGTAAAGTTTTGACAGTTATCCATGCTATTACAGTTGTGCTAAGTCATGCGTTATAAACAATCAGTCAGTGGAGTTAAATATGAAATATGTTTAGCTGCAACTCTGGCAGTTTGGAGTGCGACAAGGTGAAAGTCTGTCGCCGATTTTACCCTCAATTTTCCAGCATGACCTCGGGCGCTTTATTAGTACGTATTATGATGGCTAAGGCAATGTATCACATTCAATGAGAGACCACCTAAGTAATGGATGAAATTGACTACTTGTTTACTCGAACTGCTTTACGCAGCCAATACGACGATTATTTTATCTGAGAATGCAACAGACTTGAAATTAGTGCTTAATGGTGTTTGGATTACTGTGAATGTCGGTTAATGCTAGCAAAACCAAAGTGGTGGTTTTCTCAAGGGGTTAAGATTAGACAGAGGCTTGTATTTATTTTGGAAAAGTGAAAATCATGTCAAAAGCAGTCGCTCCAAACTTATTTGAAACAATAGCTAAATGTCACAAATTTCTTCTTATTTCTCTTCCAAGTATCTTTTATAATATTTTAGGACATAAATATTGCATATGCAAGGTAAACCAAACAGTTGCGCCTTGTAAATTTTACAATTGAGTGAAAAAAATACTGTCACATGATTCTCAAGATCCATTCAGGAAATAGGATAGTCTACTATACAATTCTTTATTGGGGTGACTGCATTCTCCCTTTAAGGTAATTACTTATCTTTGTGTTATATGTTTAATTATAACAAATGCAAGTAAGCAGGTTAACCAGGAAAATAGCGTCATACTTATTTCAACTATTGCGTGGGCCTTCTGATAATAAAATTTTGTTTCCTTTTTCGTATCCCCGTGTTTCCAATCCCTTTATTGACATATCAAACTGAATGACAGCAAATCCACAGTAAGATGGCCAAGGGAGACCTAAATTTCGTCGTGAATCTCCTCATTCCAACCTAAATGATCTGAGTAACTTTAGTAGCGTATTTTCAGTGCACTCGACGTGCTTGTTGCTGATGCCTATAGAGCAATACTGGGAAAAAGTAAGAAATTAATGTTCTGAAAGTTAACTGTCAGGTCCGTGAGGCCCTCTTTTCATTAATTCTCTCCATTCAATACACTTTTTTCTCTGCAGTAAGCGACCTGCTTTTAACCTGATGTCTTTTCAAAACAGGCTGTTTTTTGCTTATACGTTGCACCACTGAACTTCATTCGATTGTCGACAACTTTTTAATGCCGGTCTCTGCGGTCTTGGACATTGCCTAGTGGCTCACACCAAGAGCGTATACTACTTCGAATTTCGTTATCTCGGACAGTGGTGTATTTACGTATAATTTTTCTTCAACAGGCGAAGTTTTTGCGCGCTTCGTGCGTATGTGCAGCTTTCTCGTATCATGAACTACCTTCTTGTAATTTTTTTTTATCTCCTCTGCCATCCATTTAAATCAGGTGCTTTGAGAGACAGCAACCTTCTCAAATCAGGCGGTTGGTGGGTATAAAACGGCATGATAAAATTTGGCTGTTATACTGACTTCTGAACGCATACCCAGTGCTTCTTGCAACTATAGGATAAAGGAAGATTCGTTACCAGCATTACATAAACATATAGGTTTACATTTCCATTTACGTATACATACAGGTCTATGTATACGTTAACATACTTCCAGGTATATTATACATAAAGTGTATGGACAACTTTACATGTATATCATTTTGAGGTTTCGACCCCCATGTTCAACATAAATCGCCGCCACTGGCAGCGGTGTAGGAAGATGTTTGACATTGGGGGGGGGGGCAGACCAGATGCGATTTCTCGACCTTGATACCCCTTCCCACACCAGAACATCATATTTGCTCATTATAGTTTTTCCGATTTTAACTTAAGCAAAATAAAAATATTCAAAGAAAAAGGAAACAACTGCAACATCAACACCATGCAGCAGTGGTGTAGCTAAGATTTTTTTGTTTTGGAGGCTCTGGAGGACTGGAGTTATTCTTTGGGGGGGGGGGGGGCTCCCGTTTACTATCTAAGCGGAGCGCCACCATAGGTCAAGAAAACTTGAGATTGAATACATCCCAGATCGCCGGAAATGGCACTTGCCAGGCTTGATAGCAGCCATCAAGATATGCAATTTTTGTGAAAAAATGTAAAGCTTGATTTGATTTTATTCTAAAACACATTTCTGTGAAGACGGATTAGCCGAGCTGGCCGGACTTGGGGTTCGAGGATTGCAAGTTTGAATCCCATTTATTATCTAAGCGGAACGCCACCATAAGTTTGCACGGAGCAAACCGAGAAAATCTGAGATTTTAATACATCCCAGATCGCCGGAAATGGCACTTGCCAGGCTTGATAGCAGCCATCAAGATGTGCAATTGTTGTGAAAAATTTTTAAAGGTTGATTTGAATTTGTTCTAAAACATATTAAGTTTGTCACGATCTACACAACTTTATTCAAAATTATTCAGAGTAGAGTTAGCCCCATGGATTTCGGTGGATTGATTGGAATGGAGATTTTCCACAGCCAGAGTCTACTATTATTAAGTTGGTGGCGCTAAGATTTGCCCAACGGGGGCCACCGACCCGAAGCCCCGACAGCTTCAATGCCGTCGCGTGTAAGTGGGATTTGAAGAAAACCTGTGTACTAGACCATTTCATTCGGGGCATATATTGCATAAAATTTGTAAATACTAGAGAAGCATAGTTCCGCGTTGATTAAATGTTTTCCCCGGCATCTAAGCTGTAAAAATTGCAAAGCACGGGAAGCGCGAAAATTTTTGGTAGGTTTTCAAAAAAAAAAAAAAAATGTAAACATTCAGAAAAAAAAAGAAATAAAATCTATAGAGGTTCTAGACCGTATAGGAGATAATATGCATTGTATCGAAATTACCTTACCTATTCGATGAAATAGCCAAATATTGCTCCGTGAGTCCCTCACTAACTGACCGTACCGCTTGACAGACATAAGAGAACAGTTACTGAGGCTTTGCGATATGGGATGAAATATGCGACCTCTACATAAACTGTGTTCTTGTCCTACGTGTTACTTAGTAAGGTGGAAAGGACTTGCGCTATCTAGAGATGTAGAATAGAACTATTGAAGAAAGTAGAGTAGCTCTTCTGCGCGCCGAAAATTTTGCGTTCTTTTTAGAGAAATTGTCTTCTTGCGAGCAAAAACGGGTAAAACGAAACTGTCGCGATATTGGGGGGGGGGGGCAAAATGACATTTGGCTCCCCACAAATCATATTGGGGGCCATGGCCCCCTTGGCCCCCCGCTTCCTACGCCACTACCTGGTAGCAATCTCTGACTGGATTCGACTACAAAAGCATTACCCTTTTTTATCTACAAACCATTACCCTTTTTATCAAACCGACACTGTATAACACGTTCGTGTTGGTGTGTCGTTAAACCCTCATCTAACCATCTAACCAAATTACAAACTTAAGTCAAAGAAAATAAATGAAATTCGAGGTGTAGAAGATTTAATTACCAAGATCTATCAATTTTTGTTTATTTGTACCATATGTATTACTAAATTTTGTTTTGAAATTACTTCATCTAAAACAAACTTTTGAAAATTTAGGCAGATCTTCAGTTACCCTTCAATAGACCAAGGAGTTGGTGTCTTTCCTGGATAGGTGATACAGGAAACCTGTCACTCATCTGAAATAACAGCAGTGGCGCTGCTAGAGCTTGGTAATTGGTGGTGGTGGGGGGGGGGGGCAGAACAGATGATGTCGTAATGCCACATCAGTCCCCCAAGTCTGTGTAAATTGTACCTTTTTTGTGCGTCCTTGCGGTGATGTACAGCAGTGGGGAATCCTTTTTGTCACTACATAAAGGTGCCGTCCGGGGGAGGGTTCTAAATGGAGGGGGTGTCCCCCTCCCCTTTGAAAAATCTTGTTAATTTAAGGTTGTCTAGATGTAAAATGGTGCTACCTTTGGGGTATTTTTAGAACTGATCATATATGTCTGGAAAATATCCTTATTTAGTGAATTCTAATTTTTGGTAATTAGGTGAAAGAGGAGAGTGTGCGTCCCTGTGGTTTGTATGCAGAGTGGGATCGTTCCTTTGTCACTACATGAAGGTGCCGTTCTGGGGAAAAGTTTAAGTGGAGGCGGTGTTCCCCTCCCCTTTGAGAAACTTTTGATAAGTTAAGGTTGCTTAGGTACAAAATGGTGGTTTCTCTGGGGTATTTTTGGAACTGATCGTATATATATGGCTGGGAAAATAGCCATAATTTAGTGAATTCTAATTTTTGGTTAGGTGAAAGAGGAGCGTATGTTGCCTTAGAGAAGGGTATGTTGTTAACAAACTTCCTGAAGCCCCCCTTTTGGCTGTATACTTTAATGCCTTCTATTAGGGGAAAGTTTTACGTAAAAGTACGTTGGTCTAGTCTACAGAAACATTCTTGGACTATTACGAAAATTTTTCTTTGATTCATTGTGCTTTATAAAAGGGTATCTAAGGCTGGAAGACACCGGTATAGTGCCTCCTGGAAGCTCTGGATTAATTATATAAAACGGAGCACTGATATGATTATTATTACCTGACATCGAAATGATATTATAGAGTACCGGTACGATACCGAACACTTTACAACTATCGTATGTTTACTATGTTTGAACGAAAATCCAAACAAACAGCTTCCTGCGATGGGGAATGGGAGGGGGTTAGAGGTGCAGGGATGCTATATTAGACCTCCCTGATAGGTAAAGCAAAAAGAGTTAAGGACTAAAAAGCGCGTTTCAGGATGTTTTTTCGTCGTAAGTGTATTAACAACCACCATACCGATAACGGCTGCGCGCGAAGCGCTCGGAAAAATTTTTGAAAAATGTATAACGGCAAATACGTACTTTCAACCTTCCACATCATGCTACAAATTAGATTGAAAGATCCCATAGGCCCCTACAGAGGTTGGAGATGTACTTTTGTTTTTCGGAAAAGTGTTGTGATCAGAATAGTATTATATCCAGCATATATTATGACCATATAATGGTCATGAGATGGAGTGAAAACTGTGACGAATGGGCACAAAGCGCGCCGAAATTTTTCATTAATTAAGATAACCATGACAAAACCTGCATCCATGCTCTGAATCGAGACACTTTCAATTCCCCCCAAAACCTATTTGCCAATCACAAAGCCAGTCATTTACCTGAGAATTCATAAACAGCTTTCAACTGTTGTTGTGCTTCTGTAGGAGTTGCTACCGGAAATAAATGATAATAAGGACAATACTGAAGTAAGGTTTGAGCGCGAGAAAATTTTGATAGTTTGCGAAGGATTTGGAATAATTCTGATAGTTTGAAAACCATTTGTGATAGAAAATGGTTACAATAGATCCATCACTGAGTCGAAAACACACCTCACCCTACAGAAATCTATAGCTTAAACGCCTTTGGGATTATTTTAAAATTAAGGAAAAAAAAAACCCTTCTGAAATCGATGGGGGGGGGGGGGGCACGCAACCCCTATGCCCCCCGTGCCGGCGCCACTGAATACCAGTAACACTATACATACCTTTGTACCGTCCTAAATAGCGAAACGATCGTAAAGGAATGTGAAAAGATGCCGTATGATCCCGTGAGACCTACAAAGAATTCTTTGCCCGATGAACAAAGGTATCATGAATACAGAAAATTTAAAAACACATTAAAATAAAATACTTCTCAAATCATCAAAGTTAATATTCAGTACTTAAACTTGAACTTCACATTTACCCAGACAACACACAGATATGCGTTACAATGTGTGCTATACTTTAGGCTGTTTCAAAACTTGAAGACTATTTCAGATTTACAGTCTTGAGTGTCTAAAGATTTTCTTGAATTTAATGCTGATAAGACTGAGGCTATACATATAATTGGTGGGAAATTTTCTGATCTCAAACGCAGTCTAGATCAGTGATTTTCAAACACATTTGAAAAGCGAGGAAAGGCTGGGAGTCGAAGACCACATTTTCACCTGTTTATCATGGGGTGGAGATCCGTCTTTGAAAGTGAGGGGATACAGTCAATGCCACCAGGGAGCTGCTACTTGTCCAAGTAGCAGCTCCCTGATGCCACTATCCAAGCGGAGCGCCACCATCAGTTGGCACGGAGTGTACGAAGAAAATTTTGGCCAAAATACCCCTACCCGAGATCACCGGAAATGGCCCTTTCCAGGTTGTATGTTACATTATATAGAGTGACTTTTTGTAATATTTCAACTTTCTGTTCTATTAAGTAGTTTTCTTATTAACTAACTTAACTTTTTTTACATGATTTCCGAAGCTGCCGGGTTGATTTCATAGGGGTAGGGTTATAGTGTGCAGTATCCCCCATTACCCCAGGATCGCCGTACATGCTGTTTATTGATCCTCTTTATCTAACAATCCGCGGGAAGAGTAAGGGCATGGGCAGCATGAAAGCATTGAGACACTGATTACATTAAATTCAGTAACTGCAAATTTTTAAACTTTGACTTGCAAAGCTTTTATTATCAGCTATGAACATTGGTCAGTTGGTTCAACACGATAGGTTCATTTGCAATTTTTACAACCACCGAAAGAAGCAATTTCATCAGCCACTTGGTCAACGAGATTGTTAGAATATTGCATGCTATATTATCAAGGATCTAATTGGTATTAACTTTTCTTTTAATCGTCTCGTATACCAACAAAAATGTCGTTAACAGTTTACGTCAAACTGATGTTTCTATCTCCGTTGTTAGACACAACCCAACCTTTCCTTGCGGCAAAATTTGGCCTTAAAGGCAAAATGCAGTCACCCCAATCAGAGTGAGTATGCCCTGTTTCTCTAGTTCGTGAATGGCCTATTTTGATCATGTGACAATATTTTCGTTAAAGTGAATTATGCAATTCAAGGGGAATTTCTCCTTGCTTTACCTATTGTTTGTAATAATTATGTTCAAAACGTCTTCAGGGGTGCTTGTAATGCATTAAGAGGAGATTTGCATGAGTTTGCTGATTTTTCAAAGAAAATTTGGGGGCTACTGTCTATTGCCTTTAAGCCTTCAGCTCCGGTCTAGATAACAAACTGAAAGATTTCCAGTGGCGTTTATCACACAGAATTTTGTTTACTGGTAGTAGAAGTAGTGACTGGGGTATCGACGATGGTGTTTGCCTAATGGTTAATTGTAATTGTATTGAACCTATTGAACATATTTTTTGGGATTGTCCAAAAGTCACTAGTGCAGTTTTTCCTTGGATTGAGTCAGTTTGCAAAAGTCTGGTAAGATATAACTTCCACCTTAGTGTTAACTTCTTCTTCCCTCAGGTCAAACTTTCCAAAGCAGTATTTGCTCTGGCATTTTTTATGTATTTCGAAATTCATTATTTGAAAATGTAGATGTATTCATGCTTTCAGTCCCGTTTGCATAGTAAGGGAATTTAATCTTTAATTAGTAAAGAAGTAAAACAACGTATCAGAGCTGACAAAAGACGTTTTTCAGCTGCTAAATGTAATAAAGAATGAATCACAAAGCCAGGTCCGTTGTCAGGAATTCTGATATGGGGGGGGGGGGAGGGGCACCGACACCTCATAAAGGGGCACCGAAGAAGATTATGTTTGTTGTCAGTAGTGCCACCACATGATTACATAGTTTGCCGGAACTACGGGGATTATATCTCAATTCTCAAGCTTACCACACATAGCTTAAAGGTATCGGTTTTACGTGTGCACATACGCGCGAAAATTTCACTCTTCTGATGGAAATTTTTCCCTCCGCTCGCATTCTCCACAAGTGAAGGGAACAAGACTATAATCACGATATATCTTCAGCTCAGCAAGCACAGGTGAAATACGTTGAGTAATTTGCAAACGGCGAGGCGGGACCAGGGGCTGCCATTAGGCAGGCTTGGTGTGATCCGGTATGATTTTGTTAGGACCCAGAGGGAAATTCCCCGAATGTGTGGCAAATTAACAATATGGGAACACCAGCACGGAGCTTTTAGCAGGACTTTGAATGACAGTGAGAGCACACCAATGTCTTCACAGTTCACAATTCAGATGGTCATTATCGTATTTCTACTCTGAACGAAATTTTGCATGAAAAAAAAAGAAAAAGTAAATTTTGGAATAAATTTTTGGTACGAGTAAATTTAACTTCAAACCGTATAGGCGTCGCGGAGCGAATGTTACTCAAGATACTAGATTACTACAAGAAAGCCCCTTGATGTCCGGGATCTAACTTTGAGCCTTCACCTAGCTTTGGCTGGAAGAGTTCACTTGAATTTTTGTACTAATAATGTTCATGGGTGATATTACTTCACTTGTGAGAATTGCGCGCGAAGCGCGCCGAAATTTTGCAAAAAAATTATTTACCACGGTAAAATCTGCATACAGACTCAGCAAGGGGCGGTGGAAAAGATAAGCCCGGCGAAGGGACCAAGCTCCCCTAAGAAGTCCAGCAACCGTCCAGCCCCGTCAGAAGCAATGGGTAAGAGATTGGATATCAAACGCGAAATTTTGGGCGACCGGAGAAAAAATTGGGGTTCTGTTGAAGAAAACTTGAAAATATTTTGTTCTTATTAAGGAAAGTAAGAAAATTTGGGTTTCTATGGAAGAATCCGCCCCTCTTTGTCCTACAGTAGACAGTTCCAATTCTCCCGACTAAGTTACTCCTTCCAAAACTGTGTTGAGCCCCTCCCGTGTGCAGACACAAACTTAGTTTTTGCTTAAGGGCATATCCTTTTGGGCATACAAGGCCATAATATGTAACCAGAACATTCTCTGCGCATGCTGTGTATTGTGAGCTTTGGTGTCAATCAAAGAGCATTCACCTATGACCAATTGAGAATTTTGCTTTATCCCAACCGAAATGTATTTGGGGTGATGAGTGTCTGTCTTTAAGAACAAAACCAAGACACCGGGCGACTGGTCGCGAGGGGATGCCCCCTTCCACCACCCCTGGACATTGAGACACCTTACGTTTCATACAAAAAAGATTATCATTATGTTGAGTCTGAATTAAGAATCTTCCCGATCGTAAGAGAAAGAGGATAGAACTTTTTATGGATTCAATTTTGTGTTTTTCCGGGAATCACTCCTACACGAAAGAACAATAGCCTAATAGTGGAACCTGTACATTTATACATTAAGCCAACGTATCTGGAACGGGTGCTAAAGCTATATGTAACTGAAGATGAAAGCGCGCGTAGAGCGCGAAAGTGTTTGTAAGTTTAGAACAAAAATGTTACAGAGAACAAAATACGTTCATTATTAAACTCCTTTTGGGATCATTTTTGGTTACAAATCGCTTGGTCTCATACCAGGGCCACCGTTTACATGTACTAAAATTTTATTTTGATCGATTTTCCGTATAGGGGGGCACAGTGGCCCGGACGGGGGAGGGCACGGCCCCCTCTTGCCCCGGTCTTGCTACGGGCCTGCACAAAGCGTTCTGTTGTCTCAATTGTTGGAGATAAGCTTTCTTTTAAGGTGTTCTAGTTAAAGGATCAAGTTTATTCAAACAAATCTGTCTATACATGTAATAATTCGACTACTTAAAGGTCGTGTGACATGCCACCAAAAAGAGCTGTTTCACTTGTCACTTAAAAAATTAAGTCCTCCAATTAAAGATCCGTTGGAATTATTTCAATATCTTTTACCATTCTCAAAATATACGTCTTCAAAGTTTGATGGTTTCTGAAGAAACTAATTGCCTATGCAAAAAGAATGATGTGGAGTGTTGCACAGTGTGAAGATTTCTTTTGTTAACCCTATATAAATTATCTCTTAATTACTGATCATATAGATTACAGTTTGGTGAGTGATATCAGTGTTTTTCAAGGAAAAAATTGTAAGTTTTATAATAAACCCCTCAGTGAGTAACAATCCTACCAGTGTCCTTGAAATTAAGGTTAGAAAGACATAGGCTTACATGTGCCATATATGGTATCTCCCTCTTTCGATGTCACATATTTGCATATTTAGCTCATGTTTATTCATGATACAAGTGTGAAACAGAAATTTCCCTGTAAAATGGTCAACATTTGATGGATTTTAATGGAAATTGTGGCTATTTTTTGGAGTTTTAATGCTTTTTACATCAAATATCCAACTATGTTATTTTAATGTCACACAACCTTTAAAAGTATTTCTACAATATTTGTTATGTTGATGCTAGGAGGTGTATAGAGTGATTTTTGTTCATAACAAAATTATTAACTAAGAAAGGCACACTCCTCATATCATAATTTAAGGTAATACGAAATTTCTGATTGCTTTAAATGTACATACCAAAAGGGCCAGAAATAAATGTGTCCTTAAAAATCAAACTGTCCAGTTATTGCAGTCAGTGAAGTCAGGTCTAAAACCAGACCAAATTTTCACTCATGTGATGGAACACAGTTACTTGTACTTTAATGTTTAAGTTGTATTATGTAGACGATAAGTTTTCGGACAATTGCAAAACCACTAAGAGTATCGTAAAGACCTTGGCTGAAGGAAGAAAAGTTGAAGTCCGTTCTGTTGTACGTAACCCCTCCATTCCATGGGAAGACATTTGGAGGGATGTTTGTATTGGGACAATACGCTAGATAACAAATTAATCGATTTTCATTGGCGGGTGACACACAACGTTTTGCCCAATGGAGATAAAGTCTACGTAGCTCGTTTTGGTAAAGGGGAAGGGAAATGCCCAAGGGCAAGTTGTAATGTATTTGAAACACCTAAACATTTATTTTGGGAGTGTCCTAAAGCCCAACATATAGTCAATCGGGTTCAGAGAATGTACCACTCCCTAGATAACGACAACGTGACCCTTAAATGTATGATCACTTTTTATACGGTTTCACAACTCACAGTTCCAAAAGGAGTATTAAAGAAACTGCGGTTCATATTTTCTGTCTCCAGGTTATGATTTGGAAATATTGATGTATATACATGTTTTTGAAGGGAATTAAGCTACTCCTGGGTATCAAATTAAAAAGACTGTCACAAGGGGAATTACAGTAAGACTTCAAGCTGATTATAACCGCTGGTCTTTCTCTAAGTTTACCAAGGCATGGATTCTTGGAAGATCATTTGTAATGTTTATTAACAAAAATCTCTCATTTAAGTTTTAACTAAGAATACATGCAACTCTGGAAAATCGTACTCATTATGTATGTAAACTGAGACTGAAAAACGAATTAAAAAATACTCGTAATGCGTAAAAACTAAGATTGATGCTGTTTAATTAGTTAAATTAGTTCATATTATGTATCAATTACGTTCCCCAATTTCTTCTGTAAATAGTCTTTTTTAGTTCTCTCCTTTGCCAAGTGTAATAAACTAAGGATAAAGTCGTCAAAAGAACTGCAGTCGGTTGCTTTTTCTTGGTTTTATCTTCCTTGTTCTAGCATTTATCGACTCCTCAACGTTCCCACTTTTTCCTTAAGGAGACATGTTGTTAATCATGCCCTGCTGTAAATTTCCAAATCAGGTCACTAGAAGCTATTGCATATAGCCAGGCTACATTATCAGGGCGTACAACCCCTTTCCTTCCACATAGCTTTTTTCGGTTGCAGTTGGTAATAGTTTTATGACTATTTCCCCATTCTGAGATGAAACCGATTCCATATTTCATGTAATTTGCATTTGAAAGGGTTTAAGGGAAAGGGTTCAATAAAATCAGAAGCCCCGGCTACGAATAAAATCAGAAACGCGGCTACGAATAGAGTCGGGGCTTCTGACTTTATTAAGACCGAATTTGCCTATAGCCTACCCTCCCAAAGCAACTCTTATTTCTAACGGAAAGTGGAGAGCAAGTCTGGAATGAATATTCAAAAATTACCGGCTTCAAAATGCTTTCTCCTATTGCGATCTGGATTAAACCTCTTAGGGGTAAGCCTTAGCCTTTGCCAATAATATGTGACCATTGTCTTCGTTTCATGGTGCAATGATTTTGTAAAAGGAAGTACAGTGGTTCCTTAAACTTGACCAAGTCTCACCCCCGTGTTTCCCCTGTCGTTATAGAGACCCTGTAGTGTCTGTAGTCTCTATAGGGTCTCTACCTGTCGTCTAAGTAGCACGCCCCCATTCATACGCGTAGTCCATTTGTTTACCCTCCATGAATTTCACCAAGAGAAGACATTGGCATAACTTTTTCGATAGGCTATGTTACCAAACACTAAAAATGGGGTCCGGCCTTTGTCAATTTGATATGAAAGTAGACTAGATGAAGTATCACTGGTTGCCAAAATGGGGTCAACTGAAGCAATTTTGAAGAAATTGTGAGCCTAAAAGCTGGTGGTCGTATATCAGGCTTTGAGTGCTCCTCATTGAGTTGATATTGAATATTTTGTGACGAGTTTGAAGGAAATTATTGCATGACAATGCTTCTACTTAGCCTCATAAGCCATTTATCACTTCCTATAGTCACCGATAACGTACGTGAAAAATTATAGTAGTTTTGTAGGCTTAAAGCTCAAGAGCAGTCGTCCCAAACTTATTTTGAAGCAACAGCTAAATCTCACAATTTTCTTCTTATTTCTCTGCAAAGTATCTTTCACAATATTTTAGGACTTCAATATTGCATATTCAAGGTAAACCAATCAGTTACTTCTAGTAAATTTCACATTTGAGGAGAAAAAATATTGTCACATGACTCTCAAGAGCCAATCATGAAACAGGACAGTCTACTACACTACTTCAAGTTGGGGTGACTGCATATCCCCTTTAAGAGCTTGTAGTTTGCGATGTTCGTCAAGCCCTCGATAGACCAGCCTCTCTGGGAAAATACAACATGTATGTGCAACTGAAACCTTGATCACAACAGTTGTTCATCATAAGAGGACGTTGAGAGCATGTCAGTGATTGGTTGGTATGAGCTTCCGCAATCATTCAAGTTGGTTGCATTTGTAAAGGGGTTGCATATGATTAATACCTAATGGTGAAAGTGTCTGGTCACGAATTTGTAATAAATGATTTTAACCATTAATTACCCTATCATTGTCGTTTTATTAGTGTGTAAGATGTTCAGAATCTCTTAGTTTGACCCGCATTTACCATCAACATGCGAGTAAAACTCAACATGGTGCGACAAAAATCATGAAATTCAGCTTATGAATTAACTAACTCAATAAACCCCTTTAGGAGACCTACGTGGTAAAGGTACGGAAACTTTGAGCTCCGCTAGCAAAAAATCTTCACGGCCATAGTCATTAAATCGGAATTGTCATGAAATGGCCGACTTAATTGTAAGCTTTCTTGTAACCAGTGAAGGAATAGCTTTGTACATGGCGAAAACTTCTACAAGGCTTTAGGAGTAGCGAACCATTAATTATTGTGTCATTGATTTACAGACTAAATAGGTCAGTTCCCGATCCTCCCGTAGTTCCTTATTCAACTTCTCAACCTAGACATGCGACCCCTCTGGTAAAAGCTCACAATCAGGGCTTTCATGCCAAATTGAAATGCTTACATCATGGCCATTAAGATTTTGAGCTAGAGAGGCTCGAAAGCCTGAATAATAAGGGCATGTTACCAGCCCTAGTGGAGTAATACAATAAAAAATGGAACTAAAATTGGTCAATTTGCCTTTAATTTTGCACAGTCTCTATTTCAATCCATTTCCTACAACAATCAAATTAAAAATTGACCATATTTAGTAAGTAACAGAGGCAAATGAGCTCCTCGAAATTTTCAAGGGATTTAAATTTGTCAGACTAGTCCAATATTGCTTGTAAGTTGTAGTAGTTCCGCGCTGCCTCACGAACTTTGGTGCGGCGGGCAGCCTCATTTTTTTCCCACGAGGTTATGGGCAAATTTGATTTTCAAAATTTTTCAAATTGTTTTCAAAATCATGGGTTGGGGTTATTGTTTCGTGGGAAAAAAAAATTGCGCCGGCGGGCAGAGCAAAACCATGATATGCGAGTAATTTAACTGCAGCGGTAAAGATGTGTATCTACGCATGGTTTTACTTGCATGTAAAAACGTTATCATATATGGCTATGTGTACATACAAGTATAGGCATGCACCAGTTCTAACCTTTACAGCTGTAATTAATTGCATAAGAATCACGACATGTTCAATTCAGTGGATGAGATAGCCGAAGCTAGGACACCAGTAGGTGACTATATTTGGTTAGTGGAAAACGGAGTAATTGCTTAAGGTGACTGCGTAGTCTTTTTTTCATGAACCTCAACTTATTCCGGGCTAGGTGCATTCCTGACGTAGCCTACCAAAGTGCCAGACCAGCAATCTCAAACCTAACGTTAGTCCGCAGTCTGCTGACCTAGTATTTGTTGCAATAGCCTAGGCCTAGTTCAGGGAACAAAGTGTACGTGAGAACTACGCCTAGGTACCCTAGGCCTAGGCTATCTCAAACCTAACTTACAGTAGGCTAAGTTACTGTAGTGTAGGCAGTCTTACCCTATTAGTTGCATACCACCATGGATACACGGCCAGCCATGCAGCACAGATGCACACTTATTTTCATAATTGTAACAAAGAATTCATGGTCATTCAATTGTGCACACACGATACGAATTTACGCAAGCAATCACACGTGCTGTAAAACTTGAATAGGCCTAATATTGATTAACGGTTCATCTTGAAGGTAATTGAAAGTAAACAATCATCAGGCCTGATTTTTAATTAAATTTTCAGGTTGCCCATCGGACAACCTGAAGCTAAATTTAGGTTGTCCGAAATAGTTTTTGGTTGTCCGAATGAAATTGACGAACAAGAGATGAACAATTCTATTTCCTGTCTCTGCCATAGAAAACAAACATTTACTTTAAATTCTGCATTTTTCCATATTTATTGGCATGGTACAATGATGAATGGTAGTCAATACAATTGTCTCGATGCCACTTCTTAAGGGGATTTTTATGACATACTTTCCTGCTGATGTAGGGAACTATTCAGTTACAAATAAAATCTACTCGTCCATCGGACAAGTTCAAAGACAGAAGGCGGTTGTCCGATGCAAGTTTTACCCGTCACGGACGATCGGACTAGTGCTAAATTTCAGCCCTGAATCATCCATAAATTAGGGTGGAAAATTATAGGGGTCAACCGATAATCGGATCGGATATCGGATCGGGCCGATGTTAGGACTCGGTAAAACATCGGATCGGCGAAATATTGCAAATTGCACTTGCTGATGTTTTCTGATGTTTCGTGCGTCGAAAATTTCATTTACGTAGGCTACATCGGGGACATATAGTGATAGTGATTTCTTACAACAAAGAAATGAACAGATAAATAAGATTAATCATTTTATTACGACCGACAATAGCCCTTGTGATGAACTAGGGCTGTCAATTTCGGTTTAATCTCCTAAATTCCGTATCAACAGTGTAAACTGGCTCTATTGACAGGCACTGTGATATTCGTAATATGCACAAGCTTTTAAAATCTGTACGTAGAGTCTAGCGATCATGTCCACCCACTTTTAGTTTCAATTCACCGAAATTTATCAATGTACGAAACGAAGTGTGGAATTCGCAGTCCATTAATTGTATGTTTGATATAGGGCCGAAATGTACGCAAACACGGATACCTTAGGCATGTACGTGTTCTGTACAGAGAAGTTCAAGTGAAATGCACCATGAAAGTACAGTGAAGCCAGTGCATGTGTAGGTCGGTAAATGTATGCAAACACCCATACATTAGGCTACGCACCTGTTCTGTAATGACGTTGACGCACATAGCAAGAACATGGGGCGTGGTCCGGGAAATAACGGTGTTTTTCGATCGATGCTTGTACGACTAAATTTCCAGTTGTTACATCATAGTTTGCAGTAGTTACGGCAGATGCTTTTTATGTATGACATGCATGTTCATTTGTGTGAAATTAAGAGTGCCATGTGCTTTTATGGCTTTCGTAATAAACGATGTCTGCAACATCACCTCGATACCCAAAACTCCTAGCTGCATAACTTTGCACACAGCAAGCTTTCTAGCGCAGCTAGCATGGAACAAATATTTATGTATGGCTATACAGTACATGCATGCATGCATTACGTACTGCTATATGAAATACTCAAAAGAAATTTACACGTGTAAGCCTACACAATCTGTTTATGTGTAGGTAAAGCATGGTAGGATGGCGCAAAATGGCCAAGTACATGCACTGAAATCGCGGGCTTATTTCTGTTTTAACGTTCATCAAGTGCCAGCGACTTGGGCTACGAACAGAGAGAACGGAAGGTATTGCATTTTGTTAGGGGAATTAGTAGGCTTACTGTAGAAGGTGAAAGTCAGTTCAATCACGGAATTATGTGCTACGAATGAAGAGTCACCGATAATCCGCCGATTGCTTATTTTCGAAGCTTTATTTGGTCATAGAATTGTCATATAAACATCGTTTTGTGAATGAAAGGTACAAGCAAAACATGGAGGGGAATTTTTTTAAAGCAAATTCGTTTAAACCGATGTGCATGCATAGGCATGGCTCACGAGGAATAAGGAATGTTTGATCGCACTGTGAAACGATGTAAAAGCATTGATAGCGAAAATATCGGATCGGATATCGGCCGATGTTGTGATAAAAACATCAGACATCGGATCGGCAGCAAAAAACCACATCGGTTGAGCCCTAGAAAATTATGTCACAATATCCTAGTCGATATTGTAAAACTGCTATGAGTACCAGTTTAGCTACATGCTCTCTCCTACATACATAGAAACGATGGTCACCGCGAGGATTTCAATACACTTGTCATGAACAAACTTGGAAATCTATATGGCTGAGGTTATGCTACAGCTACAGTATACACATTACATGGCATTGTATACAAGTACGTACTTATGTGGGCACTGCATTGACGCACTTCCATAAGCATTGTCTACATTATACATTTACATATAGCCTATATGCATAATATACATGTCGTCCACATGATATCTGTACATAAGTGAACATGTTTTGCCTCTGGCCTAAGTATATATGTAGCATAATTTTCAGCTTCAAATCGCATCTTTTTCAAAAAGTTTGCCAGTGTGAGAGTATTATATGCAGATGTAATGTTTGAAAGAGAGAACGGGGAGACAAAGTTTGGCCAGAAAATGTTGTTATTTGAGAGAGTAAGAAGCCCCCAGTCGTTATGACTGGGGAAAGTGAAACATTTGTACACACTGCACAAGGGCTGTGTTGGAGGAATGTAACGGAAACACATAACTGGGTTCAAAGGCTAGGGTGATCACACTTTGGAAAAAATGAAGTTGTAAATTCATGGCTTCATGGTACAGTAGATCTCAGAGAGTTGTTAATGGTAATTCCTCTCCTTGGAAAGTAAGTCACAAGTGGAGTACCACAGGGTTCTGTTCTTGGGCCAGCTTAGTTCTTTTCTTAGTTTTCATCAATGATATTGATACAGTAGCTCTCTCACATCTAGTAAAAATTAGTAAGTTTGCTGATGACACTGAGCCCTATAGGAAAGTAAATAATGGAAGAGATGCTTCACTGTTGCAAAAGGACTTAGGTTATCTACTTGGTCTCAGACTTGGCAATATCTTTTAATGCTGATAAATGCAAAGCTCTTCACTTTGGATCTAAAAATTTGAGGTATGATTTTACCATGGCTGGTAGTGTTTTGAGTGATGTGTGATGCCAGGCCATCTTTTTAATCTAATGTATGAATTTCTAGACATGAGATTACAAATTAAGAAATGTTAGTAGGTGGAACTAAAGTTATGGTGACATGCCACCAGAAAGACCTGTTTTCACTTGCCAGTGAAAGAATATAATCCCCCAGTCAAAGATTGGAATTAATTCAAAATCTTTTACCATTCTCGAGACTTGGCCAAGTCTCTCGTGAGTGTTCTCGTACTGCTAGTACCTACAGCTCACCATATTTACCTTGGGTTTAATACGCCCTCTATCGGCTGCTTATTTGTAATGCTTCTCAACGAGAGACTTGGGACACTTGGTTTCTGTGACGTCATAATTTTAATGTTAGTTCTTTATTTTATTCATCCTCAATTAGGGATGAATAATATGTAGTAGTCTGTCAACTTTTAGTCCAATCAAAATCAGTAAATTGAATGTTATGTGAATAAACAATATATGAATAAACATATATGAAGTTTATATCACGTGATTAATTGCTGCAGGGTCTACGACATTGCCGATAGCGAAAACTCATCAATATCAGCCGTAAGAATTGATCAATATGACCGTTTTTGCAACTGGAAATTTCACGGGACAGGATTCACGAGGAGCGAAACCGTGCCATGATCTGATTTTCATAAAAGAAAGACAAAATCGTTGGTTCAGGGACTTAATTTGAAGAAAGTTTTGCTGCGAAATCGGTATCGATAGCGGTCTGATTCTCAGGCGTTCGGACCGTTATACACAAATACATATACAGCTCTGTGTACAAGCAAGGTAGGACACTTTGGATCCTAGGCATCGCGGCACACGCTATTATCTGCGTAGCCATCCATACGGTCTCTCTCACAAAACGCATAATCAGATAATGTAAGGAAAAGCACAGTAGAAGGCAAGTTCGCTTTGCAGATGTAACCTTCGTCACTCGCAAATCACAACGCACGCCATTGCTGTGAATCGCGAGTGCGGGAGGCCTAATTTTTTTTCCCACGAGGTTATGGGCAAATCTGATTTTGAAATTTTTTTCAAATTTGTTTCTAAATCATGGTTGGGGTTATTTCTAAGGTTAGGGTTACGTGGACTGGGGTTATTTGGCCTGTTCTTTCATAATCTGGCGTCAGAACTACAAAAAAATGGTTCAAAAGCTGTCATTTTGGAATTAGGGGTGTGGCCTATTTCCAAGACGCTGATTGGTCCATTAGCGTGATTTGCCCATAACCTCGTGAGAAAAAAAATTTGCGCGTGCGGGAGCCTGGCTGGGATTCGAAGTGGCCTACTACCTTGTTCGTATACTTATAGGCCAATATGTATCAGCTTTATCATCTTGCTAGCTCAATGTGCCCTCAAGCGGGTAATGACTAAGACTTTATATTAGACCAATTGTTAAAATCACTCATGCATGCCAGGCAATGCTACATACTTAGCTTTGCTTGTTCCTCTTGGAGGTGTCTTGTGAGAACAATGTAGCAGCAAACCTGAGCTTGGAAAACCACAAAATTAACAAAGTAGTTTGGGAATTAGGCCTAGCATGTTTCCAATGTAACCAACATTCAGAACTGATGGACTATGGGAGAGGTCTAAGGGAAGAGGGTGTCCCCCTGCCCTTTGGAAAAGTTTTTCATTAAGAGGTACCTATATAACAAATGGTGCAATATTTGACACAAATTTTTCTTGCAAAAGAGTGAGCAGTACAATTTGACTGATAAGTGATTCTTTGCAGAACTGAATCAAGGTGATATAGGCCTATTTGAAATAAATACCTGCATGGGCAGAAATTGCTCTTCATATTTTTTTTATGTGACAGTTCTTTGCATTTATTATAGGCCTAGGCAACATTTGTCATTGATACTAAATATACTAGTTTGCTAAGTCACTGGTGAAGTTAAATAAATAAATTTTAGGCCTATCGTAATCCACAAATTCCAGCTAAGAGCATGACTATAAGAGCTAAAAACCTTAGAGGTTTTGTGATCCTTACATTGGGCAGGTCAGGGACAGAGCCATGGATTGAAGGACTATTTGAAGGGCCTTTTTGATAGGCATTAGGCTTCTACATGAAAGTGGGATACCCACTAGACTAAACTTTCACTTGCAAGGTTCACTAGACAAAGGATGGACCAAAAATCTTCTTTGGCCCAGCTGGTGGTAAGGTTAGGATTCCACTGAGGTATAAAATTTATAGGCTACTTGGACTAGCCTCAGGTAAGATTAGGGTTTGGGTAAGGATTATGGTTATGTTTAGGATTATTAAGTTTACAGTAGAGTTAATATCTTTGGTCTTCTCTAGGGAAGCATTGATATAGTACTGAACCTGTCATCTAGACTCATGAGCCTTGCAGCCCATGAAAGCATGTCTATGGCTTGTGCGTGTAGACATTATATCAACCTGAAGGTGTATGTTGCCTTTCCAAGTCATGTATAGACTGTGCCCCCAAAGTGCTGAGCCCATTGCAGTATTTACCAAATGCAAAACAGTTCTAGCTTACAGGGATTGGTTTAATTATCAGCTAGAGATGGTAAGTGTCTGGTACATCCAGTGAAAATTTAAGATGACTAGCACTATTTAATATGCCCTTGTAGTGGACTTACAGCCTTACAAGTGGACCAAATACATGTTTTGCAATGTCATTTAAAGATAATGCAATCATTTAGTTGAAATAACATAAGAGAATGCAGGTTTCAGTAGACTCAGGTCATATTGCTAAAGGGGAGGGATCTTAATTTGAAAGTAGTGGACCAAAGCTATAACCATGGTACTGTGCAACCATTCAGTTGTTTTAAGTAGCACACCTAGTGCAACATTACCTGAAAATTGATTTCAGGATAGTTGATGTACGTAGGTCGGTACAAAATGAGTCAAATTTTGTATCAGTTTAGATCCAAGAGATTACAAACCTGAAAATTTTTTTATACTAGGACATCCCCTTATTCAGGAAGCCTTCTCTTGAATCCTTGACCCAAGATCCCTGCTAATTTAAGAGAAGAAGGATAAGGAAATTGGGTAACTGCCACCCTCCCTCATTTCCATCCCACTTTCAGGATTTATTACCTGTATCTACAAAACGTTGACTAATTGTACTATCAGGCATTAAAATCTGCAATAAAAATTCAGTTTATACAACAACAGATGACTGAGCTCAAAGACATAGTACTCCTGACCCCAAAAGTTTGAGATTTAGAGGCACTGCAATCTTCAGTTGCTTCAGACAGTAAAAATTACCCCTACTAAATTTTCTTCTAGCCTCTCCTCCAAATGAACAAAAACACCTGTCTATTACAGCTCCCATACAAAGTTATGGTACATTTCTCTGAGTAAACATTGTTTAAAGCCACATCCATGCATTACCCTGAGTGAGCTGAGCTTAATTGGGAGCACAACTGACTACTCAAGTCATTATTGACCAACAACAGTGAAGCTAGTGTTTCAACTAATGTCAATCAAAGAGCAGTCACTAAACGCACTTAGAGGTATGGTCATATCCCTAAATATGTTTGAGGTGATCCTATATAGCCCCATTTCAATTGGGTTGTTCTTCTCATGGGTGCTATTTAACTCTTTTTCAGTTAAGCAGAAAATGCAGCAAGAGACTTGAAAAGATTCTTTCTTTGAAAGTGGATTTCAGATTCAGTGTTTATTTATGTCAAATTTTTTAGATTAAGACATTGGTGTGGGTAAGGAGGTAGAAGGAAGGGTAGAGGGAAAATGTACACACTTTTTGCATGAGTGTTATAGTAAGTGTTATAATTCTTGTAATTCTTATAATTATCATGATTCCTAATAAGGCAATGGCCTACTGTGTGTACTGTAAAATGACTAGTGGGAACTTGGCTCTCACTAACCATCAAAAAAGTTTTTGTTTAATTCCAGTCTTGTGAAGAGAAATTAATTGAGCAAACGGTGATTTCTCAATAAACCCAGAGATCAATACTGTAAACCCAGAGATCAATACTGTCAAAACTGTTTCCTTCATTCGGTTCAAATGTTCATTATACCTTAGGCCCACATTCATGCAGGGAGCTGCCATTTAAGTTGCAACATCCTGATTTAAGAGCTGTATTAGGAGGGCAACATCTCATAGCAAAGTAAAGTCCTATTCTCGGTATATACTTTATGTAAGCCAACCTCAAACTGAAGTGAACAGACACCTACTAATCCTATTCACTTCTGGCTATTCAGCCTATTCATTTCCCTTCAGTTGTCTATTCACCTCAGTTTGAGGTAGTCTTACATGAAGTATCTCCCCTATTCTCCTTCACCCCAAGGAGATTATGTGGTAGTCTACTAGTGATAGTGAATGGAATTCTTGATTGAAGGGCTGTGGGTCCCTTTAAACCATGGTTACTACAGTGTGTGACTAAGTAAAACAGTTACGGACTTCCTCAGTATAACCACCTGGATATGGGTACTAGCTTCAGCTAGAGATTTATCCAGTGATACCCCAATGATGTCCCATTCTGAGGGATTGTTACACTCTTAATCTGCTAGACTACTTCATGTCTCTATCATGGAAACCAGGTTGAAGCAACAGCATACATGCGCTCTGTAGTAAGATTCCTTCTCTGAGAAGATTGAATGTAACCAAATAATTCAACTCAGCCCATTCTCATTTACCTCTTTCCAGACACCCTCCCCCACCAACACCAATTGCTTCTGTTTGAAGGAAACCTGTGTGCCAGCAATGCAACATTGCCTCCGCACAGTCATCATTATAGAAATACTTGCTCTACTGCAAACTGGTTTTAACTGTTTTCTGAAATAAATGAAAAAATACCACACTAAGCATGAAAGCTTGTGTACCCAAATTCCCAAAGATCAACATTCCACAACTAAAACAATGAGAGTTTCCTTGTCCTTTTTCAACAAAGCAACAAAGCTCTAGAAATTTTTTAAGCCCTACACACACATGCTATGCTACAGCAGGATATTACTGAAACTGAACATATTCTTTGATAAATGTACTTGTAGTTTGATTCAAGAAAAAAAGACTTAAGAAGCAACACATTGTGCTCACTCAATGCTTAAAGATTGAATGCAATGTGACTGATATATTGAAATATCTTCCATAATGAAATATAGTATCACATTATGTGATATGAAAGGGTACTTGAATTTTGCTTTTGAGGAGAGAAAAGTGTGTTCAGTATTGCACAGAATTTGGTTTATAAGTAGGTCAGCTTGCTCCAAAAATGTAGAAATGAATCAGCTTTACTCAAGTCACCTTATAGTTACATTTAAAATAAAGAATTCTAATTATCCTCCTAAATTTCAACACACATTATTATTTACTGGATAATTACTCAAATGCTTGCTGTGATGGACCATGACAGATTTGGTATTATGGTGTCCTTGCTGTACATAAAAACAACTTCCATGTCAAATTTGCTCTAAAAGTAATAGCCTAACATACTACATAATACTTTGTAGAGAATCTCACATGTGACCACCACAGTGCTCTCAATCCATGCAGCATCAAAGATAAAGATTCTGGTGTAAACTCAAGTCTCAACCTAGGAAGAGGTCTTGCCAGACAGTGTGAAGATTTGTTATATCTTGGTATATGTATGTATACATGTACCCAACTTTTTAATACTCATGCATCAGGTCTTCCTCACTTTTGGGTCATGATGTAAAATAAAAATGGTCTTGAGAAGGCAAGCTTCAAACAATTTAGCTCAAGAAGATGCACTAATTGTTGCTAAGTTAGTTCAATTGCCTTCCCTGACACATATGACCAAGTACCACACATGTCAATTGTTATGTTTGCATCAGGATAAAGCATATGACCGTGTACTGTTGAACTTCACAGTGTTTCTCTTGGTAGAAACTGAGGAGGTTAAACTGTACAGGTAACCGTTACAAGTCCATAGAAGTATAGTTGACTTCTGGAAAATGAAAATATGCAAGTTGTCAACTATTTAATTACAACAGATGCTTGAATTTACCTGTATCCTCCACTTCTCAGGGATTGGTAGGTGGAGGATGAAGGGGCAGGGAGCCAGTTCTCTGGCTCATATAGGCTAACACAGTTTGACTCAAAAATTTGTTTACATGGCCCTAAAATACACTGACAGTGCTTGCTCAAACATCTGAGGCCAGAAGACTGTTACAAATATGGATAATTCTTTTCAAAAAGATTTTTTTTCTCAAATTCAGTCTACAGAACTGCAATGACAGAGGCCCCTACTGACTCAGCAAGGCTTGGAAAACAATTTCCAAAGGGGAAGCTGCTGTATTTCATATACTAATTTGCTCATATATACATACTGTACAGTACTGTACAGTACCACAACATTCACATGTCTAAATGGCCTGCCTTGGCAATATACATTGCCTTAAAAAATTTGCCAAACAGTCCTCTGTTTCATTCACACTGGCTGGCACTTATAATTTCTTGTAAGTTCACAATGTGGTACTGCCTTGGCAAATACTATAGCTACATTATATCCAAAGTAGAGCATGTGTGAAGTTACACAAGGTCACAAAGATTGGCTGTGAGTTAAATTGAAACTTATATCAAACTTAAGACATCTGGCATTTGTTGTACCTTACGCATTACTCTGACAGCTAAATTTAATAATTTTTTATTTGCCACATTTTAATTTACTTGGTGGAGGCTAATTTTGGGTGCCCCCCACCCAAGAAGAAAAAAAGAAAGCAGTAAAGAAGGGCTTGAATACTGTCAGCCACCCTTAAGACATTCAAGGTGACTGCAATATGTGACTCTACAGTATATGTGTTGGCTATGGTACACACATAGCTATTATCATGTCAGGCCATGCAATCAAGTTCTGCCAAAAGAATTGTAAACATGCATGCATAAAAGGCATGTATAAGGATCGAAAAGCCACCATGATACTGTAACTGAAGCTAAAAATACTTTGCCAGAGACACAGTACATGGTCTGAATTTAGTCATGAAATCATGACTTTTTTTGAAGATCATGTGTTTCCCATTAAATTAAGGTCAGGAGATGTGATAAATTTGTAAAGTCCCTCACATGGGCTATGATGGAGAATGTGTAACAAAAATACAATGCACTCTCCAAACTTCAAGGTCTAGATAACCCTGGGCACTGTAGTACTCCTTGCACTATTTAAACTGGGCTACTACATTTACATAAGCTATAGGCCCTGTAGACAAACTCACAACTGCCTAGTATTAGCTACATACCTTCACATTTTCCAGTAATGAGGGATCCGTGGAAAACAAAGGTTTCATATAAGTAAATTGACAATGATAGGCCCAACATAAAAAAAATAACAACCAGTAAATAAACATGCTCATGTTTTTCTTTTCTTTTATCACTTAGTCACTCGATCTTAGTTCTGTATTAAGAAATGCCTAGCCCCGTGATAATATGATATATATGCATGGCCTATCATGTACGTCAGTTAAGTACGGTTCAAGCAGGGAGTTGCTACATGCTATATGCTGAACCAACGTTGTTCACCTACAAGATTTAACTTTAATTAATTGTGGCTAGAATCATGACGCAGAGTAACTATGTGCTAGCACAGAGGAAAATAAATAGAGCATTCACTCTTCGATTATCTCACGGGTGCTAGGGCTTGGCGGCTACTTTTGTATGGACGCACGAAACTTCACAAGTACAAGTACCCATTCTGCTAATCTTTGTTTACGTTTGGAGTTAAGTACACGAACCGCTAAATGGTACCATTATGTATAGGGAAATGTATTGACACATGTTTCTCTAAAATGGATTACAAAGGTCTCATTTGTCATCAAAAAATTTTATTTGTGTAGTTTACGTAAGGTAAATTAGTTTTTAAATATTTATTTGAGTATAATTACGGCGACTCAATTGTCAAAAATATGTCATATCAAATAATATTCTCTTTAATTGGACGATACTAATTTCTGCACATGAGGACTGTTTATTGGATTATGAGGTTGACGCCCCCTTCGTATGAATAATGTACTAAGCTCATTAGTATGACGTCACAGAAACAAAGTGTCCCAAGTCTCTCGTTGAGAAGCATTACAAATAAGCAGCCGATAGAGGGCGTATTAAACCCAAGGTAAATATGGTGAGCTGTAGGTACTAGCAGTACGAGAACACTCACGAGAGACTTGGCCAAGTCTAACCATTCTCATGATACAGTATATCTCTTCAAAGTTTGATGGTTTCTGAAGCAACTCATTGCCTATTCGAAAATAATGATGTGGAGTGTCGCACAGTGTTAGGATTTCTTTTGGTATATCCTACATAAGTTATCCTTAAATTACTAATCAGATAGTTTGTACGGTTTGGTGAGTGATCCCAATAGTTTTCAGGAAAACAAGTTTAACTTCTGTAATACATCGGGGGTGGGGGGGGGGTGGGGGGAGGAACAAATGCTGCAAATGTCCTTGAAATAAAGGTGAGAAAAAATAGGCTAACATTAGCCATATTTGTTTAGCCCATCTTTGGACAACATAAATTTGCAAATTTAGCTCATTTTTGGTTTCGATGATAAGAGAAACCAATGCATTCGTGATGGCGTATGTGTGTATGTATGTGTGTATGTGCGTGTGTGTATGTATGTGTGTGTGTATGTGTGTTTGTGACACTTTGCTCGTTAACACGATATCTCAAGAAGGGAAACTCTGACAGTTCTCAAACTTGGTACTTAGATGCCTCATATTGAGAGGAAGAACCCTATTGTTTTTGGTGGTGGTCAAAGGTCATCTGGGGTCACCGGGGGTCAAATTCCGAAAACCTTGTTAACACGATATCTCGAGATAGGAAGCTTGGATAAATTTCATACTTAGTATGTAGATGCGTTATATTAAGAGGAAGAACCCTATCGTTTTTGATGGAGGTCAAAGGTCATCTGGGGTCACCGGGGGTCGAATGCTGAAAACCTTGTTAACACGTTATCTCAAGTTAGGAAGCTTGGATAAATTTCATACTTAGTACGTAGATGCGTTATGGGAAGAGGAAGAACCCTATCGTTTGTGGTGGAGGTCAAAGGTCATCTGGGGTCACCGGAGGTCAAACTCTGAAAACCTTGTTAACACGATATCTCAAGGTAGGAAGCTTGGATAAATTTCATACTTAGTATGTAGATGCGTTATGGTAAGAGGAAGAACCCTATCATTTTTGATGGAGGTCAAAGGTCATCTGGGGTCACCGGGGGTTGAATGCTGAAAACCTTGTTAAAACGATATCTCAAGTTAGGAAGCTTGGATAAATTTCATACTTAGTATGTAGATGTGTTATGGTAAGAGGAAGAACCCTATCGTTTTTGGTGGAGGTCAAAGGTCATCTGGGGTCACCGGCGGTCAAACTCTGAAAACCTTGTTAACAGGATATCTCAAGATAGGAAGCTTGGATAAATTTCATACTTAGTATGTAGATGCGTTATGGTAAGAGGACGAACCCTATCATTTTTGGTGGAGGTCAAAGGTCATCTGGGGTCACCAGGGGTCGAATGCTGAAAACCTTATTAACATGATATCTCAAGTTAGGAAGCTTGGATAAATTTCATACTTAGTATGTAGATGTGTTATGGTAAGAGGAAGAACTCTACTGTTTTTGGTGGAGGTCAAAGGTCATCTGGGGTCACCGGAGGTCAAACTCTGAAAATCTTGTTAACACGATGTCTCAAGATAGGAAGCTTGGATAAATTTCATACTTAGAATGTTGATAGGTTATGGTAAGAGGAAGAACCCTATCGTTTTTGATGGAGGTCAAAGGTCATCTGGGGTCACCGGGGGTCGAATGCTGAAAACCTTGTTAACACGATATCTCAAGTTAGAAAGCTTGGATAAATTTCGTACTTAGTATGTAGATGCGTTATGGTAAGAGGAAGAACCCTATCGTTTGTGGTGGAGGTCAAAGGTCATCTGGGGTCACCGGGGGTCAAATTCCGAAAACCTTGTTAACACGATATCTCGAGATAGGAAGCTTGGATAAATTTCATACTTAGTATGTAGATGCGTTATATTAAGAGGAAGAACCCTATCGTTTTTGATGGAGGTCAAAGGTCATCTGGGGTCACCGGGGGTCGAATGCTGAAAACCTTGTTAACACGTTATCTCAAGTTAGGAAGCTTGGATAAATTTCATACTTAGTACGTAGATGCGTTATGGGAAGAGGAAGAACCCTATCGTTTGTGGTGGAGGTCAAAGGTCATCTGGGGTCACCGGAGGTCAAACTCTGAAAACCTTGTTAACACGATATCTCAAGGTAGGAAGCTTGGATAAATTTCATACTTAGTATGTAGATGCGTTATGGTAAGAGGAAGAACCCTATCATTTTTGATGGAGGTCAAAGGTCATCTGGGGTCACCGGGGGTTGAATGCTGAAAACCTTGTTAAAACGATATCTCAAGTTAGGAAGCTTGGATAAATTTCATACTTAGTATGTAGATGTGTTATGGTAAGAGGAAGAACCCTATCGTTTTTGGTGGAGGTCAAAGGTCATCTGGGGTCACCGGCGGTCAAACTCTGAAAACCTTGTTAACAGGATATCTCAAGATAGGAAGCTTGGATAAATTTCATACTTAGTATGTAGATGCGTTATGGTAAGAGGACGAACCCTATCATTTTTGGTGGAGGTCAAAGGTCATCTGGGGTCACCAGGGGTCGAATGCTGAAAACCTTATTAACATGATATCTCAAGTTAGGAAGCTTGGATAAATTTCATACTTAGTATGTAGATGTGTTATGGTAAGAGGAAGAACTCTACTGTTTTTGGTGGAGGTCAAAGGTCATCTGGGGTCACCGGAGGTCAAACTCTGAAAATCTTGTTAACACGATGTCTCAAGATAGGAAGCTTGGATAAATTTCATACTTAGAATGTTGATAGGTTATGGTAAGAGGAAGAACCCTATCGTTTTTGATGGAGGTCAAAGGTCATCTGGGGTCACCGGGGGTCGAATGCTGAAAACCTTGTTAACACGATATCTCAAGGTAGGAAGCTTGGATAAATTTCGTACTTAGTATGTAGATGCGTTATGGTAAGAGGAAGAACCCTATCGTTTGTGGTGGAGGTCAAAGGTCATCTGGGGTCACCGGAGGTCAAACTCTGAAAACCTTGTTAACACGATATCTCAAGGTAGGAAGCTTGGATAAATTTCATACTTAGTATGTAGATGCGTTATGGTAAGAGGAAGAACCCTATCATTTTTGATGGAGGTCAAAGGTCATCTGGGGTCAAAAAGCAAAATTTTAAGAATTCCCAAGATCATCTCATGAGTTCACCAGAAGGCAAAAAGCAAATTTTCCCAAGAATTCCCAAGATCATCATCTTGAGTCATCAGATGTCAAAATGCAAAATTTCCCAGGAATTCCCAAGATCAAATATGAACCTAAAATTATTTTTCCAACATGTTAAGATAGCACTTGACCAGTGACTGAAAGACATGGGACATCATGGCATTATTTGGAATAGAAAATATATCATCGAAACCTCAATGCATTTTTGCATTCTGGTTATTGATTCCTTGCCGAAGGCAGGCAAGGAATCTATGCGATGGTGATGTCGTGTGTGTGTGCATGGGGGTATGTGTGTGGGGGTGTGTGTGTATGGGTGTGTGTGTGTATGTTTGTGTATGTGATGCTTAGCTTGTAAACACGATATCTCCAGTTAGCAATGACCGACACTTTTCATATGTGGTATATAGATTTGTCATGTTGAGAGGAAGAACCCTATTGTTTTTGGTGGAGGTCAAAGGTCATTTGAGGTCACCAGAGGTCAAAAACGGAAAACCTTGTAAACACGTTATCTCCAGTTAGCAATGACCGACACTTTTCATATTTGGTATACAGATTTGTCATGTCAAGAGGAAGAACGCTATTGATTTTGGTAGAGGTCAAAGGTCATCTGAGGTCAGTGGAGGTTAAGCTGCGAAAACCTCATAAATGGCTTGTAAACACGATATCTCACGGTAGCAATGACCGACACTTTTCATATTTGGTATATAGATTTGTCATGTTAAGAGGAAGAACCCTATTGTTTTTGGTGCAGGTCAAAGGTCATTTGAGGTCACCAGAAGTAAACGACTAAAAACTTAATAATCACGATTTCTCAGCGTAGGAGTGAAGGACAATTTTCATATTTGGTATGCAGATTTGTCATGTCAAGAGGAAGAACCCATTGATTTTGGTAGAAGTCAAAGGTCATCTGAGGTCACTGGAGGTTAAGCTGCGAAAACATAAACAGTTTGTAAACACGATATCTCAAGATAGCAATGACTGACACTTTTCGTATTCGGTATATAGATTTGTCATGTTGGTAGGAAGAACCCTATTGTTTTTGGTAAAGGTCAAAGGTCATCTGAGGTCACTGGAGGTAAAACTGCAAAAAGCTTTAAATTGCTTGTAATCATGATATCTCAAGATAGCAATGGTAGACACTTCATATTTAGTATGTAGATTTGTCATGTGGAGAGGAAGAGCCCAATTGCTTTTGGTGAAGGTCAAAGGTCATTGAGGTGTCTGGAAGTCAAAGACTGAAAACCTTGTAATCATGATATCTCAAGGTAGGAATGAAGGACACTTTTCATACATGGTATATTGATTTGTCATGTTGAGAAAGAACCCAGTTGTTTCTGGTAGAGGGCGAAGGTCATCTGAGGTCACTGGAGGTCAAAAAACAAAATTTCCCAAGAATTCCCAAGATCGTCATATGGGGTCATTAGAGGTCAAAAAGCAAAATTTCCCAAGAATTCCCAAGATTGTGGTCACCAGAAGTGAAAAGGCAAAATTTCCCAACAATTTCCAAGGTTGTCATGGAGTCACCAGACGTAATAAAGCAAGAATTCCCAAGCGTCATTTGGGGTCACTAAAGGTCAGAAAGCATAATTCCTCGAGAATTCCCAAGATCATCATCTGGGGTCACGAAAAGTCAAAAAGGAAAATATCCCAAGAATTCCCAAGATTGTCATCTGGGGTAACCAGAGGTCAAAAAGCAAAATTTCCCAAGAATTTCAAGATCCAAGATCCACTGGAGGTCAGAGGTCATTTGAAGTCATCAGATGTTAAATACCAAATGCATTGAAAAACACAGTATTTCAAGACAAGTGTTTGATACTTGTAATACTTGTAAGTTTGAGGGATAAACCTCAGTGCAACAAAGCATCCCCATTCGGCAAGGAGTCACTAAGCCTTTGGGCTTTCTGGTTCATGAAACAAGTGTGAAATTGAAATATTCCAACAAACTGGTTAATCGAAATACCATGGGCATTTAGTTAGTCCAGTCAAGTACTGTGGAGAACATGGCAAAGGGTTGTAGGGTTTGGTTAAATTCTTCAGTGATGTGAGCTAAAGAGTCTTAATATTTGCTAAATTTATTACTGTTTAATCATATTCAAAGCAGGTGGGTGCTCACAAACTGTATGACTTGGGGAGCTAGACCTGCACAATGCATCTGTTCTGTTGTTTGATAAAAAATTAAAAATTGTGATATAAGGAACGTCCATTTATTTTCGGTGAACACTTTTACCCAGAAGTCAAACATTTGTTACTCTACAGTAGTAGAAACTCTCTGAAAGTTTAAACATGTCTTGTGACATTTCAGAATGGAATCTTTGAGACAACATTTGAAGAAAGTTTTCACATCAGTTCATCAAGAACTAAAGATATGGAAAGAATGCCTGGATTCTTCCCAGCCACTGTGGGAAAGCCTTGTCAACACCACTGAACAGTACCACTGCTGCCAAAGAGCAGAGAAGGACCATTCTGATGTAATCATCTTCAAAGAATTTCCAGATGCTACTGAAAGGTTGCAAGTGAAGTTGATATCAAGTCTCAACATTGTAACTGGAAAATTGCAGAAAAAGATGTAAGTTCCTGTGTAATTTTAATTTATGGTATTTGTTTCATTTTGGTTGTGTTCTATTTTCATGCTTATATGAGGTATAAAAAGAGGTTTATTAAACTAAAAGGTCCTTATCCCAAATATTTCAAATCCTCAGACATACTCTCTTATTATCCCATCTCCTAATTAGAGAACTGTTTTTGCACATCTTACTGTTGAGTTTTGTCAGTTTTATATTTGTTCAGTCTGCTCATTAAGTTCTGTACTGCTAAACACATTGTGTTTGCTTTCAAACCTTTTCAAGACAATCTACTTACAGTAGTGTACTTATTATTCGAGAATCTGTATGTGTGACCTCTCTGTACACTATGGTGCTTTGCAATGTAATGTTGCATAAGGGGTAGAAATACTCCAAAAAAGAAGAGGTGAGATAAGTCATTCTTTCAGTTCACATGGTTTCTTTGCTTTATTTATACTGTGACTCATTTTGAAAGGCTTCAACTTTATAAAATGTATAAAAGCTCTATGTAAGCTTTCACCTCTAAGAGACTGGTCTCTCTTTGAATTCTCTCTCTGATATCCTTCCCCCCCCCATTAGGGGGTGGGGGAGAGGAGCTGCTTTTCCATACATAATATATACTTATAAAGCGCTGCTTCATCGAGATCACAGCACTAAAAAATACAACCAAAAACACAAGCACAAACACAAACAGAAGCAATGTAGAATTAAGAATCTACAATGTGGAGTACAGGTAGGTCTTTAACTTCCTCTTGAAAGTATGTAAGGATTCCGATTCCCTAATTCTAGATGGCAAATCACTCCAAATACGGGGTGCAGCATAACAAAAGGTCTTACAGGTAGCTGAAAGAAGAAATTTCCAGATATTATGTTCAGCCAGGCGTGAGGTGTCACAAGCAGAACGTAAACTGGCTCTAGCGGGGTAATAAGGCATTAAACTGTCAGCCAAGTAGGTGGGGGCGGTGCGCTTGATGCACTTAAATACATAAAATATAAACTGAAAAAATAAATCAAAGGTCACCTTTCTTGTTCTCAACAGGATGCAACTGGATAAAGTAAGCAAAGCTGTACATAATGAATGGCAGTCATCATGGCAGCTATTGTCCCAACAAAGCAGACATGTTAATGTTGAAGAGACTGTGAGAGCAAGTGCCACAGAACCATCAGTGTCTGATATGCTAATGTGGCTTCGGAGAATCAACTTACTATTACAACAGGAGTATCCTTTTACTTTAATTTTTGGTTGTGTACCTGTTTCTCTGCAGAGGCATTTTGTTAATGTGTGAAAGTACATGATTTCTCTCAATGGTTGAACAAAATGTAACAGCAGAATATTCTAGGCCAGTTTAATAGTTTCATTTTAGTTACAATTTTACCATAGATGTCATTATCTGGCAATGCAAAAGGAACTAGAAGGCAATGATTTTACCCATGTCCTTGGAATGTACAGGTATTTCCACCATATAACACAAGTTGTCTGTAGCTGTGAAAGGGCAGATTTGCTGTTCTACCACTGTTAAAGGAAGTACTACCGACAACTTAAATCAGGTGTGGGCTAGGTGCAGAGGTAATCCAAAGGGAACTGACCCTGCCAAGTAAGGCAAGTATTGTCAAGTGTCTACCATGCCAAATGACTTTAAAAATGGAACCTACTGCCTTTGTGCTTGGAGCTCAGCATAAGCAATGGAGTAGGGAAAACAAGCCAGTGAGCCACAACTGGAAAAAAGTGGTCGTCTCGACTTGAACCAATTGGTTGGAAACTGGGACGTTAAACCTCATCTAACTAACTAACCATGCCAAATGAAAATGAAAAAGTCACTGCCTGTTGTAAAACACTAAATGGAGGAGGATACCGTCATCAGTGTATATAATTTCATACTGGCAAGGATATCGGCAAACAGGAAGAACCAACCTCTGGGCTACAGCAGTCTCACATTCATTGGGAATTAGCATGATTCAGTGTATCAAAAAACAAAAAACAAATATATCTCTTAACATGCAAACTATTGTATGATGTTCTGGAATTTTTCATTAAGTGACTAAAAATGGCTGTGATAGTAGTTAAATTTAAAGAAAACAGTGCAAAACACTTAAAATTTGAAAAAAAAATAAATATAAAATTCTCATAATAAACAGCTTAGACCATGCCTTTCTGAGTGTTAATGAATGTTACACAACTGCATATACCAAGGTCATGTACTGAACTGGTAGTGGGCTTATGTGGCCACAGCTGTTTGAGCATTTGGCTACATGACAAAAGGGGGATTATTTAGGTTTTATACTGCACAATATATGACTTCTGAAACAAAGAAAACTCACTTGTGTAGTAACAGTTTCACCATGATTTCAGTTTCAAGAAGACACGTACTGTGACACTAACGTTAATCCTATACATGTACTGGTGCACTTCGCCACATCCTGGCTTGTCCTTTGTGTGGTTTACACAGGCAAACATCAAAAATGCTACTAAAGGTACCTAAACCGTGGGAGCCCTTACTGACCAAAAATCTGTCACAAGTGTAAATGCCAAACACTATCGAGGAGCACTCACTAAAGTAGGCTAAAGTAAAGTAGGCTGAAGTAGGATATTCCAAAACAACAGCAAGTCTAATTAAGTCCTTACCTTTCAGCTGTTGCAAGTGTTGTCTTAGGAATTCCCACACTTTAACAGAATGTGTGACAGAGAAAGCGTGGCACATTTAAGGTAGAAAAAGCAATGCTATATTCCAGGAAGGTTTGAAACATCTCAGGTGCTTGAGTCCCAGCTGGTACTGTTAGACCATCAAGGATTTGAATGATTCAAGACAGATGTTATTACAACAATGGCAAGTCGAGTGTGTTGTTTGGATTAGAGTAGTCCTGAATGTGGAAAGGTACAAATTTTTCTCCTTGACTTTATCTGCACAGTTATAAAATAAAAGTAGGCCAGCACTCCTCGGTGAACATAAATCCTCACAAATTGTCTGGCCCTCTGCCTTTTGGTGCCTCTGCAGTGCTTAGTTCTTGCATGGAGCTAGTTTTAACATCTAGTCCCTTTGTTATGTTACCGACTTGCCTACAAGGGCTGTAGTGTGTCCCGAAACAGGTCAAGTGGGCTTAACAAAGCTTATAGTCTCATAGAATTTATTAGTTTGTCATAGAATTTATTAGTGGGAAGTAGTTGCCTCACAAACACATTCAATGTACTTCTGTCAGTATGTTGCTTGTTTGCTGGGATGGTTATTGATTGTTATTTAGTAGTGCACTCTGATTGGCTTGTTTAAACCAGGGGTGGCATTAAATGGAATTAACAGTTTCCAGACATTGTCGATTTTCATATTTTTTGTTGTTATCTTTATGAAAATTGAACGTTTGGCAGATTTACTTCTGTGAGGGATCTTTATTGTTTGGATGGACCACTTAAACAGTATGCCATTATTTTGGACATGGCAGTTTCTAAGTATTTCCCTTAATTTGTGAAACATGCCAAATCCCTATAAGTGTTAAAGAGTTTTCTAAATATATTACAGTAAATAGTTGAAATTATTGAAGGGACCTCTCTACTAGTTGAGATATTTCACAAGTTATGTCCTTTGACTGTAGCAGCTATGCTGAAAGGAACTGGATGCTCGAATCTGCAAACTTTGAGAAGGAAGATTTGATTAATCACTACCATAGTGCATGGATATCCAAACAGAAAAACATCCAGCTGGAAATTGATAGTAAGTCCTGGTTTGAAGCATGTAAGGTATTGCAACAAGCTTATTTTGACATGACAACTGGGCCTGGGATTTTATACAATCGTTCTGGTTCCTCTGCAAGGACCTGTCATAGTACCATAATACAAATTTTACATTTTATAGGTGGGGGAGTCTTTTAAATGTTTTAGAGAGAATACAGTTGCCCTCTAACTACTTTAGGTGGCTGTTTGAGTTCCACAAGCAGCTAGTTTTGTTTTGAGGGGAGGGTAATGATATTTATTATATCTTGCACTTTTTTCACCCCCATCCCACCCCACCTCAGCATCTTTCTGGGGGCATTTTTGGCTGCTGGTTGGGTGAATCACCTGCCACCCCAGTGTATTTTGTGTGCTGCATGATACCCCTCATGGTGCCAGATGTATTTTGAGATCAGATGTTAGAATTTCCAGTGTCAAACTCTGAATGTTCAGTTTAGAAATTCATGCATCAACATTGGAAAGTTCAATTTTAGGGATTCTTGGACAGATTTCATGGAAATATTTCTGGGAGGAAGGAGGACTGAAAGAGTTCAAGTAAAATCCCACATGTCACATATGAAACTTTCCATTGCCCTTCAAGTTGGCGATGACGAATATATTGGGAGTACAGGCAAATGGTATTAGTGTTTGTGGTGCACATTGTGGTTTATCCATACACTCAAAATGGAGGTGACAGGGCTATTGGCCTCCTTTCTCTTTTGAGAAGTGATTGTAATGTCCTGCTCCCGTAATTGTTTCTGTGCTTCTTGTAACTAACAAGTGTCCATAGGCTGGGATTGAGACTATGAAGTCAAAAAGCTGATCTGAAATGATGAAAGGAAAATTATGTTTTTTAAATGTTCCAATACAGTGAACAATTGGACTTTGGGCAGGAATTTGAAGGAGGGGTGGGGTGGGGGTGGGGAGGATATATTCACACTCCTTCCCCAATTCTTTGGAGGTGCTCCTGTTGACTTTCACATATTCACATGGTAAAGTTGCATCAGTTAAGTGTCTTGATCTAACTTCTTTTTACACACAAATCTCTGCTACTGACTTCAGCCAATTAGGCAATGTTCAAATCAGGCATGTACCATATTAAGGAAATTTAAGTGTGTTCAAGTGTAGTAGTCTTATACTGCACATACTGAATACCCAGTGATAAATACAAAAAGTTCACAAAATACACTTTTGCAATGCATGTTTGTTATGGAAATATTCTTTTTCTGTTTTCAGCAATGTTTGCATACCTTCAATTCTTTATGGACAAGGGATGATGAGGAGTGAAGTGTTGAAAACAGCCAAAGTCATCAGTCTATCCTGACTAGAAGATATCAGTCTGTTCTTACTAGAAGACATCAGTCTGTCCTGACTAGAAACATCAGTCTGTCCTGACTAGAAACATCAGCCTGTCCTGACTAGAAGACATCAGTCTTTCCTGACTAGGAGACATCAGTCTATCCTGTATCTTCTTACAAGTCCAACTAAAGAAGCTTGATAGTAAGGATGAGACATATTAGAAGGCTATGATCATCATTCAGATGAGAATGATTGTACCACATACATCTTGCTGGAGGTTCCTGTGAAACTTGTTCTGGTGACCAGCATTTCATATGTGTCATGGTTGCAATGACTAATCTGTGCAATTGGCAAGGAATAGACTTGTCCCTTTGGTATCTCCTTGCTGCTGTGTTAAACAGTTAGACTAACGTTAGGCTTCTATTGCAGTATTGCATACATACAAACATCGTGGGTTAAGCCTAGGTGCACGATACTTACGTGTACCACCACCAAAATCATGCGATATGAACGTAACAAATTTGGCTAGGTCTAGGCACTTACTGCCTGGTACTTACGGCCATTACGAAACGCCACTAAAAGCACATATAGGCACAAATAAACAGCCAAGAAACAAATTAGCGATCACTAAGAGCCTAACAGGTGACATGTTCCTGCGTAATAAGCTGTACAGGATATTACTAGGGTGCAGGTTTGTGAAGTCATGACATAGGAGCAGATGAAACAGAATCACACCGCGGTCTAGTGGGGCCGTGTGATTTCTATCACAACACGCAATGGAGAAGCTGCATTGACTTACACAGTTGAGAGAACGTCAGAACAATGTTCGTAACCAACGTCACGGACTGAGAATGAAATCAGTTTACATGAAACAGGGAGTCTCTAGGAACTCCCTGCATGTTCTAGCAACTCCCTGCATGAAATAAGGCATGGCTTCAGATTTTTCGGTTCGGTCATTTTTGTATGTACGTACGTACTGCTACGTACTCGTATACATGATATAACACAAAAAATGAGAAAAAGGGACACCCAGAGGAGTTCAAGCTTTATTTTGTATTCAACTTTTGGAGGATATTTTTCCTGCATAGGTAAAAGCCGGTTTTCTGGAAGATTTTTGATTGCCGTCGGAACATAAAAAACATTAGCATTTTTAAAAAACATTAGCTACTGTGGCAGCTCTGCACACAGTAGGTTATCAGTTTAAATGTTTCACAGTGTCTTTAATCACACATTGACAAAGAAGACAGTTGGTATGAAAATATCCTAATCCTGAATGTACTTGCTGATTTGATTATTTATGTGCGATGTTTCCTCTGATTCGATACATGTAACAAAATCATGGAAGCAAGCGTATACATAACAATGTGTCGTAAGTATTAATATGAACTCACTAACACACCTTTCAGTCAATGGTC
This sequence comes from Holothuria leucospilota, assembly GCA_029531755.1. NCBI lineage: Eukaryota > Metazoa > Echinodermata > Holothuroidea > Aspidochirotida > Holothuriidae > Holothuria > Holothuria leucospilota. Next base: position 46,753,646 of record CM055965.1, read on the forward strand.
TGCACTGTAAGTTAATCTGATGGAAACATGATATCAATGCCTCCTAGTATAAAAACTACATAGTTCAGAGTTTCTACCTTATCTTTACATGAGTGTTTCATGATATCTTTCGCTGTGAGTACATTAAAATGCCCATTGGTTTCAGTTTCATTGTCACTTCCTTGGTGCTGAAGAGTAATTTTCTTGAGCTCCAGATCTTCAGCCATGACACTGCTGTAATTTTATGGCATACCCCTCATAATGTACCAGCATAAAAAACAGGGCTGTACAATGCGACCGAATGGTCGCATTGGTGACTATTTGTCAGTCCATGCGACCACCGAATTTGATTCAGTGGCTGAGAGCAAGTAATGTTTTGTACTTTTGGTCGCCTGACAATAATTATTAATTATTAGAGACTCAATTCTCAGCACTAAAAACTTCTCAATAGTGAGTACCAATATAATTTCAGACTTTCAGTTAATCATTTCATCTCTCATGAGCCATCATGTCAACAGTGAATTTTATTTCCGCACCCTGTGGTGAACTGATGATGCAGCATGAGAAACAGAGGTACTGTGGCTTATGTCGGCTTCTGCTGAGCTGGCGACCGTTTCATAGGTTCTTAGTAGCCAGTAAACTGGGCGAGCATTCTTTGGGCTTTACTGGCCAGTCGCCAGTGCCCAGTCTCCACTTGTGTACAGCCCTGACCAAGAAGTACACACACTGTACCCTTCATCTAGTCATCAAGTGATAAAAAGTATCTTCTCCAGACAAGATTTTCTCAGGTTGGGTCAGCATCACTCATCTTCATCCTCTTGGCTGCAATCTCTCTTTCCTGATGAGATAAAAGCATTAGAAGGCTACATTTACCGAAGGCTCAATTACTTACACAGATGCTCTGATTGCATGTGTTACAAGTGCCAAGAAGAAGCTCTTCCATTTTGAGAGCAATATCACCAGCAATATACAAATGCTTCCTGAAATTGAGTTCAAATTCTTCAAGCAGCGAGGAAAACTTCCAGCAATAGCCAAATTTCAGGCTTTTTGTTTTCCTTAAAAAATATCAGGTGACAGTCCCTAATTTGACCCCAGAAAAAGGAAACATGAGTTTGTATTCCATATTTCCAACTGCACAGATTGCACTAGCTAGCTCAGGCTAATTAATGTACATAAAAACTTAATGCTTAGCCCATATCTCCATACACATATTATCCCATTGCTATTGCTACGGCTGGAAGGCAAGATTCCTCAGCGCAAAGTTTGCCACAGGCAAAATTCATATGCGCATGGCTGTAAAGTTTATACAGACAAGCTGTCATGTCTATAATACCACCTACAGAGGAAGTTGGCAGAACTTGCACCATAAAAACCTACACCTGATCGTGCACACATCCTTTATATCACAGGGCAACTGCCAACTGATCACTGTTGGTCCCTTCTGCCATCAAAGTATCAATGAAGCCATGGATAAACTACCCAAGGCATCAAAATGCCATTTAGGAAGTGTGAGATTTAGGATTTGAGATTTTCATTGATTAAAAAGAAATCCACTTGTAAAGAACACTTTTCAATCCTCGCTAAGGGTGGTTGCTGCTGCTGGACGTAGTCAGGACTCTTACCTGGGGGCTGCACCTTGGGTGTGGCATGTAACAGTTTCCTGCAAAATTATTTTAGGCCACTTATATCCCTGTTAAAGCACAGAAATATTTTAAAGCTGATCTGTGATTACACTGAAGATAAAAACATTGGATACACCTTCAACTTTTTATTTTCCACTTTCTTACACACCCTATTGTGAACATCACAGTATGCAGCATGGAAAGAAATTTACTTAAAGATTAAACTTGAAAATTGTAAATAAGTAGGCCTAGATGTTTCTTTTAATTTCATAGAAATGATTTCCTTCATATAAATGAAGGACTGAATTAGATGCTGTCAATATCAACCTCAAGCACCCACAAAAACTTTGCACACACTTCAAATGGATTTTTTTTTTTACCAATATGTGACATGGATTTTTTTTTTTGTTACCAATATGTGACATGGATTTTTTTTTTGTTACCAATATGTGACATGGATTTTTTTTTTTTTACCAATATGTGACATGGATTTTTTTTTTTTGTTACCAATATGTGACATGGATTTTTTTTTTTTTTTTTTTACCAATATGTGACATGGATTTTTTTTTTTTACCAATATGTGTCATTTACTGTACATTTAAGTGCTAAATGTATACTCACAGTGCCATACTGATAGTAGTGAGGTGCCAGTTCATACAACCATTGTGGGTCAATGACAGTCATATCTCTCATGTAGTATTTCCCTGAGCAGAGAACCTCATGGTAGACTACCCTGGAGAGAAAAGAAATTCTTTCAAAGTCACAGCTATGCTAGACACTGTTTCAGAAAAATCACCCATATGAAAGGGTATAAATTCAGTCTTATCTACCTCAGGAAATTACCACTACAAACCCAACGGTTATTCTCCCACTATCATGATCTGAGACAACCTATACCAAATGGACTTGGGCTAGTCAACCAACGGTGCTTCACAATAGTGCACAACCAGAATGAGCTACATACAGGAATCTGGAGGAGAATGGAATACCCTGTGATCACCCCATAGACTTCATATATTCATGGACAGAGCATATTGCACTAATGTCCTCCTACGCGTAAATTTTCGCCACCATAAGTACACAAATAGGCTTACCAATATGGCTGCCTGCTATAGCCGTGTGTGTAAAAGTTTGGACTTGCTCAAGTGGCTCGTATCGACATATTGTGTGAGAAACTTGTAATATTTTTGAAAGAATGCAAGCTCAGGTCAAATTCAACAAATACAATGAAGGACTGTGATATTGTTCTTCCATTCATGTTTATATTTTGTCTAGAATGTTGCAGGTTCATCGTCAAATTGGGCAAATGGTGGTAACCTGGCGGCCATCTTGGTAAGCCTAATTTTGTTCGAACGGTGGCGACCGTATTGGGCACGTTATCCTCTGTCCATGTATGTGGGAAGTCTGTGGATCAACCACATCAACTCATTCATTAGTCAAACTTAGGTCACTTATTGTGTGTATCACATGACTGTTTATAGTAAACATCAACTGTTATCAGTGGGTATAATACGTCCTACAGTCCAATAGTTCTTGTGGTAAGGTTTCTACAAGAAACAGATTATGCACATGTCAGAACATGACTGTACCCTATCAGAGCAAACCTTCTGAGAGATGGTTAGAAGACTTAAGTTCTGCTGTTTCTTCTAAATCATTTCCTAAGGGTCACAATACAGTGATGAAAGAAGAAGTCTTGTGGTACAACACATAACTTGCACTAGAACTTATAGTAACAAGTAAACACCCACAACACTTGCATGTATCCATCAGGCAAAATGAGGAGTAATACTCTATAATGGCATATGACAATATGCATAGCTTGTGTAGCTAGAGGTAAAGGGTTGGGCAAGGAGCTCACATTTCTCATAAACCTACAAAAAATGTTTTTGCAGGCCTGTAGAGAGGTTCAGGTAGCCTGAAAAATTTCACAAAAGCGCCTTGTCTGGTCGGTGCAAAACCAGTATGTCAGGCTATAATTAATGGGGCCCAGCCATGATGGCATGTCTCCAGGGCAGTTACCCCAGTTTCCCTGTGTTTGTGTTTGCATAATAATTCAATATTTCATGGTAAGCAACCTGTAGAGGTTCTTCATGTGATGTCACAATGGTCTGGGTAATACCAGTACTGCCATTTTGGATGTCAAACTTAATTACTGCACATGCAACAACTACACTATGTACACACAGTACCACTCAAAGTGTTAAATGTTTTATTCCGCCTTTCCAAAGAAAGTTTTCTTAACTAAACTGTTAGGGATAGATCGTACGTAAGTGCATGTGTTGGCCTGTGTTTAGGCTAGATGTATTAGGCTTAAATGCTCTTAAACAATCACATACAAAACATACCCCATCTTTATATCTTTAGTACTCACACGATGTATGTCAGTAAGCCTGTCAGTAATGCACAATCTAATATGTGGTCTCCAGAGTTCAATATAGAAACCCATCTAGCTCTACATTTTATATTTGCTGGAAATCAATAATAAAACTGCAGGCCCTGTAGATTTTCGTGGCAATCATGCAACAAACTATCCCCCATCATCAAGAAAAAATCCTTTGAAAAAAGTTATGAAATATTTTAAACTTTGAGCAATACTTTTATACACCAGGGACATTGCACGGGATAAATTTGACATCCAGTATGGCTGAACCTGTTATTGTCATGTGTATTTGTGAGGTCAGTGAAAAACCTCTATAGTCACACTGCAACAATCTACACAATCCATTGGAAACATTGACAATGTAGTGGACAGTATTAAGGACTCACCACTGCTGGACCTTTGTTGAATAAAGGACTGAAGTTGGATGGACATGCAGGTCAGAGCCATCCCTGATTGTCCTGTAGCAACCACTTGGGTGGTACCTTGCAGCATTGCTGAAGAACCCTTCCACGATGCACTTCAAGATGGAGTCAACATCGCCTTCTGAAGACGCCAATGGTATTTTAAATTTTTTCAGCAGCTTTTCTAATTGCTCACGAATTGTGATAGCTCTCATTAGTCCTGCAGAGCATACAAAGGTTAAACAACTAATTATAACTGGTCCAGCCTTGATGTAATTTGATTTTTTCATGATGGTATTCAAATGTGACAAAACTAAATCTGTGATAGATTGTAACTTACAATCCTGTATGAGCTTACTAAAAACAGAATCAACCTTCTAACTCAACTTTGGTACATATTCAATAAAGAAAATCTGGTCATGTGGGAAACTGGTGACAGTTTCTTTAAGTTTCAAAAAATGACATTCCAGTCTCCAGACCTGGCTCTGACCTGCTTCCAATGCAATCATCTCTACCTGTACAATTAAAATGCTAATTCACAGAAATATTGAGGGGAAAATCAAGGCTGTCACCTCTTAAGCCAACTCCATCTTTACTTTTTATTTTTCACTCCAGATCAAGCTAAGAATCTAAATTCAAAATTTAGATAATTTCATTCCAATAAAAATTCTTTTACCTTTGTAATTAAGATAATGTTCCTGACACCACCTTGAACTTTTGTTATTCTGAAAAGCAAAAAAGGGCAAAATTATCTCCTCAGTCTTTTAATGCATGGTAAGGTATTGACCTTTGATTTGATATCTCTCTACAAACAAAGCAGTGGTGGTCACAATTACAAAAATAATATGTAATTTTAATTTCAAAACTTAGGAGTTCACAACTGTCATTTTATTAGGAAGGACCAAGTCATCCAGTGCCAGACACATAGCCAAGGTACCATCCCTTAGGGTTTCACACCACACTAACCCAGTGATGCCATGGAAACAGCAGGATCACAATGCCATCCTTACAGATGTGGGGTAAAAGGGCCTGCCTCAGGGCATTTCTTCGTGATGAGGAGTGCTAATCTTGGGGCACAGTTGTACTGGAATATTTTCCAAAGAAACAGGCCAATTGGGGGCACTATATGTACTTTTAATTGTGCACTTCGGTCATGGGAGGGGTTAATCCACCCCCACCTCCACCCCTCCTTCCTCTCCTCCCCCCTTAGACTGTGCACCTGTCTGATGCTATGGAATTTAAATTCAATTCAGTTTCATAAAAATTTCTCATCTTGAACAAAAATTCTTAGATGTTAGTACTGAGTAGTGCACAGCAAATAAATAATTATGTCTTGCAACCTACATTTATAAAGGCTTCGTATACGTTGAGCAATGTAATATGGTCCCCTTCTTTCACCGCAAATCGTCTTTTAGCTTTATCCTGGAAATAAATTGTTCAGAGGCACAGCGTATGTTATACAAGACACTGTGGCAAAGATGGCAATGATACTATATTGAAAGTAATGAATTATAAATTATTGCTTTCAATTTTAAGCACAGGATACAATGATTGCACTTTGAGGTCAAAGATTTGAAAAAACACCAAAAATATTTAAGTGTACCTTACCTCAAAAACTGTAAGCCTATAGTAGTATAAATTTACATGTTTAATAATGAATCTCACTGGTCCTACTCCCTTCTTCATAGTGAAGACCTAGGATGTTGAAGTTAATTCTTTACACAGCTGACTGCACAATAAGTTGTGATGTCATTGTTACACTACACACATGGAATGCTTTTGTTTCTTTTTGAAATCAAGTTCTTTATAAGATTTAAAATTACTGCTTTCTTGCAATACGTGTCATGAGGAGAGGGCTTGTCAACTCGAGTAACTCTTTAAAAGTGACAAAGCCATTATCTCTGATTCAAAGTGCAGAAGCTTTAGGTACAAAAAGAAAAGTTTGTAATTTGGGTAATGTAATTGGGACATTGCATATTATTGTGCAATACACCATTTTCAATGGAGTGAATAAACTTCAAACATTTTATGTCTCAGCACAGGAATGTCCCATGAAGACTAGTAAACTTTTTTTGCAATCTTTGTAACATACATTTTAGTCATTTTTGACCAGATAAATTTTAAGGGAGGTTTCATACACACAGAAAGACACCCACACTCAGTTATATTTCAGCACCAGTCGAAATTGTACAATCCAGTTGCCAGTAGTCAAGATTATATAATGTATAATTATATGATATAGCAACTGGCTTTGTACATGGGTTGGTAATGGTCTGTAGGCCTTCACCCTAGCTCCTGGTCTATTGCTATTAGAAAATCCCCTTTTTTAGTTCTATTTGGATACTAAATTAGCTGCCACTAAACTTAGCCACACTAGAACCCTGTATAGGACAGTATGATGAAGTTGTGGAAATCAGAGCATAATTCAAAGGTGTAGGAAGCTTTTTCAAGACTGGGGAGCTGAACCTTGTTTCGGATCGCCGTCCTGGGGGAAGGGTCTAAGGGGAGGGGGTATGTCCCCCCTCCCCTTAGACCCCTCCCCCAGGACGGCGATCATCTAAGGGGAGGGGGCCATACCCCCTCCTAAGGGGAGGGGGGACATACCCCCTCCCCTTTGGAAAATTTTTGGGTGTTTGAGGGTCCTCAGATGCAATTTGGTGCAATATTTTGGACAAACTCTAAGGAAAATTACTGCAAATTTTTGACATTTCTTACATAAGAGACAAATAAGGGGTTGTGCATTCCCTTGGATCTTAGGGGGGCAGAAGCATACTTCAGCCCCCCACATTTTGACTGGGGGGCTAGCACCCCCCCCCCCCCTTCCTGCACCTATGGCATAATTGTAATTTTAGACTGTGCATCAAAACATCAGATATGGCCTTTATCTATACAAAGACCTCCCATCAAGTTTTTATAATACAGACAACCTGATAAAATTAAACAAGGGTGAAGAATGCATTTTAAATAAAGCTTAAGTATTTTTGCTGTCATATTTTAGCTTGAAGCGGAAATGACTACCAAAAGAGACAAAATTTGAGCAAGTTCCAGTTGGTCTTGGGAAAGGAGGGCTGGGGTATCCACAATCACTCTCCCCCAGTCATTCCAAAATCAAGAAATGCAGGCTGCAGCTGTAATGCTACTTCCCCCAACCCCAATAATTTTAAAATCCTGAAGCCATCACTGGCAAGGACTACACTACTTACAGCTGCCAGCTTTCTGTTTGGTGGGGACAAAAAGATCTTCTTGACCTGAAGCATTGCTGCTATGGTAACCGCTTCCTCTGTACAGCCATACTGACCTAAAATAAATGAAAACAAGAGCCCAAGGGCACTATGGTTCCTTGTCTTCAAGATTATTTTGCACAAAGGGAGTAAGTAGTAAGGGAAGGCATGTGCTCCTTCAACCCCAATGACTTTTGACCTCCACCAAAAACATAAGGGTACATATTTGAAAATCATACACATACTGGCAAGTTTATGAAAGACTGATCACTTGGTTATATTGATTTACCGCATCACATACCTCCGATTCCAATGCGTTACACATACACTCATGACCTTTCACTAAAATATCAATTACTTGAAGTTGAGTTATGAGCATTGTACGAGTGGTACTTTAATTGCCTTTTTGGTTTGTCTCAACAAGATAAATCCAGGCTTCACAAAAAAGGCACAAAGGTCAAAACGTCAAATAGGTCAAAGAAAGTCATCACATGCACTTCATTTAGATGAACACAACTTTCCATTATGCCATCCCCCTATGTCACTTGGTTATTGAGTTATCGCACTATGTACCTAGCATTGCAATGCATATGACACACACACACTACTAACCTTTCATTTAAATGTCAATAACTCGAGTTAGAAACATCATAGGAGGGCAGTATAATTGACTTTTTGGTTTGTCTCAACAAGAGGAATCCAGGCATCACAAAAAGTCACAAAGGTCAAACAAGGTCATCAGGTGCACTTCATTAAGACGAACAAAACTTTCCATTACACCATCCTCCTATGTCACTTGGTTATTGAGTTACTGCACCGCATACCTCGCATTCCAATGCATATGACACACACACACTACTAACCTTTCATTTAAATGTCAATAACTCGAGTTAGGAACATCATAGGAGGGTAGTATAATTGACTTTTTGGTTCGTCTCAACAAGACAAATCCAGGCGTCACAAAAAAATCACAAAGGTCAAAAGGTCAAATGAGGTCAAGGTAGGTCATCATGTGCACTTCACTGAGACAAACACAATTTTCCATTACAACATCCCCATAAAATGTTTCGGTGGCGAGGTATCAATAAAACATTACTTCTTGACCTTTTGACCCTTTGAGATTATGTTGATAAATGTTACAGTGCTTGCACCTCCTACCAATCTATCTTATCCTAAAATTATGTCACAGTTTGAATAATGGTCACCGAGTTATAGCTACTAAAAGAAATTCACTTTTTTGCCTCTAGTGACTCCTAGTGACCTTTGACCTCCACCAGAAACAATAGGGCACATCTACTCAATATGATACATGTACACACCAAGTTTGAGAAAAATTGATCACTTGGTTATTGAGTTATCGCATCACATACCTCAAATTCCAATGGCGTCACATACACACACACACACACATACACACGCCAACCTGACTACATAGGTTCCTTTGTTACACAAGGAACCAAAAAAATCAAATGTAAAAAAACAACCGAGACAATTCTATGCACATAGTTAATCAAGTATGTATTTGGAATATCAAACACTGACATTTCACATAAAGCTCATTTTATTCATTGTGAAATATGATGATGTCAGAAAATTTTGAATACCTCCTGAAAGGGAGAGTTTAAAGGGGCTATCTAAAATCAAAAAAGTATGACCAACAATTGTGGTAGAAAGATTGTACAACAATATTTGGGTCTTTGCACAAAGGTCACTACAAACCATAGGACACAGGAAGAACAAAGATATTTATTACAGAAATTGGCCATGGCATACAATTTATGCAGAATTTTTTTGTCATGGTGGGGAGATGATGGATGGGGTAAGGGTAAAGAGGGGAGCATTAAATATACAGTAAGTCATTAATTCTCTTTTCATAGTTCTTGAACTAAACAAATATGAATTTTTTAGCTACTTGTATTACCTGAAACCAGAATCATTTTTGCTAACTTTGGTTCCAAAGGAAAATCTGCCATTCTGATGCCCAATGGTTCTGTTAGTTTGCCAAAGTCATCAATTGCTCCCAAGGCATACAGAAGGTCCAAACCACGAATCATAGCTTTAGATGATGGAGCCGATGGAAAGTTGAAACGTAAAACGTTGTCGATACCAAGACATTTTAGCTGCAAGATGGCTGTACCAAGGTCTGTCCTATTAAACACCATGACAAATTACATCATTTAAACATGTTACATCTAGGATAAATGGTCAAAGTATTAATAGACAGCAATTTGGGGGAAGCACTGAAGAGTAAAAATTTTGCAGCAGTGATGTATATACAGCTGCTGCCATCTACATTTTCCTAGCACCCAAAAGTGTATTCAAATGATGAATAATGATTTAAGTTCAAAATAAATCAGAAAACACTGAGTAATTGTCTTTTAAATGCACTGTTTAAATGAGATAATATAATTGCTATGAACTTAGCTTGGCAGGTTATAACAATGCAAACTTACATTAGCATGACTGATGAAACACATGCTAAACCAACTTCTAAGATGAAAAGATAAGATAAGCACTAATAAAGGGCAAATGCAGTGACCCCAATCTGAATTACTACCATATATTCTCTAATAACTCTAATACATGCCCCCTTGTAAATTTTTGAAAGGTGAAGCAGTTGTTCAGTGGCTATCTGCCCAAGGAGAAGCCCAAGGTATTTTGGTTTTGTATTAAAAACAAAGGGACTAGCCCTATAACAACAACAGTCACAGGAAAACTGCAACACTGCAAGGAAGCCGGGGGATTAAAGGTGCCCTGCAAGTTATCCTTCAACTCTACATCTAAGAAACTCGTGCCTCATTGGAAGACAGTAGTGTAGGCTTTGCCAGGAAGTTACTTTTCTAATTAAAATATACCCTCAAATATATGCCCCCCTTTTCAAAAATGCAACGCCTCCGGGGCGTTTATTAGAGAATATACAGGATACCCCAGTTTCTTAATTCTTGTATGACTCTTGATCATTTAACAATATTTTTGGTACTGAATGTTGAAAGACTCCATAATCTCACCCCAGACAGCTAAAATTCTCCCTCTGCTTTATAGTTTCCTTCCAGCCCCTCCTCCAGTTTAAAAACACCTGTCTCATACAGCTTCCAAGTTACAGTAGATGGCACTGAGTTTAAATTGCTCAAGGCCAATGTGTGTGAGTTTGTGAACACAACCGACTGCACAAGCAATCACTGACCAACCAGAGTGAAGCTACTGTTTGAATTAATGCCAATCAAAGTGCAGTCACCAATTGCATTTAGAGACATAATCATATTCCTAAGTATGTTTGGGGTGACGCTATCACCCCATTAATAGGCAATGTTTATGCCAGCTGGGATAATATGAAAGATTTCTTGTAAGAGAAATGAGAAGCAGTTTGTAAAATTTATTTGACGTATCAAAATAAGGATGGATAGATTGCAAACCCTGTTTGTACCTCTGCATTTCTGGTACTGTTGCAGGTAAGAGTTTGTTAAACTCTTCCTCTGTGTAAAGTCGGAATGCCTTCCCTGAACGTACCCGTCCAGCTCTGCCTGCACGTTGTGTAGCTGATGCTTGGGACACAGGAATTATGGTGACCCCATCGATACCAGTACTGGCATTGAATGCCCTTAGTTTATGGAAACCACAGTCAACAACTGTGAACAATAATAAAGAACAAATTATAAATAAAACTGTGTCAGCTTAATGTAGAATGGTTTGTGTTCAGGAACAAATTCAGCATTAGAGCATCTTAGTTCCTGAAAAATGTCCCACAATTGATAAGCACAGAACAACATTTGTGCCACACCTATACAATACCATCTATTGGAAATTTGTCTGTTAGATGTGTTAAAGTTGTGAATGCTACTTTTTCCCCTCTTAATGGAGGTATTCTGCGTTTAACATTAAATAATACAGAACTCATCCCACTGGCTCTTGAGGAACAATGAACAGGAATGGGTGAAACACAATATTTGAGATGATGGCAAAAGATCCTGCAGTAAGATTGACACTAGCATGTCATGAGAAGATGAAATGAGTCTAAATCAGGTTCTTATGCTGACATAAATTAACAGATCGTTACATTCCTTACCGATTTTATTTGGCATTGTAGTACCCCCAGAGTTCTCAAAAAGGTCAGGACCAACCATTTCTTCCATGTAAAGAAAGGTTGTGAAGATATTTTAGAGTAAGGTATCATACTCCCTTCTTTCAACAGACTGATTATTGTAATGCAATCATGTTAATTATAAAAGGAACAGACCCCTGGGTGACCTGATACAGCCTTTCCTATATGATACCCTTTAGGCTTGAAAAACTTACATATGGCTGTAATTGTGAAGACTTGGGACTTTGGTAAAGATGACACAGACATGTGGGTTTATTATTAATAAGGAACGGATATGTATTTACAGGTCGCTGGCTTGGACAAGACTGTCAGGGTATTTGAATGTGATTCGTGAGTGCATACAAGCACATCCGGAAGTACACAACGGTGAATAAGTGATGTAAGTGTTGCAATGTGTAACTAGCAAGTGAACATATGTTACAGTAATACCAACTTAAGATAGAATACCTACCATAACAAATACCATTGATGGTAACTGACGTCTCAGCTATGTTTGTTGCTAGTACAACCTTCCTGGTGTTCTTGCCAACTCTTTCAAAGACCTTCATTTGATCTGCAGCTGGCAGATTACTGTACATTGGTAATACCATTAGTTTCATACCACCTCCAGACCTCTCTCTGGCATAGTCTCTGGCAAGAAAATGAAGATATTTCAATGGAGCATGAAAACAACAAATGCAGTCATATAACAGAACGGTGACTACTCCTTGAAATGTGTGTAAAACTCATCAGCCTACTACACTGTAGGCCTGACAAAAGTGTTGAAACACAAATGTTCATCTCCACCATACACAATATTTTAAGACCGTAATGCACTGACTTTCTCACTGGCCCCCTAGAGCTTGTCTGCTTTCAAGAATAAACTTGAAACCACTTTACTATGAGTAAAAATTATTTTAGTATCTTTCCTATTATATTTTGGCACTCATACCTCAATGATATGCATGAAATGTGTATCATAGCTACATAAGTTTGTCATATCACTTGGTTGTACTAGAAAGGTTGGTTTTAATACTGGATGTCGCTTTTTTGAGATAATGCTAACTTAATGGTCAGATTCTCATTTGATAATATCATTTCATATCTACATCAATCACCATATATACAAGACTGTCAAAGGAGGATTACTAGAAGTCAAATGAAGGTAATGTATAAAAAATCAAGTCTGGCCATACCCCTTATCAGTGTTTCCTCTAAGAAATAATCCACTGGGTCAATATACGCAATATAAGAAAATTGGTACACAAGAAATGTCAATTTATTGGAACTGTGCATGGGTATGGCATGTGTTATTGTTCACACTGCATCTGAAACCCTATTTTTCATTTTCCCACTAATATCAATGCGTCAAATTGACAAATCATTGCGTCCAAATCGTGTCATAGCAGCTTAGTGGAAATACTGCGCCTTATAGATATTTAATCAGGGCAGTTGGAACATTATGTCCATACCTTATACCAAATTAATACTATTTGCTAGTGCTAGGAAACTTGTTGAGTTTATCTGTAACCTCTTTAAAATTCATTCTACAAACGTTAAAACAAAATGACTCTTCTATTCTTTCTTCATTGTCAAATATGTCATGAGAAGAAACACCTCTTTGTTAAATACCCATTAACTAATGGCAGAAAATAAGCCTCTACAGGGCTAATGTCAGTATTCAGGCAAATATTTTTGAAACAAAAATGCTTTAGGCAAACGATATTAATAAAGTCCAACATACAATATACTGTGCATACGAATTTTTCATTTTGTCATTTTTACTGATCTATCATATTGTCACTTCCAATCTCTGCATCTCTTAGGGTTATTAAATAATTTAACTTACATAAGTCTTCTCAGTGCCTGCTCTACTTCGTCCTGGCCTGTAAGAAAGGCAAGCACATCTCCAGCTGGTAGTGTCTCATGGATTTTTTGCACTGTACTGACAGTTGCATCTAAATAGTTTGGCACAGGACTTGAGAAACAAAAAAGTTTAGGATTAGTAGATATAATTCCAAATATGATTGGCTGGTCAGAGAGCAAGAAGAAAACAATCATTAAAATAAGAATATATTAAGGTACAGGCTTTGAAGAAAAAGTTTTTGATAATTATGTGGCAGATAATATAAACATGGATGGTCATAAGCACAAAAAGAAAGCAACTTTTAAAATGACTGATAAGACTTCACAAATATTAACTTGGAAAAAAGGTAAAAACAAGTTAGAAATTTTATCAATAGTCTTGAGAATTATGAGAATAATTTTGAAAGTGAAAGCAGGCATACTATTAAACTTAAACAGCTAATTCAATTGCTTTCACCTTTAACAGATAGACACATCAACAGAAACTATCTATGGCTTCTCATTTCCTTGTGCAAACACTCCATGTGGAAACACTCCACATATTTGAATCTGGCCTTTTCGTTTTACATCTTGAACACTAGACTAACCAATTCTACTATACAGCAAGAAAGGTTTACATTTTAAAAAAAATCCCCCAAACTACAAAACTCCTCTGAAAGTAATATTGAAGGAAAGGAGTTCTATGGTTTCATTTGTAAGTTTGAATGCTGTCATCAACATAACACAGTTTCAACTGATAAGAGTAAAAGACATCTTACCTACTGCTATACATAATGTCTACAGGGTAGGACCTTCCTTCTACACTAAGAATAGCTGATGTGTCCAAGCTGAAATGAAAGATATAAGTTCTTTTATATCATACCAATCATTCCTATTGTATAGTCTAACATTTACCATAAATACTTGTAGGGTTGTGCTTTTAAGATACAGATAAGAAAGACAACAGTATGTCTCATTCCTGAGCTTAAAAAGAGTAACCAGCTTTTTTGAGCAGCATTATCATAAAGTATCTAGCAAGCATTTGTGTATTCATACCAGACAAACATTTTTAAGTGACATGTTTAGATTTACCTTGCAAAAAGCTAAGAAATACAGTAAATGCTACAAACTACAATGAATGTTTAGGTACAGCTAGTCCACTCTCAATGGTTTTGGAAGGACTCAAAAGAGATCATGCCATTAAAAGAAGGGTCTAAGCTCAAATCAAGTTTTGATATGGCAGAGGAGTACTTATTCTAAGCATTCTGGTGAAATTTGCATTGAAATCTGATGTGTGGTTCTAAAGATATTAGCAGCTAAAAGTTGTCACATTTTCAATACAAGGTGAACTTGAAGCAAGCACAAATGACGTCATGTCCTCACATTAATGAGCAAACAAAGCATTTGTCATCAATGTTTCCTTTAATGAAAGGGTGGTTCTAATGAACAGAAGAAGGCAGCTAAATTATCAGATCACCTTGAGTATTCTGAACCATTCTGATTTAAGACTCAATTGAACCACCAACAAGTGACTCACCTAGCAGACAGACTGACTCAGTTAACAGACTCACCTTACATCTCCTGATTCACTCTGGTCCCATGAATCAATCTAATCAACAGTGAACAAGTCACTCACTTAGCAGACAGAGTGAGTCTGAGTGACTACAGTAAGTTAACAGACTTACCTTGAGTCTTCCTATTTGTTCTGATTTTCATCATGAATGGAAAAATCACTAAAAGATGGAGCTTTTTTACACTTAGCAGACTCACCTTGGGTCTTCTGATTCATTCTGATTAAAGAATTCTCGGAATTTTTCTGCGTCAAGTGTCGCAGATGCAACCACAACCCTCAAGTCTGATCTCTTCTTCTGTATTTTCTTTAGCAGACCCATGGAAATGTCTGTGTATAGGGACCTCTCATGCGCCTCGTCCAGAACAATGACACTATCAGTGAGATAGGTAACAATTAAATGCAAGGAGGTAAACAAATCCTCATTTGGGAGAATTTGATATTAACAGTTGAACACAAAAAAAAAAAAGAAAAGGAAACTGAATAAATAATTAAATAAAACAGCAGTGTTTAAATTTAATATTCTAAGCCACAAGTGCCATCCTTTGTTTAGTCGCAGTGATGTCAGTTATTGTATCTTAGTGTAATCTATTCCAGACCCTATCTACTGCTGGCTTGACTTACAGGCTACAGCACTTAATCAATCCTCTAGTGCAATTACAGCTATCCTACAGAATGTGGTTACAACATCACAGTACTGTTGATTTCAACATTCCCATTGTTTGTCATGAGAATGGATAAAATGAACACTGATAATATAGCAAACCTGTATTTTAGCAACAGTGGATCCCTCATCAACTCCTGAACTAGATAACCATCTGTCATGAACTACAGGGACAAAAGGAGAACATGACACATTAAATTTTTGTAAGAAAATTACCTAGATGATTTCACATGCTGTAACCTCAAGTACACTGTGCATTACCATTCAGCACTAGGTCAATCATGACGTGAACTTGTCCGATACTATCTTTTGTTAACATGTTTTTTTTGCATTTACGATTGCTAAAAGGAATTGTAGGATGCAAGGAAGATGAACAAACTGCACTTGCCATACATAGTATGCAAAATACACGTAATTTTGGATAGATTATGAGACAATTTTTAATCCTAAGGAGATGTTCATACTGTTCAAGACACAAGACCAGAGGCAAGAGCACTTACCCTGAGGGCTGATCTAAAAAGGGATGATTTGAATCTTTTCTAAAATAAACACAGGTTCTTGGCATGTGTTGTAGGTATGGCAGTGTGTTTATCTGCAGGTTTTCAAAATGTGTGCATGCGCAGTCAAAATTGCAAAAACGCGTATTCTCTAGTGCCCCTAAATCAGCACACTTGTTGACCTACAGTGTCTGTGTGTGCAACCTCATCAGTACATATCTTGTGTGTTCCAATAACAATGAGCCTAACCAAATGACCAGCACATGTAATCAGTAGAGCAGAAAATTTTGAAGATTAGAGCGGAAATTTTGAAGATATCGAGGAGTGGGATTGCTAATGATGTAGGATATATTTTTATCCATGATCCTCCTCATATTTCAGGAATTCATATCTTATTCATGTTATCTGTTCTCATACTTACTACTGTAATTACAGTGGGTTGAACACAGCACTTCAAGGCTAGTGCTTAGTGCTGGCTTTAGATCTACACAATAGTTGGGAAGTAATTCTTATCGCTGTTGAATGCATATTGTTTGTAAGGGAACACATGGTCTCATATGATATGCATTCATACAGTATTTTTGAAGTAACATCAATCAAGATGGGGTTGCCTATTACTAAGTTGTGTGTATTCGGCTTACTCTGAAGTTAGTTCAACATGAGGCATCAGCCCAACAAGACATTAGTTATCAGCAATCTCATACAAAATTCATCCATACTCTTCAATGTGACATGTTACCTTGAATTCTGTAACTTAAAGGACAAAGAATAAATGTTCATCAAGCATTTTCCCACTTTTGTTGATATCCTCTGTGTTTAATGCTGTGCACTTTCCTGCTTGGACTGACATCTTTATGTCCGTCAGGCACCAACCTTACTTTAACTCTGAATGGCATGCATATATCATTATCAGCAATATCTAATGCCTTAAAGAAATAATGAACACATACTACGCTATAAAAGAGATAAGGTCTCTCTGACCTCTGACCTTGCTCATTATGACAAGAATAGTGTGACATTACATTTGAATTGTGACATCAACTCTTTGTACAAAAAGTCAGAAAGGAAAGTTAGATCTTAGTTTGTACCATATGGAGGTGGGCCAGGTGTGAAGATGCGGTCTTAGTATTAACATGTTCCACAGTGTTAACCCTAGTTGGCCTTACCATTGTTGAACTGACTTGACATGACCAGCTGCAAGCACACTTCAGATTTAGATGACAAATTAAAAAAGTAAAATCTGGTGAGTTCAATACCTTAATCCTGGTTGAATCTGGGTTGGTGCAATTCTCAAAACGAATTGCATACCCCACTTCCTGACCAAGAATAGATCCTCTCTCTTCCGCAATTCTTTGTGCTACCTGCATAAGTAACAAAGTATCAAAATAGGAATTACAGGTTTTGCTGGAAAAATTGAGGTTGAGGTTTGGTAGTGTCGTCTTCGAAGTCAGATATTAACTTTTCTATGACAGAGTACTTGAGTTGAGAAAATGTTACAAATACTTACTGGGGAAATGGCATCCCCCAAACCAGGGAGTTGCTACCAACTCCCTGCCCAAACATATTTAGCAATATCCTAGAGTTCTAAATACAGCTGATGACTGCAATTTGACTTACATTCATTCAAACAGAATAGCTTCACTTTGGTTGTCAACGAAGACTTGTACAGTCACTTGTGTTCCTAATATAGCTCACAAACAGACACTGTCTCTATATATATATGGCCTTCAGCAAACTAAACTCAGTACAGGCTAGGTACTGTGCCTGTGTCTTAGAGGTGTACTAGACAGGTGTTCTTTGTTTATATTGGAGGAGGGGCTAAAAGTAAACTTAGTAGGGACAATTTTACTGTCTGGGGTGATTAGTGAACCTTTAACGAACAAAAAAAAAATGTCCATAAAATTTGTACAGAGTTTAACCAAAACACAATACACTGACAATCCAAAATTTATGAAGAGCAACACCCTTTAAATCAGGATGTTTCCAGTCCACACAAATACAATTGTAGATTTGCACACTCTCCTCCCCCTGTAGGTTCCTATACCCATTCCAATGTGTTTAACACTGTACTCTACCTCCAATGTGGTAAAACGTTGCACTAATCTCCCAAATACATTGAAAAATATTTTGAGCAAATCAATGGCCTGATTTATTCTTAGTGCAATGTTTTTTCTGTAATTTACAGGGCATATTAATGATTCATTATTGATTAAATTTTATTATTCAAATGCAGTGATACATGACTTACAGTGACTGCTGCGACCCTCCTTGGCTGTGTTATACCAATCACAAAACCTTTATTACCCCATCCTGCTTCCAACAGATACTGAGGTACCTGAGTGCTTTTCCCGCTTCCTGTCTCTCCTACTAACACCAGGCTCTGATGCTTCTCAAGCAGATAAAGGATGTGGTTTCGGTACTAAAATGAAAATCAAAAGAAGACTTTACAGTTAGATACATAAGTTTGTGTGTCACATTGAACAGCACAAAGTATTATAGTACAAATGGACTTTTTTGTTAACTTTTGTTTTTTACCTTCAAAACTGTAGTACGTGGCAAGGCATTAGCCAGCAATTCATCTAGCCATCTTTGAAAATACACATAATAATTGTTATGCAGCTAGCTATTAAGTTTATGCTGGACGGCTTCTGAGATGCCAAGAAACTGTGATGGATAGCCTTCCAAACTAAGTATAAACGTGACACTGTTCAGTTTAGATATGAATTCAAACCTTATTGATAATACAAACCAATCTTATCCCGCTAAAATGGACAAAACATAAATATGTTGCATTGGAGGCATTCCAATTCTTTTCAAAATATATGGACGTCACCTGCAGTGCAAGAGTGATGGGGGGGGGGGTGTTTTTATACATATAAGTGAGATGTGCAATTACTGAATACCTGGCTAAGGCCCTGGAAAGTGGAAACTAATTTTGTGGTCAAATTGAGTTATATCTATCTTTTTTATTACTCAAGTCACTAAATAATTCCAGCTGGTAGAAATGCTCTCCCACCATTTAATAATTTATCAAGTTAGTACACTTTGGTACAGTATGTACTGTGCAGTAAAGGCTCAAATCATTAACTTGTTACACTAGTTCACACAAATTAAGTGATAGTTACTTGGGAAGTTGGGACAAAATAACTTAGCAAACTGCTCAAAATCTACATGCTCACTGCAAGTGAAGGAATCCCAACAAATCATTACATAATTTAGAGGACATGTTTCCACATCCAAAATTGTTCAAATATTCCAAATATGTGGCTCTGTTCACTATTAACCCTCCTCCAATATGTATGACTGTGCCTTGACCACAGTAAAGGCACTACAGTAGCTTTCTAACCCTTCACAAAAAATCTGGGAACCTCAATGCCACTGTTTTTACTATAGTAAAGAATGTACATTGAGCTCCATTCCCATGCAATCTTTTATCCAAGCGATCTGCACATGTATGTATGTCACTGACCAATCAGTGTGTCTTCAAATTAAATATTGAAGTAAGTATGCCCTCTTTTCAATTTTTTTTTCATTTCAATCAAAGAAGAGTTGCCCATCACATATTCACAGATCTTACTGCCAATGTATTTTGGATTGATAAGAGCCTGCCTTTAAAAAATGAGCTTCTATCTGTAAAACTGAAGTAACAGACTGTCTGTTTGTGGTTATTGTCAATAAGAGTTATAAAATGAAAGTTGCAAATTGCTTCTCCCATTTCCAGTTATGCCAAAATTTGTATTGAAACATCATTCTTTACAATACAGTACTGGATGACAGTACAGCATCATGTATTGCATACAGCTAAGTACTCGAGGCAACATCTCTTTCATAATGGACAGACCTGAAAGATTGGAAGCCTTTGTCTCTGCTGTTGGATTGACAGAGATTTGTAGGGGTTGTTGAAGACACTGCAACTCTCTTCAGCCTCTTTCTCGTTACTACGTTCTTCATCAAGTCCAACACCAGGAGCAGCTGTACCTGCAAAAGAGATAAATCGTGGATTTGAAAAAACATTTTACTGAGATGAAATAGGTATACAGCCTTTGACACACAGTATTTACTTCTAGAGATCAGCCAGGCCCCTAAAACAATATGCAAAGAGAATAAGACCACATACTGTATGACATGTAGCAAATCCAAAATGGAAGGAGAAAATAAAACAAAGCATAATTACACTGTAATATACATGCTAGTGCACTGGGCAAAGTGATGTGCCCAGGGTGCATTCCATGTGCATCCTACACTCAAGTTATAGGTTTCAGCTTTGCTACCATGTCACAAGCTGACAAATCCCAGATGTAATTCATAGTGCATTATAAACTGCATCGCCAACAGTACGGTAGCTATTCATCCATACAGTATGTGGTGGTCACAATGCAAAGTACTTAACTTTGTACCAAAAACCTGTACCATTCTTTCCTATCATGCAGGACATAATCATACTTGCCCAAGATGAAAGGTGTACAAAAGTGGAAAGATATTTATGGGAGAAAATTTCCTATCGTGATTCTGACTTAGGACTAGTTTGCAGTACAGAAGTTATTTAGACTGGGGGTATTTAGGTGTATACTGTACATGTTACAGTATTAGGTTCTATAATATGCTTACTGACACAACTCCCTATGCCACTGTGCCAGCAGAGACTTTTTTTTTTTTTATAAATGCTGATCTTCTGAAATTTGGGCATGAATATATAATGGTGGCACCAAGGGGAACATGTGCCCCAAAGAGTTGGTTGTGCCCCCCTCAACCGTGTGACCCAAATAAGATTATGACTATTAAATAATTATGCACAAACACACCATTTATACTGCAATTTGGACTTGAGGACCTTCTGTCACTTTTTCAGTCAATCTGGGGGGAAAATTGCACAATACGTTATCAGAACTAACTTTTTGAGCTAAAACTTAGAGGTAGCCAGACAAGAGCTATATTTAAGTGGAGTGTAATGTGCATTGGCCATGTAACATAATATGCACAGCCCTGTTTGAGGGATCATGAGTAAGTCACTGCAGGGCCTAGGTCTACTTCTTTGAACATATTTACAGTACAGGGGGTATCATAAGTACTGTAAATCAATTAAACAAATATTTTGATGATAATATAAAAAACTCATGATGTAAAATGAATGAAACTTTCCAGGTACATTTTCTAATGTGTCTTCCTTATTCTGCTTTATTTTGGTTTTGTTTGGAATGAGCAATCCTAGAAAATCAGTTTGTAATTGAAGGTTGGCAGTATACAACACAATGTTTATGATGGAACCTTGAGTCAATCACTTCAGAAAGAGAGCAGCCTAAATACTGTTAATTACCAAAGTCAAAAATAATAACATTGTCAAACATTTGAAAATGTGTTTTCATTTCTGTTAAAATTTTGTGTGAAAGTTTCACCCAAGATATTCTTGTCACCAGTTCTGGTAACATTTGTATGATTCTCATCCATAGGTTATTCTGATGCCAAAACATTAAAGACAGATAGTTATTACCCCAAGTACAGTATGACTTTTACTTGGGCATTAGCATATAAGTCTCAGTTGGTGACTGCTCTATGACTGACATCAGAGTTACAAAATTCAAAAGATGCAGAGTAGCTCATAGTAATACATTTACAAAGCATGCACAGAGAGTATTCTGAACTTCTGATTACACATTAGGGTCTTGTGTGCTCACCAGGATACCACCTAAAGCAATCAACTAGGTTTGTGTCTGCAGAGGGAGAAGCTAAAGACAGTTGTGGGCAGGGCTAAAAGTATTAGTTGGGAGAAATGGAACTGTCTGGGATGACTTATCTGTCTTTAAAACTTGGCTGTACGGAAACTGTTTCCTTTGAAAATGAAAAACAGCACAGCAATATTTGTTTGTTTTTGATGTTCTTTGAAGAATATGTGATGCAGGTCATGCTATGTTTGAATCATATTGCCCCTACATGCTATACTAGCATTTAAAATGCAGCAATCAACTCAAGATACCAGGGTTTCTGCCAAAGGGGGGAAAGGGGGGATCTGTCCCCCCCCCTTTCCAGAAGAAGGTGGGTAAAATCCCCCCCTTTTCATTTCCATAAAAATTAAAAAAATTGTCCATATCTTGGTTTCTTACTTAAGAAGAGGACACCTTTACAGCAATGTTTGGACTTTCATAAGTAAATGGCCTTTAAAACCCTTCAAAATGCACCTTATAGGGGTCTTGAAGCAAGCTTTTGTCCCCCTGAACCCACGTGTAACTTTAGCCAGCGACAGCATCAATTTGGACTAGGGGTTTAGGAGCAATTAATCCCCCCCCTTTTTTGCATTTCTGGCGGAATCCCTGGATACCCCTGCTAGGTATAATAAAGGCACCCAAATTGATTCAGCCCCAAATTGAGGCACCTTTGTATACAAATCCCTCCCTCACAAACCAGAAATATGATGCAAATTAACCAAAATATATGATACAGTATGAAATCAGAATTACGTATCCTACAATTTGAGATCAATTTCAAGCATTTTGATATCAACTTAATAAGTCATTTTGGAAGGTTTTCAGAACTCTTTCTTGGCAACAGAAGTGAAATTCATAATTGAACATGGAACACAATCAAAATAGTTCATATGACCTCATTTGATGTCTGCCACGATTTGTTACAACAGTGTTTGTTGTATAAAGTATTTGCTGCAAATACGATGCACACCATAGGCAACAATACCACAAAAATTAACTTTAAAATTTGTACCAACCTTAGGTCACTTTTTGAGGGAACACTGCAAGTACAGTAAGCATTTTCCTCCACTGAGGCATGTTTTCACACTTTTTTACTGAAATGGTGATGCATTTTGTCATTTTTTAGACAAAAAAAGCTTTGATCTGTTTATGCTGATGATTTGTAGTTTTATAAGAATTTCACTGTTCCTGTGGCCTTTATTCAAAAAATTAGATTTGCCTAAATTTGGTTTTATGTGCAAAGTTCAGTTTTTTTCATCTGCTCAAACTTTTGTTTGAAACCAAAAAGCTGCCTACCTACATCTTTATTGTGATGAACAACCAGTTCACTTGGAGGACCTTATATGAAAACACATCATACAATGTTGACTGACGCCTGCAGAGGCCAAAACACAGGGTGCATCAATTTAGGGTACTTTCATAATTTGCTAAAACAGAAATCCATGGGTTGAATTTTGGCTAAGTTTGTGTTGTTTTTCACATGGGGTAATAAATCACACAGCAAAATATTGTTTGGGTGATACAGCATGACCAAAAAAAAAAAAAGCATCCGGGTGGGTATTTAATGATTTTCCTGAAAAAATATTGGCAGTCAAATCCTTAAAGGCTCTCTAATCTCACCTGAGAGAGTATCAATTTTGCCTACTAAGTTTCCTTCTAGCCCCACCTACAATTTAAACCAAACCACCTCTCTAGTACACCTTCAAGATAGAGCCACATTGGCCTGCACTGCATTTAAATTGTCACATGATGTGTGTGAACTTGATTGTGAACACAACTGACTGTACAAGTCATTGTTGACCAACCTGAGTGGAGCAATATTGTCAAAGTGCAATAATCAACTGTATTTAGATCTCTAGGGGTATTCCTAAATACCTGTATATTTGGCCAGGGAATTGCTAGCAACTCCCTGGTTTGGGGGGATGCCATATCACCTTTAAGTGCACCAATTTCAGGCCCAACATGCTATAGTACTACCAACATTACTAGCCTATAATAGTACTTGCACTTTGCAGTAACATTTTCCAATGTGTCCTCCTAATTGTGCTATATTTTAGTGTTGTCTGGATTGAGTAATCACTAGCAAATGAATTTAAAACTGTAGGTGGCAGTGCAAAACACTATGTTTATGAAGGAATTTTGAGTTAATCACTAAGTTACAGACAAAGAGCAGAAAAAATGCTATTAATTACCGCATTTAAGAATAGTAATGTTAATAAACAATGAGAATATTGTCTTTTCTATCAAAATGTTTGAAGCCACTGGAGGCTTCATCAAAGACACTTTGGTCATCATTTTTGGAAACATTTGCAAATTTCTAGGCCTTAGTTCACTCTAATGCCGAAACTTGAAAATTTGGCTGTGAGCAATATTTTGCTTTGGTAAGGCAAATACCTGTTTTTGATGTTGCTTGAAGAAAATGCATTGTAGGTCATGCTTCATTGGAATCACATCACACCTTCATGCTGTACTAGCATTTAGAATGCAGTGACTCATGATTACCTACTACAGTATTTACTAGGCATCGGTCCACATTGGAAAACTTTAGATGTGAATGGGGGATTGTAAAAATGGCCAAGAGAATTGCGTGGCCAATACTATCAGCGGAGTGCCACCATCGGTTCGTGTGTATTATACCAAGGAAATTTTGGCCAAAACTACCTCCTACATATCAAGACATCACCTTTCCCAGGCACTGTGCTTACCTCTTGAGCCCTCTGTACAAATATAGCATCCAACCTACATATGTACAGCCCTACAAAGCTGCCAGTGGTAAAAATCAATGCTTCTACTGTTGTACAAGCTATGCAATACACACACTCATAGTCCAAGTCTCGTACCTCACCACTGCACGACACTTTCTTAAATTGCTGATGTACCTGCGTACATGGATAGACAAGGAGGTGGGGCAACTGCATGGTATGCACAGTAGCAGATGTTGGTTCAGGAAGGCATCAGAGTGGCTGGAGCAAACAGAGTCTGCTCCGCTTGGTACTGTACTGCATGTAGCAGGTGTTGGTTTGGGAAGGCATCAGAGTGACCGGAACAAATATCTGAGTACATTCCATGGGGAAGGCAACTGCTGACATACCTATGTACATGGATACACGTAGTCAATGTTCATACCTCCTATGCAGTAGCAATAAGTACCAGTGTGGACAGTACTGTATGTGTCTCGCGAACAATGGTAGGGCAAATACAGTTCAACTGCAGGGGATCCAGAATGTGCAGAGTTAAAATTTCTCTGCGGTACAGTTTCAAGACTTCTGGGTAACTTTTGTGCGGTTGAATTGCGAATGTGTCATCAAACTTGGGTGGACGCTGCCAATAACTTAAGTTTGTGTGGCTGCAGTCGTCAGTTGTTAAACTTGCATAGCTGGCACTTCGAGATTCATATAACTGAGTGGGGGATTTATCCCCCATGCACAGCAAACTTTCCAATCTGGGCCTAGGGTACTGCACTTAGCCCTAGTTCTCACGTACACTTTGTTCCCTGAACTGGGGCTAGGCTATGCATATCACCGTTTAAAGTATTTCCCTTTTGTGCGGTTGAATTGCGAATGTGTCATCAAACTTGGGTGGACGCTGCCAATAACTTAAGTTTGTGTGGCAGCAGTCGTCAGTTGTTAAACTTGCATAGCTGGCACTTCTAGATTCATATAACTGAGTGGGGGATTTATCCCCCATGCACAGCAAACTTTCCAATCTGGGCCTAGGGTACTGCACTTAGCCCTAGTTCTCACGTACACTTTGTTCCCTGAACTAGGGCTAGGCTATGCATATCACCGTTTAAAGTATTTCCCTTGTGTTACTGTGAGAGTATAAATGCACTTATCAACTGAATGGTGCATCCCACTACCAGAAATGGTCAGTCACTGTCCACAACAGTGTTGACAAAATTTGTACAATGACGTACAGCCAGTCACTTCTGTGATTGACAACTTAATGTAAAATGACTCACACCTCAGTCACAAAAAGATGCACAATTTGTAATTTTGACTGACATGTGGGTCATCATATATTGACTGAAAACTTGAGAATGGCAATTGATATCTCTGTACAAAGTGTAGCAATTGACTCACAATGATCCATCCCTTGGTCACAACAGTGACTGACAATTGAGGTAATGTGACTCACCCCTCAGTCATGCTGGTGGCTGACAATAGTGGTTCAATGATGGACATGTGTCACACTGTCATTGGTCAATGACCCACATTTGACTGACAATGCTGGGAGTAGTGGGGAGTGCCACTCAATTGATAAATGCATAACATCATCTGCACATGTATGTTGCTGCAATGATTGTTGCTATGTATGTGTATGTGTATCTGTATGAACGTAACCATACTCTAGCTATGGACTATTGTAAGACGAGTCAAAATTTAAGTTAATTTTCACATTTTCAAGCTCTTTTCAGCAAAGAAGAGCAAGTTACAATTTTATCTTTACCAGAAAATGAAGTTGTTTTGCCAATCATTTATTCACTTAATTACCATTTTATCGACTTTTAATGTTAATATCAAGCTAATTGTGTATGGTGTTACTGGCTAGGCTGCGATGTATTGCATTGGACCTAATCCTATCCTAACGATGCATTAGGCAATTATTGCTACCAGCTTAGGCCTAGGCCTATGCATATATATAGCCTAACCTAACGCTAAGTTAAGGCTTACCTTACAAGTTACGGTACTTTGCTGTCAGTTGTATGTTTATATCGTAGCCTATTAAAGCAATACCCAATCTATTTTTACTAGCCAACATTCCTAACCATTTCAATCAACTTATCTCTCTCGTCGATATTCTGGAACGCTCGTACTTTAGTTACAAACAAGCATTTACTACATGTATAGGTCTAAATCATTATTGCTTTCTGCTAGTCTTAATGCATAATGTTACTTGTTGCATGTACGGTCGCGAACTTTCGTACGTTTCGTGGGTTCACTGTACTACTTTTACTACGTTTCTTCTTTAGCTAGCTGAGCGCGCCATAGATGTACATATTCGTGCGTACATAACGAGGAAATCTCTCTGTGACGTAATGCTGAGTAAGGCAACACGTATATGTATACGTCACAGAGGATTCCCCTCTTCAAGTTTGTTTACATTGTGCGTCCAGACGCAGTAATTTTTGTTAGTCATTGAATATTTGAATTATTTTCATGTTTTGAACTGAGTTGCGTAAAATGAGAAGAGAGAGGATTCGGAGACTGGGTGCCGAAGGAAACGGACGTCCGTGTGGTGTGATTGAGATCGAGTGCGAGTGATTATTAATGCTGAGAGCTAAGTTATTTCACAATTTACTGTCATTTTATTATCTTCATTGATTGCCTTTATACTTAATGATTGATTCCTGTTTTTGTTGAAATATCTAGGCTTGGATCAAATTGTAAGGGTCGGGCATGGGATATTAAATTGGAAATCTGTTAAAATAGCCTAGATCGTCTGTCATTATTTTGGTCCCCTTTGAATCTCCATATTCTAAGGCAGGACGTTCCAGCTCTTTGCCAGTTCAACCAGCCCTCTCTTTTAAGTAAAAAATATCCCTCCATCTCATATTTTTACACTATGTCACAATTGAACAGCAATGCGTTGTTTAGCATACAATAGTGTCAACTCCCTAGTAACAAGATTAGCAGCTTGAGAGAATGTTTAAAAAACAAAACTGGATCGTTTGTGTACATCAAAACTTTTGGACGCTATTTGCACAGCGCAAGTAGGCTTTCTTAGAATAAAGGGTCTTAAACATATTACTGATCCGTAGAGATCAATTACCTAGGAGTAGGCCTAGGCCTATGTGAATTTGACAAAGATTGAGACCAGTCCAAATTTTTGAAGGTGTGGTAGCCCAGTTTTGCAAATGGCGATATTGCTGACATATGGGAAGCCCCACAGTGCCCCAAATACGAAGTTAAGTCAGTCAGCAGACTGCAGACCAGACCTGGGCTAGGCCTAGGCCAGTTATGTACAGTAGGCTTCTGACAGTACTGCACATACAGCATCAACAGTCCAAAACAAACATAGACCCAAGAAAGGCATCGAAACCTGCGTTATACAGCATCTCCAAGTCCAAGTCGTATTTTACTATCTTTAATAGGGCTCTCCAATTTCAATATCTTGATCTAGATTTACTTTTCGCACATCTAGTGCTCACGCTACCACATACGATTTCGCAGACCTAGACCTTCACAAAAGAGGCTACGGAATAAGACAGTCTGCAGTGTTACATTTTGAGTTAGGTAAGCAGAGGCCTAACTGGTAATAATTGAAAGTTTTCGATATATTACCTGGCTTCCAAAATTTTGGCACAAAGGGGTTGGTCATGTTGTCATATAAAATGATGGATGACACATATTTTCGTTTCCGTTGTGGAGGCTGCTGCCGTGCTGGTTGCTCACCTGGACAGCTGAGCCTTGATACGGGTAGCGCAATGTTTGGGTTCGGTCAGAACATAGAGCCGCACACCACCATTAGAGTAATGTTCTTGAGCGTCAAAGAAGTTTATCAAAAAAGTAGTACTTTTAACAGCTAGTGGCGCAGCTAGGATTTTTTGTACTTTTAACAGCTAGTGGCGCAGCTAGGATTTTTTGTTTGGGGGGCTCGGGGAGGGGGATGGAGATTTTTGTGGGGGCTCCCGTTTACTATCTAAGCGGAGCGCCACCATGAGTTGGCGCTGAGCGTAACAAGAAAATTTGAGCTTTTAATACATCCCAGATAGCTTGAAATGGCACCTGCCAGGCTTGATAGCAGCCATCAAAAAGTGCAATTTTTGTGAACAAAATGTAAAGTTTGATTTAATTTTAATACACATTTCTGTGAGGACGTATTAGCTCAGCTGGTCGGACTTTTGGTCCAAGGATTGCAAGTTTGAATCCCATACCCAGGATTTCTCTCACGGGGGATGGGGGTGCAGTGTGTTGTGTGATATCGCCGGCCTGGGGGAGGGGTCTAAGGGAAATTTTTGAAAAATTAGGTGTGCTTATGCAATCTGGTGCCACATATGCTACCTTTTGAAGTAAAATTTGTGTTAAAAAATTTACTTATTTTTAGGAACTAAAAAATCGGCATCAGTGAGGGGGAACATGGCCCAATGGCCACCCCCAGGCCTGTGTACGCCACTGCGTTTACTATCAAAGCGGAGCGCCAACATAGGTTGGCGCGAAGCGTTCCAAGAAAATTTGAGGTTTTAATACATTCCAGATGGCCGGAAATGTTTCTTGCCAGGCTTGATAGCCGCCCCAGCTGACGCGCACTGTCTCGTAAGGTATTTTTCGATTGGCTGATGGTATTGTATCGTATCGATTGTATCCTTTGTTAAGGTGAGGGACTAGTTAGGGATTAGGCTTACCATTAGCCAGTCATTAAATTCTTCTTAGACAGTGCGCATTGCCCGGCCCATCAAGATGTACATTTTTTGTGAAAATGTGTAAACTTTGATTTGATTTTATTCTCAAACATATTTCTGTGAGGACAGGTTAGCTCAGCTGGCCGGACTTGGATTGCAAGTTTGAATCCCGTTTACCATCTGCGGAGCGCCAACGTAGGTTGGCGCGGAGCGTTCCAAAAATATTTGAGATTTTAATACATCCCAGGTCTCCGAAAATGGCACTTGCTTGATAGCAGCCATCAAGATGTGCAAATTTGGTGGAAAAATGTAAACTTTGATTTCATTTTATTCTCAAACACATTGAGTTTGTCACAATCAATCCGAATCTATTCAAAATTATTCAGAGTGGGTGATTTTGTTGCCCACATCGAAAGTGTGTGTGTGTGTGTGGGGGGGGGGGGGCTCTAGGGGGAATAGGCGATTTTGTGGGGGGTGGGGGCTCGCGCCCCCAAGCCCTCCCCCGTAGCTGCGCTACTGACTTTTAACTCCGGCTTAGACCATATTTTGTCATGATAAAGTGCCCAGTGGGTAATAAAACTCCGTGAATCTCAAAGAGATCTTGTCAAAGTGTGGATGTTGAAAATATGGGGTGGATTGAAGGTGATTTAGACGGTTTTTAAAATTCATATCAAAAAGTGACATTTCCTGTTATGTTGAAGAGAACTAGGGGTGGATGTACCCTATAAAAACTTCAACTCCTTCTAGCTCAAAATCTAAACCTTCATGGTATAGTAATTTTGTAGTGCCATGATTGGCAAACTTCTCAGCTTTCATGTGAGGGGGTAGCTCGAAATAGCTGTGTTCTTTTGCAAGGCTGCAGGGGTCTCGAAACAAAGCTAATTAAGTGTGAAAGTCAATGGGGAAGTTATTAGGGGTGTGAGGCTTATATCCTTCAGCGATGCAAAATGGCATTTTGAGTAAGGTAGAAAAGCAGGAAACATAAGCTCTCGGCGCTCAAAATCTCAACGTTGATGGTATACAGATTTAAAATCATTGTGAAAGGCCTACCCGTGAGCTTTCATATGAAGGGTAGCTTAATTGTGCCCGTTGAAAACTTCTACAAGTGTCCAGAGACCACAAAGCGGACCAAAATTAGTTTGTAAGTCAATGCATTAATTGAAGAATTTCCTCCGCGCCAAAATATTGACTGACAAAATTAGTCCCTAACATTTTTGTAGGGTGCAGTGTATACCACGTTGTTGAAGGGATCAGCTCAACCTATGATGTGATGTTGTAGCAAATAAATTCAAGCACTCCTCACGCAAAATTGGTGAAAACTGAAGGTATTTTATGCAACGTTTTTACTTATATCCTTTCGCTATGGAAAAATGCATTTGATCAGTGAAGTGTCAAACGGTAACACACTATCCTTTTTATCGACGCTCTCGATGCTCAAAATTCCAATGGTCACGATATTACACACATTTGAAAACAGAATATTGAAGAGTGGTGTGGAGAATATTCAACCGGGGCGCCCCAACGCTCCTCCCACCTCCCCTCCTCCTCTTTCTCTTGATTCGCACTGGAATGCAAAAACTTTCGTCCGGTGAAAGCTACCAATCACAGAACAACCAAGCTGACCGTCAGTAAATATTTAATTCACCATATCATGACGGTGAAGTTTTTAGAAAGAAGTCTTAGCATTTATTTAAACATCAGAAAGCGCTTGTACCAGCAATCATTCTTCCACTGATTTGCATACATTTTGGGCCGTTTCAAGGCCTTTGAAAAGTTGTAGCACAAATAAGTAAAATGTTTGAGGATTTGTGCTCTTCAGACCAAGGAAAGTCAGGAAGGCTGATCGTCGTCTGGAAAGTGGTACGTGACATCAGATGGGGGTAGGCGGACATGTTCCTTGTCAAGGAGGATCCCCACGGTCGGGAAAATTTTCAAATATAGTCGCGAAAAACGATAAAATATGAAGTAGATCCCAACAGCTATTGGCCTCTGTGATTTACTCGATGTTTTGATTCAAATCAGAGTCCTGCAATAAATCCCCCAAATTTTCCAATTCGACGAATAAAAACCCCAAAAGCACGCGAAAATTTGAATTTGCTGTTGACAACCTTTCGGCAACCGCGTCGTCCTTGTCACGGGTTCAGGCTGCAGTCCCACGAAGGGAAGCTTGGACCCCTGTTGAGCAAATTCTGGCGCTTCGTACCCCAGCGTCGGGATTACACATTTTATCGTACTTACTGTCCTGACTACATGTTTTCCAAAGAAATTGGAAAATTCTGCGAAAGAAGACCACGACATCCTGGGCATCCGCTGTTGCTGCCCCTCCCCGCCCCAGCACCCGTCATCTATACAGCAAACTACGAAACATTTACAGACCATATTATAAATATTAAAAGGAACTTGAAATTGTATGGCATTCCAGGATATTGAAACAACATCACTTGCGGTGTTCAGGGGCGTAGATTTCTTTTCAACTTTGGGGGGATGGGGTGAAATATCGCAAATGTGGAAAATGTGCACGCGAAGAGTGCACGGCGAGCGCGAAGCGCGAGCCCATGACGGGTGGGGTCCAGGGGCAAAGCCCCGGTGGGGGTCCAGGGGGAGAAGCCCCCGGAAGCTCCTGGGTTTTAATGTCTCAGAAGTGCCAGGAAGACTGTTTTAAGGGGTTATTTTCAGTGGTATGTTCTTTGGTAGGCTATGCATGCATTTAGGAAATAGCCTACTATTTTGAGCACAAAACTCGTTGATAAGCTGCACTGAAATGAAATTGTACAAGAACAACAATGTCCTGTTAAGCTTAAAAAGGCAGGAATCAACATATAGGGTCATACCAGACAACTGGATTTTGAATTTGGAGATCATTGCAAGACCTGCAAGTTGGCTTGAGATCAGTGGCGTCGCCAGATTTTTTGTGATTGGGGGCCCATAGATGATGTAATAATACCTCAGTTCCCCCAAGTCTGCTAAAATTACACCTTTATTTTTCATGCGTTCCTCCATTTGCATGCAGCAGTTTTGATCTTTCGTTTGTCACTACATAAAGGTGTCGTCCTGGGGAAGGGGTTTCCCCTCCCCTTTAAGATTTTTTTTATTAATTTAAGGTCTTTTAGATGCAAAATGGTGCTATCTTTGGGATGTTTTTGGAACTGATCATATATGGCCGGAAAATGTCCATAATTTAGTGAATGTTAATTTTTGGTTAGGTACAAGAGGAGAATATGTTGTCTATTAAGAGACAGAAACGTTGTCAACAAATATCCTGAAGCCCCTCCCTTCTGTCTATTTTACTGCCTTCTATTTCGGGAAAGTTTTTACACAAAAATATGTGCGTGGAGTCCACAGAAACATTCTTGAGTTATTACGAAATATGTCCTTTCCTTCATTGTGCATTATGAAAAGGCATCTAAGGCTAGCAGATACCTGAATTGGACCTCCTGAATGCTCTGCATTAATCATATTAATTTTTTTTGGGGGGGGGGGGCAATTAAATAATGCGTATACTACCTGACATCCAAATGATAATATAGAGTACGACGCCGAACACTTTACAACTATCGTATTTTTACTACTTTTGAACTAAAATCCGGACGAACAGCTGCCAGCAATGAAAAATGAGAGGGAGGGAGAGTATAGGTGCAGGGAGGTGATATTAGACCTCCCTGACAGGTGTAGTAAAAGGGGTGAAGGACTGATAAGAGCGTTACAGAGTGCTGTTTTCGTCATAAGTGTATTAACAATCACCATCTATACCGATAATGGCTCAGCGCGAACTGGCGAAGCTCTGGTAAAATTTTTTGAAAAATGTATAACGGCAGATACGTACTTCCAACCTTCTACATCATGCTATATATTAGATTGAAAGATCCCATGCATATTGGTGCGAGGTCCCCCACAGATGTTTGGAGATGTATATCTGTTCTTCGGAAAGTGTCGTGATCAGAACAGTTTCGTGTATTATTACCTTAATAATGGTCATGACATGGAGTGTAAACAGTCACGAATAATATTCCCATTACAAAACCTGCATTCAGACTCTACATCGAGACACTTTCAATTGCCCAACAAACCTACATGCCACTGCCATAAGCCAGTCTTTTACCTATTAATTCGTAAACTTTCAACATTTTGCTGCTGTGCTTCTCCAAAAGTTGCTATCGGAAGATATTGATAATATGAGTAACACTGACGTAAGGTTGGAAGCGCGCGGAGCGCGCGAAAATTTTGATAGATTGCCAACGATTTGCTAAAATTCTGATAGTTTGAGAAACATTTGTCATAGAAACTGAAGTGAAGCGAGATTGAAAAAAATTCTTACGAAAATGAAGAATAAAATATACTTTCCATCATACACGTATCTGTAGACTGAAACATTGGGGGGGGGGGATGATTACATGGGCCATCCCCCCTAGTCAAATGTTGGGGGGATATATCCCCCCATCCCCCGGGATTTACGCCCATGGCGGTGTTTAATTCAGAAAATATAAAGTACGGTGCTAAGACATAAGAATACGGGTGAAAAGGGTTGTTCGATCCAGCTTTCCCAACCCCGCCCTCCACATATAACTACAATAATGACAGAGCTCTCAGCGACTAATGTCGCCGAGAGCTCTGTCATTATTGATACCAAATTTGCCTACCTTCCCAAAGTAACTCTTGTTTTTAGAAAAAAAGCTACTCTGGTTGAATATTCATAAATTATCGACTTCAAAATACTTTTTTCTTTTACAAGTATCGAGTAATCCTCTTAGGGGTTAGGTGTAAGCTTCTGCTAACAATAGGTGACCATTGTCCTTGTTTGATGGTGAGCTGATTTGTCAAAGAAAGCCAGTGGGTCCTGAAACTTGACCAAGTCTCTCTTCGCGTTTTTCCTACCATCTCGATTACACAACTGGTTCGAGGGGAGTCCCCGCGGGGGATATATTTCCCTAAGAATTAAACACCTTGGAAAATATTTTCGGGGGACAGTATAGAGCATGTTCCTGAAATGATGTGTTCAATTTGTGATGTGTATGCAGTAGGATTAGGAAAGGTGTTGAAGTACTCATCTGACAAAAATGAATAGAACTGAAGGTATTTCAGGTACCTTTTTGCAATATAGGCTTCACACCCCCATTAGAGTAATGTTCTTGAGCGTCAAATATACTCCGTTAAAAAAGTAGTACTTTTAACTCCAGTTTAGACCATATTTTGTCATGATAACTTACCCAGTGAGTAATAAAACTCCATGAATCTCAAAGAAAAGGTGTCAAAGTGTAGATGTTGAAAACTTGGGGTGGACTGGAGGTGATTTAGACTGTTTTTAAAATTCATATCAAAAAGTGACATTTCCTGTTATGTTGAAGAGAACTAGGGGTGGGTGTACCCTATAAAAACTTCAACTCCTTCTAGCTCAAGATCTGAACGGTCATGGTATAGAAATTTTGTAGTGCCATGATTGGCAAACTTCTCAGCTTTCATGTGAAGGGTAGCTCAAAATAGCTGTGAACTTTGACTGAAACAAAGCTAATTAAGTGAGTAAGTCGATGGGGAAATTATTAGGGGTGTGAGGCCTAGAGTAGGATATTGGAATCCTACTCTATGGGTTAAAAGCACCGTTCGAACTCGAATGCTCGAATGGTGTAAAAGTGCGCCCCCATTCACTAAAACATAGCCCAAGTGACCATCACCCCCGTAACTCATCATCCAGGATATACATTCAGAAACCCTTTTTATTATTATAGGGCCATCCCCTGTCCTCCTCCTCGTCGTGCAAATTATGGAAACCCTTGCACCAGTAGTTTTTGAACCATAAGAAACGTAAAGAACAAAGTGTAATATTATGCAGTATTTCATTCTCGTTGGGTTTAGGCACATAGTTCCTCATATAACAAAGCTGAAGTACGCAAAATTTGACCAGCCTTCATCTGTTCATTGTTATGATGAACTTTTGAAAGAAACAGTGACTCTGACTGTTGCATAATACTTTTTATTAATATTTCACAGAAATCGTTCTGAATTTTCTATGTTACCCTTATACCACTCCATACACATTAACTATACATCTATCATGAATATGCAGCGCAGGTTAATACGAGCAACTGAAAAAGGCTGGAGGGAAAATAGTAACATTAAAAGTCGATCTATAGCCAAATCTTTATTAATAAAGATGTACGCGGCAAGACATTTGACGATTTCTTGTATTTTTTCGTATGTGAAAATTTATACGTCACTGTCAGTAGGTTTTTCACAACTTAGCAAAAGAGATGTTCAGTTGTTCGCCTGAAGTAGGAGACAGACTGCTGGACTTTACTAGAAAGTGTGTAGAAAGTGAGTGGAGTTTGGTTGTAGTTACCTCGACATGAAAGATGTAGGAAGCTGTTTTGGAAGGCGTGTCTGGGGGGAGGGGGGAGGGGGAGGCTGAATGGTTCCGACCGCTATCCTGGGAAATGTTCAATTGGTTTTCCTCCTTAGGATATTTTTTTGAATATTTGTACGTCCATAGATGCAACTTGATCCTACATTGTGTGTAGTTTTGGAAGATGATTTATTGTAAACGTTTGTTGCATTATTGACAAAGTTTGATATATTTCACAGAGAGAGCAAACAACTTGGGGTTTCGTCCTTGAAAAGCAAAGGTGGAAACATACTTTTCCCATGCAGGATCATTAATAATGAAATAAGATTGAAAAAATGGTTCTTCGGTTAGTACTGACGTAAAAGAAAGTGAATTTGGAAGTGAATTTGGAAGTGGCATACCATTTCTCCTTTCTTCATTTGAAACAAACATAATTTCTCCTTGCTAGAATCTGATTTTAGGGTAGTCGGAGAGGGCGGGGTGGCGTGCACTCTCCCAATTATTTTCAGTCTGACGCTTTTCTTCAAAATATTATCGTGAGAACGGCCAAAATTACTTTAGAAAATGTCAAATTCCAAGAACTAGAGGGTATTAGTACCCACTCTAATCTTTGTAGCCTTCCGACTGCCCCAGGCTAGATTTAAACATAAACCATAGGTTCCTTCACACATGTATCTAAAGTAATAATACCTTGTCTTAAAGCTTCTCGGAAAATACGTTGTCGAAGATTGACAGAGCCCTGAAGAGGGTGTTTGGTACGGGATAGGGGTTCAAGACAATACAGGGGACCCTGCTGACCAAAATGAGAAAGGAGACATGAAAGTGAGCTAGATAGAGGGTGGAGGCGCCCCTAGGAATGTCTTGCCTCCCCCAAACTTTTTTAAGATCATAAATTACTATACTGACTAATACATCTTAACATAACTCGCCCCTAAACATCTTGCTCACTTGGAAGGTTTTCAGTCCCTTCAGGAACTTGTTTAATTTTGGAGCTAATTAAGAAACCACTTTAATACAAAATATCGACGTGAAATGACTATTCAGGGTGTCGTCTTAAAAACACTTGCTGGATGCTGGCTAACCAGATTACAATAGGAATCGGTATTAAATCTGGAAGACATACCGGGTGGGAATGATGGGCGGTTTTGGTTTGTACAGGGCTCTACGTTGCTTTTCGGGCAAAAATTGAAAGAAAATTATAATAAACAGTATTTTTAGCTTCGTAGTTGAGTCTCCAATTTCCTGGTTTTACTCCGTCATTCTAACAAATTTGGCAAAAGGATTGGGAGGGCATTGGCGGATCGGGGGGGGGACAACTAGGGTTAACTGCCCCCCTATGACCAGTCTAGCGCCCCTCAATACAAGAAAAATGCGCCCCCTGCATCCTAAAAGTTAAGTAAAAACTGCCCGAAAAGTTAAAAAAAAAAAAAAAAAAAAAAGGTCCCCAGAATTTCGAACCGTATAGCTATAACTATGGCAATGGGAGTTGGTCTCCGAAATGTAGTCGGTCACATTCAAGAGTATGCGGCCCCTGTATGATGTTGGCGCCCCCCTTTTCAAACTGCCCCCCCTTCAGCTAGGGGCTGGATCCGCCCTTGCTATGCCGACTACATGTTTACCGAAGAAATTGGAAAATTTTGCGACCGGCAAGACCACGGCTTCCTGAGCTTTACCCCGCCCGTCCCTCCCCCACCCCTATTGATGCCATTTATAGTGCAGGCTACTAAGAAACATTAATTACATGCCATGCTATAAACATCAATAGCGTAATATTCAAGGATTTTGAAACCAAATCTGGGGGCGTGTTTCAGGCAATTAATTAAAGTACGGTACCAATATTTAAGTATGCAGGTGAAAAGGGTGCTCGCTCCAGCTCCCGACCCCCCTTACATCCGGCACTTCTACTTGTATATCACACAACGTGACACTATAGACTACTAATATTAATTATAGTGCAATGGAGTATCAGCATTGTTGTGGCTTAGTTGGTTTGGCGCTCGACTACAGTGCTACAGTACTACAGTAAGCCACATTACTACATTACCACATTACTACAGTAAGCGCCACGAACTTAGCAAATTCTGGGGTATTTTTGACCAAGGGGAATCCCCGATTATTCTTTTACGCCACGATGGGGGCAATTATACTTATGTATTTGACTGGTAATTTGGTTTGCTATGGTTTCTCATAACTTTTACTAATGAGTCTTTCTGGCTACAAATTCCAAAGGTGCTTTGTTTGTACATTGTTTATATGAGTTCACTAACCAAAAGGAGTACGGTTTAAGTTCGTGTCCTATGTGAAATTCTAATTTGGGTCCTTATGAGTTTGTATGTATTTGTTTGTATGTATTTTTGGGCCAATCCTTACACCATAGTTACTCAAGTGCGTTTATCAAGGAATCAAATGAATCAGTGTTTTATCAATTAAATAAAATTGTTATTATTGTAAATATTGTACATATTGCCTGAGTTTTTATGGGTGAACCAGTGGGTTCGCCTATCAATAAAAGAAAAAAAAATGGCGCTCGACTACGACTGTTGTGAGTTCAAGTCCTCCCGGAGACTGGGCAGTTTGCCCTTTTTCGTTTTGCGGTTTTAATGCTGTGGAACTGTCGACTTTTACAGTTGTTTTTCTCTTTCATATCTTCCTTTTTGTAGCTTTTATCGACTTCTCTTCGTCCCCACTTTTTCTTTTCTTAATTAGGCTTCGTTTTGTTAATCATATCTTACTGCAAATTTCCAATCAGGTCACTACACGCTATTGCATGTAGCCTACATTATCAAGTCGTACACCCTCCCCCCCCCCACACACTTTGGACGTTGCATTTTTTTCGTTTGAAATTGCTGATAGTTTTATGAATGTTTTTCCCATTCTTAGATGAAACCGATTCTATATTTCATGTGATTTGCATTTGATACGAAAGGTATCAATAAAGACAGGGCTCCCGGCTACTTTAGTAGCCGGGAGACCTGTCTTTATTGATACCAAATTTGCCTAGGTTCCTAAAGCAACTCTTGTTTCTAAAGGAAAGCCACTCTGAACTGAATATTCATAAATGACCGACTGTAAAATGCTCTTCTTGTATTGCAACTATGGATTAAGTTTCTTAGGGGGTAGGGCTAAGCATCTGCCAACAATA
This sequence comes from Holothuria leucospilota, assembly GCA_029531755.1. NCBI lineage: Eukaryota > Metazoa > Echinodermata > Holothuroidea > Aspidochirotida > Holothuriidae > Holothuria > Holothuria leucospilota. The sequence goes on from CM055965.1 coordinate 46,792,420, forward strand.
GGTGACCATTGTCCACGTTTCATGGTGCGATGATTTGTAAAAGAAGACAGCGGTTCCTTTAAACTTGACCAAGTCTCCCTCAGTCCGCGTTTTCCCTGCCGTCTTAAGTGGGCGCTCCACCGTTCCATAAAATTGCACTTTTGCTGGGGGGAGGGTGAACCCTCTACATGTAGTCCCGAAAAATTTTGTTTGGGTTGATTTTTGACCCTGTTATGAGAGGGCAGTGAATCCTTTGTTAGATGTATTTTGGTAGTGACTGAGTTGGAGATTATGCTGTCAAAAAATGGTTGAAATTGATACCACCAGAGCAGATTGTGAGGTTTGGGAAAGACAGCGGACTTATCTCATATATTGCTGAGTGACAAGGGGCGGGGGGTGGCGGATCACAAGTTTTTTATTCATGCGCCTGTAGCTCAAAGAGTCAATGGTCATGCTGCGAAAATTGATGGGTCCATATGCTGGCGTTGAAAACTTTGACAAGGAATGAGACGCAGCGTAACAAGCAGGCCCGTTTTAGTGTGTAAGTCGGACCAAATTTTAAGTGCTGCCATGAGGTTAATAATAAAGGAATGGTTACGGGTTCGTTGAATACAGCCTTGTACATCCGCTTATGCAGGATCACTTAACTGCAGGGGGAAGGTGACTTCAAGTTTGACAAATGCCGAATGATGACGGCCTATGGGAGAGTGTAGAAAGTGTCTTCAACCCGGAGCGCCCCAACGCCCTCCACCTCCTTCCCTTGATACGACTTGAATGCAAAGTGCTCTTTCAAGTTAAAGATACCAATCACAGTACAGCCGACAAGCTGACCGTCAGTACTGAGATATTTAAAGTACCATATCATTACGGTAAGGATTTTGCAAGGAAGTCTTAGTATTTATTTAAATTTCAAAAAGCGCGTACGTGTACCACCAATCATTCTTCCATTGATAATTCGCGTATACTTACTTGATTTTGGTCTGTTTGAAGGCCTTTGAAAAGTTGTAGGTCACAAGTAAGTAAATCTCGAACTCGAGCGCTGAAAATGTCAGTTGTGTTCGAGTTGGAGGATTTGTGCTCTTGAGACCAAGGAAGTCAGAAAGTCAGGGGACTGATCGTCGTCGGGACAGTGGTGAAACCAGATGGGGGTAGGTGCCATGTATGTCCCTCGTCGAGGACGGATCCCCCGCAAGGTCGTTTAAATTTCCCAGTGTAGTCGGGAAACGTTAAAATATGAAGTAGTCCACAAAAGCCAGTCGCCCCTTGTGGGTTACTTGATATATGAGGGCAGATCCTGTAGTAAATCCCCCAAATTTTCCAGTTTCATGCCTAAAAACCCAAAATGCGCACCGAAAATTTTGAATTTTACTCTCGACGACCTTACGACACTCCGTCTCCCTTGTCGGGGCTTCAGGCTGCAGTCACCCTACGTAGGGAAGTTTGGACCCCTGTCGCGCAAATCATTCTGGCGCTACCCCCGGCCTGCGTCGGGATTACACATTTTATCGTACCTACTAGTCCTATGCCCAGGGAGGGTAGTCGCGGGTCTGGCATACGTCTGCAGAGGAAATCTATAAAGTTTTCCAGGATTGAATTAAATGTGAAGTGGTAGGATTTAATGAGTTTCTATTTCGGACGGTGATAGAACCGAATAAAGTATGTTATAAGAGTAGCTGAGAAATCTTGGATACGATTTACGATAGTCTTTTAAATGGCAGGCCCGACTGCCAGAAACCGCAGAGTAGCCAACTTTACCTCCCGTCTCGTTCGCTACCCTGGATCAGATTGCAGTGTCTAAGATTCCGGTAGGCAGAACCGCTAGTGCCACATTCTCCCTACTTTTACCATCGCTGAGTAAGGAGAATTTGATATGTCTCACTCCAGGTCTTCACCTATAGAGACGCCATTGTCAAACTAATTCATCATTTTATGGTGGCTTTTCCTAGCAAAACGAACAATTGAAAGTCCTTGTTCAGACTGACAATTTTAATTCAATCTTAGACAATCATTTAGCTTTTCTCTGCATGATATGGTTCTCTGAATTACGTTCCTTCCACACGTCAAATGGATTCATTTTCGGCAAAGTTTTCATATATCTCATAATTTTCTTCTCAGCTTTGACAGACTTCAGTGACAACTAAAGCCTCGCTTGTAATGTCATTGACTGATATCCTCCGATTTTCAAAACGAGATAAGGCTATACGTACATTTGCTTTCTTTTGCACACCCATTCTCTTGTGATGTTTTGGCTGGTTCTGACTGATGTAGGCCTAAATTTCCACAAGAGACCAGTGTGGTTTATGCTTATTAATTACATAATAGTGGGTGATTAAAGGGGCGATTGCGAACCCTGATTTCCAGTTTAATGTCCGTTCCCTCCATATTTGGCACCCTACTCATGCTAATTAACCACTTTGAATTATAAATGAAAGCCTTCTCTTTTAGAGCGCAATTTTGAACGTTTGCGATGGCAAATTTTCTCTTGCACTCGGGAACCCATGTTAAATGGACGAGAACTCTGGAGAGAAAGCTAGTATTTTAGAGTGCAATTCGCTGTAATTTATGGCCATGTGCAACACAGTCTGCATGTTCCGCGCTGTGCCCTGCTTGAAAAAGTTAAACAAAATGGATACAAAATGGATACGAAATTCGTTACACTGTTTGTAAACACGTTATCTCAAGATAGGAATGAGGGACACTTTTCATACTTGTTTTATAAATTTATCATATAAAGAGGAAGAACCCTATTGTTTTTGATGGAGGTGAAAGGTCATTTAGTCATTAGAGGTAAAAAAACTTGAAAAAACGTTATTTCAAGCATACTTTCCATACTTGGTATATAGATTTGTCACTTGTAGAGAGAGAGAGAGAGAGAGAGAGAGAACCCTATGGGTTGGTTGGAGGTCGAAGGTCATCTGAGGTCATTAGAGGTGAAACTAAGCAAATCTCGTAAACTAAATAGACAGTGGGCGGTGCCTCCTAAGTGTGTCCGGTGTTTCGTTCCCAACGAAAAGTTAGGGCTGAATTTTTGTACCATTCCAAAGATATAATTATAGCCGGAGAGCAACATTTATTTTTTCACAAGCATAATTGTTACAGTGATAATTACAATTTCAATTACCGAACCATGAACACGCGTAAAGGATGCTGTGACTATACCCTGGTTATAAAGACCCTTCGTTTAACGAGTTCTATGATGGGGGTGGTGGAATAGTCGTTCCGGTTTCTCATACAGACGGCCAGGGTCGAGTCCTTTTGTTATTCAGTTTTTGGTGGGATTCAAAGGTCATGTGAGGTCAGCAGAGGTCAAGTTGTGAAAACATGGTAAACATGATATAGAGAGGTCAAATTGTGGAAACATCGTAAAAATGATACAGTTAAGAGGTATAAACTTGAGGGATAAACCTCAGTGCCTCAAAGGATCCTCTTTCGGCAAGGAGTCACTTGGGTTTTCTGGTTTAATTGTAGCCTAACTCCGATTGACTAACTGCCTGTCGTGACTAATGATGTAGAGAGCTTGAAAGTGTAGGATGAGTGATGGCAAGACTTTCCTGGGGCTCTGGAACAAAATAATCACACAAGCTATCCTACACGAAGTAATATTGGAAAAACCAATATTTAGGATAGGTGCTCGGCACTGCCCGCGATCGGCAAGCTGACAAAAAATAAACTTTTAAATCATATTTATAATGCTTCATCTCATTTTAGATACAAATTGTCCATCTACACACCAAAAGAAGCAATACGAATGATAGGAAATGTAAGAAGAAATTGCTCAGATGGAGTCTCCCCCCTTGCTATCCCGCCCCGTAAAAGAATTTTTCCGACAGCACTGAGGTTTATGATAGTTCCGGAGCTCTTCCGTAGCTTGTACTGGCCATCAGAAGTTACATATGGAACTACCCGAGTCCCCGAAAAAGGAAACAGGTTTGCCGGTAGGGTGGGGAATGCAAAATCTTTCGTCGTGCTCCATGCGTTGAAAATTATGGTTTTTTATTAAAGAACTTAGCCAATTTACTGTAGGCTTTTATTAAAGAACTTGCCACTGATTTTTGAGAGCAGAACCAAGTAATCCTTTGGGGCGACTGGGTGCCGTGGGAGATTACATGTTCTATGGTACTGGTACCCACTGCTCCCCGACGAGATACGAACATTTACCCCAGGGGGTAGGGGCAGCCTTCTCCGACGGATCGAGGGGTCACGTCACTCATATGGCCCCCTTGAGCCTCTCCTGAAGAACACCCTGCGCCTCCCCAACCTCACCTCGTTCCTTTGCTACCCCAACCAGGTACTGGCAGGATTTCGAATTTTTACTTCAATAGTCTAACAAATCGATAGCTGCCTTTTCGTGTCCTTTTTTGGCAGTTAAAAAGCTCAGTTACTCTTCTTGCCTGCACTTTCGCCGTATTTCAACTTAAAGGGGCGGTCAGTAACATTGAGTTTAAAGCAGTGGCATCGCGGGGGAGGGCGAACGTGCCCCCAAAGTTTGGATGTGCCCCCCGTGTGCCTCAAATTGAGATTTTGGGTATGAAAAAATTATACACAAACACATTGTTTCAACATTTATTTTCTACAGCTATATGGGATTACTGCCGACGTGAGTCCTCTCCCTTCAATACAATTCCCACATCGGTTGTTTTAGTCAAATTTTATTTCGAAAACTGTACAACATTGCTAATTTTCGTTGCCCTTTTCACGGCCTATCCAATAAATATGAGGATAATTAAATAGCTTTACTCTCATAGGCTAATGTCCGTTTTATGTACCGGTCCCCCTTAAAGTTTGCAAGGCGGAACTTTGCTCTCCTGAACCCTCGGCGAGGCGCAGCCCAGCACCACACCAAGGATCATAAAGTGGCTATACCTCCAAAAGGAGTATAAGAACTTGCACGAAACTTTCATAGATGCTCAATACCAGAAATTTATCAGTGGCACTTCGCGCGTTAGTGCACCGGGGATGGTTTCAGAGGCCACTATAGCTGCCCTTATCATTTATTGCTGAGGAAAATACAGGAAATATATCAGTCTTAACTATAAGTTTAAGTCACCTAAAACCCATTGAATCGCATTCAAAGGCTTCCCTTTCAGATTTTCCCCGCTTGCCCCGGATTCGCAGCCGTAGATGCCGGCACCTTCGATGCTCATGGGAAGGTTTCCCCTCAGTGGCATACCTAGAATGTGGTTGTCTCAACATTAATTCTATTGGTCAGCATTGTGCAACATAGTTCCCTCTCTCACTAGACAATTCACAAAAACTTCAGCAAATCTGGATTTTCTGAATCCTCCAGTTATCCTGTTCACAGCAGAACACATAGGCCTACATACAGAGGCACATTCATACCCTCAAGCTCTCACACACCGCCAGCATAACTGTGTGGATTCGACCTTCAACAAGGCAAAAAAAAAAAAATTATAAAGAGTGACAACTTGAAGGAGAACAAGAAGTATAATATAGTTCGGCCTGTATGTACATTCGTTAGGCCTACACTTTACTCAAGGCGTATATTCTCACTTGTTGCCGCGCGACGCGGGATATGGATGGATTATCAGGACCGATCAGGGATGGCGCTAGCGGGGAGGGGCACGGGAGGGGTAGGGAGGGGGTAGGAGGGGTAGGGCATGGCCACCAGTCGGGGAAATTTTCCAATTTCGTTGGAGAGCTTAATCCGTTCACGTTGAAATATGTAATCCCAACAGATTTTTCAATGAAGACCCCAAATTTTCTACTTTTCCTTGATAAAAACGCAGATTTTTCGAATTTTCTTCAATAACATCCTCAAATTTTCAAGCTGTTGCAAAAAATGATCAGAATATTTCGGCGCGCGAATCGCGCCGAAAATTCTACATTTGCCGTCCTTTTAATTGGCAACTCATCGCGGCCTTTGTCGTGGCATGGGGTTGCTGGCCCCCCGTCTGGGAGCTTGGCCCCCTTTTCACGGGCAAATCCTGGCGCCACCCCTGGGACCGGTGCTCAGACTCCGACACACAGTGATCCGGCATCCGTGTTTCTTGAGATGGGCCCGAGATTTTGTCATTCGAAGAAAATACAAATTGCTACGGCCTTTTCTTGTCCTAGTAAGAAGAATAAAATCATATGAAACCTGGTACTAGTCGAATATACTCTGAATACGGAACATTTAGATTTATTGAAAATGGCAAATCTCAGCCAGGGGCACACAATTCTGAGGTTTTCCGGGGGGCACGTCCCCCCCCCCCCTTGGCGACGCCACTGCGTAGAGTATCTCCTTTTGGTTAACCTTGGAATATGCAATACAGTAGTTACGTTCTGAATATGAAAGATATGGAAAAAGTAACTTGACGGTTTCACTGGAAAACTTAACTTTGGGACGAATGCTTACTAACTGTAATAACTGAAGGAACATATATAATGGACGGTAAGAGGCTGGGGACTTAGGGGCCGTGGGCCAGACACGTAGCCACGGGGGTGGGGCACGATAAAGGGGAAACGTGCCCTCCAATTTTTCACTAAAAGATCTTGTACTGAAGGAGGAAAAATTTATTACGAGACCAGCATTTTTGGAATACAAATATAAGAAGAAAAAATGGAAAATACCCCCCCCCCCCCCCCCCCCCCCACCAATTGGTTATTCTGGCTACGGGCCTGCTGTGGGCTACATTTTCCCTCCTATGCGAACAGCCTATAATATAATTTGCCATTTGGGCACGTGGCTCTCGACAGAAGTCCTGCACTTGCACCCATCCTCAATCGGAAGTATGGTCACGCTGAAATAAACAGATTTTGCTCGACCATGGAATCTGGTATCACGTCATACTCATTGTGGTGGACCTGAAAATGTTCGGCGAACTTTCACACCGTACAGTACTTTTACAATACAGCTAGCTGACATGCAGTCGACGGCGCTCGACGGTGATCCGATCGCACAAATACTATATTATGTAACGTTAACTGTACCGTAATAAAGGCTGTATTGTATGCAATTGAGTACAGTAGGAACAGAACAAGCAAACAAAAGAAACGAATTTATACATGATGCATCTGACATTTTTGGAGCCAACTGTCGTTTAAGTGTAAATAGGTCAGAGAATGTGTGGACTCGGCTCTTTTTCATTGAATTTGGTAACAATTTTTCTTACTTATTAGGTGACAATCATACTAGGGCCAGGACTTACAGTACGTTATCTGACGATAAATATTACGACTTCACATGGAAGCAATACAGACTTACAGTGGCCCATACATTATCTAGGCTAGTGCTGGATTATCTTCTGCTATATGCAGTATACATGTAGGCTACTCACTATTCAGTAATCCGCTTTGAACTGACTTGGACTTAGTATACGTTTAATAGTTAAAGTAATAACTGAAGTTATAATATAGTTCGTAATGCGTAGGCCCTCGGCCAATGTGGATGGCCTAGCCTAGGCCTAGTCACAAACTTTTTTTTTGTGCTAGTCTAATTCCCATGTTCGAGTCAATTCAAACATCAGTAATAAGCTACTGAAAGTGTTTTGGCTTGACATTAGAAAGTTCAGCTTCTCTTAAAGTGTCTCCAGTGAGTGGAATAGTCTGCCTGAGTGGGTTGTTGATTCCACTTCAGTGGCTGATCCATGCATTACTTCAAGATAAACATTGAAAAGTTCAACTTAGGCATATTGCGATTGTGGTGTGTTGGCCTAGGCGAGAATCTGGATTCTGATATAGCTCAGGGCTAGGCCTGTTAGTTCTCATGTTTACTTTGGTTCCCTTAACTACAGTAGGCTCACGTTAGGCTATGCAGTATATGACCCACATTTTGATTGTATGTTACTGTGAGAGTTACAGCACATGCCTCAATACGTGTTGGTGCAGTGGCTGTTGCTAGACGCGCCTATGAACTTGGCCATAGCAGTTGACCATGTCACAGTTGAACGACACTGAATGCATGCCATTTAGCATACAATGTTATGAACGTCCTAACAACAAGGCTAATGTCGCGTTCCATTGGCTCAGTGATCACGGTGTGCACGAGCGTTATTTGCAGTGCAGATAAGCTTGTAAAAATTTTGAACTATCAGTTCTGCAGAAAAAAATAATTCTCTAGCACACAGTGATCTCTTTATATCGTCGTCTTGAGTGATCACCTCAAGACGAGGATATAGAGAGAATAAAACTGAAACTGAGCCAATGGAACGCGACATTAGAAACTTTTTAGAATGTTGAACTTGGGAAACAATTCTATGGGATCAAGAGGCAGCAAACTGACACTGGTGAACAGACTCAGTCAGCAGACTGTGGACTAGATCTGATTGTGCTGGGCTTTGTAGGGTTTTTGGTTTGGTTCGAGTTTTGTTTTGGGTTTGGACTGCAGGGCGCACAATTTTTTTCCCCACGAAGTTATGGGCAAATCATGCCAATGGACCAATCAGCTTCTTGGAAATAGGCCACACCCCTAATTCCAAATGACAGCTTTTTGACCTTTTTCTTGTAATTCTGACACCGTTTATGAAAGAACAGGCCAGATAAACCCCATTCCATGTAACGCTAACCCTGAATCACCCTAATCATGATTTTGAAACAAATTTGAAAAATTTTGAAAGTCAAATTTGCCCATAACCTTGTGGGGAAAAAAAATGAGGCCTGCAGGGCCAGGGTCCGCAATAGCCGTATCACATCGCAGTTTTGCAATGCAAATGAGTACAGTAGTGATCCAATACAAAAATTGAAAAAATAACTGTTAATTGTTATACAACATAAAAAATGCATAGCAGTTTTGCTATGCAAAACAAAATCCTTAATGCGGACCCTGTGCAGGGCAGGGATTCCTGTCCCTGGCTAAAGTTACCAGTGGGTTCAGGGGGACAAAAGCTTGCTTCAAGACCCCTATAAGGTGCATTTTGAAGGGTTTTAAAGGCCATTTACTTATGAAAGTCCAAACATTGCTGCTAAGGAAGTAAGAAACCAAGATATTGACAATTTTTTTTTAAGTTTTATGGAAATGAAAAGTGGGGGATTTTACCCACCTTCTTCTGTAAAGGGGGAGACAAATCCCCCCTTTCCCCCTTTGGCAGAAACCCTGCAGGGCATCTTATGGGCTTTAGCCATCCTTTGCCCTTTAAGTTGTTATGTTATATTTACAACAGCCCAGTTTGTCCATCACTTAGGCTGGCCAAGAGAATGAAAGTCATAGATTGCATCCGGGAAATATTGAAAACACATGCAGTAATTTTTCATTAGGCTTGGGGTCCTATTCATTATTTGTCATGGGTAATTATTTGCATAAAATGCTCATGCATGCATATGCCCAGACTTTTACTTTCAGTCCGGGATCACTGTTTACAAGTGTGTGGTAAACATATGATGGAAGTGCTCGATGTGGAAAACCATTACCACTAAAACTGAACATGATACATTGTGAATTGAAAAAGTTCTAATGTTAGTGAAGGATGCATAACATGGTCTATGGCTCACAAATGATGTCAGGTGCAGATGGAAATTCATTTTAAAACATGATTTTGCTCACTGAGAGGATTTGTAAACTTGTATAATTTGTTGGTGAATATGCATTTTTGGACAAGTAATGAATTTTTTTTGCAATCAATGGCAATTTTGGGCATACTGTAGCATTTGGAACATGTAGGGGCTGGACACAGATGTATGACTTAAATTTCTCTCCCTTGGCCTTGCTAATGAATGTCATAACGTCATAGGTCCCATATACTGTACACTGTAAGAAGTTTAGGGCAAAGGAGGGCCACTTCCTCATAAGATGCTGAAGTCCAAATCCAAATAAAATGGAACCAAAGTGGTGCAACCTACTCGGGCTATAGAAATTGAAGTAAGGAAGAAGGATGTCCTTTGCTCTGGACTGAAGGCACCACTGATCATCTCTGTACAGTATGTACAGCAAGAAAGGAACCCAGCATAACATACAAACATAAACGTGATTGCTCTTGCCCCAGATATGGGGGAGTGAACTAAAAGTTTCAAAGTCAGAAGTGTGTAACAAAAACTTTAATCACCATGACATACCCCTGTCGTGAAAATTTCTCCAAATGTTTCAAAAAACTGATAAAATGAAATTCAACTTTGTAAGTTGATTGTAATCATTATGGTTTGTTTAATATCAGGCCTTTTGAACAAATGCAGTCCTTCATTCTAATGTCCACTGTAAATGCTCCAGAGATTCTAGGGTATTTTCCACACCCCACAGGATTGCACTAAGAACTTGATGTCCTGCTGGGGATGTATGTACAGTAATTTAAAAACAATGAAGTAGGGACGATCACCTTGGTTTTGTCCTACCCTTCCCACCCCAAGGGCTGGCTGAGCTAGCCCCCTGCCTGCATAGGGTTAGGCCTCAGTTAAGGAATTCTGTCAGAGTTATGTGACCTTCTGAGTGAGCAGTCTCCAAAGCAAAGGAAGGCATCTCATAAAACTGTAAAGCCAATGCTGAAGTTCATTTATCAGCTTTGTAATAATTAAATGCTGAGATATCAGCTTGCACATGCTGACAAAACACAGACCTGTAACTTACAGTGCAATATAAGACTACATTGCTTACAGTATGTCTGATGATTTTTCAGTATTTTTAAAGTGATGTTTGGCAGAAAATAATTATCCTTGCTTGAGATTGAATGTGTATAAAGTGCAAAGTACAGAAAATTTTCTAGCTGAGGATTTGGCTAACTGTCTGCAGTACTGTAATAGCTACGAGTACAGAATACTGTATATTGATACGTTGAACAGTACAAATACTGTGGGTGAGCTGCATCTTACATGTAGACTTGACTGACTACCCCACACCACCATGCCAACAGAGACCTTTTGTCTTTACTCAGGCTTCGACAAATCCCCTGCCCGACAGTCCGGGACATGTAAAAAGTTACTCAGGCAAGTACATTGTTAAATATCATGGCCTGCTGGGCAAGTACCCTTGCGAAGTCTCCCCAAAGGAGTTTAAAGGCATGTTAAGAGTGAACAAGTAGATATTCACGCGAACAAGTAGACTAAGAGAACAGCTAGCCCAATGGACAAGTAATGAAAAAAGAATTTGTCAAAGCCTGCTTTGCTGAAGATCTGTGGAATTTTGTGCATGGAAACTGAGCACTGACAATTAACATTGGTGCCTGACAATTAAATGACAAATTTTCCATATGCCTCACACAGGCTTGTCTAAAGAAAAGTAATTTAAAGCTGAGAAATTCTCATTCGACAGTACAGTATTGCACTTCTACTTAATACCTCGTCTAAATACTGTACATGTACCACAAGAACTTCGCACCGTGGAATTCGACAACATGTGCAAGCAGAAGACAGTTTTAATTGTTGGAACATGTTGGCTATGTTTATGGAATTGACTTTGACATTACTGTACTTTTTCTGTGAAAAAGACCACAGTTTAAACTACTGTACAGTTAACTGAAATTTAGTGTGGAGATGGACCATCTATTAAGAACCTAAAATCTAATTCACTGGTTTATAATAAATTTACTTTACCAGATTGTACAGGTATATTGTTATCTTTTTTTTTAATCACCGAAAACTACTGCCAAGGATTACGTGTTTGAAAAAAAATTACCAATGTTTTGGCCCTGTATAAGTTTCCCTACAATGAAGAAGCATTGTCGCTGCATTTATTATTACATCGTATGTTTGGAAATGTAATGATGTTATTAGAATACGCATACATCAGCAATGTTGTTCAGCTGTACAGAAAATGCTCTGCACTGCAAAATTGTTTCAAATGTCTAGCTGCATAATTTGAAATAGTCAATTGATATCTAGATTTAAAATCATAAAACTTGACAATCATTTCCTCAACCCCTTAGAGGACAAGCTAGCTATTATGCTGAACACTTACAGTACTTTTGCTATCTAGTTACTTTATTACCATTTTCTTTTTCATTGCTTTGGCCGTTTCAGCCCAAGTAAGAATTGAAAACTACATAAATGATCTGTACAAAAGTATGGGTTTTCATGTGTTACCGAAATGTTAAGATTGGAATTGAATGTGTGTTGGTTGAACGAACATCAAGGTGGTCAAGCCCACATGGTTGCTGTTCTGCTTGAGGGATCATACATTACTTCTGTCATTTTTGCAAGCATACAAAATATTGTTGGTAGGAGATGTCAAAGACCCAGAGAGTAGTAGACTGAAGTGACAGTGTTTTAATGACATAAGATCATTGTGTTTTCACAATGTTATTATGAAGTACTTAATGATTGGAGGGAGGGAGCCCAAAGAGTATGATACTTGCAAAATGAAGGAAGAAGTTGATGAGTGCTTAGGTTTTGTCTTGATAACCAAAAATAGGAGGGAAGTATGATACTGTACATGACAAAAACAAATTTATCAGTCGATGGCGCTGTTAAACTTTATTATTTTACAACTTGCAAAAGAAAATTATTTGATCACATACAGTACAAACTGTGTGAAGAGGCTGTTTTCTGGCCAGAGGCAGATTTCCATTTCAGTGGCCTTGTGACATCATATGCACAGGGTGTGGTTGTGAAATAATAAATTTTAATGCTCATCTTGTTCAACTCACATTGAAGGCATTTGTTTCCTTTTGAAATCAAAATGTTTATCTTAAATGTGAAAATTATACATGATAGCATGGTTTTATGAAATGGTGTGTATAGTGGGATCATTTTACAGTATAGCAAGACAGTGATTGGATGTTTGAACAATTTGCAGAAAAAAGAGGTTGTAATAAAGTGCTGTAACTACAATAGTGACATTACAAATTGCTGTTTAATAGGCAATCAATCATTTTAGACGGAATAACAAAACTTTGTTTAATGATCAGCATTTAAATGTCCTTTGAAAGGAATATTCCTGTGACAATTTAATACTGTAGGACTAGTAATTCATTTCGTCACACACGTTTTCAATTGACGGCTTTGCAAAATTGTCTGTCTGAGGTCCTCACCTTGAAGTAAAAAACTTAATTGGCATTTTGCTTCTGTGAAAAATGTAAAAATAAAACAACTTTTGGAAAAAGGAAGACCATTTTATATGTGGTACCATACAGTACTTAAATTCAGCTCTAAAGCAACATTGGGTGATGAGCTAATGTTGCATGAATAGTTGTGATAGCATTTGCCTATTCACTGTAACTGGAACATTCAATCATGGTGGGTCATCATTAATGCTTGGACTTCTACTCTGCTGAAATGTATGGTTTCAGGCATTCAACACTGGTGCTATCACAAGAAACTCAGAGAGCACAAATATTTTTCAGACAGAAATGATTCAGTGGACTGCAGTGTTATTTTAAAAATGTAACAAATGAAAAACTTAGATAATTATCAATTACAGTTGCCCTATAAAAGATAGTCCAAACCAGCGTGTGTGCAGTGTTGTCTGTTCAGTACATTGTATTGGGTACAGTACAAGCCATTGCTTTGAAGCAGTGTGAACTCTTTCACAATTGTTGTCCACTTATAATGTCATGGATTGCAATGTGGTAAAGCAGTTATCCTTACAAATGTGCAATTTATAAAGCAATTGTCCTTACAATGATGAAAGTTCATATTGACTTAAAATCTAGCAAAAATTAGTTCAGATTTGCATATTTCAAAAATATCATTTATTGGACGCATAATATGAATGGGTAACATGAAATTATGAGGCAAAATGATTCTTTGGGAAAAATTAATTACGCACCTTTTGTAGGACCTTGTGAAAATTAGAGGTTATTTGACTTTAAACTGGCAACTCCAACATTTCTGAGGTCAGGTGGCTCAAGGTCAAAGCATCACCTGGCTAGGCCTTGACACTGCCAGTCTGTGTACTGTAGCTCCTCCCTTATCTCCTATAATTTACAAATGTATTACATTCGTTTTATGTTTGTATTAAGTTTGGCAAAGGAGGAATGACGCAGGCTGGATGGGAGCTTTATGGGGTAGGGTGCCCTCTAGGGTAGAAGTCTTTGCCTTAGGAATTCCAGGCAATTAGGGAAACACATATGTAAATAGGAGGTTAGTATCGTCGCTCATACGGTAGACTCCCAAACCAGACCTGTACATAAGTTTTGGGGAAATGAAAACTGACAGGCACGGCTGAAAACTTAGTAGTTTTCACTGTAAGTCACCAAGTACATATTACAAAACTCTGGTGTAACTTAAAGTGTACCTAAAGTCTAAAATTTCAAAAATATATGTTATGAAGCTTGAAAAATGCATGCAAGTGGTCCAACTACCATCTTCACACAACATTCCTGAGCTGAGATATAAAAGGTCGAAGCTTATTCACACAATTTAGGATGGTAGATTGCACAGTAATTTGTGATTTCATTCTTGTACTACTCATATTACTGTCTTTGTATTTCTTTTTTTTTTTCAAAAGCCACTGCAAGTTATACCAAAATATAATCATTGTCTTACTGTTGTACAGTAGGGTGGCTTGGCTGTACAAGCCCTCTATACAACCAGGCCCGTAGCCAGGCAAGGTACTGGAAGGGGGCCAAAATTTTTCCGGGGGGGGGGGCGAAAATTTATTCAGGGGGGCCAAATGTGTACAAATGTATTAAGTCAATGGTAAGATTCAAACTCTATAGGGGGGCAAAAAAAATTTCAGGGGGGCTTTGCCCCCCTGGCCCCTCCTTGACTATGGGCCTGTATACTACATGCATTGTGAGGGAACAGAAAATGTTCCAAGGTCATATAAACATCTTAATTTCAAAAGGAAACAAAAGCAGGTAAAGTGAGTTGTACAAGGTTATCACAAATTATTTTGCAATCGACTATTTCAAATTAAGTGAATAAATTTCAAAATTTCATACCTCAGGAATGGAGGAAGATATGAAAATGGGAATTGGATGAATATATATTCTTGAAATTATAGACTTTAGGTCCACTCTAAATTCATCCTTTCACGGATTACAAAAATGTAAGAAAATTAAGTACAGTGCATTTGTGGTTATTCATCAGTGTTTAGTACTGTACTGAGTGGGTACATACTGTATTGAACACATACTGTAAGCTTTGACTAGGGGTTTTTGAACAGTACTACTTTCTGCCAAGAGTTTTGGAATCTTGAAAAAGTTCTTCAATGATCAGTGATGTGGTCAAAAAGTGTACTTGAACTTTGAATGTCACTTTCACATTGAGAGGTACTGGGAAGTTCCTCTGAGGATAAATAGATGCTTTCTCATTTTTTTCCCCTTTATTCCATGGGGTAATTGAATTATTTGGAAAGTGCAACCTTCAGATGATCTCAAAGCTTTTATGGCAAACAAGTTACACTGAAAAAAATGTGTATGAAAATAATTGCTAAGTGATCAACTAAAATGATGAAGAGCTTTCCTGATGCTAACAAGTTTGGATGTCTTCAGCAAATTAGTGGCTAGGGTTAATAGAATGATGACGTTAGTTGAACTTGCTTTCTTGATATTTTTCTTCTGTTCTTACCATTTAATCTCTGGTACCCCAGAGGGATTTTTACCCGGCCAATTTTTCACCCTGGGTAAAAGCAGCGGGTGTTGAAGCCAAAAGACCCAGCAGCAGATGTTTTTAAATTGTTTGTAAGTTCATTTGAAGTCAAGCTGTGTCAGAAAACAGCTTCTGTAAAACTATTTGTAATTTTGATGACAAATAAAATTGTATCCTAGTGACCTCTGCAGTAACCTTTGACCTCTGTGTGGTCTTTGATTGCCTTGTTGCTATGCATGCACAAGATTTGGAATGAAATATATCCTCAAACCTTATAGTGAAATTATATTAGAATTTTCATGAATGTAGCCCCAAATTTGGAATTGTTTTATGATTATTTCACTTGGTCAACTTGCATGGTAACTTTTGATTATTTTTTTCTTTTTTGAAATTAAATTTATAGCTAAAGAAGTCCCTCTGCTTCACATGTGGTTGTGGATTTCTTTTGTTGAAAGTATATAATGGGAACTGTTAGCTGTGTTCAGGGGTGAGATTCACAAAGAATACTTATGCACAAAAACTTATGTTAGTCGGATTTAAGCAATATATCTTTCTTAGTCTGTATTCACAAAGGGATAAGTGTGTAAATGTTTTGCATAACTTTAGGAAAGCTTCAGAGTAAAAAGCCATAGTAAGGCATGCTCTACAGCATGCTGTAGTTGTGCACAGTACAGGACCAGGCGTGTAACCACTAGAACACCATGCACTTCATGTTCACAATAAGCATCACTTTGATTGGTTTAGAATGAAACAAAGTAAGATGCAACCACACACTCTATTGGTTCATGTACATTTATTGCAGTTATGCTGCCTATCTTTATGAACTGCATTTACAAGTTTTCATGAATACTACTTTAGAAAGTTCTTACGCAGAGCATAAGTATTTGGACATATGTAAGAACTTACACAAATGTTAGAGAATCCCACACAGAACCTTGATTTTCCTCTACAGTTTAGTAGTTACAATCAGCGTTGCCCCCTGTAGTGAAATTCGGACTTTCGTAGTGATGTAGTGAAGGAAATATGAAATTGTCGAAATGTGGTGAAATTTCACCAAATTTAAGTTGAAAATATTCTCCTATGTCTTTTATTTCAAACGAGGGTGTTAATTACGCCCTGTCCAATCTGTTTTTCCAGAAAATTCACACTGACAGGTCTCAGTACTAGCTGTCTGTAGAGTCATTATAGTCATATGTGTGATAATCTTTCGGCCAAATTTGGCCGTGAAACCAAATCATGACCTGGCAACCCTGACAACAGAACTGGCAACTTCATAGGGGTAGCTTTCAACAAATAAAGTTCCTCAGTCCACAAAAAGGAGTAGGTGTTTTCTTTCTTTTCTAACTTTTTCCCCTTTGCACACCAAATCAAATGGGTGTAAATTTGCATTTGGCACCGAAAACTCAAGAATGTACACAAGATCTGGAAGGATAAAATCACACTGTGATAACAAACCAGTTGATGCCAATATATCACAATTGCGTTTAAAGACTATAGGGTATACATCCCTCTTCCTCTTTCACCAGTCCAATTGATTTAGGGGTAGGGGTGTGAATTTTTTGGGTGGGATGAGTTACTATAAGAGGGTAGCCTCTTTGCCAGCCCGAGTGACGTTTGGAATCACAACAACAAAATATCAACACCCCATTGTCATACTGCATTTTTACTTGTTCGTAAGTACGTTTGTTTCACAAGGCTTCCCTCTCGTGAAAAACGCTAGGCCTATTTTGGAAAAAAAAAAGAAAAAAAAAAAAAAACAAGCGTTCCAGGGAGGAAAAAAATTGAAATAAATAAAGCAAAAGTGAGGTAAAACTGATGGGGGGAAGGGTGAGGCACTCTGTCAAACGTCATGTAGTGAAATCCCATGAAAAAAAGTGAAATTTTCACCACCTGCGTAGTGAAATTTGAAAAAGCAGAGTGGCAAACCTGGTTGCAATAATACAGTTGTAAACAAAGTACTGTATAATTCATCTGAATCAGTCATGGGAGTTGCTTAAAGGGATTTTCCAGTGACAAAAATCAATGACTTCAAAAAATGCAGAAAAATTTTCTCTTCTAGGAGGTGAAAACCACATCTCAATAGCTTGTAGCGTTTGGAAGATACTAATTTTCAAAGAAATGCAATTTTTTCCCAAGATGAAGTGCATTATGGGAAATCTGTGATGTCATTGCGGCACATTAATTTGACAAAGCATCGAATTTCTTTATGATATTGACACTTCTGTAGGGACTAGTTAGTAATTTTGTTTGTTATGCTGTACATATGGTGTAGATTTATGCTAAACCTACATGGAAAGATATTCAAACATTCCATCAGTATCAAATTTCAAGGACAACAGGACATTCAATTATGAAGGAAAACAAAAGAAATTTGAGGCAATGTGCCCACTTTACATAACATTCTGTGACCTTGATGAGAACTGGAGGTATTTTTTGACAAAAATAAGTAGTCTTTAATATTAGCATAGATCTCGAGTTATGAAAGGAGTATCGCTACGGGGTTTTGAGGTTATGAACTGAAATTTTTTTGTCTTTCACATGGGACCCTTGTGAAAAGCCACTGGAAAATGCCTTTAATTCAGGCAGGATAATATTGTGTATGAAAGTTGGAATACTCTACCATTATCCCACTACATGCAGAAACTCTTATCAAAATATTCCATATCTCATTTTTACATAATGCATAGCATAATGTCGTCACTCATTTTGTAGTTATTTTGTAGTTATAGTACAGTAGTTAGATTATCTTAAAGGGGAAAATGTTCATAAGTCTTGACAATTCTCTTTCCTCCTTTTCCAGTAATTTAGTTACACTTGTTAAATGTTGTATATACATTGCATACATTGTAAATATTGTACATATAGTTGCTAGAAGAAAACAATAAATACTAAATAGTAAACACTAAATACCACAGTTCATGGGGATAATGTCAGTTAGTACTCTATGTGACCATAAACTTAGCCCCTTAATGTGACCTGAACATATCATTCTCAGTGCTGTACAGCACTGCAGCTGAATTTAACAGTTTCAGGAGGAAGCATGTTGTTTGTGTACAATAAGAGTTCACGCTTTTTGAGTGAAATGTCTTTCAGGTTTGTGTCCAAAGGGGGGTCTGGGGGGGTCTGGATCCCCCTGCTCGCGCCGACCTTAAGAGTTTTTGACCCAAAATACCTCACTCATTTGAAAAATCATATATCTCAGACCCCCTCCCCCGCCCAAAAATCCTGGACATGCACCTGTCTTTACAGCAATTTTAACATCCATCTGTACAAATTTTAGGCTTGAATATACCTTTCATTGAATCTGTTGAGATTCAGGACTGGTTTAAGAACATATTCTGTGAAGTGTTATACTGTAATGCAGTATTGTTGAGTTTACTCACCATTTAATTTTAACTGCAAAAATAGCATTTTTGAAGTAAAAAGCTAATATTTTACTTCTGTTTTGCAGCTGAAACAGCCAAGACCAGAAATACCATTAGAGTCTGTAAAATTACTGAGCAGTGGCCCTTGCATTGCATGTGGAAGTCAGTATAAAGGTGTGCTGTATATAGATTATACACTGTAGACCAGGCTTTCTCACCTAGTGGCGTGCGTGCCGCTGGTGGCGTGCTGTACCATTCTAGATGGCACGCATCAAAAATTGGCATGAATTCCTAAAGTCAAATATGAACACAAAAACTGTAATTTTCCAGCACATTAAAGTCACATTCAACCACTGACTGAAATTTATTATTTGGGATTACACATGTAAGTGCTGTTCATCGAAACCACAATGCATTTTTGCATTCTGGTTATTCAATCGAGTGGCACTTCACTGAATATAGTTGAGAATGCCTGCTGTAGACCTACAGTGCTGCACTCTTAGGCTGTACTAGTAATGTACATTACATCATAATGTATGTACTCAGGGGATTCCCATTACATAATTTGCAAGAAATTTCTTTACTCATCTGAACTTCAATCGATAATCTGATAATCTACAGTAGCAAGCTGTTTGCAGCAAAAACTTTGTACTGTTTACAGGAAGTATGGATTGCCTGAAGATTTGACAATAATGGGAAAACTGTAGTGTATTGATACAGCGTTGCCACCTTTTGCAATCTGGAGCTAGGATCAGGAACTTCATAACTGAACAGAAGACTAGCATTGAAAAAGTTGCTTATTGCTAGGAACAGTGTGACAAGTATTAAATGACTACTGTAGCCTGAAGTGGATACAGTGCCGTGTTTCTTTTTGGTTTTATTACAAATTGCAGTGTGAAATTGACATAGGTAACCAGGTGAAATCTGAAAACCTCTTTACTTGCGTTAATACAAGATATAAAATTATAAAAATGTGTGTACTTTCATCTCAGTTACAGCAATTCTGTTGAACAGGGAATGTTTCCTCATTGCTGGTAACATAAGCAAGCTGGTAGTTTACCTACAGTACAAGGAGCATGCAGTATACTCTATTACAGGCTTGTCATGTATATACAGTAATTTTGTACACATTTACATGAGTACAGTAGCCCTGAGATGATGTACTGCAATTTAACAGACCAATTTTTTTTATGGGACTCTGGAGGAATGTGAGGTCTGCCATGTTTTATTTATGTAATATTTTTATTTTTTTGCTAGGGTAAGTAATTATTCTAATGTGTTATGCTGATGCAGCAGTAGGGAAATTGTCGATCTTCCTTAGTTTTATGAAAGTTTTCTCTCCGCACGTGCAGATAAGAAATGGCTTGTGGCCTGGTCTCTGCATGCTACTGTGTCATACATGTACCAGTACTGTACATAGATACTGTAGTCACATTAAATTGTCAATGGGTTAGGAGGAGGAGATAGGGGGAGGGAAAGAGATAGTACTGTTTGTTGGGGCCCAGGTTATCTTACTGTTCCATCTATGATATTTCCCTTGCATCTACAGTTTTGATCAATAGACCCATGCATTGGCAAAGGCACCTACTGTACTGTTTATAATGGCCATCCCAGAGTATGCACTGTCCCACTGTGCATACAGATGTGTGTACATGTATGTCCACTGAGCTTACACACTTTGGTTTTTATGTACCTGTGATGTCATGTGCTTAAGGTCTGTAGTGTCTCTGCTACTGTATATTCCCAAATTGTTGTGTCCCTCCTCCTCCCTCCCTTTCAAAAGTTTCCTAACATTTGGCATTGTTCTCATGTACAACTGCATGACATTTTGAGTATTCTAGCAACATAAGGTTATCAGTTAGTTACAGTAGTTAGTTAGATGAGGTTTAACGTCCCAGTTTCCAACCAATTGGTTCAAGTCGAGACGACCACGGCCTTTTTTCCAGTTGTGGCTCACTGGCTTGTTTGCCCTACTCCATAAGGTTATCAGAGATTGCCAAAAAAAAAAAAAAAATTCTTAGTTTTACCTGTAGTTTAATGCTGAAGATGCTGAAGGTAAACCAAAAATTTCACCTTTTAAAATAAAAAGGAAAAATGAAACTCATAGCACTACCATATTTGTTTTTTTAAGGACAACGTTTTTCAGTACATTAGAGCCGGAATGCCCACTACTAACAGTGTGTCAGCTATCTTGACGATGCTTCTATCACAGGGCAACAGAAATGTATGGAATTCAAACTTCTGTAAAAAAAAAGGCATGATTTACCCAAGATTTGATTAGGGAGGTGAAAGCAACACTTATTTTTTGGCTAATTGTATTCTCTATTGACTGTATGCTACTGTAGTGTCCATAAAGATAGTAAGTGCACTTCACATAGCTGTAGTGAGATACAGTATATTTGTCTAGATGTAGTGTTCTCATGAATGGCTTTGTGCATTTGAATTTTGAAAATGGATTTTGCTAATACTGTATAGGACTTACTGCAGATATTGTGAAATTTTGTACAATGGAACTGTACCTTGGCCACAGAAGTACATTACTACTGTACCTCAGAGTACAGTACTTCTATGCTTTGAATTATAATGGAATACATTCATAGTAACACATCAGACAATGTGCTTGAGATAAAAGAAAAAAAAAAAAAACTGGACCAAAACTTTTTGTACTAAAGATGTTTTCAAGTTCTACAAACATGTACAGTAGTGACTTTTTGGCTGATGTGCATCCAGCCTTTAATTTAGGCCATGCAAAATCTGTGAAAGCTCTTATTTTCCATAATATTCCATATTGATCAAAATTTTGCTTTTTTGGCATTTATGGCAAGTTAATATACATGAATCAGTAGGCCTGCACTTCATGTTGTTTACAATTTATACATTTGGTCCAAACAGGAAGTTTGTCAAAGTATCAACTCCTGGGTCCAACTACAAATCCTAGTGGTTGTGGAGATGTTATTTAGTTTGTGTAGACTGTATTCCTAATAACTGAGCTCCTGTAGACCCTCCATCTTGATTGGCCTTTCATGATAGAAATACACAATTCTTGGCCTAGGTTATTTCAAGAAACAGTTTGTCTAGTTGGAAACTAACCCATTAACCATCTCCTACAGTGTAATTAATACAACTTGTATGGGGGCCTACAGGGTATGTTAAACTGAGAGGTCATCACCACACAGACTTTCAAGACAGTTTAATGACAGGTAGCTTTTGCCAGAATTGACCACAGTTTGGATTAAATTCAACCTTCTACTTAACCTAATATAGGATCCATCTCCCATGCGGCACTATATCTTCTATTATGGTATTTGGGCTAGTTTATAAATAGGTGTCATTTTCATGCACCCTGCCAAGAAATGTACATGTATGCCCTTGTCATTGCCATATTTACACCTCTTTAGCCTTGAAGTAAAAACAACTTGATATTCTTATTTTGGCTGAAATCCTCCATTTTCCCAGTGATTAAGAGTGAAAACACTGAGAACATGTGCACCAGGTATGATTTATTAGCTGCCCTCGGAAATTGATAGCAAACAAAACTTTTAAAAAGTCAAGATGACTTTTATAATAGTTTACCAAATTTGAGTGAGCCAAATTGATCAGATTGTAAGGGAAGTTACAGTATCTTTATACTGTAATAATACTGAGGTTGTTTGCTGGGTGTCTGGCAGCTTGAAAAGTATTACTTGAAGATTAAGTCTTAGTGACCCCTGGGACTTAGCTCCTTTGGCGAGCAGAAGCCCTTTGTTTGGTTTTGCCTGAAAGGGACTTTGAAAAAGGTCACTGAACTGTAAACTCAATAACTAGGTCATCTGTGTCATATGTACTCTTTACACTTACTTGTTGTAGATGACTTTTTATGGAGAAATTTGCTATTAAAGTGTTGTTTGGACTTCTAACTATAGTTGTGAATGAAACTTCTTGCTCAGAAATTTTGGGATCACCTACTCACTATTTGGTGTTTTCGGTCTAGATAAAAACATTACTAGACTACTTGAAAGGAGCCCACAATCTGAGGTATTTCTGCAAAACTCCAGCACGTAGGCCCTGCAGAAATCCAAATTACATTAAGTGTCAAAACTTGGCATTCCATTAATTTGTATGCTGTATACATGTGCAGTTGAGCATGTTTGTTTCTCAATTCCCTCTCAACTTGCAGGCTAAATTTCAACTACATATGGTAACTCAAGGAAAAACATTTCATGACACACCTGCAGGCACTCAAGTGTGTGTAATGCATTGGTAAAGTATAGTATGCACAGTACATAACCTTCAGACCCACTTTAAAAGTCTTACATGTGTGGTATGGTAGTTTACAAAAATAAGCTTAGGTTCTACCAATCTATGCAGCAGTTACCTTCAAAAAAAAAAAAAAAAAAAAAAAGAAAGGGAAACACAGTCTGAAACTTGGTGTTTTACAAAGTATCTGAAATAAATTAATATTTTACAAGTCATTATTATTTCAGTCTAGTCATGTGATCTCACTATGTTTCGGTTTGTACTATACTGTCATTAGTTCGTCACATACAGCCTTGTTCAAGAAGGTTTTTCATTTCAGTGGAGCAGCTACAGTAGCCTTTGGATGGTATTTACATTCATGCAGGTGTGTTCATTTAAATGTGTGTGTGTGTCATTCAACAAAGGCATTGCTTCCAGCAGCTTGGCAAGAAGAGCTTGATTTTTGGCAGGAGTCTCAAGTGTAGTGTATTTGTGGAAGTTAATGTATTCTTTGTGGATACTGCCAATTACTTTGGATTTAAAACATTTATTTTCAATACAAACTGTAATTTACATTTTTTTATCAGAAATACAAAGTATGGAAGGTAATCACTCTTCTTTTAAAACCTCAGTTTATAGTCAACTTTGAATAGTGTGATGAAGGATCTTAGTATTAAAGCAGTGTGCATGATGACTTACAAATTACAGCTTATTATAAAAATTTGAAAAAGGGTGGTACAGGTGTTTGTATTTTGACTTGTATTGATTTAAAGGGAGAAAGCAGTCACCCAAGATTATTTTCAACAATTTGCTAAATCTTACAGATCTCCACATATTTCCCTCAAGTATTTTCAGTATGTTTCTGTATAAAAATGTTTAATGATGAAGGTACAGTTAACCAAGGAATTATTCTGCATGAATTCAACAAATGCCTGTAAGTAGCAAAAATATTGCCACATGATTGAAAGGAGTCATTCTGGAATTAGGATGATGGGGTACCAATTTTCAAATTGGGGGACTTTTCCCTTTAAGTAACAATGCATTGTGCAATCTCTTTGTTTGTTAGGGCAGTGTTTAAAATGCCATTGCTTTTGAGTGGTAAGATAAAGTAGAGCAAGCATGACTGCTGTCTGTAAAGTAGGCTACAGATATTGCTTGTTAATTGTGATCAGCAGGATTGGCACACTGTCTTGGACACAGTACTGTACATATAGAGTGGCAGTTTGCTTTGTTTTCTGAGAAAAAAGTGGAAAGAACAAGAAAATAAAATATGTGGACTGTGTGACAAAGTTCCCTGTTTTTTTTAGCAATTTTTGCATAATTGTTAACTTGCAAATTATGTGCTTTTGCATGTGAAATTTGGGATTAATTTTATTTCCGGGGGTGGAAGATAATTATATTGACATTGTCATTGCGTTTGATTATGATAGAAATCTTTGTTGTGACTTGCATATCAATTACAAATAGTTTGTGTGCAACTATGAACTGTAGGCCTACATACAGTATGTACGGTACTAATATGTGATGCGTTCATGTACGAGTAGCCTGTGCATGTATAAGGATTGAATTTCCTTAACATGATTTCCATAGGAAAACAGAATTGTGCTACCATATAATGCTACAGTACAGAGCCAGATTTTTGGCATGTTACAGCTGAAGGAAAAAGTACATGTATGTCAAAGTGCAACTGGCATCATTAGGAAAAACATTTTCCATGTAAGTTAAAAAGAAAGTATTATTACTGTAATTATGAGCATTAGAGAAGGCCGGTGTTAACTGTACTCTATGTAGGCTTGGCACATACAGCACATACAGTACCATATTTCATCAGATTTCCTTGTTTGACAGTGTGCAGGTCTTCCCATTAAAGGCTAGACTGGCATGCAGTTAGGTATGGTAGATATATGTGTTGGACTCGCTTGAGTTGACTATGGCACGAAGAAAACCAAGGTTAGCATTTTATTGCCAAAGTTCAGACAAATCGACAATGATCCTGTCTTCCTTTACTTCATGAAAATCTGACATAATAAGCTCAGTATTACTGTAGTCCTAAATATGCATTTTATGTAGAGAAACTGATTAAACTTCCCTGTCATATGATCCTGGGATGAATCCCACATTGATATTGTCCATGCCATATCATAGATTGTGTACTCTATAATTTAGCTTTAAAGTTCGGTGGATATGTATAAATGTTATACCTGCCTATTTGGTGTAGAAAGAATAACAAATGTTAAACTACAGCCTTACTTAAAGCCCTTCAAAATCCATCAATAATAATCATTGATAATCATATGAGACAACATGAGGTATGCACCTTCAGTACATCATGAATAAACATGAGCTACATGGAAATTTGTGATGTAGAAAAAGGGACTCATTCGGTGTGTCTTATGTTCCAAGGATGGTTGTAATGTTCGCATATGCCCTGAGGGGTTTATCTTGGGAGTAGCGTTTGATGTCATTGGAAAACGTCCACAGTACATACCATATGAGAAACCAGCTATTTAGTAGCATACAGATAATTTGTAAGGATTAAAAAAGGAAATTAGAAACACTATGCAACACTCTAGATCGTAATTTTTGCATTAACTAATGGAAAATTCCAGAAATGGTCAAACTTTTGAGGTGGTACATTTTAGAAAGGTGAAAGATATTCGAATAGTTCCTGCATTTTTCGTCAGGTTGACTTTTCATAGAAGTTCATGTGTCATGGGTTTACATATCAAGGCTCACATGAAGCCTGACAAGTGTGGCTTTACAAACAAGTCATTTTTTGGTTCACGTACCATCAAAGCGCCATTGCTCTGTCCAGCAATGGAAGTTAGGCTTGTGAGATAAAATGCTGAGCCATTTTTGTTTATTAAAGAAAAGCTTGTAGTATGTGAAAATATGGTCTGATTTTCTAAAAATCTGCCCAGGAAAAGATTTTTTCCAAAATATCGGGGATGGGTGCAGCTAGGCTTTCACGGTATTTCCAGAAAAGGCAACTGATATAATCAGACCCCTAATAATCAAAATTCGATTATAATCGGTTTTTTCTCCACATACTTTACTTGTTAAGAGTAACTCGTGCCGAATTCAGCGTTGCCAAACAGTGTGTACTGTATATGACAATGGAGTAGGGAAAATAAGCCAGTGAGCCACAACTGGAAAAAAGGCCGTGGTCGTCTCGACTTGAACCAATTGGTTGAAAACTGGGATGTTAAACCTCATCTAACCTAACCTAACCTAACTGTATATGACCTGTACATGAGCGCCAAATTGGGGCCCAGTCTAGCCTTACAAACTGTCACAAAATCTTTAGTTTTTTGGTCTAAGAGATGATTAACTCTCTCCACAATTTTTTCAATTACAGGTGTTTAACGATTACTTTGATTTTTACGATTATTTCGATTTTTTCGATTTTTCGATTTTTCGATTGTCTGCTCATGCAATAATCATACCGCATCTAAACCGGTTAAAACCGGTATCGATGTACTAATTGGTTTACTGTGAAAGCCTAGGTGCAGCTAGCTACTGTATGGTCTGGGATCCCCTCTGCATTGGGCCAATCCTGGTGCCACCCCTATAGTAGTCTAGTTTGAATTTAATGTTTGAGTTTGCTTGTCTTTATTTTTGTAATCTGGTGAATGGGATCCCATAGAAATATGGCGTGTATTGCACAAAAGGCCACAAAGTACTTTTGAAGTTGTCCATTTGATAAACTCATACATCG
The DNA here is from genome assembly GCA_029531755.1 of Holothuria leucospilota. Classification (NCBI taxonomy): domain Eukaryota; kingdom Metazoa; phylum Echinodermata; class Holothuroidea; order Aspidochirotida; family Holothuriidae; genus Holothuria; species Holothuria leucospilota. The sequence continues at coordinate 46,819,093 of CM055965.1, forward strand.
ACATACATTGATTGTGTGACATGTCATGATCCCATGTCAAGTATCACACTAAGTAAAGATCGCTCATTCTCTGATTCAATCATGAACTGTGAACAGAGTGACCACATGACAGGTGACTGCCAAGGGAAATTTGGGTTGTCAAGAAATCAATGTTTATTTCATTATTCACTTATGACATGTGAAATGTGTACCATGAACTTCAGTTGAAAAGTTGCCTTAGGGGATGTTAATCACTGTTGAGTAAAATACTGTACAAAGCTTTTTTGATTCACATATACTGTACCTTTAAGTTCTGTTGAAATCTTTTGTACTGTATTGTAATATAGCTGTTGGAAGCAAGTTAAGTCTAGACAGAAAGAGATATGTTGAAGAGATTTATTGGTTTAGCCTTGAGCAAAGCCAGTTTGGCTGGTTCTATTAAACAAAAGTTGGGGTCAGTATGAGGCATGGTTTATCCATTTAATAGTCAAATTAAACAAAATTAAAAGACAGATTTGTAATTTCCATCACAATAGACTAGAACAAAAGCCTTTGTTAGGATGTATATATGTCGTGGCAGGAACTTGCAGTTTGGATGAAGACGAGCCTATCATTGTGACATACACTTACCAAATAGTAAGAATTAAGTAGATCTTTTAAAAATGAAAATGATTGTTACTTGTACAGTATTGGCTGCATGTTAGAAAAGTGCACCATGTGAGAAAGTTTTATCCATGAGCACCTTGAATGAACTGCTGCGTACTGTATGTGAATAAATGCCAGTGCAAGATGTACTGTAGTACATTATGCTCAGTGTATTATACAGTAGTATTGATGTTGTAAATGTGCCATGCAAATCATGTTGCATGATGTATCCTACTCCCAGTAGCCTATAAACCACAGTTGTGGGAGGAAAAGTTTCCAGGACAAGTTTCATGTCTTGACTGAATAGTTACAAGCTACGTACAGTACACAGTAGCTGAAAGATGTACAGTAGGCCAATGGGCTTACTGTACTTAGTTACTTATCCTTAAATCGTACAGGGAATAATACACCAACATTGCATGGATATCATTAAATCAATATCCATGCAGGCAAGTGGGTTTAGAAAACAGCTAGCTAGCACTTATGGGCAAATACTGCAAACAGAATTTGTCAAAGCTTGGTACCTTACTTTGAGTTGCAATTATCATCAGGGCTGGAATAAATGTTTATTTCCTGGGAAGACAGTCAAAATTTCCACCATTCCTACCATATTTTCATGTTCATAAATGGTGTAAATTTCCCTCCAGTGACCAAAATTTCCCTCTAAATACCCAAATTTCCCGGGAAGGAGCCTCCCAGCTTCCCAACTTTTTTCCACCCAGGATTATCATTTTGTGTTTATGAATTATTGTTAAAGATGTGAAAACTTTGTTTAATACAAGTGCATCCTTTAAAAGTACTGTAGTGTATGTCACTTGAGTATCCCTACTGTAGCCTATGGAAGATTTCATGAAATGATCCTTGAGTGCAAAATACTTTGCATCTGTGACAACCTTAAAAGGTCCAGCAACTTTCTGCAACTTTCTTAAAACTGGGGAAAATTCTTCAATGTTTTATCTTCTTTCAATTTCATGTGTAAGCCTACAGTGTATGTTTATTATTAAGAACTGCAGCTGCAGTACAGTGTGTGTTGGAAATGCACTAAATTTTGCTTTTCAAATACTGAGTAGTATAATGGGACTACAAATCTTCATTTGCTTCTACCTCAATCAGCAAGATTAGCCAGTCCAGCTGAACAGAGTTCACTGTAATGCCCTTCATAGTGGTAGAAACAGCTCTTGATGAAAAAAAATTGATGGTGATTTGCATTGTAAACCATTCTTTACAAAAAAAAAAAAAAATCCTCCATGCTTCATAACATGATATTAAACATATGCTTTGAAAGGTTTAAACGAAGGAGCCCTCAAACACGCTTTCTTCACATGTTCTTTGTGAAGGTTTTTTTTTTATTTTTTTATATAGGCCTAGTTGAGTTAATGGTATATTAACTTTTATCTTACAGGGTCACCATTGAGGTAGGGAATAGGTTCCACTGCATGCACTGATCATGTAATCCTCTTACAATACTCATCCCACTGGACCAGCTTGGATTTCAACTCCCTGTGACCTTGGCCTGATACTCAGGTAAAAACACTTAACTTAGAATTGTCTCTTGCTGACTGATGACCTCTATGGTATCAGTTATAAACAATTCCTTCCTATGGAGTTGAATTATTTGTGAAGCAACCACTGATCTGAGTTCTGCCAATCATCAAGTTCCAAGAACCCCTGACCTGGGATAGTGGAGCAGCCCAGGACAACTTTTCTGAAAGTTTTAAAGGTGTATTTAATTAGTAGTCAGATTGCCTGGCTGTGGATTTAGGGACAGCATTTTCAGATTCAAGTCTTCTTATACATGTGAAGGATCCTTTGAGAATATCTTCTTTGTCAAGTGCTGTATATTCTGTTGGTAAGGCTTATATTTTGTTCAAACTTTAGTGTTCAGTAGTTTTGTTCCTGTACTACTGTGTATTGACTGTTGCATAGATCTGCAGGCTCTTCCGCATTACGAATACATGCGAATACAAGTGTAAGCTGCCTGGAAGGTAGGCCTATATAGAGCTCTACATATATCTAGGTAAAATGCACATGCTCAATTTAAGCTCGTTATTGACCATATTCTGGCACAGATGTACAGTATTCACATTTGCTATCAAAAATTTTAATATATTTTATATTGTAAGATTCAGGTGTATTTAAAACTTAAATATTTGACTGTGGGGTATGCACAACATGCAGTAATGATATGTTACTAGGTATTAGGTTTAGGGTCATTAAGGCTTATATGTATGGTGAGGGTAAGGGTGGGGGCGGAGACTTAGGAAAGGCTTATATTTGGGCAAAATTTGTTTTCAGTGCAAAATTTTATGTCATGTTTGCTTGCCAGTTAGGGAAAATTTCAGGATAAACATCATCCTGCCCCTTCAGAAATGTCTTCCTGTATGCCCATATTAGGGTGTAGGATATTAAATCTGAAACATTACTGCTTGTTAGCTTTTCCATTCATATTGTAGGTTAGAGAGACTCTGTGTAACTCCTGAAATGAGAGCCATGAAAGCAATAAACATGAAGTTCAAGTTACAGAAATTGTGCTGGTACAACTAGAATACATTCTGTTTTATAGTGTCAATGTATACGTGCACATCTACATGCTGGTCCTGCTTTAGTGCTACATGTCTGTATCCTCTGCATGTGATGTATTTTATTTTTAGTATTAGAATGTGCAGTGGCAAAAGTGACTATATATCAACTTATGATCCAATTTGTGCATGGGGCAAAATATTGAATGCCTGAGGTTTGCAGCACTTCATTTCAGAGGAAAAGGGAAGTTGAAGTGCACCAGTGGGAATTTCACTCCTGAGATGTTGTGTGAGATAAGGTACTGTACAGTACAGTATAGTACAAGCCTGAGAATGTGTGTTATGTTCTGCAGTGAGTATGAGTACTGTGCATTAGTATATGCACAAAAATAAAGCAACTTATAATTTACACATATCCACACAGTGGGTTGCTCAAGGTGCAAAGAAATGGAAACAATGAAAACATCAAATATTAGACTTAATCATAGAAAGCTTTTGCCATGACTGAGATGGGTTTTAAGGAGTCTTGTTTAGTCAAAATGCTCTTCCAAAACTTAGATTCAGGTGGGAATGCATTGGGAAGGCAACGGGCATCTACTTGAAATGACCAATCACCCCAAGAGTGTTTGGCTCTGTGTTCTTGTAGGAGACACATACTGCTCTCTTCCTTAATAGCAAGTACAGATTTTAAAATAACTCAGAGATATAGTTGTGTCTCCATCTCTTCTACTGATATCATCTACTAGATCCCCTTCTGTAGCTGCTGCAGCAGTATGTAATTGTAGACAGGGAACAAGGGCATTTGTATTTAGCAATAAGCTTCACTAGTTTTATTCAGGCACTTCATTTGGCAAGATTCTTTTTATCACCTCACATTATAGAAATCTTCCAGAGAAGCACTGTATGCATAAATGCTTCGTCAAAGGTCCCATTGAATTAAAGTGAAGTAACTTTTCACAAGATAATTAACAGTTGAGCATTTCAACTGCATGGAGAAATTTCCAAGAAGATCAACCTCTGCACAAGTGCCAGGCATTTGCTTGATATTTGGATTAAAAAGTTCTCATAAGATGCAAAACGAGAGATTTTCTTTTCAGGGAGTCATATTGTGTTCAACACATGGGCTGTAAATTTTCTCTCTTGTTTTGGTATCACCTCCCTTTATACTGCTCTTTAGAATTTAATAATTATTGGGTAAGAGAAGGCATGTCCCACATTTGCAATCAGTTGTGACTCATGAAAGCCATAGGAGACATTGCAATTGTTGTATGACCAACAGTGATCACTTTTGGAGGTTGCAAGATTTTTAAAGGTGTAAATTCTTGTGAGCACTTGTAAGATACTGTAACTTGTGAGCAGGGAACACTTGTGATCTGCTGAGACCAGGTCTGAGCAGATGCTCTCCCACTTGACAATATTTGCAAGGTCTCAGGCACTCACAAGGAAGCACACTTGGATGCAAGCTATTTGTTGCAAAGTTGGCAGCTGGGTTATTAAAGTAATGCCTTGAGGGGAAAACACAAAACCCCTAAACTGTTTTGCTGTAAAATTGGGCTTTTTGGTGCCCACCCCTGTTTGCAGTACGGTACATGACAACATGTTTATGTTGATTGTAAAAATAATACTTCTACTGTATCAGCATAGTGTTGATCAATATTTGAATTGTATAGTGTCTATTTACTCTTGATAAATTATGAAATGCTTTTTTCATGGTACATAATACCTTGCATTTAAAAAACACATCAATTGGCTAGATCTATTGCCTGGGTGAAAACAAGCTTCCCTTGATAAATGCCTCACAGGCTTCGTAGACTTCATTGGTAGCAAATCTTACTACTGTAGGCCCATGAACACACGAATTCCTGAAATGGCCAAAAAGCTGTCTGTCACATGATCCCATCCATACTGTAGGTGCTGTGTGTTAAATGCTCTGGCCTGTTAAAAAAAAAATGGTGAGGAATTCTCTCTGCTCTCTGCCTAGTGCAGTGGTTCTTAACCCATGGGTATTTACCCCTTGAGGGGTAATTTTGGTATCACAGGTGGGTAATTATTGATTGCCGATCCCATCCAGTATCTTTTTACACAGTAATTGTTCCAGTTCTGTAAGATTACTCCTGAGTATGACAATCTGACACTGTTTTGAATGTAGTTACTGAACCGTAGTACTATAACAATTAACTTACCAGACCCATTTTTAGTGTAGCCTAGGCCCCCACTGTACTCACATATTTGGGTGATGATTAACTAAAACCCATTTAGGACCACTTTATGGAAAAGTACAGGATTAGGCCTGTACTGGAAAATTGTCTCCAAATTAAAGTTATGGTACTTTAGGAAAACAGGTTAGGGTCTGTTTTCCACCAGGGATATTGGGCATGTTCTTTCAGTGTCATCAAGTTATTACCAATCTAACAGGTTATGACCATAAAGCAGTCTATAAGGTCATTGTTATTGTCCACAGGCATTCTCTTTGCTGTGAATTATAGAGAAAACCACTTTCGATATATTTTAGGAGGAGGAATACATAGGGTGGCTGATTGGAAGTGGAGGGAAGGGAATGGGATGGGGTGCCTGATTGGAAAAGAAGGAATGGGATGTAAAAGGTTAAGAACCACTGTCTTAGTGAGAGCTGATAATTGCAACATCAATCAAGAGTAATCTTCAGTAAACCGTACTGTACTTGAGTAGCCTATTTCACTGTGAAATTATCCAAGCTACCATTGTTTAGAAGATGAAAGTGACAACGTATTATTGCTGACTGTATTTTTGAAACTACTGTACAGGAAAAGGATTAAAAAATCACTGTAACTTTTTCTTTGGCATATTGGTAATCATTTCCTTCAAGGTTAAACTTGTGTGAGGAACGTGGTTAGTCTGTAGGAGACAATATGACATCACTTCCTGTTTACAAAACTGACAATTGAGGTGGTTAGTGATTGTGCACTGGTGATGCAAACCACACAGAGTTTTTGATTTGTGGCTATTTCATTGTGGTAATCATAATTTCCCTCTTTTCAGATATTGCAGATCATTTGCCAATCTCCATGGTAGCAAGAAGTTAAAAAAACATTTCCAAATAGGTAATAGTTGCCACAGTAAATGCTATTACAAACAAGTTCGTGTAGTGAGAATTGAGAAGTGACCATTTCAGTTGATGATGGTTTTAAAATTCCCAAACATTTGTGTTTTTCTTGTATCAGTCCTGATACCGTATCAGGAACAGGTGAAAAATGTTGAACACAACATGTACAGTATGTGAACTGAAAAACAATTGTGAGCTGGAAGTCCTCCAATGGTGTACTTATAGTAGTGTACAATGAAAATGTAAATTATGCTTTGCCCATGTAGGTACAGTACAGCAAAGAAAACTGTTCAAGTGGGCCCTACTCAACATCATGAATATGAGGGGGGTTGAGGGGTTGGGGAGGGGTTGAGATAGTAGATACTTTCTATGACTAGAACAACATTTAAATGTTAGTGAGGTACAGTACTGTAGGTGATGACACCTTCAGAAGTCCCAAAAAGTAAGAAACTCCATATGGATGAAAAAAAATTTCCATGGAGCAAAAGGGAGGAGAACAGGGCTGTTTTTGGATTTTCACTTTAAAATTTGGCCCAGTCAATAAAGACGAAACATCTTAGTAAGGGATTGTGAATCTATTTTGTCACTCCTACTTACCTCATCTGTTATATGTGTGAACAACCCCATCTACCTCAGAATTAGACTTGGTAAAGTTTATTGGCACAGAGGTGGTGCTGTCCTTACTTCGGGGTTGTGACCTTTGAGCTCACCCTTATTTCCTTTACAGTGGTAGATGGGATTGTATAATAGATCAGGTAAGTAGGGTTAATAGATTCCAATACCACAGGTACATTTTGGGGATATGGACAGTTGAAGATGTCAATATAATTATATTGGAAATAAAAATGAAAGAACACCATATAGTATCGTATGTGTTCCTGTGCAAAATAACTAATGTTTAGTCTTGAAATGCAAATGCTTTATGGTTTTTGCCTACCGTAGTATACACAGATTGATGGGGAGAGTAACATTTGAGGTATTGTGTGCACATGTACAGTATCAGTGTGAAATCCCTGTCTTTTATAGCCATGTACTTTCCCAGGCATAGGGAAGGATGAAACATCCTTATATTTTGAACAACTGCCCAGCTGTGATTGATTATGGACCTATTAAGGGGAGGGAGAGGGAGGGGGAGGGAAGAGTGCAGAAGAGGTTACTGTGTTGTGATGATTTCTGAACAGTTGTTTTCTTTTTGAAAGAGTGGACTGGTGACTGGTGAGGCTAAGGTACACAGTGTAATGTGCACTTGGACCTTAATAAAGACTGGCAAAGTTTCAAATGAGTAGTTTCTACTATTGTCAGATGCTTGAAATTCAGTTCATGGAAACCGATGTTGCAACTTTGTTGCAATTTATAGATGTACTAAACTATTCTTCTGGCACATTCTACAAAAAGCAGGTATGAACTAATTTGTTTCAGTTCCTTTATACTGTATGTGAATAACAAAAGGGAGTTTTTAAAAACCCACATTGATGCAATGCTAGTTACTGAAACTAGTTAGAAACAGCATTACTGTAAGTACTTCTTCTGTTTCTACCATACTTTTTACTTTGATAAAGCAGTAGTTGTTTTTTTTATGTACTCACTGAGTGACTTTGAAACTCTGTACATGCATGGGAATTATTAAAGCAATTAAGCTCCTTCCTACAGTGTTGAATGAAGCACATGTGGTAGGCCTTCATGTACAGAACTAGTCTGTGGAATTTGAAGCCACTGGCTTTACTTTTGTAAGAAAATACGGAAAAAGGGTATGGTAGGGTTTTACAAGTAGAAAGTACATTGATCAAGTACAGTATTGCGCAGCTTCTTTGTCATATTTATTGTTTTACCAGTACACGAAAGTTTGACAGTGTTTGAACAGCTGTCCTTACACTTGTACTGGTTTCATAAGTAATGAAACCTGTTTCTTGATGAAGTAAGTAACATGGTTGCTATTAAATTGTTTTTTATTGCATACAGTTCTACAGTAAATTTGTCATTTGATGGTAGTGTGAATATATATGCTTTTTAAATTATGCCCAGAATTATCAGAAATTATTGGCTCACTGTTTTCAAAAAAAAAAAAAAATAAAAAAAAATAAAAAATAGCCAAAAAATAAATAGATCACATCTTCCTGATTTTATAGTGAAAAATACTGTATATGTTTAATTAATGTATTTTTTTATTAGGGAAGGTATACTGTACAGTATGTCTTAATAGGGGAAGTCCTGAGTTTGACCCATGTCTATAGAGAGAATGATTGTCTTTATTTGTAATTTGCATGGAAGTCCCTTACTGTACAGTAGCTTTGTTTGTATACCTGTGACTGCAAGTTCAAGTTGTGTTCTAAAGTTGTCTGCTGGTACAGTACTTATTGAGGTGGATTTCTTGTACAGTATATGTACTGTGATATTTTTATGGTAAAAATTATACCATATTTAAACAGATTATATTGCTGAGTGTTCAATAATTGTACAGGTCTGTGATGGTAGATTTTGATCTTCCAACATTAGAAGCTATAGATCTTCAGAAATGTACTGTAATGTAAAATGTGTAAAGTATTTTGTTTCTGATAAGCCTCATGTGAATGATATTTAAGCACATTAACTTTGGGACCTTCTATGGCAAGCCAAATGCCCAATAATTCAAAAAACTTGGTTTATCAATCGATAAACCAGGTTTATCGGTCGATAAACTTGGTTTATTGATTTGATGTACCAAGTTTATCATCAGTAAAGTGATAAACCAGGTTTATCGAATCGAAAAACTAGGTTTATCAACCAATAAACCAAGTTTATCAGTCGAAAAACCAAGTTTATCGATGCCGAATGCTCAATAACTCGAAAATCCAAGTTTATTGAATTGATAAACCAAGTTTATCAAATCAATAAACTTGGTTTATCGACTTTTTAAGTGAGAAATTCGATAAACTTGGTTTATCAACCGATAAACTTGGTTTATCAAAAAAAAAATTTGGCTTATCGGTTGATAAACTTGGTTTATCGACCGATAAACCTGATTTACAGTATCGATTGATAAACCCAAGTTTTTCGAATTATTGGACATTTGGCTTGCCATAACCTTCAGTTTGACATTCAGTGTTCCTGCAAGGGTGTACATAATGTACTACAGTATACTGGGATACAAATACAGTATTTACAGTATGCACATACTGTAGTGATGGAGAATCTTGAATGTTTTAAATTGAAGTTGTAAAGAGCTGGATGAATTTCAAAGAGGCACAGTATTTACAGTAAGTACTATATTACACAAAATATAGACATTATGCATTGACATCACCCTGACGTCATTTTGGAGGAAAACAATGAAGCACCCTTGCACGAATCTGTACAGTAGATTTCACACGACAAATCAGCTGTCTGCATTTGTTGGTGTAACTTGCAATGATACTGCTTTTTCCTCCAAACGAGTGAGCACTTTCTGCCCTGTGACATCATATGCATACTGTAAGGTCTATTGGCTATCAAGCCTTCCTTATCTTGGTATTGCCATGCATCAGATAGAACTTTGTGCTTTGAAAATACAGTAGGTTTATGAAGTTAGTTGAACTCATGATGTCTGCAGCTGTATGTTAGCCTTCTGTGTAGATCACTGTCTGCTATTAATTTTAATAGTGAGGTCGATTCCTCAGTGCCAAATTGCAAGTGGTTGGCCTGGGAGAGGAGTCTAAGAGGAGGGTGGGAGGAATTGAGGGAACTGAGAGGTGTTTGCATGGCAACTGGTGCAGTATGTGAGAAAAATTAGTATGAGTATTGGTAAAATCTGTGAGGGGAATGACATCTGGAATACTGCAACTGCCGATATCCAGAATTTGTAAGACAATGTACAAAAAAGAACTGGCTAAATTACTGTACTGATGTGTCTTATTTCTATGATTGATGTGAAATGTGTTTACACTTGAATTAATCTTTGTTTGATTTATATGTTAAGCTCGTAACTTTATCACTCATAATTTTCCACTGTACTGCAATATCCCAGGGCATTGATTGAATTTGTTTGAAAAGCTTCATTTAGCATGCTGATCAACTTTCATATTATCAATTAGTGACTCTTGTCAAAGTTTAATATTGGAAAATGAAAGTTAAAAGACATTCTGTATTCATGATATGATATAGTATGTTCACACAGTGTTAATATGTTACAGTACTTAATTAGTTGAACTGTATATTTTAATACCTATTGGTATTGTCTATATTGTATCAATTGTTTGGCTATTGAAAGAGATCACATAGGCTATTTAAGCAGACATTATGGAACATGTGAGCTTCTACTTAGTATTACTTCGGTGACCGTCGAATGCAGACTTAAGAAATATATCATTCCAAGATTGTGACATGGAATGTTAGGCTGGATGTGCACTTGACGGGCCCCGGAGTCGACGGGCGCCCTACTATACTGTACAGTAGTCATTTTACGTAAGTGTACAGTATACACCTCTGCATAAGGACTACTGTATGTAACTGTAGCTCATGTAAGACTGAAAGTGCAGTTATAAGTGCTTTTAAGGTTACAGAGGTTTACACTGTTTACAGTGTTGTTAAAATCATGCAGTGCAGTAGGTATTCTATTAATTGGTTCAAAGTCAACACATTAGTCATTTTTAGTAAACCTGCTTTAATTTTGACAAATAAGTACATCATGGAACCTTTGAATTCTTAAATTTCTCAAGTTATTGCATAAAAGGAAGATTTTACATCAATTGCATCATATGTTGTAGGCATAGGCCTACTTACAGTGCAGTATGTTTTACATGTGTGTATTAATTGTCACATTTCTATTGTTTTTCTTCACTTCCAGTGAAAGTATCGACCAAACTTCACTGTACCAGTCACAGGCATTTGGCTACCTGTCCTGCCATATTGGTACAAAAGTGGTGAATATTCATGATATACAGTATCAGGTAAGGTATACAGTACTGTATGTGTCATGTATATAATATTTTGAACAATATTTTTCTTGGAGAGCAGCCATTAAAAGTGGGATTGAAAAGTAAATTGCATTGTTTACTATTACAAATGAAAGAGGATACTTATGAAATCAAAGTATTATCTTACTTGCATATTCAAGTGTGCATTTTGGGTCATGACAAAGAGATTTTGCCCACAGCTCTGAGGACGAATCACACTGTCCTTAAATTGTAGATCAAATCACAGACCAATTTTAACTGTACTGTTCAGAGTACTTCCTACTCTGAGAGTGAACGGGGTTTTGACAGTGGGAAGGGGGTTGGTGAAAACTGAGAGATATACAGTACAAATTATATCATTTTCTGGAGAGTAACTGGGAGGAGTGAGGTGGAGACTTCGCTTGGGGGAAATGCCCCTCCATGAGGAGCCTTCATTACTCTTCATTCACATACAGTATTATGGACTGTAAAGTACTGTAAGCTGGGTTTTGTAAAAGAGGAACGGACTTCAAAGGTAAGTTTCAGATACCGTACTATACATATACACCACAAAATCTGCATCTTTTTTGCTTCAAGTTATAAAGACACAAATAAAAAGAAAATGAATGAGCCAGATACTTGTGGTCACATAAGTTGTAAAGTGCATATTAACCCAATAAATACCACTATTACTGAAGCGCTGCGGTAGTGTATAAGTCAGGAAATTTATGTCAGTATTTTGTTAGTTCAATGTTCTGCTTGCTTTGAAAGTAGTTTACATAAAAAAAACGTGTACTGTAAACATTCAGGGAGTAAAAATTGTTTTGGAGATGAAATGGGTCAAGTGTTACAGCACTGCTGCTGCTACAGAGAAAATGCCCACATACCATACTGTGCTTGTAAAAACCAGTCAGATGGTTGGACAGTTTGCTGGTCTTTCTAAACCTTTATCTGGTTTGTGACATGCAAAATCAACATCATGTATTTAGAGGAACTTCAGAAGAGGCTCTTATACTGCAGTTTTCAGAAGAAGATATTGTCTACATATACTGTATTAAGTTTCAATAAAATTCTGTTTTTTCACTGCACTGCTCTGCCACCCACCCAGTTTTTCTCTCCCAGCAGGGAGACATAGAAAGGTCTCAGAGAAGGTGTAATGAATTATGGTTTCACTTTGTAAAACTACAACAGGTGTGTGTATCACAGTTTTCCACACAACTCTACAGCAGTGATAACCTCAATAGAATACTGGGCTTATTATTCCCACTGAAGTTACTTTCACTCCCAGCATGCTGTATCCACTCTCTGGCACCTTGCTCTACTTGATACTGTACAGTACGTGGGTGTGTTCACACAGTACCATGTGTGATTGGATGGTTCAGTTTATTGAGGGCAATCTAGGAACCAACTTTTCTGAGGTGTGAATTCGCCAAGCACACCTTAAAGCTGTTTTTGAAAACTGTCCACTAACAAAGAATCTCTTTTGTGTACTTTCAACAGCACAAAAAGTTCAATTACCAATTCATTTCAAAGCGTAAAAGTAAAACAGAAAGAAAGTTGAAAAAAAAAAGCCAATTTTCGTCAGGATTTCAGTTTACTGTTCGCTCGGTCATTTCACTTTTAAGTTTCATATGTAAGGCCTCTTCCTGTTTGTGGAAATCTGCATTTCCAAATTATGATTTGTTAGCTACATGCAGTAAGGTTTCAGTATGTGATGGTAATGCAGTGATGTGTCATCCTGAAAAGTGATGGAGGATATTAAACTGAGACAAAAAGTAAATCCCAAATGTTTCCTTACAATGAAGGAAACAGATAGTTTCAAGTAGGAAATACCTTGCAGTTTTAGGTGACAAGTTTTGTGAACAACATGTTTACGTAAGGAACTTTACACTGTCTAACTGGGTATTCATACAAATGTGTGTTATCTTCCTTTATAGTATGAATCAACAACAAAACTCAGTGGAGCTCATTGATGACTGTCAAGTTGCGGAAGAGGATATACTTGATGAGAAAGAAGTGATAAAATATTGCAACGAATCATCTTCAGCAGAAATCTTGCCAAGTAAAACAGTTTGTGTCATATCAATGGAGGACACCCCAGTCACTGATACTTCTCATGATGCAAGTGTTTTAATAAACTCAAAGGCTGTAAGTAAAGACTTGGAAAATGGTAGCCCTGTGATACAATCCAATGGAGAATCCAGCCCAACGAATGTGACACATTGTAATTGTAGGGTCTTAGATTCAAACAGTCTTACAGAAGGTGGACTTCATGTATGTAAAGGGGAATCAGACAAACAGTGTGAAGTTTTCATGCAGGATCTCGTACAAATTATTTTTTCTTCAAGGTAGGTACAATTTGGAAGAAGGTCTAGGTTTTGAAACTGTAAGTCACTTCTGAATTAATGTTGTAGGTGTGAGGTATGAAAAAGTAAATTTGATCTACATGAGCACTGTCCATGTCAGTTATCTCAGTGGTTAGTAGAGTACCTAATTTGTCTGTTAATTGCATAATTCCAAACTGGCTCATAAAATTTGGTTCTGTGAGAACATTGTTTACGGGCAATAGTGAAGATAGAACTCTAGTCTTGTATTTATCTTCAGTGTATGGTACAGTTTAGCTCACAAGACCTTAAGGCAAATTTAAAAGAAAAAATAGAATTGTCCATAATTTGATGAAGCAAAGGAGGGTTATACAGTAAAACCCCGTTTATCCGAACACATTGGGACCGAAGGTTGTTCGGATAACGAAAAAGTTCGGATAAACGGGGTTCCAAGGTTTTGCCTTAAGTACGGTACACTGGGTCCATATAAGTCAGTGTGTCAACACATTTCCAAAATAATTCCGAAAAGGCTGAAAATTGCAGGTAAAATCTCCCAAAATATTTTGTTACAATTTTTTGTGACCGATGATATGACAAATAAATTTTAAGACGTCTAAAACAGAGAGATTTTATTCCAAAAATTCGAGCCTTCGCTCGTGTGAGTGCCAATGCTTTCTACACACTAAATGAATGTGTGTGCTGAAGAAAAGCTGTAACGATATGGAGAGGTATCTAGAGTATAAATTCTGCATAAATTTCAAAAAATGTTAGAGACACATGTGTAGGAGACTCTCAAACAGCAGTTCGCAATGTTTTTGTATGGTCTACTTTCAGTATTTTTAGGTATGAAGCTCACTACGTTACTAACTTTTCAGATTTAGTGAAACTAAGACTTACGCTAGCCTAACGTATTTTTGTATGAGAGGATATTGAGCCTATACCGACTCATGGCTCCTAACAAGAATTTCAAAGCAAATACGTAGGATATTTCTTCCAAATTTGACAAAGAGATAACAGATTGTTTTCTATGTCCACATGTCGGCTGTTTTAGCCATCGTGACATCTTTCCATTACTTTTAAAGTCCCGGGAAAAATAAGTGCATTTCTGCAAAAATTTACGATGAATTTTGTCTTGTAAAGCACTTATAACTTGGTGTATACTACTGTAATTGTGTTGACTATATTGTTGTTAAATCTGACGGCTAGTTCGGATAAACGGGGTTTCGGATAAACGGGGTTCGGATAAACGGGGTTTTACTGTAATACAGAATCAATCAGATTTAGGTACATTCTCAGTGAAAGTCATCAAATGTTTATACTTCTTGGAAGATTGTAAACAACTGAAAGTGTTGTCAGCATAGAGGACAAATCATTCCAAACCCTTTTAATTTCTTTTGTGTACACAAGAAATCAAAAGGTATTAAGAAAAATGTAGGCTTTATGCTCATGATAAATGCTGCCTTAACAAGATGCACAGCAGTCCCATTCAGAAACAATTGAAGCAAGCACGTAACTATTGTTAAAAGAAAAAAAAAAACCTGTCAGAAATTCTTAGTACTACAGTGATATGTGGACAAGAACTGTTCTTCATAGTAAGCTCCTACCCTTACTCTCTGACATGCAGCTTACTGTAGCTATTTATAAAAGAGTCACATGTCATATGACTAAGTGGTTTAAGGGTACGGTACCTGATAATCACATGTTAAGAGCATCTGAAAAATGAGGGTTTGGCTTGTGTTGTTTGTAGAGGGTTGCCATCATGTCATGTGACATACCCTGTGCCGTAATGTTTTTTGGACATACTGTATAGACCTTATGCATTGAAGTCAGGCTACCTCAGTTTGGAGGAAAACAATGAAGCACTCGTGCACAAATGGTGTAGATTTCACACGCACATGTAGTAAACTAAAGCACGTATATGACTGGTCGACAAATCAGCTGTCTGCATTTGTTGGTGTAAGTTGCAATGATACACGCTTTTCCTCCAAATGAGGGAGCACTTTCTGCTCTGTAACATCATATGCATAAGGTCTATTGGCTATCAAGCCTTCCTTATCTTGGGTGTCCTGCTTCTGCATGTTTGTGTGCTCAACACAAGCTCTGCTCAGGTAGGGTGACAGTAAACATGATGAAATATATCTTCCCTTATATTTAGAGTATAATAGTATGCAACAGAAGATGGTCTCCTAAGCTCTATTGACAGAGTATATGATACTGAAGAGGAACTGAAGTATAACAATTTATATTACTTTCCATTGTCATCTGTATTACTAATTAAAAGAAGGTCCTTCATTGTTTTTGATGAAAGAAGTTACTGCCTTTCTCTGAATTTACGTTGTTTCTTAAATTTTCACTTTCATTTTCTTGCCATTGTAGTGTAAACATTGACCAAGAGACCTGTGCAAAGTTTGATGACTATTGTAAGGTAACTATTTGTTGATTTTTTATTTTTTTTTTTTTATATTGTATAATCAGTCCCCAGAGATTTGGGTTTTTCCTGAGGTGTAAATTTTGCATAGATCTAGGAATTCTGATGTGTGTTGTTTTTTTTTTGTCATAAAATAGGTTGCAATTTTTTATGACTGTGTAGGCATATAGAAACTTGCAACACAAGTCTGCATAAATTTGCAAATTTTGACAGCTTGTACAAAGTGCAATGGGATAGTAGTATTTTTTCCTGGTTGTTATGACTATTTCAACTTTATTTCAGATTTGACTTGTATCAGCAAATTTACATTTGTGCCTGTCTGATAGGTTGTATGAACAGTTTATGGAGGAACAACTGGAAAAGTTATTATGAAGACGGGTGGGGGGAGGGCTAGGGATCAGTATTAGAGGGGGACTATAGTTCTTGGAGCAGACTTCGCAGGTCTTGCATTGTACTAGCATGACTAGGAAAAATTAACGTTTCTGTTCAGGTGAAACGTGTACACATTCTACTCTCAGTGTACTGGGTCGGCCTTTCACATTACTCCAATTGAGAGTAGTTCAGCAGAATATACTTTTTACAGTAGGCAGTCACCCCAATCAGAGTTAGTACTGTATGCCCTGTCACGCTAGTTCATGAATGGCCTATTTTGATCATGTGACAATGTTTTTGTTAATAGTGAATTGTGAAATTCAAGGAGAATTTTGTCTTGCTTTACCTATTGTTTGTAATAGTTGTGTTCAAAACGTCTTCAGAGGTGCTGCTAATGCAATAAGAGGAATTTGCAAGAATTTGCTGATTTTTTTAAGCAAATTTGGGGTGACTGCCTACTGCCTTTAATTATTATTAATTTTTTAATTATACTGCCTTTATATTATTCCTGTAATAAGACAATATTCCTGAATTAAACTCTTGCCCAGTATGCATTCTTGGGTTAGCATAGTGATATATTGTATGCTTATGCTACAGTAATGAAAGTAAACTTGATCTTAATTTCAGATCATATTACAGCTACAGGAAATATTGCACTTTATTAATTCTGCTATGTTCAGTAGTACAGAGACTGTATCGATACCTGATGCACCGGATACAGTGGTTGACGTCATGGTTAGGGTCACATTGAAAAACCAGCTTTCAAGGAAGGGACCAATAAACACATAGATTTTGGCATGTTTACATTGTTTTTAACTTACCAACGTCTCATATATATGCAGTATTAGTCAATCTACATGTGTACTGCATGGTCAAGTGGTTAGAGCATCCGACCTAAAGCCGGAAGGACTGGGGTTCAACTCCTGGCTGGGTCATACTGTACCAAAGAATTTAAAAATGGAACCTACTGCCATTGTGCTTGGTGCTCAGTATAAACAATGGAGTAGGGAAAACAAGCCAGAGAGCCACAATTTGGTTAGAAACTGGGCCGTAAAACCTCATCTAACTCTAACTCTACATGTCTACATTGTGGATTTGCAGCAAGTTATGATGCAGACTTAGTGGGAAAAGTAAGTAAATGTGAAAGTGACACATTGCCCATCTCCAAGGTAAATTTAATAGGTAAGCAGAGCTTGCCAGAAGTCCTTTATACTTCCCTGCATATACTCTTTCTCTGTGACCAAAAGTGATGTCTCTTTACATTACTGACTCTCCCACTCAAGGCCCAAGACATATTGTATTTCAAAGTTCACAAGTGGGTTGTTGAGCAATTTGTTGTCAGGGAACAATTGCATTTAATGTTAGCTCTTAAATTTGATTCAACTTACATTTCAAGGACTTCTCAGTGAATTGAAGGATTTTGCTTCTCTGTTGTATGTCAGTCAATTGTATTTTGTGCTGTTATAATTTACTGAAATTGAAGTTTATGATAGTTTTATGAATGATGCTTCACTTCAGTATTGTTTTTTTGAGAGTCGGCCTCTCTGAAATGATCAACTATCACTTTCCTAGATTTGCAAATGACTGTACAGTTAATTCAGGTGAAGATGTCATCGCGAAGACACGTTTATTGCCACAAGTATCTTCCACAAAAATGCATTTGAGAGCTCCCTGCATTTGCAACAACCCTAGGCTACAGGATTGGTTAGATTATTATACTCCACTTTAGACAATAGAATGGTGGGGTGTGAAAGAACAACTTTTTAGGTCAGTCAATACAGCATGAAATGCCAGCTAGAAGATCATAATGCACTCAGGTTGGCATGATCATTTGAAAATGTTACTGAAATTTAAACCAATCAGTTTCCTTTTGTGTATTTTAGTCTGCAGCTGGACGTCGCAATTTTGCTGAACTATTAAACCAGAGGAGAGTCAGAGACAAGCTGGTGGAAGAAGAAACATTTTTTCGTCTTGTCCAATTTTTTGCTATTTGTTTGTTTGAGTAAGTCAAAGAAGTTAGATCAACTTTTAATACCTGTTAGGCTTTCTTTATTATTTCAAGATGATGTGGCGCAAACACCTTTCATTTCTGGAAATGAAGAATGTAGCATTAAGGGACAATGCAGTCATAATAGGGATTAATGCTGTAGGAACCATCGATGTACAGGATACACTTTTCAAGCTGGGGGGGGGGAGGCTAATCCTTTTGTGTGAAAGGAAAACCTCAAATGCTTGATCAATATGCCAGATTTTTTCTTAAAGTCTGTCAGAGAGCTATATTTTGTCCAAACTCCAAGGAGGGGGGGGGGGGCTACTTTCCCCTTGGCTTGTATGCCTATTGTTAGAGCTCCCTGTCGTATTTCAATAAGGTTTGTGCAGTGTACCATTCTATCAGCTCTGTAATTGTATTACACATTAAAAGTGATTAAGACAGAAATATTTATGATCACATCAGATGACAGGTAGAATTCTCAATGTAAAATATATACCTCAGGACGTGAAGTACCACAGTGGGAAAATATTCTGTAATGATATATTCCTTTTTTCATTTGTGTGGTGTCAGTACGCTGTATTCAGGGCAAAACACATAGTAACAGTGCCTGATGATACAGGACTATAATTCAAATCACATGGCATCTTTATCTAAATGTTGTTTGACTGCTCATGTCAGAAATCAGTTTGTACTACACTGTTCATCAAAAAGTGCAGTTCTTCCAGAGAAAGTGTAAAGGCAGACTTGTAGTGTGAGCAAGTACGAGTACACATCTTTTTCATGAGTACGAGGACAAAATTTTGCAATAGCCTGAATGCATAAAGTACAAAATCTGTGAGTACCAGTACGAGAACAAATCCATTCTCAGAGTACAAGTCCATGCAGTTGTGCAGAATAATGAGGATGTACCCACTACAAGTCTGTGTAAATTACATCACTCATGATAAATAATTTCTAGATCATAAAATGGTAGGTTAATTCATTGGTGAAGAGAGGAATTTTAGATGATTTGAGGCCACACTGGATTATTGGCATGGAGATGGTATTTATGGGAGATCATGTGACTAGACATACTCTATACTCTTCAGCATTTTGTGATTCATATTTGATCATTGCCTCCTTTATTTTACCTCTTAACTCAGGTGCAATGAAACTGAAGATTTTTCTCCAGCTACCACCTTAATGAACATGTGTTTCACCTTCTATCATGACCCAAAAGGTAAGAATACAGTGTGATGTTTGTGTGAGAATGATGTTAGCATGAATGTAAATTTTAGCATAAAAACATGATGTAAGTGCAGGTTTACCACTTAAAAATTTTCAGTTGTTTATGTGGTATTAAGATTTTGTTACACACAGAATTTTGTTCCAAAACTACTTCTCTGGTGCAGGGTTTCCAACAAAGTGTCAGTAATTAGATGTAGGATCACTAGTATAATAATCTGTAGCTTATCAAATCTATGTTGTATTCCTGCAGTGCCTTCAACTGTATATTGTCTATGGCAGTAAGTTTTACAAGATTTTGTCAAAGAGTACTGTTAGGTTCTAATTCTTTCCTGTGTCAAGTAAGGAAAGCAAAGAACAACTCTAGGAGAACTTCAATTGACTGCTGGAGAAGCTCTAACATCTCAAATGTAATTTAGCAAAAATATACCTCTGTAACAATAAAGTTTGCATTAATTGTATAGTATGATTGTTATCCCCCCAATATTTAACATTATTTCCTTAGTTTCTTGCCATTTTCTTAACAGTGTAAAATAGTTCCAAAATCTTTTCAAATTTGTAAAACACCTTAATGTTGGAAAATGTCGACAGTGTCTCACATGTTGACACTTGGAGAGGATAGTGGATACAGTGCATCCTTATAGACCCTTTTCCAAATAGCAATTGCAATGGATTGTGGGATGGAGTTCTAGGTAGGCGATGTTGTTGTCAATGGCATTTTGCTGTGGCAAAAAACGATGCACACCAAAATTCTATGCCACAATCCTTTGTAATTCCTATTGGGAAAAGAGTGTATTGAGATGTAATGGTAAAATCCTTTCTTCAGTTATATGTGCTTGTAAAGTTGTCCTGCTGGTATTATCGTAGAAACAACAGGATGAAGTCATGGTTTGATTTGTCATTATTATGATGATGCTGACAAAATATTTGCAAGTATATAAACATTAAAACCTTCTCCTTCACAGTTTTGTCGAATGGAAATTGCAATAATGATGTTGATGCTGCTTTCCTTTACACACATCTCAGAGATCAACTCATTTGGTAAAATATGCTTCGTACTTTTTTTCCCTTTTTTGTATTCGTACAAGACAAAGACTTACATAGAATATTGTTCCCACATCCACTTTGCACTCGCATTCTTTCAGAAATTCAGTAATTTGAGGATATTGTCGAGGACTCAGACAAATTACATATTCACCTCAAATGTTTGAGCACATATTTAGAGTGCTTTGTGGCAGGTTACATCTAGATCGATAGATTAGAATCTACTGCACATTCAAAGTTTGCAAGGATCGCATCCTTTCATTAATATGTTCAACTGATTGAATCGAGAGGATCTCACGTTCTTTCCCTACTCATGTGTGCTTTTGTCATGTTTGTTGTAGGCATGGCAGAACAAGTCATTATAACTTTTAGTGAATGTAAATATGTGAAGTCTAAACATTGCAAGCAAAGATTGCTGGGAAATCCTTTATGTAGGATTCACAGCTTTCATTGTATGTGTTGCCTTTAGTATCCTTGATGGTTTTTGTACAGGGCTTTATTCTAGGTACCTATAAAAATATTGAACCTGAGTTATAACAAAAATATCGAGACTGCCAGGAAATATATAGATACTGTTTTTTTTTTGTAAATGTATTAATATTTATGCTTAGTTTGCTGTCATTGTGTTGTTCAGTTTTGATTGTCTTTCAAGTGCCTAGACTTTATCAGTGACTTCATGTGAGATGTCATTTTATTTCTATAGAAAGGCAATTTGATTGCATATTGTGAACCATTGAAACATGGAGTGAAGTGTGTTTAAATAAATGTTCTATTTGTAATGTACCAAAAGTGAAACTAAACCATTAACTCATTACAATGGTTAACTTGGTAATTTTTTTCAACATTCCCTTTGACCCTGGGCAGGAAGTCTATGAGGTTTTGGGAAGTGGCATTTTTCACTGCTATGCATCAGGAAAGAAGCAGATGGGGAGAGAATTTCAGGTAAGGTTGGCTAAGTTTTGATGATGTGATCTTTTTGCATCATTTTGAACAGTTTCAGTGGAAAAGGCTGTGTGATATCAGGAAGTCAGTTTTAGTTCTACTGAATGCAAAAGAAATTCGGCATTGTTACAGGGTTAGGGCACAGTCTTGGAAATTATGGAAACAGTTGAATTTGAAGGTTACATATTTAAGGCTTTAAAAGTGCTGTAAATTGTTGTTTCTCCATAAAGGTATGCCCAGGCTACTCAAAGCTGAGACCAAAGGGAAACCACCTGAAATGAAAGTCAGTTTTGATTGATCTTGGTTTTGTACTGACCAGTGACTGTGTGGTCTGAACAATAAAACCCATACCAATGTGCACCTTTTTATTTTTCTCCATAAGTATGGAAATGTATGTGAAATTCTTTTGTAGAATACATGTCTAGAAAACATGGCAGTGTTTTTAGTGACTTTCAATGTATTCTAAAAAGTGGGGTAGTCAGAATGTGCCAGAGAAAAGTTTTTGATCTTGCAGAATGCTTAAAATGTGGATAATATTGTTCTTCATAAATGGTGCAAACACTGTTTGTATAAGATAATGCTTGCTTTGAAGAGTTGTAAAGAGAACAACACTCAGTTGGGTATTCACATGATATAAAGTTGTCATTTAAAAGCCATGGAGTAAGCGAATATATGTGCTTCCTCAGTCTCCACTTGCTTCCTGTTTAATGCTAAACTTTTGAGTATCATGTCTGTCCTGTTTTATAGAGGTTCTTATTCCAAGGCTCACTGCTATCCTGTGAAGCTCTCATTATCTGTTAATGAATTATTTACATTTGCTGTATATTCTGCTTTTTGCAGATGAGGTTTGTTTTATATATGCATGATAGAGAGTAACTTCCTGGTTTGTCTCTGCAGTGCTGTGGTGATGCTGCAGTTATTGTGTTTATAGATAATATGCATTATAGCAGGTAGGACTTGTTTAGGTTCAATACATCTTAGAGATTTAACTTTCAGTTTCAAAGTCATACTTGTGTGATAAGAATGAGCATTTATTATCTAACCCCTGGGCAATATCTATGATACTTTGAAAACAAAGTATGCATCCACATTTGGATATTGCAATACCACACAGATTGACTGTTCCTTTTCAAAAGTCAGTGCATCACAAGTTTGCCAGTGTGTGTTGGATTGTTTCAAAGAATTGTTAGTTAAAAGTACTGTACATTTGCATGAAGATGTATATGCGTGAGGTGTGGCATGGATATGTGTGATCCTTTTAATGGAGAGTTTGTCTACATGGTATTTTGAATTAGATCAGGTAGATGAGGGACTAGCACAGGGGGGGGGGGACTTAATCCTTCAGCTCATGGCTACAGTGTAGAAAAACCCCCGTTCACAGGTTTTTGAGCCAGTAATATTTGTTTTGCGCCTGTATAGGAAACTTCACTTGTTTAGCCACAAGGTTATTGGCTGGGTGAAGGCAATTCAATATTTATAAGAAAGAGAAACACTATGTTTGCACAGTGGGATCAGTGTAACTTGACACCTGTGTGGTGTGGCACTACCACATTTACACATAGTGCAGGTGCTCCACTATAGAGCAGGGATTGACCAATATTTAATATCTAAAGTGTAGCTCATTTATATCAAGTACAATATCTTTGGGGCTCTCTGAAGGAAATCCCTTTGACTACCTCTGGGAGGCTTCAAGGAGCAAACAGCCCTGTGCAGTGGAACCAAAGAGAGCTGTTTTGCAGGGCAGTGAGGTACTTTCTGTAAATGTACCTATTTTTCATTTCAAAATAATTGTATAATATCAAGTGAACTATACATGTACACCTGCAACTGTGAACAAAACTATTGTCCTGTTCTTCACAGCCAAATTAGGTGTGTCCATTGATAAATTTGAGAATTTTTTAAAGTGACAATTTTTTAAGGGGTTTTATAAATTGTAAATAATCTGTGTTTAGTGTGCAGAGGATAACTTAAATGGTGAGATAATATTTAAAATTATTGATTATTGGGTCATGTACCTCTCAAGGTATTGTTCAGGATGGCTGTATAAGTAAAATTGCTCATGACCAAGCCCTTTTTGAACAATGCTTGACCAGACATTGACCCAAACGACTTTCATTGCACCTTTTTTTTGGTACAGTACCTGATTAAATTTTAAGAGCTGTAGTCCTCTGAGAAGTGCAAGATATGCTACTTCTATGTGAATGTGATTGCTACTTTGCACTCCCTGTTTTCCGGAGTGTCAGTAGTCTAAAGTAAGTGACCGATGTCTGTAGTCATTTTAGTATCTGGTCGTGGATAACCAATTGTGTAAGGGCAGTACTCTCAGCTTTAGAAATCTGCCAGTTAGCAAAAATATGAAGAGAATGTAGTGTTCGGCTGTACAAATTAGAAAAGTGAAAGGATCATGATGTGCAATAATATTGGTTGGCTTTCATTAATTGCTAACAGAATGAGTTTGTGAATGGCTGATTCAATTGGATAGCTAGATTTTCTCACTTTTGATATGTTCTGTTGCAGGCCACGACTTGCAAGTGCAGAGGAAAACAGAGAGGTTGATGAAATGGAAGAAAACACAACATTTGGTCAGCTTGGGACAATACTTCATAACATGAGAGAATTGGACATTCCCAAGGATGTTTGTTTAGAATTTTTGGAGAAAACCAGTGCCATTGGTAACTTAAAGCCAGGTGAGGTTCTGGAGTAGTAAAGCGGAACAGCTTTTTCATAAGCTGTTTAGTTTTGCTAAAATGAGTGTCCTTATACAGTGCTAAATCCAGTTGCTTAAAATCGTAGTTCAAAGTCCTTTGCAAAACAAGTTACTTAGTACATTGGTCATAGTGTTACATAAATAAAGCTAAGTTGTAAATCATTTTGGGAATACTGTAACATTGTCACTTTGTTCAATATTAAGCGGTAGACGTGTCCCACAGTAAAGGTACAGAATATGAAAGACCTCTTTCTCCTTTGGATTTCTGAAAGACTTTGGGTTAGGGTTAGGGTTAGGGTTAGATGAGGTTTTTGTCTCAGTTTCTAACCAGTTGGTTTTAGTCAGGCCGGTCACGGCCTTTTTTCCAGTTGTGGCTTACGAAAGACTTTGGGACACACCAGGTGATGAAAGTTTCTTGAATGTGGTTGACCATTAAAAACATATGGTATATGGTAAACAGTATAAGGCAAAAGTTCAGAAGTTTTTTGTTTGGGACTTGAGGTTGACCTGCAGAAATATTTAAAGGTTTGTCAAACAATATCGTGATCCTTCAAGGTAAAACTATTTTGTGTATTCTCATCCTCCAGAGCGGTGTGAAATCTTACGAGAAATTTTGAATAGTACAAATCCAGACAAGGGTGAAACAAAGAGGATACCATCAAATGGTGACAAAGGAATTTCATTTATTAAAAAACTGTTTAAAAGTAAGAAAAAATCAGTGAATACATGAAGAGGAAAATCAGTGGAGGAGAAGTTGATGCCAAGAAGAGAAGAGAGATAAATGAATAGAGGTACAACGGAAAGTGTGTATCATCTAGCCTGTTGTATCATGCCCAATGTTTTACATGCATATGACAGAAGCAGTTACTAGTATGGTGGAACAAAGTGGAGGAATAAAACAGTTTGTCATCTCAGATTTTGAAATATTACTAAAGTTATATTTTTTATAGAAAAAGATTGTTTCAAGTCAGAGTGTGACCAAAAGGAACATTGTTATGTGCACATCTTCTATGGGGTTGCATAGTGTGTGTGCAACGTTGGTTCGTGTGTGTGCAACGTGGCATAGTGTGTTGCAACTGGTTGTGCTCAAGATGTTGGTGCTATATCAGTGTTTTAAGTATTTAAGTGAGAGATCAAGTTATTTTATTGAACAAATGTGCTCTTACGTATAGATTTTATGTAGTGTATTCTAAAACTTGTTGACAAAGGGTTAAAACAGGAAGTA
Source organism: Holothuria leucospilota (assembly GCA_029531755.1). Classification (NCBI taxonomy): domain Eukaryota; kingdom Metazoa; phylum Echinodermata; class Holothuroidea; order Aspidochirotida; family Holothuriidae; genus Holothuria; species Holothuria leucospilota. The sequence continues at coordinate 46,844,463 of CM055965.1, forward strand.
TTGTAGTGGTATGGTACTGAACTTACTAAGGGTAAGGGCAAAGAGGATCAGTCCTGATATTTTTGTAACAGAATTAAACTACTTCAAATAGTAGCACAAAAGTGTGATAACTCTACACAGTTGCTTGGTGGTCACCAGTGTTCGTGCTAAGGCGTGGGATTGTGTGAATTCCGCTTTTGTCTTTCGAATCCTGCACAAAAATGAATCTTACGCGGGAAAATCCCGCACACTTTTCCTGCAGCTGAGATCGTAACTACAATTATAATACACACATTAAATTGCTGTAGTATCTTTACCAAGTGATAGCCCCCTCCTAAAAAATTTCTAGAGAGGGAGTTCCCTCCCAGGTTCAATTCCTTAGCATGAACACTGGTGGTAACATCTTACAGTCTGCAGAATGTAGGCTTAACACTATATGATTAACTCAATGAAATGGTAGTGTTAAATGTTGGTTACAAAGTGATGAAACTGATGTTGTGCATGGATTAATCGGGAGTTTATAGTACTAGGATTGCCCTCATGTAGACACCAGAGGGTAAATGTAGACAGAGATGACAGACAGATACACGGAGGAAAACAGAAGCAAGGAAAATGGTCGGAAATTGGACAGAAGCTGAATAGAAAGCATAAGATTGGAACAGAGTGGATGGAAAAAACTGATCTGTCCCTGTTCTCCATGAGGAGAAAAGTAATTAAGTCAAGTGACTCAATTTGAGTGGGTCCCTCAAATACTTAAACAAAATTAAGCGAATGAGTCTTAAAACTGGTAGAATTGTACAGAGTCCTTCAAATGCACTCATATGTTTGGAGTGTGCCAAGTTGTGAGTCTTATAACAATTTATTGGTTTTTCATCATTTGCCATGCTACCTTGTCTGTCATCAGAAATCATTCTGGGTAGTTTACTATGTAGCTGTACCAAAGGCTTTACAATGTCATACTGAAAATATCTAAGCCTTTTTGGGCCGCTTGTTGCAGATTTGCTAGAACAGCAAGTGAAATTTGAACAGAAATATATTATGTAGATAGTAACAACTTACCATATGAAATTTACAACAGAAATATGTTATTTGCTTGTTTACATGTTTATGCAATTGACCGTTTAGTTGAAAATAGTTTCTTATCATCAGTGTGAAGTAAATACACAAGCATTTATGCATGTTATACACAGAATTTTAATTATTTTAGTGATGGAGACATCACACTATGAACAAATGTGCATATAAACAGAGCAAATTTTATTATTAAAAATACTGTACCACTGTATCAAATTCAAAATTAAAATTGAGCCTTGTACAGCCATGAACTTCATGCTGGTAGCATGCTACAGCTTTAATAACCTCTTTATGATGCCTTGTACATTTCATGTTATTTCTCATGAATGAGAAACATCTGTCATAGTTTTCAAAGAAGAAAGGGTATGGAGGTAACATTCTTATATAGATGGTGTCCTCTTCATTTTGTAGATTTGCACTAAAAAATGTCAGCTTGTCTAAGCTCAGCACCATTTGTAGATGATGATAAGTGTATTCTACACAGAGAGGTGCCCTTACAGCTCATGCTAGCTGTGGCAAACTAAGAACATGTCAACACAGACACAAACATAGTACTGCATACAAATGGTTATGTTTTATCTCTTGTGCTCAGAGGGCACAGCAGAAATTTTCTTGGCTTAAAAGTTGCTAAAACAATGCAAGATATTTGGACAGCTACCATCTAGTTTTCATTCAAAAATAGTTGACTAGATTTACCTCACTTTTAGTGTATTCTGTTATCATCTTGATTGCTGTGTTTTAAATGTTAGTTTACACTAAGCCTTTGTTTTGATTGTACTGTTCTCATCATTTCCTTTGATGTTTCATTGTAGTAACTATCATACTAGCATTGCATATACTCTTTTAAGTGTGCTCTTTAATAAAGAATTGATTTTCTGTGGATTGCTTCTGCTCAAGCAGAAAGATGGTACAGTAGTGTCCACACTTCATCACCAATGTAGCAGAGTAATGCAACAGGAATATAACACTTCTTTAATATTTTGCATTTATTGTCGTGTAGAACAAAGTTCGGCACATACTTCCTACGACTTTTTCCATTGTTCATGTTTAAACTAGTAAGAAGCATGATTTACTGTAACTCAAGTGTTAAGATTTTTTGAGCAATAAATTCTTTTTGTCACCAAAATTGTTTTACGAAATGACTTAAAAGAAGAGAGTGTTTTGTAAAATGCTAGCTGCTTTGATACAATTGCTGAGAAGTTGTTTGTTGTCTTTCAGTAAAATTAGTCCATAAACATTAAACATTTTTTTATGTCACTGTAATAACATTAACTACTTTTCTACAGTCTTGGTATTCTAACTTCATTCTGTGCCTGTGTGATAGAGGGAGATGAGGTCGTGGATTAAACAATAATTTAATGTGTTATAAAGATCTACATCTCCACAAGCTGGGATTTTCGAACCACATATGGTGAAGGAAAATTAGACTCACAGAATGGTTTTTATATTATTTGGTTCTGTTGAGGTGTGGTGTCAGCCACTGTCAGCTTTTTTGTTTGTATGCACCCTTGTATGTAAGTTGACACATTTTAATCCTGTTTACAAAATGAGAATGCAGAACTAATATGGATCACTGGCCTTCAAAATATTTCATCAGTAGCTACAATCTGGGACAAAACTGCTGGAGGTGGAGTCTTCCAGCCATTACTTTGGGTCCATTTTGTGTGATTAGCATCTCACACTCCCTTCCACCCCCTCTCCACCCCCAGTGACAAAGGTAATGAGTGATGTAGTGTGGTTTGAGACTTTCATGTCCAACATTGCACAGGGAAGCAGGAGTGTTCCACATGGTTTTGTCCAAGATGTTAGTCATAGAATCATTGTTCTCTCTGGTTTGCCTGATTGATTTTGTTCCATGAGGTAGTTTGCATAAAATACTATAGCAGTGGCTAAATGTCACAGGACAGTTGAAGCTTGATGCAACACTATTTTAAGATTTTTTTTTTTTATCTGAATATTGAAATGCTGTGAATTTGTCATGACCAAACACCTTGCCATTCCTAATCAGTACTGGGTCAGGAATTCCTCAAACCTGACATGGCTAAACAAATCAAAAATAGAGATAGATACATAAATGTTAGCCACTCTAATGTGCTGCTGCTCTTACAGTCTTCAATATGACAAACGCCTGGTGGTATAAGTAGTTTCTTGATTGATGAGCTGTTTCAAGCAGTTTTATGTTTTAAGTCATTCAGGCAGTAACGTGAGTAAATCACGCATAATACATAGTAGCATCTATTCAAGATCTTCAAACCTCAGTAGTCTCTTTCCAAATAGTGATTCCAAAGGATTGTGGGATAAAGTTTTGGAGTCCATCTCTCCTGTCAGTGGCATGTTGCTATGGTCAGAACTCAGAAACCACACAAGCCTAACCTAAAAACGTTTGTAATTAATTGCAATTTGGAAAAGGGTCTGTGACTTTATGTACAGAAGTATTTCAATTTTCTAGTTATACAATTATTAATATAGTGTACCTCTTTGTTAAACATTGTGTAGCACAGATATTAACTGGTAATTTCTTTTAAGGCAGTTATATATGTAAAGCCAGGTGTCTCAAAGATCGAAAATTATTGCTTTTGGAAGTGTACTAAATTGCTCAGATGTAAGAATGATGGCTATAGTCTTGAACATTGAAATGAACTTAATCAGACAGCTCTTAAACAAGCTTACTGCAAGCTGTTTTGTACTCGTAAGAATTTGCAGTTCTCTTGAATATGAAGACAGTACATCACATCTCACAAATTTATTTTGGTAAGCCTTTTAATAAAAAAGAAAATGAGTAGAAGTACGAAATATATATTCTTAAGTACTAATATAGACAGAAACAAGTGGTAGTTCTTAGCAGACAACTCAATACATGCATAATCTTTAAGTGTGGGATGAAACTCTTTTTTTAGTATCCCAAATATTGTTTAGTTTAATGAAGGCTTCATAAGAAACAAAGTTGTATTGTTCTGTTTTGGTTAAGATGATGAATGACTTTTTTCACATATATGTAAGAAATAAAGTTACGGAGACAAGTTAACTTGGTAAAGAACCCTTTCATACAATAAGCAGTGACTGTTTTATAATCTTACTGGTCATTGGTTCTACAATATACAGTAAAATGACAGCCCATTGGTTCTACATTCCCTATGTCATGGGATTAGTACGATTGAGCTGCTTACGAATGGGTCATTAGATCAAACAGTGACCTTTAGAAGTAGAGGGCTAGGGAGGCTATTCACAAATGTGCAGATATTTGATTTAAGTTACTTTACTTGTATTACACCCTATTGCATATTGTATAGGAATGTATCCATGGCTGTGTAAGCTGATAACTGTTGTTTTTGTTTTGTAGAGATGGATGTATTTGGGTTATTTTCATGATTTGGCATGGTGATGGTATACTGTGAAGCCAAAGAAGTCAGTCTTTGTATTTAATTATTAACTTTCAGGTGCTTTAGGTATTCAGTTCATGGTTGTGTTTTACACTCTTTTGTTTATTATGATATTGAAGGATACAATGGACAATGATGGAAGGTGGTAGAGGGAGGTACATCAATTGCTGATCTCTTTATTTTAGTGACATTTTGTAACTATCAAGTCTTTAGGTAATTGTTAAGTACACTTTATACCCATGTACTGGAAATATGTCCATCACAAAACGGCGATATCCGCTCATAACATTTCTTTATATTGTCAGCTGGTGTTGAAGCCAGGCCAGTGGGTCATCTGAATCTGTTACGGTATATTTGTTTTTGTGTACGCATTGCGTGGTATGTGTACCATCATACTAATAGTGGGACCTAGCAACGTTTAAAATGTGAGAGAAATTCGTCATAGATGGAACGACTTGCCATTGTCAGTCATTTTTTCGTATACACCATTTTTATCTCCTGTAGTGCCATCTGAAGCTTTTATTTATGTCCGTATTGTGCCCGCCCTTGTTATATTTCTGTAGTATGCATTGTTACTTGAAACAGGCAGCAGTCATAGCAACACCCTCTTTGAAGTAAGGCTGATTCTATGAAATAAATCATATGTTTTGTGTTTAGTTTTGTATTTAATTTTAACATTTTCATGTGTCGTCACCTTCCCCAATAACGTTTTCTTTTATTTTTTTACGTTGCAAATATTGATATCCCGTTTTCTTGAATGTTACTGATCTTAATATCTCTAGTGTAGCTACGACATTGCACGAGTGTAGCAAAATGAAACAATGCAAATAAACGTATATTGGACAACCCAAATTTTTAATAGTTTTGTAATATTTTCCTTCAAACTTCTGCATTCAACCCAAGAGGCAGATATTTTGTGCGTGGACGTTTCCTTCTTTGTGATAATTGAAGGAAGCCAGATGCATAGCACCAGTGACCTGGGGTAATGTCTCAGTGTACATTAAGGAAGAAGAGAAGGGCTCAAAGCAACCAGTTGCTTGTGTAACGGACACTCATATGTCTGTCCAGAATTTTTGAATATGTTGGGAAATTAAAGGCACTACACAGAAGCCTAACAATTGTTCTACCATAACAATAACATCATAGTTAAGAATATTGTGGCATCAATAACTTGGTCTGGGAGTTTTCGATGGTGTATTAGTTACTTCCCAGGGACGGATTCAATAGCTGGATTTTCCCTCCCCTTCCCCACCCCACTATTTTGTCACTACTTTTTAGGGCAATCACAAAGCTGCACAATTTTTTTTCCCTTGAAGTCCAGATGCCAGGAAATCGCTGCTGACAGTACTGGATTTCTAAATTTTCCTGGGAGAGTGCCCCAACTTGGCAACTTGGCAACAAGTGCATAAACTTGGCCTTCACCCTCACAAAGTGACCCTATTGGTTTGTAAACTCTGGAATCGTACCTGCTTTTGATAGCTCAGGGTAAGGGCTGGGGTAAGGGTTGGTGGGTGGGAAGTGCTCTCTTTCAGTTACTTGTTGCTGCAATGCTTTCCATCTTTAATGAAAATGGTAAGGTTCATAGGCGTAGGCGCTCCAGTTTTTCAGGGGACAAACAAGTTTTTGCCCTAAACAAGCATACGGAGTCCATTCAAGGAGGAGGGGGGGGGGGGGTGTCAGCACTCTTGTCAGAAATTTTAATGCAAATTATCCCGAAAACCGCATATATTTTGCGCGAAAATAGCAGAGTTTTCTTCCTTTGTAAGAAAAGTGGGTGTGGGCTGAGGGTGGAGACTTTCGAAGGCCCTAGGCCAGCAGTCACTGGTTTTTCGAAGGCTTTCAAGACTCAAGGGCCATATCTTAGCAAACCTCCACCATACACCGACTCTTAGCGAACACATCGTTTATCAGGTTAAAATGCCTCTTATATCTGTAGTTGGCAGCCTTAATGGATCAAAGTCTAATAAATATGTTAGGCACCTGGCTACGACCCATTTTTATCCAGGATTTGTTTGAAGAAAAGGGAAAGTCATTGGTGAGGACAACTTCAAGCGGTGGGAGAGGGTCAGGGCCCTAGCTCCCAAGGAGGCTGAGGGAAAAAAAAAAAATGAGATTTCCCCTCAGTTATGGTTCTGAAAACTAAATTTTCAGCGTTTCCTCAACGGTAAATGCCATAAAGACTTCACAAGAGAATGCCTATAATGGTAAAAGTTCAGATTTTCTCCGACTTCTGAAACGATCTAGCGACCCCCAAGTAGTGAAGATCCTACCCATTACGACCCAGGTGCGAGTCCAAAAAGTTTCAAGGAAGAAGGCCCAAGATGGCTAATCTCAATTGCACCTAAGAGAAACCATGAGCACGAAGCTTCCTAACCTCCTAGTTGGAGGAAATAGCACTCTTCAAGACAAATTTGTCACTTGCAGCTTTACGGTGTGTGCCCCTCCCCCGAAAATGCACCAATAACCCATAAAGTTGACATCCAATCATCTGTAAGTTAAGTGTCAATGCCAAGCTGCTCACTGCTCCTGCCACCAAGACCATTGTTTCAGACAAGGTGGGGTAGTCAGGGGCCTCCTATGCCACTCTCCTTCATCGGCGCCTATCACGACCCGAGGGTCAGTCCTTAAGGTTACCGACCGTCGATTGAGATTATTTGAAGTGACACCTTTGATGGCTTGTAGAGTTACCGATAAAGATAGTTAATATCCTTCCTTCTTTCGTACATGAAAGAAAAATTGTGAGACGAGCGCTCCGAATTTTTTTTTTTGAATTTTTGGTGTAAATTAAAAGAAAGTTCTAAGCTCAAATCAAGTTTTGATTTATTAGAGGGGCACTTATTGTAAGCATTCTGGTGAAATTCACATTGAAATCCGATGTGTGGTTCTCAAGATATTAGCAATTAAAGTTGGCACATTTTCAACACAATGTAAACTTGAAACAAGCACATATGAAGTCATAGCCTCACTTTAAAGGGGAATTTTCATCATCCCAGACAGTTCCAATTCTCCCAACTATGCAACTTCTAGCTCCTCCCATAACTGTATGAAGCTACTCCTTGTGCAGGAATAAACCTGTTTTATTGCTTAAGTCCATGTCCTGGTGAGCATGTACAAGGCTATAAATTGTAGTAAAAGCACTCTCTCTGCCTTGTGTGGAATGTGAGCTACTCTGCATCTTTTAAATTTTCAAACTTTGATGTCAATCAAAGAGCAGTCACCAGCTGAGAATTTTCATACCCCTACACTAAAAATATACTTTGGGGTGATGACTGTCTGTCATTAATGAGCACTGTTTTGTTTTTCTTTAAACTTTACAACCAATTTTCAATTTTCTCCCCCACAATCCAATGTTATCGGAATGTGATTGCATGAGAGGCATGGGATTTTACGAACTTCACATTCCCAGTGAGGAGGTCTTTCCCTATTACCTTTAAGGTCAGCACAGCAGACTGAAAAAAAGGAAACAAAGCATTTCTCATCAATGTGAGGAAGTGATCTAACCCCTGTTTGCGTCAAGTTCACTTTGGGTCACAAACGTAGTAACTTCATTTGTTGATATCTCGAGTATTACACGTCCGATTTGAATGAAAGTTTCACCAACTTGCGTGGATTTAGTTCATCTTAATAAATGAAAGTTAATTTTTTTGCTTAAATCCTTCCTCTAATGGTCTTCACATGTAGTATACAGGGAAGAATTGTAAATACCTTATAAAGCATTACGTAAGGGTGCTGTATGCACATATCGCCTGCAGGCAATATGAGTTACGGTAAACATATGTGAAAGTGGGGTAAAGGAGGTGTTCGTCCCCTGCCAAACCCTCCCCTTCCTTACACCTATGTGACGTTCAAGGCGGGGTGGGATTTGATGTCAGAAAGTGAAGGCAACCCCAGAGCCAAATACAAAACCCCATCAAAGGCGCTGTGAGAGTGCAAAGCGCTATCTTGAAGGCGTGGAGTCCAGGGACCCACCTGGTAGGGTAACGAACAGAACAAAGCCTTGGTGAGGGTCTCTGGGGAAACCCACCAGCCCTAGGGTATTTAAAGAATTAAAACCCATTAGGATGAAGCATTTGGCTTTTTTAAAACTCATTAGATATGAGCTAAACAGATAAAAAAAAACACACATTTTGACCATTTTAATAATATCCTTACTCAGAATAAAACGTAATTTTTTTTTGATAATGAATGAGTTTGACTAGTGAGTGGCTACAATGATAACTGAAGAGTTTGTACAAATCTATGGAACACGCAAGATGCTCTACAAGGAATAACCGGTGCGCGCGACGAGTACCGAAAAAACAATGCTACTTAAGACATTTTAATATAGCCTATTGTTTTTCTTTATTTTTAATGCAGTATTATCCATTACATAGACGGTTCTCCTACTTTCCTCGGCTACCGTTTCTTTCTTTTATATTTTATTTTTATCGATGGTCCAAGGCAAGTGCTTTCTCACGTTCTTTATTACTGTGAAAAATATTAATACAGTCTCGAAAATATACCTTTAAATATATTTTGCAAGGACAATCAAAGTTTGAGGATTATAGGTTATACTGAGGTTTGTAAAGTTAGAGCTAGCTGAGGTTTTACGGCTCAGTTTGTAACCATAGGTTTGCAATACTTTCCAAAATCAATGAAAAGTTTTATGGGTAGTTCTTTTGACTTATGGTCAATGGACGTCAGTAGTAAACAGGACCGTAGGCTGCCCGGACGAAATCTCAAGGGGGCAGTGACAGCGTCCAGTGGCGCACCTAGGATAGCTGGCACCCAGGAGGATCCTTTCTCTGTTACCTAGGGCCTCTCTGAGGAGATCTAAGAAGAGAGGTATAAGGGGAGGACGTGACATTTACGAAAAGTAGCTATAAGGCGCAAATTGGTACAGTCTTTGAGAAAGCTTTCAACTGATTATATGTTTGTAAATTGTCATTATTAAGTGTCTTTTTTCTATTTTTGAAAAGTTTTATGCATGTAAGATGTGTGACATTTATGTAAGGTCGCTAAGGTGCAAATTATTAGTCTTTGACAAAGCTTCCAACTGATTATATAGTTGGAAATTCTCTTTTTTTATTTTCTATTTTCTTTTTCTATTTTCAGAGGAGGTGTGAAACGACAGGGTCGACACGTCGATTCTTTGAGCAGTTATTGTTCATATAAGAGGATAAGATGCAAAATGGTACTATCTTTGAGAAAGCTTTGAAGCTACATGTTTAGAACCCTCCACTTTTTATTGCCTTTTTCTATTGTTTGTTTTTGTTTTTCTTTTTTTAGCTGGTTTTAATGGAGAGTGCTGTCCATCTTTCTTTGAGCAATTTTTGTTATTGTAAAGGTTGCTTGGATACAAATGGTGCCTATGAGAATTGCCTGAATGGTGCTACCGTTGGAAATCCTTGAACTGATTATAAATTTTAGAAATTCTCATTATTTAGTATTTTCGTGGCTGTAGCATGGCACGTGCCATATCACAGCCCACACTCTAAAATAAAAGCGTGAAAGTCAGTCCAAAAGAGTGTGCTGAGGGACCACTCCTAAGTAAGAGTGCATTTCACCCGGAATGGAGTGAAAATTCACTCCAAATAGAGCAATATTTTATTCCATGTGTATAAAGTATCGCTCCATTTGAAGTGAATTTTCAGTACACTCCTGGTGAAATTCACATTTACTTAGGAGTGGTCCATCAACACACTCTTTTGGAGTGAATTTCACTCTTTTGTTTTAAGAGTGCAAGTCTGGTGCCCGGTTGGTTCCCGCTTGGTACCCTGTGCGGACTTCGCCGCCTGGGCAGCTTGAGGGGACACAATCGGTAGGTGCGTAGCTTAGGTCTACTTTTGGCACAATGCCTCCCAGATTGGCATAAATGGCACTTTCATGAACTGCACTACTGCATTTCGAGACTGCATGTTTTAGAAACTGAAAATGAGACTAGTTCCACTTGAAAACCTTATTAAATAAAATCACTTTATAGGAGAAAACACGACTAAAAGGTTCTTTTACAAGCTCATTGATTTTAGCATGTCGTTGAAGCGAATCATAAACATTTTACAGTTTTATGTGTGATGTGGCACTGCGTGAGGAACAATAATATTCATATTTAATGTATAGAAATCAGCTGGGCTGCGTGAATCACGCACTCGCAAAGAGGTTCCTCCGTCAGTGCCAGCTACCGACAGAAAAGTCGATCTGGTCTTTGGAATATGCGATGGGGGGGGGGGGGGGTTCCAAGAGCCTTAAAAACATAATCAGGCCAATGCATTTTTAACAATTTTAGTATTTTGTTCACAAGTACGTTATTTTCTATTTAGGGTTTGGAATTCACAGGGGGAACTGTCCCCCCACAGGCTGGCGCACTGTAAAAATGCTACGGAAATAGTTTTCATTGGAGGCTGTATTCTCGAAACGACCGAAGTGCTCTACCTTGCGCGCTTAAGGTGCGAAGCCGGAGGATGGGGACGGAGGGGGCCTCTCTGAGATTTTTCTTAAACTTGGTGGCCACCTTTGCCGCCATTCGGGACATTTGACTCCTACATCCCCTAGGTGTAGCATGAAGTGCTAATGAAATAATTTTTATGATGATTGCAAATTTCATGAGGTAGTTGGTGAGGAAAGTAAACAGCGGGGTCTGGCAAAGATTTTGGAAACAGTAATTTACTCAAACTTATCCCACAGCTAGGCAGTAATAACGAGGTAATTTCACAAAAGTTTTACCACTATCAGCAGTACTACTGAGAAACCTACTTACACTGAGCTCATGTGAAACACACCTAAAAATTTATTTAAATTGCAATTTCTTACACAAGGATAGCTTTCTAATTTGCAGCCGATGCATGGACCATGGTGCGTTTAATGGCGTACATGTAGTACTCTCAGTGATCCTTATTTCTGGGCCTCAATTAATCACAAAAGAGGCGATCGACGCCAATGCTTTAAAAGATATAATTTTAACTAAGATACCGAACAAAATTTTTTCAACAACCATTGACCCTTGCCTTCCCACCTTTGAGAGCCTTCAATATATTAATTAGTTTTCATTGCGAGTGCGCCCGGGTCTCGGGTCTCGCTTTCTTTCGTTCCTTTCTTTTTATTATTTTTTATTATTTTTAACGTCTGGAATAGAGTGGGGCACTTCCCCTTCCCATTCCGGTAAACCAGTCTTTGATCAAAGATGAATGATGAACCAATATGAGTAGGCTTCAATTGCTTTTCCTGCCTACGAAAAAACTTTCTCTAGCTCAATGTTGTCAAGTCCAAAAGAGTAAGATAAACACGGGGTTTAAAGCCAAATGGCTAGTGAGAATTAATTTTACTAAAAATATCGCAATTTGCAAGCTCTTTCTCTGAAAAATTGCCATGTTACTTAGGAATCAACGGCACATGCCTACTGGCGGTGCTTGAACAGTTGAGATTAGCCCATTTGTTGTTTGAAAGTCACAGTGTGCAGTGAGATTCAACGTTAATTCCTAAATTGAAACCCACCATGACAATAAGTATTTAACTTATATTTAATAATAAAAAAGTTTGTTTTAAAATGAGGTTCTTATTTTGGTTGTGCTTCTAACCCATTTCAAAAGCATACCAGGTTTTCAGTTTCTGTAAAGGGACAACAACTTGCATTTAGCAAGAAAAAGATGACGAATTTCTATTATTCATTCCAGTTGAAAATCATACTGTATTCATTGGTTTTTGTCTTAATTTTTGTTCCTCTCAGGTTTTAGATTTTACAACCTTATACATTGACCCACACAGGCTGTTGTGACAGTGCATTCTGGATTTAATTTGCAAGGTCTAGTGCGTTGCTCCTCTTAAACCATGCTGGTCTCAAAACATTTCTGCTTCTTGTGCGCATGTGCTTTCAACTTACTTTAGTGTCAAATTGATAATTTAGTTTGGATTTTCCCAGATGGGACACTCTTCTGACAAACTATACGTCATCAGTTCTAGGTATATCCTACACACTGTGGTATAACACACCAATGTAAGATATCTTTTCAAAAGAGGGGCTAAAGAATTTCACTTCACATAGAGATGATATGAATAAACTTATTAAGCGTTCACAGAGAATTGACGGCGTAGTAACTTCTCCGTTTGGACTGAAATACTTTGCTCTTTATCCTAAGTAGCTCTTCTTCTGAACAACACAATTCATAGGCTACATGACGAGATAGATTCTGTGTTGATAATCACATAATCTTTAAATATTTACAATTTCTATTTAAACTGAAAAAAAAAGACAAAATCGAGGGAAATTGCAAAATATTAGTTTAGATTCTGGAGAATTTTTTACTGATGGTTATAATTCTTCAAGTACTTCTGGGAGTGGGCTACAATATTGTGAGCACGAGTAGCCATACGAGTACAGAGGCCTGGATACGATTGCGAGTATGAGTACAAAGTCATCAAAAGGTGAAAGAGTACAGGAAAATGTATTCGAGCAAGAGTACGGGTACTTCCCGAGTACTCAGTACAAGTCTGTTACGTGATGAATAACAAGTGATATTGTAAAATTGCTTCGTTATGTTTCTTTTTTCATCTTTTCTGTCAATCACAATTAATTCAGTTTACGACCCAACCCTCCAATAGAATGGATCCATGCAAAAACAGCAGGCTTTGTAATGGCCGAACCAATTATGGGTAGACAAGTCTTCTTGATAAGTTGAACGTATGACTGGTTAATTTCCTTAATTCTTTACTACAGCAGAGTAAGGGTTGTACAGAAATTGACGAGAAGTTGACAAAATGTCCAGTTACGCGAATAAAATCCATAGGAGATATATTCTGTATCGGTAGATACTTGTATTTCTACGCAAATGAGAGTCTCCTACACGTTATTAAAGGACCCCTTACTAACAACTTGAAATCCTTGCTTGGAGTCCTTTCAAAAACGTTAAATCTTGATGCACCTTTAAATTCCACGAAGTTGTATACTTGCAAACTTGCACACTTTTCATGCTTGTAGGCTTTAAAGAAGCATAGACCTACCCCCTCCTCAAGTCCTATGGTATTGCTTGATATTTACTCTGTGTTGGGTAGGTTAAATATGATTGAGAAGAGGGAGATTCTCATAAATATATACATAAATAGGAATTAAGAAATTCCTGAAAATCCAAGGAACAACTAGCATTAAGAACACTTTAGATAGTGAGGGTCCATATTTTACTAGCGTTAGGACAAGTAATTGAAAAAACATGACGTTCCTTATGATTCTAGGCAATCTGTCACCTTCCGTTCCTAACTAATACCCTTAAACCTTTTAGATGATTTCCATTGTATTTGTCCTATCTTCTAGTCTCTAGATTTACTAAAGTCTCGATCTTACATTACAGTCCTTCACACAAATGTGGCTTGAAGTACGAGGCTTACCACTACTCCTCAGTCTCCATTTCAGTATACAAGTTCCTCCGAAAATGTTAAATTCACAAAGCAAAAATAAATTTGTAAATCGGAATAATTTATTTGTGCGGTTTCCGTAGGCTCGAAGATCGACAAAAAGTATTAGGCTCAATTCCATACTTTGCCACTTAGAGACCTGTGACTAATGGCTGTAAGAGTTGAAGAAATTCACAACTTAATCTCCACACAAGATAGTTTGTAATTTTGCCAACTGTAAAGCTAGGGGATGTGAAACAAGTAGTAAAAAGTTGTGAAGATTAAATGGCCCGAGCAGGTCCAGAGCATACTTGATCCCCTTTAGAAGCACGTTTTAGTGCAGACTATATTTGTTCGTGTTTGTTATGTACCGATACAGCCATAGAAAGTTATATGTATTGGCTCTCTCCCCTCATGTTCACAAAAGGCGTGAATCGGTCCTTTGTACAGTAACTAAGACTACCTGCAAGGGTATACAAGACAGGATATGGGGTCAGAGAAAACAGTATACCCTGTCGGGTGGGACTGTCCGGGAAGTAGTCAGGGAGGAAATTGTAATTTGCGAAGTAGTGCCATCCTGAATATACTTCCTTTCTTAGCCAATGTTAATAATTAAGAAAATTATAAGTGCTACCTGAAAAAATCAGTGTTTTCTACACTGAATGATGATTATATATTTATCTAGAAAAGAAATATCTTTTCACATTCTAATGTCCTGTATATGCTTAATTCATGTTAGAAATACGTTCGCATGTGTTTGCTCTCTAATTTGTTAGTGAATCTCCAACTGTCTTTAAGAAATTAATAGTTCAACGATTACAACTAAATAAGCTTTACGCAGTGGTCATGGCTTTCTCACAAACAGCTATCCGTTTGCTTGTGCAATAGTGATCGTTCCACAAGTAAGGTTGCACAAAGTTCGTCTCGATACAAGCTCTTCCGGTCAGATGGTAATTAGGCTCTCGTTTGCGCCAATTGGCGTATTGCCATTGGTCACCGTTTAACCATTCATAATTTCCTGAAAATTAAAAAAAAAAATGTTTGGTATATGATACAGTTGCATGGCGCGATACTTCAACTTCTTAATATAAACGAAGTAAAACTTGGTTACTACTCTTTGTAATTTCTTCTATACAAAATAGTTAATCCATGGAACTTTGTCTTTGAGTGCAGGCAGGGCCGTAGCTAGGGTCATATGTTTGGGTGGGGGGGGGGGGGTGAAGGTCCCAAATTCCGACTGGATGGATATTTTTTCCAACTGAATGGTGGCGCGTAAATTGCACCATTTTGTATGCGCCCTGCGTTTACATACAACAGTGGGGATCCTTCCTTTGTAACTACATAAAGGTGCCGTCGTGGGGAGGGTTTGTTTTAAGGTAAGGTTGCTTAGATGCAAAATGGAGCTATCTTTGGGATATTTTTGAAGCTGATCATAAATGGCTAGAAAATGTCCATAATTAAGAGAATTCTAATTTTTCCGACTGGTTTGATTTCTTTTTCCAAATGAGTGGCGGCCCGTAAATTGCATTTTCGTTTTTATGGGCGTTACTTTCGTATGATACAGCAGTGGGGATCCTTTCTTTGTCACTTCATAAAGGTGCCGTCCTGGGGGAGGGGGACACCCCCTCCCCTTTAAGAAATTTTTGTTAAGGTAAGGTTGCTTAGATGCAAAATGGTGCTATCTTGGGATACTTTTGGAACTGATCATATATGGCTGGAAAATGTCCATAATTTAGTGAATACTAAGATTTGGTTAGGTGACAGTGGAAAGTATGTTGTCTATTAAGAGAAGAATATGTTGTCAACAAACCTCCTGAAGCCCCCCCCCCCTTTTGACTACTTTAATGCCTTCTATTCTGGCATCTAATGCTAGCATATACCTGTATCGGCCTCCTGGAAGCTCTGGATCAATTATATAAAATGGGGCCATGACATAATGCTTATTACCTGGCATCTAAATAATAATTTAGAGTATGACGCCAAGCACTTTACATCTATCGTATTTTACTAATTTTGAACGAAAATCCAGATGAACAGCTTCCAGCAATGGGGAATGGGGGGGGGGGGAGGGAGATGGGCGGGAGGGAGAGTATAGGCGCAGTAAAATGATACTAGACCTCCCAGACAGGTATAGCAAAAGGAGTTTAGGACTAACGAGCGCGTTTTTAGAATGTACACCTAGTTTATGCTATAAAAGTTCACTGGTACGTTGTGCCTATAATGTTCATAAGTGATACAACGTGGATTGTGAGGATTGTGCGCGAAGCGCGCCGAAACTTGGGGGCATACTTCAATGCCAAGATGAAAAACCTGCACGCAGGCTCAGCCAGGGGTGGTGCTTTGATTTTCCGACATGGAGGGGGGAGCGCCCTGACTGGAGGCCAGCTACTCTAAGTCCCGACAGATGCAATGGGTTGCCGAACTCAAAATATAAGGGGCGAAGCGCGCCGAAAAATTTGGGGTTATATTGAATTTTCATTAAGAAAAGTTGAAAAAGTTTGGGCTTTCGTTGAAGAATCTGGATAAAACCAAGAAATTTGTTCGGGTGACGGCATGGTCGTCGTCGGGGATTACATTCTTCATCTTACCCATTAAGGATCTCCTACGAAACTGAAAGATCCTTTTCTTACAAAATATGTTTGCTACGATGGCGAGGCTGAAGAAAGAATCTTCCAAAAGTTAGGAAAAAGGGGGAAAGGACTTCGCAACGATGCATTTCCGTGTTTCTCTAGAATCACGCCTACACGGAAGAACAACATCTGTGGAAACGTTGAAATCCAATATGTTTGAAACGGGGGCGTTACCACTGGATAGAACTATAGATGAAAGCGCGCGTAGGGCGCGAAAATGTTTTGAAGTTATAGAAAGAATCGTTACAGAACTAACTGGCTACGGGCCTGATAAATAGACGTTTGAAATATTTTCTGAGTATATCTATGTCTTCACCAATATTAGTCTATATAAAATTTTGCGCAATTTAGTGGAGCTCGGAAAAATTGGGGGGGGGGGGGGGGCTAAAGCACGCTAGCTCCCATAGAACTGTGTCTGGTATAATTACCTTAATAATGTTCATGAGACTGATTGCAAATCGTTGACGCATGCGCGCGAAATCATTAAATAAGATTTCCATAATAAAACCTACATTCAGAATCTGCATCGAGATACTTTCAACTGCCCAAGAAACCAACGTGCCACTCAAAAAGCCAGTCTTTTACCTGGTAATTTGTAAACAGCTTTCTTTAACTTCTGCTGTTGTGCTTCTCCGAAAGTTGCTATCGGAAGATATTGATAATAAGAACAACACCGAGGTAAGGTTTGAAGCGCGCGGAGTGCGCGAAAATTTTGAGAGTTTGAGAAGTATTTGCGAAAAAAGGACAGCTTTGATTTGATTTTACTTGAGGAAAATAACGTTTGGTATTATTCTCACTTGGTCTAGTTGGAAAATATACACAAAGTTCACATAGGCTCAGTCGGAAAAATGTGCTAGACTGAGATATCAGAAATTCCAACTGGCATTTCAGATTTTCCGACTATCGTCGCTCTGACGAACTTTTTTGGGATGGGTGAGACACACCCCCGGCCCGACGGCCCTGAGTACAGCTAAGAAACACACAGGGGTAGCCCCGAATATTTATCAGTGAATGGAGCGAATGGCAATTAACATGTACCCAAAATCTACGATCTGGCTATTACTCGGTGTTGTGTACGATGGTCTTTATGGTTTTCGGATAACTCTCCCCCGGACAATTTCCCTGCTCACTTTCCCACGTATCAATTCCCACCAGCAAAATTCCCCCTGGGACAAATTTCCGCTCTGGACAGTTCCAAGTTTTCTGGTGGGGGAAATTATGAGAGAGGTGCTTGTCAGGGTTGGGAATTGGCTGTGTGAAAATTGTCGGGTGGGATTGTCCGGGAAGTAGTCAGGGAGGAAATTGTCCGGATAAAAATTTCGGTGAATTGTCCGGCACTGATTAATAATAAGCCTCAGCATTTTAAAGGTCATACCCTAGAGCCAGCTATGGCTTGTTTGCGACAGGCACAATAATGAGTAGTAGGCTATTGTGGTAACATGATGAACTACATAAGATACAGTTAAACTTGGTCCTTGAATGCATACACCAAGAAACTGAGTTTGTACAATGTACTTCATTCGCAATCGTTTACTAGTTGTATAATGAGTATCAGTGTAAAACGTATAAGACCGCATAATTTAAAAAATTCGTTATTTCATGTTCATACCACGCAACATTTGTTCGAATGTAAATTTCTACTGTAGTGCATAAACAAATACATTAAGATGAACTTACCAGCCTCGACGATGGCACCAACCCAACACCTCTGTCCACTGGCCAAACCGGAAACAATCGTGTTCTTTGCAGGTGTGGACGCTGACGCTAAATCGGCCCCGTCGGCTTGACATGCTGCCCTAGCGTCGTCAAAAGCTAGTGGATCTTCGAGTCTCTTGTAACACATACCGGTAGTTTCAGCTCCGATATAACCATCAGGACAAGCTACATTGAGATTGAGAAAACAAAAATTCCACAGAAACTATATAACATGAGCGGTTTCCAGCATTTGCGGGAGCAAGTACCGTAGAAAACCTTCGGCAAACTTTATTTTCCGCAAAATTAGACTCTAAAAGGACTCTTTCGAATGGTCAATTAAAGAAATTGCAGTCCATCCAATGGAACAAAAAGAGACCTTTGTCCTTCCGAAATGCCTAGCCAGTCAAACTTAATGATAGTCATGCTAAGATGTAAATGACAACCGTGAAGACAGATCTAATGGATCTTCATTTAAAAAAGGGGGAGAACCAGTATGGCAAGATTCCTTCATTACTTGTGTATTTAACAGAACCCGGTGCCGATCCAGGATTTTAAGAAAGGGGGCGAATACACCGTCGGCTAAAGGCCGACGAGCGAGCGCCGAAGGCGCGAAGCCACGGAGGGGGGTTTGGGGGTCCTCCCCCAAGAAAATTTGAATTCTAGATGCGCTTAGATGCTATTTCCCAGCATCTGGGAAGCATATTTTCCATATATATTTGCTCATTTGTTCAAAAAGTCGTTGGCCATCGAAGAAAGAGGGGCATGCGCCGGGTGCGCCCCCACGTGGATCCGCGCCTGAGAACTGAAGATGAAATAAAATATCTAAATAAATGTCGAATGAGATACATACTTAGAGTGTTACATCCTCCATCTGACAGTTTTTTTTTTTTTTTTGGCTACAAAGCTTGAGCTTGCTCCCGCCTGAAGTGCTACACTCTTCCTTGCCTATTGACTGAGCAACGTCATTGGTTATAACGTGCTTACTGCTTCGTGGGGGCGTTCAATTTCTGGGACGGAGTTTCCATCTTACGGTCTCTGCTAATTTGGAGGTGTGAAATTCACTGCAAGTGTATGTATTTGGGACATTGGTAAACATTCGCATAATAGATATTTAACTGTTTTACACTGGGTATACTCTCAGTACACAAAGACAAATATTTTTCCCAGTTTGAACAAATAAAACTGACAACTTTAAAAATAATTGTTCTTTATCGGATTCCCTAATTGTCATGTTATGCACCACACTTTTGTATGGGCGTAACGCACTGAAATCGTCCACCCGTATGGGCATTTGGTGCAATGATATCATATACTTCTTCTAACTTAAGGTTTACCGTAATACGTATAGTGTCTTACAATGACCCCATTTCAAAATGTATCGCCTTTTCCCTTTATGATTTAACAAAAGCTTTGTGCCATGAAGTACCACCACTAGGAATCAAGTCATCTACTACGCATTACGTGCAAGTATAAGTTACCAGTTAAACACATCGTGTACTTGCTTGATTTTAAGATAAATATAACTAAAGCACTCACTCTGCGTGGCTTCCTGCGGTTCTTCTGTTCCATCTGTCGCAAAAGATACAAATGTGAAAGGGGTATTTTTCATTCCAATGAATGTGGAAACTGCGAAGTGTAGTTAAATTTTCAATACAATTTCTTAGTGACTTGTTTTATGATCTTATCCTCCCATACCCATCCCCCCACCCCAGAAAAGCCCTAAAGAAAAGTAAAATGCTTTGCATCCAAACAGAGTAGAAAGTTGACGTTTCCAATGTCATTGCATTTCCACATTATGAGTATTGTACCCAGCAATTACAAGCTACAAAATCTTGGGTAACTAGTGTTAAAACCAATAAAACATTTTGTGTCAGTGCTTTGATACCTCGGTCTAAGTTTTAACTGCACCGCAGCTTCTGCATGGAAAGAGAAATCATACCTGCAGTTTGGCATAGGATGATTGTCTGTCCGTCCTCACTGCCAAGGAAGAGAAAGTCTGGATTTGCTCCATCTGCCTTACCGAATTCAATGCAGAGGTAAGGAAAAGACTTACCACTGCCAATGTTGGCCAGACTCAAACTATTGAAGAAAGATGACAGGATATTTATACTGTTGTACTGGGGAAATTTCATGAGAGCATCAATATCGTGAGGCTCCGAAACATACCATAGATCTTGAGAAGTTGAGTTAGCATGTTGAACTGACACCGCTGAAAAAGACATTTTTCAGACCTCACCTTTTTTGTTTTGGTGTTCCAAACCTCACATCCGAAAGCCTTCTTTGCCTTATGTTATTCTTTTCATCTCAGATGACAAAACTCAACACTACAGTGGCTGCCCCCTAGCCAGACTCTTTGCATTTAAGTTAAAGGTATACCGTTACATTAAAATGCAAGTAGTAAGGGGAAATTTTGTTGTATTTTAGTCTGGAATTGCAAAAATACCGAAAGCTAAATGTATTTTCTAAACGTTGCTTGTATTATATTTATTGTTTCCGTACACATAAACTGTACTGTATGTCATTCCAAGGGCCATAACTGCGTGACAAGCTCTTTATATGTCGTGTAACAGAAATGGAAAGTAGAAGAGCTGACATTTTTGAGAAAACCAATTTCTCATGATCACTTTGCCCACAGTTTTAATGTTCCTTCATGTTGCTCTATTTTAAAGTGCGCCTTCCAGAGTAATATTGCTAGGTAATTTGGTCCATGAAAACTTTAATAACTTTGTCTCTGTTTTGGCTAGAAAAGGCTGGAACATAATGGTCATCCCAATTCTAATTAGTGTGTTACGGCAGTGGCGGATCCAGGGGTGGGGTCGACAAAGTCCGGACCCCCCCCTCAAATTTCCCAATCTGCCCTTTTTCAAAAATGGTATTTTTTTACATGTGGCCTAAAACAAAAAAAAAAAACAAAAAAATAAAAACAAGAGAGATTTTGGTTACTCCCATCCAGTATCGATCAATTCGCCCGTAAAACTCAAGCTACAGTATATATCGCAGAAATTTCGGCAATATATTTTGACTTCGGTAGCCCATATTGCCCGGCCCGAAAGACGAACAGTGCAAACATTTTTTAGAGAGAATGTGACTACAGTACTCTTACTGCCTGCGTGACAGTCAGGCATTCTCATTACTTTTCGCTTGGGAACCACATGTGGCGTACTTGGGCAATCAAAGTAATACAAATCACACAGATATTACGTCATACTCACTAGCTAGCGCTTTATGCAACATATTACCGTTGGACTTTAATACTGATTCCAAAGGGTCACTTCTAGTCTTTTGGTCTTGCAAAGTAATGATCTGTTCACACTCCCTAAACGCTACATCTACAAAGCTTTCCCTCCACCCGCTGGATATCCCTCCTATCATGAACAAGAGAGAGTAGGTAAATACGTTTCGCTATGATATTCATGGTCTGGAATTACTTTCTTCTTTAAAGTGTTGCCCTAGTGATGGGAATAAAAGCCAATTTTAAGGAAATGTCCACAACCAAGAGTTGACCAGAAGTCACAATAGGCAAATCGGTGTTTGTTTCAGTTTAAAATTACTATAGAAAATCACCACCAGGTCAAATAACGCAATGTTAGTCGGTTCAATTTTTGACGTCTTTCAGTTGGACCGATGACCGGTCTGCTGTCGCAGAGTACCGTAGTTTATGTAAAGGTAGTAACTTTCATCCAATATCGCAAACCCTGTTGGTGTTCTCTTGTCTGTGTCACGAGGTACAGTCAGTTGGTGAGCAAAGTTTGGCTACTTCATCGTGTAGTCCAGGTGGTTCCGCTACAATGTGTGTTATCCCGGATGCAGTCTACAACCCCTATAGTTTTTCGTTTTTCCTTTTGTTCGTAATGATTACATATGTGTTTTATGTAAGCCTGCCAAACATTTTCGCGCACTTCGCGCGCATTACAATTTCACGATTCAGATTCTAAAGTACACTATCAGTGCGCAACTCAAGTTTTTGGAGTATTCAGTGACCCTTTGCAAAATATGCCCTGCAATGGCATGGGATCGTTAGGCTCCTTCATGTCCCCTTCTCACTATGATGTTTTGGTTGTGGGAAGGTGGGTCAAGGTCGAGAAATCGCATCTGGTCTGCCCGCCCCCCCCCATGTCAAACATCTTCCTACGCCGCTGACCCATGGTCGGTTTACTTATTTTGGCTTACAAAAGGGTGAATTCTGTGATAAAACCCAAAATTTTCGGTACGCTTTGTCCACTCTTTCTCAGTTCCGTTATACTTATAGCTAAATAGGCTAGTACAAACTCTTTCAAGTAGAATACACGGATTTATGTAAATATCATTTCGGTCAACGTTCTCTTGTGTCTGTCGTGCGGTACGGCTACTGACTCGAGGAGGAAAGTAGGCCTACAATGAAAGTTATGCCCGAAAGGGCCCAACTGCCGGGACAATTGTCCTGTATAAGCTTTAAATAAATATAAATTCTTATGAGTGTAGGCTTACCCCCAAAAATTTTCGCGCGCTCCGCGCGCTTTGCAATTTCACCGTTTAGATCATTCAAGTTTTTGCATATTTCTTGGTTGATCCTTTCTTTGTCTGACGTTTATCAGAACCAAACTTTAAAAAAAAAGAGTGTGCCCTTTTTTGTTGGACCCCCCCTCAAAAAAGACCCTAGATCCGCTCCTGTGTTACGGTACTGGTTCAAGTGACAGAATCTTTGCAACACCTGCCTACCTACAGCTTTGTCACACCTACCTTTTTGATGCAAAAAGCATTAAAAAAGAAAAAATAGTCGCAGCCCCAACAAAGTCCATCACATATTTTTACCGTTTTACGCGACAGTTACTGTTTTTGCACTTACATCATAAGTGGACATGAGCCACATATGCACATTGAGGACCTGTTATGTTATCCTTTTGTTTGTTTTACCTTCATTCCAAGGACATTCCTATCGTTTGCATGTCCTGAGGGGATACTTTGAAAATCGCCCCATTAAACACCAAACTAGAAACCAGCTGGTAAGTAAATTAACAGATGATTTATAAAGGATTAACAAAAGAAATTACCGACACTGTGCAATACTTCACATCATAATTTTGCAGAGTTAATGAGAAATCTCAGAAATGGTCAAACTTTGAAGAAATTTTACCTTGCGGAAGCAAAAAGATATTCAAATATCATTCCACAGTATTTTTCATCAGGGGATCTCAATCTAGCATTGTTGAGAAAAACAACTGTTTTGGTTATATGCCCAAAACTTAAAAAAAAAGAATAATTGGTTTAACTCCAAATTTAATGTCTGTGCTGTGAAAGATCATGGAAGATCCAGTGTTGGCGCCAGGTGGGGGACGGGGCCATGGCTCCCCGTCGGGGAAGGCTGCACCCCCGTCGGAGAAAGTTTCCCGTTTCGTCGGGAGCTATTGTTATGTATACGATAAAATTTGTAGTCTGCGACAACGGCCAGTCACCGCAACGATTTATTTAATTTCGGTCTAGATTAGGGCAAATTCTTCAATAAAAACCTTCAAGTTTCCAATTTTGTTCTTTAAAAACCCATTTTTTTTCAAATTTTTCATGGTAGAAGCTATGGAAAAATGCAGGTTTTACCATGGTAAATAATTTTCCGCCAAAATTTCGGAGCCCTTCGCGCGCAATTCGGACAATCGAAGTTGTGTCACCTGGGACCATTATTAGCACAAATAATCCAGTTAACTATGCTATCCAAAGCTAGGTGAAAGCTAAAAGTTTGATGCCGGGCATTAAGGGGTTTCCTTGTATCTATCTAGTACCTTGAATGTATGTTTTGAGGCCAGATTTACTCGTATCACATGTTTATTCAAAAACTTACTTTTTCTGTTCATGCAAAATTTTGTTCAAAGTAGAAATACGATAATTACCATCTTATGAAGCATCATTTTGATCATGGTCTTGTTCCCTTTACTTGTGGAGACTTTCCACGTCTCTGTATTGCAATAGGAAGGAAAAAATCCCACCTGCAGAGCGCAATTTTCGCAAGCTTTGGGTGTATGTGCACACGTAATTCCGATACCTCTACGCTATTTGTGGTAAGCTTGAAATATCATCCTCTGTGGTTCACGCAAATTGTTATCATATTGTGGCACTACTAACTACAAACGTAATCTTCGCCCCCCCTCTGCGATTCCGCCCCCCCCCATATCAGAATTCCTGGGAACGGGTTGGAGAAAATATCGAAAACAGAAATTTTCAAAAAGTGCAGCAAGGATAATACTAGGAGCATAAACAATTATGATGTACAACTCCCCTAATGGACTTGCTTAGACATATATGAAGGACATGTTTACTAATAATAATGAAATCTATTCAGACTATCTGAGGTCATATCATCTAACTCCCTATACCTGCAGAAAGGCAGAACAGAAATTTACAAAAAGGGTTTCGTACATTGATGAGAATGAGTGGCCCAGTTATGCCAAAGCGGCACCAAATCATAAAAAATTAAAACTCCTTTGAAAACAGTCATTTCAAGCTCACTGTTTTTATTTGATTTCAGAAGTTTACTTATTTTTGATCAGTTCTTAGCTTTTTGAATAGACTTTCTATACCTCTTTATTCATTGCTTGCGTTTGTCCAGAGTTTTTGTTTTTTCTTTCAATCTTTAACTTTTTATAAGTGCTGTACTGGCATAGTTTTTACTGTTTTGTTAGTTTACGAGTTTTAATATTCGATGGGTGTTTAAGTGAATTAGTTTTACAACATTTCTTGATCGTAGATCAGTGTTGTTTTCTGTACATTACTTAAGATGCGCATTTCATGTTTTGAGGGCTCTAGGAAGATTCGCTCTGATGAACTAATATGAGTTACCCTCTCGAAATAAAATTAAAACAACTATAGGTAAAAACTGGATTTCAAGGAAGACTATTTGTCACACTACTCAGTGATCTGCAGCGCCGTGGTTCTTTTAAATTTCTGGCTAAATAACAAAGGGGCTAAATAACAAACAGCCTCATCACGGCAACCGACGCCTGTCAAACAGAATCTTTCAGTAAACATATAGGCTCACAGAATATTCTTTCTGATGACTGAACAGTGTTTGCCAGATGGAAACAAGACGCCGCGTCGGCTGTAGTCGTGGAGGTGTGAACGGTTCGGCGACTACGTTTTCTTCGATTTCTGTCGGGTCGTAAGCCGTCGGCCCGATTGAACATGTTCAATCGTAGTCGGATGCAGTCGGTACTCGTCTTGGTGGTGTGGAATCTTTTGCGACGGGATGAAAGATGCAAACTGGAGGAAACAAAAGGTTATTTGGGGCATTTTTTCTGCAAAATTGCACCTCTAGTGAAGTGTCCGGGGGGAAATCCCCTCCTTTAATAGAAGCTCTCGTTGTACGCGCAAACCAAACTTTCAAAAGACATAGTACAAAAATTTTGTACAATTTGAAAGGCCTATCTAAACCTGAAGACTGCACCTGTTGAAAACTTCTGCAAGGTTCCAGAGGTTACGAAACTAGCCAGCTTTAGTGTGCATATCAAAAAGGAGTAACCGGCAGGGCGTCACGGGCAGCAGGCCTATGATGCTTCGTCGGCTAAAGTCGGAGCGAAATGGCGTGTTGCCACAGCTGTGTGGCATGGTGTCGAAGCGGTGGGGCATGCGGTAGGCCTAGGAAGGCGTCCGAATGTCTACGATCCACTCACGGCTGTCTACGACGGAGGCGTTGTAGGGTCGGGGGTATCTTGGCGTGTGACCCGGGCTTTAAAGACAGACAGTCATCACCCCAAAGTATATTTTTAGTGTAGGGGTATGAAAATTCTCAGTTGGTGACTGCTCTTTGATTGACATCAAAGTTTGAAAATTTGAAAGATGCAGAGTAGCTCACATTCCACACAAGGCAGAGAGAGTGCTTTTGTTACATTTTATAGCCTTGCATGCTCACCAGGACATGGCCTTAAGCAATAAAACAGGTTTATTCCTGCACAAGAAGTATCTTCATACAATTATGGGAGGAGCTAGAAGTTGCATAGTTGGGAGAATTGGAACTGTCTGGGATGATGAAAATTCCCCTTTAAGCATGTCGTGGCTTTCTATCAGCAATGAAGAATTGTCTACCTCCACGATCGGGGGTGTGTTGCGTCGTCTTTTCTCTTCTTCAGAAGTTTTTATTCACAATAAAAAGAGACTACAGTCCTAAATAAAATGTCACGTGAGACTGAATTCTCATCCCCAATGTTGCTTTGAAGACAAATGCCATGTCATTAGCTTAAAAACAACGCCCTCTTTGTTTTCTCAAAACTGAGGTAAGGGTGGAGAGAGAAGCATAATTTCTGAAAATATCTTACAGGCCTGAAAATGTCGCAATAATTTTGTCCATCACCGTAGGTCTCAAATAGCTGTGAAAGTCTTAAAGGCAAGCAATGAACTTATGAAGCCTTACCTACAAATTAATGCTATGAGACCATGTGATGGCTAATATAGAACAGTGTGGGAGCAGTCTTACTTACAATCTTTCGACGGATATGCTGAATGGACTGTCAGGTGCAAGACGTTTTCCGCTTTGAAAAGGCAACAGAAGTTGCGGGTATTCGCCCATCCTTTGACCAGATCCATCGGAGTTTTTACTTCCAAAGAAACCCAGGCGCCAAAGGTTTGTACCGGAAATTGTGTCGGTACTGGGGTGAGGGACTAAGTCAATTGAGATTGTTGTCCGTGACGGTAGACGGTCATCGAAGCTCTGCACGATTCTGAATTCAGCTGACATAGTGGTAAAGAGAGCTCTTGGCTTTGATTCTGTATAAAAGGGTTTTTAAAAGAAAGTTTCTGTTATACATTCTTCCGCTCTTCTTTGACATTCTTAAACTATATGAGTGTGAAATATCCACACAAATATCATACGAAGTTAAGCGATCACGCTTACACCAGCTTTCTTATGAAACACAACTAATTTCTTAATATCCTTTCTAAATCGTGATGGCAGTCTGAATTGTGAACAGTGTTGATGGGGTGTGCGTTTTACAAGTGGAGCTCTTCCCAATGCCTTGAGCTTGTGCTCATCGTACGGCCGGTGATACTCAAGTGACTACACTCTAAAGACATCCTGGTTAAAATTTAACCAGGATCGGGGTCAATAGTTTTCCAAACATTTCCTGGTTAAAATAACCGGGAAATCCGGGTCAAAATTGACATTTTCCTTGCTAAATTAACGACTGGTTCTTAGAATCCTGGTAAGGAATTAACATTTTCCTGGTTACATTTAAGCAAGATTTCTGTTTTTACTTTCAACCAGGAAATGTATGGAAAACTATTGATCCCATTCTGGTTAAATTAACCAGGATTTAACCAGGATGTTTGTAGAGTGTACGGAAAAGTGGCCCACGAAATTGAAATTGCCGTGCTCTTGTGTACTTAACATTATGTTGTCCTTTCCAGCCTTTTCTCAATTTTTTCAATGAATTAGGCTTAATATTAGTGTGCAGTGATAACCAATTTGGCTGTCGTAAAAGAAATGTGTAGTGAAAAACGAAATTAAGTGCAGTGATAAAAATGTGTGTCATAATTTTATTTTAAGAACTTCACAATCAGCAGCCTATGAAATGATTCATCACACATCTTAACTCTTAACGGGCGTCCATACTCTTCCAACTTCAGGCTGAAACTAACCTTCCAATAGTCAATTTTCCAACCCACTTCTAGTAAAAAGAAGCTATGTAAAAAAGGAATGATACACAAATTCATTGTGACGTCACACTCTGAGTACCTTTCTGTTTGGGGGAATCTACTTCTGGCAAACAAATTCCAACATTATAACTGTTTTAAATTCGACTCACTTTACATACACTTTTAATGTGAAACCACATTTCCCTGTTTTATTTGTAAGAGTTATATAAACTTAAGGGGGCCCTTAACCGTTACCCTATCAAAATACGACTATCAGGTTATCCTTGAAATTCAATCAAAAGATGAACTTTCGAAAAGGACGAACTGAATCATTTTTTTTTCAGGTGTTGACCGTAACTATGAAAAACCATCATCGATTCTCTATGGCCGCATGAACCTACTCCCTTATGTCTAACCTTGATTTTGAAAGAAAATTTCATATTCTTGAGAAAACAGTTTAACTCATCTGTCCTGCAAAAAGAAGATTGGTCGGCTGTACACCAGAGCCTCGAACGAAGCACATCCAGTGATACGAATGTAGTACGGTGCATGCACCAGGTACAAGCAGCACATACTTCAGATATGTTAATATCGCAGCACAGACCTAACCTGTTTAATGATAACGTTAGTAAGTGTTCTACAAACATTGCTACACATGCAAAAGCCTTACTACATTCGATCTGTTAAAACATCAATACGTGAGACTGCAGTCTGTAGATATGGACAAGGGTGGCAATCATGCATAAAGAGACATCCCCCTGTCAATAATTATGCTGGGGGACGGACTCTTTCGTCCCTCCAATATTTAGTCAACGACCCTAATATTTGCTCATATTTGTAATAGTAAAACTGAGCCTAGTCCCCCCTACACACTGATTGGATTGAGGGGACTGGATACCTTTGATATTTTGCAGCAAAACAATATTTGCTGATAGTTGTGTTAGTATTAGACGGCTTCCAAGGCTCAGTGGCCATGGACACCGATGTCTCAGGTGCTCTGTGTTCGTTCATGTTTGATTACAACCAAGACATTCTTACACACATATGCTATTCTTAAGGGCGCGGTCATAATTATGGGAGGCATTTGCCACCATAATGTGGTTAGAGACGGAAAAACTTTTGTTTATGCCCTATCGGTCGGTAAACCACTGTAATGTTTGCTGATATTTGTGATTATAAGACATAATTTGTAATTTGGGTGAGGGCGGAATACTGTTCCTCCCGCTTCAATATTGTGCCAACGTCCGTAATATTTAGCCCAACTAATCATGAACACTGAGTTGTCTGATTATAGCTAAGACATTCTTAAACATATCCACAAACCAGTATTTTATACAAATACCCGACCATCGCATTAATGCACTGAATGCATGGAGCCAAGCATGGCGGTCATGAAGAGATGTGCCCTAAATAATTTGGTTTGGGGGACGGGCCCTCTTTCTTCCGCTAATATTTGATGGCCGTTACCTATATTTGCAACATTTTTTTTTGGTGTGAGACATAGTCCTCCCTTTTAATCCGGTTGATAGACAGAATCAATTTTAACATTCAAGAACGGTGCCGTAATATTTTCTAACATTTGTGTGAACGTTAGATAAGTTCGTAATGACTCTACGGTATGTCGGAAAACGATTTTCTGGCACCCTTTGGGATCACTGTTATCAATGTACATGTTTGATGATTGCCAAGACATTGGTGCACAAACATATAGTTTACGGCACACAAAGGATTAAAAAGGTTAGAAAGGGAGTATTTCCTCCCCCAACAATTTGCTTGAGGATGGAATACTTTTGTTTATCCTCCAATAGTTTAGTCTGTCAACCCAGCAATATTTTCTTATATTTAAGACATGTTACCTGGGTAGCTTGATTGAGGGGGGATACTTTTTCCTTCTCAATATTTTGTCAATGACGGTAATAGATGGCTCACTTGACCACGAAAACCCTTCGGATTAATACACTTTATGCAGACCGCTAGACATGGGAAGTGTCCCTTCTTGCAATCAGGGAGGAATTTCTAATGAAGTTTTCTTGGAATAATGAGGGCACTCTACCTAGTGTCAGAATAACAGTTTGTGTGGTGATAATAATTGCTTAAAATTAGGCCAGCAAAAAATTGGTAAATTTTGGCAAGATATCTAAGTGGTTTATCTTTATGACACACATTTTTGTTTTGCGCGACACGCAACAAATAATATTTGTGACAGAAGAAACGCTAAATGAGAAACAACTCTCCGTTTTCCAGGGAATTCTCTCAAAACTGTTAAAACCGCTTGAATTATGTCCTTGGATGGAATCCAAATTGTAAAGTATCTTCCTGAATGAGTATATTTTTTTTTTAGAAATGATAACCAATCCATTTAAAACCATTGCTACAAAATTTAAATATTAATCATATATATATATATATATATATATATATATATATATATATATATATATATATTGGACAAATTTTAAGGAAAATTACTGCAAATTTTTTACATTTCTTACGGATTTATTTATACTGTAACCACTTACATGAGGGCTTTTATAGTTTTTGCAGGTCTTTTTAAATGGAGGCTTATGTACTCATATAGAACTGTAGAAAGATAATGTACAGACAACTCGCATGTGTACATAGTCAAGGAGTGCAGGAATTTTCCAGGTTAAAAATGTTTGGCGGTTTGCCAGCCTCTACTTCACAGTCCCGACTCCTGGCTAATAGAGTAACCAGGGAGTTGCTATTTCTCACATAGCAACTCAGAGGGAATTGTCAATATTATTAAAAACATGCACAAAAATAATATTTTGGGAAATCTGAGGCTTGCAGTTGTGTCCTGTGACGGGTTTAAATAAAGTATTGTAACACAAATGGTTCTTTTGGACTTTTTATTTATGCGATGACAACTTTGGCCTCTACGATTCTGCCACATTGGCAGTTTGTCACTCCAGATGTTGCAAAGCCTGTAGTACAGGCTAATTGGTGTGTTAATAATATATATCAACCATTTCTGCTCCTAAGGGTGACTGGTACTGAAAGTTTTTGAGGAGGGCTCATTTGAAATACAAATTTGCCAACAAAACAAATGTGTTGACAACCTGACAACACACACAACACACCTGTTTTGGAAGCAATTTAACAGGTGCGATAGAAGTGAGGTGTCTGGCTACATCTTGTCTAAAGTGAAGTCTATATAGATTGACCTGTATGGACCAAGGCAGTTGGAATTCTCTGGCTTCAAACCCACCGTGAATTTCAGCTTCTACATAATCACCAATCCCTCTGCTACGTTCCTGTGTGCAAATTGTACTACAATGTTCTTATCCTCACCCATCCATAATATTTATCATAATTATATTGTAAGTCACTTTGGAAGTGGTATTACTTTGAAGGGTTTTATCTTGAAAACGACACAAGATGTAAAAGTATTTTCCAGGGATCTTTCACAAACCATTTTAACCTCTAACTATTGGGTCAAATTGTTTTGTTCGGTTGTATATTCACAGTAAAGAAAACAATTAAGCAGTCATCACCCCAAAGTACATTTTTACCATGGGGGTAACAAAGTTCTCAGTTGGTTCCTGCTCTTTAAATGACATCAAAGTTTGAAAATTCAAATGATGCAGAAAAACTCACATTCCACACAATGCAGAGAGAGTGTTTGGATTACACATTATAACCTTGTATGCTCACCAGGACATGACCTGAAGCAATAAAATAGGTTTGTGTCTGCACAAAGAGGAGATTTATACAGTCGTGGGAGGAGCTACAAGCTGCTTGGTTGGGAGAATTCAAACTGTCTGGGATGACGAGAATTGCCGTTTAATTATCACTAGCCTTTACCACTCTTCTAAGAAGTGTGAAAAAACGGATTAACTGAAACGTAAGAAAAATAGCTAACAACCAAAAGGATCAAAAGAAAGAACAGTTACGTCCATAAAGTGCACCTTATGTTAATTGTTCTATACAGTAAAGTCAATAACTTTTAAACATCACTTCCGTTACAGTAATCAACTAGGTTATGACTTTCAGCTCTGTACAACAGGAAACATTACCTCTTATCTCACTAGGCAGATCTTCGCTACTCTGACATAACACGGCTGATTTTACATCGTTGCCAACTTGAAATATAAAGTTGGGATTCGTCCCAGGATTCTTGCCAAATTCTACGCAGTAATAAGGAAAATCTTTTCCAGGTCCGATGCCGTTAAGGTTTGGTCTACATTTAAAACCAAGGAAAAAAGGTTCTGTGAACTTTCACTAAATTTGGTATCATTTTCGTTTTTCTTATTTTTCAAGTAGACCTATGAAATGAACATGATAGAAGTTACACTGTTAAGGGCCTATATGAAATATAGAAACTACTGTAATATATCCTCACTACCGGTAACAAAACACAGCTCGTAACTCAAAACACCATTTTTGGTTCAATCAAATAGCCCTGAAATGTCTGAAGTTCAAGACTACAAAGCAGACTTGAAGTACCGTACTCAAGCCTGTACTCCTACCGAACTCGCACTCGAGTGAAATTTTCTGAACTCATGTACTAAGCTGTAATCGACTAGCACTTGTACCCGAGGAAGATCCAAAATCAAGTACCGTATGAGTGCTTGTGGCATTTGTATTCAAGTTAGCAACTAGAGTGTACATTTACAAATATGTCTCGTCACTCTCTACATATCATGTAGTTTTATGGTTTTTCTAACATCCAGGTAATAGGTAAACACCAAATTTTGCCCATTTCATCTTTGACCTTTTGATTTTTTACCTATAAAGTCAACGATTATGCATGCACAAGTTTTCATGGTCATGTACCTACTCACCAAGTTTGAACTTGATCGGACTTACGGCTTGAAAAGATTTTGCGACACACTTTGTTCCAAATTTTAGGCAAATATGACCCTACATCTACACTTTGACCTTTGACCCCACCCTTAGCAACCAAGTACAACTACTCTGATAATTCTCTTATCAGTCGTTACTTATGATGTGGTGTTATTACTTTTACTAACATACTGATAGGCAAATAGTTGCAAAATCCAATTTTACCTAATTTTCCTTCGACGTCTGACCTTCAACCTATGACGTTTATCATGCACAAGTTTTCATGGTCAGGTACTTTCCTTCCAATTTGAAATTGATCAGACTGGCGGTTCCAGAGGAGTTCGCGACCGAATTTTTCGCAATTTAGGGAAATTGGACCTTTGACTTAAATTTTAATCTTTTACCATTCCCTTAGCAACCAAAAAAAAAACACTGTTTTAATCATTACCTGGTGTAGTTTTATTACTTTTTCTAACATACCTATAGGCAAATAATGGCAAAATTACAATCACAGCTTATCGGACCTTTGACCTCTGACCTTCTACGTATATGACGCCATCAATTACGCATACACAAGTTTTTTTTTCAGTCAGGTACTTACCCATCAAGTTTGAATTGATCGGAAGTTCCGCAGTTTAGGAGTTCGCGACACACCTTTAGCTCACACATACACACACACACACACCCATACATGTAAAAGGTGTCAATCGGGGACATATGTTTTTAACAGTGAAAATGTGGATATCCCCACTTGGGGTGTATCCACACTTGACTAGGGAAAAAAAAACGTTCATGTCCCCGATTTACATGTACTACACGCATACACACACACTCATGCACCAACACATGTTGTGTTTCCTAATGATAGGTTCACAACATGGAAAATGGAGAAAACACCAAAATGCTTCAAACTTACTGGGGCACATCTTTGAAAGTTGCAAAATCCAATTTCATGGCAAATTTTGCATTCGGAAATTGGGGATATCCCCACTTGCAAGGTGTATCCACACTTGCCCGGGGAAAAAACGCTCATGTCCCCGATTTACATCTTTTACATACGCACGGGCACACCCACACACAGTTTCGCATTTCTGATATTGGGTGAAGCACAATATCTCATCTCCATGCATGGATTTGAGATAATAACATTGTTTCACGAATGGTATATGGAAAAATACAGTGTTCGGTGTCAACATTGTGAGAAGTACAACACTTACATTTAAGCAAGCGATACAACCGATAACGGTATCACATTCTTATAATAAATTAGTCAGAAAAACGTTTAAAGTATCATATTAGCATAGCCTTGACTAATTTGACTCAAAGTGATGTCTTATACGACTAAATTAACGCTGTTTTGACAATTTTTTTTATGAGTGGACAAACCCCTAATAATCCACTGATCTGATGATTTGTTTTCTATGGAAACTCGTCTAAAAGAAACACATTGTTATGACACCGTTTTATATTATTTAAACATAATTCCGCAGTGGGGATTTTTTCAACTTGAGTGGTATTTTTCGCAGGAAAGTTCACAAGGCTACAATTTAAACAAGGGTTTATAGAATTCAAAAGTAATTACAGAAAATTGCAATGAAACGACTGCCTATACTCTAAATGGAATGTCTTGACAGTATCTCCTGGACACCATGCCTTTTGTCACACTGCAGTTAGCATACAACGTATCATACTAGAATTGTCTTTCTTGAACCGCCGATAAACTATCCATTTGAAGGTAACTCAGTTTCCTCATGAAAAAGAAAGGAGTTCCTCCATGTTGCAATAATGCAGGGGCATCAATCCGTATTGAAGTGTGTGTGTGTGTGTGTGGGGGGGGGGGGAGACACACATGACTTAGCACAAACTTTCAAGCTCTTTGTTTTTGAAAAGGGCGTGTCTTTCTATAGGCCCTTCCCTGTGTCCCCTCTTATGATGACTGACGTTGTCCTATTCTAATAAGAGTTAGGGTTCCAAACACTGGCGTAGCCAGGATTCTTGTTTGGAGGGGGCCAACTGCGGGGCCTGATCGCAGGCTTGGGGGGTCTAAAGAGGTGTCCCCTCCCCTTTCAGAAATTTTTGAATATATAAGTACCCTCAGATGCAATCTGGTGCAACATTTAGCATCACTTGAAGCCAATTTTTGTGTTCCATTACCAAATTTTTTCAGAGTTCGATGGGGGGGGGGTATGGCCTCCTGCCCCCTTCTGGCTACGCCAGTGATCCCAAAGTTAACATGACCATCATAGGTGATCTGCCAGTTGAAATACACGGAGTCCACGGAATTACTTCAATATCTTACTTTAATCATGTCCAAAAATAGCTGAAACCACGCTCCGCAGCGTGGATCATTGTCAGAGATCATGGACCCCAACCACGCCCGTAGCTAGGGTCATATGTTTTTGGGTGTAAAGGCCCCCAATTCGGACTGGTTGGATGTTTTTCCAACAGAGTGGCGGCTTGTAAATTGCACTTTGTTATGCGCTCTGCGCTTTTACAGTGTATACATCTGTGGTGATCGTTTCCTTGTCACTACATAAAGGTGTCGTCCTGGGCGAGGGGTCTAAGGGGAGGGGTTGTCGCCCTCCCCTTTGAGAAAGTTTCGTAAATTTAAGGTTGCTTAGATGCAAAATGGTACTATCTTTGATATATTTTTGGAGCTAATCGTATATGGCTGGAAAATGTCCATAATTTAGTGAACTCTAAGTTTTGGTTAGGTGAAAGAAGGGAGTATGTTGTCTAAGAGAAGAATACGTTTTTAACAACCTTCCTGAAGCCCCCCTTTTGGCTACTTCACTGCTTCTATTCTGGCAAAGTTTTTCAGCTAAAATACCTGCCTTGAGTCAACAGAAACTTTCTTGGACTATTATAAAATTTTTCGTTCCCTTCCTTGTGCATTATAAAAGGGCATCTAAGGTTGGCAAATGCCTGTATAGGGCCTCCTGGAAGCTCTGGATGAATTATCTAAAAAGGGGCAATGGCGTAATGCTTATTACCTGACATCCACATGGTAGTATAGATTATAACGCCAAGCACTTTACATCTATCGTATTTTTACTAATTTTGAACGAAAATCCAGACAAACAGCTTCCATCAATGGAGAATAACAAGAGGGAGAGAACAGTTGCAGTAAGGTGATGTTAGACCACCCTGATAGGTGAAGCAAAAGGTGTGAAGGACTAACAAGCGCGTTTCAGCTTTGTCTTCGTAAGTGTATTAGCAATCACCATCTATACCGATACCGATAATGGCTTCGCGCGAAGCGCTCGGTAAAAGTTTTTGAAAATGTATAACGGCAACAACGAGCTTTAAAGTTTCAACCTCCCATATCATGCTTGCAAATTAGATTGAAGGATCCCACATTGATGCGGAGCCCCTAAACAGATGTTTGGTGATGTATCTCTGTTTTCGGAAAGTGTTGTGATCAGAATAGTTCCTTGTACAATCACCTTTTTAATGGTCATGAGATGGGGTGCAAACTGTGACGCATGCGCGCGAAGCGCGCCGAAATTTTTCATTAAATAAGATTTCCCTGACAAAATCTGCATTCAGAATCTGCATCGAGACACTTTCAGCAAACGTACATGCCACTCAAAAAGCCAATCAAATAGAGCCACGACACTACTCTTTACGAAGTGTGGGGGGACATTTGATATCGTGTCCCCCACCCATCGAAATGTGGGAGGACGTGTCCCCCTGTCCCCCAGGATTGACGCCCATGCAGTAATGGAATATTCTTGTTTAGTTTTTCACCTGTAATCACTTTGGCTTCTAGAAACATTTGTTAAAGTTGTTGCCTTGTGAACTTTTCTGGAAGCACCATTCAAGTTGGAAAAAACTCCTTATCATGCCTAATATGAAAACCAACTTTTGGTGATATTATACACCGGCAACTTATATTTTTAATAATGGTGCGTATCAAAATCACAGTTAAACCTGACCGCTTACACATGAACCGATTTCAGGTACGGTAACTGAAGATAGGATATCATTTACCAAACTTTGCAATTCAGGCCCTATGGTAGAAATAGCCCTATGGTAGAAATATAGGCCCTATGGTAGAAATAGCTGTAGTGTTATTTGCATTTATGTGAACTGAAATTACTTTGGATACTTTCGTGCTACGAAGAAAGGAATGAAAATGTCCAGCACCTACCTTGCATTAACCACGAAGGTCAAGTTCTGACCAGGAGTAACCGTTCTTGATGCCTGTACAGGGGTTAGTAACTGATTTATTTGGTTAGCTCGAAGACCGGTTCCCTGTGCGTTTTGAGCCCCAAAGAATCCAAGGCGCCAAAGATTACTTCCCTGGATAGTATTTGATATGGGATGAGGGAGGAACGCCGCGTTGATTGTCATATCAGTAGTACCATCAACCTGATTCTGAAAGTTATATCGCACAACGAAACTGACGAATGCCACTCTGCTTTGGGCTTCACACCCTGGTGAGAGAAAAATAAAAGCAGTTTGTGTTTTAAACGTGAAGTGATACAACCACATTTGAACCGTTATACGGTAATTGGATGGACAAACAAGAATTTTTTTTTTAAGTTTTTCTAATTAAGTCGAAAGTTCGATGTGAGTGGGTATGAAGACGGCAGTAATTCTGTGACCTAGGCCACAGGCGGGTACGATCTAGCCCGCCTGCCCATAGTCGTACAATGCAAACAGGAGTGTGACATTGCCTTTGGTGAATCCCACAAGGTGATGCAAACAAACTATGACGTCACATACTTGAAGCAGTTATTTTACGACTCTAAGAGACCACGAAAGTAAAAGAGGGTCATAAGGGCCAATGGATTAAAACGCCATACTGGCTGGATTCCAACGCAACATTTTAAATGGCACTTTTGGAATCTTTCCAATGTAGACGGCCACTACAGACATGGGCGTCAATCCTGGGGGGACAGGGGACACTTCCCCCACATTTTGGAAATACACCCATTGACTTAGGATTTTTACACAGTAAATTTTTGACAGAAGTGGCCATGCCCCCCCCCCCCCACATTCGAGTAAAGATTGACGCTACTGACTACAGATGGGAACCGTAGATTTATCTTGAAATGTCTAGCTTGCTAGGCTATGTTGTATTGACTACGCTAAAAAGCTAGTGTTTAAACCTCTACAGTACCATGTCTAAGTTGGGTACATCATCTTATCTACCCCATCGCTTGAGGTAGTTTAGGAGTTGAATTGCACAAGTTTTCAGAAAGATGTCTCTGTCAATCGTGTAGTCAAGTTAACTTTTTCACCTGATATTTACACACATAGACAAACATGGAAAGCAATCGCCGACTATGATAGGCTATGCCAATTAGTCATGTACAGGAGAAGAAACCTGAATCTCCTCATTGCTCAGTTTTATTGCTTATAACGCAAGTTAACTGATCCACTCGGCCATGGAATGTGTCGATAGCACGATACACAAAACTGACTACTATTTCCACATTTGTGATGTGGAGAATGGGACATAAAGAGTACCTGAGGGATTGGAGATACCCCCCTAAATATCCACTCAGGCCAACTCTTAGACATACATTTATTTCAAAATTTGCAAAATTCTGCATCATGCAACTAGCATCTATGCATCATTGATTTTTCAACTTGTCGATGTAACCGCTCCTTAAAAAGACCTCGCCGCCAGTTACCCATTCAAAAATTATTCATCTTTCCCAAATTTTATCGAAAGTTTTGTTTTAATAAAAAAGCAACCCTCCACGTACCACAACTTGATTACGGACCTGGACATAAGAGAGTAAACAATTTTCCCGAAAGACCAAACATTTTCCCAACTAAATTTACTTATAAGCCCTCCTAAAGTTCAAAAGAAATACACTCGTGTAGGGCATCTCATGTAGGAAGCTACAATGGCTTGTACTAAATTTAAATTGGTCGGAGGTCATAGCCACACATTCCCATGAGGTATTGGTCTCGTTAAAACTACTAAAAATCTCTTTCCCCTTCTCTATTACACCAATTGCCTCAAGGCTGGATATTGCCATTGTCCAGATCATGACATGTGATACAGCTTGTTGGAAAGAGAAAATTAATTGGCTCGGCGATGGGGATAGCCTCGAGCGTTAGAAAGTGACATATAATCCTACTCCACGAAAGTCCATTTTTGTGGGGTCGGAAATCTAACATTTTTAACGGGTTCAATACGGCATGCTGTGTGTGAGCTGTCTGGTATACTGAAAGATCTTTAAAAGTCATCAATTAGAGTAATGCTAATGTTTGAATGTTTGAATCACTAAGGAAATTGCATTTTTAGCTTAACCATAAGTCTACTAAAATTTTGTCGAATTTATTGTCAGACTCGAGATTTCCTTTTGGAGGAAAACAGTTCCCCATTTGCTTTTATTTTCTATTCATTCTTCTCCAAAGTTGATAATAATTGAGATAAGTTATCTAGGATAAAAAGAGAGCACCACTGCCTATTGAGCTTGTTCAGCTAATTTGCAGTAACAACCGGAGGTGGAGCATTGTGAAATAGTAAAAGGCAGCTCAACTTCGCTTCTAAAATTAATGCATCAAATTTATAAAAGCTACAAACAAGAAATTATTTTTACCTATGCAAAGCATCAAGGCAAATATTCCTAAGATGATGAACTTCATCCTCGGTGAAAATTCTATCCAGGAACCGACGTGTATACGGTTCGTTCTTTCCCCCACTGACACAAAAAGTGCATGTTTATCAGTCTGGGTTGTACCAGACTTGCTTTCTCATAGATTCAAACG
Source organism: Holothuria leucospilota (assembly GCA_029531755.1). Taxonomy (NCBI): domain Eukaryota; kingdom Metazoa; phylum Echinodermata; class Holothuroidea; order Aspidochirotida; family Holothuriidae; genus Holothuria; species Holothuria leucospilota. The sequence continues at coordinate 46,883,716 of CM055965.1, forward strand.
GAAGTTTTTGAGAAAAACGAGAAAAACAACAGAGAATGGTGATAAACCGCACAAAGCTATGTTTTCTTAAGTAATCCCCGGATGTCACTACCGGACGCGTACCTTCTGTTATCACAATTTAGTTGTGCAAATCGGATGTAGGTATGACCCAATTGTATTACTCTATTTTCATTCCCATGCATCCAGAGGACAAGTTTTTTGGTTTGCAAGGACAGTTTGTGTCCCCTCCACTTAAGGACTGTGGCAACACATTGTATCCTCACCCGTGCTTCTAAGCATATTGGTATCTTCTTACACATAAGTGACATCCTTCCACTTGATACGGAAATACCGTCCGATTTATTGCTCTATTCTTTAAGCCGACTTATGTTATTGAAATTGTGGCACAGCTTGTGCCACTTTCATTAAACCTAAACCTCTTCAGATTACACAAAATAGATTACTCAAGCTGCTTAGAAAGAAAGCTAGACCGTGCTCAACTGATCAGTCGGGCTTGGATTGTACACTCTAGAGCCATAGGCGAAGGAAGCCTCGGATGGGGGCTCTAGCCCCCGTCAGAAATGTGTTGGGCGGAAGTATGCTTCCCCCTCTCCATTATTGGAAGGACGAGAACCCCTTATCAGTAACTTTTGTAAAAAAAAAAGTGTCAATGTCTTTAAATTTGCCCAATATCTTGCCCCAGATTGCATCTGAGGAGCCTCATGTATCCAAACAATTTCCCCCTAGACCCCACCTCCAGGACGGCGGTCTGAAACAACGTTCTTCCCCACCCCATAGCTAAAAATAGCTTTCTACGCCTATGCTTAATACGTCCGAATGAAATTTTGGAACCTATCCGGATCGGAGGAGCAGTAATCAGATTTGCAAAAAAAGATCCAGTCTGGATCATTTTTATCCAGATCTGATCAAAATTAATGATCCGAATTCCAAGTCAGTACCCCTCTGAATGGGACGTTTTAGAGTGTAACCTTCTAAAAATCGGTGACATCCATATGAATCGTTTGGGAATAATTGTTTGTAAATACTGAGTCATAATTTACTACCAAAACCATTTGCAAATGCAGTGAAACCGCCAAATGTTACCAACAAGTAACTATGGATATACTCGAAATAATTAAATCTTTTCTGTAACAAGTCATAATTTACATATGGCAGACTTTGTCGGAGTTATTATCATAACATTTGGCACAACCTTTCTCCTGATGTAAGATCTTGAACTTCTCTTCATTATTCTCAAAACCATCTAACTCACAAACCGTTATCACTTTAACTTAGTTTTTAACTTTCAACTTAATGCTACTTCTCTTCCCCAATGGCAGTAGCTTTGATGAACAGAAATGGCTTTTCTGCAAAGTGGCCAACGTATGTGTCATAAACTAAGTTTCTGTTGAATTTAATTTGTCAGTAAATGTACATTGCTTTAGCAAAGACAGCTCGTACTAGCCAAAAACTGTTGGCTGCTTTGCATGCGATATTGAAATTTTGTTGATATTATGGCATTACTTTGGCAGGAAGTAGATCGGAAGATCGCAAATGATATTTTAGGTGCAGTCTGTGACTTTCGCTTCCTGTCTTGTCAGGTAACGTTATGTGCCAAACGTAGCCCTTGTGACTAAAACAAAAGGCAAAAGCAAACAAAACTTCCCTTTCTTCTTTTTTTTTTGTGGGAACATATAATCAGTGTTGGGGCTACTTTGTGAGGCACCCTTCAATTTTCCTCTTTCCCCCACTTGTCCCGGACTTAATCTGTCACTAATCCAAAATATGCAGCGAGTATACACTTGGCGTAATTAGACCTACTTACTCCAGTGCAGATTGAGTGGTATAACTCTTCAAAGGCCTATCCAACCTCTGCCATCATCCATGCACATTTCACGACTGCCTTTTGTTATCAACTGGACAGGCTGTTAGGCTATTATAAGAAAAGCAAATGTCCAAATCGCGAGGCAGCTAAAGTGTACCTTATGTCCAGAATTACAAGAATATATATTTTAGACGTTGGAAAATGAATTTCATTCATCTAAATTCCATTTTCATACATTACTCTATTGCTGAGATATAAAATGTTGAAATTTATTCACTTAATTTGAAATGGTCAATTGTGCGATCATTTGTGATGTCCTTATTGTACAACTCACATTACCTGCTTTTGTTTCCTTTTGAAATTAAAATGTTTATATTTTAAATTTTACCGTGGTCTCGCGTAGCATGCTGTTTGAGGTTTTGTGTAGTCAAGTCACCCTATAAGAGAAAGAAAGTGATCACATTTTGGTAAAAGGTGCAGTGGCTTCTGAAAAAAACAAAGAAAAATAAAGAATTTAATTTGAGTAGTACAAGAATGACATCACAATTATTGCGCAATCTACCATTTTAAATTGAGTGAATAAGCTTCAACTTTCTATATCTCAGCCAGGAATGTTCTGTAAGGATGGGCGTTGGACCATTTGGATTCATTTTTCGAGCATTGTAACATATATTTTTGAAATTTTATACTTTTAGGTACACTTTAAAGGGGAATTTTCATGATCCCAGACAGTTCCAATTCTCCCAACTATGCATCTTCTAGCTCCTCCCATAACTGTATGAGGCTCTTCCTTGTGCAAGAATAAACCTGTTTTATTGCTTAAGGCCATGTCCTGGTGAGCACACAAGGCTATAAAATGTAATAAAAGTACTCTCTCTGCCTTGTGTGGAATGTGAGCTACTCTGCATCTTTCAAATTTTCAAACTTTGATGTCAATCAAAGAGCAGTCACCAACTGAGAATTTTGATATACATACACTAAAAATATACTTTGGGGTAATGACAGTCTGTCTTTAAATGAAACTCCGCCCTGTTACGATGGCTTACTTTCTTCATTCGAATGCCTACTTAGATTAAAATAGCTCAGCGCTCTCTGGAGCTTGCCGCCTGCAGCTGGTCCCCCATCAGGAAGTTGTTGCCTGGACTTCAGTGTTCCTAATCCTAAAGGGAGCGTTTCGCATCCGTAGGTGCCGTTGAGTCATTCCTTTTAAATACCCCTAATAATTTCTTCTCCCCCCCTCCCCCCGATTTATCCCCATTTTCAAAAGTCGGTGCATATGATTTCCCCTGAAGAGAATATGATGTCAATTAATTGTGGTTGTTCTCCAGACCCCAGTCTGATTTTGAGCATAATATATACAGACATGTAAGGAGGTTCAACTGCATTTAACGCAACGTTAGTCCCCTGGTAGTGGGCAAAAGTGAATCTCACAAAGTCTAGCTACGGTCCTGACTAAAACTCCATGCAGTGGCAGATGCTTTTTCTTGACATAGGTATTTTAGGCAAATCTACTGTATTGCATAGTAGTAAGTTCATTAGGGCAGGGAGTTGCCAATGGCAATTCCCTGATCATAGGTCCATAGGGAAGTACTTGGCGGTTAAGTTTAGACAAATCCACCATACGCCGGATATAAAATAAGGCAGGAATTAGCTTAATTTAGCCCACCGGAAGCAATATTGGGTCATCAAACGTGTATGAATGACCAGCGAGACCCACGTTTTGCGATGTCTTATCACGGAACCGAAACTTGCACCTTCTGCCTAAATGTATTCTTGACCTATCACGATGCAATATGTCGCAATGATGCAAAGTTACGTAGCAGCAGTGACCTTTCTAGCACTGGGCAGAACTAGAGACACTAATTGTCAATAGCAGAGAGTCACACACAGAAGAATTTTTTCGGTAGGTCTGATCAGGGAGGTGTTAGTAACACCTTCCTGGTTTGATGTCCAGAGGACTATATTTTCATCGAACAATTGCGGGCTCCAGTTTGGCCTTTGAGACCCTCAAGGAGGAAATTGTTTTCCGCCAGAGAGCACTTGGGAGAAAAAAAAAACGTTACTTTTGTGTAGTGCAAGTCGTATACTGGCACACAGTCCGTCGACTATAAATTTGTAGACATAATCGTACGTGGCCACTTCGTTTGGGCTGATCACTTTTGCGGGAAATTTGAAGCACGAATGCCTGAAAATAGCGTATATATTGTGACTGAAGCAGTAGATTCCTACCCCATCCTCACACCCAGCCAGTCAGCCCTCGCCTCGCAAACCTGTGTTTGTACACTGTGAAAGGCGTTGTACTCTGGTTTCAAGTTTTTCATATGATAGCAATATTATTCGATGATTTCAAAGAACACCTTAAAATTATTCGAAACTGAAAAAATATTGTTCATGAATAGCTAAAAAACAATTCTTGATACAAGATCGAAACTTATCTTCAATTCTTCCGAAAGTTCTGGCCTATTCTTACATCTTCAACGATATTTACCTGTTTTTTCTTGATTGTTAGGGAAACCGGCGGACAGTCCAGGACAACTCCCAGACGTACATCAAGTTCACTGACCAGTATACAGCCTGCTGTATGGATATTTTTTAGTCAAACAATGTCAAATCTTTCATGGCTTGCATATTGTTATCGAAGTAACGAAATCAGTAAATAAATTTTTGTAGCACAGCCTAAGAAACTTTCCAAGAATCAAGTAGTGACGAAAAGCTGGGGAGCCTGAGCCGGATATCCACTCACCCAAGCGCGTACGCCGCGTAGTCAAGGGGCTAGGGACGAAGCCTCCCACTCCCCCTGGAAAAATTTTCGCCTCCTATAAGAAACTTCAAGTTACCAAACTTCATTTTCCCCCTTGAAATATATCCCTCTCCCTGGAAGTCATTATCTCCCCTTCCGTATCTTCAAGTTGTCTGACCACGGGCCTGTACTCACCCTCTTGCAGTACAGTGGCGAAATTAGACTTTTTCATCTGGGGAACTGAGGGGGGCATAGGATGAAGTGGGGTCAAGCAGTAAAAACACTATCTAAGCGGAGCTCCATCATCGGTTGGTGGGTAGCGTACAGAGAAAATTTTTTGATCAAAATGCCTTTCAGATTTGCAGGAAATGGCACTTCCTAGTCTCTCTAGCCTTGTGAGTTTCAGCTAAGTATTGTTTATTTTTGTCTTATACAAATTTTTCCCAATATTGTTTTACCTCTGGATTTCATTTGGGGGGCAAGTTGGGGGCAAGGCATTTGACTGGGGCTCCATCCCCCCTCTGGTTACGCCACTGCCTTCTTGGTTCCAGGACTTTTTGAGTTTACTTTTCTGTTTATTGCAATCGAAGAAAAGATTATGGAGTAGCAAACAAAATCGAGAAATCACTTAAGAGAGCAAATATGCAAGTTCAATTTGGTTGCCAGACATGTATCGGATTGTTCAGAATTTTTTACCATGGTGCGTACGTTCTGACGGAGAGAGATCCTCCGATGAACTCTTCTATACCGTCTGCAACACAGCATATAGTCATAAAGACATGGAGTAGTACAGAATAGTTCCATACTGCAGCTACTCTTTTTGAGTAACCGTTGACGCAGAGAAACCGCCGTGACTTCTGATTATTGTGGGATAATTTGTAATTGGCGGAGTAGATCTGCATTGGGACAGACCGCCTCATGGGCACTTCGACAGGCCTATCAAATTGAAATAACAACTGTTAATTTAAAGGTAAAATGCAGTCACCACAATCAGAGTGTGCCCCGTCACTCTAGCTTATTATTGGCCCATTTTGATCATGTGACAATATTTTTGTTAGTGAAGCTTGACTCGACAGTATTTAAGCTCAGTTGACCGCGTTCTACCACATAGGCCTCAATGGCTCAGTGGTCAGAGCATCCGCCTTGTATGCGGGAGGTCGCTGGTTCGAATCCTGCTTGAGGCTAAGTTTTCCATTCTCAAATAAATATCCTCTTTCAGTATAAGGCAAGTGCTTTGTTAGAGGAAAAATAGCCTAAGGTCTCTATGCGACTATTTAATACAGCGTTGATTTGACTCATTCATATAAAGTCGCTACGTCACTCTACCTACTCAATACTACATGGGACGCGTTCCTATGACGTAACAATGGAAAGCTTGACTCGGCAGTATTTAAGCTCAGTTGACCGCGTTCTACCACATAGGCCTCAATGGCTCAGTGGTCAGAGCATCCGCCTTGTATGCGGGAGGTCGCTGGTTCGAATCCTGCTTGAGGCTAAGTTTTCCATTCTCAAATAAATATCCTCTTTCAGTATAAGGCAAGTGCTTTGTTAGAGGAAAAATGGCCTAAGGTCTCTATGCGACTATTTAATACAACGTTGATTTGACTCATATATATTTACATTTATATATATATATATATATATATATATATATATATATATATATATATATATATATATATATATATATCTATATATATATATATATATATATATATATATATATATATATATATGACGTCACGGTTGACAAACCCATGCCATGATAAGTATGTGTGCGTGTAAAGTATACGGCGCGTGTTAAACGCTGCCACCGTTGTGCGCAGGAATAGACGAACAAGGATTAAGTTGTACGTTGTGACGACAGTACGGAGTTTTCGATTTCAGGACGGTAGACAAAGAGGACGGAACGCGCAGCAAAAACTGGACTGCGCATGAGCAGGAGCGAGCATCGCTCCGTCCTGTTGATTTTCAGGACGGTCGTCGACCAATTTAATAGGGAGCTTTAGAGCATTGCAACTTAGTTAATAAATGAGCGCGTCATTGTTTTGTTGTCATTCTACCGCACAGTCGTCTTTAAAATCGAAACGCATTAAATGTCAGGACAGAACGCCGGGCGCGCGTGCGTTTAACTCTCCGTCCTGTTGCTCTACCGTCCTGAAATCGAAAAGTCGCTAGTAAAGCGTGTAATGTCTGGTTATTATAAGGCTGCGCGTTCTTTTGCCAACGAGTGATGACGTTGAGCATTTGATGGTAAAAATATACATGACCTTACGATATTACTGTAAAGAACTTAGTGTTCACTGGTAGTTCAGGCATAATTAGTTTTGTCAGGATCAAGTTCTCAGTACATTATACTCTAAGGGCCATGTGATGGCATGATTCTGACATAAATGCATGGGTTATGAAAAGGAGAGATACATCTCTCCCCCTTGATTTGTTTGATTTCGCAAATTACTTCACTTAACATGAAATGATAGTCGAGGTGTGGGTAAACCGAAATAGCAAAGGCACACTCTAAAAATGTCCTAGTCAAATTTAATAGAATCTAATCAACAGGGGCACGAACAGGAAACTTGTCAAATCTTTGACAAGATTGGGCTCATAAATGAAACGAATAGTTTCATTTTTGAACCATTTCTAGGCAATTTTGAAACAAATCTTGTCAAATATTTGACAAGATTCGGGTTCGTGCTCCAAATGACTAGATGTTTTTTTTAGAGTGGAATATAAAACAAGTCTGTCAGAAAGAGAGAAATGTAGGGAGTAAAGAACAAGAAAATTAGAAATAAAAGAATATGTTCAGATATGTACAATATTCAAAAATACTGTATGAGAACGATGAAAATGAGAAGGGCATTGCGAGCAACATAATAGAGACCTGGCTGATTCCACTAGGGAATTAGGACTGTAAGTCCTGACATGTTAAGTGAAAGCACAAACAAAGCAACTACATGGCAACAGGAATAGCCTGTAAACTAAAGCTGGTTTGTAGAATGACCAGAATATCAAGCAAAGTTTTACAAAATTAAGATTAATGATATTGTGCTTTAATGAAAGTTCTAAATATGAAAGTACAATTACCAAGTTGGTAGGGCATGTCTGTTACACATAAGAAAGGGCAGGAAAATGGAGTGTACCAGCAACTTCCTTTAGCATGTCAGAAACTTCAGTTTGACACAGCAGAAAAGCAAATTACAGTGCCATAATGATAAATGCTTACTAAGCATGAACTTGAAGTAAATGAGTTTCATCAAAGGAGCTTCTCTGAATATTTCAAGTCCACTGTACTCAGAAAAAATTAAGTATTAAGAAGTTATAGATGGCCAACCAAATATAAAGGGACCACTTGTTGGCTAAAGTTAGTCTTTCTTTTTGAAAAATTTGATAACCCACAAATAGCAAGGTATGAATGAAGGAAACTTAAGTGGATAGCCAGCACTTTGTTTTACATTCATAAATTATACTTTTTAAGAATGCTGATCTCTGATTGGCCAGTTACCCATGTTCTTATCCAGTTTGGAGACAAAGGGTGTATGGAGAGCAACTGTTCGATCATGTCCAGACTGTACAGATGCCCTTGATATAGTAAAGTGCTGTTCCATTTAAATGGGAACGTTCAAAATAAGCCAGGTACAGCAATAACTGCAATTTTTTGTTCCTGTCACTGCTCATATTGAAAGTAAAAATGCTGGATGACACCTACAAAACTTTAGGCAACTTGGGAGTATAATTCATGATCAATGGAAAATTGATAAAGGAGAAAGCTTTTTCGCCTTTTAGTTTCTCCAGAATAAAAGTATATATGAATGGGAATACAGTCATGGTGCCCATGTCTCTGTATCAGATTCAAACAGGCTATGCATCACGTCACAGGTCTCTAAGCCTATATGCGTGACGTCATAGCCTGTTCGAATGTGATATAAAGACAGGGACACCATTGACTTAATTCCCAAAAGAAAGTGGAAATGTTAAAGGAAGGTGGATGGTTGAATTATAAACAAGACAGAACATTACTGGAGGTCAATATACAGGGTAGACATTGAGTTATTGTACTGTAGGACCTACACACCTGCAGGTTCACCCGAAAGGTATGGGGTTAGTAACTGGCCAGTTTTCACAGGAAAGCTTCCCATTAAACTGAAGAAAATCCTTTAATTATTCCTTGAGTTTCCTTCAAATGCTTCTACATTATGTATACCTAGTATATGTACATATATAAAACAGTGTAAATCTGGCAAAAAGTGGCCAAAATCACTAAACAAATCACATTCAGGCTCTGAAATGATATATATTGTTGCCTGAAATGATTAATCTTGATGTAACAAAGTTACTTTCATCCTTAGACTTTGAAAAAAAAACATAAAAGTACTTCTTAACAACATTTTATTCAATTTTGCAGAATAGGTTTTTTCCGGTTTTTTTTTTCATTTTTCGGCAAATACCTGTATTTGCCAGGACGGTTTTTACCGGTAAAAACCACCGGTAAAAACCGCCTCTGGCAAAAACTGTCAACCCTGACTGTAACGGAAGTGATGTTTAAAAGTTATAGCCTTCACTGTATAGAACAATAAACATAAAGTTTAACACACTTTATGGACGTTACTGTTCTTTCTTTGGTTGTTAGCTATGTTTTCTTGCGTTTTAATTAGTCCATTTTTTCAAACTTCTTGAAGAGTGGTAAAGGCTAGTGATAATGAAAGGGTCATAATCCCAGACAGTTCCAATTTTCCCAACTGAGCAACTTGTAGCTCCTCCCATGACTATATAAATGCAGACATAAACCTATTTTATTGCTTCAGGTCATATCCTGGTGAGTATACAAGGTTATAATGTGTAATCCAAACACTCTCTCTGCATTGTGTGGGATGTGATTTTTTCTGCATCATTTGAATTTTCAAAAGTTTGATGTCAATCAACCCATACAAAAGTTTACTATGGAATACTATAGAAATGCCTATAGAGTTTTTAGAACTCTGTAGAATCATCGATTTTCTATAGAAATGTTAAGAGTCCTCTATAGAAATTTGAAGTCCCTTAAGAGTTCTCTAGAATTTCTATAGAAGTTTCCATAGCTCAGTTTCTACATAGAACAATCTCTGTAGAACAATCCTACAGGACACTCTCTATAGAAATTCTATAGAAACATATTGATACATTTCTATAGAACTTTCATAAAGTTTCTATAGAATTTCCATATAGTTTCTATAGAAAATCTAATTTGCATATTAATTAATTAAAAAATTTAAAAGGTGCATTCAAATCCCTATCTTTGATCTTTGCAATGATATAAAGGTCACCAAACAAAATATTCTTCTAAATTGAGTAAAAATTCCTAAAAATATTCCTTCTTTATTCACTGAAATTACTTATGGTATAGAGTAAGTGGGCGTGGCCAAACTTTTGACATTAAAATTGTAAATTTATGCTTAGGGCAGGTCTAAATCAATCAAATATGTAGCAAGAGACGTTTTAGCACAAATGATAAGTAGTTTATTAAGACAGATAAAGAGTATATTAAGATGTATGAACTATATTTCTTTAAAAAATACGTAATGACATTTTTCACTATACCCAACGTGTCAAAGACTTGGTACATATAACCATGGAGTGAAAGCAGAGAACATTTCTTTGAGGTCATCATGGGTTTCCGACAGCCAACGTTCCCATAGTATTGTTTGGTTTTCGCCCCTGGCTCTTCGCCAGAGAGTCAGGGGACTTTTGAAAAAAAAAAAGTTCCCATACTTACCTCCTTCGGGAGAATTGTTTGGTTTTCGCCCCTGGCTCTTCGCCAGAGAGTAAGGGGACTTTTGAAAAAAAAAAAAAGTTCCCATACTTATTTGGCACAGGAGTATCCCTGATCACGACGGCGGAGCTCCCAGGGTGGGACCTGTTCTATTCAGCCAGTCTCGAACGGGACCACTGTCAGGTGGTGTCAGTTAAGTCAAAGTTTGTCCCTTGGGGACGTTGTTACTCCTTCGGGGAGCAGAACTCCTTCGGGAGTATTGTTTGGTTTTCGCCCCTGGCTCTTCGCCAGAGAGTCAGGGGACTTTTGGAAAAAAAAGTTCCCATACTTACCTGGCGCAGGAGTATCCGTGATCACGACGGCGGAGCTCCCAGGTGGGACCTGTTCTATTCAGCCAGTCTAGAACGGGACCACTGTCGGGTGGTGTCAGTTAAGTCAAAGTTTGTCCCTTGGGGACGTTGTTACTCCTTCGGGGAGTAGAACTCCTTCGGGAGTATTGTTTGGTTTTCGCCCCTGGCTCTTCGCCAGAGAGTCAGGGGACTTTTGGAAAAAAAGGAAAAAAAAAACGTTCCCAGCCATTCGGGCGTGGTGTTGCCCTCGAGCGTGGTGTTGCCTTCGGGCGTAGTGTTAAGAAGAAAGAAACAAGGAAAAAAAAACGTTCCCAGGTAAGCTGATAACGTCGGGACCACTGTCGGGTGGTGTCAGTTAAGTCGAAGTTTGTCCCTTGGGGACGTTGTTACTCCTTCGGGGAGCAGAACTCCTTCGGGTGTATTGTTTGGTTTTCGCCCCTGGCTCTTCGCCAGAGAGTCAGGGGACTTTTGGAAAAAAAAGTTCCCAGGTAAGCCCCAAATGGATCTCTGCTGGGTCCCTACTTACCTGGCGCAGGAGTATCCGTGATCACGACGGCGGAGCTCCCAGGGTGGAACCTGTTCTATTCAGCCAGTCTAGAACGGGACCACTGTCGGGTAGGTCAGTTTGTCTCTTGGGGACGTTAATTGTTACTCCTTCAGGGAGCAGAACTCCTACAGGCGTATTGTTTGGTTTTCGCCCCTGGCCCTTCGCCAGAGAGTTAGGGGACTTTTGGAAAAAAAAGTTTCCGATACTTACCTGCTCGGGCCTTAATTACACCCGCTCTTAGCGGGAAGATACCGACTTACCTGGCGCAGGAGTATCCGTGACCACGACGGTGGAGCTCCCAGGTGGGACCTGTTCTATTCAGCCAGTCTAGAACGGGACCACTGTCGGGTGGGTCAGTTCAGTCAAAGTTTGTCCCTTGGGGACTTTGTTACTCCTTCAGGGAGCAGAACTCCTTCGGGAGTATTGTTTGGTTTTCGCCCGTGGCTCTTCGCTAGAGAGTCAGGGGACTTTTGGAAAAAAAGTTTCCGATACTTTCCTGGCGCAGGAGTATCCGTGATCACGACGGCGGAGCTCCTAGGCGGGATCTGTTCTTTCAGCCAGTCTAGAACGGGACCACTTCCGGGTGGGTCAGCTAAGTCAAAGTTTGTCCCTTGGGGACTTTGTTACTCCTTCAGGGAGCAGAACTCCTTCGGGAGTATTGTTTGGTTTTCGCCCCTGGCTCTTCGCTAGAGAGTCAGGGGACTTTTGGAAAAAAGAGTTTCCGACAGGGGCCGTTCTGGCGCAGGAGTATCCGTGATCACGAAGGCGGAGCTCACTGGCGGAGGCCGTTCTATTCAGCCAGTCTAGAACGAGACTTCGCACGTCAGGTTGTTCGGCAGTTAAGTTGTCCCTTGGGGACGTATAGCTCCATAAGGGAGCAGGACTCCTTCGGGAGTATTGCTTCGTTTTCGCCCCTGGCTCTTCGCCATAGAGTCAGGGGACTTTTGGAAAAAAATGTTTCCGACATTCCTGGGTAGGACTTTAAACTGCATCCGGTTGTGGAGTTTGTTTAAACGTGGGAATAATGAGGTTACCCTTTGCCACAACTGCCTCCGGAGCACCCTTGGGCAAGGTGCACCTGTCCTTGCACAGTGTCTTTTGCGTGATGTTGCCTTCGGGCGTGTGGTTGCCATCGGGCGTGTGATTGCCTTCGGGCGTGTGTAGTTGCCTTCGGGCGCCTTTGTTGCCTTTGGGTGTGTTGTTGCCTCCTGACGTGGTGTTACCTCTGGACGTGATGTTGCCTTCGGGCATGCGTTTTGGGGTGGTTTTAGTTTGTGGTTGTTGGGAGGTTTGGGTGTTTTTTGGGGGGGTTGTTGTGGGGTCGGGGCTGTGGTCGCTGTCGGCAGCCGGTGTTGGTGTTGAGGGCAGTCTTTGGTGATGGGTGTGGTGGTGGTTTCTGTTTATTAGTGGAAACAAAGATTCGTTTCTTTTGCGGCGTGCGAACAGTTTTGGTATTGTGTTGTCATCCGTCGGGTTTTGTTTGGTTTTGTTTTCGATCGTGTCCGTGTCGAAACACGTTAAAGAAAAATAAAGGTTCCCACATTCTAATAGTGATGAGCCGTGAATATTCTCAAGGATTTACTTACACTAGCAACAATTAGTGCTTAATAGATAAAGACAGCTCTTCACAGTCGATGTAAATGGCATGTGTTAAAGGTCTGGTGACATGGCACCAAAAGAGCTGTTTCACTTGCCAGTTAGAGAATTTAATCCTCCAATGATAAAATCCGTTTGAATATAATTTCAAGACCATTTACCGTTCTCACATTATACGTCTTCAAAGTTTGGTTTCTGAAGTAACTTATTACCTACGCAAGATAACGATGTGGAGTGTTGCACAGTGTTAAGATTTCTTTTGTTCACCCTGTATAAATTATCTCTTAATGATGATTTAGTTCACAGTTTGAAGAGTGGCAATCAATAATTCTCAAGAAAACAATTTTAACTTTCATAATAAATCCCTCAGGGAATAACAACGCTACAAGTGTCCTTGAAATTAAGGTTGAAAAGAAAGCCAACATTAGCCACATATGGTACGTCCATCTTTTGATGTTACATATTTGGATAATAAGCTCATGTTTATTCATGATACATGTGTTACATAAAGTTAGTTAGTTAGTTAGATGAGGTTTAACGGCCCAGTTTCCAACCAATTGGTTCAAGTCGAGCCGGCCACGGCCTTTTTTTCCAGTTGTGGCTCACTGGCTTGTGTTCCCTTACTCCATTGCTTATGCGGAGCATCACGCACAACGGCAGTAGGTTCCATTTTTAAAGTCTTTGGTATGACTCGACCTGGGAATCGAACCCGGGCCTCCCGCGTGAGAGGCGGATGCTCTACCGCTAGACCAAACACGCGAAATTAACCTGTTAAATTGTCAATATGTGATGAATTGTGATGGAAATTGCGGCTATTTCATGGATATTTAATGCTTCTTTCATCAAACAGCCAATTATAATTTTCGTGTCACCAGACCTTTAATACACTGTGAAGTGAATAGGAACTTGTAACCTTCAAAATGCAAAAAAGGAGCAAAGTTTAAAAAATTTTGTCAGAAAAGTACGCACCCGCACACATTCAAGACGCACACCGTAGTAAAGATGAAGCAACTATCTTTTCGCTCAATTAATTCCTGTGTTTAGGAAACTTTCGGAAAGGCTCCAAAGTCTTTCGGAAAGATTCTGGGACATTTCAGACACGTAATTTTCTTTTTTTAACAAAGGACGCTAATTTTCCAATCACAACACCAAATTTGACGAAGTTTTCACCTTTAAAATGATATTAAATTGGGCAAAAACTGAGCATCTACTTCAAAACTGAAGCTCTGATATATGTGCACATACACCATTTGATTCCAGCAGTGAATATTCATGAAGTTTATAAAATGTAAAAACAGCCGTTGCTTTAGTATAGTGTTACAAACACAGCTCAGTGTCGGAACCCATGATGGAAATTCAAAGGAAATGCCAAAGACGATTTGGGTAATTAAACCGGCTTACGCGTGCAAAAATTATGAAAGGCGAGGAGACGGGAAGAGGGAAGTTGTCTTTGGTTAAAAGGATTAGATGAGTGTTTTATTGCATTTAAGGTTCTCTGCTTTAACTCCATCCGTAATAGCTCCATGATATAACATAGCTCATATTTTTTGTCAAACTTTGTCTTCCAAAATTACACCGAACTTCACTCTCGAGTGTTCGTTTTTTCTGCATCCGATTGTGGAGTTTGTTTAAACGTGGGAGTAATGAGATTACCCTTTGCCACAACTGCCTCCGGGGCACCCTTGGGCAAGGTGCACCTGATAGACAATGTCTATCTGTTTTTCACAGAGAGTAGTTGCAGACATTTATCTTTAAACTTCCATACAGTTTCTATAGAACCTCTATACGGTTTGTATAGAGCCCCACTCATTCTCTTTCGAAACTTACAGTGTTTCTTTAGAAAAGTGGCCCACTTTTCTAAAGAACCTTTATCTCTACAGTTATTCTAAAGACACTCTATAAGATTCTATAGAGGGTCTATAGGATTTTCCTTTAGAAGGACTATAAGATTTTCCACAGGAATTTCCATAGAAAATCTAATACAGTTTTATGGGTTTTTTCTATAGAAATCTATAGAAGATTTTTGTATGGGAAAGAGCAGGAACCGACTGAGAATTTTGATACCCCCACAGTAAAGATGTACTTTGGGTGATGACTGCTTGTCTTTAAACTGTGAATATACAACCGAGCAAAACAATTTGACGCAATTTTACTTTGTTCAAATGGTTTATGAAAGATCCGTGGAAAATATTTGTACATCTTGTGTCGCTTTCAAGATATAACCCTTCAAAGTAATACCACTTCCAAAATGAATTACAATGTAATTATAATAAATATCATATCTATCTACTATCTATTCTATCTATCTATCTATCTATCTATCTATCTGTCTGTCTGTCCGTCCGTCCGTCCGTCCGTCCGTCCGTCCGTCCGTCCGTCCGTCCGTCCGTCCGTCCGTCCGTCCGTCCGTCCGTCCGTCCGTCCGTATGAGGCCAAAGTTGTCATCGCATTAATAAGAAGTCCAAAAGAGCCATTTGTGTTACAATACTTTATTTACACCCGTCACAGAACACAAATGCAAACCTCAGATTTCCCAAAATGTTATTTTTGTGCATGTTTTTAATAATATATTGACAACTCCCTCGGAGTCACGATTCTAAGGAAAATGAAGTCGTTACTCCAATGTTGCTATTTGACAAATAGCAACTCCCTGGTTAATCTATTACGCCAGGAGTCGGGACTATGAAGTAGAGGCTGGCAACCCGCCAAGCATTTTAAATCCAACCGGGAAAACTTCTGCACTCCTTAACTATATGCACATGCGAGTTGTCTGTAGATTGACTTTCTACAGTTCTATATGAGTACATAAGCCCCATTTGAAAAGACCGGCAAAAACTACAAAAGCCCTAATGTAAGTAGTTACAGTCAATGAATCCGACGCTAGACTTACCAATTACGAAGATTTATAAAAGTAAACAAGATCTTGCAAACACCGGACAGGAGTTCTCTTTGTTATCCAGATGCTGGAATCAAAAGCTACCAAGAAGAACTTGGTGCAAATCTGGGAGCCATAATGCATATGATAAGGCCTGCTATGTACTTTGTATATATCTGATCAATATTTAAATTTTGTAGAAATGGTTTTATTGGATTGGTTATCATTTCTAAAAAATATACTCATTCAGGAAGATACTTCACAATTTGGATTCCATCCAAGGACATAACTGAAGCGATTTTAACAGATTTGAAAGAATTGCACAGAAAATGGAGAGTTCTTTCTCATTTAGCGTTTAATTCTTCTTTAATGGGGTCTATCAGTTGAAAATATCCAATCCCTGTGTTACTTCTGTCACAAATATCATTTTTAGCGTGTCGCGCAAAACAAAAATGTGTGTCACAAAGATAAACCACAAAGATATCGTGCCAAAATTTACCAAATTATGGCTGGCCCAACTTCAAGCAACTATTATTACTATACAAACTGTTATTCCGACACAAAGCAGAGTGCCCTCGTTATTCCAAGAAAACTTCATTAGAAATTCATCCCAGATTGCAAGAAGGGACAATTCCCATGTCTAGAGGTCTGCATTAAGTGTATTAATCCGAAGGCTCAGTATACATTTCTTTGTATATAATATTTTCTCGTGTCATTCTAGGAATGTCTTAGTATTTTAACATGTAAGTCGTAAAACTGGATTTTCGTGATCAAGTGAGCCATCTATTACAGTCATTGACAAAATATTGAGAAAGAAAAAGTATCCCCCCTCAATCAAGCTACCCAGGTAACATGTCTTAAATATAAGAAAATATTGCTGGGTTGATAAACTAAACTATTGGGGGATAAACGAAGGTGATCCATCCTCATGCAAATTATTGGGGGAGGAAATAGTCCCTTTTCAATATTTCTAATCCTTTGTGTGCCGTAAACTATATGTTTGTGCACCAATGTCTTGGTTATCATCAAAGATGTGCGTTGAAAATAGTGAGCCCAAGGGGTGCAAGAAAATCGTTTCCCATACCGTAGAGTCATTACGAAGTTATCTAACGTTCACACAAATGTAGGAAAATATTACGGTACCGTTCTTGAATGTTAAAATTGATTCTGTCTATCAACCGGGATAAACGGGAGGACTATGTCTCAAACCAAAAAAAAATATTGCAAATATTAGTATCGGCCATCAAATATTGGCGGAAGAGAGGGCCGTCCCCAAACCAAATTATTTAGGGTACATCTCTTCATGACCGCCATGCTTGGCTCCATACATTCAGTGCACTAATGCGATGGTCGGGTATTTGTATAAAATACTGGTTTTTGTGTGTTTAAGATAGAATGTCTTAGCTATAATCAGACAACTGTTCATGATTAGTTGGGCCAAATATTACCGACGATGGCACAATATTGGAGCGGGAGGAACAGTGTTCCGCCCTAACCCAAATTACAAATTATGTCTTATAATCACAAATATCAGCAAACATTACAGCGGTTTACCGACCAATAGGGCATTAACAAAAGTTATTCCGCAAATATACTAAACAAGAGTTAGTCCCCTCAATATCAAATCATTGTGTAGGGGGACTAGGCTGAGTTCACTCTTACAAATATGAGCAAATATTAGGGTAGTTGACCAAATATGGGAGGGACGAAAGAGTCCGTCCCCCAGCATAATTATTGACAGAGGGGATGTCTCTTTATGCATAATTGCCACCCTTGTCCATATCTGCAGACTGCAGTCTTACGAACTGATGTTTTAACAGATCGAGTGTAGTAAGGCTTTTGCATGTGTAGCAATGTTTGTACTGTAGAACACTTACTGATGTTATCATTACCAGGTTTCTTTTTGTTCCATTGGAATGGACTGCAATTTCTTCAATGGACCATTTCTGCAACACTCGCTCCCGCAAATGCTGGAAACCGCTCATGTTATATAGTTCCCGTGGACTTTTTGTTTTCTTAATTTCAATGTAGCTTGTCCTGGTGGTTATATCGGAGCTGAAACTACCGGTATGTGTTACAAGAGACTCGAAGATCCACTAGCTTTTGACGACGCTAGGGCAGCATGTCAAGCCGACGGGGCCGATTTAGCGTCAGCGTCCACACCTGCAAAGAACACGATTGTTTCCGGTTTGGCCAGTGGACAGAGGTGTTGGGTTGGTGCCATCGTCGAGGCTGGTAAGTTCCTCTAAAAGTATTTGTTTATACTCTACGGTATACCAATAATGGAGGTTATAAATTTCCCAACCCTGACAAGCACCTCTCACATAATTTCTACCCACCAGAAAACTTGGAATTGTCTGGAGCGGAAATTTGTCCCAGGGGAAATTTTACTGGTGGGAATTGTTACGTGGGAAAGTGGACAGGGAAATTGTCCGGGAGAGAGTTATCCGAGAACCATAAAAACTATCGTATATAACACCGAATAATAGCCAGATCGTAGATTTTGGGTACATGTAAATCGTCATTCGCTCCATTCACTGATAATTTAATATTCGGGGACTAGCCCTGTGTTTTCTTGGCTGTACTCAAAGACAAGGTTCCATGGATTAACTATTTTGTTAGAAGAAATTACAAAGAGTAGTAACGAAGTTTTACTTCGTTCATATTAAGAAGTTGAAGTATTGCGCCATGCAACTGCATCATATACCAAATATTTTTGTAATTTTCAGGAAATTATGAATGACTAAACGGTGACCAATGGCAATACACCAATTGGCACAGACGAGAGCCTAATTACCATCTGACCGGAAGAGCTTGTATCGAGACGAACTTAATGCAACCTTACTTGTGGAACGATCACTATTGCACAAGCAAACGGATAGCTGTTTGTGAGAAAGCCATGACCACTGCGTAAAGCTTATGTGGTTGTAATCGTTGAACTATTAATTTTTTAAATACAGTTGGAGACTCGCTAACAAATTAGAGAGTAAACACATGCAAACATATTTCTAACATGAATTTATCATGTAAAGAACCTTAGAATGTAAAAAGATACCGTATTTCTTTTCTGGATAAATATGTAATCATCACTCAGTGTAGAAAACACTGAATTTTTTAGGTAGCACTTATAATTGTCTTAATTATTAGCATTTGCAAAGAAAGGAAATATATTCAGGATGTCACTACTTCGCAAGTTCCAAATGAATTCGCCCAAACACTCGCACCTGCCACAAAGGGTATACTGTTTTCTCTGACCCCATCCTGTCTTGTCTACCCTTGCAGGTAGTTTTAGTTGCTGTAGAAAGGACCGATTCAAGCCCTTTGGGAACATGAGGGGAGAGAGCCGATACATATAACTTTCTATGGCTGTATCGGTACATAACAAACACGAACAAATATAGTCTGCACTAAAACGTGCTTCTAAAGGGGGTCAAGTATGCTCTTGACCTGCTCGGACCATTTAAGCTTCACAACTTTTTTTAGTTGCGGTGCCTGCCACGCAGGCACACGCAACTTATGTCGTCGACACAAAATTGCGACTTTGGACTTTGGACCGTAACTCCTCCTAGTCGGCTGGTTGTATCGAAATGCGACGTAGTCCAAGTTGTAGGGGTGGTTGGATTCTTTTAGGTAAGGTACTTTCGCGGACCTTGTGACCTTTTTAAGTGGGTGTAATTGGGATTTTTCTTTCTGTAAATGCGTGGGCGGTGTCTATTTTTAGACAATTTTCTACACACACTAGTCAGCTTATTTGAGCATGGTCGGTTAGGTTATTTTTGTGAACAGCGCCATCGAATTGAGTTGACACAGTGTAGATAAACAGATAAAGTGTTATGATTGTTTTTGCACTTCTGAGTGTTGAACAAAGGGAACTATTCGGTTGTTTGTGGTTATTTTATTAATTCATTTGGCATTGCTAGAGGTTTTTGTTATTGCTAGTAGTTTTGAAATTAGTTGGAAGTTGGTGAAAAACTGACCCTCACCTATTTCAATCATGTGACAATGTTTTTGTTACTGAACTATGAAACTCGGAAAAAAATTCTCCTTGCTTTACATACTGCTTGTAAACAGTTATATTCAAAACATCTTCGTAAAGCCAGTCAAATCACCTTCTACGAACTTAAACTTTCCCCATAGCCGACGAAATCAGTTGATCGCCACACTAAAGCGCCTTTGGGTGGCCAGTAGGGTTAGGGAGCTAAATTTAGATACAATTTAATACTTTTCAAGGCAAATTTTCCATAATTCACCCCCTCTTTTGACAATTTTACTCATAATTCACATGTTCATTCATCCCACCACCCATAACTCTCAGGACATGTTAAGTGAAATATCAACCTTATTCTAAAAATTTCCAGTGTCTCAGAATGGGTGAAGCAACAGTTTTAAATCGTAACAAACTTCCGACTCAAATTTAAATAAAATGCGGAGTTCTATGCAGTTATAATTTTTTCAAAGTCGTAACCCAATTAGGGGTGAAAATACACCCCGCCTATCATTTATGTCATAATTCATTTGTGACTAAGCAGTCATACACTAGTCTAAAAATAATTAACATGAAACACTAGGCCTAATAGTTGCTACTGTCAAGGCACCGCAACTAGTCTAGACATATGTCTTGTTACTGCTTGTTTCACATCGCCTAACTTTACAGTTGGCAAAATTACAAACTATCTTGTGTGGAGATTAAGTTGATGGGTCGGGTGTCGGTAAAACATCAGCTATCATGCTACCTGAGTTCCTTCTCCAACTGATCATAGTCTGCTGTAGCCTAAGCTGTCAGTGTAGTACATTGCTTATAAATAGTAACGTAGCTATAGTCCCAGAAACGAATTATTTCCTCAATTATAATGATTTTCATTGGGTTTCTTTCCACCTCCATTATCAGGATATATTTATATTCGATTTTAGGCTGTCAACAATGCATACCAATTTTTTGTAGGCCTATTTATAATGTGAACAAAATGTCTCCTTAAAAATTTCCAGGAATATGAAACACCTGAAAACTGGCAATTCTGGGCATGCAGTAATGAGGCACGGGAAGTGCCATTTCCTGCAATCTAGGGGTATTTTTGGCAAAAAGTCTCCCTGTCGGGACGCTCTGCGCGAACCGATGGTCCCGCTCCACATCAGTAGTCTCCCAGCGAATCTCACTCTCACCAGTCTCCCAGTGAATCTCTCTCACCAAGTCACTAAAAGTTGACAGGCCTGTATAATACCATAAGAAAAGTTTTGTTTGTCTTTCATTGACCCCATTTCTCATTAGAATAAACAAAAATAATCCCACCATGGTATTAATGTTTTATGGTTGCCCTTCATAGGGCTCAGTGGTGTAGCAGGGTGTGTGTGAGGCAAAAGGTGAACAAAAATAATATAATATGAATTCTCGAAAACTATTTCACTTTCAAAAATTAAATGTAAGATCAGATCGTATGTATAAGGACAATAAATATACTCCTCCCACACACCCCTCCTAAGATAACGATCACATAATTTCCCGCATTTTTTAAAAATACTTAATCAGACTTTGGTTCGCTCGTCCCCTCCCCCCTAAATATTAATGCTTCCACCTCCGCTGAATCAATCTCGTCATGTATCCAATGTATTGTGTTGTTCAGAAGAAGAGCTACTAAGGATAAAGAGCAAGGTATTTCCGTCCGAATGGAGAAGTTTCTACGCCGTCAATTCCCTATGAACGCTTAATAAATTTATTCTATCATCTCTCTGTGAAGTGAAATTCTTTAGCCCCTCTTTTGAAAAGATATCTTACATTGGTGTGTTATACCACAGTGTGCAAGATAAACCTAGAACTGATGACGTAGTCTGTCGGAAGCGTGTCCCATCTGGGAAAATCCAAACTAAATTATCAATTTGACACTAAAGTAAGTTGAAAACACATGCCCACAAGAAGCAGAAATGTTTTGAGACCAGCATGGTTTAAGAAGAACAACGCACTAGGCATTGGAAATTGAATCCAAAATGCACAGTCACAACAGCCAATATGGGACAATGTATTAACTTGTAAATTCTGAAACCTGAAAGGAAAAAAAAACTTAAGAAGAAAAACCAATTAATATGATTTTCAACAGGAATGAATAATAGCAATTCGTCAACTTTTTCTTGGTAAATGCAAGTTGTTGCCCCTTTTGCAGAAACTGAAAATCTTGTACGCTTTTGAAATAGTGTAGATCACAACCAAAATAAGAACTTAATTTTAAAATAAACCTTTGTATTATGAATTATTAGTAAAACACTTATTGTCATGGTGGGCATCAGTTTAGATATAATCCTCATCACTGCACACTGTGACTTTTGAAACAACAAATGGACTAATCTCAACTGTTCAAGCACCGCCAGTAGGCATATGCCGTTGATTCCAAAGTGACATGGCAATTTTTCAGAGAAAAAGCTTGCAGATAGTGATATGGATTGTAAAATTATTTCTCACCGGCTATTTGCCTTTAAACCCATCGTTGATCTTACTGTTTTGGACTTGACAACATTGAGCTAGAGAAAGTGTTTTCGTAGCAGGGAAAGCAATTTAAACCTATTCATATTTATATTCTTCTTTAATCAAAGACCGGTTTACCGGAAGGGGGAGGGGAAGTGTCTCACTCTTTTCCAAACGTTAAAAATAATAAAAAATAATAAGAAAAAGGAACGAAAGAAAGCAAGAACATAGAAATTATGAGTTAATTTGTATTGTAAAATGACGGAAAACATCAATATCGAATGCCGTGAAAATGTCTGAAAGATTATCTCAGAGCGCCCCGGGCACACTCGCAATGAAAACTAATTAATAAATTGAAGACTGTCAAAGGTGAGAAGGCAAGGGTCAATTGTTGTTGAAAAATTTTGTTCAGTATCTTAGTTAAATTTATCTTTCAAAGCATTGGTGTCGGCTCTTTTGTGATTACTTGAGAGATGTTTGCCAGGCCCCCTCAAAAATTGTGCGTGTCCTGATAAAATGTGTAAGAATTAAGGACGGCGATCGATGCCATGACCCCCCATTTGATACCTAGGCCTCCTAAAAATTTCATCCTAGCTACGCCCCTGAACAGAGAGAGGATCCTCCTGGGTACCAACTATCCTAGATGTGCCACTGGACGTTGTCACTGCCCCTAGAGATTTCGTCCGGGCAGCTTACGGTCCTGTTTACTACTGACGCCCATTGACCATGTGTCTATAAGAACTACCCATAACAACTTTTCATTGATTTTGGAAAGTATTAGAAACCTATAACCCTCAAACTATATTCAAAGCTATATTTTCGAAAGTTTTCACAGTAATAAAAAACGTGAGAAAGCACTTGTCTTAGACCATCGATAAAAATAAAATATAATAGAAACAAAAGGTGGCCGAGAAAATTAGGAGAACCATCTATGTAATGGATTATATTGCATTAAAAATAAAGCAAAACAATAGGATATATTTAAATGACTTTAGTTGTGTTGTTTTTACGGCCCTCTTGGTACGCACCCGTTTTAAATACATGTGGTTATTCCTTGTAAAGCATCCTGCTTGTTCCCATAGATTTGTACAAACTCTTCGATTATCATTGTAGCCACTCACTAGCCAAACTCATTTCTTTTAAAAAAGTGACGCTTCATCCTGAATAAGGATATTATTAAAATGGTCAAAATATTTTTTTGTTTGTTTAGCTCACATCTAATGAGTTTTAAAAAACCAAATGCTTCGTTCTAATAGTTTTCATTCTTTAAATACCCTAGGACTGGGGGGTTGTCCCATGGACCCCCACCAAGGCTTTGTTCTGTCGTTACCCTACCAGGTGGGTCCCTGGATTCCACGCCTTCAAGGTAGCGCTTTGCACTCCCACAGGCTGATGGGGTTTTGTATTCAGCTCCGGGGCTTCCCCCACTTTCTGACATCAAGTCCCTCCCTGCCTTTAACGTCACATAGCTGTAGGAAAAGGGAGGGGTGTGGCAGGGGACGAACACCCCCTGTGCCCCACTTTCAGTTATGTTTACCGTTAATAATATTGTCTGTAGGCGATACGTGCAGCAGCACCCTCAGATATTGCTTTGTAAGGCGTTCACAACTCTTCCTTGTATATTACATATGAAGACCATTACAGGAAAGATTTAAGCAAAAAAGTAATTTTGATATTCAAAAGAGGAACTAAATTCACGCAAGTTGGTGAAAGTTCCATTTAAATCAGTCATGGAGCACTCGAGATATCAGCAAATGAAGTTACTACATTTGTGACCCAAAGTGAGCTTCAGGCAAGCAGGGGTTATATCACTTCCTCACATTGATGAAAAATGCTTTGTTTCGTTTGTATTTTTTCAGTCTGTTGTGCTGGCCTTGAAGTTAATAGGGAAATGACATTCCCACAGGGAATGTAAAGTTTGTAAAATTTCCATGGCTATCATGCAATCACATTCCGATAACATGGGATTGCAGAGGAGAAAATTGGTTGTAAAATTTAAGGAGAAGCACAAGACAGCTCACTATGTGAGGCTATGACGTCATATGTGCTTGCTTAAAGTTCCCTTTGTGTTGAAAATATGACGACTTTAACTGGAAATATCTTGAAAGCCGTCGATTTCAAGGCAAGTTTCACCAGAATGCTTAGAATAAGTACCCCCTCTAATATATCCAAACTCGATTTGAGCTTAAACCCTTCTTTTAATTTTTACCAGAAATTCAAAAAAAAAAAAAAAAAAAAAGCGCTCGTCTCTCAAGTTTCCTTTCATGTACGAAGGAAGGAAGGATATTTAGTGTAACTTTCATCCATCTTCTGGAAACTATCTATACATAATGAAAGAGTTTAGGGATTCATATATTAAATGCTTTGCTGACTATACTAATGTTGTTATTCTCTTGATTGGTTTCTTGACACTTAACTATCTTTTCACATGAAACTGAAATTTTCAACTATCAATTTCATTAGAGGAGCTTGGGAAACACCTGGCCTACAGGAAGTGCGAAGTATGCACTTGAAGAGACTTTTGATCTGGCCTGCGAGACAGTAAACTATTACAAATTCATTAAATGACATTTCAACTTAGTCCTATCTCACTTTTTCATCAGTAGAAGCACAAAAGGCGGACGGGGCTGCCGAAATTTGTCAACTTGGAAGTGCCATCTCTAGCAATGAGGGTGGGACCGTGTTCGACTATGATACTGTTATGATGGTTGCTATGGGTAATGTTCCAAGCCTTCCCGCTAGGATTTCAATTAAGGTTTGGTGGGGTTCACAAGAGTTTGCTTTAGACTGGTATTATTCAGTTGCATTCATAAAAATTTCGTTGTTCCTTTTGAAGTTATTTTGGGGGTAAAATCCAGCTGAAACCATTGAAGGTAAGCCTATACAACAAATGAGAAGTAGAAAATAAGAATTGCACTTTGGTGTGCTTAACCTATATAATACTTTTAGCTAGCAGTCTTGTAACTAAGAGTAAATAAATTCTTCCTCCTACTCTCTATTTGCACACCTTAAAGAGTTACACAACCCAATGTAAACCCGTATAAAGATAAAAAGCATCAAGGTGTTAGTTTGACACTCCCTGTTGAATAGTTAACAGCATGAAAAGAACAAGTGCATGAACTTGTTAAAATCCAGGATTTAATATCTTGATGAAGTCCTATAAGGTCTGCCATCAAGTGGCGTCCGACTTTGCGCATTTCCGTTTACAAATATAGAGGTTCATATTGCTAATTCTATTACCCATCTTCCCGCTAATAGACGTGTTATACAACTAGTTTACCTTATCTACCCTTGTGGACACTTCATTTACACTATTTGCAGGTGAGAAACTTCAAGAAAGAGGGTCGAGGGAGAAAGGGGTACGCCCAAACCCCTCGACCACCTGGTTATACGTATGCTGTCTAAAACACGAAGATAAAGCCCTGTAACCTATTGAATATTTACAGTAATGGCCCTAAGGGTTTCAGTTATGCAGATGAGAATAACATCTAACATCATAAATCAGTATCTGTAAAATAGAGATACTCAATATCTTGACACTACCTAAGTCAGTGTCCCTCAACTTTTTCCTTAGTTTTCTCAGTACCCTTTGAAACTGTATCGCCATCCCTCATTAATGTTTCCACAACAATACCATATATTTTACTTTTACTTTCTGCAATATAGCTTATGCTAGGTTAAGTGGGGGCGTTTGAACAGGGAGTTGTTATTTGGACAATTCCCTGGTTTGAAGTCATTGATTATATCTATAAGGGCGGTTTAAGGATCTAACGTACAATGGTTGGAATCACGTTGATTGAGAAGTCTGGGACTAATTCCGCCAGCTTGAATCAAAGGTAAGAAGCTCCTGCATGACAGGACCTGTTAAACGTCCCTCTCCCATCCAGTCTGACAATTGTGAAATTAAACTGTCAGATGCAGATTCACGAAACGTATTAATCAAAATAGCACGAAAAATATTTCTTTGAATCGGCTATCCTTATGCAGTGTACAGTTTGCTATAAGGAAGGAACTATGATCACATGTTGTTCAAAATGGTCACAAAAGGAGGGTATAGGGTCTTCCCAAAGTCAAAGTGTGGTATAAAACACGATAAGAAGTCATGCCTGTCATCCGGAAATCGACAGCAAATATGCAAAGAAGTATGTTCAAGCCATTGTTATTATTACACATTATCAGGTGATTGTTAATTGGAAACAGATTGGCCATCGGCAACAGAAAGACGAGTGTGCTCATCAGAACAGAGTTCATCCTATGCCATTCCCACCCACCCCTATACCCACATCTCTTCTCAATACACCGTTTTAAATTCCACTAGTGTACGTGGACCTAAGTTTCGGGGTCATAGGCTCACTGTAGTGACAATAATGAGATCCAGGGGAAACCGCCTGTCTAGGATCACGGAGATACGCCCCAGTAGCTCTGGGTAAGTGCAAAAATGTTGGCAGTGGCATGAAGCTTTCTTAAGTGGAGTTGGCTGAAAACTTACCATATAAACCACAAAATACCACGACTTTAGCCTATGATTTTAGCCAGGTTTAGACCATCGGATGTTCCATCTTTCAAATCATATGCAACTTATTCCTAACTGCCAATCGTTTTTGATCAAGAGTTTGATGTTTTGAAAAGAGTAGCTACATCTTTCATGCAGGATTTGCAAAGATGGGTGGGGTTTTCAAGAATGAGGATGTATTTGCATTCGTTTGCCCGATCACTGTAGATGTCACTGGTGATTGTAAAGATAGTGAGATTAAAGGTGTTAATCCTAATATACTTACAGAGTCCTGGCACCCTTCAGGTTATTGCCCTGCCTATCCCACAATGTTCTCATAAAAATAATATTTATTTGGGGCTCTCCGAAGCTTTCTTGAGATAATTGAAACAACGCGTATTCATCGTAGATTTGTAGGACCCAGCGAACCTCCACAGCCATCCGCCCAACGAGCGATATCCATACAGCGTTGAAAAATGTCTAAAGATTTTTACCTCTTTCACTATAGCCTTGCAAGTGCTACTTGGTTTGCGTGTTACAACAGTCAATGCCGGTATAGTTGTAGGATATTTGTTTAATATACATTGAAAGTGAGGGAAAACACAATTAACAAATTCTGGAGCAAGTTGTACACCTTAAAGTGATGCCGTGAGTTTGCAAAAAGGAAAAAACATAAGATTTTGCTTCTTTTTATGTCTTTCTTTATTCCTCAAAATGCCACGAGTGTTATACAGAGTTGAAGAATTGAAAGCGCAAACTGATAGTGATAGTCTATAGGGAAGTAACCTAAATAGGGTAATATCGGTAAATTTTTGAAGGCCTTTTCAAAAACAGCCCTCATTATAAAGCGTTAAACCACGCCTACAATGAACCTGTTGTTGAGTATGCAATGTTACTGAGGTATCAACCAAGTCAAAAAAACGTAGTATACCACTCAAGCCTTGCTAGCTCTACGGAACAACTGTTCGCTCGGGGACATCTCTATGTTCCGACATCCCTGTACTACGACATCTCTATGTTTCGACAACCCTATGTTCCCACGTCTCTATATTCCGACGTCTTTATGTTTCGACGTTTCTATGTTTCGACAATAATGTACTTTGGCGCCGATGAGAATGGACTTTGGCGCCAAAGATGTACTTCGGAGCCGACAATAATGTACTTCGGCGCCGATGAGAATGGACTTTGTACATCTGGCGCTAAGTACACTTTTATCCGCGCCAATGTTCATTTGAACAGCGCCGAAGTACAACTTTTGGTCGGCGCCAAAGTACATTTTCTATCGACACCAAAGTACACGTTGTTTTCGGTGTCAAAGTACATTTTAGGGCGTCAAAGTACATTCTTTACCGGCACCAAAGTAAGTTTTCATCGGTTCCAAAGTACACTTCTACAGTACTATCGGCGCCATAATACATTTTTGGGGCGGCGCCAAAGTACACTCCTCAACGGGGCCAAAGCGCTAATGTACAGTTGGCGCTGAAGTACACTTTTTATTGGCGCCAAAGTACATTTTTTGTCGGAACATAGAGATGTCGAAACATAGAGAAGTCGGTATATAGAGTTGTCGGTATATAGAGGTGTCGAAATATAGATACGTAAATGAAGTCTCTATATTCCGACGTCTCTATGTTCCGACAAAAAATGTACTTTGGTGCCGATTTGTCGGAACATAGAGATGTCGGAACATAGAGATGTCGAAACATAGAGATGTAACCGTTCGCTCACTACCAGAGAATGACGTTCTTGCATAATCGCTTGATAACACTAACTTACTTGTATATACTTAATATAGCTTTCTTTTAAAATACTACTTAACAATATAACAGGCCACTGTCTTTCACTCTTTAGTAGGCGTTATAGTGCTGATTTGAATTTGAAAAATACAGGTTTACAACGAAAGTTGCACTAATACACTCTCTTTTATTGCTATGTATTTTAAGGAAAAGTGTTTGCGAAAAAGAACGTCAAACACGATGGTAAGTGCAAATAAAAGGCAGAACATCGTACGTCTCTCGCTAGTAGTACTAACGTTACACTAAGTTAAGCTTAATTTACACAGAGGTACCACTAGCCAGTATACTATAACCTAAGGCTACTACAATAAAACGGGATAGTATAGCGTACTGGTATTACTATGTACAGTGTACATTGCAATATCAACGTTACTTCTTCAAGATCCACACACTGTCTTGTTCACTTGTGTTGTTGTGCTAAATCGATCAGCTGCACCCAGTTGGGACAAATCTGCTATGCTTCAAAGCATGCTACAATGTACAGTTTTTCATGCTATGTAGCACTGGTTCTGCAGTTCCTAACCTAACCTGGGATATTAACATAAATTTAAATAATGTCGTTCTGCATCGTTCTGCAGTTTTTCATGCTTTGAAGCATGAATTGAGAGGACAGAACAGAAAAATTTGTCCCAGCTTTTTACACCTAGTGAATATGCATTACTACTTCGTTCCCATTGGTCTGTTCAACTGATGTTTGTCAGGAGACTCTAATAACCTGGTCATACGTTGGGATCCATGCTACATGCGATATCTCTACGAAGGATATCGATTTATACTAGGCGGCGATATTTTAATTACATGGGCACATTTGTATGCAATTTGGTGACTAAATAAGGCATTTTATTTTACTTGAGTGTTAAGGCCGGTTCATACTTCCAAATTTCTCGCGCGATAAAGCGATCAATAACCATATATGGTCAAAATATCTTTGCCGCCAGTTCGATTCACGGTCATCGCTTGGAGTTGAACATTGTTCAACTTTTCTCGCAAGCTCTCGAGATATCGCAAAGGAAACGGCTTCTGATTGGCTGCTTGGTAGGTGAACGACCTTTTGAAACGAGCTTACGATCCTACTCGACAACAATGGCGGACCTTTTCAGATACCGGCTCATTACATGTATTCGGGTTCCGTGCGACTATCGGCGGCCCGATTGTGACAGTGAGAGTTGTCGGAATGGAGGGAAACAGTTATTTCTTTCCACGAATTAAGACATAAAGGTTAGTAAGGCAGGATTTTCTTGTATTTCCTAAAATTATCACGGTAATCAATAGAGTACTTTGTCGTAGAGCCGATCAAACCGCATACACATATGTACTGTACTTGGCCTTTGCATAGACATGTATTGGGAGACTGTGCATTGCATGGCAGTACTGCGAAAGTTGAGCTATGCGAGAAAACTGATGTATGAATCAATTTTACATCAGCATATCTAGACCCAGCTAACATCCTTAAACGCAGCTTTATAGCGCTATAATGGAGTATGAACCGTCCTTTATGGTCCAATCATCGCGGTGGATGTGCATTATGAACTCACACAGTAAAGAACGGATGTCTAGGTTCGTTTTTTGTACCCAAACTTCTTTTAGGTTGTGTAAATGCATGAAACAAATTCGAACGAATGCCCTTGTAAGTTTAGCTGTTTTCCTGCACAACCCTTACCATGGATCTTTCAGCACAGTTTTACAGTTTCGACTTTCTTATGTAGTTCGGAATGATGTATCACGCACTTTTTATTATCCAGTAACCTTTTGACACCCACTGACAGCTCAACGCTCTTGTATTATTGTATATCAGTTTACACTGGGCCAACAAACTCTTTTGACTTTATGTGGAGATAAGGTTTTCTTATGGATTAAGCGTAGCAGGGGGTTGACATTATTTGATTTCAGCAGGGTTGCCTAGCTACGAAGGCCCATTAGTGCCATAGTCAAAATTGTATTTAAAGCAAACTTGTTTTTTCGAGAAATATATTTTGGAACATCTGTTTTATCGAGAAATATATTTTTGGCCAATTGTTTTTTCGAGAAATATATTTTTGGCCAATTGTTTTTTCGAGAAATATATTTTGGAGTATCTGTTTTTTCGAGAAATATATTTTGGAGGATCTGTTTAATCGAGATATATATTTCTGGCATATTGTTTTTTCGAGATATACATTTTGGAGCATCTGTTTTTTCGAGAAATATATTTTGGAGTATCTGTTTTTTCGAGAAATATGTTTTGGAGCATCTGTTTTTCGAGAAATATATTTTAAGAATATTGTTTTTTCGAGAAATATATTTTGGAGGATCTGTTTTATCGAGAAATATATTTTAAGCATATTGTTTTTTCGAGAAATATATTTTGGAGGATCTGTTTAATCGAGAAATATATTTTTGGCATATTGTTTTTTCGAGAAATATATTTAAGAGGATCTGTTTTATCGAGAAATATATTTTTGGCCAATTGCTTTTTCGAGAAATATATTTTGGAGCATCTGTTTTATCGAGAAATATATTTTAAGCATATTGTTTTTTCGAGAAATATATTTTGGAGGATCTGTTTTATCGAGAAATATATTTTAAACATATTGTTTTTTCGAGAAATATATTTTTGGCCAATTGTTTTTTCGAGAAATATATTTTGGAGTATCTGTTTTTTCGAGAAATACATTTTTAGCCAATTGTTTTTTCGAGAAATGTATTTTGGAACATGTGAACGATGCAGTACTTCCACTTTCCAAAGGAGATTCTTTAAAAGGTAGATGGTATAAAAATTAGTAAGCGGAACATTGTTGTTATACCCCTATATCATAAACGTGTGCCTAGTAGGGGGCTTTCGGCTACATAAGGAAAAGAAAATAAGGTCCGGAAATTCGAGATAACTTATGGATATCCATCTTCATTCAAAGAATTCTAATTGCAATATATGGAAGTACTGCAGCTTCGCCTATACCCGTTGTAAATATGTGCTGCACGGATTACAGATGATGTAGTAACGCTCGTTGCTCGGTAATTTGGACGGAGCAAAGCAGAGCAATCCCTACAATCGAAGCCGTGGCTTCCATTATTAAGATTTGGGTGTTCTTTGTAGCTTAACACAATTATCTGTTATGTCATACTAGTTGATCAGGGGACGATGTCGGGAAGAGGGGTCAAGTAAGTATCAGCTACTTCGGGCACCCCCATCTTATTGAGTTTCAAATTGGATTTTTTAGCAAAAACTTGGGTTAAATTTCAAAACTTTCACCATTTGTTGCATCTTTGGGGGCTTCTGACCCCTTCCCCGACATCGTCCCCCGGAATCGGTTAACATGAGATGATAGGCAGTTGTGTCAGCTATTATGGGCCCATCCATCTTATTGAGTTACAAATTGGATTTGTTAGCCAAACTCGGGTTTAAATTAAGAATTTTCACATTAAAGGACGTTTTTTGGGAGGGGGGGGGGGCTTGCGACTCCCTCCCCGATGTCGTCACCCGAGATCGGTTCACATAAATGAGGTGATAGAAGATTGAGTCGCCAAAAACGTGCATCACCATCTTATTGAGTTACAAATTCAATTTGAACACGGCAAGAAAAGGAAAACCTCATTATTAATAATGGCAAAATTGGGGGCTTGTTACCCCCTCCCTGACATCACCCCTCGGGATAGGTTAGCATGCAATTATAATTTCGGCTACAGTGAGATCCCCAAGAGATTCGGGTATAGGTACTGTGCAATATTAAAACAAATGAAGTTTTGACCTGGCTTTATTTTTCTTCACTAGACCGACTGTGATTTTCCTTAAAGCCTTATAATAATGACCCTTAGGCAGCAGTGGAGTAGCTCCGGGAGGGCACGAGGGGGAACGTCCCTCCCCCGGTAAGGTTTGAAAGTATATACGGTCCTATAGAGCGAGAGAATTCAGAATTGTGCCCCGCAGGAAAGGTTCGTGACCCCGAGTGCCCCCCCCCTCCCGCTCAAAGAATACTGGCTACGCCACTGTTACGCAGCTCCGTGGTAACTTTTTGCTTACCGTTAGCTGGTATCGTGCGCTGTTATTGTTCGCCACTAATGTTCACTGTTAGTGTTCGCTAACGTAAGCCCGATTTACAACGGGTACAAAAAATGCAGCTGCAGTAATTCTGTATATTGCAATTAAAATTCTGTGAATGAAGATGAATATCCATAAGTTATCTCGAATTTCTGGACCTTATTTTCTCTTCCTTATGTAGCAGAAAGCCCCCTACTTGGCACACGTTTGTGGATATAGGGGTATAACAACAATGTTCCGTTTACTAATTTTTATTTCATCTACTTCTTAAAGAATCTCTTTCGGAAAGTGGAAAGTATTGCATGGTTCAGATGTAGAAAATGTATTTCTCGAAAAAACAAGAAGCTCCAAAATATATTTCTCGAAAAAACAATTGGCCAAAAATATATTTCTCAAAAAAAAACCAGATACTCCAAAATATATTTCTCGAAAAAACAAATGCTCCAAGATATATTTCTCGAAAAAGCAATATGCTTAAAATATATTTCTCGATAAAACAGATCCTCCAAAATATATTTCTCGAAAAAACAGATACTCCAAACTATATTTCTCGAAAAAACAGATGCCCCAAAATATATTTCTCGAAAAAACAATGTGCCCAAAATATATTTCTGGAAAAAACAATGTGCCTTAAATATATTTCTGGAAAAAACAATGTGCCTTAAATATATTTCTGGAAAAAACAATGTTCTTAAAATATATTTCTCAAAAAACAGATAGCCCGAAATATATATCTCGAAAAAACAGATACCCCAAAATATGTTTCTCGAAAAAACAGATGCTCCAAAATATATTTCTCGAAAAAACAGATGCTCCAAAATATATTTCTCGAAAAAATAATTGGCCCAAAGTATTTTCTCTCGAAAAAACAGATGCTCAAAATATATTTCTCGAAAAAAACAGATGCCCTAAAATATATTTCTCGAAAAAACAGATGCTCCAAAATATATTTCTCGAAAAAACAATTGGCCCAAAGTATATTTTTTGAAGAAACAATTGGCCTAAAATATATTTCTCGAAAAAAGTGATGCTCCAAAATATATTTCTCGAAAAAACAGATGCTCTAAAATATATTTCTCGAAAAAACAAGTTTGCGTAAAATATAATTTTGACTATGGCACTAATGGGCTTTCGTACCTAGCAAATCCTTGCTTTCAGGTATACAATACCGGCTGAATGTGGCATGTAGGCTAGAGATGTTTGCCTTGCCTTTGTTACGCATAGGGTAATAGGTTTTCTATAGGTCTGTGTCAGGGTAGGCTAGCCATCAAGTTTAATTGTTTTTCTACCAAAGCAAGTTAAAAGGAAACAAAAGAGACTCGAAGAAAAACATCGAATACATAAACCTGTATGGACACAGCCTCGTCTTTTTGAACAAAATGCTATGGGTGAGAGGTGGGACATTCGCCAAAAGGCAATATCATGGAAACAACAAAGGGAATTGTTAACAAAACGCTTCCAGATCAGGGAAGAATGTGGGTTTTTATGTGCAGGGGTGGGGTGGGGAAGACTTGGGGAGTTCAGAGTAAAAGTTCCTCAATAGGTAGAGAGCCAGTACCTATTGGCATACGGAGAATTATTATGCCCAAATGCCTCTCAGATTAACAGAAATGACACTCCTAAGCCTTGTATATGATCAACCTAAACTTTAAGATTTTTTGTTTTTTGAATCTTAGACGTCCCGAAGAGTAGGAATTTAGAAAATAATATTCGGTAAATCGCTGTTCCTTTGCGATAAGCATATTTAGACGGGGGCCATTTGCGTGAATATTGATTGTATCTTTTGCGAGTTTTCCTCGAGGAGGGATCTTAGGGAATGGGATTATGCTCCATTTTAAGGAAACCTTGCTCTTAAAAGCGGGGTAAGATGTAAACTGGAGCTATCATCGAATAGCTTTTCTGAAGTTTGTGCATGCATTGGACATGACTGATTTTTTTTGTAGAATCAGTAGCACACCTAAGATAGTTGGCACCCTGGTCAGATCCTCCCATTAGATCTCCCTTTATTACTCTGTACAGAGATGTCATCCTTGATGCTATTTTCGGCAACTCTTTTAAATGATTGCATGTCTAGAAATCTCAAAATAAATTGAAATGTTCTCACGTGTGGCTGGGTGTAACAAATGGAAGGAATCTACTTATGTCACATGGGGTCAGATGTTATAATGTAATGAAACAAACTTCGAGAAGGTAAAGTTTGTTCACATGAGCGGGACTTCTGCAAACTGGGGCTGCGATTACTCTTCTAGAAAGTTTAAAGATGGGTTTAAGCAAAATGTTATTTTTTGTGAAAGAAGAATTAATCCCAGTTGACATTCTGGGAGATTTTATTCCATTCTAATATATCAGCAAATAAACTTAGGCCTACTCCATTTCAGTCTGTTGTTTAGACTTAGAACTTGAAGTTGAAAGGTGTAAATTTCTTATGCTTTCTTTCATTCACATAACGATTACATAAAATTATAGAGGACATGCATCCTACAGCGAGGTCGCAAGCTTACGTTCGCCAGTGGTTTGGCAGCTTTATGGAGGTTCCACAAAGAAACAGATCATGTCTTGAACTGGCTTCGTACACTACGCCTTAGTTATGCAGAGGAATTGACTTGAAAAAGACTAGGATTAGCATCGACATTAGCTTAAATTTCTCAGTCATAAATAAAACAGTGCCTACTTTAAATTCTGCCCATTTTTTTGCGAACCATAGGCTAACATTTAAAGTACATTGTCAGTGCCTGGTGAGGCTGGGGTGGGGGCTTTAGTCAAAAATGTGGTGGGAGAATGTATGCTTCCGGCCCTCAATCCAAGGACGAAAACCCCTTTGTTTCCTGCTTGAAAAAGTCAAAAAACAAATATGCAGTAATTTTCCATGTTGCACTAAATTGCATCTAAAGATCGTCAAATATTTACCCCTCCCCTTAGACACCTCCCAGGACGGCCGTCCGAAACAATGGTCAGCCCCAAGTCTTGAACAGCTTCATACGCCTGTGGTACTTTCTGTACTGACGGTAATCTGTAAACTTATATTGAGTGACGCAATTACACAAAACTAACTAAACTTATACCTTATCCTCACTGCTTTGCAACTCAGTTACCAAAGCACATGCAATACTCTATCAGGCAGCTATTAATGACTAATGAGAGAAACTTTAATACCCTCCTTGGCTTCCACAAAGAATGGTTACGATCTTTGTAAGCAGTTTGCTAGTTAAATTATAAAAACACTCGCAGTAAGCATTTGGCTGCCCAACATACATAGAAGTGGGCTCGGGAGCACACCAAGCACTTCACAAAGCTGTCATAATTTTGAACGAGAATTCAGACAAACAGTATTTACCAGGGAGGTGCAACCGAGGGTTGGAGGATTAAAAAATATGTCATGCTTTGTAAATGTATCCATACAGAAATCACGTGCTAGCGAAAATAAGGGCAACCTATATTAAAGGAGGATCGAAGTTTACCTTTAGTTGTAGGAAAAAAATCATTAAAATAATTTTCTGTATTCATCATAATATTTCCTTCTATTTTAATCCTGGTGATATTCATCAGGCATGTGGCGTGAACGGTGCATAATTGGGCGAGTACTACAATATTTTTCCTCGGTCGGCCGCGAGCTGCCCCATCTTTTACGCTTTTTCGTTTCCTCAATTTTTTTTTACCCTTCCTTTTTTCTCTTTTGTGCCTTTCTCTCTCTCTTTCCTCCTCCATTTTTTGGGGGCATCATTCCCTGGATACACGCTAGCTCATATGGCCGGAAATGGCACTTTCAAGCCTTGCAAGAGGCATTTACAGTGCCTCCACACGCTTTTATATGTCATGTTTAAGGAACTTAGATTTCCAAGATCTTAAACAAGAAGAAAAGAAAAAATGTAAAAACATTCATTTAAATCGTTTCTCAAGATCAGTTCGTAGAGGAGATATTTTCACCACGCTACTTAATAAGCTCCCCTCTGTATCTGTGTTTTCTTTTACAAAAGTAAATTGAGATAGTCACAAAAACCTGGGTGAGAGGAACACGAGTTTGGAGAAAGTGTAAGGGACTCCATTGCTCAAGGCGAGACTGCCACGCAAGCACATTGGTTTTGTACACAAGACGAGGTCTGACGCTTCCCCGAATCCCGAGAAACCGAAAAAAAGAAGATTTTACATGCAATTATACGAGTTCTGCTGCCAAGCCTGATAATCAGGACATTCATAATTTTCAATATTCTCATTAGCTATGAACGCAGTGGATGCTCCAGGATTTGCCAGACGGAGGAGGCGGAAACAATCTGCCAGATGGGGGGGGGGGGGTTAGAATCCGAATCCCCTACGGGGGACGCCAGGGGTGGAAGAAAATATTTACACAATGCCACAGTCCATTTACACAGGCATGGAAGTTGCAAATCGCACAGGATGGGTGGCAGTAATGTTCTGTAAGCGAATAAGTTATTAAAGACTACCAATTTATGCTGCAAATTTGCTGTACCGACTGTCCGATTGCGCAATTTTGGTCGCACACATTCACTCACTTCAAATGACTGTTTAGGCTATACGTTTCTCTACAATGAAAATGCTTCTCTAGTAACCGTTTACAATCTAAGTCACAAAGAATACTATCTTAGAGGACTTTTTTCAAACCCAATCAATTTACTCCGCAACTGATGTCGAAACCAAGGATTGAAACGGGATGGTTTTGTGTTATATACAACTTTATTGTAAAAGGTCCCTGCATGGCTGCATATCGTCAGTACAACAAAAGTGCTAAGTTCCCGGCATGCGTTGTGGTTCTATAATATCGGTTTCGCTTATTGTCATAGAAACCAAGGTTACGCCTTCCATAGCCAATCCAGATTCATTTTGCACTAAATATGGTAGCTAGTCCTGACATTATGTATTGGCACAATCAGAAATAAAAAGCTCTTTGCCAATTTGAGATGATGTTTGCTTACTTCTCACTGTCAGTGCTGTCGCCATTATTTGAGTGGGCGGAGCAAGATCCTTGTTAGGGGAAAGAGCGTCAACAGCTTCTCAAAAGTGAATCTCAGGCATTTGCCCACCATTTTAATACATTAAATGGCTGTTTCCACCATTTTGAGCTTGATTTTTCGACTTAGCTTTTGTGTAAGCTATTGAATCTAACATGTACCTGTTATTTTGTTCGGGTTCTGGTAAAAGTGGGGAAGGTAGGAGACATATCCCCTTCACTTGCAAAAGTGGGAGACATGGCCCTGTGCCCACCTGTTGTCGTCCATGGGTGAGGGGAGGTGGGCAATTTCAAGCCTCGAAATCGCCAAATAAGCCAAATTAAATATCTATCCTCCGAAAATATGATTATTTGCAATTTAATTGAAGGAAATTTAAAAATTGCTGGTTTCCTAAAGAACTGCTTTCGTAGACATGGTGTTTTTTCTGCCCTAAGATATTGGGGCATATGTTCAACCCTACCATACATACCTTAGTGGTAGTGTATACAATTTTCTGACCTACCGAGTCTGGCTAACTTAATCCATGCTTTACCTTTGCAATTTTATGGGTGGTTGGGCTGAGGTAATTCGATCACAAGTGAACTTGTACCACATGTGTCACTGTCACTGTGCTCATCCCAATACAAAACTCAAGACCAGTGTGTGGCATAAGTCTCATAAGCCATCTATACTTCAATGATTCAACACAATAGATAAAAACAGAGCTAGATGGAAGGTCAATCTTGCTGTCAAATGGGAGAAAATCTTGATATGAGCTGTGACAGCAGCCAGAGTGGGCGATGAAAGGGATGTCTCTGCCACTTAGCTTGGTTAACATCTGTCCCGTGGGCTAATTTCTCTCTCTCTCCTCTCTCTCTCCCTCAAAAAAAAAAAAAATGGGGGGGGGGCGACCCACTGTCATCGAAATTACTTACTTCCTCAAACCCAATTAAGCTCCCTGAAAAGTGGAAATGACACCAGACTGGAGGGGAAGCCCTCGCCCT
Organism: Holothuria leucospilota; assembly: GCA_029531755.1. NCBI lineage: Eukaryota > Metazoa > Echinodermata > Holothuroidea > Aspidochirotida > Holothuriidae > Holothuria > Holothuria leucospilota. Next base: position 46,922,075 of record CM055965.1, read on the forward strand.
CAGGGGGAGTCCCTGTACCTTCCACCGGCTCCACCCTTGCTCTGTGTAAGGACAAACAAATACCTCCGAGTTTCGAACATCCGACAACTGGCAGCTACATTCATAATTTTTCCCTCACTCTTTCCAAACGATTACTGTTTTAGGAAGGAGTGTAATAAGGCTACATATCTTGTAGGAGGAAGAGAAACCTATATACAAAGCGTCCAAGGCGGCGGGGTCCGGGGGCCTCCCCGGGAAATTTTGAGTAACCCTTACATGCGATTTGCCAGGTAGTTTTGGGTCTTGAAATCATAATTAGGACATTGAAATTTTCAGCATTCTAGTAAAGTTTCTCAAGTAAGCCATCTTTCATTTTCGGTTTTGGAATCGGGAGGGGGAGGGGGGTCAGTTGCTCCTGCTCCCTGCAGGCTACGGCCCTAGTTATAGCCCCAGTGGCGAGTGCATGGTAAAAGGGAGAAAGTCTAATCGTTATATCAAATAATATATAAGTAACAAAAATATTGTCACATGATTAAAAGGAGGCATTTCTCAATTAGGATAGAGGTGGTTCTTTCAAGGAGGTAGGGAGGTGTGGTTATGGATGGGTGGTCTAAGGGGTGAGGGTGTCACAAGTGCATGAAAGGTGCACCATAAGGGTCGACAAGTGCACGTTTGCACGTATGGGGTCAAGGGCCTGCGGCAGGCCTCCTGGCGTGGTTCAGAGGCGGAGCCATCGCAGAGGCATCCTCAATAATAGGTCATAGACCACCAGAAATTGGCTCTATATGCTTTGTTCATCAGGCTTAATATTTTTAGATTTTGTGCAAGAAGCACAGGTATTTTTGCCTCCTAGAAAATTTCAAGTTGTCATTGGTTTAACACAGTTTAACATATCTCTGAAATTTTCAAATCCCTGAAAATTTTATTCCACCCACCTGGAAGCCATCCGACCCTCTTCAGTACCTTGCCTGGCTGCGGGTCTGCAAAGGAGTCAAAAGGGTGGGTAGGGACCCTCCGTAGTGGAGGATACCTCATTACAGTGTTCCTCAACGTATTGTCTTAGATTCCTGTAGGCTTGGTAAAAAATGTTTCCCTACCCTGTATACCCGGTGGAACCTGGAAGGAACCCATGAGTCGGTTTGAGTCCGTCAGGTTTGGGGGTCGTGGGCATCCGCCTTCTTGGCTGTATGGAGCTCCGCCTTTGTTGGAAAACTTATTCATCTCAGTCGTGTTTTTTGTATCATTTATTCTGTAAAGCCTATAGAGTAGATGTCACCAAGACTCACCAGAAACTTCGGCACAGAAATTTATAGTACTTGTACTTGTTCAGATATCAATTTTGACTAAAGATTTACTGGCGAGAATGAGAAACTTTACTTTTTAGCTCAGCTTAAAGCTTCAGCTGAGCTGCAGCTATCCGTCGTACGCGGCAAATGTCTGTCACTTTCGACATCGTGTTTAAATGCTTAGCATTTCGGTATTTCTTCATAGATTTGACTGAAACTTGGCTGGCGTGTAGGTTAGAAAAATATTTTAATGATGCAACTACTTTCGATAAATATGAACGTTATTTTACCTCGCGACAGAGTTTTGTCTGAAAACGTAAAATTTCCTTCTGTTCGTTCAATCATGCACTAAATGTGCTGAAATATTTCATACAGATAGTTTGAATAGAGCAGAACAAAAGTTGTATTTCCGAGCAGTTTTCGCTATCATTTGAGGGCCCAAATCAGTACTTTGTGTAAAAAATATACGTTCAAAAGGATACTATTCACATTTAAATTTACAGGACGTCGAGACTCCCAGTTGCTGTCGTTATCATTTGAGGGTCTAATTCTTTGTGTACAAAGAAACCACGTACAAAAGTATACTGTACACACATAAATGTACAAGAACAAGACATCTCGTGTTTAATCGTATGGAAGCGTTTACGCAAAGCTTGTGCAGTAAATCGACAACGATGATGTCGAGCGGGTCCTACTAATGAATGACCGATATTACTCGCAGGTACAATGAATGCCCGACCTGTGTATGAATGATTGCGAGAGATGTGTTATGGATTGCCCGACCTTGGAATGAATGCCCGACCGTGAAAGATTTTCTGACCTGTGAACGATTGCCCGATTAGAAAAGGTTTTATTCTGAGGCCGCACTTTAGGCAGAACCGTTATGATGAATGTAGAAAGATCTAAACATACACGAGAGGGGTGTGAATTTTGTGGTTTTGGGGGATCGCGTGTAATTTGGTAGCTACTCGTGAATTAGGATGCCAGGGTCACTACTTCAAGGTAAGGTGAATGTTGTTAAGGAACTGGGTTGAAGGGGAAGAGGAACTCAGTCCTTCTTTTTAAAGAACATAGAGCTTTGATTGAAAATATAATACTACATGTTTAAGCTTTAGGGTTTGTTAACATTTCAAAACGTTTTTCATAAAGAAAAACGTGCATTCTTGAAGGCGTTTGTATGTCAGTCTCGTAGGCAGGAATTAGTGTGCAGTCACACTGGGCGCCGACGCTGCAGGGGGTACCATTCAAGCTTATTCTTTGTTGCAGAAAGCCCCCGCAATCCGGAAGTTAGTATGAGGAAGCCATGGGGGGATGACATTTCAAGTCCACGCGAGATAGCCTTTGCGGCTATTACGTGTGCATGTTTTCCTCCATATACGAGCAGTTATACGGCCAGGCCTCCTATTGCGACACATTCACCGGCCCTAAAAATCGTCCAGAGCAATAATTTACACCCGGTAGATCCCAATCATAAAAATATTATGCAGTAAAATAATTTTGCAATTTTGCATGAGAAAACAGGATTAAAGGGTACACAGAATTTAGTGTGTAACAAAAGGTAAGCATTGGTAAAGTTACGTAAGCTAAGCAATCAATCAATTTCAGAATTTCTTGGGGGAAAATTTTAATGTGATAGCAAAAGGCGTTTAAACTATAGATTTCTGTAGAGGTAGGGTGAGGTGTGTTTTCGACCGAGTGATGAATCTATTGTAACCATTTTCTACTACAAATGGTTCTCAAAATATCAAAATTATCACAAATCCTTCGCAAACTATCAAAATTTTCCCGCGCTCCGCGCGCTTCAAACCCTATCACAATGTTGTCCTTATTATCAATTATTTCCGGTAGCAACTCCCGCAGAAGCACAGCAACAAAAGTTGAAAGCTGTTTACGAATTTGCAAGTTAAAGACTGGCTTTGTGATTGGCAAATAGGTCTGTTGGGGAATTCAAAGCGTCTGGATGCAGAGCATGAATGCAGGGTTTTTCATAATAATGTTATTTAATGAAAACTTTCGTCGCGATTCGCGCGCATTCGTCACGGTTCTCACTCCATCTCAGGACCATTATTAAGGTTATAATACATGCAACTATTCTGACCATAACACTTTTCCGAAAAACAGAAGTACAACCCCAACCTCTGTAGGGGTCTATGGGATCTTTCAATCTAATTTGTAGCATGACGTGGAAGGTTGACAGTACGTATTTGCCGTAACACATTTTTCCAAAAAATTTTACCGATCTCTTCGCGCGCAACGATTACCGGTATAGATGGTGACTGTTAAGTCACTTACCACGAAAAAACATTCTGAAACGCGTTTTTTAGTCCTTAACCCCTTTTGCTTTACCTATCAGGGAGTCTAATATCACTTCCCTGAACCTATACTCTCCCTCACTCTCATTGCTGGAGTGGAAGTTGTTCGTCTGGATTTCGTTCAAACTTAGTAAAAATACGATAGTTGTAAAGTATTCGGCATCATACTCTAAATTTTCATTTGGATGTCAGATAATAATCATAATATCGGTGCACCATTTTATGTAATTAATCCAGAGCTTTTAGGAGGCCCTATTTGCCCTATACTGGTGTCTGCCAGCCTTAGATACCCTTTTATTATGCACGATGAAGCAAAGGAAAATTTTCGTAATAGTCCAAGAATGTTTCAGTGGTCTCCTAGCACGATTTTTTTTTACGTAAAACCTTTCCCCAAATAGAAGGTATTAAACCAGCCAAAAGGCGGGCTTCAGGAGGTTTCTTGACAAATACCCTTTTCTTAGACAGCATGCTCTCCTCTTTTACCTAACCACAAATTAGTATTCATTAAATTATGGATATTTTCCAGCCATATATCATCAGTTCTAAAAATATTTCAAAGATAGCCCCATTTTGCATCCAGGCAACCTTAAATTAACAAACATTTCTACTTAAACCCCTTCCCAGGACGGCAGCTTTATGTAGTGACAAAGGAAGGATCCCATACTGCTGTATACACTCGCAGGGGCGCATGAAAATGGGTACAAAATAACGCAAACTTGGAGGTCGGTGAGGTAGCATTAACTTGTCATCTGTGGTGACCCCCAATCACTAAACCCTGACGGCTCCACTGACTGTGTATGTTTATACTGGCCAAAGGTCCGTTCCGTAGATACTTGTACCGTTTGTTCGTTGTTTATGGACCATAACTCAATCCGCACTACGCCACAGGCACAAAGAAAGTAGTGTTTCTAAAGAAGGCTTACACTAGAATTTGGATAAAAATGCGTTTTATCAATCGTGTCAAAATTTTTGGGTTGAAAGGTGTATACATCACAGAATATTGAACAAATAGAATGATATTGTTCAAGAAAGTCAGTTTTGTCAGACGTGTAACTCCTTTTTCCCAGTTTCTACTCAGGCTGACCCCAGTCCATAAGATTTAACTCAGTTGTTTCAGGGACGTACGCGTATGTGTCCTTGCTTCCGTTGTTAGTAGACCTCAACAGAAATGTCAATAAGACATGCGCAGATATTATCTATTAAGTGACTTATTGCCCGCATTTTAAAAGCTTACTATGGGTAGCTCCATATTAATTCGCATTTTGTCTTCAGTAAGGCTGTGACTGGAAGACCTTAAGCTATATCACGGCTGCAGATTTGTTTACAAAAACAACTAACTTTTCAAGTTACGAGGAGTCTTTGATTCCTTGCCGGAGGCAAAAGGAATCTACGCAATGGTGATGTATGTATGTATGTATGTATGTATGTATGTATGTATGTATGTATGTATGTATGTATGTATGTATGTATGTATGTATGTATGTATGTATGTATGTATGTATGTATGTATGTATGTATGTATGTATGTATGTATGTATGTATGTATGTATGTATGTATGTATGTATGTATGTATGTGTGTGTATGTATGTATGTATGTATGTATGTATGTATGTATGTATGTATGTATGTATGTATGTATGTATGTATATATGCGACTCTTGCTTGTAAAACAGAAGGGTAACTGTGATGGATCTCATACTAAGCATGTAGATGACCCATGTTGAGGATAAGATATATGTTGCTTTTGGTAGAAGTCAAAGGTCATTTTGGGGTAAGGAGAGGTCAAAAGTTTAAAACCTTGTAAACACGATTTCTCAGAAAGTGGTAGATATGGGGAATCTCATGCTTAACATGTGGAAGGCCCATGTTCAGTACATGATCCCTTTTACTTTTGGTGGAGGTCAAATTTCATTTGAGGTCAACAGAGGTCAAACAATATAAATATTAAAAATTGCTCGTTAATACAGTATCTATAAAAGGGTAACTTTTGGGGATTTCATACTTGGCAGGTGGATGGCACATATTAAGAACATTTCCGTTGTTTATGGTGGAGTTCAAATGTTGTTTGGTTTCATGAGAAGTCAAAAGGTTAAAACTTTGTAAACATGATACCTGAATAAGGGTAACAGTGAGGGATCCTCCACTAACCGTTTGGATGGCCCATATATAGTAAATGATTACTATTAATTTTGGTGGTCAAAGTTCATTTGGGGTCACAATAGGTCAATAGGTCGAAATCTTGATAGCATGATATCTCAAGAATGGTAACAGTTAGGAATCTAATACTTGGCATGCGGATGACCTATTTTCAGTAAATGGTCCCAAGGGTTTTTGAACGTCAAAGGTCATCAGGGGTCACTTGGGATAAAACTGTGAAAAAAATCAAAGAGGATATCTCAAGAATGGAAACCGTTATGAATCTCATTCTTGGTATGTCTGTGTTCCATATTAAAGTGAAGATTCCCCCTGGTTTTGGTGGAGGTCAAAGGTCATTTTTCGGTCACCATAGGTCAAAGAGCGTATACATTGAAAACTGCTTTTAAACACGATGTCTGAAGAAAGTAACAATGAAATACCTCATATTTGGGATGTAGATGGTCCATATTGAGGATAGGCCCCTCTTCTTTTTTAGCAAGGGTTAAAGATAATTGGAGATTGATGGAGGTCAAACTGCAAAAATCACTATTTCTTAAGAAGGAAACTTGTATTAATGTCATATAGGGCATGTGGGTGCCTCACATTAAGTGGATAATCTGTGACAACCATAATACGATATGTCAAGTATGAACTCTGTGTATCATATCTGGCATGTAGTGCCCAAAATTGAAAGTAATAAACTGATGTATGACTTCGTTTACACAATGCCAATGTTTGAGTTTTGTCCATGGATATTTAACTTTCGATACCTTAATTTAAGCACAGTAAGTTCACAATCAAATTGTGTTTACTTGAAACCACAGTACTGTGATTATATGTAAATGGCAAGGAATTACTATGTCTTTTGTCTTTCTGGTGTTTTCTTCTATTTAAAACTCCTCTTTCTATTGTGTTCTCATGTCTTCCTGCCACCGGCTACATTATTATTTAAACTCGTCTATTGTGTTCCTCTCTAGTGCTAAGATTGAATATTATCATGATCTGACTGTACCAACTAATGTGTTTCCGACTTTATTTGTTCTTTATTATGTCTACGGTCCCTCATACAAAAATCATCAATAAAGGTAGTGCTAATACGGGAACGATACGAGGGCTTGAATGTCATTTTTGCAAATACTGCAGTGTAGATTATTATAACATAAGAAAGCTTTTTAAAGTGATACGCAATAGAGTTTAATTTAATTTGTTAAGTAGTGCATTCACTACGTGAAGTATGAGTAAATTCATCACACAACGTTACAGATTTTCTTTCATACATTTCGTGCATTTCCTTAATAGCTCCGATTCTCTGTTATCGAGAAAACCAATTTTCCTTAAACTGCATCCTTTAGAAATTATTGAAAGAAACAAAATTACTTAACAATTACGGAAATATGCAGATGTAACTGTTGATGTGAATTGTTAACTGGGTAGGCGTTCTGCTAGCTATCACTTTCTTATTTATATCTTGTATGTAAAGCACTTTAGTTTCTTCATCCATGCTATTGTTACTACCGGATAAGCTCAAGATTTATTAGTTAAATTTCATAATTATGAACTTGCTAAAAGCAAAGTAGCTTCTTTAGCACAAATAATCACATGCCTTTAAACAAAGCCCAAAGATAATGGAAAGGTGACACGTAATGCCAGCTATAAGAAGCTGTAAAGTATATATTTTGCATTGCTTGCAAATTTTTTAACTATGAGCATTAAAGAGGATTCGTACTAACTAAATAACGAATTCTATGAAATAGGCTTTGAAACTTAAATTTTAACTAATAATTATTTAACATTCTCCCTAATTTTGTCATTTTGCCTGCTCGTCAGTACGCCAGGATGGGAAAACATGTATTCCTATCGGCTGCCTGGAATACAGAAATCGCATTATTTAGCTTTCCAAGAAGGAAGTAAACCGTGAAACTTTACCAATGCAATTCTATAACTTGCGAAATGTGCAGGAAACGTGGGAATATTATCAAAGTAATGACCTTCCAGAGTGTTAACATACGTACCTTACACAATGGAATTGTCTATGCGGAGGAAGTGTTTTTTAACGGGGTGTTATGGCCCGTCCCGACTTTGGGACAAATAAATCCCCTTATCATCTTACGTATGGAAATTTTTAATGAGATGAGATTTATTTTTTAATTGTATTACCCATGTTCCCGCTAATGGATCTGTTATACAACTATTTTACCTCAGTTACCCTTGTGGACAGTTTATCTACACTATTTACAGGTGAGAAACCCCATGCACTTTCCTGCGAGGATGGTGCTCAAGTCTAGAACAGTAAGGTGTAAAGACGGAGGAACGAGGGTGTTTCGCTCAAGAAAGGGGGTCGAAGGGGGTTCGCCCAGACCCCTTGAACGTCTGGTTACACGTATGTCCTCTGCGATACGAAGGTAAAGCCCCTGTTACTTCGTGAACATTTTCAGAGGTGGAGCTATACAGGTGAGAATTGCATTTTGGGGATCAGAAGCAGTTAGGTACACAATGTCTTGACACTTTTTAAGCAAGTGCTTCTCAACTTGTTCCTAAGTTTCCTCCTGCTCCTGGAAACTATATCGTCATTCCTCATGAATGTTTCTAGAAAGATGTCGTATATTTTTATTACTCACTTTCTTTAAATATAGCCTATGCTAGGTTAAATTGGGCGTTTGAAGTCAATCATGTTATATATATGGGCGGTTTAGAAATCTATCGTAACATGGTGGGACTCACGTTGAGTAGGTTGAGCCAAAACCGGCTTGGATCCAAGGTAAGAAGCCTCCCGACGGGGTATGTAAACTACACCCCCACTCAGAAAATTTTGAAATTGAACACTGTCAAATGCAAACTCACGAAACGTAGTTATGAAAATAGTACGAAAAATATTGCTATTGCATTATCAGTGAACAGTTTAGAAGTAACTATGATACCATGTTGCTCAAAATGGCCACAATGAGGGCCAAGGCTCTTCTTACACTCAAATGTTGAAATTGAACACTATAAGAAGTCATGACTGGCATCCGGAAATCAAGATAAATAAGCAAAGAAGCATGTTCAAGGCACTGTTATTTATTACACAGTATCTGGTAAATTAGCCATCTACAGCAGAGAGAGGGGTGGACTCATCAGTGCAGAGTTCATCTTAAACCCACCCATATTCCGAGTTCTCCTTTCACCACATCGTTTTAAGTTCCACTCGAATCACGTGGGCCCAAGTGCTCGGGGTTCATGGGCTCGCAGTAGTGACCATGATGAGGTCCAAGGGCAACCCCTGGTAGGATCAGTGAGCTAAGCCCCGAAAAGCTCCATGTAAATGCAAAAATGTGGGCAGTGACATGAAACGTTCTACAAGTGGAACAGGCTGAGCACTAACAATATATAACACAAAAAACCACTACTTCAGCCCCTAATTGTAGCCTATTTTAGACCATTAGAAGTTCTATCTCTCAAATTATATGTGACTTATTCCTACCAACCAATCGTTTTTGAATAAATAGAGCTTGCTCTGATGCTAGGAAAAAAGCAGTTACGCCTTTCGCGGAAGATTTGTAAAGGTGGGTTTTTCAAGACTGAAGACGTATTTGCAGTCGTTTTGCCCGATCATTGTAGATGCCACTGGCGATCCTAATAAGACAGTAATATTAAAAGTATCAATCCTACTGTACATACACAACCCTGACACCTTTCAGGTGAAGTTAAAGCAACTAGAGTTAGGGGTGATAAAAGGCTCAGACCCTAAAATAGGCTTGGATACTGGGGGATTCGATGTTTCTAAGCACGTAAAATTTGTCCCCAAATTTCAGGAGGATAACGTGGAGAAATTCTTTAACCACTTCGAAAAGCTGGGTGAGCAACTAAAGTGGCCAAGAGATAAATGGTCCATACTCATCCAGAGTAATTTCACAGGCAAAGCTCAAGAAGTGTATTCCGCTCTGTCAATAGAGGACAGCATGGATTATGATAAGGTTAAAAACGCCATATTACAAGACTATGAATTGATGCCCGAAGCTTATCGCCAAAAATTTAGAAAGCATCGTAAGGCGGATACACAAACATACGTAGAGTTTGCTTATCAAAAAGAAAGGCATTTCGATAGATGGTGTGCTTCCAAAAAGGTCTCCACATTTGACGCCTTAAGACAACTGATGCTGGTCGAGGAATTCAAACGGTGTGTGAGTGATGACATTAATACGGAGCTTTTAAGGTGTCATGCCGATGTTGAGATATAAAGTGACTTTCTCGACTTTTTTCAGTAAAATATTTAGATGTTGGCATCTGAGATCTTGTTATCTCAATATCTTAGCGTAAAATGTTGAGATATTGCATTACAGGATCTCAATATCTGAATATCTTCACTGGACAATATTGAGATATTGACATCCAACATCTCGTTATTTCAATATTTTAACGTAAAATATTGAAATATTACATTACAGGATATCAATATCTGAATATCTTGACTGAACGTTATTGTGATATTGACATCCTATATCTCGTTTATTCAATATTTTAGTGTAAAATATTGAAATATTATATTACAGGATCTTAATATCTTAATATTTTTTCTGAAGGATAATGAGAAATTGACATCCAACATCTCGTTATTTCAATAAAATATTGAAATATTACATTACAGGATCTCAATATCTTAATATCTTTACTGAAGTATATTAAGATATTGACATCCAACATCTTGTTATCTCAATATTTTAACGTAAAATATTGAAATATTACATTACAGGAGCTTGATATCTTAATATCTTCACTGAACGATATTGAGATATTGACATCCGAAATCATGTGTTCTCAATATTTTAGCATAAAATATTGAAATATTACATCAAAGGATCTTGATATCTTAATATCTTTTCTGAAGGATATTAAGATATTGAAATCCTGTAATGAAATATTTTAATATTTTACGCTAAAATATTGACATAACGAGAGGCTGGATGTCAATATCTCAATATCGTTCAGTGAAGATATTAAGATATTGAGATCCTTTGATGAAGTATTTCAATATTTTACACTAAAATAATGGAATAACGAGCTGCTGGATGTCAATATCTCAATATCTTTCAGTGAAGATATTAAGATACTGAGATCCTGTAATGAAATATTGCAATATTTTATGCTAAAATATTGAGAACACAAGATTTCGGACGCAATATCTCAATATATATCAGTAAAGATATTAAAATATTAACATCCTGTAATGTAATATTTCAATATTTGACACTAAAATATTGAAATAACGAGATATTGGATGTCAATATGTCAATATCCTTCAGAAAAGATATTAAGATATTAAGATCCTGTATTGTAATATTTCAATATTTCACAATAAAATATTGAAAAAACGAGCCGTTGGATGTCAATATCTTAATATCCTTCACTAAAGATATTAAGATATTGAGATCCTGTAATGTAATATTTTAATATTTCACTCTAAAATATTGAGAACACAAGATTTCGGATGTCAATATCTCAATATCGTTCATTAAAGATATTAAGATATTGAGATCCTGCAATGTAATATTTCAATATTTTACGCTAAAATATTGAGATAAAAAGATCTCGGATGTCAACATCTGAATATTTTACTGATAAAAAAGTCGCGAAAGTGACATAATATCTCAACATCTGCATGACACCTTAAAAGCTCCGTACATTAAGACTCACCTTGAGGAAAATAAGGCTGACCAATTGAAGGAAGTGGCAAGTTTGGCTGATCAGTATGCACTTACCCATAAGTTTGGTAAAGTGGGTCAGACTCAAAACAAGGGTCAGTTTAGTAGGCCAAATAAGAAATATGGCAATAGTAGTGGCACAACAGGTAACAGTGGATCTCAGTCTAGTTCTATCTCTCCAACAAATTCTGGTAAAAAACAACCAGATTCAAGTCGTCAAAAGAACGACCAGGTCAGCTCAAACAAAGCTGCCTTTGTGGTTTCTGTCACAAAAAGGGCCACACAAGGGCAAATTGCTTCCACTTGGCAAAATTAAAGGAGACTGAAACAGCTCCAAATGCCTTAGCCAATGTGGAGAACTCTTCTGAGGTAGTCGTAAATTCACGGCCTAATTCTAACGACCAAATTAAGGAAGAGTACCTTCCATTCGTGTCTGAGGGGTTTATTTCTCCAGATGGGAATTCAGCTCATCCACCCGTCAAAATTAAAATTTTACGTGACACAGGCGCAACTCAGTCGTTGCTTCTTGATGGAGTTTTGCCATTATCGGACTCTACTTCCACAGGGGCAAATGTACTAATTCAGGGGGTTGAGTGTGGATTTATTTCTGTCCCTCTCCACAAAATTAATTTGAAGTCAGATTTAGTTTCTGGGTCGGTCATAGTAGGGGTAAAACCTACTCTACCTTTAAAGGGGGTATCTCTGTTGCTAGGCAATGACCTAGCTGGTGGAAAGGTAGTAGCCAATGCAATTTGGAAAGATAAACCATGTGATTATAATAACACAGAGCAATCAGAAAAGAAAATTCCAAATTTATTCCCTGCCTGTGCTGTCACTAGAGCTATATCACAAAAGCTCGCCATGGATGATAAACTTAAACATCCACCCTCCAAAAGTGAGGATACAGTTCCCAAAAGTGGAACAAATAGGGAATCATGTAAGGATGATAATCTTAAACATCCACTCTCTAAAAATGAGGGTATGATTTCTGAAAAGAAGGATGATAAACTTAATCATCCGCCCTCTAAAATTGAGGAATTAGTTCCTAAAAATGGAACAACACTCCCAAAAGAGGAGTCAGAGTCTGGAAAAGATTCTAGTAAAAAATATTCATGAAAGTGAACATTCTTGGTATGATCTCAGCCAATCTTTTATGACTAATCTTAATGATAGTCAGGATTGTGAGTCTCCTGGCCCCACACATAGTGAGGGGGTAGAATAGGAAAAATCAAAAATGTCTGACACACTCCAAAGAGACCATCTGTCAGTCCAACAACAACATGATGAAGAGCTTCAGCCATTAATAGCTGGTGCACTCACTGAGGATGAATCGAAAGACGTCCCAGTCTGCTTTTATTTTAAAAACAATATTTTGATGCGTAAATGGCTACCACCTGATGCACCATTAGATGAAGAGTGGATAATTTACCATCAAAATGTGGTACTTAGGACTTATAGAAGGGAAATACTGAGTATTGCTCATGAATTGCCGTTTGCATGGCACCTAGGAGTCAATAAGACTTACCACAGAATTCTAAATCACTTTTACTGGCCAAAACTTAAAAGTGATGTGGCCAAATTTTGTAAGACCTGTCACTCATGTCAAATGGTTGGAACCAGTTCCTACGCTACAGCACGCTGCAGGTCTACTACTGTACCATCGTCGACGTGCATGCACTACCAACCCTTGGACCAGACCAGAATAATGTTAAGTAAAGGATTGTGAGTAAATCTAATTAATTATTGTAAATTTAAGTAAGATAAGGAGATCGTAAATAATAATTAAGTTGTTGAATTTTAATCTCGTTCTTCTGTGATCTTTCGCTGTTATTGGTGTGACTTGGGACCAAGCCGTAACAAGGTTATTGTCCTACCTGTCCCACCACGTTCTCATAAACATAATATTTATGTAGGGGTGTCGGAAGCTTTCTTGGAGTAGTTGAAACAGTTCGTATTTCCGTAGATTTGTAGGACCTAACACGGGCCAACAGACAGAGCCATTGGACCAACGAGCACTATCCATACAGCGTGAAAAAATGTCTTAAGATGGTTATTTTCGCTTTCAGTCAGCAGCATAGCCTTGCAAGTGCTACTCACTGTAGATTGCGTGTCACAACAGTCAGTGCCAGGCCTTCAGGTAGACTTCCAACAATAAATAATTGTAGGGTATTTGATGAATGAATTCGAACAATATACCTTTGAAATTGAGGAAAACTACAATTAACAAATTCTGTAGCAAGCTGTTTACCATTTAAAAGTCATTTCACGATATTTCTTTGTCGCACAATTCAATTATGGTGGTTTTAAATAGAAAATTACCATGGGGTCGTCCCTTTTGTATTACCTTTATTATTTTTACAAAGGGCTGGTGTAGTAGTGCCTGTACAATGACGTGCTCCGAACAAAGGGAACTAAATTACATTACTGTAATAGTTACCGTAGGTCATAAAAACACACGATAAGGTTATAAACCACCGTGTTTTCGGGACGATCCTTGTATTGAGACCTCATGCAGTTTGGCCTGCAGTACAGTTCTGACTAGAAGGAATAAAACCATATACTGTCTGCAAATTTGATAATATATATGTGGACATTGAAAAATGGTCCGTACACTATGGTTGTGCTTTTTGCTGTCGGTGGTAGGGTTTGACTTTACAACTTACGGTGAGCTACACTCTTTCGCAACACATTTATTTCAGTTACGAATAAGACTGGTTTTAACAGATATTCCTATTTTTACAGCACGTCTTTTAAAGAGTATACGTATGTTTATAAGCATGATTCGTTTTTCTGACTTTTGAGGTGAGAAAACGTGTGGACAATTTTGAACTAATTTCACCACTACTTATACAATTGCTTCAAATGTTAACCGGTTTTTTCGTTGGTTTCCTCATAGAGATGGTATTGAGATGGTGAGAGAAGAAAATGGTTAGCTAAACTCATCATCAAGGAAAAGGAGAGGCCAAATTTCAATGACATTACCAACTTTTGTTTTCCAAATATCACTGCGTCACTTTAATTTAAACGAAGTTTTCTCTTCACCTGATATTATTGCTCAACGCTGTTTGAAGATAGACCCGATTATCATATAGAAACCTTTCATGGGTTCATGTTCAGAATCTAAAATATTTTTAGAAAGATGGAGGCTCTTCTATCGCGTATTTTTATAACAAATCGAAAGCTCAAATCTGACTCTTTTTCAAGCTTCTTAAAAATTTGTGATGTTAGGGAGCTTTGAGTGATTAACAATTAATCAATCATTTGATGATAAATGGTGGTATGGTATTATATCTTATACGTAAGAGAAACTGTTCCTTAAAATCTTAAAGTAAAACAAATGACCCCATCTTGACCATCTACCTTCCCAAGCAGTCACCCTCTATTTCTCGAATTGACTGACTGCCATTCTTTTATATGGATGGATACATGTTTATTTATACTGCATGCTTAGCCTACGATGTCGGAAATCCCTTGGCTTTCTTCTTTGTTGACCACCCAGAAATTATCCGTTCAAGTTCAAGCAGGGAGTTGCTATTTAGACAACTCTCTGATTCAAGTAAGGTTTTTTGCATAAAGTCTCATGATCTTAGGGGATCAAAGGAAAAGAAAAAGAAAGTGACTTTGTCTCCTAAATACCTCAGAACGTCTTTAAAAATATATTGCACTGCCTCCAATTCATGAAAGGGATTTATATTTTGCCTTTTCGGCTTTTAGATAGGCGCCCCTTTGATTTCTTCCTATAGTCTGTAAGTTGTCCCTTCGGTAGTTAGTGAGGTAAGTCACGAGCCCAGTGAGCGGTAACCCATCTGACAGACTGTGGCATATATCACAGTAATTATCACGAACGTTAACAGTAACTGTAAGTAATACATAAATCAGAAAGTGTTCAGTGACATACGAACAACGCATACGACCAGCGAGGGACGTCAGAGCTGCCTTAGCAATTTCCAATTAGAAGGGTGCCCCTAGTCGGAGGAACGAAGCAATCGTTTGGTCGTTTTTTAGTAAATGTTCATGGTAAAGAAAGAAGGAGTACATCATTCTTGCCTTTTAGCAATTGAAAAAGAAAAGCGTAAGTGTAATATGTCACAAATAACTTTTGTTCATCTGTCACCTTAATTGGGTTATGGTAGGCTATATGTGTCCTTCAAAGGTAACGTTAATGCCAGCAATTACTGCTACTAAGTTTTCTGAATGGATCCTTGTTCATATTCTCTCTACCTTGTGAGATTATGCAACTGTGTTACCTGTGTAACATCTTTCTTAGTGAATAGACGTGACTTTCGGGTCTCTCATTTTGTGCAAAACGCAATAATTGGCATGTTTCAAAGTTACATTTTCAAATAAATTGCGGAATCATCGAGCCCTGTACCACCATGACTTTGAAGACAGACACTCATTACCCCAAGTACATTTTTAGGGGGAACCATAAATCTCAATTGGTTATTGGTCTTTGAACGGTATCAGATTCAAAAGATGCCGAGTAGCTTACACATTAGATCCTTGTATGCTCACTAGGATAAGACCTTCAGCAATAAACTAGGTTTGTGTCTGCAAATGGATTATAGTTCTGGGAGGAGTTAAGAGTGCCTTAGTTAGGAGATTTGGGACTGTTTGGGATGAGATTTGCCCTTTAACGTCTGAACGGTACTCAAATTTGAACAAAGAAACAATAAATTGTTAAATAGGTAGAAGAGTATCAATAACATTGCTCGTGCAATACTTCCAGGAAAACAATAGTGAAGAATTGGTTGGGTTCAACAGTAAAAGATTTGTCGATTTCTCTTTTGCGGCTACACAGATGGATAAGGTATCTACAGCATTTAGGTACTTTAATGTCGATGTTCTGCTGCATTTTAAAGTTGTTGAAAGGCATACAACAGGTTCTGATCATTTAAGCCTTTCAACTTCACTACCACAGTGTTCATCAAATACCACGTCAGTATACACTTAACCAGATTCAATCCAACACTTTAAAAAAATACTGAACATGAAGGATCAATTAACTTTTCTGGAGCTTGAAGTTATTTGTAAGGGACAAGGTGGCAAATGTGTTTAGACCTTGCTGCTTTTGTAAACGTAACGTACCATTTTTATCTATCGTTTTCTTTAGTGTATGTTCCTTTCCCAATGAGAGGCATAATTAAAGGAGAGAGGAGAACTTCGTTAGTTGCAAATGGACAAATTGCTAAAAGCAGTTAAGGCCAAAAAATTTGACTGTCTAGGAAAAATATCTGCTGTACATGAAATTTATTAAACCCTTATACCTCATTGTAGTTAGTTTAAGGAATAACATCTGACATTTTTTTGTAATTTATCTTCTGTGACCTTGCTTTAAAAATGAGGTATACTTCCATTACCGAGAAAGGAAATAAAACGGTTTGTGGAGAAATGCAACGATTAATAAGTCAGTGCATTAAATACTAACTACACTCTTTATGGTAAAACCTGAAATACTCTAGAATTAATAGTTCTTTACCAAAATTTTAACTAAGGAAATATTTCGTTGCACTTTGATTCACCTGAAGACCTTTCCATCGTGAATTTACTTTGTACAGCCCATATTTAGGGATACCATCGACACTATCGCTTTAAGAGCAGTGACTGCTTATGAGTTGCCATTATATTACCTCTGATATATAATGTACTCAATCTGACATTGGATGACCTGCAACGACCTTAGACCGTCACAAAATATACCCGGATTCTTTTCGTTTACACGTGATACGCTATAAAATCTACCTGCAAAGTATGACATGCATGAACGGTTCCTTTCTTGAATAGTTGTGTTTACGAGGTTTCAACCATTTGATCTCTGGGGAACTTCATTGACCTTCAGCCTGCGCACTTGCTTGATTCTTTACCTTGACATTGGGTATGTTCATTTTGACCGTCTCATCTACCCATATTGTTCTTCAGTCTTTAAATATGGACTTTACAAAGTTTTTTCATTTGCATACCGGTGACCTCAACCTACCTAAACGTACGTGTTCCAAAAATAATAGGGTTGTTTTATTCAATATGGGACAACTAAAGGATAGAGACGTGTGATATCCTTTAAAAAAGGTTTTTCTTCTGCAATTGAACTCTGATGACTATCTCAGTTTGGGGCATCTGGATAGTACGAATTGAATCCTAAGAATTACAATATTTGTCAGGTCGTAGTTACGAGATTTTCAAGATTAACTTTTTGAGGTGAAGATGACCTTTGACAACTCATAGACATAAACGACGTATCATGCCCAATGCCAATAATAAGATCGTTCAAGAAACCTTCTTAAAAGTTCATGAGGATTTCACAGTTTTGGAATTATTAACTTCAAATTACCTTTGATCACCGTAAAGCAATGGCCTTTTTGTACTCAGTATGGAACACTCAGCTGTTGGGTACAAGACCATCAGTATTTCTACCTACTCGAGATAAAGTGTTAACTAGTAGTTTGCAAGTTTTTTACAACCTATTTTGACCTTTATTACAATCAAAAAGGAATCTGCTGACTTTGCAGGATTTACATTTCTTGTAGATATCCTTCCGATTTGAAATTTTGTGGTTTCACATTTTTCCGCTGGAGACCCTTAATTAAACTGGAATTTACTTAAAAGAATGGGATCATTATCCGCATTTGATAAATTCATAAAATATCAATGGTATTCATGATTCATGTCTTGAAGTATCTTCAAACTTGACAGTCATTTCAAGCTAGGGCTGGCGTATCATCAGTTCCTTAATAAATGTAGAAAACATTTTTATGCTTCTTTTCGTGCTTCCATACACGTTTTTTATGACCATGTCTCTTTAACTCGTGTACTAATGACAATATTCGCATTTTATATCATGTATTTTTATTTCCAGCATAAACCTCAGAAGAAGATAAAAAGGGACAAATTATTGTGTTAGACTTCGATTGGAGTTTCAAATGAAAAAGGCCTGGGTCTGTCTCTGCTTTGAACTCTTTCTGGGTCTCAGTATCGGGGAAGGTGTAGTCTCGGTCTCGAATAATATTTTTTCGTTCTCGGTCGCGGTCTCGTTTACAACGCTGTTGTGCGTGCAGGCATGTGTGCATTTAAGTGCTCAAAATTTAGCTAACTATACTACAATTATATTATTTAAGCGGAAACCCAACGTGATTCTTTGTCGGGAGAAAATTATTCATTGCAATGAGGTTTCAAATGGACTGTTTTATCCCGAAGTAACAATGTATACACATCGATGTAAAATATTACTAATCCACAGCCAATTACTGCTTTGAGGAATCACAGTATGAGCCATCGAAGTTTTATGTCTAAGATACCATGTTATCAGTTTCACCTTCCGAACCTCTCATTAACTTTGACCTCCAACCATCTCAGTTGGGTTCTTTGATACAGTATTTGCATTGCATTGGCACTTATATGCCAAGTTTGAAATAAATCCAAGCTTCCATTCGTCAATTATCATGTTTCAGTTCTAGAGAAGTCAAATAACCTTTGACTTGCGTCAGAAGCCATGCCCTTTTGGGGTCCAGTTCGTGACACTTTTAGCTAAGATTCATTTAAGTAATTCTACTTGAAATTCACAATTTGGCCTGTGTGACCACACATAATCTTTACCTCTACAATTGAGTTCTGTAAACCTCATGGGTAATACTTATGCCACGTATGAAGATCCATCACGGTCATTTTCCTGATGTTGTATTTACAAGATTTTCACAGTTTGACTGGTTTGACCTAAAGTGTCTTTTGGATCGCCACCAAAATTGATAAGCATTTTGAAGTCAATGTGCAGCATCTACACTTCAGGTTACCCCCTTTGAAAAACCGCATTTTCAAGTTTTCTCACTTTGAAATCTAACGAACGCAAACGATCTTTGACCTACACAAAAAATAATAGACTTTTTAAAGGTAAAATGGGACACCTGTACGTACCTACGGGATTTATCAACAGTATGAGCTCTAGTGAGTTTTGGCCTCCACCAAAAATTATTGGATGCTTGAAGTTCAACTTATTATGAAGCATCTGCATGGTGAGTATAAGATCTCACGATCCTACCCTTCTTGAAATATCAAGCTTTTTAGTCATTTGAAAGATTTTCATGGTTTCAAGATCGGTGTCCTCAGATAGCTTTTCACTTCCACCAAAAAGAAGGGGGTCCAGCTGGTGGTTAAAACGCATCCACATGCCAAGTGTAAAAGTATTCATCGTTCTTACCTTGAATGTTGTTTTTACAAAATTTTAGGTTCTTGAACTTCGGAGACCTAAACTGACCTCTGATTACCACTAAAAACAACATGGTCACTTCTTTTCAAAGGGTAAAATTTTCACTTAGTGCAGGAAAAATTCCACTTTTTTGACTAAGAATATCGTATTTACGAGAAATTAAAAAGTTTTTGTGCTTTTTGTTGTTTACAAGTATTTTACATGGTTTTAATGGTTTCATCACCTGCTTAATCAGGGAACGTCTGATCTTACGAAAATTAATATGATCACAACCACAACGTTTCTATTTTTACGGAATCATAGAAGGGACGTTGCATTGACGAGTTGCCGACATGACGAAATGACAAAAATCTGCAAATTGATGAGTTAACGACATGTCAACGTGACAAAATTCAGAAAATTGATATTTTAATGAGATTTTGAATCTCGCCACTGTGTCCATTTTCTGCAATTTGACAATTTGCACAGTCACCGCAATCTAACAAAAACGACAAAATTCAGAAACGGACAATGTGACGAGATGTTGAATCTTGTCCATGCAACAGCTTTCTACAAATTGACGAGTTGCACAGTTGTTACTAACTCGTCGAAATTACATTGCTATACTTTACAGTGATAAGGTGAACATTTTAAACTTCAAGGTACTCAACTCCATTACTCATTCCACGAAAGTATTACACTGCTAATATTTTTGCCAAATAGATGTTTTGTGAACTTGACAATGGATGTATCTGTGAAGCCTGATTAAATACCAGCCAGTATAAATGTATGTGAGTTGCTTTGAATTACCTTACAGGAATTGTGTAGGAAACAAGTGAAAAGTAACATAAATCATTTGACTCATTTTTGGTTTCGATGAAAAGAGAAATCTTTACATTCATGATGGCGTGTGTGTATGGGTGTGCGTGTATGTGTGTGCTTCTGACACTTTTCTTGTTTAAATGATATCTCAAGAGGGAAACTCTGACAGTTCTCAAACGTGTTAGGTAGATGCCCCATATTAAGCGCAAAAACCCTGTTATTTTCGTTGGAGGTCAAATGTCATCTGGGGTTACCTTGGTAAAAGTCTGAAAAAGTTGATTACACGTTATCTCAAGGCAGGAAGCTCGGATAAATTTATGGATGAGTTATGGTGAGAGAAAACCCTATAGTTTTTTGTGGAGGTCAAAGATCATCTGGGTCACCGGAGAACTTTAAAAACCTTGTTAACACGATATCTCAAGATGAGAAAGTTGGATAGATTTCATACTTGGTATGTGGATGTATTATGGTCAGAGGTAAAACATTCTTGTTTTGGTGGCGGTCAAAGGTCATCTGGGGTTACCGGGTGTCAAAGGATGAAAACCTTGTTAAAACGATAACCCAAGGTAGGAAGCTTGCATAAATTTCATACATATCATATGGATGCATTATGGTAACAGGTAGAAGCCTACTGTTTTGGTGGAAGTCAAAGGTCATCTGGGTTCACCGGGGATCAAAGTCTGTAAACCTTGTTAACACGATATCTCAAGGCAGAAAGCTTGCTAACATTTCATCCTTGGCATGTGGATACATTATGATCAGAGGTAGAAGCCTGTTGTGTTTTGTTGAGATCAAAGGTCATCTGGTGTCACCGAGGGTGAAAGGTCTGAAAACCTTGTTGTCATGATATCTCAAGTTAGGAAGCTCGGAGAGGTGGATGCGTTTATGGTGAGAAAAAACCCTATTGTTTTTGTAGAGGTCAAAGATAATCTTGGTCACAAGGGGGTCAAACTATGAAAACCTTGTGAACACGATATCTCGTGATAGTAAGCTTGGATAGATTTCATACATTGCATGTTAATGCCATATGGTGAGAAGAAGTACCCTATTGTTTTTGGTGGAGGTCAAACGTCATCTGGGGTCAAACTCTGAATACCTTTTTTAAAAGATAGGAAGCACACGGCCTTGAATTTAATCCATCAGAAAACCCCTATGAGTTCTGTCAGATGTCAGAGGTCAGCTAAAATCACCAGAGGCCAAAAAGCAAAAATTCTTAAGAATTCCCAAGATCAAATATGAACACAAAATGGTAACTTTCCAGCATATTAACATCACACTCAACGAATGACTGAAAGAAACAAGGACATCTTGGCGTTATTTTGGTTTACACATGTTAATGCTATGCATCGAAACCACAATGCATTTTTGCATTCTGGTTAATTAACGTCTCGTATGGTAAGTATTGACAAAATAATATTACAAAAAAACATAAATACAGACATTTTGTCGTCTAAGATGCCCTTGAAATATCTCAAGTGAAAGTTACAGAGTGATGTAGACTTTGCTATATTTAATTGGACTTTTGACATGTTATTTTTATATGGGATTTTCTTTAGCATGAGAAAAGTAGAAACTTGGCTTAAAAATCCCCTAGCTCAATATTACACTTAAAGGTGCATACCGCCCTGTTATTCATTCTCAATTTTAATCAAATCTAGTTAAATCTAATTCGATACTACCACGAACAGCACTTTAGAATGATTCAGATTAGACTTCTTTTGATTATTTGGAGAAATGGTTAAGAAAAAAATTGTACAGGGGTGTACCAGGTGCAGACTATGTCCCCTTAAGAGAAGGCTTTCCCCTCTTCCTGAATTTTTTACTTTTATCGGGTATAGCTTCTGCGTGTTATGTTATTATTGGGCCGACCCCCTCAGTTAACCTGTCCTTGCTCTCATGGTAGGTAAATTTTTCATTAACGGCACAAACATCAGGCGCAATCAGGCGCTGATCCAGAAATTTTAAGGGTGGGGTGGCCACGACTGGAACATCTCAAGCTCACTGCACCACGAGTG
This sequence comes from Holothuria leucospilota, assembly GCA_029531755.1. Lineage (NCBI taxonomy): Eukaryota > Metazoa > Echinodermata > Holothuroidea > Aspidochirotida > Holothuriidae > Holothuria > Holothuria leucospilota. The sequence continues at coordinate 46,944,480 of CM055965.1, forward strand.
CGACGCTCGAGTATACACGCGTGGGGTCCAGGGTCCTGCGGTAGGACCCCTGGCGGTGTCCAGGCGCGGGTTCCGCTTCGTTTCAAAGGGGAGAAGCCCGAGGAAGCTCTCGCAATATTGCATATTAAGAGAGCAGAAATTTTTATGAAATTCAATTGAAATGGCTCAGCACATGTTACTATAAGGACACCTGGAGGGGTCCACGGCGAAACCGAAGTATTTCAAAATTTGAACGCTAGCATGGAAAGCAATATGTACATTTAGAAAATTTAGAAATGATTTTTGCCATTCAGGGTTAGTCGGGTATGCCCCCGAAAAGCGCTGAAAAATTTAACCTTCTAAAATATTATATTCAAAGTAAAATTTTCATTCAGAGAGTGTTTTGAGACGCCCCTATGTAGAAGAGCATTTTGTGACACTTTGACTTTTCGATCAAGTAAAAACATTGAGATGGTATTGAAGAAGACAATGGAAAAGGTTGAACTGGAGGTGAAGGCGCGAACAACGTAGGTAGTTTTTGAAAGATGTGAACCAATTAAAGTACGTCACCGGACATCCTTAGAGACATTTCACCCCGACTCTTGCAGGCATCGTTTGCTTTAAACTTCTTCTGGAGCAGTTTCGATTGAAAACATAAGGCGTGCACTCACTTCCATGCGACACATGTTGTCGTCACTGTTTGTCGCTAGTATACCTTTGTCAAGATTTGTTATCATGGGATTGGCACAGTAGTCCACATGAACAGCGGCGCGACTAGTGGTTGGTGATTGGTAAGACACCACAGAAGATGTCGAAATCCCACCCGTCATAGACCCAGAAAGTCGGTGTAAAGCGTGCATATATATGGACACCTACGATAGTTTGCAACCGGTGCGGAAACGTTCATGTTACCTCGTGTCGTTGGAGTCGGCAGTAGCGTCACCAAGCCGGGGGAGGGGAGGGGGAGGGTGGCAGGGAACTTCCCCCAAACATTCTGCCCCAAGTGTGCCGCAATGAGATTTTGGGTATGGACAAGTCATTCACAAACTCACAGTTAACGTATATCTCGATACAAATACGAAGACCCACAGTCAGTTTATCAGTCAAACATGCCGCTAAAATTGCAGCAAAATTTTCTCAAAGCTACAATTTTGGGGCGCGCTTCGTGGGCACCTATTTGTTGAGCTATGTAAAGAATGCCTAGGGAGATGTAATCCGCAGCTATTGTATCAAAATTTGATTTCAACAGCTATGAGCCTACTATGGCCGTGATTCCTTCTCTTACTACAATTCCCAAAACGTTTATCTTTTAGCCAAATTTTATGTTCAAAAACTGTAAAAAGTTGCAATTTTCGGAGCCTTTTTCGACGCATGTCCAATAAATGAGAGGATAATTAAATAGCTTCACTTCAATAAGCTAATGTCTGTTTATTTGAAATACCGATGCCTTCAGATTTGCAAGGGTAACTTTGCTGTCCTGACTCCTCGCCGAAGCGGAGTCAAGCATAACACTAGGGATCATAAGGTGGTGATAACTCCGAAAGGAGTAACTATAAGAACTAGCATGAGATTTTCATTGATGCTCAATACCAGAATTTTCTGGTCACTTCACGAGGTCTCAGCGGGCGCTACCCACCCTTTTTCATTTATTGCTGAAGAAAATGTAGGCGGAAAATGTCTATCGTAATTTAAATTTTAAGGCACCCAAAACCCATTGAACCGCATTCAAGGGATTCCTTTATAAAAACGCCCGGCCCGTTGGCTCCGGATCCACAGCCGATGCTCTAACGTGAAGGCTTCACCTCAGTGACATAGCTGAAAGGTAGTTTTCTCAACTTTAGTTCCTACTGGACAGCATGAGTAGGCTTAGTTTTAAAGCTCATTGCAAACCTTAACATGGTCCGTCGTCCCCACTCACCCCCATCATTAAATGGATAGTACGAGTATAGCTAACAAATCGTGGTCAATTTGTGATTTCTATTTTTGTGGCCTGTTTTGCGCGCATCCATTGTCATTTTGGAGATAGCCGAAAAGCTTCATTCTAATGGTCACAGTTTATAAATACCCCAGAGCCTCAAGGGGCTTCTTCCCCTGGACCGCACTGAGGTGTTGTCTCTAGTCCACCAGGGACCCTACAGGGCCAACGCCTACACCCGAGACCCTGGGGCCAACCCCTACAGGAGAATGATGAACTCTTCACTACGACATCTCAAGTGACGCTCAGCCCTTCATTTTGGCGTGCCCCTCCCCTTTAAGAATTTCTCGGCCATTTAAGGTCATGGCCTTGATGCAAAATGGTGCTGTCTTTGGCAAAGCTCGACCTGGTCATATGTTAAAAAATTATTACAATTTAGTGGATTGGTCTTATTTTGGGTTGGGTTAAAGAGGCATGGGACCCCACCAAGACTGGTAACATGAGACCGGAGTAAAGAAGCTCTGGGGTGACTACAAAGTGGTGATACTAACAGTGAACAATGATAATTCAGATGATCAGCGTGCAATGGGTAGTGATCGAGAAGGGAGTAGGAATAACCAAAGGGTCATGGATTTAGAGCTGTGAATATGTAAAAACTTAATATTCACCTTCTAAATGTCCAACGACAAACACATACTTCTAATGTTTCACACCGTGCCACAAACCCGATAAGTGGTAATTAATGGATTTTTATTCAGTGTTTGACACTGTCTTCTTTTGCAAACTGGACATCACTTAACACTTTCTGGAAAACGCCCCCTTTTGTTTGTACAGCAATTGCAAATTAAGAAAATTTCTGTTACTGGTTTACAGCACAATATTGTTCAGGTAGTCATTGTCTTTTGATAAAATCCAGGGTATCAGGAGAAGAAAAAACACAGAGGCACCGTCTGAAATGTTAATCATGGATTAGAGAGCCCGTTCTACTGTTAAATTATCTTAAAGCCTTTTGGAGTGTCGTACTCAAGCTGATTGCTCGTCGCCTCAGGGATGAGTTGCGTGCAGTCGTGACTAGTTGTGTCAGGTCGCAGTTGGATTGGCTGGTCACGCAGTGCAGTGCTTGGGTTGATATAAAATTATCTACTGTTCATCAATTACACATGGAGCCACAAGTACTGTTTTTCCCCAATTGTCGACTAATTTTGCAATTTCTTCGTTACTGGCTAATACATGAAAATCATACCTCAGCTGGATCAGTGAAAGCCGCACTGATCGGTCTTGACTGCAAGGTCACCCCTTCACCCAACTTGCCAATTACCACCTCTAATATCGCACATGCTTGATATGCCCGACATGGTCGCGACGAGGACCGACTGTCGAATATCAGTCGTGTCCGACAGTCAGGGGTGAATTATGAAGAAATCCATAAGGGCAAACTGTGGTTTTTAAGTCTGTTTGGTATAGTCACTACTACATGCAGGGAGTTAAATGCTATGCAAAATTGAGGCACACATAAGAATGTCTTTCACAGTGCCATTTTCGGCCCGCTGTGTTTATTCCATACCCTAACATCGTCCCATTTCAATTTCCCGTAGTGTAAGAGAGTACAATTGTTGCAGTTTCGTTGGCCCCCTATGATCATCCTTCTTTTCCGTCATCAAACTGGCTGCATCTTTAAGAAATCAATCGGCTTTTAGTATAAACTGGGTAACTTTGAATAAAATAAATAGACTAACTGCTATTTTAAGGTTAACCTGGTGCGTATTCAATGCTATTGGTAGATAGTTAAATGCTTTTCTTATAGCGTACGCAAAATTGTGAAATAGCCAGAGTTTGAGGGGTTTCCCTCTGCCACTGCAGGGGACATAAGTAAAATCATGGCGTCTCTATAGGGGGAGGGGGGCTGCGGAGCCTCTTAAACCACGCCTACGATGGTTTTATGCTCTCATTCGATGAAAGTGGCTTCTGGAACCAAATTGACCTTGACTTTTCAACAGCTAAATAGAAACGAATTTGTCAAGGTTGAATTGACGCAAGTTAAACGGCAGTGTGTTCGGTTGAACCTCTGTTTTGAGATAGTGGACTTTTTTACGTAAAAGTGGTTATTCTCTTTTTTATTTGCACCTTTGTCTTGTCAACTGTGCCATTTCACATTTCAAATCAAATAAAAGTCACGGTTTTCATGTGATAATGTTGACATATATGAAATGCATTCACATTTTATTAGTGGGGAAATAAAAAGAATCGAATCCAAATAGTACATTGTTTTAAATGCCAACTTCACCACAATCCTTAAAATCATGTTTTGCCCTAAAATGCCCCCAAAATAAGAGCCCCCTCCGCTCAACCTTAAACTTTGCTAAATAGAACTTGAATCTAGCAGAATTTGAAAAGCTCCTTTTGCAAGTGAATCGTTGCATTTTCAAGGACATTTTTAAAATGCTTCCACTCAAAAGTGGTCAGCTTTTCATCTTTTTCTCGTACAGAAGCATTTGTCACCAGAATCAGTAGAAATGCCTCTGGTGGCTTTCTTGAAGATCTAGTATTGCGCGGTAATTTTTAGTGGGGCGCAAGTTCTTTAGCCATTAGACCTATACAGCTAAAACTTCGGTGATTTGATTGTATCCCTAATGGCACATTCTGAGCTACTCAAATGAAAACCTGAGAGCACCCCAGGGAGTTTGTTAGAATATGTGTTGCTTTTAATACAGACTGACCACACTAGTATTGTGAGGTTGTTAGACTAAGGTTGGCCCAAGATTGCTTCAAGTGTCGTATTAAACCATCTGGCACATATTTTTACATCAAAAAGGAAATATAAGACTGATTGCCAGCGCACCCCCTAATCGTTCCCCACTACGACTAAATTTCTTATTTAGGCCTAGACCTTTCGATTGATACCAAGAAGTTAACTTTGACTTGAATATGAAATGACTGGCTCCTAGGGCTCCCCACTATAGCCTAAGGCTTCATCAACTGCGCATGAAGGAGTTTTGATGGTCAAGCATCTACTCATCAAGTTTCAAGTTTATCGGAGTTACGGTTCAGGAAGAAGTTCGGGACACACTTTTTCGCAAAATTTAGACCATCATTATTCGCCAATGAGTATGTTAGAAAAGGTAATAAAACCACATGATATGCTGAGAATGATACTATAAATTTCAATATAGTGCTTGGATGGTAATTAGGGACGTAATCAAAGTCAAAATTTAGGTCAAAGGTCAAATTTGTAAATTTTTGTCGTGTCGTAATAAACACGCTTTGTAACCTATAGTTTGTGTTGAGCGAACACCGGTAGGCCAACCTGTTTTTCTTTTGTGACGTGTATTTGTGATGTTAAGGAGAAAAACATCTACACTCTAACAATCTGTAGAGCTACTTATCTAGTTAGGAAAAACATGGAGTGTTATATCCACTCGTATGCAAAAGGAAATGGTAACCCCTCTAAAAGTAGTTTGGCCGAAATTGACGCACCGTGCGACAAATGCAAAAGAACAGCTACCAGGCCTAGCCACTAGGAAGGACGTCCCCGGACTTTACAGAACGCATTTTTGTAGCTTATGTTGGTTTCTCGGTGGAAGGAGGGGATGGGGGGGGGGGAGCTATTCACTTTAATGAAACGTAACTCTTTAGAGCACAAAGCCCGTCTTAAAGTTTTGGTTCGTTTCGAAGAATATGTCCTAATAGAGTATAATGGTTAATTGATCCTGGAAGCTATCCGACGTGTGCAACACACGTTAACGTTCCCACTGTGTACTTTCCGAAGAAATGAAACTATAGATTTCCCTCCTGTCGAGAAATATTTTACTGATCGCATATCATAACAAACTCAAAAATACCGTACCTTTCATTTTGTAATAAGTACAAATGGGGAGTTTGGAAACTCGTCAGAATAACTGCATGTGAAGGTTAAATTCACCATTTAGTCACATGAAGCAAATACGCTGTATATAATTGGGGAAACAGGTAAGAGGAGGTGGTATCAATTGTGCAAATCCTCGATTTGCAAACTATTGTTGCACTGGAGAGATATAGCATCTCTTTCAAAACTTCACTTTTCTGAATACTGTCATTTTGACGAGATAGTAACAACTGTGCAACTCGACAAATTGCAGAAATTGTTGCATTGACGAGATCCAATATCTCGTCAAAACGTCATTTTTCTGAATTTTGTCGTTTTGACGAGATAGTAACAACTACGCATCTCGTCAACTTGCAGAAACAATATTGCATTGGCGTGATTTAACATCTCATCAAATTGTCCGATCAATTTTCTGAAATTTATCACTTTAACGAGATAGTTACAACTGCACAAATCGTCAATTTGCAGAAGCAATGTTGCTTTGTGGTGATTCAGCAGCTTTCAAAATGTCCATTTTCTGTATTTTGTTGTTTTTGCGAAATAGTAACATCTGTACATCTCGTCAACTTGCACTAGTAAATTGTTGCATTGAGGAGATTCAACTTCTTGTCAAAATATCAATTTTCTGAACTTTGTTACGCTGCCATGTCGTCACCTCATCAATTTGCAGACTTGTCATTTCATCAAGTCTGTAACTCGTAAATGCAATGTCCCCTCTACGCGTCCGTAATTTTTATCTTAAAACATAAATATGTTTATAAGTTTTGCGGTGATGACCTCTGGTGACCTCAAATAACATTTGACATTTACCCAAAGCAGTGCTCGTTCTTTCAATATGGTTAGTTAACCTGTCAATTCTTGTCTATCTTCAAGCCGAAAGCTCACGGACGTTTACGAAACACAAAACAACTTTTTTGTTTTGTTTTGCACTTGTTTAGCCTTTTTTTAAGTGCACCTGCACAGGGGAAAAGGTCAACGCACACACGAAAACAAATCACAGGCGCATCCCTTACTCAAAATCCATATATGGCCCAGATATGGGATTTCATATCTGGCCCATGGGCCAGATATGGAATTCATATCTGGCTTGTACAAGAATTGGGCAGATATAACTTGATATAATATAAAAGCCATACATGGCCAAGGTAAAGTTTCACTTTTATATGGCCCAGATATGCCCCATATATGGCTACTCCATTTCTGGCCCATATATGGAAAATCCATATATGCCACATATAAAGAGATTTATATCTGGCCCATATCTGTGCCATATATGACCCATATAAAACTTTATATGGCTCACTCTTTATATGGCCCATATCTGGCCCTTATATGGAAATTTATATCTGGCCCATATCTGCACCAGATATGGAATTTATATCAGATCAGATAAAAACCATATATGGCCAGATAAAGTTCTATCTGGATCAAGCCTTTATATAGCACAGATCTGCTCTAGTTATGAATCATAGTTAGGACTTATAGTCCACACTCCTCATGGAGACTTTGAACACCAGAAAACAATGTTTAAGTGCTCCATGAATTAGAATTTAATGTAAGTATTAGGTTGAATTGACTTAAGTACATAAATTGAACTTATCTCATAACAGTGAACAGAAAAATGCTTTGAAATTTCCTATTATATGTAATCACAGTGATATGGGCTTCTTATTTTAAACTTAAGTACGTATTTGACTCTAAATTTTGTTTACTGCGTGGTGCATATTTTACTTTCAACTTCCTAAATCATGAAAAATGTAGGTTTAGATACAAGCTCCGCCCAGATATGCAAATTATTTGCCTAGGTTCACTTAGTACACTGCGGTATTAACAGAAGTGTAGCCACTAAATAACTGCAATGTCTGGGAAGGTGATGCTGTATCCAAAACATGTCTTAGTTTGTAACAAGCATAATCCAAGAATCAAATCAAATAAATAATAAAACAAACTAACAAAATGCTCATTTGCATATCTAGCATATCAAGTTATATCTGGCTTTATATGGCCATATCAAACTTTATATACATATCTGGATCACGGTTATATCAAGTTATATCTGGCTTTATATGGCCATATCAAACTTAATATGCATATCTGGGTTATGTTCTAATCAAGTTATATCTGGCTTTATATGGCCATATCAAACTTTATATACATATCTGGATCACAGTTTTATCAAGTTATATCAGGCTTTATATGGCCATATCAAACTTTATATACATATCTGATTCACCATTTTATCAAGTAATATCTGGCTTTATATGGCCATATCAAACTTTATATACATATCTGGATCACGATTATATCAAGTTATATCTGGCTTTATATGGCCATATCAAACTTATCTGGCTTTATATGGCCATATCAAACTTTATATACATATCTGATTCACAATTTTATCAAGTAATATCTGGCTTTATATGGCCATATCAAACTTTATATACATATCTGGATCACGATTATATCAAGTTATATCTGGCTTTATATGACCATATCAAACTTTATATACATATCTGGATCATGATTATATCAAGTTATATTTGGCTTTATATGGCCATAACAAACTTAATATACATATCTGGATCACAGTTTTATCAAGTTATATCTGGCTTTATATGGCCATATCAAACTTTATATACATATCAGGATCACGATTATATCAAGTTATATCTGGCTTTATATGGCCATATCAAACTTAATATGCATATCTGGGGTATGTTTTAATCAAGTTATATCTGGCTTTATATGGCCATATCAAACTTTATATACATATCTGGATCACCATTTTATCAAGTTATATCTGGCTTTATATGGCCATATCAAACTTTATATACATATCTGGATCACAGTTTTATCAAGTTATATCTGGCTTTATATGGCCATATCAAACTTTATATACATATCTAGATCACGATTATATCAAGTTATATCTGGCTTTATATGGCCATATCAAACTTTATATACATATCTGGATCATGATTATATCAAGTTATATTTGGCTTTATATGGCCATAACAAACTTAATATATCAAGTTATATCTGGCTTTATATGGCCATATCAAACTTAATATGCATATCTGGGGTATGTTTTAATCAAGTTATATCTGGCTTTATATGGCCATGTGTTTTAATCAAGTTATATATGGCTTTATATGGCCATATAAAGTCTTTAATCAACCAGATATTTCCAGATATAAAGCCAGATATGGATTTTGAGTAAGGGCAAATACAGCTCTTCAGAAAGTAATTTCTTAGCTGTCATAGCGGTTACTTCTGGTAGTCTACACGGTAGCCTCTTCGAACAGGCACCAAAAAGCCCCCTCGTCAGGAATAGCACCCCCTTCACCGAGAAAGATTCCCCCCTTTCGGAGGCTTAGTTGGAAAGATAAAGTACCAGTTTCTTCTGGTAAAAAAATTTTAGCGACCTTTGTGCTAGAGGTTTGGTTGACTCAGTTTGTCACATAGTTCGTTTCCATATTGGCAAGTTCAAACCTCTACCTTTCCAAGTAAGCGACAGTTGGCCAACACAGTTGTAGGTGTAGGTCTAGAAGTTTATCCTATATCGTGCAGCCTATTACATTTCTCTTGTTTTGTCATACGGTACGGGAAAGGGACTAGTGGAGGGAGGTTTGGCTTAGTCGTCGGCTAGACGCGGTTGGTACGATACAACGTAGGTTTTCCCCGATAAGGGTCAATCTCCCCCAAAACTGATTTATTTTTGCTCTAAATGAGAATAACTTCTTCAGCCAAATCCTGAGCCATCCCTGCCTCAAGGTTCAACTTTTTCTTAGAATTAAATATCAGGGAAGGAGAAATCTGTTTAGGTGCGATCGTGGACAGGGCGACTCTCCGAAGACAAAGGTGTGGGGGTGTCACGGGAACCATAACGAAGATCCTGAAAGCACCGAACTTACTTTAGGGTAGCGACAATGGAATTTGAAGAAATTGTGTCAACGATCTCACCAGGCATCAGAGAAAAAAATTATTCATGCAACGGAACTTGTCTGCTGCTTTAGAGGTAGGGGGTCATTTTAAGTGACCAGGAGTCGCAAACCGAAAATCTTATTAACACAATGTCATACGTTTTGAACAATGGATACTTTTCAGTCTTGGCAGGGATACGTCACAGTCTGCAGATTAAACCCTATTGGTGTTGGCAGAGGTCAAAATTTTTCTGAACTGTCACCTAAGGTGAAACTCTGAAAACCTTGGAAACTGCTTGTAAACGCGGTATCTTTAGATAGTAATGATAAATACTTTTCATACTTGGAATACAGAATTGTGATAAATAAAATATAAAAATCGTTATTGTTTCCAGTGGAGGTCAATCGTCATCTGAGGAAACTAGAGGTCCCAAACTAAAAAAAAACTGCAGACACGGTATCTTAAGGCACGAACCAATGTTATTCTTCAAGCGTGTAATCTGAATGCGGTGTGGTCGGTGCACGTACTCATGTTTTGTAGAGGGCAAATTATCAGAGTTTAATGGATGCCATGTTGTGAGAACCTTGTGTTCTACTTTTAATCGTGATATTTCACGAAAGGATTCCTGTCGTATGGATACCACATCCTTAGCACAAGGAACATTTTTATATTAGTGGAAGTCGGAGGTAATTTTGAGATACCAATGGCCAAACTACGAAGTTCATACATATCTTATCTTAATGGAGAATACTTGGACTGATTGTTGTAATATCTGAGACGAACACACTCAATGTACTTATGTAACGAACGTGTGATCATTAGAAACTTATTCTACCACCTCTAGCCATCCGTTATTGAGAATCCTGCATTCTGACTGGTTAAACACTGACCTGTTATTCCACAACATACATAGAACTGATCCATTGTTGACCTAAGTCTGATTGTGTTTTCTATTTGTGAGAACAGCTATAAAGATTTATTTAAGGAATAAATCGCATTTGGCGGACTATTATTGGCGAATAAACCGTCGAGACTCCAAATTTGGCAAAATAACGGATTCGCCTTGCCCGGTATTTTGCCCAATTTGGAGTCATAGCTCATGCTGGGCTAACGTTTAGTTTTCACCCTCCGGGTTCTAGGCGAAAGGGTTCTTAGGGAAAAATTCAATGCTTAGACTGGATTTTAAGAATCTTGGATTTTATTTTTTCTGGCTAAACTCACACTCATATTACACCTAATACGCAGAAAATCTGTTGCGCATTATTCGTGCATTTCTCTTTCTATTTTGGCGTTCCTTCCACCTGTACTTGCTGATGTTTCATGCGAAGAATATTTTCTTTCCCTCAGTATAGAACAGGGCTAAGCTTTGCCAGAGAATGAGTCTGAAGGATAGGAGGACACGGTTTAGTCAGTGTTCCTCTTAGGGGACCAAGTTCCTTCGGATAGCACAACCTAGTCAGGGTTACGTTTGACTCTCGTTACTTCCTGCATCTAGACGAAGAGACCTCCAGAGAAAGGCCCACTGTACATACTTAATCAGGCGAGGTTTCTGAGTCTTTCAATCAGTTTAAAAGTGGACCATGCATGATAAATCCATGAAACAAAGGTCTGAGAGAGAGGTCACGTTTGGTCAGAAAGACAACCAAGGAACGTAGCTTCTTAGAGAAGTAGGTCCTATCGGGGGTAACGTCTGGTTTTCCCTCTCCTTAAAAAGCTTTGAAGCTTTATTTCACAATCCGGACTAATTTGGTTGTGAATTTACAACAGTCTATACTTTATGCATGGACACAGTCGGAAATGCATCCATTTTTTGCAACAAGTCCTTATTTCTATTCGTGCGTCTTAGGGATCGAGAGCGAAATATCTTGCCCACTACCGAGATTATGATTAAAACGGGTCATTTGATCCCAATCTGAACTTGAAGAAATAGCCTGCAAGATATCATTTCAATAAGATCATTTAAATAAGTGCCACGACCCTGCTAAAGATACGCTAGGCATACATTTCCCCGTACTGGTTTGTAGGATAAGTATAATGTCACTCTTTGTCTTAAACTGACAATTCGTAAAATTTTCAGCAATTAAGCGTTCATATGCCTTGCGATTTAGCAATTGCTGTCGTCAGATGTGATTCTGGCTTCTTCAGATTTGTAGCAAAAAAGGAGGCAAAGTAAAATCGGCTCAGTATCTGTCGGGAGGGGGGGGGGGGAGGGGGGCATTCAATCCGACGCGTAACCGACTCCGTAGGCTGCTTATCCGATTTTGATGGCAAGCCTTGTTAAGTGGGAGTACAGCCGGATAACTCGGAGAAATCCCACGTACCTCGAGCGGAACTCGAACCAGGGAGTTGTTATCCGAATAACAACTCCCTGGCAAAAGCAAAAACAAACTTATTCACAGTTTCCGCTTAAGTGCACAACAGTTTCTGCATTTCTGATTGGTCGGTTTCGCTCTAGTGAGCAATCTGGCTGCTTGATTTATGCTTACCACTGGTCAATTGGCTGATTTATGTGTGCCCTGCCTCAGCTTTACAATTACCCCTTGGTCTCAAAGAGTTGCTTACAAATCTTTCTTATCCTATGTATAAAGGATCAATATAGAATTCCCCATTCCTCAATTCTGGGTTCTCTTTTGTTGTCCATTTATAGAAATGATACAGTGACTAATGCTAATTTAGATATGTACGCTGACGACACAACGAATCATACATCGTGAACTAATACTGAAACTAGTTCTCAAAGAAAGACAATGACAAAAGTTAAACTAACAAACTTTATGGATAAAATACAAACCAATTGTTCTTTATGTCAAAAACTAAACTTTTGTTCATCGGCACAATAAAAGACAGAGAAAGCCAACAACAAGACCGCGTGATGGTCTAATGGTACAACATCGGCCTCTCACGCGGGAGGCCCGGGTTCGATTCCCAGGTCGAGTCATACCAAAGACTTAAAAGTGGAACCTACTAACAACAAGGCCAGTGATAAATATCTCAAGTCAACTATTAAAAATGTTGACTAAACATTCCAATTTGAATTTTATTATTTTATTATTAATTTTATTACATTCCTTGAAGTAGACCCCATTTCCAGAATTATTAATCTTTAATATCTTGTTTGATTACACACTTGCAAAAAACAAAACAAGTTTGCCCTCAGTATTAATGAACCCAATTAATAACTTTTATAAACCAAATGGTCGTTCCACAAGACTAGATAAAGTACACATAGAGTCCTACGACCACCAAATTGAAAAGTAGAATGTAAAAGAAATCGTTCCTATATGGTTCAAAAACCGTGGCACAAGTTGACAAATGAACTAGTTAATACAAAACAATGGACTTATTTAAATGTAGAAATATCTTTAGGATTCATTTATCACGTGATTTTGGTGGTATCGTTCGTATTTTGTACTTATGCAGTGTAATCAGGGAGGTGTTATTAGCTAGAGATCCATCGAAAACTCTTTCTTTGAACCCTACTAGTTGTCGACAATAATCTCTTTTGTTCGTTGTTCTTGATGATTCAATAAGGTCTTCACTTTTTTAAACAGAGGAATATTTTCAGGAATTTTTTGGTTGATTTAGAAGAATATTCTCTGGAAAAACCTATATATCATTGTAAAGAGCAAAGAGAGGGAATTTGAATGCATATTTTAATTTTGTAAACTAATCTCATTATGTATGCAAATATGCAAATTAGATGACGTAATACGAATTTTCATAGAAAATCGTTAAAAACCCTTCCAGATTACTATTATTTTGTAACTTATGGTGCAGGAGATTGTTTAGCTTCCTTTTCTCTTTCATTTGATACCAAATTTGAGGAAATTGGACAAAAAATGAGGAAGATATGCCCATTTTACTCTTGCTATACAGCCCACACTGAACTATATTGACCTCTACACAGGACGCTATGGCTCAGTGCACAGTGAAACGTAAACAACTTTGGATCTATAAATAGAGCTGCATGGCTTTGTAATGTAGCTCTGAATGGCCATTTTAGTGAGTGGAAAAGTCGGAGGGGTGTTGTGGGTTATAATTTTTGATATTGGGAGGGGATTTTTGGGTCAGAAATGCATGTTTTTGGCCAAATTTGACTCATTTTTGAAAAAATGCAGTTGCTTGGATCTTTGAAACTCTCTTACTCACCCTACCCTTGCCATTTCTTCATATTTCTTAGTGTTTCTGTGTAAGGTAGCTCATAACGGACATTTTGGTGTTTGAATGAAAAAGATAGGACATTCCCTTGTTGACTTAGGTAATTTTTTTATTGGGAGGGGGTATTTGGAATGGAAATGTAAAATTTGACTGAAAATGACTAATTTTTGAAAATTATACCTCAAATATCTCTAAATTCCCTACCCCTGACACCTAATCACTTCTTATGGTGTTTGTATAGGTTCCTAGGTATTCAGAAAAAAAAAGTGAGTAGGGTGACTTTTTTCTAAGTGCCTCAACTGATTTTTTTAAAATTATGACGTCATTTTTAGCATGTTTTTGAATTGTTGGTATATTTTTTGAATGTAAACAACTTTTTAACGATTTTTTATGAAACAATGTCAAATACGAACCCCCCCCCAAAAAAATGGTGGCATTCGATAGATCTTTTTTTTGGCTTCATTTTGATGGTAAAATAAAGGCTGGTGGATGTTGCATGACAGAGTTATGATTTTTTAAAAATGATAACCCTTTTTGCCTGAGCCCGTCATGCACATACAGAAAAAGGTTAAGAGCTGCTAGCTAGGAACTAAGTACAAGTGGGGTACGTCGTCTGCTACATCTCGAAGAGCAGATCGAGAAATTTGCCCCTTGCCTTAACATTGCCAGTCGCTTGAGATGTAAATTAATTCGAAGGTTTCGACGCGTTTGGACGCTACTTACATCACATTTGTCTAGTTTCCTATAACTTGCTCAATATGGGTGTGCCTTTTAAGTCATGCAAGGGAATGCGGAAATTAGTCAAAATCCGACAGCAAAGTTTAGTCGTATACTGCTTTTGCTCATTTGCATAAATCATGAGCATTAGTTTATAGTCAGCATCATTAGGTTCCTTAGCAATAAACAGTCGTTTTGAATGTAGGAACAGTGTTTCGTACTTCACTGTCGGCAACTAGTTAGACATTAAAGGTAGGTAGGTCTGTAGGTATGAATGAGGTTGCCTAGATATTAGACAAAGGAATTCAATGCCATTTAGTTCAATAATCCAGTGGCGTAGCCGGGGGGGGGGGGGCGACAGGGGGGCGAGTTGCCCCCTCTGGAAAAATCTTGGGGGAAATTTTGAAAGTGGTGAAATGGTGAAATTTGAGCATGATTTGGTAAAATTTTAAATTTCTCAACCAGTACACTTTACTTATTTAAAAGTATATGCCACACTGGAACAACCAGTCCTCATTAAGGTTTTCAGAGATGGAATGATGACACCATGCTTATAGTTGCACTAGTTATGTTTTACTATCTGTTTTATACAGCATGGGATCTCTGGACCTTTGACAAGGGACTCTGTCCTTTTATTGTACACTTCCAATGTTTCTTGATAGTTAAAGCAGCAGCATTGTGGTATATGCAGTTTGTTAGAATGGGTCAGTGGTCAAGTGCTATATTCTGATACTAGGGCAGGTCCTCGTAAAATTCGGACTGATTGTGGTGAATGTGGTGAACTGATAAAGGGAAAGGTGTACCAGGGCTCACTTAATTACTGTACTTCACCCATTGTGATTCTGAACCACCAGTAGGACTCAAGAAAAATTCACCAAGACAAGCAAGATAAAAAAAAGCTTCCTAAAAAATAGGAATTCTTGGTGATATATTCAATTTACATTTAGCACCAAATGTGGCACCATTTTGCATCTAGCCCACCTTTCATGAGCAAAAATTTTCCAAAAACCCCTCCCCCAGGACGGCGATCAGCCACTTCAGTCAGGTCAGAGGAAAGCACCCGGACAAATTTTGGACCTGCGGAGAACACTGATTATTAGGAAGAAGATCACTAATTGGGGAAAATCTTGGTGCTCGTGCCCCACCCCCCTGACAAAAACCTGGCTACGCCACTGCAATAATCCCCAATTAAAGTATTTAGTCTCCACTCTGAGGGCAATCTAATTGGATTTGCATAAACTGGAGTTTTCGATGGATCTCCAGCCCTTTTAAAGACCAACCACCTTGATGAATAGGCGACCCTGTATAAATATCAGATACTAGTAAAAATAAAGTTAAATGCTCATTTGTGTTGGAATTGGCTATACGATGCCACCAGAATTGAGTATTTCATGTTGTCTCGTTCTGCTTGCGGTAGATTAGTCTTGGGTTAGTCAAATTATACGATACAAGCTACTGCATTCTAGACAAGTGACTAAAGCCCTTCAGTGCATCCGGTGTGGCAACCACTTTTGTCTCGACAACCCTTTTGTCACACTAACCACTTTTATAACAATTATCGCCCACTTTTGTCACAACTACTTTTGCAACAATTATCGCCTACTTTTGTCACGATCTTACAACTTTTGTTACAAACATAACCCACTTTTGTCACCCATGTTGGGTTAGTTAGGTTGGTATTTTGAAGTCGTGCTCCTATGTTTGATTTATGCAGATGGCGAATGTTTATGCATAACTTTCTAGTCAATGAGTTTAATAACTTCTCATTGACACAAGAAGCAGAGCGGGGATAGGGGCTTCTCCGAGTAATGCGAAGGGAAGAGGGGAGAGGGAGAGGGGGGTTAGATACCAGTTGGCTTATACAAATATCCGTTTCTATCCAAACCCAAGTTTTAAAAATCCCCCTAAGAAATTGCCTCCCTTGGTAGTGGAAATGAGAATTTTATTCCCATTTCTAAGAATTTCAGGTCAACCTTGAGGTTATGGGGAAAACTATACCGAAGTTGCTTCTGAAATTGTTTCTCAAAGTTTCTTGAACGCAACAGACTATATGCAGACGTAAGGCAGCAAACAGAGTTTGGAGATTCTTTGTTGGGAAAATTAGCACATGGTTCATCGGGCTCAAACAATTGAGGTGAATGGAAGTAAAGAAGAAAAGGAGGAAGGAACGAGTGAGGAAGGAGGAGAGAAAATGAGAGAAAGAAGATAGTGGGCAGAGAAGAGGGAATGTGGAAGAGAAGGGAGGGTGGAAGGGAAAAACGATAATTGGATAATCTGGCGGAAACTAGGGTATATACAGGATCTACATGGTGTCCTGTTTGGAAGATATACCGTCAATCAGAGGGAAAATATTTGAAGGCAATGTAGCTACAATATTCTTCTGTAGTTCTATCGTTGAAAGTATCTTTATTATATAAACATCCTACCAGTGAACAATTATTCATTCGGAAATGTCTCCTCGTTGCAAACTTAAAGTAATGTAGGGAAGGTGAGGGTTAATTGTTCTCTCCTAATTCTATCTACGCCATTCACGTTGTAGCCACATTAGATGCACAAATAATGTAATAATTGCTATAGTAGTGCTTCAAATATTCAGTCCAGCTTCTCGAACAACGGCTGCCCTTTTCGTAACAATTTCCCCTGTTTCATCACAATTTCACGCAATTAAGTCACACGTCGTGGAACTAAAACCATTCATTTAGTATGTATGCCACCGGTTCCTTGCTATCACCTTGCCTGCTCGGCTAACGTGTGTAACTCCTCCCTGTATTGACTGTTCCCTTAATACTAAGTGTACGTACGTGAAAAAGAGATGTATACATATTCGACACCTGCTACGAAGGTAAGCTATCACCTGTAGAATATTAGCTGGCTCCGCAGGCACTTGCGAATTGCAGAATGCTATTTTCTCCGCCCATATGGGAAATGGCCACCCTATAGTCAGAGTAAAACTGACACGAGGCTCATTCTTCCCCTCGAAGTTAAGGGGTAACAATAAAGGTGGAGCGTAAGTAGTCGAAGCAAACACTGCTACCGTGACTGGTTACATCCGACCGTTGCACGTGCATGCAATGCTCAAGTTATCTACTGTGTTGTACACAGCGGGATATTTTCACCCCACTTGCCTACAATAATTATAGAGTAAGCAATCTTGCTTCAGAGTTCCGATAGAACTTCTCCTTACTAGGTACGGTATACTTTTAGCCCGTCCAACTATTGAGAAAGAACCTCTTTAAGGCTATCGAGCGTATCTCCCAGAAAAAGTTACAGTAGCCTGATTTGAGCCGGGATACTGAGATAAAAATTTTTTCAAGGCCGTAACCAAAGACAACTGTGTGTGAGCTGTTTGTCATTCATTCAGCGACCCTTTAACTGTACAATTAGTCATCATTTGTAGTCATCTCTGCAGGAGATATAATACCACATTTATGTTTATCAAATAAGTATTGGTATTTCAATGAAAATTTGTACAAATCGTTTTTGTCTCACTCTTCTCTGAGATTTTCAGGGTGTAGATTGACACCATACATTCCAACGAGGGCACTGTCAGAATAGTTCCTGTACTTCTAGTTCTCCAGACTGTCAAATGTTCTTCATCTCCTACTCTCCTTCTTCTCGGTTTCTCCTGCTCTTTCAGTGACATACCCTCTTCCAATTCCAAGTTTCCTTTTATCCATTTGTATGTTACACTCATTCCCATTCGACCTTTTAAACACGAAATGTGTTACAATTTACCCGTTCGAAACCACTACTTTACGAGTCTTTCCCTCACACAGACAGATGTGCTTTGGGGCTGTTTATGTAGTTTTAAAATGATTCCTCAGAAGCCCCCTCTCCTGCGTTTTACCCATATTCACCAAACGTTTACTGAAATCACTAACTTCTTCTCCAGTAATATAAGTACAATTTCAAAATACTATTCATCCCAACTCAAATGCCGGGTGTGACAAAAGTAGGTGATGTATGTGTGTGTGACAACATAACATAACATAACAGGTTAAAGGGCAAAGGAGGGCTAAGGCCCCATAAGATGCCCTGAAGTCCATACAACCTTAACTGAAAACAAACAACCAACCAGCACCAAACGAGCCCAGCCCAACAGTTATGGAAGAACTTGTCAATGTTAACCTTTAAAGCAGTGCACATGTGGAGTTAACTTTCCACTCAGGCAGACTATTCCACTCGTTAACATCTCTATGAGAGAAGCTGAACTTCCTAATGTCGAGCCTTGCAAAACACTTAACTAGCTTCTTACAATGGTCCCGAACCCGAGAATTACTTTGAACCTTTAAATAATTGCAAGATGATAAAGGATTCCGTTCAGAGAGAAATTTATACACCTGAAGCATGTCCCCCCTAATCCTTCTCAAATCCAGGGTGGTAAGCCCAACACAAAGTTGACAAGGTGGCCACATGTTAAATTGTCGCAGGTGTGGGTAACTGTTGTGACAAAACTCGTGACCTCCATTGTGTCAAACGTGGGCGATAACTGTGACAAAAGTGGTTGTTATGACAAGCGTGGGCGATTTTGTAACAAAAGTGGTTGTTAAATCCGGTGCCACTCACATACATTCAGCGTAAATACATACATCAGCATACATCAGCATATATCAGCATACATCAGCATACATCAGCATACATTCAGCATACATTCAGCATACAACATATCAATGTGTGCGCAGTGAGGGTATTTGTCAAACTTAACAGTTGTTTGAAAGTTAAGAAGGTAACGGACATTCGCAGTGAGCAGAAGGAATTGTCATCTCAGTACAAAGTAAAACAATTTGTGACATACAGCAAGTGCTGCTTACGTTGTTGGTTCACACACGAATTATTTTCGTTCAAACCTGAATTTTCATAAGGCCAAGGAAACTAATAGGAATTTTAGTAAAAGAGTTTCATAAGGGCGAAGCCTTAACCACCAATGGGCCACATAAAATACCTTTTTCTGGGGGAAGGTGATGGCATACTTTAGTCTTTACCAGGTCACATCTTATGACAAAAAGAAGAATATATTTAAAAGGAAAGTTAGAGGAAAATTAGAGAAAATGCTTTAATAAGGCCGGCATCTAAATCAATTTCTGACAGGCAAATGTACTGAGAGATCAGCCTTGAGATGTAAGGATTTCGCGGCCGCTTACAAGACTTGATATAAGGAAGACTATATAGGTAATGAACACAATTTTCAACAGTGAAATTCTTTAGTTTAGGAATCTCTTTGAACACATTCTATTTTCCTTATTAGCCTCTGCACTGAACCCCGCCCATTATTGTGCCAAACTGACAAGCTCATCAAAGGGGCTATTCGTGGGAGGGTGGCAAATTCGTCTCATTTAATATTGAAACTATTCCTATAGGCTTTTAGTCCATCCTCCCTCCATTATCTTGCAGAACATTTGCTATTTCAAGGACACATACCTTACAACTTCTAGTAAAAGCGTTCAACCCTTCCCTCCAACTTTAGTTTCAACCGAATGCATATTACTAAGGTTTTCTTGTCAAAACAAGTTCGAGAAATGCGGTCCAAGCAAAAGTCAGGGACCTCGGAGCCAATTTTGAAGTGAGGGGGCTTATCATCGAAGCGGCCCAATATGTTCAACAAAATAAAAGCCTATCATACCAGTTTGAGCCGGCCCAAAGTGCCCACGGCAGAAAAGCTAAACCCCTGTAGCCCCCCCCCCTCTCGGGGTCCCTGAAAGTAGGACCGAAATGGCATAAAGTGTAGTTACGATATTTGTCACTACATTTTTCAGTCAAATACGTCTTTTTCCTTTTAAGGAATTGGTACTTCCTGACAAGATTGATTTCTTTCTTTTGAGAATTGATAATTCTCGCGGAAGAAAGATGTACAAAGAGTATTAAAGGTAAGGGGCCTTGCACCTTTACTTGTAAATGAATGCCATGCAGTCAGACGTTTACCCTAGTGCATGCAGTGTACTAGCAAATTATACTGTGAGTTTGGCAGTGGCTTTTAGTAAGAAGAATAGCCATGTTAAAACCTCAGGCTTATGATAGCTAACCTTACTGTACGCTCAAACTGCTACCTATTAGATACATTATAGGCTGCTCTGCAGGGACATTTACGACTTATCTCAATGTCCTATTTCGTGCGGCATTCCTTTCCGACGGACTGTAAACAGCTGCAATATTCTCCATCATATATCACTGGCTGTTGCTAATTGTCTCAAACTCTTCCCTTTTTCCATCCCTCATATGTCTCCACAGCATTTTATGCAACTCCCTGCCCAAGTGAAAACCAAATTTTAATAGCCACACGCAGGAGTGGTTATATTCTCCATAAATTCAGTAATTTCTTCGTGTTTGACCCTTTCGTAAACTTAAACAACTCAAATAACCCCGGTGTTTCCTACATTTACATTGAGATTCAATTAATACGTTCGTTAATTGTTCATAATAATTCAGTGGTACCTTCCATTCTTCCTCTCCCCCATCCAACTGCCTTGTCTTTGAACAGAGCGCTTGGACCTTTAACCATTATTATGATAAGCATACTGTTCTCTGTCGTATTCCGCTGTCCCTATACCTTTGTACAGGCATTCAGACAATCCTGGACAAAATTATTGGGACACTTCCGGACCTTCCCCTCCACCCCTCGTTTAATCTTGGGAAGAAACGAAAAGGGCGCTCTTTTTTCAGCGCTCAAGTGTAATTCACCTTCAAAACCAACACTGAGGTGGGGCGCGGGGATTTGTCCCAGATAATTTTGTCCAGGATTGTAGATGCCCTATAAGTAACTGGTAAATCTTTTCTTATGTTATCTTCACTTGTCTTATCTTATCTTATTTGTCTGTGTCTACTCCACTTGGAAGGAGCCAGCTTTTCTGGCTAGCTTAAATCGAAGTTGTAAAGCAATTACACTGTTAGTATAGTGAGTGTACCTTGAGTCGGTCACCGCATACAAAATGTAAGACAGGCGAGCTATGGCCAACAAATAAACATACGACAGTGAGGAAACTCCAGCACTACATAACCACAACTCAAACTCTGTCAAAATTAAGCAGTTACTCCCATTTTTAGAAGAAATTCACCCAGCCTAGCCTACATCTAGTGATACGTAAAGGTGGCTTGAGACCTTCTTTAAATGGCCCCAAAAAATACTTCAAACAATCCTCCAAATTACTGCAAATGGTCTCCTTCCAACATCTTATGATTTGTCTTTATAATGATGATGTCATTCATGGAATATATTTTGATACCACTCTTATGGGTTTTCATAATGTTTGGGTGACCGACTCAAGGTACCGTTCTTGAAACTAAGGCATCTGAAACTTGTGGTAGGAATTTCTCTGTCTCTTGAAAGTTTGCCAATGAAATTCACTCTTAACTTTCAGGGTTAAGAGAAAACATGTTCATGAGAATAGTGGATAAGTTAAATTACATATTACTCCCCTATGTGTATGTTTTTAGTGAAAATTTCCTTAATTGACCGACTCATGGTACCACCATGCTACTGCACAATAATGCGATATTCCATGAAATGCTTGTGTTTTTTGTGTGTATTTGTATTTTTAAAATAATGCTGTTCTCCAGATGTCAAAAAATTGCAACTAATGGTGCTTTATTGCGAATTTTCCTGAGTTAGAACTACAAGATACACTGTCTAGGATGGAAGCCTTCAGCGCGCGTAGTTTGGGAAATACCCACATGAAAGCCCTCTCGATAATTCCTTTCTCGGTGTTGTGAAATATACAATTACTATGTTTATGTATTTAAGGTTAAAAAGTAATCAAAAGTACTATCAATCGCCTACGAGCACTTTTATTTTTCAAAGAGAAGCTGTCGTTGTCGGTCATCTAAGGCATTTGTGGCAACGCGTACCTCTGTTAAAAACGTCCCTAGTAAGTGATAAAGAGTCGTATACTGGGCTTATTATGAGTCGATCACTTAAGGAACACTGTGACCATAAAAATATTCAAAAAATTACAAAAATCAATAAAATCTTGCGGTAACATTTTGTTGTATGTCTTTCTCATTGTGCTATATTTTGGTGTTGTTCAGATTACGTAAACCGTAGAAAATGAGTTTTGAAATGTAGGCGGCAGTACAAGCAACAATGCTAATGTAGGAATCTTGAGTCAATCGCTACAAAAAACAAGCAAACAAAATGCTATAAATTACCACATTTAAGAACATTTATACAAATAATCATAGAGAATAATGTCTTTTCTATCAAACTTTTTAATCAGAGCTTCATCAAAGACATTTTGGTTACAATTTTTTGTAATTTTTGCAAATTTCTAGTTCATACTTATGCCGAAACTTGAAAATTTGTCCGTGGGTAACATTTTTGTTTTGGACATCAAAATAATATCATGACTGCACGCTGTCCTGGCGTTTAGAATGCAGTGATCGACTCATGATACTGATCGACTCATGATTACTTACTATACTTATTCGACACCTGCTACGAAGATACACTAACTTATGGTGGTTCAGTGAGGTGTGACGATGTTAAGGTTCACTGAACCCTATAGGTCTACCTATAGTGTACCTAACATTCTGTGCCACCCTCTTAGTGCTGTGGTGGGGAGACGAATCTGCCATACAGGCAATAGATGACCGTTAGATGTTTCTTCCCCAGAATACCAACGAATTGCGGCGCTCCGTTCAGACAGTATCTAAAAATATTTATAGACTAGAGACCAAGGTCAAAATTGCGGAATGTCCATCCATGGAGGCAAAGTTAGGTCCAAATTTGCAGCCTCTCAACCAACTCGTTTCTTCCTTGCGGTTACTGTTCTAACACTATGCTATTTTAGGGCTTGCCTGCATATGGGGTACACAGAATTAGCCACAGCGTAGCCTACACCGTATAGCGTCTCATAATCCTCAAGAAATAAAGCGCCATTTTTAAAATGCAGCTAGCACAGGTGTTTAGGTGCGCCCACAAACGTTATCAGCTTATGTGCAGGGCGTTCACGCACTGCACACAACCGGATAACGTTTGTGCGTCACGGGTGCGCGTCCTTAGCAAAGCAAAAATACGCGTTTCTTTGAAAGCCGAAGTACGCACCAACGCCCACGTTCTTTTGTCATGTTAAAGCAGAAGTTGCGTTAACGTTCAAATATGCTCTGCGTATTTTTTGTTCTTACGAGCAGCTGTCTACTCCGCCAGTGTGAAATTCTGTACGTCTGGCGTTTTAGACATTTAGCCTAGTTTGTAATTCTAGGAGACACACGAATGTAAGTGCCTATTATCTATTTCAGTGTATATTATCTATGCTACAAGACTAAAGCCTACTAGACTACTAAGCCAGTGAATCCTGTTGCCCCGGAAACAATTTGTTAACTAAGCATCACATTACCGCTGCACGAGTTAGTAGGGAGCTTTAGATTACACGACGTGGGCAGGGCGACGCGGCGTTTTAACCCACAGTTTACGTCGTCGAGCTAACGTCCGCGCCCTGGAACTATAGAGGTTTTTCACGTGACGTCAGCGCGTTTCACTGGCCGTCACTGCTCATGCGCAAAAGACTGCAGGATCTTAGTTACGATTGTTATACACTGGACGCCTGGCCGTCAAAATAGAGAGACGCGCGAACGCGGTGATGTCAGTGAAAAACCTCTATTGCGCTTTAGATTTCTACGACGCGGCATGAAAGTCGCATGGTGATATTCGAACTTTGTTTGATTAGCAGACGCGCAAACCGATCTGTTAATGGTAACAGTATTTAGCGGGAAGTATAAGTCAGACTTACTCCTTATGAAGGCCTAAGTTGGAGAGTGCCAAACCTTCATCGAGTTCGTAAAGCAATTGCTATGGTTATTTAACTGATATAATGGACGACGATGAATTTATGATATGTGTGCAACGCGCATTTTAAAGACAGACAGTCATCACCCTAAAGTATCATATTTTTAGTGTATGTATATCAAAATTCTCAGTTGGTGACTGCTCTTTGATTGACATCAAAGTTTGAAAATTTGAAAGATGCAGAGTAGCTCACATTCCACACAAGGCAGAGAGAGTGTTTTTATTACATTTTATAGCCTTGTATGCTCACCAGGACATGGTCTTAAGCAATAAAACAGGTTTATTCCTGCACAAGGAAGAACTTCATACAGTTATGGGAGGAGCTAGAAGATGCATAGTTGGGAGAATTGGAACTGTCTGGGATCATGAAAATTCCCCTTTAAGTTTCTAATGCAACGATCGGCATGGCAACAAAATTATATGACGTCATATGCTGCCTCTCGTTGCCGTTCTAGCCACAACGCCAAAACGAGCGACTTCCGGTGTAGAATTACACCGACAACTTGAAGTTCACCTAGACGTATACGCATAGTTACAACATGGCGTCATTACGTCGTAGCCGACGTCCGCGTCGTGCAATCTAAAGCTCCCTAGTGATGTGTCAAACGGGGACAGAAGTAAGGATTGCGTAAGCGCGGCGGCTCAGTAGGCAACTTAGTCACAGGGAGGTATATCTTACCTTTGCTTTGACGTCGGCTCTGAAAGTAGGAAATAAATCTCCGATATATGCGACATGCCACTAATTTGTAGCGCCAACTCTTACATAATCGAATTAAAGGTAAAACAGTGTTCCTACAGTAACAAAAGTACTGCTTTATATTTCACTCTTCGGGATTTGCGAGGGAGAATATACCTCTTCTTAAGTTATGAAAAGCATCAAAAATGTCGCCATGTTTCGCTCACTAGATGGGCACAGCGCCACCACTGACCATCGGAGACTAAACCATTTTGGACCTAATTCTTGTTTTAAAATTGGCCAAAATTTTGTACAGGATATGTACTAGACCTTGGCCTCTAGTCAATAAATACTCTTATGGTACTACCGTCTGTTAGATCTCCCAGCAATGTCCGACAAGGCCCCTTATAATTACTCAACAAATCCAAGGTTTGTCACCCCTCTTTAAGAAACCCAGCATATCCTCTTAGCCCATAAATGTGTTGTAAAACGTTTGGTAAACAGGGAAAAAGAGACTACACAGAGTACACGGACTTTGACAAAACGCTCATTTTCATGAAAGTAAAAACGAGACCTTTGTCTGTAGACCTACTCTGTTTCGATGGCTACAGTCTTAAAGGGAAAATGCAGTCACTCCAATTTAGATTAGTGTAATAGTCTACCCTATTTCATGAATGGCTCTTGAGAGTCATGTGACAGTATTTTTCTCATTACATTGTGCAATTTATGAGGAGCAACTTCTTGGTTCACCTTGAATATGCAATAGTTAGGTCCTGAAATATCACGAAAGATACTTGGAAGAGAAATAAGAAGACATTTGTGAGATTTAGCTGTTGTTTCAAAATAAGTGTGGGGCGACTGCTTATGCCCTTTAAGTTAACACTTGCAACAATTTTAAGTGTAATAAGAGACTCTTTTGACTTTGCGTTTCATTTAGCTCAAGTGATATCTGGGATACGACTAAGAGGAGGTACATTATCCTCTGGCAGAGTAGAAATTCTTTACAACGGAGAGTGGGGAACAGTATGTGATGATGGTTGGGACTTGAATGATGCTCAAGTAGCATGCAGGCAATTAGGCTTCTCAAGTGCAAGCCAAAGCTTCGGAAATGCAGCCTTTGGTGCTGGTTCTGGTAGGATATGGATGGATGAGGTAAACTGCGATGGAGATGAGGTCACTCTCTCGGACTGTCAGCATAATGGATTTGGAAATCATGACTGTTCCCATTCGGAGGATGCTGGGGTAATTTGTGAAGGTTGGTAAAACATTATGGTGCATAACATTTGATGAAATTAAGAACGTAATTCTTACTCTATTTTGAACGTGATGTTTACCTCTTTTTCAAGATTAACTTCTTTCCAACGTTTTTAAACTGCATCAAATTCATTTGACCTACCCGCAATTTAACACGTTGGAACCTTCATTGAAATAAAGTGGGTATTGAATATGGATTATTGATTTTTGTTAAATATAATTGAATTCTTGGAAAGTCACTGAAACTTCCATTGTTTCAGTCTTTTAGCAACGGTGTGCAGCAAATTGTCTTGACGCTGTTGATGTGTATACATTTAGTACGATACATTGTGAATAAGAGGAAACCTGTGTGTAGAAACAGTGACATCTGTCTACTAACATATTTTCATTCATTGCATTCGTTGTTCATTTTTGAAGTTGCAGGAGGTGACACACACACACGCACACACACACACACAATATTTCTAAGTCAGCAACACTTCACCAGCACGCAATGTGAGAGTAGGAGCACACAGACTAAGGAGTGTACCTTCGTTAGAGCATAGAAAAACAGAAGACAAACGAGGAGAACAAATCATAAAAGGGAGGATCAGAATAAAAGTATATATATATATATATATATATATATATATATATATATATATATATATATATATATATATATATATATATATATATATATATATATATATATATATATATATATATATATATATATATATATATATATATATATATATAGATTTTTCAGCTTTACCGACTCAACTCTAAATACATCGCAGTTGCCGCCTGTGTTTATTCACCGTCAACTTTGTGCTGTCACACGTTTCTGCATCTCTTCGGAGATCCGCTGGCGGGTTGACAATTATGTTTGGCTGAATTGCACCAATTCTGATCTCTGGTAGGGCTTGCATCAAAGGAGAACTAGTGCCGTTCCCAAAATAGGTGCCGTCTCAGGAGGTGAATTGCGAGTGCTTCATATGGGGTTTGAACAAAGGCCAAACCATCTTGGCTTCATGGCTCAGTGGTTAGAGCGTCCGCACTAGCAAGCGGGAGGTCCCGAGTTCGAATCCCGGTGGAGTCAACATTGCTTTTTCACCTCGCCCAGATTTTTCAGCTTTACCGACTCAACTTTCTCCCTCCCTCCCTCCCTCCCTCCCTCCCTCTCTCTCTCTCTCTCTCTCTCTCTCTCTCTCTCTCTCTCTCTCTCTCTCTATATATATATATATATATATATATATATATATATATATATATTATAGGTGAACAAGAAGCTTGGATAGCAACGATGTTCCGGTGTTTGTCCAGGTTCCAGAGGATTCCGAGCGTTCTAGTTAAAAGTTAGGTAAAAATTTAAAAAGATAAAACGAGAACAGCAACTGCACACACAAAGATAAGAAGACACCATGCGTCGAGAAGCTGTCGGATGTTTTATTCAGCCTTCATCAGCAAAATAAGTTCAAAAGTCTACCTATAAAATTCTAAAAGCCTTGCAAATACAAACAAAGAATAAAAGCAGCCAGCACAAACTAAGGACAGTAAAAATAAAGCTTAAAATCACTGGGTGGATGAATAGCAAAAGAGAGAAAAAACATATTCTTAAAACCAGATGTAAACATGCTGCACTGAAGTTAGGATAATCTTCACAAATATGGTTAAAACCAACGGTAGCTAAAAAGGTCGTGGGAGGTACATTGGACAAGAACATTATGCATAGAAAACCACCAAAATGAGTAGAAGAAAGTTACCCTGAAATTTACCGTAGGTGGCTGTCTCTTTTAGAAGAGTAAAATTCCTTCCTTTTGTTTAGGTCTAGGGGAAAAAGAGTGTTCAATTGGGCAAGCCAAAACCCTTCTCTTTTTGTGAGGACTGTGTCAGTATTAGACTTGCTGTAAGTCTGCTCTATAATGATGAACTTAATATCCGACAGTTGATGAGGAGAAGAACTGTAATGGACTGATAATTCGCATCTTCCTCGATTATTCAGGAGGTCGGATTTGTGATTTCTAAATCTTACTTTGAATTCTGTGGAAGTAGACCCAACATACTGCAGATTACACTTAGAACAAGTTGCTACGTAAATAATGCAAGCATTAGTACAGGAAACATAACTTTTAATAGGATAAGTTTTCTTAGTGTTATAAAAGCTGGAACTCAGTGCAATAAAAAATTAATACAGAGGTCACACCTCTTCCGCTCACATTTGAAACAACCTACAGTGTCCCCTGTACGGGTACGAAGAGGAGATTTCGACATTCTTAATAAATCCTTAAGGGGCTTACATTTTCTGTAAGCTGTAAAGATTGAATTCTCTGGGAACGATTTGTCATACGAGGCGAACTATAAAGGATGTGCATGTGTTTTCGAATAATAGAATAGACACTGGGTAACGATGGATTGAAATCCAGGACTAGTGGATATTTGCGATTAGAATTGCTCCTTTTGGCAGAATTGAGCAGGACAGATCTAGGTAATCTGTTAGCTTTCTCGAATTGCCCTTCTACAAGTTGGGGTTCATATCCTCAGCCTATTAAATAATGCTTAAACTCAATAAATCTCTTGGCCAAAAACCCAGGGGTAGAACAAATGCGTTTCAGCCTTAAGGCTATACTGTACGGTATGCTTTTCACCTGGTGCTTAGGGTGAGAACTTGGAGATAACAAATATAAATGGCCATCAGGTGGCTTAGAGAACCCATCAGTTGAAATGATTCCATTGTTAAAAATAATCATAACATCCAGAAATTCAAGCCTAGACTCAGAAAACCTACGTACAAAATTGATAGTTGGCTAGATAGAGTTAATAAAATTGGTAAATTCATGAAGTGCATCAAGTCCATGAGGCCAAAGCTCAAAAATATCGTCCCTAAAACGCTACCAAATTTGTGGTATGAAAGGACCTTCGGTAGTAGCTATTTTGTCTATGTAACTAATTGCTATGTCAGCATAACTGCACGCATTTTGGGGTCCCATGGCAATGCCATGGACTTGCACGAAGTTATTACCTTTGAAACTAGAGTTGGTGTGCTTTAAACAAATATCGACTGCTCCAACAATACAATCGTTACAAGGTAAATCGGACTTTCTACTAGTTAATGCTTCCATTACGACTTTTAACCCTAATGTATTGCCTGTGTTGGGAAACATAGCAGTAACGTCCCAAGAAACCAGTAGAGTGGAAGTAGCTAAAGGGGTATTACTAAAATTTGAAGATGAAGATGGTCTGGCCTTTGTTCAAACCTCATATATAACCATAGTTAAAAGATCACAGACACTCAAGCTATTCTCCCTCCCTTTCCGGTTGCAAACTTAGACCAGGTTCCTTCAGCTGTGATGCCTGTAACGTAGTCTTATCACATGCTCCCTCTGCCCCACTATTCAGTACATTGGTTAAACTGCCACATCATTTCGCTTACGATTCAACAACCACAAAAGCAGCATACGACTCAATAGAGCAGGCTTTCCAGTCGCTGAACACTTTAACCTCCCTGACCATAGCCTGAACAACCTAAAGTTTGCGATTCTGCACTGCAACTTGACCGTTACAAGTAAAAGGACCCTCGTCGAAACACAATTGATTCACAGAACCGGCACATATATGCAAGGATTAAATAGGGATTTGAGCTTTCTCTCTGGTTTCAACTTTTACAAATAGAAAACATATGAGCTAGTAAACTTTTCATTCTCTGTTGCACCTGAGGAAGGACCAGGGGTCCGAAATTTTGTGCAGAATAGTGTATTCATTAAAGATTATGTTGGAATCAAAGGCATTACCCGTTTTTCTTGTCATATTTCTTATATATATATATACTTATATATATATATATATATATATATATATAAATATAAGTACATGTATAAGTTATATAGCTTTCTACTAGTTAGTTCTTCCGTCACGGCTTTTAACCCTAATGTATTGCCTATGTTGGAAACATAGCAGTAACGTCCCAGGAAACCAGTAGAGTGGTATATATATATATATATTATATATATATATATATATATATATATATATATATTCTTAACAAAGTAAACCAGTCAATGGTAGAGCACTGTACCATTGACAACATTGTTAAGAATATTTCGCTCCAGTTTTCTGTCGAGCACTTTGAAAACCATCAGGGACAACAGGTTTACCCGTGTCAAATTTGGATACTCAACAAAGAATATACCTATACCTTCAAAGAAGAGCTACTTGAAATGATTTATTTCTAAAACAGAAACATTTCTAAGCCAAACGTAAGGTGGAGAACTCATTTCTTCCTCAAACCCGACACTAGCACAAACAAAAAGGAAAACTACGGTTTTCGGTCGACGAAAGCTGCGCCCCAGATACCCGAGCTGAAAGAGTTCGAAGATGGGATGATGAGCCTCATACAGAATATCAAGCTTAACGACAACCGTAAGCCCTTCCAAAACCAGTTACACACTGACATGAACAAAATCAAACCAGACACGAAAGAATACGTTGCAGCCAACAAAACCAACAGCGTTTACAAATTGGAGACGGTGCAGTACAACAAACTTATAGGACAAAACATTAACAAAGCCTACAAGAAAGCACCACCGAACACACTCAAACAGATCACAACAGCCGACAAAGCTATCGCGTCCAAATTAGAGATCAGTGACAGAATCGACACAACAGGTGAAAATCAAGCATTTATTACGTTAAAAGACCATAAACATAACTTCAACAACAAACCTAAATGTAGACTAATTAAACCATCGAAATTTGAAATCGGAAAGATCAGCAAACGAATACTTGAATTAATGCAAAAACCATACAATCCTGGGGTTTCAACCAGTGGAAGAATACAGGCGAAGTCATAGACTGGTTCAACAAGGTGCACAACAAACATCAACATTCATTCATTGCTTTCGATATCTGTGAGTTCTACCCCTCAATAACCGCTAAACTCCTAAACAAGGCTCTGGACTTTGCTTCAAATTTCACCACAGTAACACCGTTTGAAAAGCATGTTATCTTCCAAGCAAAGAAAACTATGCTTTTTAATGCCGAATCAACATGGTGCAAACGAACAAACCATTCATTCGATATTGCCATGGGTACTTTCGACGATGGTGAAACTTGTGAGCTGGTAGGGCTATACATTTTATCAAAACTCCAACACATCAACATTAATGTCGGCCTATACAGAGACGACGGGTTAGCAGTTTGCAGAACTACAACTAGACAAACAGAAATTATTAAGAAAGCAATAGGCCTTATGCAAAATATTGCTAACAACAATTTAAAAATAGAAATAGAAGCTAAAAAAGGAGTAAATTTTTCAGATCTAACACTTAACCTTCACACCGGGGAATACAAACTATATCTAAAACCCAACAACAACCCACTTAACGTCCACAAACAGAGTACCCATCCACCACTCATCATAAGGAACATCCCAGAAAGTATCAACAGGAGACTAACATCTCATCGAACGAAACCACATTCAGTACTACAGCACCCATATGCCAGGAAGCACTACGAAAGAGCGGTTACGGGTACCACCTTAAGTACAAACCCCAATCGCCTAACACCAGTCAACACACCAAGGCTACAAAACGGAGGCGCAAAAGAAACATAACCTGGTTCAACCCCCCATTCAGCGACAATGTCACCACCAACATTGGCAAGAAGTTTTTCAACCTCCTACACAACTGCTTCCCATGCACCTGAACACAAACTACATCCATTGCTCATCAGAAACACGGTAAAACTGAGCAGCTACAGCTGCATAGCAAACATGGACCAAGTAATATCAGCGCACAACAAACACATACTGACAAAACATAATACACAACCAGCAATGCAAAACAACTGTAACTGCAGAGCGCAAACCCAGTGCCCACTGGAGGGTAATTGCCTCGCCAATATAGTGTACCAGGCCACCGTAACACGCCACGACAACAACAAAGAAGAATCATACATTGGTTTAACAGAAAACACTTCAAAACCAGGTACACTGCACACAAGACCAGCTTCAGTCACAAAGATACTCAGCGAACACATTTGGAAGCTAAAGGATACTCATGTCGAGCACACTGTGAGATGGAAACTTATTAGCCAAGCCCGTGCCTACACTACATCGTGTAAAACTTAACTTGCAACCTCTGCCTTGAAGAAAAATTCTCCATCATTAAACCGTCCTTATCCGTCGTTATACGAACTCATAAGCTCCTGCAGACACAGAAATAAAAATCTGCTGTGCAATTATTCAAATGGGTAACGTATCTTTGTTCACTCGGATTGGTCGTGTCCGTGCTCAAAAAACGAGCACGACATCCAGTGTACGGTTAAAAACGGGCACGTACAAACCAATGCCAAACCTTTCTTGACACCATTCTTCATCAGGCTTCTGAAGAGTGAGGACCTACCACACTAGGTCCTTACGAAACAGTGCTGTAAACCTGTCTTGTAGTTTCCTTAATTAGTCACAACCTTTCAATATATATATATATATATATATATATATATATATATATATATATATATATATATATATAATATATATATATATATATATATATATATATATATATATATATATATATATATATATATATATATATATATATACATATATATACATATATATATATATATATATATATATATATATATATATATATATATATATATATATATATATATATATATATATATATATATATATAGGTCAATCCACGCTATATTAAATAGTCGCACAGAGACCTTCGGCCATTTTTCCTCTAACATAGGCACTTACCTTATACTGAAAGAGGACATCAGCGACCTCCCGCCTTGTATGCGGGAGGTCGCTGGTTCGAATCCTGCTTGAGGCTAAGTTTTCCATTCACAAAAAATTCACAAATACTGAAGTCTTATCTTTCAGTATAAGACAGGTGCCTATGTTAGAGGAAAAATTGACTAAGGTCTCTGTGCGACTATTTAATATAGCGTGGATTGACTCATTCATATAAAGTCGCTACGTCACTCTACCTACTATATATATATATATATATATATATATATATATATATATATAGTAGGTCGAAGTTAGGTAGATCGAACGTGGAATAAGTAGGTCGAAAGTTGTGTTTGGTGTTCGATCATGAAGTTGAAATCAATCCCACGTGCTGGCATAGCCTTTTCACACAAGGGAAAGTACAGAAGAAATAAATTCAGAGAGAAAAATCAAGTCACAACCAGGAATTGAACCCGGGTCTCTCGCGTACCGGGCGAGCGCCTTAACCACTTGGCCATTGTGACACTTGTGGTTTTAGACGTAGAACAAGGTACAAATACTGCCGCACTCACTTTTTCTCTCCTGTTACCATGGTAATTCCCCAAGCGGGGTTATGAATAATCAGTAGGTCGAAGTTAGGTAGATCGAACGTGGAATAAGTAGGTCGAAAGTTGTGTTTGGTGTTCGATCATGAAGTTGAAATCAATCCCACGTGCTGGCATAGCCTTTTCACACAAGGGAAAGTACAGAAGAAATAAATTCAGAGAGAAAAATCAAGTCACAACCAGGAATTGAACCCGGGTCTCTCGCGTACCGGGTTCAATTCCTGGTTGTGCCTTGATTTTTCTCTCTGAATTTATTTCTTCTGTACTTTCCCTTGTGTGAAAAGGCTATGCCAGCACGTGGGATTGATTTCAACTTCATGATCGAACACCAAACACAACTTTCGACCTATCTATATATATATATATATATATATATATATATATATATATATATATATATATATATAAGTTATGTAAATGAGTCGAATCAACACTGTATTAAACAGTCGCAAAGAGACCTTAGAATGGAAAACTTAGTCTCAAGCAGGATTCGAACCAGCACCTTCTGGTTCGAATCCTGCTCGAGACTAAGTTTTCCATTCTCATATTAAAAATCTCCCTACAGTATAAGGAAAGTTCCCCTGTTAAAGGTAAAATGGCCTAAGGTTTCAATACGACTGTTTAATACAGTGTTCGACTGACTTATAAAAAGCCGCTACGTTTCTCTACCTACTAAGTGTATGTATATGTATATATATATATATATATATACCAAAATGGCATCTGATTTTGCCAACATTTTTTTATGCACAAACTTGAACTGGGTCTATTTTCTACCCTTCCTTTTACGCCCTTAGAATATTGCCCTTATATAGATGATATTTTCGTCATTTGGACGCATGGTATTGGTCCATATGATCGATTTAAAAAGCATGCCAATAATTTTCAACATTCTGTTAAGTTCACTTTTCAAAAATCAGTCAATGAAATAGCCTACCTCGATGTTCTTTTCAAATGTTCGTGCAATGTTCTTTCGACCTCGGTCTATTCCAAACCCACGGATATGTCCATGTATGTCAGTTCCAACACTTTTCATCCTAAACGTTTTAAGCATTGTATTGTATATAGTCAGTGTTTAAGGATTAAACCCACCTGTTTGGCCTATCGATTTTGATAAGTAGATGGAGACAAAGCATGACAAAAATGCAAAACACTTGAATTCTATCCTCCATCCTATTACTTTTTTGGGAAGAAATATACTTTGAAAGTTGGAAGCTTTAGAAGGTATGGAGTATTCTTAATAAAGATTCTCTTGTTCAACCGCGCCCGCTCACCCATTCGTTAATTCGATGAATCGTTTAGTTGATTCGTTTACTAGTTCATTCGTTTATTTGTCATTTTGTCATTTTTCTATTCATTTA
Organism: Holothuria leucospilota; assembly: GCA_029531755.1. Lineage (NCBI taxonomy): Eukaryota > Metazoa > Echinodermata > Holothuroidea > Aspidochirotida > Holothuriidae > Holothuria > Holothuria leucospilota. Next base: position 46,979,439 of record CM055965.1, read on the forward strand.
TCTGTTTATTCAAATTTTTCTAATGTTGTACAAGATAAGTGCAGTAGTACATTGCAGTGGTACACGACACTAGAAACAGAGACATATTTATTATCGCATACAGCTATTACTGCTCCTTTGAAGGAACATGATCATATCCAGAGAAGTAAATACTTGAGAGCGTAATGGCCCGTTGGTTAAGGTGTTGGGCTTGGGATCCAAAGATTGCTGGTGCGACTCCCGCCTGAGTCATTATATTGTGCCCTTGGACAAGATGCATTATCTGAATTGCTACTCTCCACCTAGAGTTAAATGGGTACCTGTGAGGTGAATTGTCATTGAGCGCGCTGTTAGAGCTGCTGCCGCCCTGGAGGGACTGTCTCTGGGATGATTTATAATTGAGCAGCGGTAAGCACTTTGAGGTTTATCGTTAGTGTAAAGCGCCATACAAAAAGTTATTATTATATTTTAAACGAGGGGTAAGAATTAGTGAAAAAAGGTGCCCTCAGGAGAACAGAAACTTTTCCCTGCTTTGGGGGATTTCCGAATCTGTGCAGGTCTTCATTTATTGTTGTGTCGGGGTGACTCGGTTTACAAGACACACTGTGTCTCCTATATGAACAGTTGCCAGCTGAGCTCTTTATACTCAAGGTTTTCTTAAGAAATGAAAGTTTCCAACAGTAAAACATTCAACTACTTTCCATGCCACTGCAATGAGTGTTATTGTTAAACTAAATGTGCTAATATATTAACACAAAAGTACAACTAATAAAATTTAACGGTCTACGAATAAAATAAGTCGTGACATCATTTTGACTGAATGATTTATAGGTAATGCATTGCTTAGTTATGATGATTGTGTAGTTACTTTGAGAGACAACCTTAGACTTTATCGTTATTAAAGTAAGTTATGTGACATATGAGTTTTAAGATTTTAGGAAATTTTAATATTGGCTTTGCATGCTGCTCAAGTGATAATTAGAAACTTAATGTGAAAGATAGATGATGGTGGTTTTTCTTTAAGTTTTGACATCTGAAATGTAATCGAATATTGTCGTTCTAATTTTAAACAATTTTACAGCCTCACCATGCAGTTCAAGTCCTTGTCAGAATGGCGGAGTGTGCTTCGAGATTGCAACGTCGTTTGTGTGTAGCTGTTCTTCTGGCTTTATTGGCGATCGATGCGAAACTTCCACTGGTAAGCGACGGTAACCAACTACTAATATGAAGTTTGGAAACTGGTTGATCACTTACTAGCTATCCGAGTTTTATTTTCTGCGGTCGTGTTGAGATAAAGAGTTCTAAACTAGTACTCAGTTAACCACACATCAAATAAACGTCAGAATATCAGCCAAAATTTAACTTTTCTTGAAACTAAAATTCAGATAGACATGTTCTTATATACCTTTGTATAACTTTTATGTCACAAATCAATTGGAAGTTAAACAGCAATATAACATGCCAAGTTTTCATTAATATGAGATAAGCCTACGCTAATACTGGTTCATGAAGCTACCAGTAAGACTCAGTTTTGCACAAGTTATGTAAAAGTAGAGAAGAAGCATTGTAACACGTAAAACAATTGAATATGGGAACAAACCTCCAGTTCAGTGGCCATGGAAGCCGGGCCAAGGGAGCCGGTATAAACGCTCTTCCCCTTGGTGTTTATTGGGGGGAGGTGGAAGAGTGTGAATAAAACGCCTCTCTTGAATAGGACCTTGGCCCTACACTTGGAAATATCCCGGTCTTCTAAAAGCAAGGTTGCTTGCTGTAGAAATTTTATAAATTTTCAATTGTCCGAAGACATGAACTTTTTCAACGATAAAACATTCAACTCCCTTTCTTGCTAATGCAATGGGTGTAATTGTAGAATTTTATGAGCCATAAACTAGAATCGAAATATCAAAAAGATAAAATGTTTCTCATATACAATTAGTTGTGCCATTAATTAGACTGAAGTATTTGTACATATTGAGCTGGGTTTTTGAGACCATGGAATCTTAATTGGAAGGAGAAACATCGCTTTGAAGTAAGGTATGAACCTGCAAGAGCAGATAGCAGTCTCTCTCTTATATCTTTCTTGATATTTCTGTAAGGTTTATATTGGATCTAGAAGTTCGTACACAAGGGACAAAGGAAATAGAAGTTCTCGCATCTTTGGACGCACGTACGATGACATGAATGGGGGTACTTTAATTTTTAAGGTTTTCCGTAAAAATATGAACATGATCTACCAATATTTGGTCATATTAGGAAACTTCTGGAAAGTATTCCGATTGTTATGACAAAATTGACTCCCACCTTTTTGGCTCATTAGCCGTAGACACGTTCTTAAGGGAGGGGGTAACTTTGTTGATATATTTCAATATAACAGTCGTTTCGAGTTTTATGACACCTGCCCTTAAAATGTTAATGATAGCGACCTTCTCATCAGTTATCTTTCTGAGTAAGCCACTTGTTACAGAATTACTAGACGTGAATGATGTTGCCAGCTTTGAGGCCAACGGATAACAGAAAAAAATTCCCATACGACAAAGGAGTAGCTTATCGTTGATAATTTTCTCGGAATTAAGTGAGTCTAAGAGTATTAGGACTCACCTTTAACTTCCTTGCAAGTTACATGTATTTTACAAGAAAACTTTCGATGTTAATATGTTTAAGGAAGATTATGTAGGAAGGTCGTGATTTATTGAAAGGTGATAAGCTTATCGTATGTCCATTTCACTATGTAACCGTTTTACAGGTTCACCATGCAGCTCAAATCCTTGCCTTAATGGCGGAACGTGCATTAATGTAGCATCTTTTTTTGTGTGTAGCTGTGTTTCTGGCTTCACTGGACGTCAGTGCGAAGCTTCCACTGGTAAGGGATTAATACCAATTAATGGTACGCAGATTCGTATTTATTAACCTTAAGTCAAGTTGGTATTGTAATAGAAATTTGTCTAATTGTTACCAATCCTGAAAGAGTGGTTAAATTGTAGCTTTTTGCATGTGTCATTACATAAGGAAATACTTTGGAAATGCATGAAAGAGGAAAATTTGTAATCTCACGAAGAACAACTGCTTAGTTCACATGAAGAGTTTAGCTTTTATGCAAGTGTGAACCCCGTGCAAACTTTTCTAGTGAGATCTGGAACAACTTTAGTTTACTGAAGTGTTACGTTCAAGAGGAGATCAAGTAGTCATTTCAAACTGATTCTTATTTGAAGGGTAGCCAGTATGGACTCCAGTACTTTTCCCCACATCTGGTACGAGGTTTTCTGGGCGCAGATTATTTTTTCAACTTTAAATTAGTTCGGGGATGCTACCGTGCTGTACTGGCCCTGAAGGCAACGGTTGATAATGATTGGTATAAATCATAAGATATAGGTCACCTCAGCTACATTTAAAATTTAAGTGTACCACCCTTGAACTGAAACATAGATAAATGCCATCGTGATGGGAAGTTATATGGAAAATTTGTGCAAGGATTTTGTAATGATGTATTGTAATTAGTGTGAGAACAATTGAATATGTCTCTTCGTCCTTGTAGGGTACACTAAGAAGCATAGTCTTTGTCGACCCATGCCACTGATTTATTATTAAACTTTAAGAAACACTTAATCCTATGTGAGCACATGGTTCGCCGGATAACTCTGCCCCTGGGAAAACTCGGCCTGGCATCTAGACACCTCCGCATGTAGGCCACTGCAGAGGTAACTCTACACTTTGGGTATCTCAGCATCCAGTATCTTTGAGAATGTTTGACGTATAAGCGAAACATAAGTAAACTAAGCTGTAAGGTAGGGGTAAAGGCAATTGGATAACATCTCTATCACAATAACAGGCAGGAAATAGTTCAGTTCAGTCCTCCCTTCTCTCTAAATGTTAAAGAATGATAATCTACCAAAAAGATTGACTACAGTGACCACACTCTGTTTCGAGTGGAATCCCACTCTCCACCGAGTGGCACTTTCACTCCTTTAGAATACCACTCCGGACGGAGCGGAATTTCAGTCGATTTCCACTCGAAAAAGGAGTGGTCACTGTAGGCAATCGTCGAAGAGTGAGTTTCACTCTTTTACATTAAGAGAGTTTCCCAAGGAAAACTTTAAACAGCAAATTTAACAGCAAATTTAAATGTACAATGTACAATCTTAAGTGAAATGCAAAGGAAAGCGAATCCAAACGGAATTTTGACCAATAATATTCATAAAGATAAAGGTATACCTAGATTTCTCTTAGATCTGTTCAACATTTTATTATTCAATCCAGTTCAACAACAAGTTTTCAATGTAATTTACAGACAATGGAATTTATCTTCAGTATGTACTTAATTGGTAATGTGTATAAAGAAAATATAAAAAAAATTGAGTTTACGTTCAGGTGGCCACAACCTTTATAAAACGGGCCATTTTCCTCCTATTTCAGGTTCAACTACTGTTATCCCGACGCAGCGTGAGTGTTTTTCTGTGTTGTCACTCTACAAACGTCCGTAGCAGAGGGTCACTGACCTGAAATCGGATCATTAGCTTGATCAAATTTGATTAAAAGCGATCCGACTGGATCATTTTGATCAAGCAAATGATACCGATTTCGGGTCGCAGTTTCTCCGATTCGCATTGGGTTTAAATTTTATCCGGATTTTTTGGGGGTATATTAACACAAACGTGTTGTTATTTCTTTAAATGATATCTAAATTTGTGCGGTGTTTCAACTTCCAATGCAGGCAACTGAGTTATTCCAATGCAACTAATTAACTATGAATTTAAGTGTGGTTCATATCTGGGAGTCACTTATCGGTTTTAACGGGCTTTTGCCATTAATCTTTTGTTGTTGTATTGGTTTGTGTTGATAGAGAGTGAAAACATGCACAGAAATGGCACGTATACGGTTATCACTACTTTTCGGAGTTTGCACTCTTTACAATACTAAAACTTTATTCAGACTCGGTTGGTTTAATATAATCAAATTTGAAAAGTAAAGTGTTAATGTCGCGATATTAATGAGAAAAGAGATACTTATTTCTACTTCATGTAAGCAAGGTTCGTCAAAGTGACATCACCAAATAGCAACGAAGATTTCAGAGGTCAATTTGCAATAAATTATTTCCACTTAATAGATAATTTTCAGTCCGGTGGTGGTACGTTGAAACACATATTGTAGCCCATTTTTGTGAACATTTCAATGCTTTTCAGTGAATACCATACAAGGACTACGTCTCGCCGGTGGAAATTTTTCAGCTGGAAGAGTAGAAGTATTGTACAACGGACAATGGGGGACGGTATGTGATGATTTCTGGGATACTAATGACGCTCATGTCGTATGCATGCAACTAGGATACCCTGGCGCCATAGCTAGTTATAGAAATGCATTCTTTGGTGCAGGATCTGGTCCAATATGGATGGACAATGTACAGTGCAATGGGCAAGAATCTTCGTTGTCTGAATGCACACATAACGGATTTGGGATCCATAATTGCGTCCATGACGAGGATGCTGGAGTTGCTTGCGGAGGTTTGTCAAACGATAAAATGGCCATTCATTTATTCTTATTCTTATGGACTGAAATTTTCCTTTAATAAGAATTCACAAAGTTTTAAGAATTGAGGTCCACGTAGAGGTTGGACAAAGGTATATACTACATCAATATGCTGCTGTACATTTTTAAAAGAACAGTATAACCGTTTCCCAGCAAACTGACGCATTCCTAGTATTCTGAAATACACTCCTGTAGTTTGCTGGGCTTTCGTGAAGTCTGTTGTTATGCAGGGTTATACATTTGCTATGTGATTGCAAAAAGTGTCTTTTGATAGGTGAAGAACTGTAAGTCAAAGGTTTGTTTGCTACACGATATATATCGTTGCAATGTTCTAATTGATGTTTTCGGATTGTAAAACTTACCATAAACTGACAGTGGCTTCTTCCCTCGGTTTTTGGATGTGGAATTAGGATACAGTGCAGGATCAAAGTAAACTAAACATATAAGGCTTACTAATATTTGAACAGGAATTTATAAATACCTGTAGCAAGCCTTCTACGGGGGGGGGGGGTCTTTAGATTTTTTTATTTTGTGAATAAACCTTTCCTACCGTTGTTTCTGTGAATGTGTGGAAGGCAAACTTTCCAACTATTTTTCTTGTTTCCACGTGAAAGTCCGTATTGTAAAACTAGACAAATTTTGCTCCGATTGTCAAGGGCTGGAAGTGATGATCTTTACGGAGAAGAGGCAGTCATGTAATAAGGGTCGGAGAGAGTAACGATGACTTCAAGGACTTCTTTACTTTGGTTTTGATATCAAGACCACCCAACCGTTGGTCTGATGGTGACCAAACCGACGTCAATTAGAGTAGGGCTGGTGATCCAACTGAGTTTGGTGTCGGATGGTTTCGGTTTCTCCCAAGGTTAAGGATAGTCTGTGTACACCCTTAGTCCCCGGCGCACGGGGCAAACTTGACCGTAAGCAAATGCTAAGTATTGTGAGGATATCCGTCCTCCTCTGCCCTCCCATTTAGGTGGATGCTGGGTTTACAACCGAATTTAGTCTTGGAACTCTTGATCAAACAACATGTCTCTGCTTTTAATGTTTTGCCTTCCGATGAGACTAATCGCATGACGTACCTCAGGATACCAATACTAGATATTACCAGCATAAAGGCGATTTTGTTCTTTCTCCTACGGATATAAAAATTAATGGCCATGTAAACCGTTAATTACATATGGTCTAAACTTCATTAAGTGATGTTTTTGTAACTTTAGAACCTTACAAATCAATCTAAATTTCATGAGCTTTGATTTTTGACTCCTTGCAACTATTGTTACTTTTCCAGACCAAACGTGCGGTGGGACCTTAGAAGGACTTAGCGGAGAGATAACCTCACCTCGTTATCCTAGTAGTTATTCTGCTAATCTTAACTGTGTTTGGACAATTCTAGCGTCTCCAAATCAGGTCATCCAACTCACTGTACAACAATTTGACTTGCAAGACTCTGCATCGTGTTCATCAGATTCCCTTACGGTAGGATCTATATGACTTTTAATACCTTTTTGTTTCTCTTTCTTCAGTGTTCCATAATTTGTCACATGGCTAATTTGGTACATAACAAAGGAAAAAAGATTCTCATGCATAACAATGAAAATTAGAGGCGTATCATCAATTAGAATAGACGATAAAATAATACCTGTAAAATTAGTAGGAATATCACCGTAGTTAGAGATTTCAATAGTTATGATTTAAAGGGAAAAATATGTTAAGGGCATATTACAACATCTAATGGCGCCTTCCAGTTGTGTGTAAGTGTTACAGGATTTGCCTACTTGAGGTTCATTTTCTGTCCACTTTTAAGGCAAACTTGAACTGATAAAGGCATTTAAAAAATTAAATTACTACAGGATGAGTTAAAAAGTTTGTACTGAAAATAATGAAGTATGGAAAGTGAATATAAAAGAGTTGTGGGCATGGTTTAAAGCCTTATTATTGCCAACAATATATTCTTCTCAGGAAATTTACATTGACCTCAGAAATGGTATGTTCAACACTTTGAATGAAATTAAACGATACAGAACACTCTCAAAACAAGTGTAGAATGATCTTCCATGCCGCTCATAGAAAAACCGGCGTGGGATGTCCATTATGCTTGATTTGAAACAGGTGGATGATTCCTGAAATACGATGAAGGCGAAGTTGATGATATTGAATTACTTCCACTAACAAAATCGAAGCGCGCCTGCAGAAAACTTTATTTCAAATGAGTAACTTCTAGCAAGCTAGACGACTTCTGTCTAATTTCAATCGCATGTAGGAAACAATAATTGAATAAACGAGGATGTTATTAACGTGTCTGGAGAGGAACTGGAAAAAGCTGGGAGATACCAAAGGTTTTTAGATTTATGGTGGTTTTATCTATAGGGGTAGGAAAAATTTGAAGCTCTTCATACCACGCAGGAGAAATTCGCTTTTGGTCTCATGAGAAAAATCAATGAGACTGTAAGACTTTTTCGTTGAGAATGATTGAATAGGGAAATTGGAAGACTTTTTACTGAGTCCCATTAGTTTTCATTGTCCAATTAAAAAGAATGGGTTCTATAGGAGGTCCCATTGAGTCTCATTTGAAAATTAATGGGTCCTCATTAACAATCTCACAAGAATCAATGAGACCCCACTCTCTTTAATGTCAATGAGAAAAAGTGCGTATAAAGGATGTATGTCAGGCTCCAATTACTCCTGTATATCAAGTCTCGTTGAGTCGTATTCATTTTTAATGAGACAGAGCTACGAAAAGTTTCTTGCAGGACGAAACTCATTTAAAAAATGAAAAAAAGTACTGGAACAGTCTAAATACCGTACATACTGTTCCAAATGCTGGTAAATTGAAAAAAAAAAAACTAAATTGTAAAATTTAGAAGTAGCATGATGTCTACAATAAGGCCTAGGAGAAACCATCACAGAATATTGACTTTAACACTTGTAAGACGTGCATTACATTGCAGCAGCATGTCAGTTAATTATTGAGTGAAAGCTCGTTATTTGACATCATTTATTTTCAAAACATTGCAAAGGGGATACACAGTATCTCGCTCACGGGGGTGGGGGGTATAAGAAAATGTTTCAACAAAATAAACAAGTTCAGGGGAGGACACTCTTGTGATTGAAAGTCTGACACACATTCTGCACTGTAGTCATGCTTGTCAATAATTTGTACAAAATGTGGAGTTTCAGCAACTAATAATCACCACAGGATGTACATTTCATTACTCCCATGAGTAGGAATTTAGGGTTACTCGGCGTCCATGTGTGTGTGTTCATCCTTTACAGTAGGTTTGCCAAGAAATGAGCCATCTAGCTGTATCCACCTCCAAGCTTGAATTGTATAAACGAAAATTGCACAGATAATGAAGGGTTGGCCATAATGTGATTTGTAACTTTAAGACTGATAAATATTCTTTAAAAATACTGAAATGAAAGTTATTTGTTCCAATTAAAGAAGTATTATGTTCATAAATTGGAAGGGGGTTTAAATACTAATAACACAGTTGGCATGAGTATTATCGATGCCTTTCAATAGACGAGTTGGGTAATTCAAAACTTCCGGCAGGGTCACAAGGTCAAGTGTACCATTGTTACCTTTTTCGTCTATGTGCGCAGGCGCATTATACACTTGACCGCCCGGCGACCGTGTATTATGCCTGCACAAACTGACTGTATCTGTATGTGTCAATGGCATGTGTACGTCCGAAAGAAGTATACATAATCGACAACTGCCACGAAGGCTAGTAGCCGAGACACATCCCAAGATGCTTTGCGTGTATGCATTTCCCAACACGTCTATTATCGATCCTGCTTCGTGGAAAGAAGGTACTGTTATCAAAACAAACGTGAATGCAGAGAGCAGTAGCTCACTTTTTCGACCTAACCATGCATTTCGGGCCAATACTTCTTCGTTGGGGAGCTAAAAAACTTTGTGTTTATTATCTTTGCTAATGCCACGAAATATCACTCTAGGATATTGTTGGTTTATTTTATCTTTTCCACTCACCTCCAATTGATACGGAAGACACTTTGATCGAGATTCTGAGGGCTCAACAAAGCCTTATTGCGTATACACAATACAGGAAGTCGAATGCTTCAGCCAATCCCAATTGTGACATGATTGCATCGACTGGGAATCCAGATGTAATTCATTCACAAGAAAGCTTGAGGATCTTGTAATGAAAATTACTACATTTTACAAATGATAATTCCATTTTTCCTTAATCTGGTCACAAATTTTCATTTTGTCGTATTTTTGTGAATATTCTTGTGAACTGCATATTACTTTGTCCATTTGAAGTCGGCTACAACGAAGAGATTTGAAACGAGGGCTTTTATCGAAAAGTGCCCTGACTTCTTGGCGAAGAGTCAGGGGCGAAAACCAAACAATACTCCCGAAGGAGTCCTGCTCCCTGAAGGAGTAACAACGTCCTCAAGAGACAAACTTTGACTTCACTGACCCACTCGACAGTGGTCCCGTTCTAAACTGGCTGAATAGAACAGGTTCCACCTGGGAGCTCCACCATCGTGATCACAGATACTCCTGCGCCAGGTAAGTATGATTTGAAACGAACGCTTATTTCCAAAAGTCCCCTGACTCTCTGGCTAACAGCCAGGGGCGAAAAGCAAACAATACTTCCGAAGGAGTTCTGCTCCCTGAAAGAGTAACAACGTCCCTAAGGGACAAACCTTGACTTAACTGACCCACCCGACAGTGGTCCCGTTCGCGTAGTTTTTATCCCAGGACGAGTCAGGGAAAATCTGGCCAATGGACCAATCAGCTTCTTGGAAATAGGCCTCACCTCTAATTCCAAAATGACAGCTTTTCGACCCATTTTTGTAATTCTGACGCCGGATTATGAAAGAAAGGGCCAAATAACCTCAATCCACGTAACCCTAACCTGAAATCTAACCCTAACCTCCATTTTGAAACAAATTTAAAATTTTTTGAAAACTCGATTTGCCCACGTTCGTCCTGGGAAAAAAAAATAATGCGTCCCGTTCTTGACTGGCTGAATAGAATGGGAGAGCTTTTTAAGTACATAGAAACAGGCACTGGCAAACTAACTAAAGAAGAATCCCAAACCCAAACAAAACCATGACGGGTCACAAACACAAATGCTTAACAAACTATACATACCGTGCAACAGGGAACAAAAGAGTCTTTGTTACTACTGAACTTCAGTAACTGCCACTGCAGCCAACCCCAAAACAACTCCCCACAACCACATACCACCCAAACAAATTCCGCCCACACGCCCAAAGGAAACACCACGCCCGAATGCAACTCTACACCCCACGGCAACAACACGCTCGGAGGCAACACTGCGCCCCAAAGGCAACACTACGCCCGAAGGCAAGACTACACCCGAAGGCAACACTACGCCCAAAGGCAACAGCACTTAAAAAGCACCGGGGCAATACAGGTGCACCTTGCCCAAGGGTGCCCCGGAGGCAGTTGTGGCAAAGGGTAACCTCATTATCCCCACGCTTTAACAAGCTCCACAACCGGATGCAGTTTAACGTCCTACCCAGGAATAGAATAGGTCCCACCTCAGAGCGTTTCACTTAATTTGGGGGTTGTGTCCATACTTGAGGACTTCAAAGATGACGGTGCTACTTTCGGTTAAAAGTGGCCCTGGTAACATTCTTGTCGGGGATAACGGGCGCTGTTTGGCGCCTGGCGCCCGATTAATTGCACCCTTGAACTAGGTATCAACAATTAACCTACACTTTAACATAACCGGCGATTTTAAAAATATTACAGCACTGCCAAAATTATAATCACAAAATGCCAAACTTAAGCAGATGGGAGTCTATATTCCAGTCATGAGACCAGAGTCTTAGTGATCAAATGATCGGTCGAATGACACATGGACTAGTTCACTTTGGTACAGGGGATATAGAAGACAGTCTAAGCACGTACTTTGACGTTTTTCCCCCAATGTTGGCTCCAATTTCGCAAAGTAACTGAGGATCGTTAATAAAGGGACCACTTTTATGTAGATGCTAGTGAGCAATGCATGAGGGGCGCTTCATCTCCAAAACTTTATTGTTGATAAGTGGTGCGTCTTTTTGGCACAATAGAGAGGCTACTGCTCCTTTATACTTCTACTCACGAAAACGGTTGGGCTAATATGTTAACCGAGTATTTACCAACTCTGGGCATTTATTTGTCCAAACATTTACTGGGCACATTTTGCTAGCAGCCATTGAGTAATGGGTCTACCTAATACTTACGTAAAACTTTTGACCAACAAAGCTAGCCCAAAAGTTACCCAACAAGTACCTACCCAACGCTGGAAAAAGACGCACCCTTATTTTTAACAAAATAGCGGTTTTAGTTGGACAAGCATTCTTTTAATTGAGTAATATATGGATTTCTACATTATTTAACACTTCCAGACCAAGGATAGTGGCTGTTCACTTCTTATGCTACATTCTTAAATTTAGCAAAAGGCCTGGGGCCTAAATGTGGGCCTGAAATCGTACTACATTGCATCATCTCAGATTACAATTTAGAATAGGGGACTACTCAAAATTTAATCTAAAAGGTTAAGCTTTAATCACATTTGTAAATTACTTTAGTAAGAAATATATTATGTAACAACAATAATAATCATTTGATCGAAAAATATGGTTTTGGAGTGCTATATAGCTATTTAATCAAGTTGCCCTTCTAAATTAATAGAGGAGTCTAATAATATGAATAAAACATAAGTACTGCTTCGAAGGAGCCAGTTTTTATTGACTTTTTTAAAGAAGATAATGTGGGAAAAAGTAGTCGGTGGATATTTTGACCAATCAAATATGTTCTTTAGACATGAAATGACAACAGCCTTTCTGAACAAAACGATTACTTTGTCACTTCGTTGCTATGGAAACCTGAAAATTTCGTTGTCCTTCTTTTGCTGTTGTTTAAGTACGCAGGGGCGTAGCGAAGGTGTTATCTTTAGGGGGGTGTGGAGATTATGTTTTGCCGACGGATCTGGTAATGCGTAGTGCGAATACGAGCTTTAGCGGGTAGGGTCCAGGACCCCGCCTAAGGACCCCTGGTGGTTCAAGGGGCGCAGCCCCGGAAGTTCTGAGGTTTAAGTATACCTCTGGGTAAAAAATTATGTCTCAGGATGCATATATTTTGTTGCATAATGCACCATCAAATACAAACTAGTTCCCCACTAATTTTAATGTATTAGGCTATCCCTCTCGTCAGGCCGCTATAGATTTAAGCGGTTGGGGTCCAGAGGCCCGCCAGTGCTTTAGCTAGAACGTTTTCTCAATGCGACATTTACTGATCTGTGGCCTGGTGGAGGGGTCTAAGGGAGTCTTCCCTTTGGAAATTTTTGGAATTTGAAAGGTGCCTAGATCGCAAATGGTGCAATATTTGAGTGGATTTTTGCCCTAATGAGGAACCTCAAAATTTATACCCGGGTAGAATTTGCTTGTCAGATTTTTTTGTGCGACATTTGTCTCCGTTTATGCAACATTGTCGCACAAATAGCGGCTGGCTAAAACACTGGGCCCGACTTAGGGCCCCTGTGGATTCCGGAGGGCGAAGCCCCTGGAAGCTCTGAGATTTAAGAATATCTCTGGGTGAAAAATTAATTCTCAGGATGGATATACTTTGGTTCATAATGCATTATCAAATGCAAACTAGTTCCCCACTAATTTTAATGTATTAGGCTGTCCCTCTCGTCAGGCCGCTATAGTTTTAAGCGGTTGGGATCCAGAGGCCCGCCAGTGCTTTAGCTAGGACGTTTTCTCAATGCGACATTTACTGATCTGTGGCCTGGGGGAGGGGTCTAAGGGGAAATTTTTGAAATTTGAAAGGTGCCTAGATCGCAAATGGTGCAATATTTGAGTGGATTTCTGCCCTAATGAGGAACCTCAAAATATACACCGGGGTAGAATTTGCTTGTCAGAATGTGTTAATGCGACATTGTCCCAAAAATAGGGGCTGGCTAAAACACTGGGCCGGCCTTAGGGCCCCTGGTCGGGGTCCGTGTGGGCTTCGCCCCCGGAAGCTCTGAGGTTTTAGCATAATCTCTCGGTAAAAAATTAAGTCTCATGCAGGATTGGTACATTTTGGTTCATAATGCATTATCCAATACAAAGATTCCGGTTAATTCTAATGTGTTAGGCTATTCCACCCGTCATGCCACTATAGTTCAGGAGCTGAACCTGTCGTTCAGAATTGAAACACTATGTGTTCAGCATTTGAATACTAGACGCGTCGGGCGTTCAAATACGATAAGTGGATTGGCGTCCGGCGTTCAAAAAGGGAGAAAAAGTGTTCAGAATCTTAACACACAAGCGTTCAAAATATGCTTTGAACGCCAGGATCTAAAGATGGGTTCTGTATCTGTTTCATTTCGGTGTTCAAAAGTTAAGAGCCTGAGATTGCAGTGAGGGAAGACACGCGCGGCACGCATTATGTTTCCCAGGATGTTTGTGGGTAAACCGGATACTCAGAGGTTTGCAAAATGTGTTTGAAGTCAAGGTTAGGGTTTAGAAGACGGGCTAAGGATACCCTCTCCATGGGTAATTGGGTGCTGCTCCCCATGGTGATGATAAAAGTGAGGAATAATGTACAGAAAGAGGTTTTTCAAGAATGTCACATGACCCGAAAAAGTGAACCTATACGGATGCCGTTAATTTCCTTTCTTTCCCGAGTTCCCGACGGACTAAGTCACTCGTCAAATTACACCGACGGCCGTTGATACGGCCGTATAAGGCCGTTACATGCATAATCAATTTGCCTACGGGCCTTCAATGGGCCAATTAGATGAAGAGCCAAAAATCGAAATAGCCGATAACAGACTGGCCCGTTCTCTTTTTCTCTTTTTTCTTTTCATTCTCCGTCTTCCCTTTCCCTCCCTTCCTTTCCCTTTCTTTTCTCTTCTTCTCTCTTCTTTTCCTCCTCTCCTCTCCTCTTTTCCTTTTCTTTACCTTTCCCTCTCCTCTTTTTGCCGACAGACCGAAAATTTGCCGATGGACGACCAAATATTGGAGGTGTGTGACACCCCCACACCCCCCGCTCGCTACGGCCCTGACTTTCGTCATCATATATGAAATTGGAAACAACACAGATCCGTCAAAATCGGATTTTGTCGATTCGTCAGCACGCCAAAAAGGGGACGTTATGTTCTCGCCATTATCATTTGGGACAGCTGTTATCCCTAAAATACAAGAACTAACTCCATCTGGAAATTCTTTTCCGTTTTATATTAGTGGTAGCGAAATATAATGAATGTTCCATGAACAACTCATTCCGTAAGTTCCCCCATATGCAGAGGTACGAAAGAGGCAGAGCTACGAAAGTTTTTTCATAGGGAGCGGTTCCTTAAGAAGGCAGTTTGTACTTTTGCAGCGTCCAACAGGAGCAACTAGATCTCAGCCCCACCATGGCTGGGGCTGAGGTCAGAAAATTTTGCTTTCCAGGAGTCTAGATTGCAGGAAATTGCATCTTCACCACAAACTTGCTCCTTCAATCAGGTGTGACTCCAGGTGGCGGCCAAGTTCCCGAAAGGAGAGGCTGAGTTGCCGAAAGGATCGTAAACGCAAAAGTTTGGCGCTCGAAGCGCGCCGAAAATGTTGGTGTTGCTATTAAAGAAAACATGAAAAATAGTGGTCTTTACTGGATAATTTGTCCTACTCAGGGCAATATCAAGAGTTTTGTTGGTGAGGCTGGCCGTCGTCGGGGAATTACATACTTTATTGACTCATTAATGGTCCCCGACGAAAATGGAGTTTCCCCGACATAGGGACCCCCTGCAACTGCCCCACCTGGGGCCACCCGTCTACAGTTATGCTTCTAGCATGCGTGGGTCACCAGTATGTTCATTTTGATGTCTATCATGCGTCGGTTTGCGGTATAGGAGAAACTTCAAGCATTCCAAACTAAGTAGGTTGCTGACGAAAACCGCACCCTGAAACGGATGAAGTCACAACAGTTCGGTACTTATCCTTCGTTAGTGGTCAGTGTGTAGGAAGCACTTGATCAGTTATTCTCAAACCTCTATCAGATAGAGGGGTGGGTCTGATGAGTTCTAGGGCCGCATTCCCCAAAGTCGATTAAAAGCTTTGATTGAATTATTATATAACATCTAACAGAGCTATGGAAAGAGCGAAACCATTATATAAAGTCACAAACACATTGTTAGTACCAAAATATAAATTGCAGAAATTTTAATTTCAGTAACCAATCAGCAAACGTTAAACACGATACTTTTTTCATATCTATAGTCACCTCATGTCGAAATTAAAATTTCCTCGACCATAACTTTGCTACAAGCTTTGCCACGACATATACAACCACTCCGCAATGCACGACTATTTAAATGCATGCCACTGTGTAAATAACATGATTGTCAACAACAAGGCACACGAAATTAGCCTTAATTGGCTAGATATGACTGTACAAGGAATGTATCGCACAGCCTGTTACGTAGATAACCTAGCCTCCCTTCAAAAGAGCAAATTTGGAAGGATTCAGGTAGTGACTTTATATTAAATAATTTAACATCCTACTTTGTTCAGTTTTGTTCTTGTCGAATACGATTTTTTCAAACCTAAAATCGCTCCAGGGGCCGCAACGACAATGTTAGGGGGCGCATCCGGCCCTAAGGGCCGCGTTTGAGAATCACTGGGTTAGGCTTTCGTACAGGTGTAGTGCTACTAAGTGAAATCTTGAATTCAGTCGTTCCTACTGACCTCGCATTGTGCGTGATTTGGCTCTGAAGGAGGGTGGGGTTCTGCCTTCCAGTAGGTTATAATATGACATGTTGAAAGAAAGGTGTCGCTAAACACGTCTCTCCTAGCTCACGCGCGGCTCAAAACTGGCGTAGCTGCTCCGAAATTCGACCACTGCAACGAAAAGTCACGCGCGGCTTCACGTGCCTGCTTGGCAGCGCAGCCCGCCCTTAGGCACTCGCGTCTGCTCGCTTAGTTCCCTGGCAGCTCCGCTGCTGGGCAATTCCAGTCTATTCCCTACCGGGACATTTCCCGTGTCCCGGCCTAAGGAAGCGGAGGTGGGTTCAGGTCATCACTGTTTCCTCTTAATTAAAATTAAAATGTTGAAAACGATGAAAATTTTGTAGTCGATACGCTAAACGTGATTAGTCTTCCAGGCCAATGCTGAGGACCTGTATATCAGAAACATTTATAAATAATCCTTGTTCTCATTTACATGTAAGGATTCTTAATTACAATATAAACACAAAGTTTTGCCATGTGCAAATAAGTGAAGTATTTGATAACTCAACACGATAACAAAATTGTACGTATACAAGGCGCCTTAATAGCAGAGTGTCACAGGGTTAAAGTTGAAAGCCAAATTCTTCTAGGCATTAACAATACTGCATCCATTGAGACTGCGGGGCAGCTAAATTCCGTGACATTGCGATGAATGGCACTGGCTCTAGTAAAGTATTTGGAGATTATTCCTTGTGCAAAATAACAAAAGGCCATGGAATGATTTAAAAGCAAATGACAACGTGATTCATCACGACACAATAACATCGTTGTCGAGGGAGGTGGCAGTATAGGGACAACTCGTTCTTACATGTGGTTTTCAGGCGTGGCCGTCGCCTTGAGTTCTATTTACACATCATGCGAGCATTGTGGCGTCGTAAATTGTGATTGTATTTACTAAAACTCAGAGAAGGGGCGTTTATTTCCACGACCTGTAGACGAGGGTAATGTCCATACACCGCCGACGGAAAGACTCCATCGCCGCCTCCCGAACTAAGCTGCATTTAGCCATTGTATATGGCTGTCGGTAACTGACTGAAGGCTAGCGGTAACCGCCAACGAACTGTGGGCGTAACCGACACTGAGGGCTAGCAGTAACCGTATTAGCAGTACCTAACTGGTGGACGAGGGCAGAGAAACCCTGATGTTTGCCAACGCCACACCCTTAAACGAAGTGTTGCTTTGTATACCATATTTCTTATGAACTGTTTTTGACGAAGTCATAATACGGTAATATTAACTCAACTGCAGGGAACGACGGATATACCGTACCCTTGGCTTGAAGTGAACTCTGTTGAACTTTTGAACTTTGTTTTGTTGAAGTATATTATAGCCTATGTTAAAGGTGTTTATAGCGTGACTCCGCACAAGAAGGAGAGAGCAAGAACTTACCTTATTTTATGTATTCCAAAGACATTGAATTGTTATAGCGACTCCGCACAAGAAAGGAGAGAGCAAGAACTTACCTTATTTTATGTATTCCAAAGACATTGAATTGTTATAGCGACTCCGCACAAGAAAGGAGAGAGCAAGAACTTATTATTTTTTTCTTTTGAAGTTTAAATACAATTATTAATCAATATTAATTATACTGGAGTTTCATATATTATTTTGTTGGTTTATCGTATAGCACAGTAAGGAGTTGCGAGCACGTGCATGCCACCCCAAAACGGTGACATAAATGGGGGCTTAGACGGGAAACTCTTTAACGTCTCTTAAGCAAGTAAAGAAAATGTAAAAATAATTAATTTTGCAGAGAATATTTCTTCATATCAAAACTTAGCCTACTTTTCATCACGAGAAAGATATTCATGTAAAAGCGAAAATTCTTATGTGTGAAAGCATGTTAAGAAATTGTCAAGTTTATGTTGCTGGAAAACCTTGCTTATGTACTCTGCATCAAGATTTGTGTGTAAGGGTAAACTGACGACTAATTTACTACGTTATTTTGGTAAAGTTGAATGAAATCTAATTGATATTTTTTCACCTTGTTACAGGCGGAAAGATCGAGTCTCTCCCATGGTTGGTGTTGTGACGCCTCGTCAGGGTACAGGTCGTTCGGTAAGTCAAAGGGCTAAACCCAATCAGTTTCACTTCGCTCCTTTGCTCTTTGTGTTGTGTAGTCTCATAGCGATTACTATGGCCACACCTACTCTAGAGATAGAAAAACTTCTCAAAGTGGGTAAGGAACTTGGATTTAAGGGTGAAGACCTCCAACAATTCATAGAAAAAGAAAGGGTAAGGTTGAGAGAGGACCAGGAGAGAAGCATTCTGAAGGAATTTGAAATTGAGGAGAAAAAGATTCAATTACAAATTAAGTTAGAACAGCTCAAGAAGGAAAATGCATCTTTGACTGCAAGTGCAGCAAATGAACCAAAAGCTAAACCACCAAAATTACCGACATTTGTAGAGGGTAAAGATGACTTAGATGCGTATTTGCAACGTTTTGAACGGTTTGCTACGTCACAAAAATGGAAGAAGGAAAATTGGGCAACAAATTTGTCTCCCCTGCTCACAGGAAAGGCACTCATTGTTTATAGCTCCCTGTCTGCAGCTGATGCAAACGATTATGACAAATTAAAAGCGGCAATTTTGAAAAAGTATAACTTGACAGAGAGTGGTTTTAGAAGCAAATTTAAGACTTCCAGACCTGACAGGAACGAAACTGCAAAACAATACATTGCCAGACTAGACAGGTATTTGCAACGGTGGACTGATCTGGCAAAGGTGGAACAAACCTACAAAGGGTTACGTGAATTTTTAATCAAAGATCAATTCCTTGAAAGTGTCCCAAAAGACTTGGCAATATTTATCAAGGAAAGACAACCCAAAGACCTTGATAATGTTTCTTCAATGGCCGAACAGTACTTAGAGGCCCATCATGGCTGGGTACGTAATTATATTGAAAGGGGGAACAAAATTGCAAGCAACAAAACTAAAGAAACTGTTGCTACCCCTGAAACAAACCAACAGAAAAAGAATCAAAGAGGAGATGGAACCAAGCGATTGACATGTCATTTTTGTCACAAATCGGGTCACTTCTGGAGAAATTGTCCAGATGCTCCAAAATCATTTGTTCCAACAATGGCTATGATGATAGACCTTCTGCGTCAACAGTCATTGGAAAATGAATTTTTCGAGAACGAAATAAGTAGTCAATCACAAGACACGATAGAAACTGCTAAAGGACCTGAAAATTCTGAGTCCGAAGATTCCGAATTGGTTTCTTTCTTAAAAGTTGAAGGAGATAAAGAATTTGAAAAGGCCGCCAAGGAGGCAAACTTGAGTTGAAAAAATGGACACTGCATTCCATTTATGAGTGCTGCGTGTACAAACCGCACCTGTACTATGCCAGTGACGACCGGACTTGTAGGAAGTACTAAAGTAAACGTTCTCCGTGATACGGGTTGTAGTGGCGTTGTCGTAAGGAAATCACTAGTACCGTCAAAATCTTTAACGGGTGAAATAAAGACCTGTGTACTTATAGACGGAACAATACGTAGAGTCCCTGTAGCTAAAATTTATGTAGACACCCCATTCTTCACTGGAAATGTTTCAGCAATGTGCATGGAAAACCCAGTTTATGAGTTAATACTTGGGAATATAGATGGCGTTAGATTACCATCAGAGCCGAACCTTAATTGGGTACCTCACAGCGAGAAAGTGACTGAAAGCATACCCCAGCAAAAGTCTATGACTGCGGCGGTAGAGACTAGAGGCTAAAAGCAGAAAGACAAATCTTTTCGGCCACTAAAAGTAAAGGCATTGTCTTCAGGAGGGGTGACAGTTGAAAAGTTACGAGCAGAACAAGAACAAGATCCAAGTTTGGAGAAAATTAGGCAATTTGAAAGTAAAGGGATTCCAAAATATCTAAATCGGGTGCCCTGTCCAAGTTCGTAAAAAGAAATGGCGTAATTTTTCGCGAGTATTCCAAACCGTCTGTTGAATACGGCAATGTTTTACGCCAAGTGGTTGTACCAGTTAAATTCAGGCACACCGTAATGCAACTTGCTCATGAATCAATTTTTGGAGGCCATCAAGGCACTAAGAAAACCACAGAGAAAGTTATCTCGAATTTCTACTGGCCCGGAATTCAGGCTGATATTAGAAGGTTTTGTCAATCGTGCGACATTTGCCAACGCACCACACCAAAAGGAAGGGTCACAAAAGTCCCTTTAGGCGTAACACCACTGATGGACAAACCGTTTGAAAGGGTAGCCATCGATCTGATAGGTCCCATAAATCCAACTTCAGATAGAGGGCATAGGTACATACTTGTAGTTGTTGATTATGCCAGTCGCTATCCCGAAGCTGTCCCTATGAAATCAATAGAAGCCGAAAGGGTTGCCGAAGAGCTTGTGCAAATTTATTCTAGGGTAGGCGTTCCGAAGGAAGTATTATCAGATCAAGGATCAAAATTTACTGCAAATGTGATGAAAGAAGTGAACAGGCTCTTGTCAATTCAGCAGTACACAACTACCCCTTATAACCCGAAATGTAATGGTCTCGTGGAACGATTCAACGGTACACTGAAATTAATGTTGAAAAGAATGTGTGAGGAAAAGCCAAAGGACTGGGATCGCTACATAGCACCACTCTTATTCGCTTATAGAGAAACGCCTCAAGGTAGTGCGGGTTTTTCCCCATTTGAACTACTTTATGGAAAGACGGTCCGGGGACCAATGCAAATTCTCAAAGAATTGTGGACCAAAGACGTAGAACGTACACCGACAGAAAATACTTATCAATACGTACTCGACTTACGTGAAAGACTTGAGGAAACATGCAAACTTGCAAAACAAGAGTTACAGAAAGCTCAGAAACGATACAAACGGTACTATGACAAGAAATCAAAACCTAGGAGACTGAGTATTGGTGACGAAATTTTGTTGTTACTTCCGACTGACAACAACAAATTACTGATGCACTGGAAGGGACCATACGAAGTTATCGCTCGAAAAAGTGACTTTGACTATACTATTAACTTGGGACAAGAAAAGAAAACCTTTCACATTAATATGTTAAAGAAGTACATTCGTAGACCAGACAATCCCACAGTAGTGTCATTTTGCAACGACAATGACGACCATGACGTAATTTGTACATCAGTAATTGAGGACGAGTATGCTGACCATACCGACACTGATGACGCAACTTTTCTCAACAAGAGGGAAATGATTAGCTTACCACCAACGGTGGCCAATGAAACTGCAAGTGAGGTTCAAATTAACAAAAATTTGAGTCAAGAGGAAATATCTAAATTGCGTGAAGTATTGGAAGAGTACAGTAATATTTTGACTGATATTCCTGGAAAGACAAATCTTGGAGAACATGAAATCAAGTTGATTGATCAAACACCAGTCAGGCAAAAGCCATACCCAGCTCCACATGCTCTGAGAGACAAAATTAAGAAAGAAGTACAAACAATGATTGAAATAGGAATCGTAGAACCTAGCGATAGTCCTTACGCAAGCCCACTGGTGATTGTGAAAAAGCCTGATGGCAGTGATAGATATTGTGTAGACTTTCGTGCATTAAATGCAAAAACAGTATTTGATGCCGAACCGATACCGGATCAATCTGAAATTTTTGCAAAATTAGCCAACGACCACTATTTTTCAAAAATCGATTTAAGTAAAGGCTACTGGCAAATTCCGATGAAAGATGAAAACAAAGAGTTAACTGCTTTTGTAACACATCACGGCCTTTTTCATTTCAAAGTTATGCCATTTGGCCTGGTGAATTCGGCTGCTAGCTTCAGTAGAGTAATGAGAAAATTGTTGAGAGGACTCATAAATGTGGACAACTACATAGACGACATACTTATTCACACAAGCACGTTTGACGAGCACATTAAGGCACTGACCCAAGTGTTTGAAAGACTGCTCTCTGCAAATTTCACTGCAAGACCCACAAAATGTTTTTTGGCTTTTGACGAGGTTGAATTCTTAGGCCATATCGTAGGCAGAGGCCAGTGTAAGCCGAAGCCGTTAAAAATTGAGGCAGTACAAAAAGCTTGTAAACCAAAGACAAAGTCAGAAATGAGATCTTTTCTAGGACTAACTGGTTATTACCGTTGCTACATTCCAAATTATGCAGCGATTGCATCTCCATTGACTGACAAAATTAAAAAAGGAGAGCCAAACAAAATTATTTGGCAAGAAAGTCAAGAGGCAGCTTTCCAAACGTTAAAGAGCAAATTGGTAAATTCGCCTATTTTGCATCTACCAAATTTACAACTACCATTTATTCTGAGAACCGATGCAAGTGACACAGGAATGGGTGCTGTGTTAATGCAAAAAGTGGACGGAGTAAAATTCCCAACTTTCTATGCCAGCAAAAAGTTTACAAAGTGTCAAAGAAACTATGCAGTCATTGAAAGGAAGCATTAGCCATAGTATGGGCAGTGAAAAAATTTGAAGCTTATTTGTACGGAAGGGAATTTACTATTGAAACTGACCACCAGCCTCTGAAATGCATTAATCGGTCGAAAGTTGTAAATAGTCGAATCATGAGATGGGCTCTTGCTCTACAGCCCTATAGATATAAGATTGAAGTTATCAAAGGAAAGGAAAACTTTGGTGCCGATTTCCTGAGTAGAGCAGTGTAGAGATGTATAAAATGTAAATATGAATTTGTTTTCGATTTAAAAAAAAGTGGATTTTTTTCTTAAGGGGGAGTTTTGTCACAGGGTTAAAGTTGAAAGCCAAATTCTTCTAGGCATTAACAATACTGCATCCATTGAGACTGCGGGGCAGCTAAATTCCGTGACATTGCGATGAATGGCACTGGCTCTAGTAAAGTATTTGGAGATTATTCCTTGTGCAAAATAACAAAAGGCCATGGAATGATTTAAAAGCAAATGACAACGTGATTCATCACGACACAATAACATCGTTGTCGAGGGAGGTGGCAGTATAGGGACAACTCGTTCTTACATGTGGTTTTCAGGCGTGGCCGTCGCCTTGAGTTCTATTTACACATCATGCGAGCATTGTGGCGTCGTAAATTGTGATTGTATTTACTAAAACTCAGAGAAGGGGCGTTTATTTCCACGACCTGTAGACGAGGGTAATGTCCATACACCGCCGACGGAAAGACTCCATCGCCGCCTCCCGAACTAAGCTGCATTTAGCCATTGTATATGGCTGTCGGTAACTGACTGAAGGCTAGCGGTAACCGCCAACGAACTGTGGGCGTAACCGACACTGAGGGCTAGCAGTAACCGTATTAGCAGTACCTAACTGGTGGACGAGGGCAGAGAAACCCTGATGTTTGCCAACGTCACACCCTTAAACGAAGTGTTGCTTTGTATACCATATTTCTTATGAACTGTTTTTGACGAAGTCATAATACGGTAATATTAACTCAACTGCAGGGAACGACGGATATACCGTACCCTTGGCTTGAAGTGAACTCTGTTGAACTTTTGAACTTTGTTTTGTTGAAGTATATTATAGCCTATGTTAAAGGTGTTTATAGCGTGACTCCGCACAAGAAGGAGAGAGCAAGAACTTACCTTATTTTATGTATTCCAAAGACATTGAATTGTTATAGCGACTCCGCACAAGAAAGGAGAGAGCAAGAACTTACCTTATTTTATGTATTCCAAAGACATTGAATTGTTATAGCGACTCCGCACAAGAAAGGAGAGAGCAAGAACTTATTATTTTTTTCTTTTGAAGTTTAAATACAATTATTAATCAATATTAATTATACTGGAGTTTCATATATTATTTTGTTGGTTTATCGTATAGCACAGTAAGGAGTTGCGAGCACGTGCATGCCACCCCAAAACGGTGACACAGAGGTATCGGCTGTTTTATCTTTTTGCGAAATGTAAAAGAAGAAGTGAGTCAAGGTGGAATACCTAGATGATCGATTGTATGTTCACCGCCCCTTTTTTTTAAATGGAGGGTCGAAATGTGTTCTCATGTAATACTGGCAAGAGAAAGTCCTAGAGATTAACGCTGACCTTTTTCAAATCAACTCATGATCCTGAGTGCTGTCGGACGTTCAACTGTACTTGCTGTCAGATTTTCTGCAAATTCAGATAACGAAGATAAGCAAAATACAATTAAACACTTACGGCTCAACTTGTAGGCAGGCGTAACACACTTACCGTGTCGAAACGTTAAGGAACCCTGATGCTCTTTTATATCCATTGTTATGACTGGTCTTGTTCTTGGTGTTAAGGTAGTTTGCATGTGATTTCTCCACTTGTAGAGTTTACTTGTGAAGGATATTCACAGCAAGAACCAACCTTTGACTTTCGCTACTTCTTTTGTGACAGTGTAATATTTCCCTGTCCAATCGCTGCCTTCTTATTCATGCATTCTTATTTGAGTGTTTATGTGCAGGTAATGTAGCAAGAAATATTGGATTTGTCCTTAATATTTTGAATTGTGTCATTGTATTTTGTATGGTTTTATCCCCTGGAGTGGTAATTATCATATGAATCCTACATGAATATGTTTATCTTTATCCTGTCATATTAAGCAAAGCATTATTTTTTTCAGATATATGACGGCCTTCCATTCTTTCAATGAACTTCTTTCACCTTCGTGTGGGTCACAAGTCCAATGGCCTTCTCAACACTTCTATCCACGGGGACCCGTATGACTGTTGTGTTCACTTCTGATGACACTGAAACTGCCCCTGGTTTCAGAGCAACATTTGAACAAGGTATAAACAGTGTCGGTTTCAGTACAAAGTAATACTAGAGCGTTAAAACAAGTTATTTGAGCACTTTTTGCAGTAAATAGTACAAACTAACGTTTCCATTCATTCTTTCCTTGACACCTAAATGGATTAGAAATTTCGAATAGTTCGTATACACACGTGAAAGAAGCAAGTACTACATCTTATGTAGATCTTTGTCTGATGTTTCATTTTCTAATGATTTTTATGTTAATGTTCCTTTTACAAGTTGTTCTTATTAGCCTGAGCTCAAAGCAGACTGACGATATTTGATTATTTATTTTACTAAAGTATAAAAGCACACAGTCAGAGCAGAAAGATATTTACGTAACCTACCCCTAATCGGATGTTTATTCTATTTAAATTGTAGTGTCCCCTCGGGAGGAATTTTTCCTTGTTGTTGATGCCGATAACAGCAAAATTTACAAACAAAATCGCCTAGGTACTAACGTGGAAGATTTGTTGGTTGCTGGCCTGCAACGTCCTGTTGCCGTCGACTTTGACCCTGTAGAACGAAAAGTTTACTTTACAGATGTGGTAGCTAAATTTATTGGACGAATAAACATAGACGGATCAGATCAGGAGACAATTGCAACTAATATGGTCGATGGTGAGTGTCTGTTGTTTTAATAAATTTCAAAACTTTAAGCCGTTTGACAAGGCCCTAAGCAATTTTCCCTATCTACCTACGTTAATACGTCTGGAAATCACGAGCCGTGTTAGCTTAGTGGTACAGACGCTGCCGGAAAGCAGCTGATGGCGGGTTCAAACCCTCGGTGCGGTTCCATTTTTCTCTCTGGTATTTTCTTTCAACCTCTCCGTCTATGATAAGGGCTATGTTCTATCTTAGGACTGGTTTCAACTCAGATCAAATGTACTACTATTTCACCTTCGACCTACACATTCTAACTTCGATCTACCAAACTCGACCTATATAAATATATATGTATATATATATATATGTATATATATATCATATAGAAAACTACAGACGGGGTGTTCCTCCGATACAAACAGTGCTCAATACTATAACAGTAGAGCAAAATACAAAAGGAATCAGTACAATTGGATATCAAGCCACTACCAGTCGTTTCGTGCTAACGCATTCTTCAGATGGCTGTGAATGAATGAACCTTCCTACAGCGAGCCTATGATGTTATGGCCTACCGGGTTTGATTTTATTGTGACAGAATTTGATTTTATCGTGCCTACAAGCGGAGATTAGCTCTGAACGGGAGTTGAGCAAGTTGCACTTGCTTCTCATGGATAGAATACAAAGCCTTGTACTCTGTCCATATATATATATATATATATATATATATATATATATATATATATATATATATATATATATATATATATATATATATATATATAATGAGTCAATCATTGCTGTATTAAATAGTCGCCCAGAGAGAGAGAGACCTCAGGCCATTTTTCCTGTAACATAGGCACTTGCCAAACACTGAAAGAGTATATTTATATGTAAATTGAAAACTTGGCCTCAAGCAGGATTCGAACGAGCGACCTCCTGCTTAGGCTGAGTTTTCCATTCACATATAAATATCAAAAGGTCAAATACCCTAGGCATTGTCTTTAGTCATTATCTAATTTGACTACTCCATCTTTGCTTGGAGGACTTACGTTATTATCAAAAATAGGCAAGGGACGTGAGATTTGTGACCCCAGTGATTTTTATTCAATTTTTTGTTTGATATAATCTTATGTCGTTTATCTTTAGATATTTTTCGTGCTATATAATGACCTATTGATTTCTGCAAATGACATAATTCACGCGACTAATGCAGTTCATGACGACTGTAACCAAGTAACTATTTTAACGTGTTCACTTCAACTTCTTACTAAGAAATTACACGTCCTACTCTCTTGCAGTAATCCCCTATGTCTCTACAGTAATAGAAAACACCCCAAAAGTATATGTCACTTTTATAACTCGCCCGTGAAAAAGGAGTGGGGAAAGCACAAAACAACGGTCTTATATTAACATGTTGTATCATGACGCAAAATGCCTATAGAAAAACACGAAGTAGGGGTCATTCAAATTTATACGTTGTACTTTTAGAAGAAATCGTATCTTCTAAAGTTGTTAAACAATTAACCTTTGCAACAGTCACCAATATGGTATAACATTTTTGTTTCTTAGTTCCCGATGGGTTAGTTGTGGACTCTATAGGAAGAATTTTGTACTGGACTGATACCGGAAATGACATGATAACTACATCTAATCTAGATGGGAGCGGAAGAAACGTTTTTATTAGTACTAACCTCGACGAACCACGTGATATTATCGTATACCAGGGAGGAGGGTTAGTAGTTTAAAATGTTGTTTCATATTTAAGGCAGAGCTATGTTGATAGTAATGATATTTTGACCTTGCGTTATTTTTGGTTGTGGTGTAAAAAGTGACAAGTTAATTTATAGACGTAAGACAAGCAAAGTTTAATCATTTTAATATATGTATATATACATGTTAGTGTTTATGTCTAAGTAGATCTATACATATCTCTATGTATCCATCTATCCATCCATCCATCCATCTATCCATCCATCCATCCATCCATCCATCCATCCATCCATCCATCCATCCATCCATCCATCCATCCATCCATCTCCCTCTCTATATATATACATGGTCCATCCATTCGTTTATTAATCTATTTGTTTATTAATTTATAATACAATCATGTAAAAAAGAAACACTTGTAGTAAGAATTTTAACCTTTTCGAATCCTTTTTTGAATCCTCTGCAGCTCAACAGCCTTCTCACTACTGTAACTCACCTGTATGTGTCCACTTTTTAGTACTCACACACTCACAAGACAGAAATGTTTTTGTTGGTTATTCTTCAGTTACGGTTGATCAAATTCTCAAAAAAGAGAGAATAATTTGACGGAAAGCGGTAAAGGTTCGCCTAGTGAAAAATAAACAGGCTGAATTGGTTTTCAAGCTTCTCTTTCTTTGCCTGAGGGAGTTTGTTTTATATTGTTTCTTGGTGCTGGAATCTGTGTAGTTTCACAGAAGACTAACCTACCTCTCTCACCTGACGTAATATGGTATACGGGGAAACTTCTCATAATTTTTACTTCTGAATTTGAAACTTTGCTATTGTGTTTGTAACGTGTTCCCAAAACACCGATTTCTTGTGAAAGTTTTCCTTTATCCTGTTGGTATCGCTTCCAAGGGCTATTGGCAGATTCTTTTCTCTTCAGAATTCTTACACTTCATTCCATACACAACTACACGTTTCGTGCAGATAATTTCCCCTTCTATGTCTACAAATGATCCGCACTTTTCACTCAGGCCACATATTCTCTGTGCTCTGAATGGGTTGGACTTTCACTAACGAGTTCTTTAAAGTCGTTCCTGTTCTTTGATGACTATTCACTTTGAGACCACATTTCTTCATTTTTTCTTTTTTTTGGCACTCTCTCGCAATTCACTGTTGGGGTTGCATCTAAAAAAAGAACTGACTCTTACCCACTTTTCTTGACCCAACTAAGTTTTGTATTTGTATTTTGTTTTTTTCATTTGTTCATTTCTACTCTTTGGACCTATTAAGAGGGACCGTTTCTTCTTTGTCTTCTTTGATCATCTTGTCAAAATTCTTTTTCGCCTTGAAGTGCACCTCCTCACTGTCTGGTACAGGACAACCACCATACTGCATCCTGTGAATGTTGTATCAAAATTGTTGAACTCTCTGGTTTCCTAGAATAATGGGATGTTTCTCATCACTTTCACCAGGTCTAAAACTACCACTTCGGGAGCTTCCCCCCGTTCGGGAGAATCTACTTTTCTCCCGATCGGGAGAAAACTTGGTCATGGGCGCCGCCATTTTGTCTATTTAACCCTCATTCCCACGCTTTGTGTTGTGTACATTGCCAGTGGCGAATGGGTTTTGGAACCCCCTTGCAAAAATTGTCGGTCTAATGTAATGGAATTAAATGTATATTCGGAAGGTTTATTGGCATAGCTACAGAAAAGCCACGTCCTAATCGGTGGTTCACCACGCCTTTTTAGAGGTTTTGAGTGGTTTTCATTCTTGCTTAACCTTGTTTTTGTTAGGCTGGCAAGCCTATAAAATGTCTTGCATAAGTTCTGGGAGAATTTTGGTTTTACCCCAAACGGGAGAATCTCCCGGACTGACTACGAAATCAATTTAATTTTAACAGTGAGGCCCGAGTCATGGTTGATAACGTACCTCAGTTCCACTGATCCCATACAATGAGAGTACACAATCTTGAAATCATAAGCTATCGCCCCTTTATTGTTTCTTCTTCATCGAAATATTCAGGTCCAGCCATACCATGATAAGTCCCGCCAGTTCTCCATCCAGACCAACCCAATAGCTGCTCGTTTTTATCTGTTTTAGTTGTTTATCGCTGAACACCATATGTGGTTTTCATGTGTCTCCATTTAATCTCTTTCAGGCTGGCTTTAATAACTAAATAAATGTCATTAATTGTTTGACTTTGTTACTGTTTGGCATTTTATCTGATTTATTCCAGGGTCTCCACCGCATCTCGTAATTAGTACTGGGATCCAAGAATATGAGCGTGGGGTATGAGTATTTGAGGGTGACAAAATATTTTACTACCTTACAAAGAACCCCACTAGGGTAGGGAAAAAGTATTGATATAGCAGTAACAAGATTAACACTATTAACAAATCTCAGACGTATAAATTCATTTATGTTGTGAAAAACAACGTTTACAAAAACATAAATACGGTGTTCTACTCTCTGAAACAGCCTATGTGTTTACATAATACAAAAGATTGCTAACTTTTGATTAATGACCAAATTATTCTACATGAAAAGATAACATTTATGACTTACATGGAATATTTAAAACATTATTTTACAGAGCTTGTACATTTTTCCATAAGAATGCCATAATACATTCCTAGAACGCACTTAAATATTACGACGTCTACACTATTGTACAAATGGCACAGTGGTATGCGAGCTTTTATTGGGACTTTCCACATCACACACATATATGGTGGCACATTAAGTAAACCCAATTATTTCTTAGAAATGTAATGTACGTGCATAGTTATTGTGTTGCATAGTTATTGTGTCTTCTAAAAATATACGTTCAACTTCTAACAAAAAAAGTAAAGTTGTTTATACAAATTGAAGATTAAAGTTTCATATGAAATGCTTCTTATATATAAGAAAACAGGTTGATTGGGTGCTTTGCCTCATTTCTAAAACCAAAATCCGTAGTCTCTTTAAATAAATCAAGGTTATTTATTATGCATTGCACGAAAATTTCCTGCGAGAAAGCTTGAGTAATTTTGCAGGTCAAATATAAATGTTCTAATGTGTCGGTTTTGATGTAACAGAATGTGCATAAAGGAGATTTTCTTAGCTTGAGTTTAAATGAAAATGAATTTCAGGCTACTAACCAATGAATAAACCAACACTGGATATACTGTACTTTTGCATCCAATTGCCAAAAACATGCGAAAATATGGATCTAAGGGGGAGGGGGGCTTTCCTGGGCTCAGCCCCCCGCTTTTCCGCCACATCAACAATAACAAATACCCGAAAATTAGCATAATGTTATTCTAGGAAAATCTTCGAGGGGGCTTTCAGCCCCCCCCCCCTTCGAAATATCTGGATCCACGCCTGTCAATTAAAATCACTATCACTCGTTTATTCTCATTTAAAAACTGCAAGTGCTGAATATAATTCTTACTATCTTACTATCTTGTAAAAAACTTAATAATCGAGTACTGTTATCATTTGGCTTTTGCTGGTGTCTAACAGTAGTTTGCCAAGACATAGGGATGGCTTTAGCAATTTTACAGCACGATGTGAAAGTAAACTTGGGTGTAATATTGAACTTTGTAATAATAGATTGATAGTTCAGCAAATAACCGTTTCGTCAAATATTACTTACACAATGGGCATCTTTTCATCTTAATATCTCTGAATATACTGCACTATTGTCAATTTAAAAAAATAGAATTATACGGTATATATTGGTTCGAATAACGTTACACACAGCTTAAGAAATAGTAAATTTAATGTCTGATTTTTACAAGTTGCATTAAATATTTTGGTCATATAATAGTTTTCAATAAGAAGAACGTCCATCTTAATGCAATTTAATCCATTTATAATTTAAACATTTAACAAACAGCTCCGTATTGACCTTGTGAAGTCCTTCATCACAATTCTGATTTGCGAAAACGAATGTACTCATTTTGTCAGGTTTTTTTTAAGACCAAATAACTTTATGAAACACGGTTTTCAATTCCCTAACAAGTTGAACGGTTGTATTAGGTAGGGATGCAAACAGATAAACGAGATGGGAAATGGCAAACGTTTTGAATTATAAGCATCTTGTCAATTGGAGTGAGATCTCTCGACGACCATACATTCAAAAGATTAAGTTACTTCAAGAAATCATCACAATGGTGGGTAACCGAAACACTTTGGTAAGAGTTACTGTGTAAGTTACCCAAAATAGGAACAAGAACTTGAGAACTAATCTAAATTTAAACGGAAGCCTGAAACTTGTAAAAATTTTATAAGAACTAATAGTGCTTTATTAATCAAACTTTCAGTATCATCACTCTTAGTTACTTTGTCATCACCATAGCTCAAATAATTGATAAAATAGAATAGATAGAATAGAATTGATAGAATGCTTCTACTTAAATGTACGGAAATTAAATTATGATTATTTCAGGTGGAAATACGCAAACAACTTTTTAACTTTATACTGTCTAACCCCTCTGAAATTGTGCACGTTCGTATTATGACAAGGTTGAGTTTGAGTTTAAGACATAATCATAATTATGAAATGAATCTGAAATTCTCTAAATTCCAATTGTTTCTACTCGTCTAAAATTGAAAAAATGCTACAACAAAGGTTTTTTCCACTCAACAGACTTCGTTTAAAGTGATGCCGTGAGTTTGCAAAATGGAAAAACATAAGATTTTGCTTCTTCTTCTGTCTTTCTTTACTCTTAAAAATGCCACGAGTGCTTTATAGAGTTGAAGAATACAATTTGAAAGCTCAAAATGATAGTGATAGTCTCGGGAAGTAACCTAAACAGCATAAAATCGGTAAATTTTTGAAGGCCTTTTTCAAAAAACGGTCCTTATTAAACGGCATTAAACCACGCCTACAACGAACCTAATGTTGAATATGCAATGTTATTGAGGTGTCACCAAGTTAAAAAAAGACGTACCATACCACTCCAGCCTGACAGTACTAGCTCTACGGTAGCCTACAGCTGTTCGCTCACGACCACTGATCTCTACTATAACAGTGCTCACGACCAGAGAATGCATGTTCTTGCATAATTGCTTCAAAACACTAACTTACTCTTACTACGTAGTACAGGCCACAGTCTTTCACTCTTTGGTACGCGTTACAGTACGATTTGAATTTGGAAGTTACAGGTTTACGAAAGTTACACCAATGCTATCTCTTTTATCGCCATGAGTAAGAACGTCAAAGACGATGGTAAGTGCACATAAAAGGCAGAGCATCTAACGTTAGCCAAAATTAGGCTTAATTTACACAGGTACATAGGTACCACTAGCCAGTATACTATACCCTAAGTTAGGTTACTACAGTGAAACGGGATAGTATAGCCTATAGTGGTATTACCATGCACTCTGTACATTGCAATATCAACGTTACCTCTTCAAGATCCACACACACGCTAAATCGATCAGCTGTTTACACGTAGTGAATATGCATTAGTACTTCGTTCTCATTGGTCAGCTCAACTGATGTTCGTTAGGAGACTAAATAGTGTTTGTCCGCAGCACATTTTTGATTTCCACGAGTCTAGTCGTTATTTTTACGAAAATTTTAAGGCTGTTGCCGGAATTTGCACAACAGGCTTTATTTTTTCTCCCTTACTGTTCATATAGGTCACTCAAAGGAATCACTGAAATTTTAAACTCGATTTTTTAATGTTTTTCCTTTTTGCAATCTCACGGCATCACTTTAAGGATTCCAATTACATAAAACATAATTACTGATGAAATTAAAAGATGCAGATAATACATAAAAAGACAAATTACGTCCAGGACAACAAACAAAAAGGGTGGCGAAAAGTAAGTGCAATGGAAATGTGATTTGTACAGCTAAGTCAGGATTGTGTTCGGGCCTATCTGAAACTTAAAGGTATCCAGTGCGATCCTA
Source organism: Holothuria leucospilota (assembly GCA_029531755.1). Classification (NCBI taxonomy): domain Eukaryota; kingdom Metazoa; phylum Echinodermata; class Holothuroidea; order Aspidochirotida; family Holothuriidae; genus Holothuria; species Holothuria leucospilota. Next base: position 47,012,573 of record CM055965.1, read on the forward strand.
CGGAGAATCTTTAATTTGTACCCTCATAATAAAGCTATTTAACTTGGTTGATCCATTGACTCTCTTCACGCAAGTCACCCCGGGTAAGATCGTCCATGATGAAGTACCCTTTATTTTGTAGCATCGATCGTTTGTGTTTGAAAGCGGTGACTTCATCCGATAAAAAGACGTTTTCTCTAATAAAAACTTCTTTCAAACCTTTCTTGCCGATTTCTAAAGAATTTTCATCTTCTTGGAAGGGGTACTCTACGAGCCATTTTTTGTTGGATAACCTTTTCGACATCTTTGACTTTATTCTCAAGAGATTTGATTTTATCTAGGTGAACTTGGCGTTTTAATTGGAGTTCGTCAACTCTTTCACGAAAAAAAAACACTGCTTTTTTAAAATCTCTGTCTCTATTGTCTCTATTTTTCATACATTTTTTAACACCTCTTCGTAGTTACATGGGTCTTTTAGCAGTATTCTTGTAAGATTCCCTATGAGTGATCCCTTAAACTTCCATTTACTGTTGTCGTCGGAGGAATGCCCTTCTACTACGTAATGTTGACTAGGCCTAAGTGTCTTTGTTAGTGTTTATTGGGATAATGTGACCTGGCTTTTCGGCTGATTCTTACTTTCATTCGGACGTCCCAAGTTTCTCAAATTAAGACCACAATAAAACAAAAACGACAAGCACAGGTCACTTAAAACAGATCAACAGCTTATATGACTGATAAAAAGGATATTTTTGAAGACACTGTTTCAGTTACGTGTTGCTGGTCGGCCAAGATGTTGCCAGGTATATTTTTGAACTTTAAAGACTGTTTATACTCTTTGTAATTTTCACGAAAGGGTTGTGAAAGTCATGTCTAATCGTCGAAGGATGCAGTTGTTGGCGGTGTTGTTTAAAGAATAGTTAATATAAAAAAACGATGGCAGTGTAAAGAAAAAGTAAACATAAGGCATGTAATACCACTATATATGTTCAGGTGCTTCAAAACTGCAGTATGTCCTCCTACACACAATTTTTACTAACACGAAAGTTTTTTATCAACGCAGATACGTTTATTGGACGGATTGGGGAAGTAACCCGAAAATTGAACGATGCCTATTCGATGGTTCAGGAAGAGTGTCTATTATAATGGAAGACTTAGGATGGCCAAACGGCTTGGCACTTGATGAATATGGTTGGTATTGTGAAATATGTCCAAGATTTGTCAGCGATTTGAACTTTTTTTCCAATTTTCATATCTGGTTTGTTTCCATACGCTCACTTAAAATAACGTTAATAGGTTGAATAGATCGTAAGGTAATAAAGATGAAAGCATAAAGAACTTACAAAAAGACAGAATTTTGCTTTATCCTCTCCTTCTCAAAAGCCATTAATTTCAGTGTTGCTTTATATTAGGAATCCTGAAGTCTGTTGTTAGTTTTTATTTGTTAGAGGCTAATATACATCTGAAATTTAGGAAAGACTCAACTAGAAAACTAAATAAATAGTTTTTGGGCGAGAATTGTCAAGTGTCCTGGGTAGTATGTTACTGTTGTTTTCTTGGTCTTATTTCTTGAATCTTGAACTTTTCGTTGTGCCTACATTTTGGTGCAAGAGTTATTGACATAAAACTAATACATTGGACAGATACGTTACAATTATACATACAGTAATCCGCCAAATCATACAACTAGGGAAGCTAATATTGTGCAAGTTCAGATTTACAGTAACAGAGTTCACTAAGGCGGCCCTGTGTAATCATGGATAAATGCAAGTTCCAGAGATTCGTCTTTGTTAAACATTCGTATCAAAATATGATACACACTGCCTTAGTAGAGCCATGTTGATATTCAAGTAATAATTATAGAAAAAAAAACGTTTTCGGTTATTGACTGTTGTTGTTTCTTACTAATCCGTCCCAACTCCTCGTATTCACCAGGAGTTCATCTTGTGTTGTATGTCGAATCAGTACGAATGTAAGGATCTATTTTATCACCTTAACCTGCTCATTGTGTGATGCTATTTTCTTGGTTGCGTTCAGAAAGCAAGCTGTACTGGGCAGATGCCCTTCTTAATAGGATTGAAAGATCCAATTTTGACGGATCGCAGCGACAACTTTTAGAAGACTTTGATTCGAATGATGTCCACCCTTTCAGCATCGTTGTCCTGGAAACTGCAATTTTTTGGACTGACTGGTTAACACAGGGGGTGGACGTTACGGATCGCAACTTTCAAAATGAGACAACAACACTCCATGTGGCGGGGATACCAACGAGACTACACGATATAGTTTATTTCTCTTTGGAAAGTTTGAGTAAGTTTCGCTTTCACATTTATACAAAACAGCAGAGTTCCCTTAGGTCAAAAGGCTTTTGTCTAAATTTGAACTCTTTACATAATCATTCTGCAATGGGTATATGGGTGTTCATGTACAATGGAAATGAATTCATGAATCTTTAGCATGCAGTAGATAAAAATTGGAGATTTGTGGGCAAGTCTACTCCTTACTTTAAACCCATTGACTCTCACAAATACCTCATGTACCCTTCCAACCACCTCTGATCTTGTACAGATTCGATACCTTACTCACAACTTTTACGGGCCAGACGGATTTGTCCGAGGACCAGGATGTCACTAAAGTTTCCAAGCAGATAGTTCATTCTTTGAGCAACGCCGGTATCCACAAAGAGTGCTCTCTAATGCCCTGAACCGCATACAAGGAAAAGAGCCTATGCTCTTGCTCCCAAAGCTGACCACACACCCAGCAGACGTATTCGGTTGGTCCTATCCTTTCACTGTCTGTAGTTCCCATTGTACGTACCATTTACAGGAATGTAGAGACCCTCCGTCATGACCCATCCACATGTGGCCATTTCCCTGAACCCCCATCACAGCATTTAGAATTGAAAATAACATATCTAAGCACTTGGTACGTGCCTCCCAACCTCACACAGAAATGTCTAACCCCCAGAAACTTTTCCTTGTAACCGTGGGAGATGCAATACTTGCCCGGTGGTCAGTAATGACAAAACCCTCTTCATTGTAGGTCCCAACAACAACCGGCTTAACATTCATCAGCAATTTACCTGTACTTCAGCCAATGTTAATTACGTCCTCGTATGTAAAAGCTTTAATATACTGTAAGTGGGAGGAACAAAACGTCGTCTAGCTGACCGAGTCACCGAGCACCTGAGGTCAATCAGACAGAAACTCCCAGGGTTCCCTGTAGCCACACACTTCAATCCCCCATCAGCATGCTCGACCCACTCACTTGATGGTTTCGGCGGCCATTTCTTGTCGAAGTTCCGATCATGAACGCCTAGCTGTCGAACACCGTCTCATCATGAAACTTGGAACCCCGTCCCCACATGGTTAGAACGTAAGACCTGAACTTTTATAAATCAGCAATTTCTGCATTGGTGTTACCTGTGTTAACCACTTAACACCGTCTGTTTTCCAGCAGGTTTGCCCGTGATCAATTTTATTGTGTTTTATTCTAATTTGTATGTTTGGCCGTATCAACAATCAGTTGCATTTTTGCCACCTGATGGAAGGTTTAAAGCCTAAATGTCGTGGACTTTTTCACAGACATTTAGCACTATTTACTACTTTTTTGACCTATATAATTCTTAAGTGGTACGCAGTACTTAGACCTTATATATATATATATATATATATATATATATATTTGTGTGTGTGTTTATATTTTATTTTGTAACCACAGTATAATATACACATATTGCAAGCTTGCGGAGCGTATCTGATACGTTGTAATACTGTCTTAACCTAGTTTACCATCTTTAATCGTTTAAGCCCTTTAAAATAATGACAAAAAGTTTCTGCCAGATGGTGTTCAAACGTGTTTTGCAAAAAGTTGTTAAACAAGTAATCAAGAATCCGCCGACTTATATTTAAATAAAATACGAGTTGGTGAACCAATGCCATCTTTGCAACACCTTTGTACTTAACAACTTTCATTTTAGCAATGTCGGTCAAATCCAGAAGTCACTCTGTTCAATTTTGCAAATTCTGGTTTCTTCTGTGCATGGAATGCGAAACTGAGGAATGAGTTAGTGCTACCTAAATTTTAAGTGTACTATGTTTATCCTACTGTAGAGTTGGTTGAATTTCAAATTTTAGGCCTATGCATGCGAGTTCAAAGAATGAGTGACACGATAAAGGCAAAACACCGTAGGAGGTGGTCTTCGGCTCTTGCTATTTTTAAGCGCCCTTAAATACTGCGCTACGGAAAAAAAAAAAACTAATGCATTTTATTTTATTTACACAAAAAAGACATTAAAGGAAACATTAAACACGTGTTTTTACAGTTGACTACACAACAACGCCATATTTCCAACCGACTACCGGTACTTTACGTAAGTATAATGTTTCAGTTTAGTTTAAGAAAGCAAGACAGTTATTTTTTTATTTCCAGGAAATGAAATGGTAAAATGCAAGCTATGTGTGTTACCTTTGATGATTAAATTTCTCCGCAATTAGCGTGCAACTGGAGAAAAACTTGCAAACAGTTTACTTTTTCCTTGATTTAAGAAGTTGCTAGCAATAGATGGTAACTTTACGGCAGTTTTGTACACCACGTATCTCGGGTAATTTGATTGATACATTGCCGTTTGTTTTTCAACGAGAGCATCATCTCATCGTTTTATAGCTATGATTACGACATTAGAGTAATATATGAATGTTGCCAAATTTTTTTTTTTACCAGTATCTTATAACCATCCTTTAAGGGAAACTGTGCTGAAAAAATAACCGTCATAAGAGCCTGTCTGCGGCGGGTGTCCGGGGACCTCCCATAGAAAAGTTTAAGGAAGAAAACCCTATTTTATGACATTTCCCAGGTTTAAAGGGCTTTAAAAACATAACCAGGACAATGGAGTTTTTATAATTTTTACTATGTTTTTACAAGTAGGTTTTTTCTTTCATTTAAGTTTTGGAAATCTTGGGGAGGGGGGACTACCCTCTGACTCCCTGCAGGCTACGGCCCTACACAGACAGTACAAACTGAAAGCACTTAAAAGAAAGGGGCTTCATCAAGGGAAATTTTATCTTTTGCTTATAATATGCCAGAGCTCCATAGTCAGAGTCTTGGAGTACTTTAAAAACATCTTTGATCAGTACATAAGCATAGAAAGCTGTTTTTGAATGGGGATGGGGCTGAAAGCTGTTTCGGGCCGCTGTCCTGAGGGTTGAAAGCTGTTTCGAGCCGCTATCCTGATGGAGGGGTCTAAGGGGTTCCCCCTTTTCTTTGGAAAATTTCTGAATATACACTCTAAGAAAAAAGGGTTCTATGGTTCTTCCTGAAGGACAGAAGGAGATAAAGGGTTCCAGTCAGAACCGTTTTTCCTTAGGTGATTCCTGTAAGCAAATCTCGAAGAACCTATAGGGTTCTTCATGTGGGACATATAAAGAACACTTTTTGCTAAGAGTGTATAAGTGTCCTTAGATGTTACTTGATGCAACATATTGTGTTAAATTTAAAGAAAAGTACTTCAAATTTTTGGCATTTTTTACAGAGGGAGCAAATAAGGGGTTTTCATCCTTGAATTGGGGTGGGCGGAAGCCCCGCCACCTTTAGCTCCCCAGCCCCGCTTCCTACTACTATGGACCAGTTACATATAAACATGACATTAACAAACTACCTGTCATACCATTTTTCAGAATCAGAGTCAATATTTGTGAGTTTCGCTTCCTCGTACTTCTTCACTTCACCAAACTATCCATCGGACTATCCAAACAATCTCAGGTACACTTGGTATTTCTCCACCAATCCTGGGGTGCAACTAATCCTTGCGTTTCTTGAAATCGACACAGAAGCCAATTTCGATTTTATAAATGTTCGAGAAGGCAACGAATTTTTCAGCGGGGAGTTGCTACTTCAATGGTCTGGCACGGGACCTGCACATGAAGTCGGTGTACTGTCGTCTGGAAACGTCATGTCAGTGACCTTTGAAACCGATGGATCTGTTACAAGAACTGGTTTTTCAGCCTTTGTTCTAGCTACAAGACAAACGATAGATGGTACGTGTACGAAGTGACTCTGTCAAAGCAGTAAAATGCTCCCCAGAATGTCATGTGAGGAAAACACACATAACATTCCTGTTTATTGTTGCAAGCACGATAATTATCTTATGTCTACATACTATGTATGAGGGGATGTCATTGTGCTTCGTTTACCCTTGAAAGTACACACCTTTAAGTCTGTCAGTTGTCATAGAAACAGTAACCATGCAAATGTGTGGTAAGGGAATCTGTGTACTTATTACCGCTACTCAGTGGTGGCACAGAGAAGAGTGGTGGAGTCCCGCTTTGAGGTCATTTTTCCGTATCTGCCTATTATTTGGTTTTTTTGTCCATTTTCTGTAAGAGTGGGGGTACGGTTGCTTGTGCCAAGAGCTGCTCCTTTACTGATAGCCCAGTAGACTGGAAACTGGCGGGTAAAAAACTCGGGAAAAACTCTTAAGAATGGTACCCTGTTGAGGTCAAGCTCACCAAATCTGGGACAAGTTTAATGGCGTAGCGAGACTTTTTTCCGGGGAGGGGGGTAAGCACCTAAGTTTTCCTATTTTTTCTGAAGTGTGATCATTACTGCATTATCGAACGTTTCTGCATTTTGCAATATAGGTTGTAAACATACGGTTTACACGTAACTTTTAGTGACTGGTGAGAATAAGATTCGCTGGGAGACTACTAACTGGTGAGATCGAGTGTGATTTGCTGGGAAACTACTGACACGGAGCGCGACCATCGGTTCGCCCGGAGCGTCACGCCAGGGGGACTTTTGCCAAAAATACCCCTAGATTGCAGGAAATGGCACTTCCCATGCCTCCTTAATGCTTGCCTAAATTTTGCCAGACTTCAGATGTTTCATGTTCCTGAAATTTTTTAATTAGATAGGCCTATTTGTTCACATTATAAAAAGGTCTACGAAAAACTGAAAATTCCGAGGCCTACCGGTGTGTATTGCTGTATACTGCACTACTGTCAGCTTACTGCAGATTATGGTCAGTTGGAGAAGGAACTATAAGGTAGCGTGATAGCTGGCGTTTTACCGACACCCGACACATCGTTTGCGTTATGAGTGGAATTTTTACACCATACTGAGACTTTGCATTAGAAACTGATACTTCATGATGAGAGCGAGAGATTGCGCAGAAATGCGTGGCTCTTACGCTGAATGCTCGAGAATTGACAACCCTGCAATATAATCAATATTGTACGTTGGCACTGTTCAGACCTGAAACCTTAGTCTAATTGATTTCTTTCCAAACTAAAGCCGCAAAACCTCATCTAACTCTAACCCTAGAAACAGGAATTTATACCACAATCACAAGTGAAAGTGGGGGAACTCACGGAACCAAACTTCACCGATGAAGTCCAAACACTCTTAATCGTTTTATCTGTTCTACTACCAGCTGTTAGCATATACCTAAGAATTTGCAATGACTGTTTGAGAAATTTAACCTTTGCTAGCTTTTTGTCGGACAAACGCAAAGTTAATTTGAATTTTAAAATTAGGTTCATGGTCGAACTGGAAATTTATTCAAGAGCTATGATGTAGGAAGTATGATGCATTACTATTTACTTAAAGACAATAAATCGGGCCTGCTCCCACAATTATGGAATGGTAGCAGTGGGAAAGAATCTGTATTCTCGACACCTGTTCTAGATTCTTACTTCTTTTAAGCAGACTTGTAGAGAGTACGTACTCGTACTCACGGTTTTGCGGAATTGCCTGTACTCGTACTACTCGTTAAAAACAATTTTGTACTCGTACTCATACTCACACATTTTGAAGTTTTGCATTGGAGCTAACACAAAATTTTGTACTCGTCCTCATGAAAAAGACGTGTACTCGTACTGGTACTCGTACTCATGAAATTGCACTCACTCTACAAGTCTGTTTTTAAGTATAATCATACTATTAATCACCTAAGACGGTTAAATGCAAGGCAATGCAAAGAACTGAATATATAGAATATACATATCATTCCCTGAAAATTTTAAACCAGTGCTTGCTTCAATTGCGACACATCTTAATGTTAAAATGCCATCAACTTAAGATAGTGCATCAGTACAAGGACTATTTCCGAGAATCTAGGAATCGGCGGCCATTTTGAATTTGTTCAACCGGAGGGGCATTTAAAACAACCGTAACCAATAGAGAAATGTGCATTCAACATTTTTCATGTTCAGATCAAACTCGAATTCTGTTAAGGTTAAAAGTTATGGTTGATTTTGAATATATAGCCAATAATATCAATAACTGTGTTAAGCGAGGTAACTGTATAGTGCACAATAGGAGAAATCGGGATGGCTGCGAAAGGGATCATTGTTAAAGGACATTGCATCAGAGTGTATAAGCTTTGCCTAAGAGTTTCATATGTAGCCCCTTTTGACCGCATTTAATCATTAAGTATCTATTTATAGGTTAAAAGGCAATTAAATCAGCTTACGCCTTTAAAACAAACAGATCATTCAACATCAGTCTAAAATAATACAAAATTAAGTAGAAAAGGCTTAACCTATGAATATTGAAATGCTTGACCTGCTTTAATTTAACAGAGCGGGATTGTGGTGAAGCATTTAATTGTCAGAATGGTGTCTGCGTCCCTGAAGAAAGAGTTTGCAACAATGAACAGGAATGCGGAAATAATGCTGATGAGAGCAACGAAAACTGCGCAGGTATTCGTATGTAATTGTATTAGATATGAGTGCAGCTGGTGCCTTATATAGAATCAAAGTATTAAAGTATGTGTGTTATACTTTTATAACGACTCATTGGTCCGAGTAACAGCATGCCACACAAGATTGTTGTATAATTTAAAATGAAATTAAGTTAATCCAAATGTCAAGTGAAAACAATTTTTCATCATTGTAGGGTCACTGGGGTGCTTTCCCGGTCAAAGTTCTGAACGATCATTCTATGTCATCACAGTTGGATACTACTCGCATTAGTCTTACTACAATTGCAGAGCTATGAAATTTCATATAACTTGTGTTTTACTTGAAGGGAGAAGGCAGTCGCCCAGGTTTATTTTCAAAAATTTGATAAATCTTACAGATCTCTTGTTTCTCTCACAAGTATTTTTTCAGTTCAGTTCAGTTCAGTTGATTTCCACAAATTGAAATATAACACATTATTTCATAATGTTCCTGTATAAAACCATAATGTTCCTGTATAAAACCATAATGTTCCTGTATAAAACCATTGAATATTGAGGGTAAACCACTGAGATATTCTGCCTAAGTCTAGGAAATAAGTGAGAAAAATATTGTCACATGATTGATAGGAGCCACTCCTGGGGTAGTGTGACTGGGTGCACTAATTCAAATTGTGAGGACTGCATTTTCCCTTTATTTTAAGAGTCAGTTTTCTATATTTTTATAAAGAGGAAGAATTGTTTTTATTATGCTGGCACATATTTTTAAAAAGGTTTTTTTTCTTGAGGAGTGACATAATATGAGAAACAGGGTGAAACTGTCAAGCCTTATACAAACGTTGACAGACTGTCTGATTGGATTTTAAATACTATTTTGCCAAGAGAAAGATACCCTCAAAATGATACGCAATTAGCTGTGTTCTTTGCAAGAAAGCAAGACATACCTACATGAATTTTGTGCAAGTATATTAATAGGAAGCAAGATTTGTTGTTATTAAGGTCTTCTTCCACAGAAATGTAGGTCAATATTGCTGCGCGCATAAAAGTATATAAATTGATTCAAGTGTAAAAAGTTATTGCTAGACACTCCGCCTAGAAGTCAAAATTAAATTAATGGGGTCTTATTACAAACTTCGACCATTATAGAAAACTTTGAAAGCGGGGTCACTTGTTTCAGGCAATGTTATGGAGGTTACAGGAAATAACTCTCTTTTAGTGATGATCGAACCGTGTCCGTGATAACTAGGTAAAAGCTTCCACGGCATGGACTCCATAAAACTAAAGATACTTTAAGTAGTAAGCTAGCTATCAAATGATTTGACAACATTCAAGCTTTCATGTGTCAGAAGTGGCATTGACTTGTAGACAGAATTATTATTGCTTCCTAAAGAAACCAATTTTAATTTAGCTTATTCAAGGGCTCAGGTATTACTTCTTAAGTTGCAACGTTTTCTCCCCAAATTTTTTCTTAGTGGATTCTTTTTATTTACAACCATCTTGTCGTGCCTCACATTTGCTACTGTACAATTCGGGAGGGGTGGGGTGTTGAAATTATTCACTAACGTTGATGTAGTCCATTGTGCAATAATTTGTGATGTCCTTCTTGTACAACTCACATTACCTACTTTTGTTTCTTTGTCTTTGAAACTAAAATGTTTATATGACCTTAAAAAATCCATTGTTTTCTCGCATAGCATTTTATACGGATAGGGCTTGCATAGCCAAGTCACCCTAAAACAGTAAGATAGTGATCATCCTCTGGCACAAGGTGCAGTGGCTTTAAAAAAAAAGAAAAGCAAAGTCTGTAATTTGAGTAGTACAAGAATGACATCACAAACTATTGCGCAATCTAACATTTTAAATTGAGTGAATAAGCTTCAACATTATATATCTCAGCTCAGGAATGTCCTGTGAAGATGGGAGTTGGACCACTTGAATTAAATCTTTCGTCAAGCTTGGTAACATATATTTTTGAAATTTTAGACTTTAAGGATAAGAAAGATTATGGAATTGTTATATGTCAAAGCGCTAACCTGAAGTATGACAATCCAGACTAAAATAAGTCTAAATCCCTACCTCCGTAGTAGTACTTCCATGTTCATTAGGCAGACAAGTCCTTTGGAGAAGTCTTCAAATAACTAGCCCCCAACCACAATCCGAGCAATAGTCCCCTGTAATCCCCTACTTTCTCCCATTAGTGAGCTGGAAGATTGTTTGCTTCAGCTAGCATAGCTTATTTCCACATGGTCAGATGAAGTGGTTCAGTGATATCTTTGTTTATCCAGGGAGTTGCTATTTGTCAAATAGCAACTCCCTGGTTTATCTTTGGCAACTCGCTGCTGTCAGGGAGTTGCTATTTGACAAATAATAACTCCCTGCTGCTGCAGGAGTAGGGAGTTGATATTTGGTAGGAGGTAATTGATCCTGTTCCATGATTCCGTCGAAATCCCCGATTAGGCTGGTATGTGGTTAGCAGAGTCTTAAAGGAAGTGTCGTCCTCATGTAAACTGCAGGTAGAGGCTTCAGGCAAATGACTCGATTCAATTTCTTCTGTTAGAAATGTTTTTTCCCCTCGGTCAATTTCGATTGTTGTAGATGGTTTCTTCAAGAGTTTCCAACATGTATAAAAGAATATGTATCTGTTGATCCAGCCAACTATGTACAATTCAGTTGGGAAACGTTACAGGGAAAGTATGACCTTGAGAGGGAGGGTAAGCATCTCAGATGTCATACTCCAAGCTGATACCGTTAACCATCTTGATTGACTTAAGAATTGTTCAATATTATTCATTGGAAGTAGTACTCACATACTATTTCGATAGCCAGTCTCGTGTTTTAATAGAGTTAGAACTACTCGTATTTTCTTTGAGTCTACATTCAGAATCATACAAAAGTCGATCAACATTCTTCGATGATTACGAAAGCTTACTAATTGCACAAATTTTACGGTCCTCTACGTAGCAACTCTCGACTCCCACTGATACCTAGTCCCATTGTGGTGTTATCAACTAGCTCACAAGGGCTGTAGCTTGTTCCGAAATTGGTCAGGTGGGCTTCAACGGAAATTAGTCCCTTCGAAATATTATCAGCCAATAAAACCTAATATTCGCTCCATGGTACTATGCAGTCAGTTTCAAGTACGTACTTAGGCTATTACGTGGATATTATGTGTTCAGGGCAAGTTGGCTGGCATATACTTGGGCACCTTTCGTTGCTCTACCTTTTGCATATTCGTAGCCTATGTTAGAGCACTCCCATTGGTTTGTTCAAAAAGGACTGGGATTGAATGGAATAAAGATTGTGTGCAAGCATTATCGACTTTCATAGTTTTGTAGTTATTTTTTATGATAATTGACAATATCTGGAAGAATTACTTCTGCGAGGGATCTTTATTGATCTTTATTGTTCGGACGGACTGCTTAAACGTTGTTCCCAATACTTTGGACAAGGCATGCAGTGTTATGTATTCCCCTCTTCTTATACAGGTAATATCACTTTAAAGTCCTGCCTACGCTCAGTTTGGATGATATGTACATTAAATGTACATTAAAAAGTTTTTCCCTGATTAGTTTTTAATCTTTATATAACATGTCTGGTATGATTGTGCCAGCCTTAACACATAACTGTCTCCAGTTTCGCGTACCATATGGACCAATCTTATAAGTTATGTCAGAGTGAGTCACATTTATTTCATATCACTGCATATAATGTTTACTCTTGGAACATTATGAGAGTGGATTCAGCAAAGGACCATTAATTATAGGCCTATTGAAAGTTCGGTAAAACTCTTTAAGATGTTACATCAGCATATAATACCATATATAACAATGATGCCACAATTCCTATAACGGATTTTGCTTTCTTCCCCCAGATACAACATCTTCCCCAACAACAGGTACGTAAAAGCAACTGATAGAACAATTTTTTGTTACACCCATTTTGTATAGTTAAATTCTGTTGAAAAGTTCTCCTTACAAATTGCCCTGGACAGGTGAAGTCCAACTAGTGCATTCTCTGTATAAGGGATAACCACAGACCTGTTTTAGGGAATTCCGGAGCCATCACATATTATGCTGCCCCACGTAGGGTCCATATTGGTTACTTGGTAGTTACTTTAGCACTTCAAATGAAGGATAAATGTGGGATTCCAAAGTCGGTAGAAAATGCGATGTGGATTGACTGCATATGGTCAATATCGTTGGGACAGACCTGGGTTACCAATGTGGTTCCCATACAAAACATGGGCACACTTATACAGGATGAGCATGGGATCCTAACATGGGTCTAACATGTTATGTGGATGTATAGGCTAAACATGGGGCAAAAATAAAGTGATTATCATTGGCCTCTAACGTGAGTCCATATAAGACTTAACCTGCCACTCAAACAGGTGTAGGATGAACATGGGATCTTGAAAGAATGGAATAAATATCATCATTTTCCTACATGGATCAAACGTTGAACGAATTTGTGTTCAAATAGGCAGGTAACCATTGGATAAAATGTGGATTCCACACGCCATAGGGCAAACTTACATGACCCGGCTATCAAGGCCGTAGCTAGGGTCATATCTTGGGGGGGGGGGTGTAAAGGTTCTAAAATCCGACTGAATGGATTTTTTTCCAACTGAATGGTGGTGCGTAAATTGCACCATTTTTTATGCGCCCTGCGTTTATGTATAACAGTGGGGATCCTTCCTTTGTCATTTAATAAAGATGCTGTCCTGAAGGAGGGTCGGGGAGGGGATACCCTCCCCCCGTAAGAAAGTTTTGTTAATTTAAGGTTGCTTGGATGCAAAATGGTGCTATCTTTGGGATATTTTGGAGCTGATCATATATGGCTAGAAAATGTCCATGTAATTCAGTGAATTCTAAATTTACCGACTGACTGATTTCTTTTTCCAAATGAGTGGCGGCCCGCAAATTGTACCTTCGTATTTATTCACCCTGCGTTTGTATACAGCACTGGGAATCCTTCCTTTGTCACTAAATATAGGTGTCGTCCTGGGGGAGGGGTCTAAGTGCAGGGCCGAGAAAGTTTTGTTAAGGTAAGGTTGCTTAGATGCAAAATGGTATGGGATATTTTTGGAACTGATCATATATCGCCGGAAAATGTACATAGGCTTATTTAGAGAATTCTAAGATTTGGGTAGGTGAAAGCAGAGAGTTTGTTGTCTAAGAGAAGAATACATTGTCAACAGACCTCCTGAAGCCCCCTGACAACTTTACTGCCCTCTATTCGGCCATCTAAGGCTGGCATATATCTATATGGGGCCTCCTGGAAGCTTTGGATCAATTGTATAAAATGGGGGCAATGACATAATGCTTATTACCTGACATCTAAATAAAAGTATAGAGTATGATGCCAAGCACTTTACATCTATCGTATTTTTAACAATTTTGAAGAAAAATCCAGACGAACAATTTCCAGTAATGGAGAATGGGCGATAGGGAGATTATGGGTGCAGAAAGGTGATATTAGACCTCCCAGACAGGTATAGCAAAAGGGGTGTAGGTCGTAGGACTAACATGCTCGTTTCAGAATGTGCACCCAGTTTATGCTATACAAGTTCACTGGTACGTTTTGTGCTTATAATGTTCATAAGTGATACAACGTGGATTGTGGGGATTGCACGTGAAGCGCGTCAAAATTTGGGGGTATACTTCATTGCCAAAATGAAAAACGTGCATGCAGGCTCAGCCAGGAGTGATGCTTTGATTTGCTGACATGGGGGCGAAGGCCCTGACTGGGGGCCAGCTACTCTAAGTTTCCACAGATGCAATAGGTTGCAGAACTCAAAATATAAGGCCCGTGAAGCCCGCCGAAAAATGTGGGGTTATATTGAAAAAAGATCTCACATTTTTGAATCCTTAAGGAAAGTTGAAAAAGTTTGGGTTTTTATTGAAGAAGCTGGGCAAAACCATGGCATTTGGTAGAGTGACTGCATGGTCGTCGTCAGGGAATAAATTCTTTATCTTGCCCATTAAGGCTCCCCTACGAAACTGGAAAATCTTTTTCTTACAAAATATGTTTGCCACGATGGTGAGGCTGAAGAAAGAATCTTTCAAAAGTTAGGAAAAAGAGGAAAGAACTTGACAATGATGCATTTTCCTGTTTCTCTAGAATCACGCTACACGGAAGAACAATATTTGTGGAAACGTAGAATAAATCCAGTATGTTTGAAACGGGGGTGTTACCACTAGATATAACTAGAGATGAAAGCGTGCCTACCGCGCGAAAATGTTTTGAAGTCATAGAAAGAATCGTTACTGAACTTAGTGGCTATGGGCCTGAAACATAGACATTGGGAATGTTTTCTGAGTATATCTATGTCTGCACCAATATTAGTTTATATAAAATTTTGGTCAATTCTGTGGGGCTTAGAAAAATTTGGGGGCTAAACCCCCTATAGCCCCCGTAAAACTGTGCCAGGTATAATTACCGTTTAATAATGTTCATGAGATTGATTGCAAGTCGTGATGCATGCGAGCGAAGCGCGTCGAAATTTTCATTAAATAAGATTCCCATGACAAAACCTGCATTCAGAATCTGCATCGAATCGAGATGCTTTCAATTGGCCAACAAACCTACATGCTACTCAAAAAGCCAGACTTTTACCTGGTAATTTGTGAACAGATTTCAATTTCTGCAGTTAACAAGTTTTATTTTCAAAATGGATTTTCATCCTCTATCTGGACAGCGCTCTTTGCATAACTTCTTGCAAAACCTTTGACAAAAATTGATATCTCCTTGTCGCACGTGTGACAAGTAGTCGGGGATAATTGGCAAAAATGACATTTTCTCAGACATGGACAGACTCCTTGTCGCACTTGTGACAAATAGTCAGGAAGCACAGACTCACTGCTTGCCGGACTTGCGACAAGTAGTCAGGAATTATTGGCAAAAGTGGCACTCTCTCTGGTATTCTCGACATGAATCCCAAAGAAAACAGCCATATTTCATGAAAATGATGAATAAACATGGAATTTAGAAATCCATTTTGAAATTGGAACTTGTTAGTTGCGCTTCTCCGAAAGTTACTATATCGGAAGATATTGATAATAAGAAAAACAGTTAGGTAAGGTTTGAAAGGCGCGAAACGCGCAAAAATTTTGATAGTTTCAGAACAATTTGTTCCCACTTGATCTAGTTGAAAAATATATACACAGTTGACATAGGCTTAGTCGGAAAAATGTGCTAGACTGAGATATCAGAAATTTCAACTGGTATTTCAGATTTTCCGACTATTGTCGCTCTGACGATCTTTTTTTTGGGGGGTGGGGTGGGGTGAGACTCTCCCACACCCCCTGTCGCGACGGCCCTGAAGGCTATCATATGCATGTTAGCTCCCCATGGATTACATATGGTATTGGTGGTCAAGGAAACCATGCGAAACCTTCCCAGACCCCCAGTGAAACTTTATCATATTTACATTTTGCAAACATGGGATTCCCCTGTGGTCGTAAAAGCCTTTGAGATCCTACATACTTCACGTATGTGTAACATGGGCAGCTTCCGTGTGAGTTAAGCATGTGGTTCCATTGCAAGTTCAAAAAATAGCACAATTGTTAGGATTAACATGGATTTCCTACTTACTAAGCGGGACTTATATAGGATAAAGGGGCGTTCACACCAAAATCGAAATCTGCTGCGTTTTGCGGGGCGTGAGCCACAAAGAAAATGGCTTTGTACGTATTTCTATGGAACCGTTCACACTGAAATCGTGTTGTGAAAAGCGTTTTGCGGGAAACGCGGCAGCGCCCGCATCAATCGATCTCAGACTGATTCAAAGCAGGAATCGTGCGATTTTCGTTTGGAGAACAATGGTAGCTCGCCATACAATAGGGTTCTTGGCACACAGGTGTTTGAATTTTTCATTGTGCTGTGCACTGGCAGACTACAGAGCATGATGCCTGAGAAGGATGTTGGAGAGTTAAATGTTTGAGAGTCGAAGCTGAAAGAAAATTCTCAATTTTTTGTGACAAAATTAGTTCTAATTAGGACGCAATGGTTTTTAGGCATTACATATAAAGTGAAATAGCCAAACAAATCTTGATATGTTTGGTTAGACTAGTTGAAAGTAATATCTCTATTCCTACACTGTATGATTTGTTGTATGTTTTTGCTACCTTCACAAAATTGCGAGCATTAGAAAGAAGTATTTCAGTATCTTAAAATGGCTTTGAATATTTAAACAGGCCTATGCAACCCCCCCCCCCCAACAGCACCATTTCTCCCCTTTTTTGCAAAAGCTAACTTTGGATTGTTGGTGATGTTGGATCGAGCGTCGGACGTATAAAATTGGGGTTATTTCATTAAACTTTGACTAAAATATTGTACTTAAGTTGTCCAAAGAGAAGAAAGACGTATACAATAACAATTACCAAAGTACTGTCGAAGATTGTATCACACTGATGCGCGACGAAAAAGAGTCAGATTTAAAAACTGCGTAAGGTGTTATCCCATTTTTCATTACAAATAGTATCCATTTCGTCTCCTGCCCTTCCCATTTCACTAAACAGATGTTGATTTGTGAATTTTGTTTACCAAAACATAGTTTACATTCCCTTTTTTAATTATGGATATATTTTTTGCCCGTGCATGTACAAAAAAGCCAGCAAATATCACACATATCATCTTCGGCGTAGGCTATTTTACAAGTGACTATCAAAAGCCCGCTGCGGGAACCGTCGCGTTTTCCCGCTGTAGTGTGAACCCTCTGTTCTGCGGGAAACGCCGCGTTTCCCGCAGCGGGAATCGCGCGTTTTTGGTGTGAACGCACCTTAAGTGTGCAGCTTTCGTAAGGACACATTGATATGGGACAAGCATGTGTTGACGTCGACGGTTCATAGTGACTTAAAATGCGTAGGTTACCTATATGGGTCCAATGTAGAATTACTGTAGATTTTAAAGTTGTCACATTTTAAATTAGCAGCTGATTGAATTACGGGTCCACCATGAGAAGACGGAGCACAGGCTGAAAGCAGCTAACAAATGACGCCACGGTCTAAGCTGGCGAATGCAAAATACTGGAACTTCGATGTGGAGTCAGATTTTGAAATATAAACTTTATCTTTCATGGTTATTCAGGAAATAACAAAAAGTCTTTCATGAATTTACGAACTGGATTTGAATAAATATATCCCAATAACGATCACATGGTAACTTAGACATCCAGAATTTGAATTTTATTAATTCCCTTAGGTTACTATAACGTAAGACGACGGCTTTTTCTTTTGAAGACAATTGAACCTTAAATCAAAGTTTCATTTTGTTGACAAATTAAGGGCAGCTCTTGCTTGGCCTATGCAACACTGCCTGATGCCTATTAGGCCTAAGTAATGTAAAGTCATGCTTGCTCAGTACAATATTGCGTGGTGTCTGTTCTTTTCAGCCAGTCTAGAACTTGGCAAGGACGACAGACACTGGAAAATGTAAGGGCCTTTGGGGTAATATGAAGATCTCTCTAAGTAATTGTGTCCTATCAGTGGGTGTAGCTCCATCACGGAGCGTCACGGATCAGAACCCCATCGGGGTAAAGTTTAATAAAACACAAGACCAGAAGTTCATGAAAATTAAATAACAAGATGCCGGTTATATACGTACCCATATGTGGACCCTGCCCGAAAGAAAATCATTTTAAGCTCATATAGAAAAAGTAACATGTTAAATGTCAATGTTTCCGAGCCCCTCGTCAGGAATGTATACCCACTAATGAGATTTATTGTGAAACACAAAATCTACACCTTTGAAAGTAGACATTTTCGTTCAGACGTACTCGCAAGTTCCTATTTCTTTAAAAAGGTTCATTGACGATATTGTTACCTTGTGGTAACACGGAGAAAATGAGTTGATCTCGTTTATGGGTAATTAATCTCTGACCACCACTTCCTGCATGATGTACATAATTGTATATATTATGTTTATATTACGATCACATGTCATGTGCATTACGTCCTATTAAACCAAGTATTCAAAGGTGGGTAGATCTTTCATGTCTTCTGCATCCTAAAATCCGGCTATGCAATACATTGTTACTCTTGAAGGGAGGGGTGCATTTTGCAATGAGAGAATAAAGGGTTAATCAACGCTGGACCGTGCATTAAGTAGAGGATAATGCACGATCGGGGGTTAATGCAAGCGATGCACGAGGGCGCAGCCCGAGTGCATCTAGCGATAGCATTAACCCCCGGAGTGCATTATCCTCGATTTAATGCACGGTCCAGCGTTGATTAACCCTGTTCATTCATACACAAGAATTTGATGAAAAAAGAGTAAAAAGAAAGAAAATTTGTGTTTGCAGATAACCACATTTTTACTGAAATCAAAACCCCGAGGAAAGATGAGACCTATTCACAACCTTTCAAAACAATAGGCCTGTTCGTGCGCAGTTAATAAAGCAGCCTATTATTAAACAAAATGAATTCAATGAAATATTCATAAGTCATGAAATATAACAACGATGTGACTAAATTTGAGAAATGGTATTCTTCTTTAAAGACTTCAACAGCCGAAAAGGACAAAAAATTAACAGTTGGTAACGTAACTAGAGGTATTATGACTCCATGGTAACCCCTTAGCCACGAAATCTTGCATTTGTATCATGTACATTTGCACTGCACACAGAGCATTTTTACTAGGCCTATCATGGTACGTTGTGTACGCTGTGGGTGCACATGCTGTGTACATAAACACATGCACGTACAACGTATAGGCTAGCGGTTTACTGCAGTACAGCACGTAGTGACATATCATATCCACCAGTATGCTTTCAGTAGCGCGGTCTTTTTAAAATTGCTCGTCATTTGTTCAAACCCTAACAGACTTGTTCAGGTATTCTTGAGCTTTTAAGTTACTTCAAATGATGGAATTTGCCTAGGATTCAGCTACTGATTTTGGGAGATAAACAGTCACAGTATTTCAAACGTACATTTGGAGAAAAGTTTGGACATAGGCCTATTAGAGATCTCAGCCCTAACAGCGGTAACGTTAGTAACGTTGATTTTGTTCGAGGATTCAGTGCTCGACAAGGAACTTTTGTGTAAGTTGTGACGTTACTGAGGCTTGGGCCTAGGTTATTTGACTTCGAATTATAACCGTTTATGGATCCTTTGCCTCTATAGGGTTTCACGTAAGATTTGGGAACAAAAGTGTTTCTTAGAAATGGAAGCGTTTTCGTAGGCCTTGAGTAGTGTCACACCATAGGCCTAACGTTGGATATATCATATCATGCTCAGCTAGGCCTAGGTTAGTCCGCAGTTTGCTGAACTAGGCTAGTATGTGGGAAGCTTTTGGGCTTCCCATACTAGTTCAGGGAACAAAGTTTACGTGAGAACTATGCCTAGGTTACACTTGGCTAGGCCTATGTGTGTCAAGCCAGCCATATCTAAAGCTAGGTGATCTTTAGTTTTAAATACAGTGTATATAGTACGGTATTGTATTCATCCGCCGGTGATTTTATTCTTTATTTACCGTGGGTTATCCCAGGATAATGCACGGTCACCTGACCGCAATGAACCAATAGAAATTGAGGATTTTAACTAAGTATGAATGAATGAAGGATAATCTACATTGTTATGTTGCAGAACCAACTCGGGCTTCACGTCCCTCACATCAGCCACAACCACACATTGCGATTATAGGCCTTTTTCGTCTATATTTTGATTACAAAAGTTATGTCCTAAATTTTGGCTTTTCCACCCAAGGTGACCAAGCTGAACGTAACAATGGTCTCGTGTAGCTGAGTAGTCAATTTGATACAAACATTGACTGTAATATGGAATTCATTCACTCATTCATTTTTCTATTCGCAGACTCTGAATTTATTTTTGTGGCTTCATCTTACTATTTTACCTCACCAAATTACCCGTCGGATTATCCAAACAGTCTCCAGTATACTTGGTACTTCTCAACATACCCTGGCTTAAAACTCCTCCTGTCCTTCATTGACATCAACACGGAGTCTTTTTATGATTACATTACTGTCAACGATGGCAACGGATCTTTCAGCGGAGAGTTACTACTCCGACTGTCTGGTGAAGTTTCTCCAAACAAAGTCAGAATCATCTCTTCTGAGAATGACATATCAGTGACCTTTGAAACGGATGCAAGTGTGCGAAGGAATGGCTTTGCTGCATTGGCAGTAGTAACCTGCCTGGACATAGATGGTATGTTTTTTTCTGTGGAAGTATTAAAACTACCAATAACTTTGAAAACTTAGATGGGATTCGAGTATTTATATTTCGTTCCTAAAATTACTACAAACGAGCAAATCAAAATTATAGGTACGGTACAGATAGTTTGCTCAAATAATTAAAGTATTTCAATAATGGGCCAGCTGTAACATTATGTGCAGGGGAAACCTTTTCGATGGTTTGTAGCCTTGAAAATCGTAGATTTACAAATTTGTGTTGACTGGGATTGGTGGGGTCACAGTAAAATCTTCAAAGGGGTAATGCATCCTGTCACGAGTGATAGGAGAAAAGTTTCACCAATGGCATGGCTTATCTTATGCACTTGCGTAACGGGGATAACTTAATTAGGCATATCAATGCAGAGTTCACAATTAAGCAGGCAAGGCTCCTATTCTTTACTTGGATTAGAATGGGTGATCAATTTTTTAAGGTGGAACATGTTTAGGCGTTATAGAACAAGACTCCAAAGTGGGTGGCCTATATACGAGAGGTACGTGAGCGTGTGTCCGGTATCCTGTCTTCGGCGTAAGACTGGCCAAATTTGAGTGTGAAGGGTCTTCTTTCATTAGCCTGTAATATACTACCTGTACTTCTAGTGTGCATCCGACACTATACTGCATGGAGCCTGGGGCGTGAGGCCAGCTCCCACTGTATACAAGCCGTTGAACGCCATTATATATGGCTTCTGGTCTGGAGTTGCCGACATATACCATGACCACATCGAGCAGTAACCGCCAAGAAGTCTAATCAGCAGAAGCGACTACCTACCGAGATGACCTGTCAAGTTAGATGAGGTTTTACGACTCAGTTTCTAACCAATTGGTTTAAGTAGGGCCAGCCACGGTTTTTTCCAGTTGTGGCTAACTGGATTGTTTTCTGGCCAGGAGTCGAAGCCCAGACCTTCCGGCTACAAGTCGGATGCTCTACCCACTTTACCATGCAGTCGGTCGAGATGACCTGTCAAAGGCGTTGACCTGACCTTACGAGGCTGAGTAGGGGCCGGGTTGTAGAGTCACCTGACATTATCTTACCTATAGCAGTCCTATTTTGCCGGCACCAGTCAATAGCTTAGGACAATACTTTATTTTGTAACTGGTTATGTAGTCCGGATATTGGGGAAGAAATTTTGGGTTTGACTTTGTTGAATGGCGAAAAATGGGAACTCGTAATGTATCTTTGCATGAATTATTTTCATAGGTATTAATTAAAGTAGGACAGACCTGTAACAGTCGTCTATTCTTGTTTTTTTCGCGTACAAGTACCCCAGTACTGTGGATGCACTCAACTCCTCCTCCAACAAACATATCGAAAAGTTTGTTGCATCTTGCTAAACGCTTGGCTTTTCGCCGTATGAACTAACAGATCACGCCATATGACACTGTGTGGTGTCGATAAAAGAGGCTTAATTTATTTTGCTACAACTAGTTTCATGACATGTCTCCTTGCCAAATAAAATAATTTTATTAGAGAAATTACATTGCTTTTTCATCTTGAAAAAGCCATTTCATTCCTTCATAGCTAGATTTTCTGCCATTCTGTAGTAAATATATCTCGTGAACTCTTAACTCTCAGATCATTCAATTACTTTCTGTGTAAACTTCAGTATTAGCGAACCTAGTTCTGACACAGTCTACAGTTTCCATGCTTATCAAGTTGTGTATTCCCTTTAAGAATTCGAACACTGAAAAGTGGAAACAGTATTTTCATGTGTCGCGAACCATACTATGTTATAATTAGTTTGATTGGCTGGACAGATTTCTGGCCAAATTGACTGCCATTTGGGATGTTTTAGCCATTAAAAATAAACGTGGTAGGCTCCAACTTTGTTATTGTGGACTCGCTCTGTATTTGACTTTGAATTATGCGAACATTCTTTATGAAAAATAAGAACCTTTAGATAAAAAGATATTTTCTAAAAAAGAAATTTTTGTAATCATAGAATATTACAAACTTTGAAGGAAAACTTGCTTAAACTATTACTTCACAATAAATAGCCCCTATAATTTACGGTTTTTTTCTGTGAATGTAGCTCAAAGACGACACAAAGTGTAGCATTTCACGACGCTCAGTTTTTCAAGTTTTGCTGAAGAGGAGTGTGAATCCCTTTCTTGGACCCTACTCCAGGACCCTTTCTTAAACGATTATCTTTGCCAAGTAAAGCTTCCTACCAGTATATAAAGCAAACACCTCCTAAACCGTGCGTCTGATCAAGCTCAAATTTTTATAGGAACAGTCAAATTTTTTATAAGAACATACTTGTTTGAAATGACGTCGTACGTCAAAGATCAGATTTCAATCTTCAAACCTTGATCTTGCTTCAGCATGGTTATATTATCTAAACAGGTAGGGGTGGGTAGATACCGCATTCGCCACCCAACAGACTGAATCCCTATCATTTGTTTTTACATGAAAACTGTTTTAGGAGATCGAGGAGCATAGGTTACTTTGTGTGTGTATGTTTAATACGACCTCAGTGGCGTAACTTGGTTCAGGGTGTCCGGGGGCAAGAATGAGTTGAGTGCCCCCTGACCAAATGATATGTGCAGCAGAGAAAACTGAGTTTTGAAAGCCAAGTGCACTTACAAATAATACTTACCTTCCAATCAATTTTCATTAATTTTTTGAATAACTAATCATGTTAACGATGACGGGTCGTCATATTCAGTGGGAGAATGATGCCCCATGTTCGTATAAGCCTATAGTTTGAAAGTTGGGTGATAAGTTGCTAAAATATACTGTAATTATAATTATAGTAGGGATGAGTCTGTACCACGATTGCTGAATTGCAAAGTATCATCGTGGGTGCCAGACCCGCCGGGTGCCCGGGGTTTCGCCCCTTTAGAGTGCATAGGAGTTACGCCACTGTACGACCTTCTGTGGTATAGTTTAAGTCATAATCCATAAGTCATATAGTTTAAGTCATAATCCATTTTTAAGAATAACTTCCCAAACTTTGCGATTATGTTTTCGTTAAATGATGTGAACTGTTTTAACGGAGAAAGTGTATGAAAAACACCTTTTTGTTCATAACTTTGTTATAAAATATCATAGAACTCATAAACTTTTTTTACAGAGTTGAACTGCGAAGGAGAATTCAATTGCAAAAACGGCGTCTGTCTCTCTGAGGATAGAGTTTGTAATAGGCAAGAAGAATGTGGAAATAATGCTGATGAAAGCAGCGATTACTGCCCAGGTATATCATAAAATAACACATAACCACATCATCATTAGTGTTATCATCGGCTATACTTTAAAAACGTAAAAACGTAGGTGAGAGACTTATCTTTCTTTTTCAATGCATTTAAACAACGAAGAAACAGTCGGTAGTTGTAGGAGGGTACTGCATCTCCTCTGCCTTTCTCTTTTATACTTCACAAATACAAAGTACTCTGACCCTTTAAAATCTGGGATGCAACAGTACCAGCCTTTGTCACACCTGCAGAAAGCAGCCTGCACGAACCCTAACAAGTAAAGTCGACACTTTTGTATGCCTTTTTCTAAAAACTTTAACTATAGAGCTGCTCCAAGAATATTTTCATTTTTCGCTAACATACCTTGAGCATACCTTTTTACTTTCCCACTTTCCTCATGTTCAAATGCCTTTTATGTAATTGATATGGCCTGTCTTTATTATTGTTTGACTTCACTACTTTTCCTGCTTAATTTGAATCGTCTGGTTACAAGGGGAGACCCCAAGCTTGATTCCTTGTCGAAGGCGAAATGAATCTGTGCAATCATCCTGGCGGGTTTATGTACGTGGGTGTTTGTGACGTTTGGCTTGTGAACACGATATCTCAAGATAGCAGTGATGAATACTTGTAATACTTGGCATATGAATACCCATGTTAAGAGAAAGATCCCAATTACGTTTGGTGGAGGTTAAGGTCATGCAAGTTCTCCAATGGTCATTACGGAAAACCTTGTTGTAAACACGATATCGCTGGGTAGGAAGTACTGACACTTTTCATACTTGGCATGTGGATGGGTTATGGTCGGAAAATGAACCTTATTGTATTTGGTACAGGTAAATGGTTATCTAAGGTTGAAAAAAGGAAATTCTTAAAAAAATGCTTGTAAACACAACATCTCAAGAATGCAGTGATGGGCAGTTTTCATGCTTGGTACATAGATATATTATATTTGGAGAAAGACCTCTATTGTTTTCTGAGGATGTCAGCTGTCATTTGAGGTCACCGGAGGTCAAAACCGAAAATCCTGATAAAAAAGAAATTTCAAGACAGGCATGATGAATACCTTTTACACTTGGTGTATAGATCTCTCATTTTTAAGAGAAAGAGAAAGAACCTATGGGTTTTGTTGGATTTCAAAGATCACTGAAGTAACGTGAAACTATGAAATTCTCGTATAATGAATAGACAGAGAGCGGCACCAACGGCCAATGTGTCGTTTCGTGACCGTCGAAAAGTCTCGGCCGAGTCTTTGTACCATTCCGAAGATAAAATGAAAGAGAACAACATATGTTTTTCAAAATCATAACTGTTAGACTTATTCGTTATTCTGATTTTCAATTACATAATGATGAACACTTGTGAAGGATGCTGAGACTATAAAATGATTAGAGATGGCCTTTTTATAACGAATTTGTTGATGGTGTAGATGGGAGTTCAAGGGTCATGTGAGGTCAATTTAAAAAAAAAAGTCGTAAAGCTTCATATCTCAAGAAGGATCATTTGCGGTATAAACCTAAGTGTAGAGCAAGGAATCACGAAGCCTTTAGGTTTCTGGCTAAAATATTAGAAAATAATTAGCTGTTTATATATTTAGGATAAAAACACTTATAATGTTAAGCCATACGCCGTTCCTTATATTTTAATGTGTAAATTCACCAGAATTTGTCAAGGTTATGATCATGTACTTTTCCCTTCCACTGCACGATAATTATCAGTTGCAGTTTTCATAGAGTTTATGCGTCCCAGTACGAATGAATGAGCTAGTTAGTAACAACAGCATGCTCATGGGACTTTGGCGAGCTTGAAATAATACTTCAGAAATTCACTTATGTTTGATTATTAGTTCCCTCTTCCAGGGCGTCGATTTGACTTTGGAAGTGGGGGGGGGGGACATCTGGCCTAAAGCTTCTCTCCTATCCTGGTGGGGAGTCTAAGAGGAGGGAGCCCAGATGCAAAATGAGGCCAAATGTTTCAATATTTGGGGGTATACTATGGAAATTGGGTTTATACTTCATTGCTCAAAGGAATGCAGGCTCAGCGAGGGGTGGTGCTTGGATTTGCCAACATGGAGCTTAGCGTCCTGACTGGGGGCCAGCTACTCTAAGCACCGATAGATGCAATGGGTTGCCGAAATGACGCCGAACTCAAAATATAAGGCGCGCGAAACGCGCCGAAAAATTGGGGTTATAGTGAAAAAGATTTCATATTTTTGTTTTCATTAAGAAAGTTGAAAAAGTTTGGGTTATTTTTGAAGAATCTGCCCTACTTAAGAGCAAACTAAGAAACTGACAATGTGTTAGCGTCTCCTTCTCTCAAAGAAGTGAAGGGGACATGTCCCCCCGTCCTCCAAATCAACGCCCATGCCCTCTTTCACATCATGAATATCTAATCCTTCTACTCTCAACCACCAGTTTCTTTTTATTGTCGGTAGTTTGTTCTTAAAGTAAACGTGAATGACAAAAAGTTTGCTTTCAAGTCTGTGTTAATCTTTTTCTTATCAAGGTTATCCAGGGAGTTGTTAGGCCTCATGGGTTAACCAACTAAGATCAGGTGTATTTCCAACAACGTATGAAATAGTTCTAAGCCAACCGAAACTGATAATCAGTGGTTGTGAAACCTTTGCTGGAAGAAATTTTCAAACCAAGATACTTGTTCTATGATTATTATTGTTTTTCTCTACTGTTTTAGTTGCCACGGTTAGGGATGTTGGTCAGTAAGTGTTTATATGTGGTGCCCCTATTGTTGACTATCATGCACTGTTTTCTCCTAGCGGTGAAACGAGAAATAGCCCAAGAGTTTTTAAATAAGTTGTTGCTAAAAGTACCAAAGTTTACGTCAAAGTATGTTATCAAGGTCTATTATTTTGTAAAAAGAAAGCTACTGCCCTAAGTCCATAACTTTACCTTGTAAATTCAAAAGGGTCAGATAAATACCCCATTTGTGTCTTGCTTCTGCGGAGAAAAACGATATATTGTGTTCATCTTCGGATTAGTTATATGTTTTTTTATGATTAAGTGGTTAGGATAGCTATTCAGTAAACAAATACGTGACTAATGACCTTCCTATCAAGAAAAAGATACAATAAGCATTAGTTCTCTATCTTCAGTTAAAACCAATTGCTTTATGCAGGAGCTTCGAATGAAACCAGGACTATGCATTCCACTGCCTTAAAAGATAACGTATCGTAAACATCAAACACTTCTCATTGCAGAGGACTTCGTCACTGAAGAGCTCACCACAGATTTCCCCCTGACGACCTTAGGTAAGCAAATTTTATAACTTCCCCGCAAAGTGGAAATAATTGTCGAAAGGTAAGCAGAAACATCAGTTTAGTATTTTACCGTGGGTGCCACAAGACTTTAAAACTAAATAGTAATGTTCATAGAATCAGTCACCACAGAACTAAAAAGTAAATGCCTAACTGAACTGATTCCCACCGCAGTTTACATTTGACCTATGAGAATAATTTTACGTAAATATTGTGTCAATCAGTTTCCAGCTATAGCCACTTTTTCCTTTACAGCTACTCTCATCTTTGAGTTAAGGCTACCTGTATTATCCTCAACCAAAAGGTTGGAAATAGTACGTAATATCCATACGCGATATTGATTGGCTAACATAGTTGGAGGGACACTGAGTTTTTTACGGACCTGACCAAAGAAAGTTTGATATTTTTATAAACTTTCTAAATGTTTTGGTTAACAAGAAACATGCATGGCATGATCCGTCTTTCGTTTGTATTTCAAGGACCTTAGCTGGAAGGGGGCAGTTTCCTCCATGAAATTTCTAACCTTAAACACAGGTTAGTGTACTTTCTTCCTTCAAGACGAAATTTTTCGGCAAGGTTTCTAGAGCCCAAAGGTGTTACAAGAATAGATTTGAGCATCTGAGTTGCGGCCGAAAGGTCTAGGGTTCGACTCCTGCACGGGTCATACCGAAGACTCCAAAAATGGAACCTACTGCCATTGGGCTTGGTGCTCAGCATAAGCAATGGAGTATGGAAAACAGCCAGTTAGCCACACGTGGAAAAAAGGCCGTGGTCGGCCCAACTTAAACCAATTGGTTAGAAACTGAGCTGTTAAACCTCATCTAACTCTAAATAAAAGCCCGGGTCCCATATATGCTATTCAACTTGCGATTCAACTTAATTGACACACCAGTTGCATAGTGGGACCGGGGAATCAACTTGACAATCGATTCAACTCGGGTAGAGTTCAATCGTAGTTGAAAGAAATAGAACATGTTCTATTTGCTGCAACTCTACAATCAAATTTTTCAACTGTGCATGCGCCATAGTGTGTATTCTGCGAAATTTGACCGATCAAGCGAACACAAACTTTGTAAATAAGGCAGCAAAGACAGCCAATTACTTCGCATTTATAAAAAAGATATACGTCCTTAGAGAGTCTCTGCCAAACGGACTCAAAGAACAGCAGTTAACTGAGCTTCCACTTGTTAGCTTTGGAAAATATTGCCAAGGGATTTGATTTTGCAGGTAAAAATGTAACAGAAAGATGCGTGTGGATGCACTGTCGCCGTGCCCAACGTACAGGCGAGTGTACAACCCAGCACATATATTAGGCCTACAGACAGTGCATATAACTATCCATACACTCAGCCTAGGCTTGTAATCCAGTCTAGTCACACAGGCCTAGAGCAGGATTTAGCCTACTCTGCGCCTATATCCTGCTCTTGTCGAGGTCACGGTAAACTAGCCAGCACTAGGCCAAATACTGTCCAGCACTAGGCCCAATACTGTTGTGCGATACCTTACTGTACCGAGTGACTTTGAGAGATATAAGAACGTATACGACTTGTATTATAAACGTTCATAGGTTACCCTAGTTGTGAAGGAAACCTGAAAACTCTACTCACAAAGTAATACTTTCAGTAAATCCAGCCCTCAATTTAGCAGGTAGGCCCTATGATATGGCTAGTAGGCTACCACTTGACCGTTCACTCTCCATTACTGTGTGTGTCCTCAGTGTTTAAGCCAATATCATCTAGGTTAAATCTGTTTTGTAAAAATATATTCATGAGATATCCATGGGTCTCCATCCTTTTAGGCTACAATCACTAGCCCGGTGTTAGATCAAACATAACTGTTACATTAGTCTGGTAACCCTTGAGTAGGTCTACTTTAGATTCATGTTCCGAGGTGCAAAATTATTTACAACAACGTCCTTCCTCACATAAGCATACCTGCAAACTTTGGCCAACGTTTTCCTATTTTTGCGGCAGCGCACCCTGTTTTCTTGGAGAAGGCACCTACCAGACCTGTGATAAGCCTACACCTGGTTGAATGAGAAGATATCCGTACTCAAGTACATTTCTCTGTACTCGCAGAGTCGTACGCATATCGTGTTCAATAATTTCGTACCCGTAGCCTATACGAAGTCTTCATTGTGCATGAGTATAACTTACAACTCCAAAATGTTAAGTTTGTTAATATTTCGTGATCCCGTTTTCTATTTTAACAGCATAGGCGTAGGAGGCTGGGGAGGGAGGGGGGAGGCTGGGGCTGCAGTCCTCCAACCAAAATTTTTTTGTGACAATTCGGGAATATGGTGAGAATTTTTCGGGCACCTGCTGAAAGAAAAATAATGCAATGATTTAGCTAGAGGTAATCAATAGTTTAAAAAAAAACTTCCTTGGCTATTAAAATAAAGTTCTGATTTCAATTGCTCTAGCACCTGTATATTCGGTATGAATTCACCAGTGTGGTTTTAATGGTTCGATATTATGATTATCAGATTTGAGGGGCCATTGGGCCATGCCCCACTTCCACTGATGCCGATTTTTTGTCTATCTAATCACGTAAATTTTTAACATCAAATTTTATTTCTAAGGGAGCATATGTGGCACCAAACTGCACGTAAGGACAACTAATTTTTAAAAAATTTTCAAAGGGGAGGAGGTGATACCGATTTTTTTAGTACCTAAAATACGTAAAAATTTAAACACAAATTTTACTTCCAAGGAAACATATGTGGCACCAGATTGTATGTAAGGCCACCGAATTTTTCAAAACTTTCCAAAGGGTAGGGGGAAACCCCTTCCCCTTAAACCCCTCCCCCAGGCCTGCTATTACACAACATAATGCCTGCCTATCACCCCCATGGGAGAAATCCTGGCTACACCACTGATTATCATCGTTATTATTGTAACGGCTTCTGTAAAATTAAAACCAATATGGAAGGTATTAACACGGCAAGTTGTATGTAATTGGCATGCCTTGTGATAACCGATGCATGCCTACATAATATGTACATTAACATGTCGAAAGCGCGTGGAGCGCGCGGAAATTTTTGGTTATATTTTTCGGGCAAAACGTAACAGCCCCCGCCCCATCAACTTGGGCTCCTACGCCTATGTTTAATAGAACTTGTTTTAATGTTTATTGTATTGAACTGATTGTCACTGAAGACTCCATCAAATCTTGTAAAAAATAAATTGAAGTGTGAGGAAGAAGTGGCGGTAGTACAGAACATGGTGGAATCCTCCTCCCTCACGGTTTCTGCGTCTTGCTTCCCTGCCAAACTGAGTCTGGTTACACATCCAGTTGGGTCATTTCCTCGATCTTATTTCTTCTGCCCCTCGTTCACCTCCAACTTTGAAAATTTTAGTGCCTCCACTTAATCTACCGTACCCATTCTTTTAATTTGAAAGTAACCCATTTCCATACAAATGGAAGAAATTACTACATCATCACTTGCCAAGTGACATTTTACAACAGGGGTTCTCGAGTATTTTGGGCCGATGGTCACTTTCCGAGATTTTTCTATGTAACAGAAGTAGCAACAAGAATCGAATAACAAAACTCAATGCTCATTTAACATCTGGGCTTCTAAATTTTCTAGGGCCGCCATTTTAGAGAGCGTCGCAGGCCGCAAATGGCCTACGGGCAGCTACTTGGGAACCTAGGCTATACGAAAAACCTTTTTTTTATCATTTCCTTGTGCTTTCCTTACTTGTTAATGGTCATTTCTTTATGCAGTTTCTTTAACATTCTGTTGTATTATTTTATCTTTATTCGTGCTGTTGAAAATAGAGCTTCGGATTGAGCTAACGTGTGCCAAAAATCGTACATTTTAAAAGGTTGTAATGCAAAGCTTGAAAATGAATCTGAATGGTCGAACTCCCAACTGTTCAGGACATGCCTGAGCTGAGATGTAAACTGTTAAAGCTTATTTACTAAATTCAGAATGGTAAATTGCGCAATAATTTGTAATGTCCTTCTGTACTATTCAAATTGCCGTGTACATGTTTCTTTGTTTGTTTGGTTTGTTTTCAAAAACCACTGCACCTTGTGCCAAAGTGTGATCACAGATCGGCGGAAATAAGATGTCCTGGCCTCATAACATGCATCAATACAAATTCTTTCTTTTTAGGTCTCAAAAGTAATAAACTTACACACGAAAAAGATAAGCTGTCAAATAGCAACTAGCTCACTGCAAAGACCAGTATCGGTAAAATCCTATCAATAGGTCTCTGCGCAGATTTATAATGTGTTTTACCAAGGGAAAAAGCTGATTGAACAAATGACGGACACTCAGTAATTTTGTAGTGTGTCTGTAGGCCTATCATTGGGGTATTATTACTGTTGTGGCAAGTTAAGTTACCCGTAGTGGCGCGAGGTCGTGAACTCTGCTCATAGTACGAGAGCAGAGTTTGTTTCCTCTTAAGCAATATGTATTTATGTAAACGCACTCAAGTGTGACTGCCGACGTGTGCTTAACTAGGTTCGGCTATCCTGATCGTCGTATCTGACATTTGTAGATCTTCAGTCAGTGAAGTAAAGGCGGGCTTTCTAGAGCCTTAATTCGTAGCCAGGAGGCGCAACAACAGGTAATTATCTTGTTTTCTATCTTAGTCAATCTTTCGTAGTTTCGTGTGTTTTAATAATTGTTTTTTATGTGCGTCTGAGTTAAAGATAGTTTTGTGGGATGCTATTTATTTAGTACCAGTTTATGCACCGTGAAGTCATGCAAGCTTTGGTGCCGCAACCATTTGTAAATGTAGAATGTAGGTGTAATAACTTAGATTTCCAATCTTGCAGAATCATGTACCCACATTGAATTATTCCGATTGAAAATTTAAACGTTTTTTTTGTATACCTTGTTACAGACTTCATATGTTTTCGTATTGATAGAGTCTATTTTTCTACGTTTCGTATTTTGATAGTCTGATATGTATGTTTTGTATTCTTCACAGTGAACCGTTACAGTGCAAGATATCGTCATAGTACAAGATATTGTTTAATGACTTGAGAAAATTCGTGTTAGTTTAGATAAACTTATCGTGACGTTGAGCTTAAGTCGTAAAGAGAAACCGAAAGAGAACCCTCATTGAAGTTAAATGAGGTCACTTGTCCTTATTTTGCTCGTTGTGACGTGTTCGCCCTATAGCGCCCTCGCTCGTGTAGAGATGAGTCTACAATTACATTCACCATCTCCTCTTGGTCAAATGCAGGGGACTCTACCACCTGTAGCCATCCGTTTTTGAGAATTCTACATTCTGATTGATTAAGCACTGACCTGTTATTTCACAACACACGGTCAGTAAACGTAAATACTGATAAGAATGAAGTTTTCTCACATTTCTGGTGGTGGAATAGGAATATCTCATAAACCGTCTCGGCTCCAAATTTGGAAAAATAACGGACTCGGCTTCTCCTCGTCTATTACTTTGCCAAATTCGGGGTCTCAACGGTTTATTTACCAATAATATTCCGCCAAATGCGATTTATTCCTTCAATATGTCTCCCATCCCCGGGATCTGCGTCTACACTTACATTAATTGCCTAGTATGGTATTTAGCTACAATGAAAAGTTACATGAGAGCTGCGCGTGTTGGACCAGCCAACAGTTGCGTCGAAAGTTAATTGAAAAATCGCGCAACTTGTTGAAAGTTGAGTCGCAAGTTGAATCGCGTATATGGGACTGCCGAGACTCCAAATTTGGAGGCAAGACGGTTTATGAGTGGTTGATCCCTATTATACCACCAACAATATGTGAAAAACTTCATTCTTATCAGTATTTACGTTTACTGACCGTGTTTTGTGGAAAAACAGGTCAGTGCTTAACCAATCAGAATGCAAGATACTCTTAACGGATGGCTAGGGGTGGTAGAATCCCCTACATTTGACCAAGAGGAGATGGCAGATGTGATATAATACCCCAATGATAAGCCTACAGACACACAGCAAAATTACTGCGTGTTCGTCATTTCTTCAATCAGCTTTTTCCTTTGTTAAAGCACATACGAAAGCTGCGCAGAGACCTATTAATAGGATTTTACCGATACTGGTCTGTCCAGTGAGTTGCTATATGAAAGCTTGTCTTTTTTGGTATGTAAGTTTATTCCTTTTGAGACCTCAAAGGAAAAAATTGTATTGATGCATATTAATCAGCTTGGAAATTTTATTTCCGCCAATCTATATGGAAGACATAATCAGGGCCGTAGCATGGACAAAATCCAAGGGGAAGGGGCCCAGATTTGCTCGACGGGGGCCACAGACCCGAATTCCCGACAGCCCCAATGCCGTCGGGTATAAGTAGGATTTGAAGAAAACCTTTGTACTAGACCATTTCATTCGGGGCATATGTTGCATAAAATTTGTATATACTAGAGAAGCATAGTTCCGCGTTGACAAAATGTTTTCCCCGGAATCTAAGCTGTAAAAATTGCAGATCGCGCGAAGCGCGTAAATTTTTGGTAGGTTTTCACAAAAAACATATGTATGTAAACATTAAGAACAAACAAAGGAAGAAAATCTTTAGGGGTTCTAGACCGTATAGGAGATAATATGCAATGTATCGAAACTACCTTACCTATGCGATAAAATAGCCAAATATTGCTCCGTGAGTCCCTCACCAACTGACGGTATCGCTTGACATAAGAGAACAGTTACTAGGTTTTGCGATATGGGATGAAATTTGCGACCTCTACATAAACTGTGAACTTTTCCTACATGTTACTTGGTAAGGTGGAAAGGATTTGCGCTATCTAGCGATGTAGAATGGAACTATTGAAGAAAGTAGAGTGGCTCTTCTGCGCACGTAGCGCTCAGAAAATTTTCGTTCTTATTAGATAAATTGTCCTCTTGCGAGCAAAAACGGGTATAACGAAACTGTAAACTGTCGCAATATGGGGGGCGGGGGGCAAAATGAAATTTGGCCCCACAAATCATACTGGGGGCCATGGCCCCCTTGGCCCACCGGTTCCTACGCCACTGGTTTTTACATTGAAGAACATGCGGAATGGTGCTAGTTGAATTTGACCAGAAAGCCTAAATTCATTGCTGGAAGATAATACTTTGTCACATCAAGGTTCACATCTCAAAGTTATCAAATTTTCGATATTATGGTTTAAGATGCTTTCACAATTTGACTACTGATAACCCCACATGTCCTTTGACCTCCACTCAAAAGTGGTTTCTTGCAATATCGTGGATCGTTCATCTGCTGTGTATTGAATCCTTAACAGTTACATCTTAGGTTTCCACGGTTTCCCTCTTTTTGACCTCTACCGATCTCGGCCTCGTCAAAAATAATTGGTTATTTAACGCAATATAGGGGTACCACTTGTCAACTTTGAGATCCGTCAAGATTAGCTTTTAATGATCTATTGTGTTTGCGAGTTATCATTGCGATCTCCAGTGACTCTAAAAGAACTTTCATCCCCACTAAACGCAAAAGGGCTCTTGTAAATAGTGTGAAGCATCAAAGTATGGATGACTCAAGTTAGTCTCACCGCCGGTTACAGTAGATGACGTTTGAACTTAACTGAAAACAAGAGATGTAGTTTTCTAAGTATGACACTTCCATTTTACTAGAATGAAAGCATCAACGATTCCTTACTTGGTACGTTGTGTTTTGGAGGTTTTCAGTTTATGAATGGTGGTGACCTCAAATGACCTTTAACCCCCAAAAGTCTGGTCCTTTCGCTGAGAATCTATAAAGATTTATCCTTTGTATAAAATGTAACGGAGGACAAAAGCTGAACAATAACACTGGAAAAGTAGGTGTTACTATCACTAGCAGTTCTTAAGAATTATTACTTTCACCTCCACGGGATGTCAAATATCTTTTGACCTCTGTCAAAACCAATAGAGTTCATCTTTTTACTAAAACGCATCCACATGCAAAGTATGAAAAGCATCCATGGTTTCTGCCAAGAGATATCGTGTTTACAAGAGTTTCTGTTTACGACTTCTGTTGATGTGACATGACCTCCAACCAAAAATAGGGAATTTGACGTCCTCTATGTTAAAATTAAAAATAAATTATGAAACCCTTTGTGTATGTCTTAACCAGAGTGAAAGGAACTTATGAAATAGGTAAAAAAATTGTGTTCCTTGATGAGGTCAAATCATCGTCTTTATGCTTAGTGTCCTGAGGAGTCACTGGGAGGTCCACTCTAGGCCCCTGGTGATCATTTTACATTTTATTGACCTTCACCGTTCAAGTAGCGTATTACATACAAATTCATATGCAGATGAATCTAAATCGCAAAGCCCGTAAGGCTACGAAACTCCCTGGTTCGATTAATTAATCGATGCAGACTCCTACATGCAAACCTTTCCAGCGTAACTCTTGAAGGCGCGGGACAGCGGGAGAGTCACACCTGGCATCCATGGTGGGGACCTATCCGGGGTTTTACCGGCCGGGGCCAATAAGCTCACTTATGACCGGCGTCTTTATCACGTTCGGGAGAATACACATAGGGATGATACACCTGGGACAGCTTCCATTCTGTCGGTTCCAAAAAGGCATAATTTGTTTTCTCAGCTGTCTCATTTGCCCGAATGGATCCACTATTTTTGCCCGAATTGGGAGGGCATATGCCCCCCCTGCACCCCCGCCTCGTACGCTTATGTCTAAGGGAATATTCACTCTGAAAGGTCTACAATAACTCTGAACCAATTCCAACCAAGTCGAAAGTCAGCGGTACGTCTCTATAATACCCATGCTACAACTGGGAAATGTAACTATCTACTTATCAACTGTGCATAGCTTTTTTATTCATAACCAATAGATTGTGGCCCGAAACACACAAATGCTTCAAACAGCCCGGCCACTCCTCACTTTAGCACAGCGTTTCCCGTGAAACATACTGCTAAAGTTCAATACACTGTTAAGAATGTTAGGCAAAAATTTACTTATTTTTTAACCAACGTTGGTCCAAATATCAACATCCTAACAAATTGATTAAAGATTTGACCAGTCCAGTTGAGTGAAGGTATTAACTAGTGGTTGGGTAATACTTTAACCACTTATTGAGAGAAATTGTGTAATGGGTCTCTTAATACTCACACCGCTGGTTAAATACGCCCATTCATCTTGTTGGGCAAAGAGTTTTAACCAATACTTGTAAATATGGATGGTTGTGGTCTCTGTAGGTACAGCTTGCATGCATACTGGGAATTTCTTTCCCAGGACTGTTGGGTGAACTTTCCGCCAAATAGTTGTTGAAATTGCATTAATTTATTGACATCACCCACTTCTTAGGCAGCTTATCTTTCGATGTATATTATGCACTATATATTAAGTTGACTCATAATAGCCTATCTATCCCTTTCTAGCTTTCTGTTATAGTTTTAATGAATCACTTGTAACTGAGCTTTTAAAACTGTGAGCAGCAACTCAAAAGCCTTTGCTCAATCCGTTTGGTTTGTCACAGAATTTTGTAAACAATGTCAAAAATTATCAGATTTAAAAGGCACTGTAAAATGATGTAATGAAGTTTTGTAGTTCCATCAATGCATACATTAGAACACGAGTCACACTGAGAACTAGCCATTCCGTAGCGTTCAAACACTGGATTGAGTAAGACAGGATCTCTGTATGTCGAACATTAAATGTATTAAATGTTAGTCCGGTATATTAACTCACATCCGGACGTGATGTGAGAAAATACAAGATTCTGAACTCTCACTGGATAGCCGTTTTGCGCTCAATACGAATTATCGAATGTCATACAAATGTGTGCTAGTTCGTACTACTATTTTAACATTCTTGTATGGAAATAGAGCTTGACCGTATAGCTAAACATAGTGTTAAAGTTTTCCTCTTTTGCAAGTGTCAAAGATGTCAAAGGAATTTACATATTATGGAACCAATGTCTGATTATGCGAAGAAATGTCAGTGAAGCAAAATCTAGTGAAGTGTGTGGTTGTTCTGCAGCAAAAATTTACCCAACTTTAAGCAAACATTATGCTAATTAGCAATAATTGTCAAACAAGTAGGTAAAACGAAAATATGTCGTATAAAAGCTTGTCAGTTTGACCAGTAAGTTGGGTTTTACAACACACGTGTATGGAAGGGAAATTTTAACCATTATAT
The DNA here is from genome assembly GCA_029531755.1 of Holothuria leucospilota. Classification (NCBI taxonomy): domain Eukaryota; kingdom Metazoa; phylum Echinodermata; class Holothuroidea; order Aspidochirotida; family Holothuriidae; genus Holothuria; species Holothuria leucospilota. The sequence goes on from CM055965.1 coordinate 47,049,957, forward strand.
GGGCAAAGATTGACCAACATTTGAACAATTACTTTTGCCCAACAAAACGTTTGCCCAGTGTTCTAACAGTGTAGTTCCATGCAATGCTAATCCTGCTTTTACAAATAGTAGAAATCATCAACACAATAAATTCTCAATAATTTCTCTTGTCATTTATCTGTCAGTTCGAAGTTACTTATAACTCTTACCACAGATTTAGACGTTGGTTACATTTCAACTAAAAGTTGCCCTTAATTACTTAACAAGAGAGTTTGGTAGGCCTACAAGCCCTTTTCAAGTAATAGTAAATTGCAATAAATAGAAATGTACCTTTTTCTCTTAAAAATGTACCTCTTTCCTAAGGTGGCTCAAATCGATACAAATTGAGATGGAATCTGTAAGTGGTAACTTCAGAAGACACTTGAGAAGTGCATCTATATAACACATGCCATAAAACTATCAAAATAAATTAGGCTTAGCAACGTAGGAAAAAATTTATACTTGGAAGCTCACGTGAAATGGATGATCAGACCCTAATCCTTCACTTTACCAGAGAGGCACAGGCTCACAATAAAGGTGAAGTCAGTGAAATGATGGTCCCTGAAATCTGCGCTTTTATTCCCGTGTTCACCAAAGTTCGGCTTCCTTGACTTTAAGCAAAGACCGAAACAGGGAGAACCAACATTTGTTTGGACATCAAACAAATTTGCGACCATTCAGAAAGTGCTGCAATAGTCTAAGTGATCAGCATTCGGAAATGAAACAGAGGCTCACTAATCCTTCATGGAAGAACATCGGTTCATGGTACATCACCCAATGTTTCCCAGTAAAATGAGCAGAAAAAGCTGTCACAACACTCTCTAATCTAGTTCTATTCCATCAGACGATTAGGTATCCTGGAAAAGAGGGATCATAGGACAATTAATCTCTAATGTCTACAGTCTCTAGTTGGAAGAGGAGGTCAGACGGTCTGTTGGTCATACCTATACCTGATGATGACGAGGGCAAAGAGCCCTTACTTACAAACCTATATCAATTGATAGGGAGGCTAATATATATTATAATACGTCCCCTGGGGAGGGACGTTCAGTTTAATTCACAGTGTATTGGGGACAGCTATAAATGAAATTAGTAGCCTGCTACACTCAGGCTTGCTTTTGTCACATAAGGGATGTCATATATGTTAATGAAGCTGTTGAAATATATTTTATGCTCCTTGTTAGTTGGTTCTGAGCTGACAAGATTGACTGAAAATCACTAAAACAAGCTTACATTTTATCAGTATATCAGTATCATTAGAAAATTTTTGCCTAAGTGACAAAGATTTGGGTTTTCTTTTAATACTAAAGCACGATTTTCACGACTGTGAAGTTTCTTGTCGTGTATCTAGATAACCACTTCACCTGGAGTGGTCACACTCAGTGGAATTGCAATGAAGTGAGTAATACAATTAAGTATAACCAACAGAGCGAATTACTATTCTTTCATCTGATTTTAGAGGTCACTTCTTAACTTTTAAGGGCACTTAGCATTAAGTTCTTTTTCATGGGCATGTGTGATTTGGTAAATGTCGAAAGCAAACAAAGAAAATGACACATACACGATTTCCACTACTTTTTTGAGATGGTGTCAGTTTAATGGTAAAAAAAAATAATTTTGGGTGAATCTATAAAATTTAAAGTTTGAAAATGGACATTGTATATCTTAATATTCAAACGACAAAATACGTTAAGGATTTTATATGTGTAAGTTTTTATCCGGCTTGAGGCGATAGTTTCTAGGCTATGTATTTTTCAGAGATAAATTATCAGTAACTTCGTACCATTTCAAGTGCAATCATCAGCTTCGTAGTGGTTCTTACATTCAGTGTAGCCTATTTTTCGGATTTTGAATATTTTTCAGAGAACACCATACAAGGACTTCGTCTCGCCGGTGGGAATTCCTCAGCTGGAAGAGTAGAAGTGTTGTACAGTGGAGAATGGGGGACGGTATGCGATGATTCGTGGGACATTAACGATGCTCTTGTCGTATGCTTGCAACTGGGTTTCCCCGATGTCATCGCTAGTTATGGGAATGCATTCTTTGGTCAAGGATCTGGTCAAATATGGATGGATGATGTACAATGCAATGGGCTAGAATCTTCGCTTTCGGAGTGCATGCATAATGGATTTGGGATTCATAACTGTGGACACCACGAGGACGCTGGGGTTGCTTGTGGAGGTGTGTTGAAGGGCATTTACATTTTAAATACCATACCTTATTTCAATCTTGCTTGAGTCTAGACTATTAAATTTAGAAAATTGATAGTGTACATTTAAGATGTTAATAACGCAAGGAGATGAAAGATGATCACCAGTACGTCATGTGAGCAAGGTTTGTTTGTCTTAGGCATCAATAATTAAGTGAGATTTTTTCAGAAGTCAATTTTTAAAAAATCCATATAACGTGCAATCTCTAGGTTGATAGTAAGACTTATAACCACAGAGTGTACCCCATGTTTCAGAATGTTAGAATAGTTTTAATTCAGTAAGCACCATACAAAGGCACTTCGTCTCGCCGGTGGAAATTATTCAGCTGGAAGAATAGAAATATTTAAATCTTCTATGAACGGCCTAGCTGCTTTTTCAAACACGCACGTGGTTCGTCATAATCTGAAGAAGGATGGTAGAGGACGAAGCACTCAGAAAGCCAAAACCCTGTAAGTAGTGCAAACTTACTCAGATGCCTTACCTACCTCTAAAATGCGTAAACAGAGAATCTTCCGTAGACAGAGAAGACAGAACAGCGCGAGGGCAAATACTGCTTTCGGCACTGCATGATCAGGGTGCGCTCCTATTCACACAAGAGCGCTTTGACCAGAGGCAGGGACCAGAGATGTAGTATTCGAGACCGGTTTTTCCTGGTCTCGGTCTCAGTCTCGACACCCAGTGGTCTCGGTCTTGGTCTCGGTCTCGGACCCTTGCGGTCTCGGAATTTTTTCTGGTCGCTTCGAGACCGGCAACAAACATGTCGTCTTTTTTCATTTTTTGAAAAGAAACTTTTATTTCAAACTATTTGTAAGTTCAATTCTTTCATTGAAAAAATAATTCATTGAGAAAAAAATCATTCGTCCAGCGAGTTCATACACTGTACCTAATATGGGTTGAACTTCTGTGAGCTAGCGAGTGGGTCTTTAACTTAACTTGGCCAATGGGGTTAATAGTGCATTGGACTAGCACACAGGTAAGGTTACTCAGTATAAACAGAACAGTGGCAGTCTGGAACTGCACTGCATTGGGTGTTCACTGTGTGTGTGTGTTGAAATCGACTTCTCAGTGTTTGTTCAGTGCTATCCATTTTTAGCTCTTCGAGATTGCCTGTTGGCCTTTTCATGACCATATTTAACCAAATCTGGCTACTAATAATCATTTGGCTATTGAAAAAATAGAATGAACTAATATACCAGTTTCATATATAAACATCTTAAGTTATCGACCAGAATTCTTTCTTAAATGGGAAAAAGTGCAACTGCAAAACATTTGGTCTTCATGATTGGACATGATCCGTCAGCTATCTGGCGACTCTGAAGGCTATGAGTCTAGGCCTAAATATTACACTGTTAACTGTGTATTATATGGGAGGCCAGGCGTGGTGAAGCTTTTTCCCTTGACTGGCCGTTTTGATAGCCATAATGCACTCCCGGGCCGCAGATAGTGAGGGGGTAAAAAGCTTTCCCCAAAGGGCTCAGGCAAGGGGGCCCCAGACAGACCCTGGTAGGTTAGTTAGATAAGGTTTAACGCCTCAGCTTTTAACCTCTTGGTTTAATGTAGCGGCGCCCAGGGTCTTTTTCCAGTTGTGGGGCACTGAACTATTTTCCCTTACTCCATTGCTTATGCGGAGCATCACGCACAACGGCAGGTGTCATTTTTAATGTCTTTGGTATTACTCTACCTGGGAATCGAACCCGGGCCTCCCGCGTGAGAGGCGGATGTTCTACCACTAGACCAAACACGCGGTCTGGCCCTGGTGGAGCTAGGGGAAATAGCCCAGGTGAGGAACTAGTGCAATGCTACTGTACTATTGAGCTGGTGGAAATTTGTAGGCAGTGGAATGCTCATGCAGTATCTTTTAATGGCATTGACTGTGCAAGGCTACTCAGACCAGGAGTATCACAGGATGATCATTTGTCTTATTTATACATGAAGCAACAGTAAACGAAAAGTGCGCGTGAAGCCCGCCGAAAAAATCGTGCATATTGGAACCAACTTTATTTTTTTTTCACTTTAAATTGCAAAATTTTCTCCTTTGTAACGTTCAACTTACTCTTCGAAGCACCCCCTAATCTACCGGAATAAATACAGTGCCCTCTGAGTTACGTACTGTAATAGATAGACCTACATATGTGATAATGCAACTCTGTTCAATGCTATGTAGCCTGCCACTAGAAGTATTAGGATTCTGCACCTGGTTTGTCTAACGAAACAGTGGGCATGTTATGTTAGCAGTATTACGTGAAATATACAAAGTGGTACGTGCCGGATAAATGATGGGCACCTTGCAGGGTACCTTGCAGGATAAACGATGGGAACCATAGGCTAAAAGATTATCATCAATTAGGTTAGGCCTAATTTTTAAATGATTCTGAATTTTCATTTATGAATTGCCTTGCGGGCCGGGCAAATTGTCTCGCGGGGCGTATGCTAGGCCTTCATAGTTATCTGCAATCCTATCCTAGGCTCAAAAACAAAATGTCTGGTAATAAAACTACGAGTACTCCAAGGTCATGTCCGAAGGAAAGGTTGGCAATAAGTAGAGTTCTGTGTCTCATTTTCCTGTGGGTTAGACAAGCTCACCATGGTGCATTAATTGGCACCAAGTTCATCAACACTGAACACTTAACACTGACTGACTCTGCTTTAGAGAGAAGGGTCGCATTAGAAAAATATGTGATTATGTTAAATTATTAATTATGTTAACTATGTTTGGCATATCATAACAGAAAACAGGTGTATATATCAATGAGCGATGCACTCTTGCTACTATATAGGTCATTTCTGGAACATAAGGTAATAAAGTCAGGTAAAAAGGTATTCAGAAAGTTGGGCAGTTTGGTTCATTTTCCTATACAATATGTACTGTCGGTCTCGGTTTTGGTCTCGGTCTCGGACCTTGTTGGTCTCGGTCTCGGTCTCGAATTTCTGTCCCGGTCTCTGTCTCGGTCTCGACACCCCCCTGGTCTCGGTCTTGGATATACTGGTCTCGACCACAACATTAGTGGTGCCGCCAGGTGGGGTCTGGCGGGGAAGGCCCGAGTCGGGGAAATTTTCCGGTTTCTTCGGAGAACTGTTATGTATACGATTAAATTATTATGTAATCCCCGACAACGGCCAGTCGCACCTACGGTTAACTTAATTTTGGTCTAAATTAGGAGAAATTCGTCTATAAATACCCCAAATTTTCAAATTTTCTTCGTTAAAAACCATGCCGTATTGAACCCGTTAAAATGTTAAGATTTTCGACCCCCAAAATGTGGACTTTCGTGGGGTAGAGTTATATGTCACTTTCTAACTCCCGATGCCATCTCCATCGCCGAGCCAATTAATTATCTCTTTCCAACAAGCTGTAACACATTTCATGATCTGGAAAAATGGAAACGTCCAGCCTTGAGTCAATTGGTGTAATAGAGAAGGGGAAAGAGGTTTTCAGTAGGTTTTGAGGAGTCCAATACCTCATGACTCAATATTTGTCAAATTTCCCATGGTAAAAGCCCAACTTTTTTTCAAATTTTCTCCAATAGTGACCCGAAAATATTTTCGCGCTTCAAACTTCGTGTCGGCACTTTATCGATCTCGTCGAGACCTCGGGTTGCTGGCCCCCTTGTCGGGCAATTCAGTCCTGGCGCCACCCCTGGTAGTAACTCTCTCTGCACATTACTCGAAAGCATTTGATAGCGCAGACTCCGTATTGCATGCAATTTGAGCCTTAGCAAAGAGTAAGGAGGTAATTACTAGCCTCAGGGATAAACCCACAGTAGGCTAGCTGAATATTTCTTTGAGACACTGGTTAGATTAACTGACATATTGAGGAAGGTTCATCCTATTTTACACACGCAATTAACAAAATTCAGAGAGTTTGATAATAAAGATTCATCATTCTATATAGTACCTTTTGAATCTCATTAATTCATAATACAATATGATTTTCAGTGGAAACTTCACAAAGACTTCGTCTCGCCGGTGGGAATTCCTCAGCTGGCAGAGTTGAAGTATTGTACAATGGAGAATGGGGGACGGTATGCGATGATTCGTGGGACATTAACGATGCTCTTGTCGTATGCTTGCAACTAGGTTTCCCCAATGCCATCGCTAGTTATGGGAATGCATTCTTTGGTCAAGGATCTGGTCAAATATGGATGGATGATGTACAATGCAATGGTATGGAATCTTCGCTTTCGGAGTGCATGCATAATGGATTTGGGATTCATAACTGTGGACACCACGAGGACGCTGGGGTTGCTTGTGGAGGTGTGTTGAAGGGCATTTACATTTTAAATATCATACCTTATTTCAATCTTGCTTGAGTCTAGACTATTAAATTTAGAAAATTGATAGTGTATATCTAAAGATGTTAATAACGCAAGGAGATGAAAGATGATCACCAGTACGTCATGTGAGCAAGGTTTGTTCATCTTTGGCATCAATAATTAAGCGAGATTTTTCCAGAGGCTTATTTTTAAAGAATCCATATAACGTAAAATCTTTAGGTTGATAGTAAGACTTATAACCACAGAGTGTACCCCATGTTTCAGAATGTTAGAATATTTTTTATTCAGTAAGCACCATACAAAGGCACTTCGTCTCGCCGGTGGAAATTATTCAGCTGGAAGAATAGAAATATTTAAAGCTTCTATGAACGGCCTAGCTGCTTTTTCAAACACACACGTGGTTCGTCATAATCTGAAGAAGGGTGGTAGAGGACGAAACACTCAGAAAGCCAAAACCCTTTAAGTAGTGCAAAATTACTCGGATGCCTTACCTACCTCTAAAATGCGTAAACAAAGAATCTTCCGTAGACAGAGAAGGGAGAAGACAGAACAGCGCGAGGGCAAATACTGCTTTCGGCACTGCGTGATCAGGGTGCGCTCCTATTCACACAAGTGCGCTTTGACCAGAGACAGTGACCAGTGGTGCCGCCAGGTGGGGTCTGGGGGCATGGCCCCCGTCGGGGAAATTTTCCGGTTTCTTCGGAGAGCTGTTTTGTATACGATTAAATAATAATGTAATCCCCGACAACGGCCAGTCGCACCTACGGTTAACTTAATTTTGGTCTAAACTAGGAGAAATTCGTCTATAAATACCATATATTTTCAAATTTTCTTCGTTCAAAACCATGCCGTATTGAACCCGTTAAAAATGTTAAGATTTTCGACCCCAAAAAAGTGGACTTTCGTGCGGTAGAGTTATATGTCACTTTCTAACTCCCGATGCCATCTCCATCGCCGAGCCAATTAATTATCTCTTTCCAACAAGCTGTATCACATTTCATGATCTGGAAAATGGAAACGTCCAGCCTTGAGTCCATTGGTGTAATAGAGAAGGGGAAAGAGGTTTTCAGTAGGTTTTGAGGAGACCAATACCTCATGACCCAATATTTGTCAAATTTCCCATGGTAAAAGCCCAACTTTTTTTCAAATTTTCTCCAATAGTGACCCGAAAATATTTTCGCGCTTCAAACTTCGTGTCGGCACTTTATCGACCTCGTCGAGACCTCGGGTTACTGGCCCCCTTGTCGGGCAAATCAGTCCTGGCGCCACCCCTGGTTGTAACTCTCTCTGCGCATTACTCGAAAACATTTGGTAGTGCAGACGCAGTATTGAATGCAATTTGAGCCTTAGCAAAGAGTAAGGAGGTAATTACTAGTTTTGGGGATGTAGCCACAGTAGGCTAGCTGAAAATGTCTTTGAGACACTGGTTAGATTAACTGACAAATTGAGGAAGGTTCATCCCATTTCACACACGCAATTATCGAAACTCAGAGAGTTTGATAATAAACTAGCTTCATCATTCTATATAGTAAATTTTTTAAGCTCATTAATACATAATTCAATATGTTTTTCAGTTCGAACATTACAAGGACTTCGTCTCGCCGGTGGGAATTCCTCAGCTGGAAGAGTTGAAGTATTGTACAATGGACAATGGGGGACGGTATGCGATGATTCGTGGGACATTAACGATGCTCTTGTCGTATGCTTGCAACTAGGTTTCCCCAATGCCATCGCTAGTTATGGGAATGCATTCTTTGGTCAAGGATCTGGTCAAATATGGATGGATGATGTACAATGCAATGGTATGGAATCTTCGCTTTCGGAGTGCATGCATAATGGATTTGGGATTCATAACTGTGGACACCACGAGGACGCTGGGGTTGCTTGTGGAGGTGTGTTGAAGGGCATTTACATTTTAAATATAATACCTTATTTCAATCTTGCTTGAGTCTAGACTATTTAATTTTGAGAATCTATAGTGTATATCTAAAGATGTTAATAACGCAAGGAGATGAAAGATGATCACCAGTACGTCATGTGAGCAAGGTTTGTTCGTCTTTGGCATCAATAATTAAGCGAGATTTTTCCAGAGGCTTATTTTTAAAGAATCCATATAACGTGCAATCTTTAGGTTGACAGTAAGACTTATAACCACAGAGTGTACCCCATGTTTCAGAATGTTAGAATATTTTTTATTCAGTAAGCACCATACAAAGGCACTTCGTCTCGCCGGTGGAAATTATTCAGCTGGAAGAATAGAAATATTTAAAGCTTCTATGAACGGCCTAGCTTCTTTTTCAAACACACACGTTGTTCGTTATAATCTGAAGAAGGGTGGCAGAGGACGAAGCACTCAGAAAGCCAAAACCCTTTAAGTAGTGCAAAATTACTCGGATGCCTTACCTACCTCTAAAATGCGTAAACAAAGAATCTTCCGTAGACAGAGAAGGGAGAAGACAGAACAGCGCGAGGGCAAATACTGCTTTCGGCACTGCATGATCAGGGTGCGCTCCTATTCACACAAGTGCGCTTTGACCAGAGACAGTGACCAGTGGTGCCGCCAGGTGGGGTCTGGGGGCATGGCCCCCGTCGGGGAAATTTTCCGGTTTCTTCGGAGAGCTGTTTTGTATACGATTAAATAATAATGTAATCCCCGACAACGGCCAGTCGCACCTACGGTTAACTTAATTTTGGTCTAAACTAGGAGAAATTCGTCTATAAATACCCAATATTTTCAAATTTTCTTCGTTCAAAACCATGCCGTATTGAACCCGTTAAAAATGTTAAGATTTTCGACCCCAAAAAAGTGGACTTTCGTGCGGTAGAATTATATGTCACTTTCTAACTCCCGATGCCATCTCCATCGCCGAGCCAATTAATTATCTCTTTCCAACAAGCTGTATCACATTTCATGATCTGGAAAATGGAAACGTCCAGCCTTGAGTCAATTGGTGTAATAGAGAAGGGGAAAGAGGTTTTCAGTAGGTTTTGAGGAGACCAATACCTCATGACCCAATATTTGTTAAATTTCCCATGGTAAAAGCCCAACTTTTTTTCAAATTTTCTCCAATAGTGACCCGAAAACATTTTCGCGCTTCAAACTTCGTGTCGGCACTTTATCGACCTCGTCGAGACCTCGGGTTGCTGGCCCCCTTGTCGGGCAAATCAGTCCTGGCGCCACCCCTGGTTGTAACTCTCTCTGCGCATTACTCGAAAGCATTTGGTAGTGCAGACGCAGTATTGAATGCAATTTGAGCCTTAGCAAAGAGTAAGGAGGTAATTACTAGCCTCGGAGTTGTACCCACAGTAGGCTAGCTGAATATTTCTTTGAGACACTGGTTAGATTAACTGAGAGATTCAGGAAGGTTCATCCTATTTTACACACGCAATTAACAAAATTCAGAGAGTTTGATTATGAAGCTTCATCATTCTATATAGTACATTTTTCAATCTCATTAATACATAAAACAAAATGTTTTTCAGTGGAAACTTCACAAAGACTTCGTCTCGCCGGTGGGAATTCCTCAGCTGGCAGAGTTGAAGTATTGTACAATGGAGAATGGGGGACGGTATGCGATGATTCGTGGGACATTGACGATGCCCTTGTCGTATGCTTGCAACTAGGTTTCCCCAATGCCATCGCTAGTTATGGGAATGCATTCTTTGGTCAAGGATCTGGTCAAATATGGATGGATGATGTACAATGCAATGGTATGGAATCTTCGCTTTCGGAGTGCATGCATAATGGATTTGGGATTCATAACTGTGGACACCACGAGGACGCTGGGGTTGCCTGTGGAGGTAAGTTAATGTATGACGTTTTCCTACGTTTTGATGTAAACTCTCCCATTGAATGGATGACTCCAAAACGATAAGGAAAGAGACCGATTGTGAAATATTATGTTCAACTCAAATCCTTTAATCTCTTTTCAGTAAGCTTTTCGGAGTAAATTTAATGAACATAATAAAAAATAGGGTTTTTATAAATACTTGTGAACCTTAAGCTATTGGAAAATTAATTACCGTAAAATTTCCAGCAGTACTGGTTAGCACAAACTATAGCCGGTAGAGGAGCAAGTCGAAGCCAAAAGGCGAGAAGAAAGGGAAGTCTCTGGAACCATAAATATAAGTACTTAGTATATACCCGCAAACGCATCATTCCATCAAGGCTCCATTAGGGCTTCGTGAAACTCCCAAAATTTGAAAGGAATACAAAAAATATATTAGCATATTAATGTATAAACTGTTTTCCATTTTTATAAATTAATTTTCTATGAAATGTTTTCTAGACAATTAGCGATTGCACAAGTACGGTATCTCACAAAGAACGCATAATTACTACAAACTATAGTGAGGTGCAGTGACCTGGAATCAAACGCGGGCCTCCAAGAAGGTTGCGTTTTACCACACGAATACATAATAAATTGCACAATTATTTCACAGAACAAATTAATACGAATTACACCCTTTTACACCATTTCATACATAGCCAACTCCCAAACCAATTTACTAAAAGCATGCATATAATGAACATAACTCTTTCGAGTTTCAGAGCAACTTCAACCAGGGAGCTCTCTTACAGCTCCCTGCTTCAACAATCCCACGTGTACCAAAGGTACGCTAATATTCGAACAACAAAGATACGAGCATCTCCGTGGGCAGTCAATAGAGAGAGAGACTGCTCATGACACGTGTTAAGCCTTGTACATGGGAGCAAAGCATGAATATGCAACAGTTACATAACCATAATAAGGTGATTTATCTTTCAACCCGAGCAGCTGCTCTACTGAGCAGGCAACACAATAAACAAAACACTTGAGGTTACAGTACACTTTAGAGAGGTTAAACGTGATAAGTTACATTCATTACATCTCTCACAGCTCCCTGATTACACCAACAATATGCACAAAAAATGCACCGAAAAACTTTTCACTTTGAAAACGGACCGGAATGATGACGGGTTATGAGCACCGGTGTGGCCTGCTGTATCTAGGCTTTCCTTCTGACAACCACGTTATTGTTCTTTACGGTAAAATTGCCCAAGCAATACATTAATAATAGCCTGTAAGCGTAAGCTGTCGTTAACGCTAAGCCGTAAGGGAATGAGGATTTTGATAGAAGCACTGTGATGCGATGTGATCTAATTGACCGTTAATGGAGTGAACAGACTTTGATACGCAGTCCAAATTGTAATATGATTCTTTTTTTCTTGATTTCTTCTTTAGGTAACCTATAATTGAGTAATCACACATTACATGACCATGGGCGTCCGCAGAAAAAAATCAGGGAGGCAATTTTTTTAGGGGGCCCAACTTTTTTCATGAGAATTATTTTACTCCCAGAAAAGAGTTTAGATGCTACTTTTCACAGTGTTGACAAAGGCGTAGCCAGGAATTTGTCAAGGGGGTGGGGCGAAACCCATAGACAGACTCTCAGCGCTCCGATCCACCATGGGTTGGCGCGGAGCGCAAGAAAATTTTGGCCCATAATGCTTCCCACATCGCTGGAAATGGCACTTCCAAGGCCTATTTACCGTATATTAAAAAGGAAAACACTAGCAATATTGTAAACATAAACTTTAAAAAACAGGGGGGGGGGGGGCTGCTGGGGCCTGAGTGTTGATATTTTTATTCAGTGCTTGTTTTGAGAGTAGAAATTCACACTGAGTGAACTGTTAAGAAAAGCTGATGTTATATTTTCTTCGTTTGTTCTTTATTTTTTCTTCATTTTTTTAATTTTTTGATTGGGGGAACAAGTGCCTCTTACCCCCTCCGGATGCCCATGTACATGACACATACTGCACTCCAGACTGGTAACATCATACCCTTCGCATCTGTGTATTCCGATACCAAGGTTGACACACTGCACAAAGGACGCATCACACCAAGCATGAACAACATTTCTGATGAAAATATTTCAAATAGACAAGTCAGATTTTTTACAGTTGCAAGAAAACAAAAACTTATTGCCATACTTCTTTAAAACAAGATAAAAAAGTTTCCATGGTCTGTGCGAATCATTATCACAGTATCTGCGTACCGAAGTACCTTTTAAGCTTTTGATAAAAGTCTCAACGTGTACTACTTTAAGTCCCCCTTTACATACGTCATTAAACATAGAAACACGCTTATCTTTGTCGGGGTTGCCAGCCCAAATGAAATAAAAAATAAGATTCCGTAATTCCTTAATAAATGTATCAGGGGGATTAGGAAGGATAAGAAAAAGAAAAACTAATTGTGACAATGCAAAAGATTTTACCAGAATGTTGCGTCCAATGGGGGCGAGGTCACGGGCAGACCACAGGCGGAGACAGTTTTTTAGACGAGAAAGTTTAGGCACAAAATTTAAACGAAACAGCTCGTCACCATCATGGGTAAAAAACACCCCCAAAATACAAACAGGCCCATAGTTCAATTTAAGATTATTCTCCTTCAGGAAAGCTGGGGTCGTATTGCGTAAGGGTCCTAAAGGGAAAAGGGTAGATTTCTCAACATTGATGGAAAGTCCGGAAGCCCGCTTGAAAGAATTTAAAGTGTGAAGGGCTGCTAAGAGAGATTCCTCAGTGCCATCAAGAAACAACTGAGTATCATCAGCATACTGAAGTACTTTTATCACAGAATTTTGTACAGCAATTCCTTTAGTATTTTATTTTGAATTAATTTTTAAAGCTAACGTTTCCGCACAGAGAATAAAAAGATATGTACGCAGGGGACACCCCTGCCTCTCCCCCCTTTCAATAGGAAAGAAACCAGAGGCAAACCCATTATTACACACACACTCACACACACACACACACACACTCACGCAGAAATATTATTATAAAATACATTAACCCATTTTATAAAACTAAAACCAAAACCAAAACGTAACAAAACAGAATTTAGAAATTTCCACTCTACCTTATCGATAGCTTTTTCAAAGTCAAGTAAAAAATGTACCCAGGGATGTTTAGTTCAGAGGTATGATTTGCAAGATCTAAAACAAAGCGAATATTTACCCCCAATAAACCTCCCCTTTAGGAACCCAGTCTGATTAGGGCCTATAATGCTGTTGATAACTGACTTAACTCTTGTAGCAATTGCTTTGGCACCAATCTTATAATCACAATTAAGAAGGGTTATTTGGCGATAATTAGAGAGAAAATGAGGGTCTTTATTAGGCTTAAGTAATAAAGTAATAATACCTCTGGATTGTTCAGACGAAAGGTGACCTTTATTGTAACCAGAGTTAATGGAATCGACAACCAAATTTCCAATAAGAGGCCAAAACTTTTTATAAAGATTGGCTGTAAAACCATCACTGCCGGGAGATTTATCATTAGCCATCAAAAAAAAAGGCTTGGGAACACTCGACCAGGCTAAGAATTCCTTCACACGAATCAGAAGCCTCCTGATTTTAAGTCTCCGTTTGCAAATTTTCTAAAAAAATATTCGGATCACAATGAGCAGAAGAGTAAAGTTTACAGTAAAAATCTTTAACCTCAGTAAGAATAGCAGCTTTGTCAAAAACAACTTGACCGTCTTGATTGGCAATCTTCCTAATTACACTATTCTGTTTGGAACGCCTTTCCAAGTTGAGGAAATATTTTGTATTTTTTCTCCCTGTTCCATCCATCTTGCCGTTGATCTTAAAATTGTACCCTGAAGCTTATAATTGTAATATGAAAGCAATTTATTACGTAATTCGTTTAACTGTGAGCGAGTATTTACTGAATCATTCAATAAAACTTCCTGTTCAAGTCTCGAAATATTTAATGTGAGTTCATTTTCCATCTTACGACGCTCTCTGGCTTTCTGCTTAGAAAAACGAATAGTTAATCTCGTAATTTTATTCTTAATTCTTCCCAAAGGGAAGCAGGATCATTCTGTTAAAGTGAGAATTTTCAGAAGAGACAAGATCACTGACCATGGCTACATAACTATCCTCTAAAAGAAGGGAATTATAAAATTTCCAATATCCTGGACCACGGGCATCATTTGTATACGGAGAAAGTCAAATTCACAAAAGAATGGTCTGACTGAATTCCAAGATTAAAAAAGAATCTCTTACATTAGTTACCAAAGAACGAGAAATAAGGAAGAAATCCAACCGGCAATGAATGCCGGAAATAACATTCGAGCTCCACGAAAATAATTTAGACACCGGATTCCTTTCTCTCCGTACATCTACAAGGTCAAAATTATTCATATGATCAAGTACTGTCTCCCTCGCTTTAAAATTAGTACAAGGGTTCCCCCTATTTAATCAAAATCTAGATTAAAAACAAAATTAAAATCCCCAGCCCAAATAACACAATAAGTATAGAAACTGTTCAGACCATTTTTGGTTTCATCATAAAAGTTGGGGGCATCTCTGTTTGGACCATATAAAGCAACAAGTGTCAATACAGTACTCATTACCTTCACATCTAAGATAATGTACCTGCCAAGCGGGCGTGAGTAGAACTTTACAATTTCAAAATTAAGGGAAGGTCTAAAAGGAACACAGACCCCGCAGCTTGTGTTAGAACCATGGGCAAAATAGATTTTGCCACCCCACTCGGCTTTCCATCTGTTTTCATTCTTGTAGCAGCTACGAGTCTCTTGAATGAACGAAATATCGGTATGCTTGCTATGTAGTAAAGAAAATAGTTGCCGTCGTTTCTTGTACTGACGCAGACCACGAGCGTTGAAAGAGGTCAACTAAAGAACATCCATTGTTTACATAAATAGAGATCTTTTTCTACAAAACACATTCATCGCAGTACAACGTCACCTATTGCCAAAGTATGTATAACCTGAATCCTCCTTCGAGAGAGAAAGCTTTGTGAGCACCCTACATTTACTTTAAAGCGGTATAGCACATTTTTATGTAGTTAGTTAGATGAGGTTTAACGTCTTAGTTTCCAACCAATTGGTTCAAGTCGAGACGACCACGGCCTTTTTTCCAGTTGTAGCTCACTAGCTTGTTTTCCCTACTCCATTGCTTATGCTGAGCACCAAGCACAAAGGCAGTAGGTTCCATTTTTAAACTCTTTGGTATGACCCGGCCAGGATTTGAACCCTAGACCTTCCGGCTGCATGTCGAATGCTTTAACAACTTGGCACATTTTTATGTAAGATGGAAGTTGAAAAAGAAGAAAAGGAAAAAAAAAAAAGGGAGAAAAAAATCTAAGACGATTGGTTTCCTAAATGTATGTCCACCGTCTCATCGGTGGAGAATAAAACACAAGGAATCATATTCAATCGACTGATGCTGGAGCATGCCAAAAAGGTGCAATTCCAGGGAAAAAAGTTGTTGCAAATGTTAACTCAAAGTGAACAGCAACTTCAATGATCTCACCAAAATTAAAAGTTTCCAAAGCAAAACCATGAGCAGAGGCCCTTTAAATAAAGCTCAGTTAAACTCAAAAGGTTCACCACTGCTATCCCTCCATCTCCCTCCAGAGAATCGAAGTTCAGTACCTCGCCGATACAACTGGTGGACTTCTTTTGCAAACTTCTTCTTTTGCATTAAATCTGGAAATGTTAAATCTTCCACAGTGAAAAGAGATTCGTTGGCCAGTGCCATCCTTCGATTTCGCATTATAAAATTTTGTCTTTGTATGAGAGACATCGAACCAATATGTGAGGGGGCTTGTCTGCCGATCCCCTCCCGTCTCTGTGACAACGTTCCACCAAAATATCAGGTGTCTCACCAAATTTAGGAGCTGGAGGGGGAGGGGGAGGGGGAGGGGGAGGGAGGGGAGGGGGAGGAGCAGGAGCAGGAGGAGGAGAAGGAGAAGGACAAGAAGAAGAAAAATACGTTCGTACCCACATACTATACAACTGTACACATAAACGCAGAGCTAGGGCTGTCTCATTAACATTTACGCTTTCCCCTTTTTATCGGTGAAATTTTGTGCATTTTGCAAACACACCGTGCATATAATTTGGTGTATTGACGTTCGGAGAGTATCTGCGAAGTTTAATACTACAAAGGTAGGTACTCAACTGAATGATGGGGAAAAAAACGTTCAAAAGGCACCTCGTCATCTTCCGAGCATTTCATGCTAAAAGGCATTACGGTATAGGCTTGGTGCTGTACAAACAGCAAAATCTTGCCTACTCATTGTACTTCGAACCCTCGTTCAGCTAGAAGTAAGAAGTCTACTGTTAAACTATATTTTGTTAAAATTGAAGATGCTAGGCCATACTGGTGAATTCATGTTGAGTTCATTATTGTTTTGCGTTTTACTTCCGTTTTTTATTTTCTCAGTTGATTGGGAGAGGGGCGGCCACGCTCTCTTCAACCAGCGCAAACCAATCGCCGACAGCATGGAGGCATGTTACAGCTTCCTAGTAATATAGCGTTGTTTTTAATCCCCGGAGGTTATTTTAGGCATTTTGGTCAGGTGTCGCGTGGCCGATAAAAATAAACTCGGCCAGATTATGTTGGTTGAGCATACGCATAGAATCTGTTTTCATCGATTTTTCTACTCGATTGTGACGTCATGAGTACCCTTCCCATAACATGTTTTCGTTGCCATGGAAAGGGTTTAAAGGTCTGGGTTGGTAACTGCTATGAAAACTAGTATTTTAGGCTTCAATAATCAATTCAGGAGATTCTCTTTTTGGGACAAAACCAAAAATCTTTCGTTTGGGGAGTATACAGGCTCTCTAGGTTTAAAAAGTCAAGGTTTAGCAAGAACTTAGACCAAAGAACTTGCGTCTTTGTCAAAATTGGCGTAGTGTCTGCCGATAAGGATTTAGTTTTCAAAAGCTATGACGATGAACCTAGAGCAAATAAACTTTTAATTCTGTTACTTTAGAAAGATAAAGTTCGAAGGGGGGTTTTAAAACCATTCACCATTGCCAAAAGTACAAATCCAAAGAACTCCCAAAACTATTGATAAAATAGATTAAATTATGGCGCCTATGACCATTTTTTGGTTTCAATGATAAGAGAAACCTATGCTTTCACGATGGCGTGTGTATGTATGCGCGTGTGTATGTGTGTGCGTACTTTCCATTCAGATTGAGGACCTAAACAATGGGTTTCAGTTCCTTAGAAGGAAATACAATAGATTTCTCATGTCCTCAGAAGTTAAACCATAGAGAGTCTATTGTTAAAGTTAGGGTAAAGGAAGCAAACACAAAAGAGAAAACAATGAGGTCCTCATACAGTATGTAAAGCACAACTGTGCGTTGTGTGTATGTGTGTGGTGTGTAATTGTGACACTTTGCTCGTTAACACGATATCTCTAGAAGGGTAAGTCTGACAGTTGTCAGACTTGGTACATAGATGCCCTATGTTAAGACAAAGAACTCTCCTGTTCTTTGGTGGGGTCAAATTTCACCTAGGGTCACCGGGGGTCAAAATCTGAAAACTTTGTTAACACAATATCTCAAGATAGGAATCATGGGTGAATTCTATACTTTGTATGTAGATGCGTTATGGTAAGAGAAAGAACCGTATTATTTTTAGTGAGATCAAAGGTCATCTTGGGTCACCGGGGTCAAAATTTTAAAACCTTGTTAACACGATATCTCAAAAAAGGAAGCTCTGACAGTTCTCAAACTTCGTACATAGATGTCCCATACTTAGAGAAAGAACCATATTGTTTTGGTGGGGGTTAAAGGTCACCTGGGGTCACCGGGGGTCAAACCTTGAAAACCATGTTAACACAATATCTTGAGGTAGAAAGCTTGAATGAATTTCATACTTTGTATGCAAATGCATTTATGGCAAGAGGAAGAAGCCAAATATTTTTGGTGGGGTTCAAACGTTACCTGGGGTGACCAGGGGTCAAACCCTGAAAACCTTGTTAACATGATATCTCAATGAAGGAAGCTTGGATACATTTCATACTTTGTATGTAGATGTCTTATAGTAAGAGAAAGAACGCTGTTATTTTTGGTGCAAGTCAAAGGTCATATGGGGTCATTGGCGGTCAAAATCTGAAAACCTTGTTAACACAATATCTTTACGTAGGAAGCTTGGATCCCATCATATTTGGTATGTATATGCGATGTGGTTAGACAATGAATCCTGCTGTTGTGATGGCGGTAAAAGGTCACCTGGGGTTACCGGGGGTCAAACCCTGAAAACATTGTTAACACGATATCTCGAGGTAGCAAGCTTGGACAGTTTTTATACCTAGTGTGCAGATGCGTTATGGTGAAACTAAAAACTATTATTTTTGGTGGGGTCAAAGGTCATCTAGGGTCACCAGGGATCAAATGCTGAAATGCCAAGATTGTCATCTGGGCTTACCAAAGGTCAAATTGCAAAATTTTCCAAGAAACCTCAAATATGAACACAAAACTGTATTTTGCCAATACGTTCAGATACTGTAGCATTTGACCAGTGACTGAAAGAAATTGGACACCATGGTATTATTTGAAAAAAAAAAACAACTCGAGTTGTCATCAGCAGGCATGTGTTAGATATGTACTGTGAAAGTTTGTATGACCTACATATGTCATATACACCTTACTTCCCAGTTTCCCGAATGAGACTTGTACTTGAATGATTATACCTTCTTTCTTTAAAAATGAAAACAACACCGGCACTGAACATGATTTTCATGACAAGAGCATACACAGTAGGCCTACGAAAAATGGCACGCATGGCCCTCATGAAGTGCCGGTAATTTATATATCTGCATTATATACAGTGACGTAGCTAAAGCTTCTTTTATTTTTGAGGGGGGCTCTGGGGGCTGGAGGTTTTTGTGGGGGTTCCCGTTAACTATCTATCTAGCGCACCAAGAAAATCTGAGATTTTATTACGTCCTAAATTGCCGCCCTTGCCACTGGCCACGCTAAATAGCAGCCATCAAGATGTGCAATTTTTGTGAAAACATGTAAAATTTGATTTGATTTTATTCTCAAATAGATTACGTTTGTCACAATCTATTCTAATTTGTACAAAATTATGCAGAGTGGAGTAATCCCCATGGATTTCAGTCAGTGGCGTACCCAGGATTCATCTCACGGGGGAGAGGCATGCAGTGAGTTGCGTAATCGCCGGCCTGAGAAGGGGTAAAAGGGGAGGGGTGTCACTCTCCCCTTTGAAAATTTTTGAAAAATTAGTTAGGTGTCCTTACATGCAACCTTATGCCACGTATGTTACCTTTTAAAGTACAATTTGTATTAAAAAATTAAGTTTAGGAACTACAAAAAATCGGCATCAGTGAGGGGGATTGCCCAATTGCCTCCCCTTTGTACGACACTGATTTCAGTGGATTGAGTAGAATGGAGATTTTCCACTGTCAGAGTCTATCATTATCAAGTTGAGTAGCCCAGTCCAGTTAATTTTTTTTTGGCCCAGATCGCCAGTGGGGTCGCTTGGATGCGCAACGGTTGAGGGGAGGGGCTCGATCCCCCTAAGCCCCCCGCAGCTACGCAACTGATTATATACACTACATTTTATATTTTTATCTTCTCATGTACCACGAAATGTCGCTGTGCGGCCATATCTAGAGTCCAGACTACCCTTGCACACCACCCTACCCCTGCTCACCACCCTACCAATGAGTACAACTGTTTTTTCTCTATCGAAGCCCATAATATCGCGAGGGTGGTGGGTACTCAAAGAATCATACGCGTATTCATTCCCAATATAAAAAGATGCGAGAAATGAGCTTTCCTTCCCATCCTACAGGCGATTTAATGTGATTTTGAGCTCAAACACAGCATCATTTTGCATCCAGATCCCGTTAAATTTTATTTCATGAAAGGAAAACAAGGAAGAAATCAAAGTTGACGCTAGTTGACGTACGTCAGCTCTGTTTCTGAATGTACATGGACTTTGCCACAAATTGACGCATCCGGAAGGATACGTCTGCTTTTTTCCGCATCGAACGTGACGTAACGCAACGCGTCCTGTGCGGACGACTCCATTGATTTACGTGCAAAGTGATAAAAGTGACGTGACGTAGACGTATCTTGACGCGACGCAACGCATCTTGTGTGGATAGGCTTTAAGTTGGAATTATTTTGAACATCCAGTTATAATTTACGTTTTTCCTTATAATAGACAATACGCCTCCATCAGTTCCAGTTTGCCCCGTTATCACCCCTGTTGTAAGCTTTGCTGGTGATATTGGAAATTTCGTGTCATGGACAATTGGAGAATGCACTGACGCAGAAGATGGTAGTATTGTCCCGTCCTGTTTTCCCGTGTCATTTTCCTTCTTTCCTGTTGGATCTACTCCAGTTATTTGTACCTGTAGAGATTCAGGCGGTCTTTCTAGAGAATGCACTTTTAATGCAGTCGTCGTCGGCGGTAGGTATTTATTTCTTTAGAAGCGTTGTCCTAGCGTTTTCATTCTTTTCAGTGCACTGTATTGATCTTGATTTCATAACAAAGGATGATTTTTTAGACAGAAAAAAGGCAATATCATACATTTTATACCTTCAGCGTTACTTTATGACACATTTTCTTTTGAAGAAGACATCAAGAATCGACAAGATTTCAGAGTATTATAGCAAATGTTTGAAACAATTTTTATTGTTGCCTTCATTCTTTTTATTCTACAAATTAGAGAATACGGCCCCATCAATACCTATTTGTCCAACCGTGCCTTCTGTAACAAGCCTCGATGGAAACATCGGGAATTTCGTGTCATGGAACATTGGAAGCTGCCTCGATGCAGAAGATGGCTTTATAACTCCAACTTGCGATCCTCTCTCTGGTTCTTTCTTCAGTGTAGGATCCAATGCAGTAGTGTGCACTTGTACAGATTCAGGCAGTTTATTTACTGAATGCACTTTTAATGTAGTCGTTGTTGGAGGTGAGAATTAAATCTTGTTTTTGTCTCTTTGAGGTGCTGGTACTGCTTTTAATATATTTACTCGTTAGTGGCTTTAATAAAAGAACGGGGACGTCAATCGTTAGGGAGAAGTAAATAACACTACCACTTTTGAACTGCTTGGAGGACAATGAGAAATGGTCCTAAAATTAGGTGACCCTCACGTGTATGCACCAGGAGAACAAACTGGTGTACTTAAAAACAGGGATATGTATTAGCAATTTCATTTACGGTTCTTTTCAAAATTTTGCTGGCCTTAATGTATCCGTAAAAAAGGTGAAATGGATTCAAAATATCATCTCTCCTTTCAATTCACTTTCACCAGATTATTTAAGCAGGATATCTCAATGTCTGCCTTGAACTGATTTTAATGGAATTTAAACATGCCACGTCGATCTAACAGAAATCACTGATCGCTTTCCGTCCTCTTTTCGGGACTAATGGGCATTCCGTCATCTGATATTATTTTTTCTGTTAAAACCGGAAATGAGTCATAGGAAGGAAGAAAGTTTTCTGAGGTATAATATTTTTGGCATAAGAAGCAGTGCCTTAAATTTTAAAACCAAAGTTCTAGACAGACAATTTACCTTCACAAAAGTGTACGATGAAACGAATTTGATGCAGAAATGACAAAATTAGCCTTAGATGTTATCGCGATTTAGGCTCTCAAAACTCCCCACAAAAGCAGCAAGTGACTTTACAAGGAGTGGGCGTGGGGAGGTCTCTGTGGCAATTAATACCAGGTGAGCTCTAACGGATAAACAGTTAGTTCAAATCAGCGAGTTCTGTAAGAGCGACTTCTCATGAAGCACATGGGATATCCTTTAATTTCTGTCTTCAGCTTTTTCGCCTTCACGTCTTGTATATGTGCAGTTTCCAGTAAAACCAGTCTCAACTGAAATTTAAATCAACCAAAGAAATAGTGTTTTTTTTAGTTTAAAAGATGGATTCGGACATACTGAAACACGGTTAATGTAATTTGTTGTGTCCTTTACTCATTGTACCTTTCAAATGGGATTATACTAGAAAACTGAAGAAAAAAGATTGTTCCAGATGGCTCACAGAAAACAATTTATATGGATTGTTCTTGAATAAATAAACTCATTTCTGCAAAATAGTAAACACAGCTTAATCTGTACTAGTTTGCCCAGATGTCTCACCCATTACAGGCTTCTCTGGAAACACTCACTTATAATTTGCGTTATTTCCTTATAGTAGACAATACGCCTCCATCAGTTCCAGTTTGCCCCGTCATCACCCCTGTTGTGAGCTTTGCTGGTGATATTGGAAATTTCGTGTCATGGACAATTGGAGAATGCACTGACGCAGAAGACGGTAGTATTGTCCCATCCTGTGATCCCGTGTCATTTTCCTTTTTTGGTGTTGGATCTACTCCAGTTACTTGTACCTGTAGAGATTCTGGCGGTCTTTCTAGAGAATGCACTTTTAATGCAGTCGTCGTTGGTGGTAAGTTGATACATGTGAATACACTTTGTTCTCATAGCTTAACGATTCTATTGACTGCACTGCATTGTCTTTGATTCAGTGACAAAGAATAAGTAGTACGTAACGTTAGAGAATTTGTTCCCTTGAAGTAATTACAAAATTGCCTGCATCTTCTTCAAGGATTATGTTCTCCAGATGTCAATTTTTGCGGTTAAGTCACTTGCAATGGACATTAAACCGCTTGAAGCATTTTGAAGTAATTTGCGCAATTATACAAAATTGTTCGGTGGAACTGAAATTCATTGAAAAATTGACGTTAAAACAAAATTTAAAACAGAAAAATCGGTCTAGCTTTGGTGGAACTATCGATAATTTTTAGCATGAAAACTGCTACAGAATTATGATCAGTTCCTGGCTCTTATGCTGGTAAATATTTGCTCCGACCAAGCAAACAATCGCTTGTGGTTAAATGACGTCACAAATCGGCCATCTCGTGCAGTGGTTGGCTTGTTCGTTTCGTCGGTCTTCAAGGGGAGAGATTTTTTCATGAGAAACAAGTAATTGTGATGCTTTTTATACATTCATCGTTTGGCACTTTATCTACCGAATGCACTTTTAAATGAATGCCATTTTTGTCGAATGTGAGCATGGATTTGTACCTACTTTCGCCTCATAGACCAGGGAATATAGTGATTGAATAGCATTTTAACTGATTACATGAAAAGGAATAATCCATACTAATGAGATATAGACATAATAGGATTGTCATACCAACAGCGCTGTGAACCTTCCTCCAACGTTGACGAAACTCATTTTAAGATATGCATAAACTGGAAAGAATCGAAAATATTTTAGATTATCTCAGCAAATATTTAATACACTCAGTTGTTGCTTTTATATATTTACTCCATAAAAATAGCGAACACAGCCCCATCAACACCTGTTTGTCCAGTTGTGCCTTCTGTAACGAGCCTCAGTGGAAACATCGGAAATATCGTATCATGGAACATTGGAAACTGCTTCGATGCAGAAGATGGCATTATAACTCCAATCTGCGATCCTCCCTCTGCTTCTTTCTTCAGTGTAGGATCCAGTGCAGTAGTGTGCACCTGTACAGATTCAGGCAGTCTATCTACTGAATGCACTTTTAATGCAGTCGTTGTTGGAGGTGAGTTTTATTACTAAACCGTCTTTCCCAACATTGAGTAGAGAGGGAATAATAAATTGATCCTGTAGCATTGCCATTGATTAAATAATGACACGCAGTTATTCATTACTAATAAGGTATAAGCTAAATACGATTACAATGTCACACTTAGTTATTTGATCCTTTCAATGTTTACAAGGTCTGACCTAAAGATGTTCATAGCTGAAAGACTCAAAAATATTTTAGAATATGCAGCAAATATTTAAAAGGCCTACACTAAATCGCTTTCTTCACTCATTTTTCCTTAAAACTAGTAAACACGGCCCCATTAATACCTGTTTGTCCAGTCAGGTAGTTTATTTACTGAGTGTACTTTAAAGACAGTCGTTGTGGCAG
The DNA here is from genome assembly GCA_029531755.1 of Holothuria leucospilota. Classification (NCBI taxonomy): domain Eukaryota; kingdom Metazoa; phylum Echinodermata; class Holothuroidea; order Aspidochirotida; family Holothuriidae; genus Holothuria; species Holothuria leucospilota. Next base: position 47,074,224 of record CM055965.1, read on the forward strand.
GTGAGAATTAAATTTAATACTGTTCTCCTGTCACTGCGTATTACCCCTTTCTATGATTTCACTTGTCACTGGTTTAATTAAAAATACAGGGCCGTCAATCATTGGGGAGTAGGGAATGATTTTGCAAGTTTTGAACTGTTTGAAGGACAATGAGAACTGTTCTTCAGCAATAGTGGCTGACTCATGAGTCAAGCAAATTGACAACCTGATTGAATGTCATCATTTGAATTTTCCCCGATAGATTACTCCTATGACTCTAGTGTACACAGTTTAGTCATTAAACAGATAGGCATTCTGTGTTCTAGTAAGGTGTCCCTGGTACCCTATAATCACCGGTATTACAGCAATAGGTATAAACCACAGAACACAAAACATAACTTATTACAACCTCAAGTCCCACGTCACCTCGCCGAAATTACATCACCCTTAGACTTGAATCTATATTTTCGCATAATTAAGGTTTCTACTCATTCTGGAATTATTTCCGGAAAGTTTTCTGTTAGTCGGATTAAACTAAGTGATACATACCCTGAATTGAGTAACCTCTACAGCCCTGCTATGTAGCTTCAAAATATGTGGTGAAACATACTGTAAATATTAAGGCTGACATGACATACAATGCCTTGCGAGAGAGACAGGCTGTACAGACGCAGAGGGTGGGACAGACAGAATTCTTCCACTTTTTGGGGTTATGATTAAATGATTTTCATTTTGTCGTTCTTCATTCGATTCGGCTCAAATGTTGTCAGTGGGTTGCGAGGCTTAATTTTCTTCAAAGTTAAAAAGGTCCTGTTTCCAAGTCTTTTGACGAAATGTGAAAAAAATCTTAGATTTATACAGTTTGAAGGTGGTGAACAAAAGTTGTTGCTGGCATAATGTTTTGTCGTCACTTAAGGGTTTCAAATGGAACCTCTTTATAGAGCTTACTCTATGATAAAATGTTGTCCGCAGATCGTATCCAATGCATATGAAGTTTGTTTTTCCTTTTGTTGGTATCTGTTGCTAACATGCAGTTTGACCTTAATTGAAAATTGTGTTCGGTTTTAATATCCCATCATTTTAGCGGGATAATTGATGGTCAGCTGAAATTTGTTTTGCAATCCGTGTTTCGTGTCTAGTTTGGCATTAGCTTTACTAGTCTAGCCTTCTCGGCTTATTTGCATTCATCATAAATTTCGTGTGTGAAATGCAATGTGACAGTTTGTGACGCTGATAATACCCAAAGAAAGGAAAAATGGATTCTTTGGTACTTAATTCACTCCCAAACAGTAGCGTGTTCAAAGGGGGGCGGGGGGGGGGGCACAGGCCCCCCACTTCCGAAGTCAGTCGGGGGAAAATCCCTCAGTCGGGGGATTTAAGGGTTGAGGGGAAGAGAAAAATATTGAAGAGACACACTGAACACTCAACAGGGATGGCCCACATCGGGGAGTCTTAATCGATACGATAGAGTATGCAGTTCCTGTTGGCGCCTGAGAGAGGACAATTTCTCTAATAAGAACCCAAAATTTTCGGTGCGCTACGCGCGCTGTACAGTCACTACAGGATCTTCAGCAGTTCCATTCCACATTGTTAGATAGCACAGGTCCTGCCAACCTTACCACGAAACATGTAGGCAGAGCGCACTGTTTATGTGGAGGTCGAAAGTTCCATTCCATGGCGCTAAGCCTATTTCCTATTCTCTTGTGTGTGTCATGCGGTACGGTCAGTTTGCGAGCGACTCACGGACCTATTTCATAGGGTGTACTTCAGGTGTTTGGATAAAATGTATGTTATCCTCGATATGGTGTAGGACCTACGGTTTTTCTTTCTTTTCTTTATGTTCATAATGATCACATATCTTTTTTGTGTAAGCCTGCCAAACATTTTCGCCCCCTTTGCAAATTCAAGACCACTATATATAAAGTGCGCAACTCGACTCATGAAGAATTAAGTGATTTTATGCAAAATATGCGCTGAAATGGCATGGGATAGTAAGCCATATCCCCTTGTCACCACCTCTTCAACAGAACTAGGGCTGTCGAAGCTTGGGGTCGCTGGCATGGCCCAGCCTTCTGTCGGGAAATTTTGTCGCTATGCATTTACGATCGGTTTTTCTTATTTTGGCTTTCAAAGGGTCGTTTCTGCAATGAAACCCAAGATTTTCGGTACGCTTTGCCCACTCTTTCTCAGTTCTGTTACTTACAGCTAAATATAGTTCAAACCCCATTTCCACCTTTCCAAGTAACTGAAGAAGTTGAATACAGAAATTTAGGTTAATGTTGGAAATTTCACCTCATATCACCTCATTTAGCCAATGTTCTCTTGGGTCTGTAGTGCGGTACGGCTATAGGTTAGTTAGTTAGATGAGATTTAACGACACACCAACACGAATGTGTCATATAGTGTCAACAAGTTTAAATACGTTTCAAGTCCTTCCCTTTAGTCGCCTCTTACGACAGGAGGGAAATACCGTGGGCATATTCTACAACCCCCAGCCCACATGGGGACAACCATGGAGGGGCGTGCTCGGTTTTGTGGCGCCGACACAAACCGTGCTTGGTTTTGTGGTACGACTATAGGACACGAGGAGAAAAGTACAATGTAAGTTATGCCCAATAGGGACCAACTGCCAGGACAATTGACCTTAATTGTCTTTTAATAAGTACAGATTCTTTTTAGTGTAGGATAACCCCAAAAATTTTCGTTCGCTTCTCGCGCTTTGCAATTTCACACTTTACATTCTGGGCCGAGAATATTAAATCAGCCCCGAAACTACGTTCCTCTAGTATATGCACACATATGCCCCACAATGGCATGGTTGAATACACAGATTTTCTTCAGATCCCTCCTCACCATCCCCTTGACGGCATCGGGGCTGTCAGGGCTTCGGGTCGCTGCCTCCGCCCGTCTAGCCACCTTCGAAACTTAGAAGTAGCCTACAGAATGTAATTAGGAGAGAATTTTTTCATTATATGGTTGTTTACCAAAGGATAGAGCTCTTCCAATCGCCCTTCAGTGAATAATCACACAGGATGCTTCGCGCTAGTCACTTTAACCATCTGAAATGGTAAAACTGTACAGGTTTAAGGATGAAACTGCTGTTAACTTTTGCGATCATCTCAAGCAGACTTCTTGACTGGCCTCGTGATCTTGCAGTCCTCGTGATCTTAACTGTCAATGTAAGCTATGTGACACATACTGTAGCATACTGCAGCTTGCAACGATATAGGATAACTTGAACTCTCCGTCACTGACATCGAATTTCACAAAATCTGAAACAAACAAAACCTGATCAATAAGGCCTCTAGAACCAATTGAGGGCGGTCTTATTACCTTATATTGCAGGAGCTTCCGGGGGCTTCGCCCCTTGGACCCCCACCGGGGCTCTGCCCCTGGACCCCACCAGGGGCCCTAGCGCGGGCCCCTGGACCCCACGCGTGCAAACTCGCGCTTCGCGCTCGTGGTGCACCTTCGGTGCACTTGTGACACCCCTCCATGTCAGTCGGGGGAATCACAGGTTGTGCCCCCCACCTCCGAAATCCTGCACACGCCACTGCTCCCAGATGGTATGTTCCTGTTGTCATTATATGGTATACTTATACCGAAAGGCGCATGCAAACATAACTTCTTTGTATCCATTTCCTACCTTAGTTGTAGTGCTACTTGGTAATGAATTTCCCCAACGTTTCCTCATTTCCCACTTATTCCGGACTAAATCTGATTATCATCCAAACAATGCAGCGGTCATATTTTTGCTGCACACTTCAAGGAATCTCACCACTCCCACTCGGAAGAGTTACACCTTTCTTACCGTTGGGCAGTTTGAGTGATAAAACTCTTAAAAAAGTCCACTGCAATCACTACCATCCCCGATCCCATTTACAATTCCCCATCATGATCAACTAGACCGTATATTAGAGCTATTCAGGTTTGAATTAAAGGGATTCCAATTGAGACCGTTGATTTTGTGGAAGTTTAATGTACATCAAACGACCTTTGAAGATAGTAAACTTGCTTTAATGCCCATAACTTTTCAACTAGCTCAGAACTTCCGGGCTTTTTCACCTACATCCCCAACCGCGAGGTTGCATTGGAACACGCCTATGGTGGAGAGTCTTGCATTCTTCGATCCCGTTTTGTCAGTAAATGGTTCTTATTTTTCCAGAATCATTTCCTCTATCTACCATTTCCCCCATTTCCCTAACTCTGCTACCCCAACTGCCTCCAAAATTACTCGGAGGGAATGTAATAAATCAGCTAAAATTTGGTTGGTTCCCCAAGCGTTAGTCCATGTGGTTTTTAAAGCGATACTATCACTGGTTGGGAGGGATTCAATTAAATATCTTAAAGAAAATATATTTATACATAAGATCCATACGTGCACGATCGGATATTACTTCATTACTTTAATACCTCTTCAGAGACTTTTTGACTGCTTTGTATCACACCTTACTCACACACAAACTCAAACACCGAACACAGACACGCACTCACCCCCTTAAAATTGGCAACCGTTAAATCTTCCTGTCGTAGTTACGTCGTCCTTTTATTTTTTGCTCATGTCACTTACAATGCAAACTTTTCTGTTAGTAAGAATTGGTCAATTGTAACCGCGGCCCCCATACCCGGGCCATAGGGGGCTGTTGCAACATTTTTGCCGGGATGTGGGGTTTAGTTTGTCCCCTCCATGCCGGGAATGTGATGGGACTTTTAGCCGGGATGTGCATCGCAAAAAAAATGAGCCGGAATAAAAACCCTGGGATTTGCATGAAGAAAAGCCGGATAAATCGCGGGAATTTGGGAGGGCCTTACCATTGTATGTAGCTACCAATGATACACTAGGCCTACACGCCCTGTACCCAAAGAAAACCAATACATACGTACATCGCATAAGCCATCAAAGCATTCGATTCAGAGTGCCTATCTATACTCTCGGGCATACTCACTGCACTATACTGTTTGGTCCATACGCACGTAGGTTGTTTTGGTAACCAAATGAACTGAGCAGGAATAGTTGTTCAAACGTACATATGACAAATGGCTAGGGCTTTGCTCGGTCGTATCTGATTCAAAAATCCATCCCGCACTCGTATCGTATTGTAGCCACTGTAAAAGGCGGACTAGGCAGCAAGATATTCATATTTGACCGATATTAACAGATTTCCATTTAAAAGATGCAAAATCGAATAGACTTCAGGTTAGCATTTACTGAGGACATTTTGTTCATGTTTTTAGTAGGTCTACAAACTTTTTGCGTTTCTTAAAACAGGGAATGAAATACAGCAAAATTTCTTACTTCAGATGCTTCACTGCAAGACAATTTTACCTAATATTGTATTCAATTTACATATTGTATGTGGATGAATGAAAAAACGAGCAAAAAATATGTAAACTATAAAAAGGTGCTCTGTTATATGCACGCACTGGTGCACACCACTGATTAAAATTATTTTGTCCAAAATTGATTCTTAACCCTCCAAGATATTGCACATGAAAATATCCTAGGATCCTACGGGAGGAGATAACACTTCGTTACCATCTCCGATTTTAAGTGAAAGCAAAACAGAGTAGGATGACTTTGCGGCTTTTCGGCAAGTGGTTAATATTTAAACATTATCCTATATTTGTTTTACAGTTTTTACGATATCTCGCCCAGAGTGACTAGCTTCATGCAATACGGCTTGCTTCGATCGAGATGTCTGCATTCACATACCCATACAAGAGTACGTAGAAGTACTTTTTGTCGAGAAGATTACATAGACAACAAATTTTCTGTATGCCCATAGGGATGTTTGGTTGATTTTGCTGCCCCTTTATGTTCGGTCATTGCGTTTAAGTTAACGGGGATGTGCAGTTAAATGTTTCCCCTCTCTACCGACTTTAGTCAGATGTAGCCGGGAAGGAAACACACTTATAACATTTCTTTAAATCACATCCCTGCCTAAGTTCCCGTTATGCCCAGGTGGCAGGGGGGGGGGGGCTGGTTACAATTAACAAGTGCATAATCGTCCCGCCTGAAAAGCGAAAGGCTGATTTGCAAATACCTTTTCAGGGTTTTTCCGTTTAGTGGTCTTACGTACCAACATGTGTCCAAAGAGATGTTGGATGCACTGCTCTTACAGGCATAGTGACTGAGAGAGTTCACAGAGGTGTGCAACCAGCGTAAGAGTGTAGGCAAAGTTTCGCGTTTTGGCTGCCGACGTTGTTAGTACAGTATATAGGCTAGGTCTATATATTCCTTATGTATGCGGGAGCAGGCCAGGTCGGTTCCAACCAACTCGGCCCAATCCCAGATCGGCCTAAAGACAACTCGGCCACAACCAACTCGACGCCAGCATGAAAAAAACTGTATTCTTGACTGTGTCCCACCCGAGCAAATGACAGTCTAAATTCAAGGATCCAAAATACCCAAACGGGTCAAAAATCCTAAAAACATAGGGAGCTTAAAATGTTAAGGGCCAATGAGAACTGAGCATTATTGTCAGTTATACACAAAAGAGAAGTTTTTGGTTGTAAATTCAGGCAATACCAAATTTATCCATGTTATTTGTCAAATTTGACAGTACTGTTGATGTAATGTAAAATGAAGGCTTCGGCATGTCGTTTTGGGGTGCATGGCTCTTTGAACGTCTACCTCACCAAATATAGTACAGAGAGAAGGCTAGGGATACTTCTCAAAAAGTTGACTTCATACACGTGTTTAGGCTTAGGCCTTTCAAAGTATATTATATACCATGTTTACAATATTACCTGCCATGCCAGTTTTTTGAAGATAATATTTGAATGGAGTTCATCAGGAAAAATACTGCCCTTACCCAAATTATTCTGGCCTAGGTGTCCCTCAAAATAGGGAGAGCTTCAAGGCCAAATGGCATTGCCCTCAGCAAAACTTATTTCCTGCCGAAACCTCTAGGCAACGCCGTCCGGTGTTGTTATGGTGTAGCCTACATTGCAACTCCTTACCCCTAGTACCGATACTTATCAACACCCTTACTGGGAGCAATAAGCCCTTAGATCTTTCGGCTCACGTTTTCCAATCAGAGTTATGCAATTTCCTTAATCTACTCTCAAACCTTTTTACTCGATAACGCGCTAGGCGTGTGTAATGTACAACGAACGCATAACAGCCTGTTTTCCTGTACATTTATTAATTCACCTGAAGATTTATACAATTTTTACAAATACACAAAGACAATGCGACTCAAACGCTTTGACACACCTACAAAGAGGTTCAAAAACATTTGAAAAGTGACCATAAACCGTGCATAACATCTTTAGTGCCCATAATCGTACTTGGCAATTGGCAAAGTTGGATCTTACACCCCATCCCTCTGCAAATACCTTTAATAGGTAGCCTGATTTTGAATTGCGCAGACAACCAGAATATGGCAGACCTACAACAAGAATCATGTATTACCAATTTCATTTAGGGTTGTTTCCAATATTTTGATAGCTTTAATATAATAGTAGGGAAATGTGAGATGAATTCAAAATGCCAAGCCTCATTCCAATGCACAATTCTCCAGATAACTTGAGCAAGATATCTTAATGCATCTTTTGAACGGCTTCAATGGGACTCAAGCATGAAGGAACCCCTGCTACCATCCATCTTCACATGTTTCACCTTAACGTGTTGTGTGCCCTGACTTGCGAAACCGATCTTTACTGAACTGTAATTCAGCCAAAGACCTACTGTTGTTTTCAAATTGATAAAAGTGAGTCAGACATGTGAAAATCAATTGGGTTATTAAATGTATCCTTACACATTGTGTTTTGAAACGGTGTAATTTCTACCAGACTGAAGAAAATTGCAAGGTTTTCGGATAGCGAGCAGGAAGCAATAAATGTGAATTGCTGTTGAATTTATCATTATTAAAAAAATAGGAAACACAGCTCCATCTGTACCAATCTGCCCAGATGTCTCTCCCATTACAAGCTTCGCTGGAAACATTGGAAATTTCGTGTCATGGACCATTGAAGATTGCACTGACGCAGAAGATGGTAGTATTGTCCCGTCCTGTTTTCCCGTGTCATTTTCCTTGTTTCCTGTTGGATCTACTCCAGTTATTTGTACCTGTACAGATTCAGGCGGTCTTTCTAGAGAATGCACTTTTGATGCAGTCGTCGTTGGCGGTAGGTATTTATTTCTTCAAAAACGGTGTCCTCATAGCTAATGATTCTCTTCAGTGCACTGTATTGATCTTAGTTTAATAACAAGGGATAAATTTTTAGACAGAAATAAGGCTTTATCATACATTTTATATCTTCAGCATTAATTTATGACACATTTTTCCTTGAAGAGGACATCAAGAATCGACAGGACTTCAGAGTATTACAGCAAATGTTTGAAACAATTTTTATTGTTGCCTTTATTCTTTTTATTCTACAAATTAGAGAATACGGCCCCGTCAATACCTATTTGTCCAACCGTTCCTTCTGTAACAAGCCTCAATGGAAACATCGGGAATTTCGTGTCGTGGAACATTGGAAGCTGCCTCGATGCAGAAGATGGCTTTATAACTCCAACTTGCGATCCTCTCTCTGGTTCTCTCTTCAGTTTAGGATCCAATGCAGTAGTGTGCACATGTACAGATTCAGGCAGTTTATCTACTGAATGCACTTTTAATGTAGTCGTTGTTGGAGGTGAGAATTAAGTCTTGTTTTTGTCTCGTTCAAGTGCTGTTACACCTTTAACATATTTTCTCGTTACTGGTTTAAATTAAAGAACGGGACGTCAATCGTTGGGGAGAAGTAAATAACACTACCAATTTTGAACTGTTTGGAGGACGATGAGAAATGGTCCTAAGATTAAGTGACCCTCGCGAGTATGTACCAGGAGGACAGACTTACAATAACTGGTGTTTCTCAAAACAGGGATATGTATTACCTATTTCGTTTACGGTTCTTTTCAAACTTTTGCTGGCCTTAATGTATCCGTAAAAAAGTTAAAATGGGTTCAAAATATCATGCCTCCTTTCGATTCACTTCCACCCGATTATTTGAGCAGGATATCTCAACGTCTGCTTTAAACTGCTTGAATGGAATTTAAAGCACATGGGATATCCTTTAATTTCTGTCTTCAGATATTTCGCTTTCACATCTTGTACATGTGCAGTTTATAGTAAAACCAATCTCAAATGAAATTTTAAATCAACCAAAGAAATAGTGTTGTTTTTAAATTTAAAAAAGGGATTCAAGCATACTGAAACACGGTTAATGTAATTTGTTTGCATCCTTTTCACACTGTACCTTTCAAATGGGATTATGCTAGGAAACTGAAAAATAAGATGGATCCAGATGGCTTATAGAAAAGAATGAATGCGAATTATTGTTGAATAAATGAACTCATTTCTGCAAAACAGAGAACACAGCTCCATCTGTACCAGTCTGCCCAGATGTCTCTCCCATTACAAGCTTCGCTGGAAATATTGGAAATTTCGTGTCATGGACAATTGAAGATTGCACTGACGCAGAAGATGGTATTATATTCCCGTCCTGTGATCCCGTGTCATTTTCGTTCTTTTCTGTGGGATCTACTCCAGTTATTTGTACCTGTAGAGATTCTGGTGGTCTTTCTAGAGAATGCACTTTTGATGCAGTCGTCGTTGGTGGTAGGTATTTATTTTTTTTTTATAGACGTCGATTCTGTTGAGTTCACTGCATTGTCATTTTTTATTTGATGACAAGCTATACTTCTATAGTAAAAAATAAAAGATTACAATACGTTTTATACATTCATCGCTATTTTATGAAACAATTTTCCTTACAGAAGATATCAAGATTTGACAAGGTTTCAGAGTATCCCAGCAAATATTTTAACATTTTTTATTGTTGCCTTCATTCTTTGTTGTTCCTTAAATTAGAGAACACGTCCTCATTAACGCCTGTTTGCCCAAACTTGCCTTTTGTAACAATCCTCCCTGGAAAAATCAGAAATGTCGTGTCATGGAGCATTGAAAAGTTCTTCGATGCAGAAGAAGGCAGCATAACTACAACTTGCGATCCTCTCTCAGGTTCCTCCTTCAGTGTAGGATCTAAAGTAGTAGTCTCCATCTGTACAGGTTTTGGTAGATTATCCACTGAATGCACTTTTTGAGCATGTATTTGTAAACGTATTTTCCCCACGTAAACTAAGGAATCTTCTGATGAAACTGAATTGTAACTTTTAGTGGAGATATTCACTACTTATAAGTAGCAATAAAAAGTACAGGCAAATAATTGAATAAGAATGAGGTCTGCACTTCATGGAATTGTAACTCATTCGCCAAGAATCCTTCTAAACAGGTTCACAGTAGCTCACTGAGTGACATCTTTGAATTTCACCGAAAATTGACTTCAATAATTCTCCTTGATGGTAAGAACCATACCTGTAAATCTGAATAGTATTTGATAATCTGATTTTTTTGATAAACACAAGTTTAGCAGCTAATCAGATAAGCTGGATGTTTTAGTAAGGTGTCCTTCGTGCGCCCTTTGTTCACCCGTATGGTATACAGCCAAAGGTTTAAACCGAATTCTGACCCGACCAGCAGTCAAACCCCAGACCTTCTGGCTGCAAGTTGGATGCTCTAACCGGTCGGAAAGGACTGATTACGGAAAACCGAGTACTGAAAAATGCTCTACGATTGCACTCAGTTACTTAGTTCCAAAATCTCTGGTGAACATACCACAATAGTTTGATAACCCACTCCTTGCAAAAAGCGTAAACTGCACAGATGGATGGTAGCGTTGTAATATGTAAACTTCTATTGTTTCTTCGATTCGGGGTTCAGCAAGGTCTGAACCTGTAATAGATGGTTATGAAAATATCTCGTGATGATATCCCAAATAAAATTTCTGGAAGCCAAATTGTTAGCCAAGAATTTTGTATTTATTTCTGAAGAATTTTTAATTCATTTTTTGATAGTTCTTTCAATTAATTCATCTACACAAGGTAGCAGACTCATTGGATGATAACCTTCTGCATAGTTGCGCTCGTTTGTTTGAAGATTGTAATTATTTCAAGGTAAACACAAAGTTTAACATATGGCACGGCATGTTATTTTGAACAATTGCATGACAAATGGATTTAAGAATATAATGGTTTACTTCGTGTAAGTCAAGTGTTATACTATATTTTAAAAAGAAAACTTCTTTAAAACTTCGTCATTGGTGATATGTGACAAAATATAGTGTCAGGGTTACTAGCAGTTAGCTAGATAGCTAGTGAAACCTGCGTAAGGTTAGTATCACAAAAAATATCTTCATCACGAAACAATCATTAGAAGCATGTCCAGTAGCAGTGTACCAGTTTACACATTAGTTTTAGGAAAGCACTATTTATTAAAAGAGGTATACTTTTTTCGTGTAAAGAAACCCGTTTAACAAGGTTCATAATTTCTGGGAAGATTGCTGCCATGCGGCAACCATGCTTTTGCCAAAAGACGATGCATAATAACTGAAGAATTGAATTAGGATATCTTTGTACCTTGCCAAGCACTATGTTTTTCAGGGGTAGGATTGTGAATGAATATTCCAAAAAGTAGATTCTTTGACCCTACAAACATTTTCAACTGACGGTTATCCGTGACTAACTTTTGAACCCGCTGAAATGGAAATCATTTAGAGACGTAATTTTAGGTGTAAAAGCACTATAAGCATCACTGGAATCAGACTTACGCATAAACTTGTGAGGGAAACGTAAATTCAACTGATTGTACAAACGCCGCAATTTTGCCTTCGTATTTATCCAAAACATTTTTCTACTTCTACGAGGGTCATTGCCAATGTTACTGATTGAAGAAACATGTGGTAGATGATTTCAGGTTTAAAAATTCAGGTTACCAAGGGCGTCGACAGCTTTTCAAAAGTGGGAGGGGTGGATATAACTTTAATGAAAATAGTTGAAGTGCAAACAGCGAATCGCTAGCAACGAGGGAACCGGTGCCCCCTAAAGGGGCCTGGACAAAAAATGAATTTCAGAAGATCCCCACATTTTTATCCATTAAATATCTGTTTTCATCAGTTTCGAGGTTGATTTTATTGAACTAGCTTTTTTGTAATCTATTAAGTCGAACGTGTACCTGCCATTTTTGTTCGGGGTCTCGACAGAGTGTGTGTGTAGGTGGGGAAAGGTATAATGTCTCCTCCACTTTCAAAAGTGGGGCATGTCTAGCTATCCCCCACCTGCTGACGCCCATGCAGGATACCAGAAGTAAAAGCGCACTCTCCCAAAAGGGGGAATCTCCCGACTTGTTCTATATCACAATACATCAAGGTATAAACCCTTGTGAAAAAATATTTTTCGAAGCGAATTATTGAGGTTTTACAATGAGCATGTAAATAAAGTAAGGTCACCGTCTGTATTGCAAACGCTGTATACATATACATATATCAATATATATGTATATATATATATATATATATATATTATATATATATATATATATATATATATATATATATATATATATATATATATATATATATATATATATATATATTTCTCTAATTCGGCACTTAGGGGGAAAGTTGTTGTTGAAAAGTCGACCTTAAGGGGAAAAAAAATTTCGGGTGAAATATAAGTTTCGCCTTAACGTTTCCACACACTTTTTCTATAGGAATACGTAAACTTACAAGGGCGCCCTCTTAGATTTACAAACTAGATGCCATTACTTCAAAGTTGTCAAATTTACGGACACCTAACTGTTAACACGAACGGATGGCTGGCCATTGAAATAACGTTAAATTATATGTTTAGACGTTAGGGCGTATTTATTTCTTATGTATTTTATTATCTTTTTTTCGCCCTATGTACAAGCAGATATAACAATTTCCCCTTAAGGTGGGAATTAGCGTTATATATATATATATATATATATATATATATACACATTGATATACATTTATAAGAGTATGAGATACTTGGATAACAACGATGTTCCGGTAAAGGCACAGGATCCAAAGAATTCTACTTCAAAGTTGTGAAAAATTTAGTTTAAACCAGAATCGCAACGGTCTATCCAAAGACAAAAAGGGCGTCCTGATTCGAGAAGCTTTCGGCTTTTTATTCAGCCTTTCCCAGCTCGAATGAAGCAAGATAAATGTCCGCCCATAAAATTTCTAAACAACATTAATGCTCTTCATCCACCTCGTAATTTAAGGCTCTGTTCATTACCGATCTTATCTTATGCTGCTTGCTTTAACCCTTTGTGCGTGTTGGCATGTCTTTTTTAAGTTTTATAGTTAGAATTTTGAACGAAAACACACACACACACGCGCACACACATACATATATATATATATATATATATGTGTGTGTATGAGTGTGTGCATTTGTTTGACTGTCACTGAGACCTAAACAATAGTATTCTAGGTCCTCTGAAGGGAATTCAATAGATATCTCAAGTCCTTGTAAGTTTACCAACAGACAGACAGTCTGTTAAGAGAGTGTTAAAGTTAGGGTTAATCAAGCAAACACAATGGAGGAACCGATAAGATCCTCGGTTAGTGTATGAAAAAAACACGTGTGTATGTGGTAACAGTTTCGGAGAATATTTGCCCTATGGAACGGGAAGTTGAATATGTTTTTGATCTATACAAACATACGTTTTTCGTTTTCTTATACCTGCCAGAAACACCTTCCACGGTGTCATGTCTCAATGGTATCCCAACACCGCAGTTTAGTACTGCATGCATTTGTGACCCTGGATTTGGTGGAGACGTTTGTGATACGAGTAAGAAAGAAAAGGTTTACCGTCTTAAGTTTGTGACCACTTATTACGTTGATGTATTAGTTTCATGAAAACATGATGTAAAGGCTGATTGGAACAGACATGGAGAGTATGCATGTTTTTTGTTTGAAAAGTCTCCTGTGAAACATCATAAGTCACTTTCTGCATGGGCAATATTTAACACCTTCACTCTAAAAACAGTGTTTCGGAATTAAACACTTTTCTAAACACTTTTGGCCCCCACTTTGGAAACACGTTTACACTCTAAACACGTTTAGAAATTAAATACATAATGTTTAGGAATTAGACATGCTTCCAAAGAGGGGGCGAAATGTGTGTTTAATTCCTAACACGTTTTTGGACTGTTGGTGTTGATATGGGAAAATATATATGTTTTACTTGGGCGTGAATTTTCATGTGGTTTTGCAGGCTTTTAGCTATGTGAGGTAAACTTTAACAAAGTCACTATTATCACAAAATTGCTCTTACATGCGGGAATAACTTTATTTCAATTCGTTAATGGAATTTATCACCTTAAATAACAAATAATTAAAAGTAATTGAATGGAAATGAAGCTGATATTGGTCTTATATGCGTTGCCTTGAAACATCCATGAATGTGTATTTCTGCAGAAGAATGAAAGAAATGTCACAAACTCTGCCATAGTAACGTAATCAACTCATGAATGTGCTTATAAGAAATCACGTCATAGCCTTCCATTGCAACCTTTCCTGTCGTAAACACTTAATTGAGCTGGAATTTTCCGTCCGCATTTCAGCTACAACATTAAGCGGACCTTTGAACTGTCCATCTAATGGTGCCGCTACGTTTGCAACTCCCGTAACATATCCTGAACCTTCTGGAGTACCTGCAGGCTTTGAGCTGTTGTTTAGGACATTTCAGAGCGGAACCAACGATTTGCCTCTCGGGGAAAACGGATTGGTTTTGGTTTATGGTAATGGATTTCAGATCCATATTTGCGAAGTCACCATCACCGTAACATAGTGAGGAATGACTTCCTGGTAAGCACCTTCAACGACGTTTACCTAACTCTCAGGAATAAAATCTTTTTTATAAATCCGTACGAACTGTACGAGCTATAAAGGTTAGCTATGCTTATTAACAAATTGCGCTCCATTTCAGAGATATGTAATTACACCTCATAATATTTTCTCTTTATCGTCCAAAGTTGCGAATAACCGGCAACAACTTTAGGTATAGTTGTAGACGATTGAAAATGTTTGGGGTGAAGCAATTGCTATTAAACCTGTCACCAACTGGCTGTTTCCCGTTCTCAAAATCGAATACGAATCCAGACAATAAGCTGTTGGATTGTGGATTTAATATGGATCAGTTTTAGTCGGACAGTATGCTGCTGAAAAACGCCAAGAAAAAATTGTGCTGTTTTTCTCATTTTTCTTGGTAATTCAAGTGCACATGTCTTGTCACTTCTACATTAAAAAGGAAAGTGTGATTTTGGCTAAGCATTCAGGTTGTCCTCAAATTATTTTGACTTTGGAATACAATTGGTACAGTGAATGAATTGATATCGGTGTTTTTCCGATTCTTTTACACATAGTAGTTTAGAATTTTTATAATTTGGCACCTTAGTGCTCCTATTCGTTTTGTTTCAGGGACAGTTTTTGAACCCACTGTCTAATTTAAACTATCCTACTTTTGATCTGCAGATTAAAAAACCGGACTAACCAAGCTAGCAGGCAAACGACTTCCTGAATCTAAACAGCCGTTCTTAGTGAAAATACATCAATTCATTTCCAGTTTATGGTATTTGTAATTAAGTGCATATTCATTACTCAGAGATATTTGTTCACCTCAATTGCATTTAAATGATTTTTAAAGAGGCCATGTACTGAAGTTTCATGATGTGTTTCTCTTTTACTAGTTAAAAGTAGTTTAGTTTAAGCAAAATGCATCAACTCTTTTGCAATTTGAAGTTTACTTACTTTAGAGTTTAACTAGATCTTTTCACCAGAATTTTTCAGCCACAATAAAAGGAAAACAAATATAAACATTTTTTCAACATGCATAATACTTTAGAAATTGTAGAAACTAAGAAATATTATTCAAAATATTTAGTGTAAACAGTTCTGGTTCCTTCTGGTTACCAGAATTTGATATATTGTACAGCTTTGTAATTGGTTCTCTTCTAAGCATTCATGTCTTTGGGATTATAAAGCAGTATTAAGCGTACATCCTACAAGTTTCACATTCATCTGGTTTCTTTATAGGTTTCGTAGTTCAGTCAAAACATGAAAGAAAAGAAGATTCATATTCACAACCACATGATTGTAAAAATAAAAAAAAACAGTCATTGTTTTTTTTTTTTTTTGTATTTTGAAATAATTAAGAGGACAGATAATTAATTGATTCTCCTTCCTCATAGACGCAGTGTAAAATGTTTCTTTATCAAGCTATTTTAGGTTTGGGCTTTTCATTTCTATTAGTAAGTTAAAATAAACATTTGCATCTCATCGAGTTTGTCTTCCCATGTCTGTCATTCCCTCGTTTCTACTTTTATTAGTAAACTTGCTTAATCGGCATTTTGAGTTTTCTTGTTACAAAAACAAAAATATTTCAGCTGATAAGTAGATTAAAACCACTATTACTGCAAAAAATATAAAATTAAATTTTCTGTTAAGTTTTTATATTCACTGGTTCAGATTTTGCCTGCCTACAATGTTGACAAACAGTAATGCCATGAGATTACAAAAACAAAGTTGCTTCTGTCTGCTTTCGTTGTTTGTATTGATCTTGGAAAATCTCTGGTATGAAAATGATTTTAGATATACAACTTACAATGCATCACTTTTATTTTCTTAAGCTCGTCTATTAATTATATGGATGTATTACATAGTTTCTGGTAAACAATACACAATTGCAAGGGATTTAAGTCTTGCTTGAGTTTTCTTTAACGTCGTTATTACACTCTATCAGCTTGGAAGATTTCCCTATTTGGGATAATATTATTTTCCCCAATCGGGAAAAAATTGGTCATGGTCGTCGATTTGCCTATTTTGCCAACAATTCCATGTGTTCTTTTTATATACATTTTTAATGACAAATGGTTTTTAGAAACCCCTTGCAAAGTTAATCGGTCTAATATAATGGAATAAAATTTATAGTCGGTAGGTGTATTATCAAAGCTACCGGAAAATCACATCATGTAGTTCACCACGCCGTTTGTGAAAAAAAGGACGTTCATGAATGTTCTTCATTCTGAGTTTCACCCAAACGTAAGAACCTCGCGGATTGTCTATAGAGGACTAGGAGAAATGTTGATGGATACACTTATAACGAGTAAGCATTTTGATGATAATCATTTCTCATTTTGAAGTGATATCGGCATACGCCATAAGAAAGGTGATCGCAAAACAATGAGAACACTGAACAGTATTCATTATATGTGGAGAGTAATTTTGGCTCCAGATATTCGAAAGCTCTACCAGATACCGTAAAACTACTGAATTATTTCAAAAATTATAACTTGTTATGGTGACAACGCAAGGGATTGGCTGGTTTTTGGAACGATATGTGTGTGATCAGGAGCGTGGGCTTTCACAATTCAAGTTTTGTAAAGGCAAACTGTATGCTTTAGCTATGCATTAACGAACATTTGGTTTCAATAGCGTAGCAGTTGAGAGGTATGGAGTGCTGCAGCGCTCCACGCAGGTCGAGGAGAAAACTATTTCAAATGTATACTTTTGGAAAAAAATTGGGCAACTTGGGCAACTCTTAAAATAAATGTTTTTCTAGGGATAAAATGATTCAGCTCAGTTAAAAATTTCCAGTACGCCTATGTACGATGACTATTGGTACTTTTACAACTTTATTCCTTTAATGGTGGGCGATTAATGCTTACACCCCGCTTAAGGCAAGTGTCAGTCAAAATGGTGACCGACATATGCAGTTGTCCTTTGAAGTGTTAAACTTAAATTAAAATAGCGGTACCATGCTGAACGGGAAGGAAATTTGTAATTTGACAATCAGAGGAAACACAGAAAGTAAAACCCACCTGTTGGAACTTAAGTTGACACAGTTTGAGCACCACGTGTTCCTAATCAAAGTCCTGTACTAGCTACTTTCCACAGAAGGCAAATGTAAAGTCAAAAATCTCCAAATAGGTAACTACCTTAAATTAACACAAAACGTAATGAGGAACAATCAGAGAGCTTTGCAAAAGAGGGGGCAAGTAGTGACTTACATGGCTTCATCAAACTGTTATCAAGACTTGTCTTGAGCTGCTTCAACGAAAATAAGTAAGGTAACTATTTTACTAATCTACACAAGGGCGCTTCAGAACAGGAGTGCAATTAACTTAATCAGCTTTGTAACTGACTTTAATCGTACAGTACCCCATGACAGGTAGACAAAAAGCCACCCATTTAGACTCTTGAACCCCATTAACTCTTAACCGCTACAAAATCAGTAGAGTCCTTTACTCCATATGGAGTAATTTTTATGCTGAATATGACTCCTATCAATGTTATCCCTATCAAGGCATTATGTTTGTAAGCGGCATTTGATCCCCAATGACCTCAGAAAAGCCTGGTCTGTACCTAATACAATAAAATTCATCAGCAGAAAGTAATGTATCCACAAGCTAATTATGAAAACATTCTGTAGTTCCTATCCAAAGTTATCATTCGTGTACAAGGTTTTTACTTTTTTTTACCTCGAGTGACCGCCGAATTCTTCCTTCAAAGATAGCATTCTCTCTGTTAATATGGCAAACCTGTACATCAGGTAAGAAAGCTAGGTCTCCGTTATTTGAGCTATCTTGTGCTATTGCATTTACTGGCAACTTCCAAGGTTTTCATTGTTTCACCTCCGGTGACCTCAAAAAACCTTTGACCTCTTATGAAACAATGTTTATCTTCTGAAAATAGCGCATCTACAGGCCAAGAATGAAAAGCACCCCGACTAATTCATTCCCTGAGATATCATGTTCACAACATGTTTGGTGGTAGGGTCTACTGCCTATTCTTGAGATATCGAGTTTACGAGCAGTTTCCAAGATTTTCGTAGTTTCACCTCTGGTGACTTTAGATGACCTGGGACCCTCATCAAAACCAATAGGGACCTTTAGTTTAACATGACAAATTACTAAGTCTGAAAAGTAACCATAGTATTCATCATTCCTATATCGAAACATCGTGTTTGCAATGTTTTCGGTTGTTGACCTCTGGTGACCTCATAAGACCCCTGTCTTTCATAAAAACAATAGAAATCACCCTCGTAATATTACAAATCAATAAACCCAGTACGAAACGTATCCATCATTGCTGTCTTGAGATAATATTTTTTCAAGCGGTGTACATGTTTTTCGTAGTTTCACCTCTGGTGACCTCAGATGACTTTTTATCTTCACCAAAACAATACGGTTTTTTTCTCGTATCGTGACAAATCTATATATCAAGTATACTAAAAGTGTTCATCCTTACTATCTTGAAATATCATGTGTACAATGTTTTTGGTTTTTGACCTAAGGTGACCTCAAAAGACGCTTGATCTTCTTTAAAGACAATCGGGTTCTTTCTCCTAATTTGAAAAATCTGTAAGCCAAGTGCGAAAAGTATATATCATTCCTATCTTGAGATAACGTGTTGACAAGCAGTTTTCTCATTTTTCTAAGTCTCACCTCCGTTGGTTTTAGATAATCTGTGCCCTCTACCAAAAAAGAGTTAATTTACTGAACATTACATATGTATTTTTTTAAGTATGAAACGAATCCGTGATTTTTACCTTGAGATATCGTGTTTACAATTTTTTAGGTTTTTGACCGCTGGTGACCTTAAATGATCTTTGAAAAACAAAAGGGTTCTTCCTCTCAAAATGATAAATGTATGTACAGTATGAAAAGTAGCCATCATTGCTATTTTGAGATATCGTCTTTACAAGCCAAGCGTCCCAAACACACATACATATGCACATACATACACTCGCCAGCGTCACGTGATTGAATAGATTCCTTTCGCCTTCGGCAAACGGACCAATAAAGATATTAAACATAAGAGACGAAAAAGTAAAATGTGACACGGAAAACTTTGCATTTAACTTTAAGATAAATTACATGTCGTTAGATAATCATCCGCCAGTGAATATTAATAGAAGGGCTATGAAGGGAGTTTAGAACAAAGATAGAATTTTGTGTGACACTAGTAGCGTAAAAATGAAGCAGAACCGACATTAACATTCTGAGAATGATCAGGGAGATAACTCTTGAATCTTTACTTTAAAAAAAAACCACCACGAATGCTATGTTGATTATTTCACAGAGAAGAATATCATGATTCAGATTGTCAAGGTTCAGACAAATGAAGAAATGTCAACGACACACAGTGAGCTTTCTTTAATTTATTAGTCAGAAGTACATCAGTGAAATGCGGTAAGGCTTGAAAAGTCGATATTTAGGCAGAATTCCAGCTTTTAACAGTTTAAAATCTGTACAAGATATGTTTTTGAAGAAAAAATAGAAACCCTAAAGCATACTCTTTTCCAAAAGTTTAGTTTCTAACAAGCTCTTTACCTCCATGTCTAAATGGCTATATTACAAAGCTTTTTCAATAAAGTATTTACAGTGCTATGCGTGAAGGGCAAATTCGAATAAAACCAGTATTTAATACAGATTAATTTTGTTTGACATCCAAAACTAGTGAAATATTATGCAAATGGTCCAACTAACACTTTTTAAATTTCAAACGCATGTAGTGAATATAAATTTTTGCCCTTCAGTGTGTCGGTTTCTATTAATCTTGGTAAGGGGCAAGCCAAGAATCATCCTGTTTTACATTCTTTCACCCAAAATGTTCCACTGTTGTATTCGAATTGCTGTGCTGGGCCTGAATGGGAGAGCCTCCCCAACAGTTGTGAGGAGGAAACCACAAAGCAAACAAATCAATAAAGAGGTCTAATATCACTTCCCCGACTTGCTACTGGCAGATAGGGTTAGAGTAGGTAATGGAAGATACCTGTCATGAGACCTCACAAATTATCTGTCATACAAAAATACTTACTCCTATACTAATTATACTATTTATACTATACCGATTATACTTACTATCACATGTTAATGGGTGTAGACTTTAAAAAATTGAAGCACGGGCAATAGGAGACTTTCTGATTCATCGATGGGTTCATTTAAGTGATTTCCGTTTCCATTTGCCATTTACCTCAAAGTACGTGGAAGTTTTGGTAAAAGATTTTTTGTAACCAATGGTGACGATCAGCTTAGATAGCGTTACACATCAGCCCCAAGTAATGATGATAATACTTTTCATACAACCGTTCGCGATTTCTACTACGTGGCGAATCGACTTAGCAATTAAAATGACTCACTCTCCGGGAAATCGAACCAAACAGTATATTGCAATCAGCTGCGTACGGGCTTGTCAACGAAGGACCCTATACGGAAATAAAATATTTCTCAATATTTTAGAAACTAACAAGGAAAGACATAGCTAACCATCGCTCACTGACCCGTCTCAATATTACTTCACAGTTAACGAAAGATACAATAAGGAAGTACAATGCTTCCATCAGACCATTTGACTGGAAGTAGTCTTCAGCTTATGCAGTTCCTGTTTTAATCCATTCTCGTCTTGATTAAAGTCTGAAGTGCAAGATCTGGCGATCAAAAATGGTCAATGATCTCGGTTTCACGTTCTTTCTTTTGTCGTTTGCGTTTGACTTTATATCTTACGGTAAGCGTCCTTTTGCACAACTTTGATTGCTATGTAAAGAAATTAACTGACTTAGCCTGAAAAACGTTGCTATTTTATTGACTTTTAATGAAATGCACATTAAACAATTTTTTTTTAAACAATTCAATTTATTTCTCATATGTACATTCTCATCAACAAAATTACATTCAAATGAATTAGTTTACATACATATGATGGGCACTAGAAAAAAACATGACTGTTCATCAAAGCTAGTGACCATGAAATAAAAGAAAAAAAAAAAAGAAAAAGAAGAGACGGTCAGAAGAATAGAAAGAACACTTTTCTAAGACATTCAGATAATTATTTAGAGCTTAAAAGTGATAACAGCTTATGAGTGAGTATTTAAGATTCTTTTGAAAAGAACGAAGTGAAGTACTAGATCTTACATCAAGGGGAAGGTTGTGCCAAACATTATAACAATAATTTCGAAGAAGTAATTTACCATGCACAGATTTGTGACGTGATACAGAAAAAAGATTATTATTACGAGTAAACATCGTTACTTCAGTTGAATGTGGGGGTTTTATGACATTTGCTAATGCATTTGGTAGTAAGTTATGACCATATTTATATACAAGTACCCCCATACAATACATATGAATATCTTTAAGTTTTAATAGGTTACTATCCAAGTATAACTGATCAGTTGAATAACGCCTTGGTTTTTTAGTAAGCAGCTTGAGTAATCTATTTTGTATAGTCTGTAGAGGTTTAAGTACAGTGGCACAGGCTGTGCCATAAACTTCAATAGCATAGGAGAGCCTACAATAAACAAAGGAATAATAAATCTGTACTGCCGTATCAACTGGAAGGATGCCACTTATGTGGTAGAAAATACCAATATACTTAAGTAGGGAGTTACGTAATTCATTCACATGCTGCTTCCAAGTTAAATTCTGATCAATGGTCAATCCTAAGTACTTTGTATAAGGTGACTTGGTAATTTGAGTAAATCTTTGGTAAATCTTTCATGATAGAATTTTTAACGTCAAGACAGATTTTCTGCAAGTTTGAATTGACTTCCATGGTCGTTAATCATAAGGATCATTTCTCTTAAGCTTTTGAAAGTTAAAGACAAAATCCCTGAATGTGCCAACAGCATTTTTCGTGTTCTGTCACTAATCTAATGTCCTGCGGTAACAACTTTAAATAGACGCTATTGTTGACTGTCAATGACTTCCTGTATTGAAATGATAACGATTTACATTTTCCCCATTTTATTGCAATGCTTTGCGGAAGTGTTTTGTCCTCCAACTGTTCTTCAAGTTTCTTCTATACTCTTAGTGACACCTTACTTCTTTTGTAGTTTTGGACCCGAGTCATACGACTTAGACTCTAGTCAGACTCAAGTCGCTATTTTTGTGACTTGTGATTTCACTTGTAAATGCTAGTATTGACTTGCAACTTGACTACTTGCAAAAAATGATATTATCCTGACTTGGACTTCCAAGAAATGAATTGTTACCAACGCAAGCCGTACGTTTGTTGAATAATCTTATAAAATTAAAAAGAAGTCGATGACACATTGCGTAAATTGCGGCGATTGAGTGGTAAGAATCAATATCGGAATCATTTTGCGACATGGTGTCGATTCTGATCGGGATGAGTTGTAATAAGTGCACTTATTCAGTAACAAAAAATATTCGTCACAAGAGTTACGCTTTCTATTATGGTTCCCCGATTGTAGGATTTCATTTACATTTAAAAGTGCATTTGATGTACCATGAGTAGCTCACTAATCAAACAGTGTAATGGTACAAATAAATCATGAATAAACTAACTGACTTAAAAAACTTTGATGAACTTTCGTGGATGAAACTTTCCACGAATATGCTCCTATGTGTCTTACTTATCCTGTAATATTTTGGTTGTGTTCGGGTAGACATCTTCTAAAACAACTCCACTGAATTTGAATTTGGAAATAACCTCAAACTGGCCCTGAACCTCACTCCATGCCCTTATAGTAACTTACACTGAGCCATTAACATCGAATTTCATAAAATGTAAAATAATGTAAAATCTCCTTCATAGAGTAAGTGGAGCCGATGTCTGCGCTCTTAATGTGCAATATTGCGCGATCTTATGGGGGGTTTGCCCTGGACTCTAGTGACGCTAGTGGTTCTCAGGCGGGTCCCTGGATCCCACGGGAGCAGACTCGCGCTTCGTCCTCGTGGTGCACTTTCGGTGCACTAGAGACTTCCCATTGTGCACCTCTCCCTGGAAATTTCAAGTCTAACGTTCAGACCATGTTGGGACAGGGTTCCAAGTTTCATGATTAGGCGGTTTTCGGCAGCTAGGCAGTCATGATCGGAACCTGGACACGAAATGGCCGACGAAACCATCAAGTCACAGATCGAGCATGTTGACGGGGGACTTAGGTGTGGCTACAGGGAACCCTAGGAGGTTCTGTTTGATTGACCTCAGGTGCTCAGTGACTCGGTCAGCAAGACGACGTTTTGTTTCTCCCACGTACAGTATATTACAGCGTTTACATACGAGAACGTAAACAACATTGGCTGAAGTACAGGTAAAATGCTGATGAACGTTAAACCGGTTGTTGTTGGGACCTACAATGGAAAGGATTTTGTCATAACTGACCACCGGGCAAGTATTGCATCTCCCACGGTTGCATGGAAAAGTTCCTGGGGTGTTAGGCACTACTGCTTGAGGTTGAGAGGCACGGACCAAGTGCTTAGATATGTTCTTTTCAATTCTGAATGCTGTGATGGGGGGTTCAGGGAAATGGTCACGGGTGGATGGGTCATGACGGAGGGTCTCTACATTCCTGTAAATGGCACGTACAATGGGAGTTACAGATGGGTGAAAGGATACGACCAACGGGATACGTCTGGTGGTGTTTGGTCAGTCTTGGGGGTAAAGGCAGAGGCTCTATCAATTCCTTGTATGCGTTTCAGGGCATTAGAGAGCACTCTTTGTGGATACTGGCGTTGTTCAAAGAAAGAAATAATCTGCTTGGAAACTTTAGCGAAACCCTGGTCGTCGGAACAAATCCGTCTGGCCCGTAAAAGTTGTGAGTAAGGAATCGAATTGGTACAAGATCTGGGGTGGTTGGAAGGGTACATGAGGTAGTTGTGAGAGTCAGTGGGTTTAAAGTGGAGATTGGACTTGATCTTACGGTCGGAGATTATAAAGTATGGGCTTGATTGCGGTGTATCGAGAGAACATCTGCTCCTCAAAGTGGCCCATGGTGAGGCAGGCCACAGAATGTCCCAATTTAGCGTCCACAGCTACTCCTTTAATTTGGCGGAAAAAACGACCATTGAACTGAAAGCAATTTTGTGTGAGGACTAGTTCTGTCAAGCAAAGAAAGGTGGTGGTAAGGATGTTAGGGTCCTGGCGTTGATCAAGGTAATGGTGTATAGCTGCTAAAGCAGCGTGATGGGGGGTTGAAGTATAGAGGCTTGTGACATCCATGGTGAATCAAATCTCCAATTGGTCCGTGCCTCTCAACCTCTAGCAGTAGTGCCTAACACCCCAGGAACTTTTCCATGCAACCGTGGGAGATGCAATACTTGCCCGGTGGTCAGTTATGACAAAATCCTTTCCATTGTAAGTCCCAACAACAACCGGTTTAACGTTCATCAGCATTTTACCTGTACTTCAGCCAATGTTGTTTACGTTCTCGTATGTAAACGCTGTAATATACTGTACGTGGGAGAAACAAAACGTCGTCTTGCTGACCGAGTCACTGAGCACCTGAGGTCAATCAAACAGAACCTCCTAGGGTTCCCTGTAGCCACACCTAAGTCCCCCGTCAACATGCTCGATCTGTGACTTGATGGTTTCGTCGGCCATTTCGTGTCGAGGTTCCGATCATGACTGCCTAGCTGCCGAAAACCGCCTAATCATGAAACTTGGAACCCTGTCCCAACATGGTCTGAACGTTAGACTTGAACTGTTATAACTCAGCAATTCCTGCATATTTGTTACCTGTGGTAACCACTTAACACTGTCTGTTTCCCTAGCCAGTTTTACCTTGCCCACTTTTATTGTGTATTTTTTGAATTGCACGTTTGGCCGTGTCAACGATCAGTTGCATTTTTGCCACCTGATAAAGGGTGTAAACCCGAAACGTCGTGGAATTTTTCACAAACTGTTAGCACTATTTACTACTTCTTTTTTACCTGCATACATATATATATATATATATATATATATATATATATATATGTAGGAGAAGAAAAGGGTGTCTAAGTGTACTTCGAAAAGAATACTCGATAAAAAGATGACAATGAAACACTTAGTTATAATATAATTGACATACGAAGTACGAAACAAGCATTTATTAGAGCTTGGAAATTTTCGTCCCCCTATTTTAGTCTTAAATCTATCTTGGCTGAAGAAGGTCCCAGGGGGCCGAAAATTTTTAAG
Organism: Holothuria leucospilota; assembly: GCA_029531755.1. NCBI lineage: Eukaryota > Metazoa > Echinodermata > Holothuroidea > Aspidochirotida > Holothuriidae > Holothuria > Holothuria leucospilota. The sequence goes on from CM055965.1 coordinate 47,100,049, forward strand.
CTCAAATAAATGCTTGTTTCCTACTTTGTATGTCAATTATATTATGACTAAGTGTTTCATTGTCATCTTTTTATAGGGTATATATATATATATATATATATAAATATATATACAGACTAGTGCAATACCGCTTAATCCAGGTATATTTGAGCCTATTTATTTAAGCTTCTGATTGGCTTAAATTTTAGTCCACCTTCGTTTAATGGATTTGTTAGTAGCTAATGTTTGATATTATCTGGGTTGCCAGACCAAATAAAGTAACATATTACACTTCCTAGCTCTATTTCAAGATTAATGTGATAGCCTTGGTAATACAAGATAGAGATTACCATTCTAGGATAGTGCAAACGTATTTTATAATCACGTTTCGGCCAATAGGTGTGATATCAATTGAGCAGTTGAGAACCACCCTTTTAGTATTTTAGTCATGCAAGTTTTGGAGCATAAACGATAGTGACTAAACCATGCGTAATATTTATATTACTTCTAGGTCATTATAATATACAGCCTGAGGATCACGAGTTACATGGGGAGTACGTAGAAAAAGACTTGATTTCAACATGTGAATAGTGAAGCCAGAGACCTTTTTCAATCCATTTAAGACATGGATGGGACACAGGATGGGATCCTGCTAACAAAAACCAATATCATCTGCATATTTTGTCTGACAAAATCATTATTTATAACAGAAATAAATTTTGCAGTATACCTGTAATACCTCTTAGCTGGTTATCGTTGTAAAAGCCTATTACTGCACTTCAATGCATTCAATGGATAAGTTTGCTGGCCTGCAGCTCTTAGTTCTTCCTGTTGAGATTTCTGTAACTGGCTTCCATTTTACAGTGGCTGGCCACGGTGTCGCAGAGGAGGATTTGCGGAATCCCAGGAATTTTCTACATCATTACTACATTGAAGACAATAATGTGGTACAAAATCACCTAAGCTGTTCTAGGGAAACTTATTTTGGAGCCTAGAGACACTGAACAAGGTGTTTGTTCCTTTGGAGCTCTTAACTATAGACCTTGCTGCACGGGGAGTAACACACCTTGTCTATAGCGATATAGAAGGACGGGTAGGCTTTTAAGCGGCATGTGCCCATTGGGACTTACTGATATTTATGTTTAGGCCTACTTGTGCTTAGAGGCCCTATCTATTGGTAATGTTTTAAAATTTGCGCATAGAGTGTGTATAAACGCAGTGCGTAAACACAACACTAATACCCTATGCATAAGTCGGGATCCATGCTACTGCCATTTCTCTACGAAGGATATTGATTTGGTATATGCGACGGTATTTTAATCACATGGACACATTTGTCTGCAATTTGGTGACTTAATAAGACATTTTATTTTGCTTGAAGTGTTATGATCCAATCATCACGGCGGATGTGCAATACGAACTCACAGAGAAAAGAACGGGTGTCTAGATTAGTTTTTTGTATCCAAACTCCTGTGAGGTTGTGTTAATGCATGAAACAAATTCGAACGAGTAATCATACCCTTTTAAGTTTAGCTGTTGTCCTGCACAACCTTAGCATCCATCTTTACGCACAGTTTTACAGTTTCGACTTCCTTATGTAGTTCAGAATGATGTATCATGCACTTTTTTCTTATCCGGTTACCTTTTGACACCCACTAACAGCCTAAAGCTCTTGCATTGTATATCAGTTTACATTGGGTGACCTAACTCTTTTGACTTTATGTGGAGATAAGGTTTTCTAATGAATTTAGCGTAGCAGGGAGATGGTAGACATTATTTGCTTTCGGCAGGGGTGCCTAGCAAATCCTTTCTTTCAGGTATACAATACCGGCTGAATGTGGTGTGTGAAGGTTAGAAATATTTGCCTTTCCTTTGTTACGCATATGGTGATAAGATTTGGTCTGTGTCAGGGTAGGCTCGCCATCAAGTTTTAATTGTATTTTTCCACCAAAGCAAGTTAAACGGAAACAAAAGAGACTCGAAGAAAGGCATTGAATACATAATTAGGAAGTGAACTAATATGGACACAGCAGGTTCGTTTTAAACAAAACGTTGTGGGTGAGAAGTTGGACATTCGCCAAAAGGAAATATCATGACGGCAATGGACCCAACAAAGGGAATTGTTAATCAAAACACCTTCCAGATCAGGGAAGAATGTGGGTGTTTATGTGCGGGGAGGGGGGGACTTGGAGAGTGCAGAGTGAAAGCAGGGAGGTGTTATTAGCTGGAGATCTATCGAAAACTTTAATTTATGCTAATCCAATTAGATTGCCTTTAGAGTGGAGACTAAATCCTTTAATTGGAGGTTATTGAACTACAGGGCATTGAATTTCTTTGTCTAATATCTAGGCAACCTCATTCATGCCTACAGCGACCCCAACAAAAAGGATATTTGGAACACTGCTTTAATGTCTAACTAGTTGCCGACAGTCAAGTACGAAGCACTGTTCTGACATTCAAAACGACTGTCAATTGCGAAGGAACCTAATGATCCTGGCAATAAACCAATGCTCATGATTATGCAAATGAGCAGAAGAAGTATAAGACTAAACTTCGCGGTCGGATTTTGACCAATTTCCGCATTCCCTCGCATGATTAAAAGGCACACCCACATTGAGCAAGTTATAGGAAACTAGACAAGTATGTTGTAAATAGAGTCGAAACGCGTCGAAACCCTCAAATTAATTTTCATCTTAAGCGACTGGCAATGTTAAGGCAGCTCTTCGAGATGTAGCAGACGACGTGCCCTACTTGAACTAAGTTCCTAACAACTCTTAAGCCTATTGAATCATCAAGAGCAACACACAAAAGAGATTATTGTCGGCAACTAGTAGGGTTCAAAGAAAAAGTTTTCGATGGATCTCCAGCTAATAACACCTCCCTGGTTAAAGTTCCTCAATAGGTAGAGCGCCAGTACCAACTGGCATACGGTGAATTATTATGCCCAAAACGCCTCCCAGATTAACAGAAATGGCACTCCCAGTCCTTGTATATGATCAACCTGAACTTTAAGATTTTTTGTTTTTTTGAAGTTTAAACGTCCAAAAGAGAGGGAAGTTAGAAAATAATATTCCGGAAAATCGCTGTTCCTTCTCAGACGGGGGCCATTTGCGTGAATATGGATTGCATCTTTCGCGAGCCTTCCTCGAGGAGGGGTCTTAGTAGACTTGCCCCAAGTCGCTCGCGATGTTCTCTCCTCTTTCACTGTTCCTCTCAGGCCTCTCCTACTACATCACTGCAGGCACAACAACAATTTCTCACACTCCCCGCTTTCTACACCGAATGATTGTAATGTTGTTATACACCGTGCTCACCCGTATCGAACAACACACAGCGAACGAGGCTTGCCCGCAAGAATTTCTCACGCTCCCGCTTGTATACACCGAATCATTGTATTGTCGTTATACACTGCGCTACACCACGAACAGGTTTGCCGCGAGAGACTTGTATCTTTTGGTCTAGGTGGGGGTCACATTTTTAGCCAGTGGTATTCTATATGAATATTCAAGACCGCTGTAGCCAATGAGGAGTTTTCAATATGTAAACAACTCAACGCCAAAGTGAACTGCAACGTTCATAGCTAGATGTGATTATTTATCTTAATGAATATCCAGCAAATGTCATACAATACCCAATTGGATGATAACAGTTAATTCTCTTCAAACGTAGTCATCCTTAATTTTGGAGAAATAAAACAATAAACAAGTTTAAAATGATGACGTCATCAGAACCAAAAGATACAAGTCTCTCACGACAAGCCGCTCGATTGAACAGACCGCTACGTTACGTGTGTGTGGGAGCGACAGGAGCTATTTGAAACAAGTGCTATAGCCTAGCGCTAGGCGCGTGTTGCAAGGGACAGTAGGAAGCAGGCTGAGATTAGTGTATAGCGGTACAATGTGATGGAGCCACTGTGAGAGAAGGAACAGGCAAAAAGTTGAAGGTTGAAGAGACGAAGAATAACGTGAGAGACTTGGGGCAAGTCTAGCGTCTTAGGGGATGGGATGATGCTCCATTTTAAGGAAACTTTGCTCTCAAAAGAGGAGTAAGATGTAAACTGGAGCTATATCGGTTAGTTTTTCTTAAGTGTGTCCTTGCAATAGACCCTTTTCCAAATAGCGATTACAAAGGATTGTGGGACAGACTTTTGGTGTGCGACGTTCTTGTCAATGGCATTTTACTGTGGCCAAAAACAACATGTACCAAAACTCTATCCCACTATCCTTTGTAATTGCTATTTGGAAAAGGATCTATGGGCATGACTGATTTTTTCTTGTAGAATCAGTAGCGTACTTAAGATAGCTGGCACCCTGGTCAGATCCTCCCACTAGATCCCCTTTATAATTCCGTGCAGAGATGTCATCCTTGGGGTAGAGTCATGGGGAAATGGTGTCCCTTCACCACGGAGAAATTGATGTTCATTTAAGGTGGCTTCAATGCAAAAGGTGCTATCGTTGGCAACTCTTTGAACTGATTACATGTCTACAAATCTCAAAATTTAGTGAAATGTTTTCACGTGTGGCTGGGTGTAACAAAATGGGGTGTCGTCAAATAGAAGGAATTTACTTACGTCATATGGGATTAGATGTTATGATGTCATGGAACAAAATTCGAAAAGGTAAAGTTTGTGCACATGAGCGTACGGGACTTCTGCAAACTGGGGGCTGCGGTTACTCTTCCAAAAAGTTTAAAAGATGAGTTTAAGCTAAATGTTATTTTTTGTGAAAGAAGAACTAATCTTAGTTGGCATTCGGGGAGTTTTTATTCCATTCTAATATACCAGCAATAAACTTAGGCCTACTCCATTTCAATCTGTTGTTTAGACTTTGAACTTGAAGTTGAAAGTTGTAAATTTGCTATGCCTTTCTTGCATTCACTTAACGATAACATAAAATTATAGAGGGCAAAACTAGTTGAAAACTTAGCAGAAAAGTGTGAAGTTTTGAAATGAGTCACTTTCAAGTAGGTGAAACATCAGGAAACATGACATCTTGCAATTCAGAAAATATACATCTCACGCCACTCTCTGCCTCTCTCAAAATAGGGCACTATGCTTGAATGGCATTTTAAACGATTTAATTTTTTGCCGCTCTGAAAAGTGGTGGCAAATGCATCATCTCTCTGGCGCAGTCGGTGGTGGGGTTAAGAGGCGAAGCCTCCGGAAGCTTTGGTAATTACGTTTGTGGAAGCATTTTGTTATTTAGGGTCAGGTCACGTAACAGTTTCTTTGTCCCAGATTATCCGGAAGAGCAGTTCAGTACAAGACATGTCGTTTGCACCATTTTCCATAACATATCGGAATTACTTGTACGCGCAGCGCTCATTCCGTGATAAGTATTGACTGTTCCGTGATAAGTATGGACTGTTCCATTATCACATAAGTTATTAGGTTCGTACAGCGTTGAAAAGTCACAATATCTTATTCACATAAAAGCTGCGTATTACTCATTTCATCAGTTGAAGGAAACAGTTATGAGTTTCACATATGTCTGGGGGCTATTCTAGTTAACAATGTCTGAATAATCACAAATTCTGCTCATTTATCTCAAGGTGCCTTTTCGAGTATCGTTATAGGCTTATTACAGAACCACTTCCACGAAAACAAGATCGCAAAATATAACAACTTAGTTACATGTGACAGCGTAAAGCTGGTAAAGTTACCTTGTGTTAGAGGGAAGATCTAACGTTTGGATAAAGCATTAAATCTAACGTTAACTGTAGGTGATGCTACATATGGGCACTGGAACATCTCTAATGATCACAATGTCACACCCCCTACAATGACAAAGGCTACAATAATACAGGCCGGCTAAACGTATAGTCGACGTATCAACTGATGTCTCCAGTTGAAGGTCAACTAGCGTAGTTGAGTTAGTACGTGACCTAGACTGGTTCCTTCAGTCTTATGTATTATTTATCGACTTTTCTCTCTTAGGATAATATTTTTGAACAGCAAACTGCGCTAGGTTCCTCTCAATCAATCAAAACAACTCTTTCACAGTTTCATCAAGGGTATTTTCTACTTCTGTTTACAACTTAATCTGAGTCAATAGCTCATCGTTTCGCAGAGATATGATTGTTTCAGTACCGCGAACGGTGAAAAATTCTCGGGGTGTCCATTAAGTTTTCCCATTTTCCCATTTTTTAAATCAAAACCTGCGCTGGGAAAATCAAGTTGTATTACTCAGAAAAGGAGATGCCATGAGAGACTAATGTTTTTTGCTTCAAAATCAGTTTAATCCAAATAAATAACTGCCCATTCTTACAAGGTATGGTAAGTTTACTACAGATCTATTGACGCCCTTGTAACAGTTAAGGTCATAGTCGAGGGTGGCTGAGCGCGTCTTTCCAATATGTGAAATGCAGATCATGGAGTAATTCTCACAGTCCTGGTGGTAGATAAATTACAAAATATTCGCAACATACTGGTAGTTTACACTTAGAACGTCTTAATACTGTAGGTTGATAATGCTGCGTAAGTTTGGATATCCTACAATGAGCGTTTAAGTTGGACAATGTGTAATTAAACAGAAACAAATATCAACGATTCAACTTATGGAATTATTCAGTTTGACAAAGAAAATATTCCTTTACTGTGATGTGACAAGCAGTGGCGGGCAGGGGGGCACTGGGGGCCACGAATCTTTCCTAGGGGGGCACAATTTCTGAATTCCCTCCCTCTCTATAGGGCTCATATACAGAACTGTGCATTCCAAAATTTTCCACGGCGGGCACCTGGCGTGGCACAGCTTTGTCGTGGGGGCACGGCCCCCTCATGCCCCCGTAGCTACGCCACTGGTGACAAGCCTGCACCTGTAAATTGGTTCAAAAGACGCCACAGTCTATAGTGGTGTGCATGGGATTCGCTCACTTGTTCTGCAATCACTCAGTGGAGCTAGCGAATATTATGTATCTACTGTACTAGTCCTACCAGGGAGTGCCATTTAATAACATCTCCCTGGCCCTACATAAAGGACCGTGTTTGGCTACATGCATATTGTTACGAGGCGCTAACCGGTTCCGAGGGAAACTCAGATCCTACAACGCAGTCTACAAGTCGCGTTTTGCCAAGACTCCAAGAAAGGTCGTGAACCTTCGAGAACGTTCGGGAGTCTTCTTTTACTGCTATGCTCCTACGTTCGAGACAATTCCAGAACTGTGCTTCTACTTCAGATTCCTTCTAGAAGGCTTGGAAATTCTAATTTTAGCGACGATCTTTTCTAGAACTTTCTTTTCCAGGAAGTCTCCTCCGATAACTGCTTTTTGCAAGAACATGCTAGAATGGGAAGATTCTGGAGCGATTGAGGATTGGCATAAAAGGGAATACTTGCAATAACAGGACCGAGAGATCGTTACCATTTAACAACTAGATGTATTTTCCGTGGAAGACGTCATTATATTATCATCCTTACTAGGGTCCCTCGTTATTACCGTCGTACGTATACAGAGAGAAGCTCTGCCGTATCACGAATTGTTCATCCTTGTTTATCAGACTGCTACGAGACTTCCAGAATCTTAGTTAAACCAAGTTTGGTGAGAATACTTTGTCATTTGAAGGCGTGAAAGATCCCAGGACATTATGGCTGGGGAACGTGAAAAATTTGTACAGTGCACAAGGGCTGTGTTGTAGACTGTAACGGAAACACATGGCACTGTTCACGGGCTAGATGAGAACCAAAACCGATAAAGTGTAACATTCCTTCATGGGTGACTTATTATCTACCTCTTGTAAGAGTGTTGTGATGAAATAAGTCTCCTTATTCCTTATTGGTAACTAACACACTACGATTTAGACCCCTACCAAGGATACGAAATTTCGTCTGCTGTTTGTTTTACACTCAGGGCCGCCGACAGGGGGGGGGATAAGAGGGACAAATGTCCCGGGGCCCGGGGCAATTTGGGGGTAAGGGAAAATTGGTCATAAAATATATTATATCATATCGAATCATTTCCTCGTGAACACCACACTTACTTTGGTGAGAGGGGGCCCGCATTGAAATTTTGTACCGGGGCCCGGATCGGCTGTCAGCAGCTCTGTTTACACTACACTAGGCTAGCTTGACCTACGCTATCGAGAGAATTTTTGATTACGGTAAAATGAAGACCTTGAGAGTTATAAATTTGGGTTTATAGAAAAGGGCAAGCAATATTATTGCCAGTCACAAAATAAAACGTCAACTTACCTTCTTCCTCATCTCTGCTTCTCTTTTGAGCCTTCATCAAGCTGGACTCAGGGGCGTAGCGAAGGTGTTATCTTTGGGGGGGGGGTGGAGATTATGTTTTGCCGACGGATCTGGTAATGCGTAGTGCGAAAATGAGCTTTAGCGGGTGGGGTCCAGGGCCCCGCCTAAGGACCTGGTGGGGTCCAGGGGGCGCAGCCCCCGGAAGCTCTGAGGTTTAAGTATATCTCTGAGTGAAAAATTAAGTCTCAGAATGGATATATTTTGGTTCATAATGCATCATCAAATACAAACTAGATTCCCACTAATTTTGTATTAGGCTATTCCTCTCGTCAGGCCGCTATAGTTTTTAAGCGGTTGGGATCCAGAGGTCCGCAAGCGCTTTAGCTAGAATGTTTTCTCAATGCGACATTTACTGATCTGTGGCCTGGGGGAGGGGTCTAAGGGGAGGGGGTGTACTCCTCCCCTTTGGAAATTTTTGGAATTTGAAAGGTGCCTAGATCGCAAATGGTGCAATATTTGAGAGGATTTCTGCCCTAATGAGGAACATCAAAATTTACACCCCGGTAGAATTTTGCGTGTCAGATTTTTTTTGTGCGACATTTGTCGCCGTTTATGCGACATTGTCCCACAAATAGGAGCTGGCTAAAACCCTGGGCCCCGCCTAAGGACCCCTAGTGGATTCCGGAGGGCGAAGCCCCCGGAAGCTCTGAGGTTTAGTATATCTCTGGGTGAAAAATTAAATCTCAGAATGGATATGATTTGGTTCATAATGCATCATCAAATACAAACTAGATTCCCACTAATTTTGTATTAGGCTTTTCCTCTCGTCAGGCCGCTATAGTTTTTAAGCGGTTGTGAACCAGAGGTCCGCCAGCGCTTTAGCTAGGATGTTTTCTCAATGCGACATTCACTGATCTGCGGCCTGGGGGAGGGGTCTAAGGGGAGGGGGTGTACCCCTCCCCTTTGGAAATTTTTGGAATTTGAAAGGTGCCTAGATCGCAAATGGTGCAATATTTGAGAGGATTTCTGCCCTAATGAGGAACATCAAAATTTACACTTCGGTAGAATTTTGCGTGTCAGATTTTTTTTGTGCGACATTTGTCGCCGTTTATGCGACATTGTCCCACAAATAGGAGCTGGCTAAAACCCTGGGCCCCGCCTAAGGACCCCTAGTGGATTCCGGAGGGCGAAGCCCCCGGAAGCTCTGAGGTTTAGTATATCTCTGGGTGAAAAATTAAATCTCAGAATGGATATGATTTGGTTCATAATGCATCATCAAATACAAACTAGATTCCCACTAATTTTGTATTAGGCTTTTCCTCTCGTCAGGCCGCTATAGTTTTTAAGCGGTTGTGAACCAGAGGTCCGCCAGCGCTTTAGTTAGGATGTTTTCTCAATGCGACATTCACTGATCTGCGGCCTGGGGGAGGGGTCTAAGGGGAGGGGGTGTACCCCTCCCCTTTGGAAATTTTTGGAATTTGAAAGGTGCCTAGATCGCAAATGGTGCAATATTTGAAAGGATTTCTGCCCTAATGAGGAACATCAAAATTTACACCCCGGTAGAATTTTGCGTGTCAGATTTTTTTTGTGCGACATTTGTCGCCGTTTATGCGACATTGTCCCACAAATAGGGGCTGGCTAAAACACTGGGCCGGCCTTGGGGCCCCTTGTGGGGGCCCGGGGGGGGGGCTTCGCGCCCGGAAGCTCTGAGGTTTTAGCATAATCTCTCGGTAAAAAATTAAGTCTCATGCAGGACTGGTATATTTTGGTTCATACTGCATTATCCAATGCAAAGATTCCGGTTAATTCTAATGTGTTAGGCTATAATTCCTCCCGTCATGCCACTATACTTCAGGAGCTGAACCTGTCGTTCAGAACTGGAACACTATGGGTTCAGCATTTGAACACTACACGCGTCATGCGTTCAAATACGATATGTGGATAGGCGTTCGGCGTTCAAAAAGGGAGAAAAGTGTTCAGAATCTTAACACAAGCGTTCAAAATATGCTTTGAAAGCCAGGATCTGAAGATGGGTTCTGTATCTGTTTCATTTCGGTGTTCAAAAGTCAAAAGCCTGAGACTGCAGGGAAGGAAGACATGAGCGGCCCGCATTATTTTTTCCCAGGATGTTTGTGGGTAAACCGGATCCTCAGAAGTTTGCAAAATGTGTTTGAAGTCAAGGTTAGGCTTTAGAAGGCGCGCTAAGGATACCCTTTCCATGGGTAATTGGGTGCTGCTCCCCATGGTGATGATAAAAGTGAGGAATAATGTGCTGAAAGAAGTTTTTCAAGAATGTCATATGGCCCGAAATAGTGCACCTATACGGAAGCCGTTAATTCCCTTTCTTTTCCCGAGTTGCCGACGGACTCGGTCACTCGTCCAATTACACCGATGGCCGTTGATACGGCCGTATACGGCCGTCACAAGCATAATCAATTTGCCGACGGGCCTTCAACTTGAATGGGTCAATTAGATGAGGAGCCGAAAATTGAAAGAGCCGAAAATCGAAATAGCCGATAATAGACTGGCCCGTTCTCTCTTTCCCCCTTTTTTTTACATTCTCCGTCTTCCCTTTTACTCCCTTCCTTTCCCTTTCTTTTCCCTTCTTCTCTCTTCTTTTCCTCCTCCCCTCTTTTCCTCTTCTTTTCCTTTCCCTCTCCTCTTTTGCCGACAGACCGAAAATTTGCCCGCGGGCGACCAAATATTGGGGGGTGTGACACCCCCACACCCCCCCGCTCGCTACGGCCCTGGCTGGACTTATTAGTAAAATCTTGGTGGCAAGAGCGATGGAATTTACACTTTGCGTAATCAGTACCCCCAATCGCATGCGACCAATACGCCTTCGTTTTACTGGCAATCTCACTAAAGCGACCATCACCAATTTCATACCACAGTTTTGCATATTTTGTGTATGTTTGCCAGCTCTTTTCTGTGAATGTGTGCAACTTCTCGTCCGATTTAAGCCGTGTATGACAGAGACAAATCTCCGGGAAGCTTGTCATTTTGCTGATATCGCTGATGGCATGAAGAGTAAACAACGTTCAACACATATATAAATGCACGTTGTTAACCATATCATAACATTACGCCGTTGCACTTACGTACGGAGCGAAAGAAATGTCATGTGATGATCATTTGACCTACATTACGCATTCTGATTGGAGCAAAGTATTACGATTCTTACGCCCTCTCTATCCGTTTTGCTGCGAAGGTGAATTAAATTAGTCCCTGTAAAACTCGTGTTTACTCGGAAAATAACACCTCCTGGACTCTCCAACAAGTGAAACTTCACAGAATAATAACAGAGCTATACTAATTTGTATTCAAACCTTGGTAAGGCGATGTGTTCAACGACGGTGCAAGATACAGACACTTGCCTGACAGACTATAAATCACGTCAATCCTGAACTGCTTGAGAAAAGAGCAATAATCGCCAACGAGCTCAGTCACCATCGCTGTGTCTAATACTATTTGTTACGGTGTCGACCAAGGCCTAACCAATACAACGACGTACTATGAGTATAGCCAGCCAAGACTTACGTTAGAGATAAGTATATTAAGTAAATAACTGTAGACAGGCCTAAGCTAAGATTTAATATTTGTAAGAATGGGGTTAAATATTAAGAAATAGAATTTTAATCTCGTTCTTCTGTGATCTTTCGCTGTTACTGGCTTGTATGTCATATCGAGCCGTGACAATATGCAGCTCACTATGCACAGGGCCTTAATTACACAACTGTACCATCAAGTATCCTATTGCGCGGTCGCCTTACGTTTGCCAGTGGTTTGGCAGCTTTATGGCGGTTGCACACAGAAATGGATATGTTTTGAAGTGGCTTCGCACATTACGCCCGTAGAAATTTAGTTTTGCAGCGGAATCGACTTGAACAAGACTAGGATTCTCATCGAAATTAGCTTAAATTTCTCAAAAATAAATAAAACAGCGCCTTCTTTAAATTCTGCCCAATTTTTACCAACCATAACAGTTAAAGTACATTAGCAGTGGATAGTGAGGCTCGGGGGGGGGGGAGGCTTTAGTCAAAAATGCGGGTGAGCGGAAGTATGCTTCCGCCCCCTCAATCCAAGGACGAAAACCCCTTTTCTTTCCTGTGTAAAAATGTCAAAAATTTGCAGTAATTTTCCATGTTGCATCCGAAATTGCATCTAAGGACCCTCAAATATTTTCCCCTCCCCTAAGACCCCTCCCCAGTTCGGCCGTCCGAAACAATGGTCAGCCCCCAAGCGTTGAACAGCTTCCTACGCCTGTGGTACTTTTTGTACTGGCGGTAAGCTGTAAACTTATATTTGCTTATATGCTTTGCAACTCAGTCACCACTGCACATGCAATAGTACTAGGTAGCTATTTATGACTAATGAGAGAATCTTCAAAACTCTCCTTGGCTTCCACAAACAATGGTTACGGTCTTCCTGACCAGTTTTCTAGTTAAAACATAGGAAACACTCGCATGAAGCATTTGGCTCCCCAATATACATACAAGCACTTCACAAAATTGTCATAATTTTGAACGAGAATTCAGAAAAACTGTATTTACCAGGAGTAGGTGTAACCGAGGGTTGGAGGATTAAAAAATGTCATTTTTTGTACATGTATCCATACAGAAATCATGTGCTAGCGAAAATGAGGGCACCCTAGCCTCTATTAAAGAAGGATCGAAATTTACCTTTAGTTGTAGAAAGAAATCATTAAAGTGGGCATGACACGACCAAAATAAGTTTTGAGTAATGAAAGACTGAATACACTGATGTACAAATATCAATTTACACAGAGTCACAACTGGTGCAATTCGGCACAAATAGAATTTGAAGAAAAACGTCAAACAATCCAATTTCGAAAAATGCCGCAACAGGTCACCTGACTTTTATGACGCAATTGGCGGCACAAACACTGCGCCTATATAAGGACGCGTATCTAGATGTGAAACCAATGTAACGCTGAGGTGAAGTTATCTTAGCAACTTCATGAAAATGCTTACATCACAATACCTGCCCAACATACAGAGCACAAAGCGCGGACCGTGTTGGGGGCTTCGAGGCACGTCATTGGGCAATATGCACTCGTGCATATGCGCGTGTTTTAGCTTCCCTACATAAACCTCAGTTATGCTTTTGCAAAAAGAACGCGGTCGGTGCGCTGTAGCCTGTACAGAACAGCTGTGCACATTTATGGACAGTCCATAACAAGCACTTCTATACTCTGCGTACTGTTCAGTGACAGTGTTAGTGCGAATGCTGAACAGTCACCGCGCAACGACGCATCATTCACAATGTGGTCACTGGTCACACGCGCTGCTCTAGTTTTGTAGCACAGGTGCTCGCAATGATGTACCTTCTAACGCGCATTAGCATGCACATGATTCTGTGTGTGGAACGATGAGTGACATGCCTGAGAACAGTAGTGCTATTGACTGTGCCGCCAGTGACGTCACGTCTTGAGACGCGCTCACATACGTTTTTTCGCTTTCGGATTTCGTATGGGCTGAGCGTAGCCTGTATTTGTGAATTCACATGGTCGTATTCCGGTACATATGGACGTAGTTTAGTCCGGAAAACATTCGCTTTATTTCAAGCTGTGCCCAAAGATTATTTACGGAGAAACTTTCTTTGGCCGTGTCAGGCCCACTTTAAAATAATTTCCTGTATTCATCATAATATTTTCGTGTATTGTAATCCTGATCATAGTCAAACGGCAAGGGGAGCGAACGGTGCGTAGTTGGGCGAAAAGTACACTATTTTCCTTCAGGAATCAGTTTCCTGATGTCAATTGCATACAGGCTCTTCACTAAAACACTTTTATTTTCATCAATATGTGTTTGCTACGAAGGCAAGTCTCAGAGGAAATGTCTGCTTATCCGCCATGCTATCAATTGTCTTAAGAGATATCTTCTCAAAAGCAAGGAAAACGGGGGAAAAATTCTCCTTCGCATCCTTGCAATAATGCTTGTGTGTCTTAATCACGGCTGTGTGCTCGAACCATGGAGGTACTGAACTGAAGGTGAACCTATGCAGACCGCGCGAAATTTTAGTTTACGAAAGATTTGCAACCGAAAATTATTCAAATAGGCTTCATCCATGATCATTCATTCGAAAAGACACTCATCTACCGGACAGAAATATAAAGGTAATACCCCTTGAGCCGTTTTAAACGGTCAAAATCGACAGTGAAGGCCGGGGGGGGGGGGCTAACTCCCCTTTCATGCTGGCGCATTGGAGTTCATCTAAAAAGGTTCTATAAATTAGTTCATATACTGAACTTACACGGTTACTATGCATGTAAAAAACTAAAAATACATGCATGATGGCCATGCTAATACTTACGATGTGCCTTAAGTATTTTACACTTTTTCGTTTCTTCCGTTTAATTTCTTTTTACTCTTCGTTTTTGTATTTTGTACCTTTCTTTCTCTCCCTCTCTCTTTCCTTCCCCATTTTTTGGGAGGTTGCATCATTCCCTGGATACGCTCTAGCTCATATTGCCGGAAAGGGCACGTTCAGGCTTTGCAAGGGGCATCTACAATGCCATTACATGCTTTTAGATTTCCAAGAAGCAAAAAAAAAAAAAGAAAAGAAAACGAAAAATGGAAAAACATCCATTAAAATTATTTCACAAGATAAGTTCGTAGGGGAAATATTTTCACTGCGTTACTTAATAAACTTCGCTCTATATCTGTTTTTCTTTTACAAAAGTAGTTTGGGATAGTCACAGATATTTTTATAAGTACCAGGGTGGGAGGAACACGAGTTTGGAGAACGTGTAAGGGGCTCCATCATCAAGGCGAAACTGCCACCCAAGCAGACTTATTGTGTACATAAGACGAGGTCTGTCGCTTCACCAAATCCTGAGAAACCGTTCAAAAAAGAAGCCTTTACATGTAATTAAACGAGTTACGGCCAGGCCTGATAATTAGGACATTGATAATTTTCAACATTCTCATCACTTATGAATGCAGGGGTTGCCCCAGGATTTGCGAGACGGAGGAGGCGGAAACAAGCTGCCAGACGGGGGGTCAGCAATCCGAATCCCCTGCTGGGGGACGAGGGGTTGGAAGAAAATATTTGCACAATGTCCATCTACACAGGCATGGAAGTTGCTAATCGCACAGGATGGGTGACAGTAATGAAATTTTCTACAAACGAGTACGTTATTAAAGACTACCAATTTACTGTATCGACTGACAGATTGCCCAGTTTTGGTTGCACACATTCACTCACTCCAAGTGGCTGTTTTCACGTATCTCTACAATGAAAATGCTTAGGTACCGTTTAAAATCCAAGTGAAAAGGAATTACTATCTACTAGAACATTTTTCAAATACAACTTTACTGTAGAAGGTCCCTGGATATTGTTGGTACAACAAAAGTTCATGGCATGCGTTGTGGTGCTGTAATATCAATTTCGCTTATTGTCAAGTACACCAAGATTACGCCTTCCATAACCAATGATTCATTTTGCAGTAAATATGGTAGCAGTCCGTGTACATTATGTATTGGCACAATCAGAAGTAAAAAGCCCTTTGCCAATTTGAGATGTTGTTTGTTAACTTCTCACTGCCAGTGCTGTTGCCATTGTTTGCCTAGAGTAAGCGGGGCAAGCTCCTCGATGGGGGCAAGAGCGTCAACAGCTTCTCAAAAGTGAGCCCCGGAAAAATTTGGACTTCAGAATATCTGAAGTGTACGTTCATATTCCCACCATTTTAAGTCATTAAATGGCTGTTTCCACCATATTTGAGCTCGGTTTTATAGAATTAGCCATTGTGTAAGCTATTGAATCTAACATGTACCTGCAATTTTTGTTCGGGTTCTGAAAAAGTGGGCGGTTGGGAGACAAACGATGCGATATCCCCACCACTTGCAAAAGTGGGAGACATGTCCCCTGTGCCTACCTGTTGAAGTCCATGGGTGGGGGGGGGGGCAATCCCAAGCCCCGAAATCGCCACCGACGCCAAATTAAGTATCTATGGTCCCAAAATTTGATTTGCAATTTAAATGAAGGACATTTAAAAATTGCTGGTTTCCTAGTAAAGAATCTGCGGTCGTGAATATGTTGTTTTTCTGCCGTGGGATATTGGGGCATATGTTCAACCGGACCATACGTACCTTAGTGGTCGTGTTTGAAAATATTTGATACACATCCTTAACAATTTTCCGACTTACCGGTCCTGTCTAACTTAATCCACGCTTTATCTTTGCGACTTTATGGGTGGTTGGGCTGAGGTAATTCGATCACAAGTGAACTTGTAGCTCATGTGTCACTGTCACTGTGTTCATTCCAGTGCAAAACTTAAGGCCAGTTTGTGGCATAAGTCTCATAAGTCATCTATACTTCAATAATTCAACACAACAGATAAAAATAGAGTTAGCTGGAAGGTCAATCTTGTGGTCAATGGGGAGAAAATCTTGAAATGAGCTGTGACAGTCAGCAGCCAGAGTGGGCCATAGGAGGGATGTCTCTGTCACTTAGCTTGGCTAACATCTACCCAAAAAAAAAGAGTGCAAAAAAAAAAAAAAATAACACTGTCGGGGCGACATCAAAATTAGTTACTTTCTCAAACCCAACTAAGCTCCCTGAAAAGTGGAAATGACACCAGACGGGAGGGGGCGCCCTCGCTGACGAGGGAGTCCCTCTCCCTCCCACCTACTCCACCCTTGCTCTGTGTAAGGACAACCTTTGTTTAGTGAAATATCCCCGAGTTTCGAACACCTGACAACTGACAGCTATATCCATAATCTTTCACTGACCCTCTCCAAACAATTACTGTTTCAGGAAGGAGTGCAATAAGGCCTACATTTTATTTACTGATCTCTCCTCCAAAGGAATTCTACTGTACTGTCATACGTGCTTTGAAAAAATCTGTCTTGAACTCACACCAGTGTCGCCGAAAGTGACGGTTAAGCAGCACGTTGCTCACACCCTGTTCGTCAAGTTCAAACCCCAGTGGTTAATGAAAGGAGCAGTTGAGCAATATGGAAGTAGAATGTAAAGAACTTAACTACATAAACATGTAATTTGAAACAATTCAGATTTAATATTTCAAACTTAAGAAAAGATCGAAAAAGGACACCTTTCTGGCAACTTTTGTAGAGTGGCTCCGACAATGAATGTTCAAAAATCTTACTTTAAGTAGCGATCTGAGGAGCTTATTCTTACCGTCAGATATTTCGGGTGCCCCTTCCCCTATCTTTCCATAGAAAGAGCCCTTTTCTGTGTCAGTATTCAATAACTTGTATTATTGCTTCTCATGAACACAGTACAATTTGATGGGAAGATGAACGTTCCTGGGCAGGGGCGTCCCTAAGGATCGTTGAGTGGGGGAGGAAGGGGAGAAGGGGTGCTGGACCATTTCCCGACAAAAAAGAGTTACATCCGCTAAAAATATCTTTGTCAAGGAGGGTTAACTCATGACCCTCGTAATATGGTAATCTTTGTAAAATGTACAGAATGTAAATTTAATTATAACGGTGAGGAAATATAACAACAAAAGCAAAAAAAAAAAGCAAAAACAAAAACAAAAAACAAAAAAAACAAAAACAAAAACAAAAAAAAAAACAAAAAAACAAGAAACTAACGTAACACTAAGTTATACGTTTGGCAATGTCAATTTGACCTCGACTGAATCGTTTACATTGTCTGCTTCAGCTTCAAGGTCTATTTGGTCCCATAAGACGCCCTCACAAAGTGGGAGCATAACATCGCCTCTAGGTGTGGTTCAGTTGCCAGCCTTAAAGCCCATTTTAGTAATATCCCTCTGTATGGGACCATCGAGCGAAGCCTCCGAAGCTATGGGGTATTAACGCCATTGTGGGCGCTAAATTAAAGCATTTAACTATATACTGATAGCATTGTATACGCACTAAACAAACCATAAACTCGCAGTCTGTCTACATCTTTTCAAAATAGCCCAGCTAATTTGGACTAAGGATGGTCGATTTCTTCAAGATGATACAGGGTTTGATGATGGGAGGTTGGATGATCATAGGGCTTTTAATGGCGTTTTGCAATAATTATACCCTGTTCTATTGCGTTATGATCAGACAAAAAGGTCAAAAAGTGGATGCGTGCGAAGTGTGCAGAAAAATAGCACTTTTACGGACATTTTAATAATGTTTGCCTTCATTTTACAGAGCAATTACTTATCTTTAAATAGCACTGAATACGCACCAACCAGACCTTTCCTCATAGTAGTCAGGATTAATGACCATTCACCATGATGCGGCGTATTTGAGGTTTGGTAGTTAGGATAGAAATCTTTATTTTAAAGAAACTTGCATTAAGTGTCCTAAACATTTCCAAAATAGTGATTTATTACAAGCGATCCTTTTTAGGTTTTGATTCCTTGCTGAAAACAGAAGGAATTTATGCGATGGTATTGTCGTGTGTGTGTATGTGTGTATGTGTGTATCGTACATGTATGTAACTCCTTGCTTATAAACACGATAACTCAAGTAGGGTAATGGTGAGGAAACTCATACTTCCCATGTGGATACCCCATATTATGTGATGATCCCTACCGTGTTTGGTGGAGGCCAAAGGTCACGGGGTCACTACATGTCAAACTGTAAAAGCCATGAAAATGCTTGTAAACACGGTATCGCCGGAAGGAATACTTCAATGAATTTCCTAGTTGTCATGCAGATACTGCATATTAAGTAGATGATCGCTATTGGTTTTGGTGGAGGTCAAAGGTCATTTAGGGTCACCATAGGTCAAACTGTAAAAACCCTGAGAAATGCTTTAAACATGATATTTCTGGCAGACCAGAAATTTCAATGAATTTTATAGCTTATGGATAGCCCATATGGAATAGATGATCCCTATTGATTATGGTGAAGGTGAAAGGTCATTTGGGACACCACGGGTCAAATAGTGAAAACATTGAAAGGGTAACCGGAGTTCAAGCGTAAAAACATGTAAAAATTGCTTTTAAACATTTAATCTCAAGATGCATAAGACGTGAGGGATCTTAAACTTCACATGTATATTGAGTAGATGATCGCTATTGAGTGTGGTGGAGGTCGAAGGTCATTTGAGGTCTCCCGAGGTCAAATAATGAAAACCTTGAAAATTGCTCGTAAACACGGTATCTCAAGGTGGCCAAGTTTGAGGGATATCATACTTTGCATGAAGATACTGTTTGTTGAGAAGATGACCCCGACTGTTTTTGGTGTAGGTCAAAGGTCATCAGAGATCAAACTGTGAAAAACCTTAAAAATTGCTTGTAAACATTTGATTTCAAGATGAGAAAGCCTAAGATCTCAGACTTGCTAAATGGATACTTCATATTGAGTAGATGCTCCCTTTTGTTTTGGGTGAAGGTCAAAGGTCATTTGGGATTACTACAAGTTAAAGTGTTGAAAATTTTGTTAATGTGATATCGCAAGAAGGAAAATGTATTTGAATTCAAACTGGCCAGTTGGGTACTCGGTACTGAGCATATGATCTTTACAATATTTGGTGGCGGTCGAAATGCATTCGAGGTTACTGAAGGTTTCAATAAAACCTTGTTAACTTGATATCTCATGAAAAAATCCTTTTTGAGTCCCACACTTGGCATATGGGCACCCCACACCGAGTGTATTACAATAATTGTTTTATCTTTTGAGAAGATGAAAACATGAAAACCTTGTTAATATGATTTTTCAAGTGTGAAACATGTTTGGATCTTGCACCTGGTAGTTATGCCCAAAACTAGACACACGAAGCTAATTTATAATAATTTTGACATGATATGAATCTGTCTGATCTATGCCCATAGATTTGTAATTTTCTATATAGCATAGTAACTTCATCATGATATTGTGTCAACGGCAAACCATTGTACTAAAATTGTATCCAACAGGCAAGGAATCACTAAGCCCATTGGCTTCCTAGTTTCATCACTCTACCAAGCTGCTAAATCTTGCCTCTTGGACGCTCACACCATTGTATGCTAAAAGAACGCAATGTCGTTTAGTGGCGCCGGCATGGGGGCACTCCTCCCGCACCAGGTGGAGTTCCGCTCAAAATGAAATAAAAAGTTCCTCAAAAAACAGGTGAAAATGAAGCTCAAGAAGACTACCTTGTTTCTCCCTAATCGCCGTCCCCACCCAGCAGACTAGTCTTGTGCCTACAAGAGGATGCATACAAGTCTTCAAATGTAAATTTATCTGACAGCTTTCGTATACGCAACGACACGAATGCGTTATATTTATATAAGGAATAGACAATAATGTAGGCTACAGCCTATAGGAGAAATATCGACCCATTGGGCGTTTGAAAGGATTATGCACCCTTTATAGCTGCGACGCTGACGCAAGCTTTTTGGAATTTAAATGTCCATATGAATATAGAAAAGTAAGGTTAAGTGGTGGGTAGTCGGTGAACCTTGCACATTTGGAAAACATTGCATTTTGCAATCTCTTGAAAAGGCCAGACTTGATAGGCATTTTTCAAGAGATTGTGCCGGGGTTGATTATTATTGTTTGGTCTTTGCGACCAGGTTAGACCCGTCCCGTCCGCGGTTTCTGTTACTTAGGCTGACGCATAAGATAGCCAAACTTCATCAGTAGCGAACCGTGATAGGAAAATACCATAAAGAGAAAAACATCTGAAAAACTTCTCATAAAACCCATTGGATTTCGCTTTGGTAGAGGAACTTACACTTACCACAGAAGCCTTCTCCTTAGCCGTGACAAAATCATGGGGGAACACATGTTTGTGAGGGTACTGGTGCCATTCATATTTATGACAAGTTCATATTGTAATAATTTTTGCGTAAATGTCGTGGATTGTGACAAGTCCGAGCGGGGGTCGCCTTTCTTTCCAGTTGCTTTGAAAGAACTTTAGTGGTAGCACCTTGTATTCCCTCCTTAGCTGATTTCGGTTTACATGGGAAGCTCTAATGCTTTGCGATAGTCTTTTAGTTTTCTTAGCATTATTTGGAGGAGGTTAACAGTGTCGCTCTCAAAAGTAAATTTTATCAGGGAGTTGAGTTTCCCAGTGCATAGTCTGCACTTGATTCCTTATAATTACCAGGTACTCATACTTGACGTGTACTTAAGAATTATTTCGCCTTCTATAGGTTATGAGTGGTTCGTGACTACTTATAGTCTTATTTTCCTTTTGAGAGCATGAGATTGTATTCTACCGAACGGGTATAAGTGTGCCTGCATATCAGGCAGGGGCTGAGGGTGTTAAATCTTGCAGTCAAACTTTCCCGTAGTAGTTTCTCTTTTTAGACTTCACGGCCCCTTAGGGGTGGTATCTCCATTTTCAGATGAGTCTTTGTATTCTGACTCAGGTGATAGGTCATTATTTATGATGTTCTCCTGATTAAAAAGTCGAAGCACAGAAAACCAATCAGTGATAAGTTTGTATTTTAAAACCCAAGGGGCAGACATGGGACGGGTGGGAACTTTTCCAGTGTCGAAACCCAATTTGAGGACGAAAACAATTCATACTAACAATCTTTGGAATATTTCAGCTGTTCACATCTTTTCCACAGTGATGGCGCCAGGTGGAGGGCAGCACTGTAAAAATAGACGTCTTCATTTTTTAACACATATATGGCGTTTAAGAATTAGAAAACGAACAACAAAATGGATACGCACAGTAAATGAATGAACGAATATTAACACATGATAAGGATAATGACGTCAATTAAAGTGCACTCCGCAAACACGTTTACATGATTTATATATATGTTAATTTTCCTTTTAAATTATTAAAAACAACTTGATGTTTACAGTAATCATGAAATAAACGCATAAACGTGTTTACGAGATGGCGTTAAAGTGGCGTCAATGTGTTAAAGTTGGCGTTTTAGACGTTCAATTTGCTTATGTATTTTATTGTTTTTTCTGTTACATAAACGCCAAGACGCGTTTATTATCTGTTACAAAAAAGTGTTAATCAATTTTTACAGTGAGGGGCCCATTGCTCCCCGTCGGAGAAAGCTGCCCTCCATCGGGGAAATTTTCCGGTTTCGTCAGGAGCTGTTATGTATACGATAAAATATGTAGTCCTCACAACGGCCAGTCGTCCCAACGATTTACTTAATTTTGGTCTAAATTTGGGCAAAATCTTCAATAAAATCCCCAAAGTTTCCAATTTTCTTCGTTAAAATCCCATGTTTTCATTCAAATTATGCATGATAAAAGCCCAACTTTTTCAAATTTTCCATTGTTAAAAGTCCGACTTTTATCAAATTTTCTCCAATGAGAGTCTGAAATTTTCGGTGCTTCGCGTGCCAAAATTTTGCTTCACACATCGTTACAACACTCTAATCGCCCTTGTCCAGGCTGCAGGTTGCTCAGTGGTCCCCTGTCGGGGAGCTTGGCCCCCTGTCAGCAAATCCTGGCGCCATCCCTGCTTTTCCAAAAAGCTTGTTAACCCCTCCAACATTGTTCTGCCTCTTATACATACGCTTGTGCTTGCTTCTTGGAATTGAGTTCCACCTTGTCAAATGTCGCACCCACCCAGGCTGAGACCAGCCTACGCCCCTGACAGTCTCAGAAGTATTCGCCCTATTGATCGGTGAGGGCTTTTAGGCCGATTGTTCGTGTACGTAGGAGTGATTACAGAGGAGTCCAGCACTGCAAGCATGCGAAACAGGCAAATTCAAGAGAAGACATACTTCATGAAAATTGAAAACTTTTACAAATTACCAGCCCAGAGACTTGCCGTGTGATTGGCAGATAAATTTTATCAGAGAGTTGAGTTTCCCAGTGCATAGTCTGCACTTGATTTTTGTCGTGGAAAAGATTTTTAATGCAAAATTTCGGCTCGCTTCGAACTCCACATCTCATGACAATAGGGTAAAAATATTCGGAACAATACGCTCTCCCCGAAAACAGAGGTACATCTCCAACCTATGTAGGGACCCCGCGCATCAAGGGAGGATCCTAGAGCAATCTTATATCACGAGTAGCCTATAAAGTAAAATTTGTAGCGTGATGTGAAAGATTGGAGGGATGTATTTGTCTTTATACATTTTTGAAGAAAGGTTGCCATGTCACGGCCAAACTATCGTTAATTAATTGCAATTTCTAAGGATGTTATTACTGTAGTTCAAACATTTACCAAGGTAGCACAATTTTGCAACTAAGTCACCTAACAAAAACATAAGCTTCTCAAGGGGAGGAGTTGTCATACCTCCACTCAGAGAACACAACCTTCCCTTACACCCAACCTAAAATGAAAATCCATTGAATTAAGAGAACTTCTTTAAACATATGATCAGTTCAAATATTTGCCAAAAATAGCACCAAATTGCATTTAAGCCACCTAAGTCTAACAGGGTTGTTGACTTGGACTCGAGTCTGACTCGAGTCACTATTTTCGTTACTTGTGACTTGACTTGAGATTTTCGTATTGATTTGTGACTTGACTTTGACTTGCATTGACTTACTTGTGACTTGACTTTGACTTGCATCAAATGACTTGTCGCCAACGCAAGTCAGAAGCATTATTTAGATGGCTAATTTTGATTTAACTAACTCGCTCCCGATCACCTACCGGCGCTGCCGTGGCATGCCCAGACCGCAACAGTGTACATTTACCTACCGCGACATTTACCTACACAAACCAACCACACAGTACTCACTTTGTACCATAACGCAAACAAGCCGGTTATGCATCATTGCAACCAGTGGTAATATTTTTTCCTGCATGAAATACTAGCAATTCATATATGGAGAGCTGAGCTCGGCTGTGACTGCTCGTCTCCAGCCGAACAGTGTTGCTCATTAAAAAAACAAATGAAGGCGTTGTACACGGTATACAGAGAAGAGACGAAGAGTGTAGTCACTACTCCGATATGGCAACTGTCCAATCAAAATATACTTGAGGCAGGTAATCATTTCCCAAAAGATATTTCTAAACCTTCTTCCCATTTTCCTCTCTTTATTATAAGGTTATGATGCGCATCCGATCAGGGGTGGCGCCAGATGGGGGACATGGGGGCAGGACCCCCTTATCGGGGAATTTTTACTGTTTCGTCGGAAAGTCTTGTCGATACGATAGAGTATGCAGTCCTCGACGGCGACTAGTCGCCCCGAAGGATTACCTGTTTTTTGCTCTCAAGAGAACAATTTCTCGAATAACAACCCAAAATTTTCGGCGCGCTACGCGCTCTGTGAAGTCACTCCAGTTTCTTCAATAGTTCCATTCCACATAGCTAGATAGCACAAGTCCTGTCCACCTTACCAGGTAACATGTAGGCAGAGTACACAGTTTATTTAAAGGTCGTAAATTTCTTCCCATAAGGCAAAGCCTAGTTGCTGTTCTCCTGTGTGTCTTACGGTACGGTCAGTTGATGAGCGACTCAGGGAGCAAAGTTTGGCTATTTCATCGGGTATTCCAGGTGGTTTCGATAAAATGTATGTTATCCCCGATACGGTCTACAAGCCCTACAGTTTTTCTTTTTTTCATTTTGTTCTTAATGATTACAGTCATATGTTTTTGTGTAAGCCTACCAAAATTTTCGCGCGCTTCGCGCGCCTTTTAATTTCAAACTCGGCTGTTGAAGTATTAAGTGATACTATGCAAAATATGCCCTGCAATGGCATGGGGGAATTGGGCTCCTTCATATCCCCTTCTCACCATCGCCTCGACATAGGGGCTGTCCGAACTTGGGGTCGCTGGCTTGGCCTGGCCCCCTGTTGGGAAAATTCTGTCGCCACCCATGGTCGGTTTATTTATTTATTTTGGCTTTCAAGAGGGTCATTTCTGCAATGAAATCCAAAATTTTCGCTACGCTTTTTCCATACTTCCTCAGTTCCGTTACTAGTTTGGCTAAGTATAGTACGAACCCTTTCCACCTTTTCAAGTAACTTAATACAGTAAGTAGAATACATGGATTTATGTAAATGTGGGGAATTTAATCTCATTTCGATAAGCCTAGATAATGTTCTCTTGTGTCTGCCGTGCGGTGCGGCTAGTGACTCGAGGAGGGAAGTACAATGTAAGTTGTGCCCGATAGGACCCAACTACCCGGACAATTGACTTATATAAGCAGAGAAGCTTTAATTAAGTACAGATTCTTTTTAGTGTAGGCTTACCCAAAAAATTTCACTCGCCTCGCGCGCTTTGCAATTTCATAGTTCAGATTCCGGGAGAAACATTAAATCAGCGCGGAACCATGTTCCTCTAGTATATACAAATTTTATGCAATATATGTCCTACAATGGCATGGTATAGTACACAGGTTTTCTTCAAATCCCCCCTCGCGAACCCTTCGAAGGCATAGGGTCTATCGGGCTTTGGGTCTCTGCTCCCCACCCCCCGTCGGGGAGTCTGACCCCCCTTCAGGCAAATCCTGGCTCCAGCCCTTCATCCGAATCCTCTGACCTTGATTTTGGAACGCATTAATGATTTGATTTATTTCTTCAAACCGGATATGCCCTATCGCAGCGGGAAACGATATACATACAAGGGTACTGCGACCTATGTAGAACATGAAGCGTTTCCACTCTTCTCGAAATTACCTGAGTGGAACTGACGGGATGTTGGTGCTATTCGGGGAATTGTCGAGAAAGATAATAACTCCAAAAATCACACAAAAATGAAGAAAAATTCACCATTTTGCTGATGGTTAATTTGGGTTTCGAGTTTAGGTTTCAGCGCGCTGTATTCTTCCCATGACTGACTCAGCGTGCTCTAATTCACATATTTCAGTTTCGTCATAGATTGCAGTATCATGTAACGGGTGCCCAAACTTTTTGCTTTCTTTGGATTGGAATTTGAAGACAAAGTAGATAATAGTCCTCGAACAGTCCATTCAGTGAGATCCTCCTAGTCAATATTTATGGTGACTTGTGACTTGACTTGTACTCTAGTCCAAATGACTTGACTTGACCTGCTACTGCTTGACTTGTGACTTGACTTGACTTGGAGCTGAGGCAAATGACTTTGACTTACTTGGACTTGCCAAAATTGACTTGTGACTTGACTTGGACTTGTCACCATCTCTGAAGTCTAAGGGTCTAATGGGAGGGGAAACCCCTCCCCAGGACGGCACCTACATGAGGAGACAATGGAAGAATCCACCATAGGTGCACCTATTGCAGGTATGCGCAATTTACACTGACTTTGCAGGGGTATCTGGGGTGGATTAAAACATAATCAGTTGTGCCCCAACCAATCACCAACTCCTGGCGGCGTCCCTGATGTTAAATTGTGACATATACTTTCCTTCTTGAATTTATAACTAAACAATTATCCCATACGAATGTTCCGCGCAAAGCGGGCCGAAAAATAACATTTTAAAGGCATTAGTAAAGTTTTACCTTATTTTACGTTGCAAACGCAATCTATTATGTAAAAAATCCCCCTTATTTCGACTAGTTGATAACTTTATTTAGAAACTTTAGGTGCAAAATGATTGTTTCACAGGCTCCCTTTTTTTTTGGAGGGGCCACGGCCCCTTTTCCAGCGATTTGCGCCACTGATGACAAGCAAAGCACGTAGCACAAAAGTTTGAACTGAGTTTTAATGCGACAGTAATACCTCGTTGTTGCGTACTGTGTAAACATTAGGTACCGTACAGCTGTCTCTCGGAAACCGAACCTGCTTCGCAACCAGCACAATTCAAAGTAAATGCGCTTTCAAGTGTTTACATACGAACGAGTTCTCATTTCACGAATTGAGTAAGTGGAAGGCCGGGGCATACTGTACCGACACGATTACGGCCTGACTGGGACGCGACAGTGAAAACCAGTCTCGTGGCAGATGGGTTGGTGGAAATTTTGTTCTCGACCCGACCGTCGGTCCCGATTGCCACACGACGGTCTTCGTTGTGACCAAAATAGGAAATATCAAACAGTTTGATATTTGTAGTTGAGACGGGGGGGGGGGGGGTGTGCTTCGCAGTTAAGTAAGGTCTTGTCAGCCCGCCGCTGTCATCGACCCAGCTGGGACCCGATGTTTATGAATTGGTCAATAAAGAAGTCAATATGATGGTCCCATGTGTCACTGAATATTAGAGTAGATGGACCTTTATCAAACCTAGGCAGTGTTCTGCAAGCTTAACCTACAATCCGAAGGCGACCAGACGAAACTGCCCACGACTGCCTACAACTCCTCCCCGCTACCTGGCGACGAGCAGTCAGATTGAATTGCATCACATAGCAAAAAGCGTTAATATCACAGTACGGGAAATGCTGCCTAATTCATGGCGACAATTACTCATTGCGGCATATTTATATTCCCGACATTCATGGATTTCTTCAAACGACAATGGCTTCCCAACAGTGTAGTAATGAGAAATTACTAACACAGACATTGAACTTTTCTAAATCTGTAATTTCTCTTCCATCAAGATATAATAATTTCCCGACAATAGAATAGTTCCCCAAATCTGGGAGGGAATAGGCCCCTGGTTTAATGTATCCAAAGTGATATTTCCAGCCAACACTACTATATGTGGAATGTTGTGATCATGAAGTTTCCCGACCTTTTCTTAGTCCCACATAAAAGATTTGTTTCTAAAAGAGTGAAGGTATTCCGTATCCCACGCTGCCCCGAGAGTGTTTCTTCTTCATGCACCTCGCGAACACCAATGTGTTATCCTTATTTACCACTGGTAAGGGCACTGCTTGTTTATGGTGGTAACAAACCTGTTAGAATATTGCCAAGTCTGTGGATGATAACTAAAAGCCTACGTACTTTAAAGCAGGTCATCCCCTTTATCTACTTTGACTATCCCAAGCGTAACGAAGACCTCTTATTGAATGGGGTGAAAATGGTGAAAAATTTCACAGTTTAGTTGGAAAATTGGATATCCCGCAAGTAATTTCCTAAGGCTAAGTATAAAACAGTTTGATTTTAACACCTTTGCAGTAATTTTGTTTTGATTTTATTTCTTTATTGCTGCTTTGTTTTTTATTGTTTTCATGTTAACAATAGACTGAGACCTTTGTTTCGGTAGAATGCAAAGATAGCCCACACCTTCTAGTACTCACGCATTACTTTGTTAGAACAGAAAGCTCCCCTGTTTGCCATCTGCCGAAAAATGCACACATGCAATGACTTACAGAACTAGAGCAAATGTATTGCATACACTACATGTCATTTTTGATTCCTTGCCGAATGCGAAAGGAATCTATACTCAACAGTATGACCTCTTCATCTCCGGCATTCAAAACAAATACTAGAATGACTTCACGTGTAGGTGGGAAATATCTGTAAACGCCACAACATGAATATTAAGGGTTCGAAAAGGTGTCCAATTTATAATTTTCCATTGAAGACTTCTTTAATTTTGGAATAACAGGTTGTTTGTACGATTGGCTCGCATACAATCTAGTTACCGATCCCAATGTGTTTGTGTTATCAGGAGGCTATCCAGCACTAGGCTGGTTCGTCTAAACCCTGAACCTTCCTCCAATACGCACATCTCATTTATGACTAGAAAAGGGTGGATGAGGGGGGGGGGGGCAAATTCTATCTTGATGAAGATTTGTAAGGCCTGTCAATTCACGCCCAACTTTTTGCATTTTTGTGTAGACTTTTAGGTTCATTTTGCACTTATTTGTTAAATATTCTTTCTGTAGATGTTAAATGCGCTTATTATCGCTGTGTTATACAAGTATATTACTCCATTTTGCTTGTGAAAACTTCATCTATACTCATACACTTCCCTGCAAGGATAGTGTTCAATCATGGCGCTAATACTTGGACAGGAGAAGAAATTTCACAAATCCATATAAAGACGACGATCATACCGCGAAGGTCAAACTCATAAAACTAGTAAACACCACTAATCCTTCTCCCTTTGTACTTCATTGAAGATTCAATAAGCTTCAAAGTTGTTAGGAACTAAGCACAGTAGGTACATGTCGTCTGCTACATCTTGAAGAGGACACCGTCGAATTTTGCCTATCACTTCAACATTGCCAGTCGCTTTAAATGAAAATTAAATTGCTCGTCTCGTCGCGTAGTGTCGCTTATACATAAGTATTGCTTTGATTTCTTGTTTAACGCTGAATATGTATAAACCAGGGTTGTTGACTTGGACTTGTTGACTTGGATTCGAGTCTGACTCGAGTCACTATTTTCGTGACTTGTGACTTGACTTGGACTTGCATCAAATGATTTGTCGCCAACGCAAGTCAGACGCATTATTTAGATGGTCTTTTCTGATTTAGCTAACTCGCTCCCGATCCCCTACCGGCGCTGCCGTGGCATGCCCAGACCGCAACAGTGTACGCGACATTTACCTACACAAACCAACTACACAGTAGTCACATTTTACCATAACGCAAACAAGCCGGTTATGCATCATTGCAACCAGTGGTAATATTTTTTCCTGCATGCAATACTAACAATTTGTATATGGAGAGATGAGCTCGGCTGTGACTACTCGTCTTCAGCCGAACAGTGCTGTTCATTAAAAAAACAAATCAATGCGTTGTACACGGTATACAGAGGAGAGACGAAGAGTGTAGTCACTACTCCGATATGGCAACTGTCCAATCAAAATGTATTTGAGGCACTTAATCATTTCCCCCAAAATATTTCCTAAACCTTTTTCCCATTTTCCTCTCTTTATTATAAGGTTATGATGCATATCCGATCAGGAGTGGCGCCAGATGGGGGACATGGGGGCAGGACCCCTCATCGGGGAATTTTTACTGCTTCGTCGGGGAGTCTTAGTCAATACGATAGAGTATGCAGTCCCCGACGGCGACTAGTCGCCTCGACGGATTACCTGTTTTTTGCTCTCAAGAGGACAATTTCTCAAATAAAAACCCAAAATTTTCGGCGGGCTACGCGCGCTGTAGAGTCACTCCAGTTTCCTCAGTAGTTCCATTCCACATAACTAGATAGCACAAGTCCTGTCCAACTACCCGGCAATAGACCTATATAAGCAGATAAGCTTTAATTAAGTACAGATTCCTTTTAGTGTAGGCTTACCCAAAAAATTTCACTCGCCTCGTGCGCTTTGCAATTTCATAGTTCAGATTCCGGGAAAAAACATCAAATCAGCGCGGAACCATGTTCCTCTAGTATATACAAATTTTATGCAATATATGTCCTGGCATGGTACAGTACACAGGTGTTCTTCAAATCCCCCCTCACCAACCCTTCGAAGGCATAGGGTCTATCGGGCTTTGGGTCTCTGCTCCCCACCCCCCGTCGGGGAGTCTGACCCCCCGTCGGGCAAATCCTGGCTCCAACCCTTCATCCAAATCCTCTGACTTTGATTTTGGAACGCATTAATGATTTGATTTATTTCTTCAAACCGGATATGCCCTATCGCAGCGGGAAACGATATACATACAAGGGTACTGCGACCTATGTAGAACATGAAGCGTTTCCACTCTTCTCGAAATTACCTGAATGGAATCGATGGGATGTTGGTGCTCTTCGGGGAATTGTCGAGAAAGATAATAACTCCAAAAATCACACAAAAATGAAGAAAAATTGACCATTTTGCTGATTTGTGATTTTTCAAGATCCCCCAAAATCTGAAATCCCCCCCCCCCCAGATTCTGAGACCTAGCGCAAACACTGCAACTAGAACATCATAATTGATCGTGATGTAGATGGTTGGTTAATTTGGGTTTCGAGTTTAGGTATATCTTTCCCATGATTGACTCAGCGTGCTCTAATTCACATATTTCAGTTTCGTCATAGATTGCGGTATCATGTAACGGGTGCCCCAAACTTTTTGCTTCCTTTGGAATGGAATTTGACGACAAAGTCGATAATAGCCCTCGAACAGTCCATTCAGTGAGATCCTGCTAGTCAATATTTATGGTGATTTGTGACGTGACTTGTGACTTGACTTGTGACTTGACTTGTGCTCTAGTCCAAATGACTTGACTTGACCTGCTACTGCTTGACTTGTGACTTGACATGACCTGGAGTTGAGGCAAATGGCTTGTGACTTACTTGGACTTGCCAACATTGACTTCTGACTTGATTTGGACTTGCAAAAATTGACTTATCACCATCTCTGGTATAAACCCTCTACAATATGCGTTTAATAATTGTTCAAAATTGAACTGCAAAGTATAGACTCGTATAGACTCATTTTTGCATATGGCATAACAATACTCCTTGCACCATCATCTATTCTTACGAATAACCAATTGTTTTGAATTTTTACTCTGCATATCTTATTTAGCTGTCGGCAACTTCCTCGGCATCAAATGATTGTTCTATTTAACTCATTTGTAGGGTATCAGTAGAAATGAATGAGGTTGCCAGTGATAAGAAGTGTAAAGTGCAAATTATTAGTAGGGCAGCCCAAGGCATTTTGATCAAACGAACAAGATACCAATATTTGATCACACTACCACCCATTGTTTAATTTACTGTATGCAGATATGATTGTCTGCCGGAGACCCCCTGCTGCATGTGGCCCCTGTGGAACTCAAAAAACGCCAAAAAATGCATTCGATCAAACATTGCAGGTACCACCGGAAACCAATTTAGAGTGAATGAGTACATCGTACAGAGTATAAAATGGCCCCTGTAGGACAAATTGCCTGCTTCATAGGCCCGGCAGACATCCTAGAAGGGCCCCAAAAGTTGGGCTGGATCAAACATTAGAGGTACCACATGAGACCAATTGCAAAT
The DNA here is from genome assembly GCA_029531755.1 of Holothuria leucospilota. Taxonomy (NCBI): domain Eukaryota; kingdom Metazoa; phylum Echinodermata; class Holothuroidea; order Aspidochirotida; family Holothuriidae; genus Holothuria; species Holothuria leucospilota. The sequence continues at coordinate 47,131,791 of CM055965.1, forward strand.
GAATATTGACATCACACAGTATACAGATTGGCCCAAGCAAGACAAATTAACTGCTGCAAAGGGCCTGGCAGACAGCCCCCAGCATGACCCATTGGCCCCAAATCATAGAAATAACCTAGGTTAAGTATTAAAAATACCACTTGAAACCAATTTTTAATTATCTAGTGTATTCTGCAGAGTTCCACATGGAACCAATTTTGAGTGGATAGTTACAACCCGGATAGCTCATAATGTCCCAAGCAAGACAAATTCTCGGCTGTGTAGGCCTGCTAGCAACCTCCCATGTGTTGCCCCTGTGCTCATTAGGCCTATCTTACAATAGACCTACAGTAAATATTAAAAGTATATATATATATATATATATATACCACTTGAAACACTTGAAACTAATTTTGAATCATCTAGTGCATCCCACTTTGTACATAAATTCCCTTGCCAGACAAATTATCTGCTGCAAATGTCTACCAAACCTCACAAAAGGGACCTCAAATTTGGCCTGGATCATCAAACGATTAAAGTTCTTCAAAAAATTCAAATGAATAATTACATCACACAGAGCACAGAATGGCCTGTGCGATGCAACCCATCCCCTGCATGAGGCCTATCAGATGGATCAGGATGTATCAAACATGTAAAGTACCTCATACCACACCACATACAACATAGCTTATTTCATTAAATTGCATTCGTATATCACGGACAGAGAGATTGATTGTCCTCTGCATAGAGTGAGTGAGTGAGTGAGTGAGTGAGTGAGTGAGTGAGTGAGTGAGTGAGTGAGTGAGTGAGTGAGTGAGTGAGTTACATTTAACCTGCATGTCTTAGCATGAAATGAACACTGGGTGAAAAACTAAAACTAAATACTAAAAAGCTTAAACTTTGCTTGTTGCTCATATCTCTGTTTCACTGTTCGAGTCATCGCTCTAAGGTGGTTCGAAACTCTAATCCTTAGCATCTTCAAATACAGTAGCTGCATCTGGTATGTTGCACTGAAGATCCGCCATAAACTTGTTCTCTTCTTGGAAAAGATCATCTGGGACAGCGAGTCCCACGAACCATTCAGGGACATAGTAACCATTTTTCTTCTTCCACCCAAAGTTCAGCTGATCTAAACCATGTCCATCAAGCTCATTGGTCAAGGAGCAAAACAGCCATATTTCATTGGGATGACGGCTTCTGTAAAACTTGCTTCTGTTACTTTCATATCGTAATATCCAGCAGAGATGGCTTAAGAGACGATGACAATTTGAAGTCTCAAAGCTCCCTAGTTACGAAGAAATGTACAATTTTTCCAACTGTACTATGCCGTCTAGTATATAGCCATGTTTATGCGCTGTATTCACATTGTGCAACGTATACAACAATATCTGTACAGTTACTGGAATTCTTACATAATATAAAAGTTGCTGTGATCTTTAGTGCCATGTATGGTTCATCAAGTTTATAGTGAGGACATAATGATGATAAGTATCACAACTTCACTCATTTGAAGGAAAATGTTTGATTGCTACTTTTAATGTTTAATAATTTTGTTGAACAACCTCAAAAAGTTTTTATGTTAAGCAAATAGGTAATGGGGTTGCCTGTCCGCATTAAAAGTCCGAACATGATTATTACAAAAGATTTATCAGTTTTATCCTAGTATGCTACATCTAGAGAAAATAAACACATACCACCCAGAAACACACAAATTGAAAAAAAAAACATAACCAGAGTCAAATATTTTTGTTACTTATGTGTGGATATATTTATTCAGAGTCCTATCCTGCTTTGAGAGAAATAACTCTTGCCCTTACATCCAGTTACCTGCTTCACTTTCCTGTCATCTCGTGGAGTTTAACATATCTTGCCTCACTCACTCTCTTGACATCTTCGTTCATGCCATAAATGGAACAAATAAACTCCTCTGCCTTGTTCTAGTCAGGTTCATCTCTAAAGGACAATTTGCTGAAGAACTGGATAAGTGTTCCTGTAGTGTCTATTTGAAGAACCACTGGTGGCTTCACTTTACCTTTTCTGTAGATTGATGCAGTGAAGTCGCATCCCGTAAATGCATGGAAGCCTGGCATTGCTGCAGCTGGTCTCTTCTGCATTGACTCCAGGGCAGTGGTAATGCTACTGACATCAATATGTCTACGGTTATTTCCTGATTCACAGTCCATAATAATGCACCTGTTTCATGCTTCTGTGTGACTTTCTTCCATATGGCTGTCTAGCATTCCTAAGAGAATGACCACAACATCAGTATCGGAGGCTCCTGACCACTACATTTCCAGGAGCCCTGGAGAGTGTCAGCTTCCTCGTGACTACTCTGAAGATGTGCTGGGTTTTCAACCTTCATCTTGACTTTAAGCTCAATGAAGGAAAGACGGGCACAGTTGCCACCATGTGAGACTATTGGAGCCTTTTTTCTTAGGATTGATCCGTACTGGTTTTCTTGCCATTATTGCCATTATTGCCAGTTGATCTTTAAAAATCCCATTTTGTAATAACTACTGGCAGTTCTGTCTTGGTGCCTGCTCAGCACCAGTTATGATGAATGGGCAATCTTCTGTTCATGTAGTTTCCTTTCATTCTCCTTCAGGGACATAGGTCGATAAGTGTCAAACACTAAATGACTCTCATTTCCTTGGTTGGTACATACATATTCTAGAAGTTTTCTTGCAAAGTGTCTATATGAAGTGATGTTTCCTATAGCAAATAAGTCAGAAAAGTCTCAAAGAAACAATCTAGGGATAAAACCTTCTATGTGGGCATCCACCTCTTCTTCCCCTCCCTTGACTACCGGCGCAGGTAAGTTATGGGACATTGGTTCCATGTAAGGTCACGTTAGTGAATATTGGTGCAGCTGTTTTTGGCCAAAATTTGAACTAATTCTATGGTTAGAAATTTTGATAGTTAAGTGCTTCTGTTCTATTTGATGGGGGGGGGGGGGGGTAGCGTCTACGTGCTGGAGTGTCACAGCTACTCTTTGAGAATTTTTGTGCATGTAAGATGGCTAAAATGCAAAATGCTGCTGTCTTTGAAAAAGGTTTGGAATGGTTACATATTTAGAATTTTTGACCTTTCAGTGCCTTTGTCTATTCGTTTTTGGTTGGATGTACGGGAAGGGGTGCTGTCTGATTAAGGCTCCTCTTTTTGAGAAATATTTCCTTTAGATGGTTGCTTTTTATAAAAAAATAGTGATATCTTTGACAAAGCTTTGAATTCATCGTATGTTTCAGAAATTCTCTTTATTTAGTCTTTTGTCGGCTGTGGCATGGCCCTGCGCCAATCCCCCTCTTAGTGTGCTACTTGGAGGGCCATCATCGGTTGGTGCGTAGCGTAGTAGCGTAGGCTTATCTTTTGTCAAAATATCTTCCATTATTGTACTTTCTATGCCTTTAAAGTTGCGTTTAAACATTTTTTGGGACTAGATACCTAAGAATCTAAGACTTCAAGACGAAAAGCTTAGCTTTACAGCATGCAGTTAAATGGAATCATAGGGTATTTTACATAAAGAAACTGAAAAACAATAAGGTCTCTAACGTATAGGCTTTAGTTGTGTTGTGTGTATCACGCATGAGGAAGGTGGTTCATTCGTTATTGCGAGTTACCCGCATAAGAGCCCCTCTGCGGCTGGGATCCGGGGACCTCCCATGGAAAATTTAGGAAAACAGAACCTTTGTATGCGATTTCCCAGGTTCTGAGAGACTTTAAAACATAATCAGGACAATGGAATTTCTAGCATTTTTAAAATCTTTCTCATGTTGTCCATGTTTTATTTCCGGGGGGGGGGGATCTCAGTGGGCAACTATCCGCCCCCCCACAGGCTACGGCCCTTGGCAAGCTGCTTGTCAGGAGGCTGAAATCTAACAAAAAAAGATCAAAATCGCTCACCAATAGGCCCCTAAAACATAAAGGGAAATGCTTAAAAACATAGGAACCTTCAAGTTAATATTTCTCGACAACGTCATACCTTTCGGAGTACTTTTTTCATTATGGAACGAATGATCATGCTTGGATCGTGGTATAGAACTTTGTAAATTAGTATGGTTCGTACCGACACATAACTACACAAGCATACTACAGCATGGGGTCTACTACACTGGAGTCGCGACAAGCACTTGGGGATACAAAGTGGCAACGCGAACGTCCGGTAGAGCTATGCACCTAAGCAAGGACAATATGCTAAATATAGAATTTGACGTGACATCATCTACATTGGAAGCACATACACATCTGCAAAATTACCACCACTATTAAACTCTCACAACAAGATTAAAAACATCATAAATCACCACCTATGGCCCCGGTCTCCAAGGCAAGTTTTGAGCTTGCCCAATGCTGTCAAAATGTCGGCATTAGACGAATGATTCATTGCACAGTTTAGCGTTACTGTGCAGTACTGTGTACTTACCTTTCTGCAATGACGATACAAGTAACTTTCGTAGCGGTAACAGCGGTAACAGATGGCTAAAAGTTTCCTTAACTTAAAGTGTTCAACCCTATCTCCTCAACAATATATATATATATATATATATATATATATATATATGTATATATTTGTAATCTGTCTTCCTTTCAACAAAATTGTCAAATTGTGTAATATCTTTCTCAAATAAGGCAGCAAAAACTGACTAGCAAATCCCTGCAGTCCTAATATTGGTCACCATCTGTGGTTCTGAGGGCGACGGTTAAATATGACTGACATGAATAGTAACAACAGAAAAACTGGAAAATGTTCCCAAATAAGTACAGGTCACAGAAGCTACTTCCGAAATAGAAGCATACCACCCTTGACCTCAACATACATAAGTGCCATCCTCACAGGGATATGCATTGACAGATTTTTGGGAAATTGTTGTAATATTGTGTTGTAATTGACAGGGAAGTTGTTATATATTGAAGGTTTCTTCGTCTTTGTAGGTTACACCAGAAAGTATGTTCTTTGTCCCCCAAGCGACCGCTTTATATTAAAACTTGAAGCAATACATTCTCCTATGTACAGTTCGGTAGTCTCATAGTTTCCTGGACAACTCTGTTCTTGAAAACACTGGGCCCGGACATCTGGGCTTCTAAGACATGTTGGCAACTGAGGTATTTCGACACTGGAAACATCTCGGTATCGTGTACATCTTGGGATATTTGGTGCATTATCGTAACAGGGGAAGCTAATTAAGCTGCATCGTAGGGGTGAAGGTAATTAGGTGACGTCTCAATGGCACAAACATGCAGGCAGTAGTAATCTCTATATAGATAAAGGCACAGCTAAATTTCTTTGAGAACTGCAAAACATTTCATTATTTAAATCAGCTCTGTAACAAGGTCCTTATATAAGTCCCATGCAGTTGATACTCTTTGTCTTCAGTACTTGCCTAAGTTGTAATGTTCACAAAGGAAACAATCATTAGAAAAAAATGAGTGTACATTTAAGCCAACACAGTATTGATAAACCATTCCTTTTCTTCTTCATTTCAGGTTCACCTACTGTTGTCCCGACACCATGTACGAGGCTGAGTTTTTCTGTCTATAGGCGGTGGGCCAATGGTCTAAAAGTGCTCTATTTCTTGACTTCCGTAGTCCCCCCTCCCCAGGGAAGTACTTAAAAATGACCTAGATACATTGGGAACGATTTTCTAAGACATATTTTACATGTTCCCACTTTCCAAAGTTGCACATATATGAATAATCACGGAAAATATACTATTTTGGTTGCTAGGGAAATTTTTCCCTAGCAACGGTAGCTTATGAGCAGAATAAACACAAAATCTAAACTTCTAATGATGGAAATACAAAACAAATACCACTTCCTTTTCAAAAGAAGACTCATTTACATATATTCTTTTGTTTTATAACGAAAAACACATTTTGGGTTGCTAAGGAACATTTTCCCTAGCAACAGTAGTTAGAAAGCAGAATAATCACAAAATCTCAACATTCAATTATGAAAATACTGTACAGAAGAAATGTCATTTCCCTTTCAAACACTAAAACAATTCATTCATATTTTTTGAGAGTAGCATAAAAATTACACTTTTTGGTTGCTAAGGAAAATTTTACCTCGCAACAGTTGTCCAAATGCAGAGTAAACACAAAATCTAAATTTCCAATTATAAAAATACAGAAGAAATGTCATTTTCCTTACAACACGAAAACAATTTATGCACAATCTTTGAAATTATCATGAAAAACACACTTTTTTGGTTGCTAGGGAAAATTTTCCTTAATGACAGAAGTCAAAAAGTAGAAAAAATACAAAATCCAAACTTTACTTCCAATTATGAAAATACAGAAGAAATGTCATTTACCTTTAAAATAAAAACAATTTATGCACAATTTTTAAAATTATCGTGAAAAATACACTTTTTGGTTGGAAACCTTGGGAAATTTTCCTAGCAATAGCAGTTTAAGCCCTGGGGAATGAACACAAGATGCAGTTCCCAATTGCAGGAGTGAACGATAAATGTCTCCACCTTTTCCAGAGAAATCAAGAGAAAACACCTCAAATGACAATGTCTCAATGACAATACACTGATTGGTTGCTAAGGATAACTTACCTAGCAACGAAAGTCTCAGCACAGAATAAAGAGAAAGCTTCAGATTGTGCAAATAGGTATTTCAGGGAATAAAGAATACAATTTTTTGTGACTTTTTAGGAGAAATCTGCCAAAATGGTGAGGATTCAGAGAAAACTCAATGTTTTGGTTGGTGGGCATAATTTTCCATAGCAAGTGAAGTTACAGTACTTACAGGATAAAAACAAATTGCGACTGATGTTAACAAACAATTTTAGTTCACTGAAATTTGAAAATATCAACATCTCTTATATAATCAGGTTGAATATCAGATGCACTACACAAATGATGGTAAGAACATGTTAATTTAACCAATAATCACTTAGCAACACTGTTCTAGGCTATGTCATTTATCTACTAGCATTTCAACAGCCCCTTTTATATACTTCTGAATGAAATGATGAAGGTTGAAAAACCTTCAAATCAAATTGAACCTTGGCTGTAACCTTCCATTTCCATATGTTCATTAAGTGTAGAGGCTATAATAGCAGAATGACCCGAATATGCTACTCCCCCCAGGGCCGTAGCGAGGGGGTGTGGGGGTGTCACACCCCCCAATATTTGGTCGCCCGTCGGCAAATTTTCGGTCTGTCGGCAAAAGGGGAGAGGGAAAGGAAAAGAAGAGGACAAGAAGAAACGAGGAAAGTAGGAAAAAAAGAGAGAAGGGAAAGGAAAGAAGAGAGTAAAAAGGAAGAGGGAGAATGAAAGGAAAAAAGAGAAAGAAAGGGAGCGCGTGGCCAGTCTGTTATCGGCTATTTCGATTTTCAGCTCTTCATCTAATTGGCCCATTCAAGTTGAAGGCCCGTCGGCAAATTGATTATGCATGTGACGGCCTTATCAACGGCCGTCGGTGTAATTGGACGAGTGACTGAGTCCATCGGAAACTCGGAGAAAGAAAGGGAATCAGTGGTGGCGCCAGTTGGGGGCAGAGGGGTCATGGCCCCCCGTCGGGGAAAATATCCGATTTCGTCGGGGAGCTGTTATGAATACGATAAAATATGTAGTCCCCGACAAAAGCCAGTCGCCCCGACGATTTACTTAACTTTGGTCTAAATTAGGGCAAATTCTTCAATAAAACCCCAAAATTTTCCAATTTTCTTCTCTAAAAACCCAAATTTTTTCAGATTTTCTATGGTAAAAGCCCAATTTTTTCAAATTTTCTCGAAATAGAACCCAAAATTCTGCTTAAAAGACCCAGAGATTCAGGGTAAAAAAAAAAAGTGTGCCCCGTCCCAAACCAAATGGGCTTATAAGGTTATGATTAAAATTTATCTGACTCTTGATTTACCACATTTCTGGAAACTGCAACAGTTAAAGAAACACTCATTTGAATTGATACCTGTCAGACAGCAGGTGCTGAGTAATTGATTGAGCCAGGTGCATAGCAAAGGGGGTTGTGTCCCATGCAAGTCTTGGCCTTCCCACCAGAACCCTCCCAATGGAAAATTCAAAGGTGAGCCAAAAGTATATTTTGTATTTGAAACTCCCTAGTGGAAAGTTGGAATGTCTCTCCACTTTATCCCCCCCCTTCATAAAAAAATTCTGACAAAGCTACTATCTTCAGTTGTTCATAGATGCATGGAAACAGTCAAGGGCTAGTTTGCATAATCTGCTTTTTACTTTACAAATGGTATATATGCCTATGAATCCGTGTAACACATCAGTATAACCTGCAAGGAAAACTAACCATCACTGATCAATGTTTACAATGTTTACTTTGACTAGGCTTGTCTCAGTAAAAGACATTAACAAACATGGAGCATTGAATTAGAAGTGGGTCCTTTAGAAAGCCTAGTCTTTGTGCACTTTAAAGTGCAATGTTTTACATACTTACAGTAGTCACATTTGGATGGAGTTACTGTAATTACTGGGTCTGCTTAAGGCAAGTTATAGGGTGAAGGTAGCCCATCCTTAGCCTACATAACAGCATTGCATTGTAAAGTAATTCAGATATTACACGCGCCATCTTGACCAATGATGGGTTTACTTCAAAAACTTGAAAAATAAAAATGGAGTAATGAAAAATGAAGCTATAAAATTGCATCTTCCAAGAAATTTATCAGTACAGCCCTCGGACAGGGCTGTGCATTAGATGTTACATGGACGTCACAAGGCACAAGCTTAGGCCTGTGGGGAGCTTCCAGCAACTAGCTATGATGGCACTGTTCTTTCAGACTAGCTTAGCACAGCCTACCCTTAAGCAGTTTTGTATATTTCATCTTACATTTAAAAACAAACAGTTACAGAATACCCCGTGAGATGTAGCTCTGTTTTTTTCACTGGCTGCACAGTCACTGCACATCCCTGTAGCCCCTATGAGACACAACTTGAATCCTGACTGCGTACCTATGCAGTCTCTATAAAACAACCGTAATTCTGTGTTTCTTTGAGCCTCTCAAAGAAAAGTTAACCTTCATAGGCTACACAATAGGAAGCTGCCTCAAATTTTTTATGGGGTATCCCTGTATCCTCCCAGTGAGCCACAACTGGAAAAAAGGCCGTGGTCGTCTCGACTTGAACCAATTGGTTGGAAACTGGGACGTTAAACCTCATCTAACTAAGTAACTAACTAACCCAAAGATACCACAGTGAGCCTGTGAGGGAAACTGAACATTTACTTAGTATCCTTGTAGCCTCACGCAAAAATAAATTGACTTCTGACTGCATATCCTCGTAGTGCCTTAAAGTAAGTTACTTATCTGTAGATGCCTCGTTCATAGCCAAAGTATGGTGGTAGGCCTATGGGAATCTAGTCAGAAACATGGGGGGGGGGGTCATTTTCCATTTACAATTTTCCCTAGAATCCGTCACCTTACCTTTCCCCAAACAGAGTTTCATATGCGGGGTATTCTGCAATTACTCCCATTTAAATAAACTGTGAAATTTAACTTAACTGGATGTGTCTCTGTCTTCCTCTCTGCTGCCCTCTAAACGTTACACTTATAGTGAAGCGTGTATCGCACTCACAGTAGACTAATAAAGTTATTTAAGTAACACAGCATTTTCTAGCAATAGGTGTAACGTTACGTACTAGTTTAGCGTAACGACTGGCGAACATGACAATTGCTGCATCATGTTCTTAGCTGCTACGGTCTCACTGCAGGTCAGATTATTCCAAACAGAAATGCAATACTCCACTTTTTCCATCAGGCTTGGAAATGGGCACAGTTAACCCCCAAAAGAAGGCTCCAGACATCCCATTTTTAAGGTTTTTACGTACAGAATCTCGCGAACTAAGAGAGTTCAGTAACTGTGTAATTGCGGGTTAATGTACATAATTCCGTAATGCTTACATTCCATCAAGGTCATGTGGTATTCTAGGTGATCTGCTACTGGTTGCTGACACGAAGTCTTGCGCAATCTTACGGCACGTTCGTGAACAGCTATGTTTAAAAATTTTGGCTGATATTTCACTTAATATCTACAAAATGTGCAACTTTTGCGCGTGGGAACATGTAATTTCATCTTAGTTATATATTTTTACGATTTTTGAGCTATTTTTTAAGTACTTCCCTGAAAGGGATCACGAAACAAGCGGATGCTGGGCTTTGGCCCACCGTCTACTAGCTATTAATAAATAAGAAAATTTGTTCTTTTTTCCTTAAACGTATACAAGTTGGCTTATGTGCAATTTTCGATTTTTAGCAACTACGGTACTCTTGTCCAACTAATTCGTTGTTGACTATATGACTGTAAATTTCTTTCCCGTCTCAAAGACACTTTTAATCGGCTTCCAAAAACGCTTGTCATTTATCGTCTGTGTGTTGTACTGGTGTGCTTTGAAAGCAGAACATGCTAAGAAATAGCCCGTACACGAATTCCACTCCTTTTTCCAGTCTTTGCCTCTTACATACCAAACCTTGATTCAAACTCGTTTTAATCTAGAGAATCAAGTTTGAAAATTAAAGTACATATGTAACGATACTAATAAGAAAAAAACAAGACACAGGAGACATATAGTACTCCATGTGACCATGGTTCGTGAAATCTGAGGCATCAGTTAGCAAAATTAAAATCAGTGGCGGATTTTCATTAAATCCTTGCCACTGCACATTCAATCTTTAACTTGATGATGGTACTTTTCGTCATAGAATATATCCATTTTTTCAGAATATTTTATGTTTTACAGTGAACACCATACAAGAGCTTTGTCTCTCAGGTGGGAATGCCTCAGCTGGAAGAGTAGAAGTATTCTACAATGGAGAATGGGGGACGGTATGCGATGATTCATGGGACATTAACGATGCCCGTGTCGTATGCTTGCAACTGGGATTTTCCGACGCCATCGCTAGGTATGGAAATGCATTCTTTGGTCAAGGATCTGGTGAAATATGGATGGACAATGTAGAGTGCAATGGGCAAGAGTCTTCCCTTTCGGACTGCACGCATAACGGATTTGGGAATCATAACTGTGGACATAGTGAGGACGCGGGGGTTGCTTGTGTAGGTTGGTTAAGTTATACATAATTTAGTTGTTTTTGCAGCGTTCACAGGATTTGTTTTTTTCTCTTGCTAAAGACAGCCTTGAATAATTTTGCTGGGGATGGAGCATGCGTTTGCGATGTCTTACTTGTCAATTTGAAACACATTCTGCAATATCCCATACAGGAGTCTAAAATTTGTAAGAACTACATCGCTTAACGAACACAAGAAGGCAAAGCTGGTTTTGGGAAATGACCTTGTTCAGACGATTAAAAAACATTGCTGTCATACCTTCACAATTACAAACGTCACCTGGCACATTTTACTGTCATAAGATGCGAATGTGATATGATCTTGACGTTTTTATGGGTTACAAGTCTTCGCCAGCCGATTGAAAATGGTTCCGTCTGAACGGATGACTATAAGAATATTCAGCTGGGAATTACGTATGGTAGTGATATTTATAGAAGTACCAAAATCCCAGTGTTTGGTCGAATAAGGGGAAATAAGAGGACATAAAGGTAGGTGCGAAGTAGACTGAAAGACTATACACGGGTGGGCACAAACTTGTAACTAGAGGGGGTCAAAGGGTGACGAGGGTTTGGTCGAACCCCAATAAAATGTTCCTTTCAGACCACCTCTTGCACCTAGTATTAAATTCAAACCCTACAAATACTGCACAAATTAGCACTTAAGCATTCTTGATTACTGAAACAAGAGGCAATCAAAGGAGTTCCTTATCTCATCCCCACCCTCATTCCTTACCCCAACTGTAGAATAAGGAAAACGCAGCGAAGAAATGTCACTGGAGCGGGAATGCTTTTGAGTGATACACAGAGCTTACTTTTGCACGGTCCATCGCCCCTTGAGTGACAAGTAGAATTCGCTTAGTCTGCACTGCTGATAACGCCAGGTGACGTTCGTAATTATGAAGGATGACAGCAATGCTCTTTAATCAAAAGGAGGCTTTGACCTCTGTTACCGTGGCTACCGTTTTCTTTGTAGGGATTAAAATGTTCATTACACCTGTAAGGTTTCCACGTCAATTCAATGGTTCCTTCGGAGAAAAAGGAACAGATTCATTCTTACAAAATTTGACCCTTGACCTTTAATTCCTGACATTTGACCTCTACTTCCGGAAGTCTGCGAGAAACAATTTCCCACCTTAGGTGAGGCTCTCCACGTCGTTTTAAGAGAATCAATCCAGCCGCCTAGGGGAATATTTTGACACAGATTTCCTTTAAAGGTATTCATTCCACCTTTCTCTATGTGACGTTTGACATTAGTTTCCTTGGCAACCACATACTTTGGTAATACCAAATATCCCCATCATACGTATGAATTTTCATGTCAGTGCAGTGTTTCCTTACTGCGAAAACTGATTTTTAAGGAGCTTGACCTTTGACCTCTGACTTTTGACGTTTACATCCGATAGTTTGCGAAAGATAAAGATTTACCTCGGTGCATCTTCCCACCTAGTTTGAATAAGATCGGCTTTATTTTTAGGGGATATTTGTGAAACAAATTGGACACACACACGGATAATTTTCCCTCCGTGGAGTTCCGTTCACGCTGGGGTAATCCTCCTTACGGAAGCCTCTGGGACTAGTAATTCGGGAAATTCAACCATTCCCATTGCAAATGTTACCTTGGCAACGGACATTCCTGTTTATAGGTGAACTGGCAAAGAAGCTACAATATCTCATCTTCCTTATATTGGGCGGTGAGTTAAAAATTCTCTATAAAACCTCTTCTCAGATGACATCCACATTCATAAATGTATGCAAATTTTCAAATACCCCCAGGCCCATAGAATAAAAGGGCTAATCTCACTGTCAGACAACTAGGTTGCAGTCTCTGAGGCCTACAAGGGATGGACATGTGAGCGTTGAATATGTTGACTTAGCAATGAACGTTACAATCTACAGGATGACGTTCTATATATATATATATATATATATATATATATATATATATATATATATATATATATATATATATATATATATATATATATATATATATATATATATATATATATATAAGTTGACTCATTAGTGACACGAGAACAGAACAGAATGCAAAGAGATATCAGATCACCAGATATTAATTAGATCACTTCTTCGATTCAGGAAAGACCACATGCTAAAAAGGAACTTGTTGCATGAGGAAACGGGGCAATTTTTCTGGTAGCCTCTTGTGCCTATAAGATAACATTTTGTTTTAAATTTGCAACTTGAAATTTGGCAATATGCAACAGCCAAATATGTTCAACTCCATATACCAATTTTTGAGTTGAAAGTACGGAGCGCGGCTAGTGTCGTAAATACCGAACAGTACAAATGAGATGTCGAGTTTCAAAGTGACATGTCGAAATCACAAATGACATAGCGAGTTTCAAAATGAGAGTCGAGGTTACACGTAACAATGTCATTTTGAAACTTGACATACATGTCATTTCTGATTTCGACATCTCATTTCTGATTTCGACAGGTCACTTTGAAACTCGACGTCTCATTTGTACTGTTCGGTATTTCTGACACTAGCCGCGCTCCGTATGGAAGTAAAACTTCTGAACGGGTTTGAAGCACAATAAATATTCAGCAATGATGTGAGCATTTCCCAGGAAGGTTTTTATGAAAATTTCCATATAAAGAATTATACACCTGGTCTAAGTAGCTTTTCCATGCATACTTCTCCAAAACCATAAGATCCAATTTCGTAAAATTTTGTAACTTCAATTTTTAACTATTATGCGACAATGGCGGTTACTTCCACATTTTCAACGGCCTTCAATATAGTGGTGACATGACCAGTAATAAAGACCTACCCTAAAACACCTAAAGGTACGCTATCATCAAACGGTAAAATGGCCACCCTGAAGACAGTTTTCTCGATCATTTACAGCTTTTAAATGAAATAGAGATTTGATCCTAATGGGTAAACCTACATTTCAATAGTAATGATTACCAGTGGATCCCCATCTTGGAAGTTTTAAAGTCTCTTTAATAACCCTAATGGTTATCAATTCATTGTTCAGTTCAGTTATTCATTCGTAAATTACAGCTGACTTAGCCAGACAAGGCATTGAAAGCAGGCAAGGTGGCGGGGGCAGGCTTTACAGTTTGGGTAGATATCTTAAGACATAACAAGGTAGTGCCAAGTTTTGTTCTCAAAACTTAATAAAGGGTCCGAAAAAGGTGACTCAAAGCTTTTAAACGGAAACAATCTAGATGGTTTGATTTCTGAGAGAAAGTATGTTTCCAATTAATGCAGTGTAACCCGACCAGGAAACTGGACTTGTTCACAAAACTCAAATGTATTTGTTCGTCATCTTAGATTTATGAAAATGGCAATCTTAGATAACACCGGATTTCTCTGTATAGAGGGATTTCATGTGACGTCACGCGCAATGGATTCCCAGGCACTGAAGGGCAAAACGCACACGCAGTGAGCGAACTTACAGCTCACGCGCACGGCATAACCATAGATACTACTGTGGCACAATGGACGCGTGCCCGTCAAAACCAAAGAGACGCGCGATCTTGCCCTTCAAAATTGCGTCTAGTTGGTTAAAGTCACGTGACTGAAATCCCTCTATTGCATACACATTACGTAGTAAAAAAAGCGTACCCCGTGACTTAATCTACGTTTTAAATGAAACAAACACAAGATCATCACAACGTAACCATTAAAATAATCATTATCATGGTCATCGTCATCGTTATTGCTTTTGTCGTCCTCATCGTCATCATCGCCATCATCGTCTTTGTCGTCATACTTTGTTATGGCATTGATTTTGTTATAGCATTGACTGCGCTCAATATATGGATTGTCCTCCTCACTTGGCACTGAATATCAACATTAATGACAAAATCTGCGTATGGCTAGTAAGGTGGTCTTTTAGAACTCTTGGAAAAGTAGGAACCTGTTAGGAACTTGCATTTAACCATTGAAATGATTGCCTTTTGGGCTAGTACCAAATATATCAGAAACAATGCCAACCTGACGCTATATTCACTCTAGCTTGTACATGAACTAATAAGAAAATATTGCTTACAACATCTCCAGAGGCTGTTACAACAAAATCACTGTTATTTCATGCTATTTACAGGGACTAGCAATGCTACAAGATGCTCCAAAAAGGCAAAACTAACTGGCTGCATCTCTACCTCTAAGCAAATCCCGCTGTGATAAACCCACCACTGATCAATCTGCTCGAGAAAAGCATGATATGCATATTAGCTGCTGTTTTGGAATGCGCTGTTGACACCCCAGAAGGCCTTTACATTGACATTATCCCTGGGCCCCAATGGCATCTTTTTGCAAACACATTGCTGAAAGTGAAAGGTTTATGCAACTATTGGGGATCTATGAGGAGAGATCTTGGTCAGTGCCACACTGTAATATGAACAAACGATAGTGGTCAGTTTCATGAGAAAAACTGTATTAATCCAGACGGCAGCAGAAACGATATGCTTTTCTCAGATATAGCTATTGACTGATCTGATCAAAGTTTCATTAAGGACCATACAAAATGGACATTAAAATGCGGAGGGGTCAGGTCCAACTTATTGATCTCGTTATCAGTTTATACAGGGCACTTAAAAATGTAGGTGAAACTTTCAAAATCAAACTTCCCTTTCATTTAAAAGCTGAAAGTGAAATAACACAGCCTTTCTGTGATATCTATTTTGAAAATACTAGATGGCCTGCAAACGGAGCTTTGACGTTTGGGCAACATATTTATCTACTCACACTACATCTTGGGTTCTTGGAAACGTTGGTTAGGCCTCCAAAATAAAAGTTTCATGTCATTTGTACGATGAAAATGACACTGAATTCATCGTTTCCAGGCCATGATAACCATATTGATTATACATTACGGCCACTTTGTTGGGAAATTTTGTTTTCGTCCTTCTTTTCACCACTGTATTCAGGGCCCTAGAAAATGTAATTTTAGCCATTGAATCAAATCTTCATGTAACTTTAGGTGTGAAAAGTGAGCTACAAGA
The DNA here is from genome assembly GCA_029531755.1 of Holothuria leucospilota. NCBI lineage: Eukaryota > Metazoa > Echinodermata > Holothuroidea > Aspidochirotida > Holothuriidae > Holothuria > Holothuria leucospilota. Next base: position 47,147,785 of record CM055965.1, read on the forward strand.
CATCTTTTTTACCATGCGATTTTGAAAATCCATCATGGTAGCCCATCAAAGTGCATTTGAGTCAGGTCTTAAACTTACTGACCTTGTTAAGGTTAACCCTTAAACCTTAGTTTTAGCCTTCAAAATATTTTGAAGGCTAAAACTAAGGTTTTCAATGTTTTATGCTACTCCTTCCTTGAGATATTTGGAGAAGCTGATGTTAGACAGACATTGTGAGAATAAAAAACAAACAAAAAATTGCCACCATAACGGAGTCTGTCCAAATGGCAACATTGATTAGCTGACTCAGCTTTCAATGCAGTTTTCAAAGATAAAGAAGGTAAGAAATCTCTCAATCAAAACTGACTCCAAAAAAACATAAGGATTTGGACTCGGCGTGAGCGGTATTGTTTGCCTAAAATGCTCCCCAGATTGGCGAAAATGTCACTATTGAAAGCATTTTATTGCAACGTAAAAGAGCCTTTGAACAATAACTGCACTCGATCTGTCGTAAAGGATCTGGACGTGAAACGCGACCAAATACCATATGAAGCTGTTTGAAGCTGTTAATGGTCATGCCCATTCACAGAGTTTGAGCCGCTGCGCTGTTATGAGCAAACGAACCATGTATAGTGAAGTATAAAATTAAGACAACAATTCTGGATGTGTCCTCATTATGTCCCAAAACCTATCATGAAAGGAACGAGACTGGTGTAGCTGGGCGTATTAAAGGTAGAGTAGAACTTCAAATGAAAAATTTTTGGGCTTGGTCCTTGGGTTTTCCTTGTTGGAAACGGGAGCTTAGTCCCGAAAAGTGTCGGTCTAGGCATAAGTCTTGGTCTCAGATGTTGATTTCCACTTCAATACCGAAACAAAATTTTACGTAATAACACTTTATGTAATGATCCTACAGATATTTGTAGTGCATTCAATGCTTACTTTACAAACAGATGTTTCTTTAGAAAAGAAAATTAGTAGAAACGTATGGTTTATATACTATCACCTAACCTTTATTCAATTTAATGCAGCATGTTAATGATACAGAAATCCTAGATACTATCCTATCTATAAAGAGCGCATCTCATAATTACAATGGGATCTTTACAAAGATGGTCAAAACGCCTTCATTTTATAAACCTCCTTTGTATACATTTTAACATTTCTATTTACAACTTGAGGCATTGTTCCCCCTCAAATGAAAACTGCTGGAGTTTTCCCAATCCATAAAACGCTGAATCTATATTTTATTGCAACTAAAGACCAGTTTCACTCGTGCTTGTGTTTTCAAAATTACTGAAAAGACATTTTGACAATCTATAGTTTCTTTGTAAAACATAGTATAATATGTTACAAAATTACCAATCTGGGTCATTCTACTGCTCCACTAAACAGATAAATCATTCATGCTACAAAAGGATTTTTGTGTGTGGTACTTTATTTGACAGGTGAAACTCATTTAACACACTTCTGTATGTAATCCTGTAAGCCAAACTTGGAAAAGTATGGAATCTTTGGTTATTATCTAAAATTGTGAAAAAATAAACTCAAGCAAATAGATAACAATTTGTATGCGCTGATAGGGCCATATCTTCATTACGCTCAGTTTTCTGTGGGGTCCCTCAAGGGATCATTCTGTAGGTCCGTAGCTGATTATATTACATTTTAATGATCTAAATGGGTCCCAATGTTGACTTGCAGTATGTTCTCGACACTGTTGAAACAGACTTTATTCCTGTTGTTAATTGGTTGAGTCCCAACAATCTTGCACTGAATATTACAAAAACCAGCTTATGTCTTGTACAATATCGATGGCTAACCTTTGTCCATTACAAAAGATTAGTATTGTCTTGGTAAAAGTAAAATACACTCTTCTACGACTGAAAAATTTCTTGGTGTGTGTCTTGATGACCACTTAACTTGGTCACATGCAGAAGTTTTGAAATGAAATAAGTAGAGAACTAACTGCATCCAAAACAGCTAGCAACTTATTCTTTCGAATTCCTTTAGTTTCGGTGGGTTTTCATTTTAAATTACAGCTGTTTTTGATGTATAGGGCAAAAGCAGACAAAGGAATGGCACGTACACTATTTGTACCACTTTCCTGAGTTTGTGCCCATGACATACAAAAACTAATTTCAATGTTGCTTGAGTCTAGACTATTTAAGTTACAACATTGATAGGGTATATCTAAAGATGTTAATAACGCAAGGAGATGAAAGACAATCACTACTTCATGTGAGCAAGGTTTGTCACGTAGGCATCAATAAGCGAGATTTTTTCAGAGGCTAATTCTCAATGAATCCGCATTACATACAATCTCTAGGCTGATAGTAAGACTTATAATCACAGAGTGTAACCCATTTTTCAGAGTTTGATAATAAAGCTTCATCATTCTATATAGTACATTTTTTAATCTCATTAATTCATAATACAATATGTTTTTCAGTTGGAACTTCACAAAGACTTCGTCTCGCCGGTGGGAATTCCTCAGCTGGCAGAGTTGAAGTATTGTACAATGGAGAATGGGGGACGGTATGCGATGATTCGTGGGACATTGACGATGCCCTTGTCGTATGCTTGCAACTGGGTTTCACCAATGCCATCGCTAGTTATAGCAATGCATTCTTTGGTCAAGGATCTGGTCAAATATGGATGGATAATGTACAATGCAATGGGTTAGAATCTTCGCTTTCGGAGTGCATGCATAATGGATTTGGGATTCATAACTGTGGACACCACGAGGACGCTGGGGTTGCTTGTGGAGGTTTGTTGAAGGGCATTTACATTTTAAATACCATACCTTATTTCAATCTTGCTTGAGTCTAGTCTATTTAATTTTGAGAATCTATAGTGTATATCTTAAGATGTTAATAACGGAAGGAGATGAAAGACGATCACTACTTCATGTGAGCAAGGTTTGTCCGTCGTAGGCATCAATAAGCGAGACTTTTTCAGAGGCTAATTTTCAATAAATCGGTGAAACATGCAATCTCTAGGCTGATAACAAGAATTATAATCACAGAGTGTACCCAGTTTTTCAGAATGTTTGAATATATTTATTCAGTAAGCACCATTCAAGGCACTTTGTTTCGCCGGTGGAAATTATTCAACTGGAAGAATAGAAGTATTTTAGGCTTTTATGAAACAGCCTTGCTGCTCGTTTCAAATACGCGAGTGGTTCGTTGTAATCCGAGGAAGGTTGGTAGAGGACGAAACACTCAGCAAGCCACACACGGCACTCAAAAGCCTTCAAGTAGCGAAAAATAAATTACTCAGATGCCTTACCTGTCTCTAAAATGCGTCAGCAGAAAATCATCCGTAGACAGAGAAGACAGAATAGCGCGAGGGCAAATACTGCTTTCGGCACTGCAGGATCAGGACACGCTCCTTTTCACACAAGTGCGCTTAGACCACAAGTAGTAACTCTCTCTCTCTGCACATTACTCGAAAGCATTTGATAGCGCAGACTCCGTATTGCATGCGATTTGGGCATTACGAAAGAATGAGGAAGTAATTACTAGCCTCGGGGATGTACCAACAGTATGCTAGTTGAATATTTCTTCGAGACACTGCTTAGATTAACTGACAGATTGAGGAAGATGCCTCCTATATTACACATGCATTTAACAAAATTCAGAGAGTTTGATTATAAAGCTTCACCATTCTATACAGTACATTTTTTAATCTCATTAATTCATAATGTAATATGTTTTTCAGTTGGAACTTCACAAAGACTTCGTCTCGCCGGTGGGAATTCTTCACCTGGTTGAGTTAAAGTATTTTACAAGCAGACAATGGAGAATGGGGGACGGTATGCGATGATTCGTGGGACATTAACGATGCACTTGTCGTATGCTTGCAACTGGGTTTCCCCAATGCCATCGCTAGCTATGGCAACGCATTCTTTGGTCAAGAATCTGGTCAAATATGGATGGATGATGTACTTTTCAATGTGCTAGAATCTTCGCTTTCGGAGTGCATGCATAATGGATTTTGGATTCATAAGTGTGGACAGTTTCCTTCCTTTAATTTGGTATTCTCCTTGAGAGTCATGCAGAACATTAAAGTTCGACAAAGATGACATCCCCCTTATTATATTAAATATATTTATTTAAGTTGCACAATATGCAAGATTTAATCTGATTTTTTCTGATTTCATACTTGTAATGTATGTATACCTGTGAGCAAGCCACCCTTAGTTTGCCCTTCCATTTTCCAGTGTAGCGTTAAAACGTCCTTACAGTTGTGGCGGCCGAATTCGACTTTAATACTGTCATTAGCTTCTCCGATTATGGATAAGGTATATAATCTGACAAGTGTGTGTGTTTCTGAGCTGTCAAAATTCCCGTTTTACATTCTCTTTTGAGAAACATTAATTGTGATTATCACGATTTGAACATGCAAACGTGCAGTCCAGGACTAATGTGTGTAGGATAAAGGATTTTTTGATCTGTTTTTGATCTCCAGACAACACACACGTAGATCTACACTTGAACAAAGGAACCGACAACAACGCTTCGCACTCAGAACACTCCAAAGCAAACCGACATCGATTCAGGGTAGACACGACCAGTCAAATCCGGGTTTATTCTAGCATGGTTTCGGTTTAATCCTAGTTTAGGGTGATCTGTGTAAATCTTTAGTGCTGGGCTTATCGCTTGATAACATTTCTTTTAAACAGGGGCGTAGATTTCTTTTAAACATGGGGGCGGGGGTGGGGTGAATTATCGCAAACCTAGAAAATGTGCACGCAAAATGTGCACGGCGAGCTCAAAGAGCGAAGCCTATGACGGGTGGGGTCCAGGGGCAAAGGCCCGGTGGGGGTCCAGGGGCGAAGCCCCCGAAGTTCCTGGGTTTTAATGTCTCGGAAGTGCTAGGAAGACTGTTTTAAGAGGTAAATTTCATAGGTAATGTTCTTGGGTATTGGTATATTTATAGGAAATGCTATTTGAGCACAAAACTCATTGATAAGCTGCACACACTAATATTGTACAAGAGCAACAATGTCCTGCTAGGCTTAAAAAGGCAGGGATAAACTTATAGCTTCATCCCAGACAACTGGAATTTGAATTCGGAGATCATGACAAGACCTGCAAGTTGGCTTGAGATCAATGGCGCCGCCAGGTTTATTGTGATTGAGGGGCACCATAGATGATGACGTAATAATACCGTAGTTTCCCCAAGTCTGCGTAAATTGCACCTATATTTTTGATGCGTCCTGGCATTTGTATACAGCAGTTTTGATCTTTCGTTTGTCAATACATAAATGGGCCGTCCTGGGGCAGGGGTACCCCCTCCCCTTTAAGAAATTTTTGTTAATTTAAGGTCTCTTAGACGCAAAATGGTGCTATCTTTGGGATGTTTTTAGAACTGATCATATATGGCTGGAAAATGTCCATAATTTAGTGAATGATAACATTTGGTAAGCTAAAAGAGGAGCAAATGTTGTCTATTAAGAGAAAGATACGTTCTCAACAAACCTCCTGAAGCCTCCTCCCTTTTGTCTATTTGACGGCTTTCTATTTGGGGAAAGTTTTTTACACAAAAATACGCGCATGGAGTCCACAGAAACATTCTTGGACTATTACGAAATATTTCCTTTCCTTCATTGTGCATAATGAAAGGGCATCTAAGGCTAGCAGATACCTGCATAGGACCTCCTAGAAGCTCTGCATTAATCATATTAAATGGGGGCAGTGACATAATGCGTACTACCTGACATCCAGATGATAATGTAGAGTATAACGCCGAACACTTACAACCATCGCATTTTTACTAATTCTGAACGAAAATCTAGACGAACAGCTTCCAGCAATAGGGAATGAGAGGGAGGAAGAGTGTTAGGTGCAGGGAGGTGATATTAGACCTCCCTGATAAGTGTAGCAAAAGGGGTGAAGGACTAATACGCACGTTTCAGAATGCTGTTTTCGTCGTAAGTGTATTAACAAAATTTTTCATTAAATAAGATTTCCATGACAAAACCTGTATTCAGGCTCTGCATCGAGACACTTTCAATTGTCATAAGCCAGTCTATTACCTATTAATTCGTAAACTTTCAACTTTTTGCTGCTGTGCTTCTCCGAAAGTTGCTATCGGAAGATATTGATAATAAGAATAACTTACACTGACGCAAGGTTTGAAGCGGGCGGAGTGCGCGAAAATTTTGATAGTTTGCGAAGGATTTGCTAAAATTCTGATAGTTTGAGAAACATTTGTGATAGAAAATGAAGCAGAGATTGAAACATTTCTTACTAAAATGAAGAATAAAGTGTACTTTCCAGCATATACGTATCTGAAGACTGTAACATTGGGGGGGGGGGTGATTACATGGGCCATCCCCCTAGTCAAATGTTGGGGGATATATCCCCCTATCCCCCCCGGGATCTACGCCCATGCTTTTAAAACGATTGACCTTTCGATGAAACTTTTCTCATGCTGAAACTCGAGTAATCCTTATCATATATGACCAACAGTATGGCAACTCTCCATTTTAGAGATTTCAAACAGATAATAAGATTGAGTTTACAAAGACTGAATACACGTTGAATTTACTTAAAAATAAGTCAAGCTGAGTGAGACGTTTGGAAATCAGAATCTTACAAATCTATATCGAGTGTAAACAGTTTTGATTCTGACAGTTGCAACTTTCGTTTCTTTGCCAGATCAGACATGTGGTGGGACCTTAAATGGACTAATGGGAGAGATAGCATCGCCCGGTTATCCTAGCAGATATTCCACTAATCTGAACTGTATTTGGACAATTGAAGCTTCTTCAGGTCAGGTCATTCAACTCACTATCGAACAATTTAACTTGGAAGACTCAGCATCATGTTCATCAGATTCCCTTACGGTAGGAACTTTACTCCGGTAACATTAACAAATAGTCGTTGTTGTCACTTACATGTAAGTGGTCCATATAGGGACAATTAGTAAAACTCAAAGGACTGGCATGTACAGAGAAGTAAGCTTATCTATGGTTTAATATGACACGAAAGTCTACTACCTATACAAAACGTTTTTAAGCAGAGGCACCGACTGATTTATACTTTCCTTTATAATAGTGAAAGGAAAAGGTCCTCCAACTTAAAATTGCTCTTTGTTCCTATCAGCTCATGCATTACGGATTGATGGAAACTTTAAAAATGTCATGAAAGGGACACTTTGAGAGTAATATGTCTAAGATAAGAAGAAAAATGGACTACAACATAATGGTAAGCTACGCATCCAACATTAGTCTACATTTCGAGTTTTGCTTGACCTTCAACGTAAATCTCTGTAAAGTTACCTGCATAGCCAGATAAGACAGATAAGACTAATACAATTACACAGAGCTGTTCTTGGCGGCAGCTGCAACATTCTAAAACCACTTTAGTGTATATCATTTGATTATTTTGTTAACGGAAGTTCAGTATCAAAATATCAAGAAATCCTGCCCCCTTACCTACCAGTTTTGATTGCTGATGATGTTCTTGGTTTGGAGGTAGTGTGTATCGGAGACACTGTATCCATTCTAACATTTTGAAGACTTTCATAAAAAGCCGGGCCCGAGCTTTGATTTGCCAATATCTTGTTTAAAAAATACATGCTTCCGTCTCCGTTAGCTTCCAGAAATGCAAGTCTGATAACCAGTAGGAATATTACGCAAACAGCATTTCAAAGTGTCCGTGGCTCTTTGTCATCCTTCCTTTGTCTACTCACTCCTTGACGTCTCTAACCAAACAAGATGATCTTCTGATTATTCGCAATGATTAGGTCAAATTGTAACCTATCAGAGCTTGTTTAGTGCACCCTAAGGATCATTTGATTCCAGGTGAGAGCCCCATTTTACGGTTAAAAATTTAGTCAATATCTCACGGATTCTATATACAGGCTGTGCCATCTGGAGATTCATAGCGATCAGCCGATGATCCGCTGAGGTTGTGGGACCAAATCCCATCAGGACCTCTCAGATGTATATAAGTTATTCCACACTTTGTTAGGTTTGCTTCACCTTCTCTGGTACGGTCCCGTATATTATTGACAACAAACAGGCATGGGTATGGCTCTGTAGAAAAATAATCTCATACTCTTCACAGTTTGCTTGAAACACACATCATGTGCAATTAGAAGGGCCAAAAGAAGGAACACCCTACAATAAAAAAGTGGATTTAATATTCAGAACATACGTTCAGCTTCGGAAAATGTCCCTGAAAGGATAATAAATGACATATCAAACCGTTTTCACCGTGACTGTCACATTCAGTACTGCAAATGTATCCAAGCAATCAGGGATGTTAGCCGAGTTTGGGTATTTTCGTTTGGCATTGTCGAAGTTCTTATCTGGTGCATAAGTACAATCGGCATTTTTCTATCCTTGTGAAAATGCTCAGGAACTTGATACAAAATATAGTGGCTTACTTCACAAAAGAAAGTTTCATTTATATTGTAACTGTCACGATGTGTCAAAACATAGCAATTTATTATCAGCAATTTTTTTATGTTTTTTACAGGAGACATAAATAGAGTTAATTAATAGGATATTGCGTGAAATTTTATTATACATTGTAACGTTTAAGCATTATAACTACGTTTAGAGTTGAAAGTGGAGGTAAATCTATCAAATGGCAAAAGAACTCATGATGGCAGAAAGCTGTCACGAATCACATTAGTTTCAGTAAATACCGCTCGTGCATTTCATGGACCGAAATATACTATTGGTTGATGGTAGAAGCACTAACTTACTACAGGATAACCACTACTGTACTATACTTAAAGCAGTGGTATTAGGTAAAAGGACCTTCATTGACGTGGTGTGATAATTTCACCTAGTCATTATTCACCACTCATCACGGGGAGGTTTCCCATTGATGAATTGTCAGAGAGATTTCCTGTAACGTTAACACTGTCATAACAACGATAGTGTCAATATTTTCCACTACACTATTTCCGCTACATATATAGTGGCAACCAAACCGCATTTTTATGAATTCCATGGTCATATACAGGGCAGTTGTAATAGTCATATGCACTACACAAATATTGTTTATCATAGTGTTTTAACTTTGGATGACCATTCTTCAGATATATGACGGCATTCCATCTTCTGCCAATGAACTTCTTTCACCTTCGTGTGGGTCACAAGTCCAATGGCCTTCCCATCCATCCACACTTCTATCCACCGGGACCCGTGTGACTGTTGTGTTTACTTCTGATGACAACTTTGCCGCTTCTGGTTTCAGAGCAACATTTCAACAAGGTAGAAGCTCTTTACTTTTTATTTCAAACTCCTGGTAATCTTTATAACTAGTTTTGCTTTTCAAAATCACTGCATCAAATAGTACAAACCAACTTATTTTTTAATTCTTCCCTTCAAACGCATTAAACATTCTGTACCTTTGTTTAAGACACGTACGTGGAGGAAACAGTTACCACATTTTGCGCTGATCTTTGCACGTTTTTTCATTGTTCCATTGTTGTTTGCTTAAAATTCGATCGTATGTTGTTGTTCTTACCCTGTGCCCAATGCAACCTGAAGATATTCGACCATTTTACTTTTTATTGAGGGGTAACAGCACTCAATCAGAACAGAAAGCTCTTCAAATAACCGCGCCCTGATAAGAGTTTTTTCTATTTACATTATAGTGTCACCTAGAGAGGAATTTTTCCTTATTGTTGATGCCGATAACAGCAAAATTTACAAGCAAAATCGCTTCGGGACTAACACGGAAGATTTGATGGTTGTTGGCCTGCAACGCCCTGTAGCTGTCGACTTTGACCCTGTGGAACGAAAAGTTTACTTTACAGATGTGGTAGCTAAATTTATTGGACGAATAAACATCGACGGTTCAGATCAGGAGACAATTGCAACTGATATGGTTGATAGTGGGTGCCTCTTGTTAAATGAATTTCAAACGATTCAGCCGTTTTACAAGGCTGCAAGCATTTTTCACCTTACTATCTATACCAGACTTGTAATGTTATCATGCGGCTTAGTAGGCACAACTTTCTAGAGTCGGTGTCTGAACTCGTTAGCGATATCTCTCAAAAAGTGTAAATTTGAGTCCAGTATGTACTCATTAAGGCCTTGTTGGAACTCTACGTTGAGCAGAATCTCTGTAGGCTACGTCCTTTTACAAGGTCATCTCGTTGCACGTTGGTGTACACATGCATGAACAGCTTTCTGTAAATACGTCTGGCTCTCTCTGTGAATACTGACGTCTCGTTCTGTGTAAAACGAATCTATCCCTCAGTATTTTCAGTACGACTGTTAAATTTTATAAGACCAGTGAAATTTTTTATTATTTTCTTATTTCAAAAGAAAATTCTAGCGCCTTTGTGAACAATGCCTCGATGAAAAGTGAGCAATCGAGACTGGATATAATCCTCACTGAAAATGAATCACTCCGAAACCAGTTCCTGTTGTAAACATCAAATGGTCTGTAGAATGTTATGGAGGCCTTGAGAAGGTTCTCGAGTTTTCTCGTGTCCTCTTGCGTTTTAGCGATTCGTTGAAATCTTTGGAACGCCGTTAGTGCTCGTAACACTAATGAAATGTTTTGAAAATATGTGTTGACCGAAAATTTTCATTGCAATTTGCAAAGATGCTGCAGGAGTGGTAGAAGCTCCCGTTAGGTGTCCAATATCCAAGGCACTGTTGTTTTGGTCCTAGGCAACGAGCCCAGCCTTATTTCTACTGGTGAATCCCCAGAAACAGCGATTTTTATAACGGTTTTTGCATTCGAATGAAGCTTTTAACTGTCTACAAATGTATTCGATGTGCAATTAACGATAACAAAGATCATAATTTATCACTTAATTCAAACTTATATTCGGTCTAATTGATGAAGGTGGCATATTGATTAGGGAAGACCGGGGATAGATTTCAAGGTTTTGCAAGACCAATTCCTCTCAAGCTGTCTTGCAAGAAGTGATAGTGAGGCAACATAAATTCCATTCAGTAGAGTTGTGCAAAAAGCAGTAACAATGAGACGTTTGGATTATGCAGTTTATGAATTTTAGGGATTGCAGTGTGTAGGAAACCAGGTCAAAATCAAAAAGGAAAAGTGCTGCGCCCTCACATCGACGACCATCTACTGTCAGATGAATTTTATTTAAGGTGAAAAAATTTCCGACAGAGACGTTGGACGCAAACCACAACTACCATCATTTTTGTAAATATTTCGCCAGCAAGTTTTCTAGGGCTCACGACCTCATTGTTTGCTTAAATAAAGCAACCTTAAACGTATCTGCAATATTCAAAGGAAAAAGCTTAAACAACAAGCTTTAAGGCAGGGGTGAGGAACCTCAGGCCCGCCGACCATATGCCACCCGCGAGACCATTTTATCCGGCACGTGAGGCAATTCATAAATATAAATTCAGAATCACTTGCAAAAGTAATCGATAATAATGTTTTAGCCCACGGTGCCCACCGTTTATCCTGTTTATACCTCTTTCCGGGTATTTTTCACGTGGAATGTCTGCGAAACACTTCTAGCATATCACTAAAACCAGGCCCGTAGCCAACTTTTACCTGGGGGGGGGGGCGTCATGCGTATGCGCGGCAGGACTATCTAAGCGGAGCGCCACCATCAGTTGGCGCGGAGCGTACAAGAAAATTTTTGTCTTTAAAAACCCTTAGATGGTCGGAAACGGCACTTCCCAAGTGTTTTAAGCTGCATGTACCCAGCCCTGAAATATGGTTCTCATGTCTGCAATTTCTCAATTAATGCAAAAAAATCAATCTATGAAAAAAGTTAATATATATTTCTAAGTTGAGCGCCACCATTAGTTAGCACGGAGCGTACCACAATTTTCGGCTTTACAAACCCCAGATGGCCGAAAACGGCACTTCCCGAGTGTTCTGAGCAAGAATATGTTCAGCCCCCACTTTGAAATTCTCCCCTCTTCTTGGAGCACTTGGCAAATATTGGGGGCTGAATGGAAGGTTTATTACCTTGTATCAATGTTTTCTTTATTCCATTGAGAGTTAGTGCGTGGCTGTATGAGAGTTACTGTACGAGTCAATAGGGCCGGGGCCGGCCCTAGGGAATTGTGTTGCACTGAAACAAAAGAACTTCTCATACTAGGGTCACTTGGGGCGGATCTATGCTACCGTTGACTTGAATTATGCACATTGTTGTCATACCTCGTGTGGTGTTTGTCTCCCCTGTCTCGGAATGTGGCTGTCAGACCATGCTGTCCGGTAACGCCGTACTCATTGTAAAGTACAACAGTATTTGATAGGTTAACGCGATGCATTTTGAGGTCGCTACAAGTGAATTACTTCAACTTACATATGTGGGACGTAGGTACGGGGAATCTATAGTCGTTGTATTTGTGAATACGAGGTATAGGATACCATTAGTTTTATTCACTGTGCACGGCGGTATAGGCCTATTACTTGGTCAGACCAATAGTACGACCAATGAAGCTTTCAAAATATTTAGCCCGCAAAGCAAAATTAGGGAAAACCCGTCAGATCATGTGAGAAATACATGAAATCCGGACATTGTGGGCAATTTTACAAACCCGCCCGGACGTCTGGCAACCCTAACTCATAGGCCTACTGCTTATATTGGCTAAGCCAGCGGAATTGACATTTGCCCTGAAAACGCCAAAAACTCCATTTAGGCCTAAATAAAAAAAATACAAAAATTTTGGTCTGGGTCTGGGGTTCGTGCGCACCCCCTGAACCCCCTGGCTACGGGCCTGCTAAAACCTTATGCACAATATAACATGCCACCGTTTTGTAAGACAAAAACCTAGTAGGTGCAGAATCCTTGTTCTTACGGTGGTAATAGAAGCTTTGCGTGGGAGTCTACGAAGCATTTTGCAGAATTGCACTGTCACGTGTATATAGGTCTATCTATTACAGTACGTTAAGCAGTTGGCATTGCAATTTATTGCGCTAGCTTCGAGAGGGGGGTAGGATCGCTCCTCCGAAGAGAGAATTAAACGTCAAAAGTGGATATTAAGTTTGTAAATGTAAAGTGAAGACAAAAAGGAAGTTGGTTTCAAAATATGCCTGTTTTCGCGGCGCTTCGCGGGCACTTTTCATAGGCCTATGTGCTCGTTTGTTATTACTCCATACACAAACGAAAAGCAAATGGTTATTACAGTGTGATACTTATGATCTGTGTAGCCTTGCACATCCAGTGTCATTTCATGATAGTAAATGGACATTTTAATGCCTACGATATAATTCATGTGGCAAAGGCAGTGATGACGACTGTAACCTAGTAACTCTTTAAATGTACTCACTTCAGATTCTGACGAAGAAATTACGCCTTTCACTCCTGTGGTAATTTCCTTTGTAGTTATTAATACCATGCATGTCTCCACAGTAAGAAAAAACCTTCCAAAGTGATAAAATGATAAGAACATGGTTATAAGTCACTGTTATCTCATCAAATGAAAGCACGGTCTTGTATTTGCATGTTGGACTTTGACGATAAGTGCCGGACTACAATCACGAAGTAGGAGTCATGTCAAATTAAAGCTCTTATTAAAAGAACAAATCGTATCTGCGACGGATGTACTACAATGTACCGTTTCAACAGTCACCAATATGATATTGCCTTTTCTTTTTTAGTTCCCGATGGATTAGTTGTGGACTCTCTAGCAAGAATTTTATACTGGACTGACACCGGAAATGACATGATAACTACATCCAATTTAGATGGGAGCGGCAGAAATGTTTTTATTAGTACTGGCCTCGAAGAACCGCGTGATATTATCATATACCAGGAAGGAGGGTTAGGAATTTATAATGTTGATTACATATTTACGGTAGAGCTATTTTGATAGTAACATCAGGGAGGTGATATTAGATGGAGATCTATCGAAAACTTTAATTTATGCTAATCCAATTAGGTTTAACCTCAGAGAAACTAAATCCTTTAACTGGGGATTATTGAATTAACTGACTAAAGGGCATTGAATTCCTTTGTCTAATATCTAGGCATCCTCATTCATACCTACATATGACCCCAACAAAAAGGATTATTTGGAACAATGCTTTTTATGTCTAACTAGTTGCCGACAGTCAAGTACGAAACACTGTTCTGGCATTCAAAACGACTGTTTATTGCCAAGGAACCTAATGATGCTGGCAAAAAAACCAATGTTCATGATCTATGCAAATGAGCAAAAGAAGTACAAGACTAAAGCCGCGGTCACACTACAACGAATTCGGATCGGATTCCGATCCGATTTTTGTGAGTTTTTATTAAAATCTTCTCCATCTCTGGTCAGAAAGAGCCCAAAATTTGCCAACCAGTGTAAATATATGATTTACATCAGAGGTCTATGAAAATAAAATGTTAACTGATTTTTTCGTGACGTCACACCGACAAACAGCTTTTATCGGACACGCGTAGTCCGATAAAAGCTGTCTGTCGATGTGACGTCACGAAATAATTCGTATAAATTTAATTTTCGTAGTCCTGCGATAAAAATCATATAACTACACATGTTGGGGTTATTTTCGACCCGAAATGGAGAAGATCTTAATAAAAACTCACAAAAATCGGATCGGAATCCGATCCGAATTCGTTGTAGTGTGACAGCGGCTTAAAGTTTGCCTTCGGATTTTGACTAATTTTCGCATTCCCTTACATGATTTAAAAGCCTCACCCATATTGAACAAGTTGCAGGAAACTAGACAAGTATGGTGTAAATAGTGTCGAAACGCGTCGAAACACTCCAATTAGTTTACATCCTAAGCGACTGGCAATGTTATGCCAAGGGACAAATTTCCCGATCTGCTCTTCGAGATGTAGCAGACGACGTAACCCTCTTATACTTAGTTCCTAACACCTCTTGAGCCTATTGAATCATGAAGAACAACACATAAAAGAGATTATTGTCGGCAACTGGTAGGATTCCAAGAAAAAGTTTTCCATGGATCTCCACGTAATATCACCCCCTGGTAACACTATTTGATCTTGCGTTATATTTTATTGTGGTTAACGAGTGACTATTAAGTTAAAACTGTAAGAGGACCAACGTTTCATCATTTTAAATTGAGAGGAAACGTATATGCCGTAATTAACTGTAGCTTGTAAATATCGTGAAAAGAACACATTACGCACATGTACAAACATACAACCATCCATCCGTCCATCCGTCCGCCTGCCCGCTCATCAATTCATCCATCTGTCAATCCATACATATATTCATTTGTTTATTTATTTGTTTTTTTAGCATTTTCACATAACTTTTTCACTTGATCATCTAATCACAACGCGTGAACATCGGCAAAAATTTACAAAGTTTTAATATGGCAGTTAAAAACTTAAAACCTTTTACAAATCTCATACTTTCCAATTATACTGAGAAAAAACAACGTTTACAGAAACATAAATATTGAATACGGTATTGTATAGCGCACCTGTTTTTATAATACAAATGATTTCATATCTTCATATAAAAGACCAATATTCTTCTAGAAAAGGTAACCTGATGATGTATGACTTACATGAAATATTTAAATATTCACAAAGTTTCTACAATTTTACATTTGTAATTGTACATAGATAGATTCCTAAAGAGTAATTAAACATGACCAAGTCTATACAATTTTCAAATCGCACACTGACCTACGAGCTTGTTGTTAGTGTTCGTTGGGATAATGTGACCTGGCTTTATGGTGATTCTTACTTTTATTCGGTCTTCCCGTCTTTCGAAAGTTTCTCAAAGTTGGTCAGAAGACAACAAAACAAAAGACGCCGAGCATAGGTTAAAACAAAACAAGGAGCTTATATGACCGATAAAAAGAAGATCTTTGAATATATCGTTTATAGTTACGTGTTATTAGTCGGCCATGATTTTGCCAGATATATTTATGAACTTCAAAGAATGTTTATTCTTTTGTAGTTTCTACGAAAGGGTTTTGAAAGTTAAGTCTCATCGTGGAAGGATAAAGTTGGTGGCCGCGTTAAGTGTTTAAAGAATAGTTAGTCTAAATAAAGGATGACATTGTAAACAATAGGTAAAAATAGGTAACCATAATCCATTTAATATCACTATAAATGTTCAGGTGCTTCAAGACTCGATTTTACTAACAGTACAATTTTAATGCTTGACACAGATACGTTTACTGGACGGATTGGGGAAGTAACCCGAAGATAGAACGATGCCTATTCGATGGTTCGGAAAGAGCGACTATCATAATGGAAGACTTGGGATGGCCAAACGGCTTGGCACTTGATGAATATGGTTGGTATTGTGAAATGTGTCCAAGATTTGTCAGCGATTCGAGCTATAGTTTAAATTTCATATCGGGTTGGTTTCCATGCATACGGTAAATTGAAATGACGTCAATTGTTTTAATACCATGACAGGTAATAAGGATTAAAGCATGAAGAACCTACATCAAGATAGAATGTTGGTTAATCCCCTCCGTCACATATGACATTAATTTCACCGTTCATTTAAATTAGGAATTCTGAAAAATATTGGCTTTTTTATCTGTTAGAGGAGAATATACTTACTTCCTTCAATTTAGGAAAGACTAAATTAGACAACTTTATAAATGCTTTTTGGTCGCGAATATGTCACACATCTTGAGGCAATATGTTACTGTTTTTTCCTCATCTCATTTATTGAATTTTGAACTTTTCTTTGTTGAGACATTTCTCGTGCAAGAGTCATCGACAATATAACTTATACATTGTACACAGCAAGAGTTATTAACAATATAAGTAATACATTCTACACAGAACTTACTATTATACATAAAGTATTTCGTACAGTTAAGGAAGCTCATATTGTGCATGTTGTGATGTACTGTAACATAGGTCAGAAAGTCGGCTTTGCGTTATATCATAGTTAATGCCTAGCTCCAAGAAACGTCTTTCTTAAATCTTCGTTCTGCTGTAGCAGAGCCATGTTGATATTCATGTGATAATTACAGAAAAAAACACACCCTAGATAATTGAATGTTACTGTTTGTTACTAACCCGCTCCAACGCCTCGTTTCACCATAAGTTAATCTATGTCGAGTCAGTACTAGTGTAGGTATTTATTTTAATCACCTTAACCTACTTATTGTGTGCTGGCATTTTCTTGGTTACGTTCAGAAAGCAGGCTGTACTGGGCAGATGCCCTTCTAAACAAGATTGAAAGATCCAATTTTGACGGATCGCAGCGACAACTTTTAGAAGACTTTGATTCGAATGATGTCCACCCTTTCAGCATCGTTGTTCTGGAAACTGCAATATTTTGGACTGATTGGTTAACACAGGGGGTGGACGTAACGGATCGGAACTTTCAAAATGAGGCAACAACACTCCATGTGGCGGGAATACCAACGAGGCTCCACGATATAGTTTATTTCTCTTCGGAAAGTTTAAGTAAGTTTCGTTTTCACATTTATATTTTACACAAAGGTTCCCCTAGTTGAAAAAGGTTTTTGTGAGAAGTTGATCTCTTTGAGTAATCATCTTGCAATGGTAAATGGGTTTTCATGAAGAATAAGCTCTCAAACATTTATGACACTTGCACTGAATTGTAAACGATTACCGGTACCTAATTGCAGTTAAAGACGAAACAGACAATATAAAAAGGGATTGGATCTGAACCAGCTAAAATGTTGAAGTGCTCAATTAAACTTAAATAGATAAAATATATAAGCATGTCTCAAACGAAGAAAAAAATCGTTTAGTAGCCTGCATATACATGTAAATATATTGTACTTTATTTTGTAACCTCAGAACAATATACATCTATATTTGTAAACTAGTGGAGCGCAGTGGCGTCACAAGCGTTGTTTGCAGGGGGTTAAGTAGCTTGAAGTGGACCCCCATAGCCCAGGGCCGGGACTACATGTCTGTTCGATCATCCCGTGTGGAAACTCAGCAAACTTTTATTTAAGGCCCAACAGGCGGTGTCATTCTTGCAACAAAAGAACATGATGGCATCATACCACTCAATTTACTTTAAGTGCTCTTGCCGTCACGAATTAACAATTCACCGGACCCGAAGGGGCGCGAAAAGTACACATTCTTTCATTTTCCTTTCCTTCTCTTTCTATTATTTTCTTCTTCTCCTATCTTTTCTCAATATTTCTTTTTTTTTTCGTCTGCCTTCGTTTTCCACCCCGTGGCCCGTGTAGGGAGGGGCCGTTGCCCCTCCCTGTCCCCTTTATTACGCCACTGGCGGAGCGTACTTGTAACATCATGGAAAAGTGGATGGAAAACTGTCCCCTTCGGTATTTAATCCTATTTAACCAGCTGTAATCGTATAAGCACCGAGAGCTCAGTCGATAAGGGCATACATACTGCAAGTTGAGGGGCAGGTCGCTGGTTCGAATCCAGCTCGGAGCTCAGTTTTCCGTTAGAGTAGGTTTTTTTTCTTTCAAAATAACGCAAATGTTGTCAACAATAGTTAACTTGAACATAGATGAGAATGTATTGGAAGAACAACTTGTTGAATTAAGGACTACAAAATCTTTAAAGGAGCTATGGCATCCCCAAGTTTATTTAGACATATCCCCATAGTTCTAAATCCAGTTGGTGACTGCACTTTGATTGACAATCATTCAAACAATAATAGCACCAGTCGGGTTGGTAATGATGACTTGGACAGTCAGTTATGTTCCTAATTAGGCTCACAGTAACAGTTTTTTTTCAATATTTCCTCGAGCAATTGAAACTCAGTGCAGGTTCTGTCTTGGAAGTGTTCTACTACTAGACAGTTGTCTGTGTTTAAATTGGACTCGGGGCTGGAGGGTAGGTCAGTTGGGAGAATTGTCACTGTCTGGGGTGAGCAATTAGAAGGCCTTTAATACGTAATTTAAAATCCTTGGTTGCCCTGGGACCTTCTTCAGGAATATCCTTTCGCAAAATGATTACATAGTTATCTCATCGCCTTAGATGTAATGTGTAGGGATATGAGACACTGTACTTCATTTATTTTCAGAAATGTGTTATGTCTGTGCACTATCGTCTGAAAGTGTGTTTGTGTGTGTACGTGTGTGTGTGTGTGTTAGAGAGCAAAAACATATTTAACGAATCCCTTCTTAACCCTGAATCCGACCAAGTCGAAACTTGGTTGGTAGTTTGCTGACCATGACATTTTGTGCATGCGTTATTGACGATAGCATGAACAAAAGGGTCATGTTAGCTTAATCGTTTTTTTTTTTTTGCAATCATTTCCCTACCAGTGTGTTAGACATGTAATTGAACCACATGATGTGCAAAGAATGAAAGAAAAATTTGTAAAATATTTTTGAGTGCTAAGCGTTGGGGTCAATGCATGAGAAGTTGATCCCACAGAAGACACAATCGTACAATCCCATAAAATACCCGTCATCCTAAAATCTATCTAATCATAGAGCAGAGCTCATAAACGAGGTGTTCCCTAGCTCCACCCACTCCCTCACTTGACTGAGTTTTATTGACCTTGCAGATCGTTTGATACAAATATTCCATTTTACCAAGTCGTTGCCAACCACAGAATTCTGTGGTGCTAACTCTCTTGACTGCAGGGAGTAAGTTTAATAGTTGTCGAACAGCTGTCGCTCGGCTGTCAAGTTATTGTGATTTATTGCTTACTTTTCTTCTATCATTTTTAACGTTCTGGGGGTTTGAATTTGACAAAAATTACATCGAGGAAGGTGTAAATTTTCCATAGAATCTGATTTTTAGAATAATATTATTGACAAATATGTACTTTTGAAGAAAACCCTGTGTCATAATATAGCCACTACCAGTCAACCTTGAGAAAGTCCATAAAATAAAGTGGTATTGAAGGGCATGTCTCCCAATTCGTTGCCAAACTTTCCCTATTCATTGCCAACTCTCACAGCTGTCAGTTCTGTGGAATCGTCTTGGCATGTGGTCAAAATGTAGGTCAAAGGTCAAATAAGCCTAAATAGTGGCAAAAGTGTGTCGCTAAGTCCCCTCAAATCCTAAGTCTTATCAAGTCGAAATTTGGTGGGTAGGTACCATACCATGAAATCTTGTGCATACTTTCTTAACGACGTCATGCATGGGTCAATTAGAATTCAGAAGTCAGGGTAGTCATTTAACCACATGGTGTGAAGAGGACAATTGGTCAAAGTATAAATCAGTCCTTTTTGTCGATAAGGGTCGAGATCAAACTTGAAAATGTAGGTCAAAGTTCAAATATGCCTAACTTTTGAGTAAAAGTGTGCGCAAACTTCTCTCGAATCTGATGGCCAATCTAGTCGAAACTTGGTGGTTAGGCTATTGGCCATTAAAACTTGTACATGCGTATTTAATAACGTCATAGTAGGTCCGCCATCAAGTTAGCTGAAAATTGGTTTTTGGCATTATATGTCTATCAGAATGCTACAAAACGTCGTTAAACCACACATGGTGTACGGAAGGCTCAGCCAAAGTTTACTTAGTGCTTTTTCGTTGCTTATGTTCGAGATTGAAGCTCGAATGACCTAAATTCGTCTTTCATTTTCGTAATCTGCTTATCAGTATGTTGGGAACTTTTAGTTAACCAAAATAATGCAGGGAAAATTGGGAGGATGAGATTTGCAACTCCATGGTTTAACTTCGTCTTGTTTACTAGGAGTACTTAAAGGTTTTTAATAAAATGACGGGAAAATTAAAGTGCTCGAGGAAATGCAAGGGCATTGTCACGACTGTTCCACTATTCACAAACAACCAGTTCATGGCAGTACTCTTGGGTTCCTTGGGACATACGTATTTTGTGACAGAACACTTCTCTTCTTCCGGATGCACAGAAAATGATCTTAATTCCTGTATCTGGAAAAACAACTTCAGGGATGACGATCAAGAAAAAGCTGAGGAGACTAGGCTAATCCTTCACATCGATAGCCAGAAAAAGGATCTCGACAAAGATCTGGGCATTTTAAACGAATTTAAGTTGTAGAATAAATGTCTTACTTGCTTCATTACTCATGTTTCTAAGGAAGGTAGGACCTCTAACTATCAGGCCGCTTTGGCTGCATTATGGTTGTACTATTGGGTGTTCTTTTAAGAGGCGGATGTTTTCAGAATAGAAAAGTATACGCGATTTCTTGAACTGTTATGAGCCCTTTCTGTCAGATGCTTATCCTAAACTTTCACTCAAATAACTACTTCATTGTTCCACGAAGGAGGAGGAATGGTAGTTACTTTGCCAGTTGAACTTTAGGCGAATGTGTGCAAGGACGGATCAAGGACTTTTGAAGGGGGATTCTAGAAGTGATGCGATTGTACTGACATTCAAAGGAGAGATTTTCTTTCGAGAAGTGTATAATCCGCATGTGAAGCGCACATACTGGTTTTCTTTTGCGGGAACTGTAAAAGCATGAGACGTTGACCTGCAAACTGGTATCAACAAACAAAACTAGAATTTTCAAGTTTTGTTACCTGTCCCACATTGCCTGACTGATCAAGATGAAAGCTTTTACTGAGGGCCTGGTCGTTATGCACACACTTGATGCTGAATTAGGTTTAATGTTATATCTCAGGCAAGATATGCTTATTGACGCATGAGGCGAGTGATCGCCGTCCTGGGTGAAGGGTCTAAGGGGAGGGGGTGTCCCCCTCCCCATTGATAATCTCTTGTTATTTTAAGGTTGCTTAGATGCAAAATGGTGCTGTGTTTGGGATATAGAACTGATAATATATGGCTGAAAAATGTTCATAGTTTAGTGAATTCAAATTCTTTGTTGGGTGAAAGAGGAGAGTAGCTTTTGTTGTGTAAGAGAGGGGTGTGTTGTCAACAGTGGCGTAGCCGGGATTTCCCTTACGGGGGACATGCAATATGTTATGTGATGGCCGGCCTGGGCAGGGGTGTAAGGGGAGGTGATGCATGAACCCCTCCCCTTCAAAAGTTCTTACATGCAATCTGGTGCCATGTATGCTACCTTTTGAAGCCAAATTTGTATTAAAGAATTTACGTATTTTAAGAACGGCCTAATGGCTCTCTAAATACGCCACTCGTTGTCAACAAACCTCCTGAGCCCTCCTTGTCTACTTTACTGTCTCCTGTTCGGGGAAAGTTTTTACCCTAAAATGCGTCCATAGAGTCCACAGAAACATTCTTGAACTATTATGAAAATTTTTCTTTGTTTCCTTTTTGCATTATAAAGGGTATAAAAGGCTGGCAGACACCGGAATAAGGCCTCCTGAAAGCTCTGGATTAATTATATGTATCAGATATAGGCCTGCCCTACCCTTCCTTTTCTCTTCTTTTTCTCTTTCACTTACTTCTTTCTTCTCTTTCGTTTTCTCCTTTTCCTCTTTTTCCCCTCCTCTTTCCCTTTTCTTTTACCGCCCTTTTCTTGCAAATGATAGGGGGCGATCGCCCTCCCTGCCCTGTGGCGCCGCCCTGATTTGAAACAAGTGATAATAAACCTGTTACCATCCGGCTGTATCTCTTTGTCAAAACCGAACATGATGCCAGACAATTAACGGATGGATTGTAGATTTAAGATGAATCAGTTTTAGTCGAGCAGTATGCTGCTGAAGAACGTCAACAAAAACTTGCGGTTTTCTTCACTTACCACGCTAATGCAAGTGCACAGTCTAGTTACTTCTACAGTAAAAGGGAAAGTGTGTGGTGGACTATCCATTCAGATTTCCTCAACTTATTTTGACTTTGGGAACACAATTCGTGCAGTGAATGAGTTTATCTCGAAGTTTTTTCCGAATCTTTTACACATCGTAGTTTAGATTATTATTATTTGACAAGTAAGCGGATCCTTTTCGTTTTATTTCAGGGACAGTTTTCTACCCTATTGTCTAATCTAAAATATCCTTCTTTTGATCTGCAGATTAAAAACCGGACTGACCAAGCTATAATGCAAATGACTTCCTGAATCCGAACAGCCATTCTTAGTGAAAATACTCCAATTAATAATTCATTTCCAGTTTATGGTATTTGTAATTAAGTGCATATTCATTACTCAGAGATATTTGTTCACCTCAATTGCATTTTAATGATGTGTAACGAGGCGATGTACTGACGTTTCCCGATGTGTTTCCCTTCCACTAATTAAAGTCAGGCCCGTAGTCAAGGGGGGCCAAGAGGGCGAAGTCCCCCTTGGAAAATTTTTCACCCCCCCTAGAAGATCAAAAATTAGCATTGCCATAATGCATTTTAGTACGTTTCGCCCCCTCTGGAAAATTTTTCGCGCCCCCTAGAAGCTCTTTTGCATCCCTTTAGCACCTTGTCTGGCTACGGGCCTGATTAAAGTACTTAACTTTGAACAAACGCATCAAGTCTAGTTTGCAATTTCAAAGTTTATTGTTTAACTAGATCTCATTACCAAAATTTTTTTCAACCTCCATAAAAGGAAAAAAAAAATTGAACATTTTTTTTCAACATTCATAATACTTTAGGATTTGCAGAAGCTAACAAACTTGATGCAAAATATGCAGCTTTAACGCCTCTGAATTTGATATATTGTACAGCTTTGCAATTGGTTTCTTCCATGCATTCATGACTTTGGCATAATAAAGCAATATTAAGCGTGTTTCCTACAAGTTTCACATTCAGCTGGTGTTTTCGTCATTTAATCACCACATAAAAGAAAGTAGATTCACATTCACAACCACATGACAGTAGAAGTAAAAATAAAAAAAAAAAAAAAAAAAAAACAGCCATTGGCTGTTTTGTATTTTGAAATCATTTAGAGGACAGAGACAATTGATGTCCTTTCCTAAGAGACTCATTGTAAAATTTTCTTTTATTAAGCATTTGGAGGTCCGGGCTCTTAATTTCTATAAGTAAATTTTGAATTAACATTTACATCACATTGTGTTTGTCTGCTCATGTTTAAAATCCATCATTCCTCCATTTCCAATTTTATTAGTAAATTTGCCCTAATCGGCATTTTGAGTTTTTTTTATACATACAACAAAAGCATAGCGTGCCGGTAAGTAGATTAGAACAAAAAGTATAAAATTAAATTTTCTGTAAAGTTTTTAGGCATGAGATTACAGAAACAACTTTATTTCTATGTTTTCGTTGTTTGTGCTTATCTTGGAAAATCTCCGGTATGAAAGTCATTTTTGAATATACAACTTGTAATGCATTACTTTTATTTTCAAGCTCGTCTTCTAATTATATGGATATATTACATAGTTACCGGTAAACAATAAACCATTGCAAGGGATTTAGGTCTTGCTCGAGTTTTCTTTACCTTCGTTATTACACTCTGTCAGCTCGGGAGAAGTTCCCCTCTTTGGGAGAATATTATTTTCCTCCAATTGGTAAAAGAATTGGTCATGGGCACCGTCAGTTTGCCTATTTTTCCCACAATACCATGCGTTCTGTGTTTATACATTTTCAATGGCAAATGGTTTTAGAAACCTTTGCAAAGTTTATCGGTCTAGTGTTATAAAATTAAATGCATGATTGGTAGGTGTATTGTCATAGCTACTGAAAAGCCACGTCCTGTGGTTCACCACGCCGTTTGTGAAAAAAGCACGTTCTTGAATGGTCTTAATTCTCACTAAACCTAAGTTGCCTTTGTTAGGCTAGAGAGCGTATATTCTATGTTTGGATTTCTCCCATACGGGAAAATCTTGCGGACTGTCTAGAGGAGTCGAAGAAATGTTGATGGATACACTTATAAGGGGGTAAGCGTCTTGATGAAAATCATTTCGTATTTTGAAGTGATATCGGCATACATCATTAGAAAAGTGATGGCAAAACCGTGACAATGAGAACACTGAACCGTATTCATTATTTGTGGAGAGTAAGTTTGGCTCCAGACATCCGAAAGCTTTACATGATACCCTAAAACTACTGAAATATTCCAAAAGTTGCAACTTGTTGTAGTGACATCGCCAGGGATTGACTTGTGTTTGGAACGGTATTTGCGTGTGAGCAGGTGGGTGGAGATTCTGTGCTTTCACCTGTCAAGTTTTGTAAAGGCAAATTGACTGTGTGCTTTAGCTATGCATTAGCGAACATTTTGTTTCAATAGCGTGCCAGTTGAGAGCTATGGAGGGCTGTAGCTCCGCGTAGGTCGGGAAAAAACTATTTCTAGGGTATATTTTTGGAAACAATGGGGCAATTTCGCCTGGAAATAATATTTTCCTAGGAAAAGGGAGTTGTAATTTAGGAGATAAAACGGCAGCTCTCTTCTTTGTTCTCTCCTTTGTACCCATTTTTTGCCGCCAAGGTCACTTGCTTTGTATAGCACTTGAAGATACCATGGGCTCAAAGCTATTGTTAGTATTTAAAGTCCCAATACGAGTTTGTATAAAGAAATATTTAAACCGCCAAAAATCGTGATAGCACGAGAGCCAGATATATGAACTGTTGGTAGCAGTTTAAGAGGTTCTAACATACGAAGAAGAACAGTCTAAGCTTCTTTCGGGAGTGATCTTTGTCCGAAATGCAGATGTTGAATTCGAATTGCCAGTTGAAATTCGAGTTCTTTCCTCGTAATGAGCCTATCAGTCAGGAGTATGAACCAATGAAAGTCTGTTTGTTTATTATTAATCATGAATAAACAACTATAGGTGCCATGCCTACATTCTCAACTGTACTGAATGTACGCACGTAAACAGTGCAGAGCATTTGCTTGTATATTCGACGGATGGACAGCCTAGGACTATACCGTCCAGGTCAGTGTAGGCTTTGAACTGAATTGTAGTTAGAAACATTAATTACCCACGCCAACAAATTGCTGCACAACTAACATGAAAAAGGAGGAAAACCTCCCCTGAAATCCTAAGAGGAATAAGTGAGAACGTTGCCTGGCACAGCGAGGCAAAATACAGGTATATGAACATGCACAACCGCAGTCCGACCACTAATGTCCCGCAGGTTGACTGCTTGTGTGTTACGGCCGTATAGCTACATTTCTCGTGCATCAAGCACATCGTAGCCTAACATTCGTCTCGTTGATTAGTGCACAATGAAAATACGGTAAGCGAGTGCGTACGCTGTACACTGACTGCATCGTACTGGACAGTCGTCGGCATGATGTCTCGAAAGCAACTGATTAATAAATATTCATAAGTGCCAATGACTGCCTACAGAGGAAACAAATTGCATATTCTACAGTTGTTTGAGTTACTGTTACTGTTTTTCACTCTTTTTGTTTTGCACCCTTTTAACCAGCTCTTTTCCGCTAAAAAGCGCTCTCCTGGTTATATTTTTGTCTGAAGAACACGAAGCACTGCCTGTTCTTTGCCATTGAAGTTTGTCAGGAAACTCGCATTGGGACTTTAACAAAATGTTCATGTCGTCTGCTACGTTGAAGAGGAATTCAACAAGTTTTGTCTATATGCTATAGCATTGTCAGTGGCTTTCCTTGAAAATTAATGTCCAGCTTCCATCGCGATCTAACGCTTATTACCATAGGCTAGTTAAATTTTATGTTACATGTTGATCATGCACTTACCATTCAGATATTGCGAAATTTTGTGGAAATTAATATAATCTTAAAATAAGTTATAGTCTTACTCTTTAGTCATCTAGACATTAGCAAGTGTAAGACCTTCTTCTTATAAGTTAGTCTTTCTAGACTGATTAGGAATTAGCAGTGGTTTTGATTTATTCGATAGTGTTTCTTACTTGACTGTCGGTAACAACCTTCGGATCAAAGCATTGTTCCTCCTAATCTTATTCATACGGTAAACGAAGGTGTATATAAGGTTTACTTGGGTATTATCTATCAATTGAAAAGGATCAGACAAAAGAAGTGGGTACCCTAAGCTCTAATAGTCACTCATGAATTGAAACTATGCAAACAATGAGATGGATCTAATCAGGTTACCATAAATTAAAGTTTCCGATGTATCTCCTTCTAAATAACAACTCCCTGCTAGGAATAAATAGGTTCAACCCCGTTAAAAATGTCAGGTACGTCTATGTCCGATGACTATTAGTACTTTTACAACTTCATTCCTTTAATGGTGGGCTATTAATGCTTACCCCGCATAAGGCAAGTGTTAGTCAAAAGAGTGACCGTCATAAGCAGTGGTCGATTGAAGTGTTAAACTTAATGTAGCGATACCATGCTGAAACGGAAGTCCATTTGTAATTTGACAATCAGAGAAAACAGAAAATATAAAACAGAAAATATACAACCCACCCGTCGGAAGTTAAGTTGGCACAGTTTGAGTACGAGGTGCTTCTAATCAAAGTCCTGCTAGCTACTTCCCACCGTGGGCAAATGTAAAGCCTAAAACTACTCCCCAAGTAAGTAACTACCACAAATTGGCACAAGGCTTAATGAGGAACAAACAGAGAGCTATGCAAAAGAGAGGCAAGAAGTGACTTATGGCATCACCAAAGTGTTATCAAGGCTTGTCTCGAGCTGCTTCAACGAAAATAAGCAAGGTAGCTATTTAACTGATTTACACAATGGGCGCTTCAGGACAGGAGTACAACCAATTGTACAACTTTGTAACTGGCTTTAATGGTACAGTATACCATGACAGGTAGAAAAAAGCCATCTATAAGATCCATCAACTTGAAGGTTACCTATAATGAGATACCAATTTATTAGGTTTGTACCATTCACCCTTGACCTTTACAAAATCAGTGGCGTTCTGTATTCAATATGGAATAATTTTAATGCTAAGTATGACCCCCATCAATGTTATCCCTATTAAGACATTATGATCGTAAACGGCTTTCAAGGTTTTCAAGACTCGAACTCCAATGACCTCAGAAAAATTTTGACCTTAACCTAACACAATAAAATTCATCTGCAGACAATAATTTATCCACATGCTAATTATGAAAACAATATATGGATCCCATCAGAAGTTATTATTCATCTACAAGGTTTTTACTTTTTACCTCAAGTGACCGTCGACCTCTTCCTTAAACGATAGGATTATTTCTGTTAATATGACAAACCTATACATCAAGTGACGAAGGTCTCCGTCATTTGCATCTTGAGGAATTGCATGTACTGGCAACTTCCAAGGTTTCCATTGTTTCACCTCCGGTGACCTCAGAGAACCTTTAAGCTCTATAAAAACAATAGGGTTTATCTTCTGACAACAGCTTATCTACAAGCCAAGTGTGAAAAGTACCCGGGCTAATTGATACCCTGAGATATCTGCCCACAAGATGTTTCTTTTTTTGACAGATGACCTGGCCTCCACCAAAACAATAGGTTTCTTAATTTGATAAATTTATATGCCAAATATGGCTGGTTTTCAGTTTTTGACCCCTGTTAACCCTGTTAACCACACATGACCTCTGATCTCAGACCAAAAATAATACAATTTTCCCCTGATATGATATATCTAAATACCAAATATGCAAAGTGCCATTTTCCCTATCTCCAGGCATCGTGTTTAAAGGCAATTTTCAAGGTTTTTGTAGTTTTAACTCCGGAGACTTCAGATATCCTTTACCAAAAACATTACTATTTGATTTCTGATTATAACCTCTCCACATGCCAAGTACTATGAATTAAAAAAGAGCCATTCTCCTACCTTGAGATATCGCGTTTACAAAGTGTTTGATCATTGACCTCTGGTGACCTCACATGACCTATTACCTCCACCACAAACGTTCTTTCGTTTAATAATGTAAATCCATATACCAAGTATGAAAAGTGTCCATTATTCCTATATTGAGATGTCGTGTTAAGAAGCCAAGCACAGACACACTTACACGTGTACACACATACATGCACCCATTTATACGTGAACACGCATATATACATGCTCCATCGTGAAAATATATATATTCCTTTAGTATTCGGCAAGGAATAAAAAACGTACCACTTACAAACTATTAGCTTGCTTTGACTTGGTTTCATCGAAAATGAATTTAAATGATCGGAAAGGACCACCAACTGTCAATCTAACTGCTTGCAACTTTTTGAACGTCATATGTTTATGGATACCACTTAGTCCGGCTTTACATCGAGGTAAGTGCCACGTAGAATAGTCGTTAATGCCACCAAATGTTTTCAATTCCCTAAAATGTTTTTGAACAGAAAAAGCCAGGTATATGGGTATCTTTTGGTGGGTTAGGAAAATATAGCGGGGTATCTGCCAAGAGTCAAGGTGCTGAAAAATAAAAAAGTTGGGAGTAGGGGAGTAAAATGGCTATTATTTAATATTGAGAGATCCAAGAGTAGCAAACAACCCCCACATTGTTACCTGAGAAACTGTCTTTCGGTTGATATACAGATTTAGTGATTCACGTGACTGATGAGGTCATTAGAGGTCACATATTACGAAGATGGACCTTTAACCTAAATCTTGCCTATGCATTTTTGAAAGTACTTGTGTACAGTAATCCGGTTCATTCATCCTATTGTGACCTGAAATGATTTAATTACATTTCTCTAAAATATTTTGGGCCACTAACAGTGGCGCCGGCACGGGGACATGGGGCACATGCCCCCCAATCGACTTCAGAAAAATCTTTTTGAAAATTTTAAAACGATCCCAAAAGGCGTTTAATAGATTTCTGTAAGAGGTAGGGTGAAAAAAAAAGTTCTCGTTAATTACTTAAATAATAAAGCAATATTTACAGGTACCCGGAGGGAAATGTACGGCGCAATCCTGGTGAGTGAAGTTACAACACAATACAGCTTACTATATTGGCCTAATTACGTTTGAAATTGGCTCGGGGTGATCACGGTCCTCGCTGACCAATACCTAGTTCGCCCGTCTCCAAAATCCTTCAACGTTGGCATTACATCTCAAAACTTTTAAAGTTTCCCTCACCAGGATGCGTGCTTCGTCGTTGCAAGATGTTCGGCAATTACTGCCCGACACACCCTGTAACTCCTCCCAGGCACCTATGGAGATTAATTAGATATGTAAGAAATTAAGCAGCTGTAAAACAAAATATGAATATTCATAAGGAGTGTTGTCTAACTAAACTGTGACAGTCACAAGGTCAAGAAATTTGACCTTAGACCCAGATATGAATTAAGATTTTTAGATTAACTTTAACTGTTTCCAGAAAAGGTGTTAATCTATCCTCTTTTGCCCTGATGCAGATTGTTCACATATCTTTTCTCAGTTTAATTTCATTAATGTTCCACGATTTTCAAGGAACAGTGTCAATTGATAAACCAATAAATGAAAGCGTTGCAAACCAATAACTTTTACAGGCAGGAATTTGCAATCTCAAATTACAGGTGATGATCAATGAACACAGAGCACATGTCATTGTCACGTCAATGTTTGTGAAGCAATTCACTCTCACCCTGCACCCTGAAAAAATAATGACACCTAATAGTGTTTGTTCAAATCAATACTATTGAGTCTTTGTTATATCTAGTAAGACTCGCAGCAATAGTCAAATTTCCGCATATCGGGACACTTAGAAATCTCTGTTACACCACGCATATGTTGCATGTTATGACCAACCAGGATCTTAGAATTGCAGCTTGGAGGTTCAGTTAGTCATGGACCATCTCGTGTAGACAAAATTTTACTTGCGATAAGCAAATGTGTTATGTTTTAAAGACTCATTTTACGAAAGCGTGAAGAAAGAGGCAGGGTGGGTTGGGTTGGGCAAGCGGGATTCTCGATTGGTCAAATCTCATTTCAGGTCAGGTGTAGTCGTTCGAGTATTTTGTCGCGAAGAGCCTCTGCATTAGGTATCAATTTCATCAACTGATGGTACAGAGCCTCTGGTACGTTCCAAGAGTCTCTTAACTTTTGGAAGATGACGTGAAATGAAGATGCCCTTTTGCAGTTTGGCTGTCTTCTGCTTGCTAATTCCCTGAAACATGTGTTGTATTGCCTTTCATATCATGCCCACTGTTTCAGAGTCAAAAGAAAAGTGAATAAGCCAGAATGAAATCCTAATGCGGGTATTTGGCATCAGCCTCGAAGAGGCCTATGAAAACTGGAAAATCCAGGAAATGTCTGGGGAGAGGTAAGGAGGAGCTCCAATGGATTTGAAACTCACTTATAGGCAAAATTTGGGTAAACAATGCTCATCTGACCATTTATAAACTTAGGAAAGGTAGGAAATCACCGAAAATGTAAGTCCTGGGCAGGAAATGTGTCAAAATTCGACAGCTGGATCAACGGAGAAAAGACATTGTTAGAAAATAAACTAACACCCAGGGACCAACACGATGAGCCCCAGCAAGACGTACGACTTGCCTACAGCGGCTACAGTACAGGAAATAATGCTTAAGAGGATGTAGTGAATCCCAGGAAGGATATGGGAAGGTTATGGATACGAGCCCTGTAGGATTGTACAAGTCCTGAATTGCTTGGATGGGGACATATACTGAAAGACACCCAGGAGTACAGTCAGAAAGATCCTGCTTGGAGATGTACAATCCATGGTTAGGCCTGGGAACAGTCCAGACAGGATCCCAAGGTAAAACATGGAGCACCAGTAAGTCCCCAAAATGTTGGAAGGTATTGACAGAGTATGAGACGCCACAGGAACCCTTGACGTGCATTGGCCGTACTAAATGTTTGTAAGGAGGGCAAAACGGGACTTCTGCTGCCTTCTGAGTGCTATGTATTCTGTCATGAATATTTGGTTTGGACAATTGCCCAAATAACCAGGAAGCAACAAAAGATAACAAACATAACATGCCAGTAGAGGAATAGGGAAGGAGTAAATAATACGGTCAGAAAAGTGCCTCATGGGCTGAACAATACCCAGGTAGGCTTAAACGAGGTCCAGTAGTCCCAAGGGGATTCGCAGAATGATCTAGAGAAGATTTGAATAAGGTATAAGGATTACTGTAAGCTCGAAGATAAAATGGGGAAAGCTGATGCAGGCCCATTGGGACACGCACTTCACACAGAGTTACAGACTGGGGCCCGTGCGAGCCCAGGACGACTGATGCAATGCACCTCACAAACCTGCACAAACCCTTAGAGTTCCTAGTCAGAAAGTCAAACAGGATAATAATTACCCTTGCGGGGTATGTACAGAATATGGGTAGGTCTTCTTGACGATTGTGTATTTGAAAGGACAGGATAGGGTATTCTGAAAGTTTGTTTTTGACGTCTCAGGGCATGTGTCAGTCCAGAGAAGATCTAGAACAGTAGAAGAGACTGAAAGGTCCATGGAAGGATTCAACGTCTTTCAGAAGATTTTTTCAAGTTCAACGGGGGGGGGGGGGTGGGGGTGTTGGTAGGCACGGACAGGCAATAGCTATAGCCTTCAATAGCACTTTGAATGACCACTCGTAAAGAGCTAAGATAAGACGTAAGCAAGAATTGGTGGGGCCTTCCTATGGCTTGAAAGGACACCAAAGGGACACGAGTACCTTAAAACGACTACAACAAGACACAGACAACTCAGATAATATCTGGTAAGGGCCCAAACGAGGATTAAACATGTCTGTAGACATGAGCCATTGAGATGACCGTAGGGGTTTTTATTATTCCCCAGAAGGGAAGAAATGTCCACTGAAGCCAAGATCGTATTGAGGCTAGAACATAACTGTGCCCACCACAGCGCCAGCTACATGACTTGTTTTGCATTCTAAGTTCCTGAAACATACCCTTCTGTTTCATTTCAATGTCATTTGGGTCTTCCGTTGATGTGGTATGATCTTATCCTGATTCAAGCTTTGCTTGAGCAAAATATGGGCAATGCACGCGACGTTTGCACCAACCAGCAAGGAGACCTGACAAGCAAAAAACCGTCCTAGATGAGCGTAGTACCAGGGCACCGCCTCATGGGATAATGAATTTCTGGAAAGGCCTGAATAGGATAGGCGCAGGAGAGCAACTTAGCTCTACCAAAATTAAGCAACTTAAGCACAAGCAGGCCCAACAGAATCACCCTTTCATACTTAGGAAGACACAAACTGGGATCCTTTAGGGCCCTAAAAGGCCAGTAAATTTCAAAAATGTCGAGAGATGTAGACGCCTTACAAATCTCTTGGTATCGCACAGTATGCGCAGACCTACATAGACACATTCCAGTCCAGGAGAAGTTTGGACGGGGTTCAGATTCGTTCTAGAGACCACAGACTGAAGACATTCAGCAGTGGGGCCAAAAGACCCATAAAGGTACAAATTTATGACAAAGGGGCATGATTAGTACAAATAAAAGCTCCGCTCGTTACATAATTACTTCATCGGGCAACAGAACGAATGGTCAATGCCCCTGCAAGGTTCTTGATGCACCCCATACCCCAAGTTAAAACGACCTATCAAGAGACTTATCAACTTTTTGTAGCCCTGGTGGTGCCCAATGTAGGCGTAGGCCTTCTCAGATCCTGAGCAGTATCCAGTCACCCTATTTCGTCCAATATGGCACATAATCCTGAACACGAAGGTAATATAACGTGTGTTTTCGGAGACTGAGTAGCAGAAGAGAACTACATGCATTACACGGTCTTAGGTCTTCATTTTATGCTATTTTCCTGGTTCAGAAGAATTGTGTATCCTCACGTGTTTCACGGAATTAGCAAAGAAGAAGACAGCCAAACTGCAAAAGGGCATCTTAATTTTACGTCATCTTCCGAAAGTTAAGAGTCTTGACTGTTCACGCTTTCTCAAAATGATTCTCCATAATACAGATTTGTTTATCGCAGCTAAACTGGTATCTGCACTAGATGACACATTTAGTGCTGTGACTAGCTGAACTTCCAGGCTGCAATCCCAAGATCATGGCTGGTAATAACATGCACCATATACTTGGTGTAACGGAGATTTTCAAATGTCTCGATATGCGGAAATTTGACTGTATCGCTGAGAATCAACGAATCAATAGTGTTAACTTGAACAAACATTATAAGTAGTCATTATTTATTTAGAGTGAGAGTGGAATGCTTCGCAAACATTAGAGTTACAATGATAATCTACGTACTGCGATTTGTGATTGCAAATTTCTGTCTGTAAAAGTTATTGCTTTGCAACTTTTTCATTTATTAGTTTGTCAATTGACAC
The DNA here is from genome assembly GCA_029531755.1 of Holothuria leucospilota. Classification (NCBI taxonomy): domain Eukaryota; kingdom Metazoa; phylum Echinodermata; class Holothuroidea; order Aspidochirotida; family Holothuriidae; genus Holothuria; species Holothuria leucospilota. The sequence goes on from CM055965.1 coordinate 47,181,556, forward strand.
TATTTCTTGAAAATTAATATAGAATGGTCATAGAATACGATATTCCGGCACGCTTACCTCACATCTTTATCCCTGTACAAGTTTGATGATTATTGAGAAAGTTTTAAAGCCTACACGAGTCTACTCTACAGTCTACACAAACAGACAAAGGTGGCTATTATAGGGGATGACCATTTCCCCCTATAATTTGGTAAGGACAGAATAGTTGGTCAACTTCAATTATGTATGCTGATGTTTGTGAGTAAAAGTTAGTTAGATGAGGTTTAACGTCCCAGTTTCCAACCAATTGGTTCAAGTCGAGACGACCACGGCCTTTTTTCCAGTTGTGGCTCACTGGCTTGTTTTCCCTACTCCATTGCTTATGCTGAGCACCAAGCACAAAGGCAGTAGGTTCCATTTTTAAAGTCTTTGGTATGACCCGGCCAGGATTTGGACCCTAGACCTTCCGGCTGCAAGTCGGATGCTCTAACCACTTGGCCACTGCAGTTGGTAAAAGACATAATTGGTAAAATTTGTAATTTGGCCCAGAACGGTCAGTATTTTATCTTCCCAGGCTCCTAAATTATGCATCGACGACAATCGGTTGTATTGAAAAGCTTCTTTCCGGCGATCTTTGTGTGGCTTTTGTTACCACGAAAATGTCTGATGCTAAGACATCCGCATACATACCCAAGTCAATATAATAAACAAATACAATTTTACGTCTTTCAAATATGTATAGAGATGTCATCGAACAGTCCCTCAAGTTACCCTACAATGAAGAATATTTTACCTCAGGAAAATAGCCTATCACTAAAAATATTTTGTGGTAGGCTGATTTCATGTCCTCATGATGATCATTTTCTCATTGCTCTTAATTGCTCTCAAACCCACCAATATTTGAATATGATCATCGCTTTCCTTACCCCTATTGTTCCGAAAGTTCTTCTGAAACTCGGCATGCCCAACTGTTTATTTGTTCTGTGTATTCAGTACTCGCCATTTCCTGCAATGACCCGCTCAGACTTCTCATCCCACAGTAGATAAGACCACTAGTTTCAATGGAAACTTTGCACCATAAGAAAATTAAGAGTAAGTTTCATTATAATGTCGAATTTTTAACACAGTCGGCTGTAGGCTTTAGTACTCTAACCGATCAATGTTCCATTTGATCAGGCTATGGGTAGATAGTATTTCGATATCGTTATCTCACAGACAGATGTATTGCGTACATAAGGTCCCTTCGATAGAATTTGTTTGAGATCTCTGCACACACATGTAGCTTTGTTTTGTTTTTGTCAAAAACTTCATTATGAATTATTCATTGCTCTAAAATTTATTTTCAAAGTCTTGTTATTCTCTATCTTTTACCCTCTCTATCAATCACTCAAATCAACCAGCAGTTTGATTTCAAAATTTGGTTGTTATTGGTTGCTGAGCTAACACCGAATGCTATTTGCGATAGTTAAAACCCGACGCTGAAAAGACTCAAGATGTTTACTGCTTTGAAGCTATAATTAGCACATTTCGCTGTTTTGTCTAGTAGTGTAGTACTATTTGTTGGACATGCATACATTGACTAAACGTATATGCATCTGCGGACATGTGTCCACATACAAACAGATAAGTCAGCTCCTACTCCCCCTTCTGTCCAACACGAACGCAGCTCTTTGCATTGTATTTTAAAAATAAGCCGAAAACCCGTTTGGAAATAGTACAAACTAGTTAAAAGATTACTTACATACTTATTTCTGACTTCACAGTTCTTCAAAGAAGCTTTGTTGGGGAAAGATTTTTCATTCTATGAGGAAGCCTAAATGCTTTCATTTCACCGGTATTTTTTGGCATTTTACTCTTTAAATTTTTAAAAGTACTTCTTTAAACTCATATATTCTAGACCAGGGGTTCTCAAGTGTTTCCGGCGGCGAGCCACATTTTCTTGATTGTATGCTTCATCGCGGCTGTGGTCGCCAGTAGGGGCTAACCTAGGGTTGGGGGAGAGTAGCTCATTCTTGAGGGCGAAACCCGTACATAAGAACTCCTAAAGTGCCTGCAGTAGGCAGTGACGATTCTGGGAATTTTCAATTTGTGTGGTGGTTTCTTAATGGGGCGCCGTATAAAGGATCAACACCGACCTCAACCCCAACCTTGATGGAGCTGAGGTGAGAAAATTTGACATTTTAAACTTGACAGAAAGTAGGAAACGCACAAATTTGCCTCCTCGGATCCTCGACTTTCAGGCTTATGTCCCCAGTATGGAGAGAAAATTTGGTATGCAACCGCCCTAAACTGTAGAAAATTGTACTCTTAAACCACAAGTTTGTCATCAGAACTCTGCGTCTGCCATGCGTGGGTCAACATTACGGGCAAAAATTAGCATTCCAAACGGTCTAGATTGACGGAATTCCCACTTTAAGCATAAAATTATAACTAGACTTTTGCGTCCTTTATGTGATAATTACTGGTTGGCCTATGGAAGAAAATGTGGCATCCAAGTTCTCTAAACTGCCCTCAGAAAATTAGCACGTCAAATTTTTTGGGCTCCTTGAATCTTCCGCCGGCCGCATTTATGTTCTTCGAGGGCCCCAAATGCCCCCGGCCGCCACTTGAGAAGTTCTAGACCATGGACGCCGATCGAGGGGGGGGGGTGTCCTCCACTTTTTGAGCTAAGAGGTATAACACAGCGTACCCCCCACTTTGACCGAAGAACAATCATCAAAATGCTCCTACACTCCCTTCAAGATCTGAAAAGAGTTTCACCCAAATTTTTGTTTCATTTTCAGTTAGGGTAGATTCTGCAACAAAAGTCCCAAATTTTCGCCCTGACGGTTTACCTGTATCTGCTCTAAATGAGGGGGAATCAGTTTTGACCCATATGATGTCAATTACGCATGCACAAGTTTTCATGATCAGATACCTATCACATTTGAACTTGATCGAACTTACAGTTTAGCAGGAGTTCAAGATACAAAAAAGTGGGCAAAGCTGATCTTCAACGTACATTTTTTCCTTTGACGTCCACCCTTAGCAAGCAAAACTGCACCATTTTAAAGTATACATGTCCATTCGTTCTCAATACATCTTGCGGTTAATGAGTTTTTCAAACATACTGAAAGGCAAATATTGTCAAAAACCAATATTTTTCACTATTTTCGGTCAGGTTCCTACCCACCAAGTTTGAATGTGATCGGAGTTGGTACGATTTAGGATTTGCCTAGTACTTTTTGCTCTGCACTCCCCCCCCCCCTTACACAAACACATCCAGACACCCTGACTTTTAGACACAGCTTGGTGTTAGGTACCGTTAGTACAATATTTCATTTCCCTATACTTTATGTGTAGTAAAATGAGATGTAAGTTCTCTCCTGAGGATAAACGACTGGCTAATTGCTGATGTATATTTCTTTGTAAGTATAAGCTGGATAAATATAGTTACATGAATGTATATTTGAAAAATATGTGGAGGATCGTACATATCTATGTAGGTGTATAAGTCTTACCTCTTATGTAAAACGTACATAGTGCAGGTCACCGAAAATCTAAGGAAGCAGAACTAAGGTGGGTGCAATTCAATACCCGGATAAAAGAGTCCATATCAGGCTCAAATATTCCCTTCTATCGAGATCATATAACTCCACAAGGTCATACCGTATCAAATCTAGGCATTTGATCTTGCCGCATAATTTCATATAACTTTGAACGCAAGTCATTAACATGGTAGATCTAAGGAAAACTTTACGGTTTCAGAATTTGAAATTTTCAGTGAACCGGAGAGGAGTTTTACAGAATAGTAATTCCATACCTTTAAATTAGTAACATAATTGTAGATCTTCTGGCAAATCTCAAAATGTATAGACAGGCTGAGTGTGTGAAGCGGCCTTCTCTCATTCTCCTTATAGGTGCATATGTTTTAAGAAATAATGCATAAATTCATTCTTTACTTGTCATGAAACAAATTACAAGAATAAAGCGCTACCACCAGTTGACCAGCAATTTAAGATTAAATATCCACTGACCTAGCTTTAATGACCCAGGATAGGTCTAATATCTACCATCAGACTGGTTCCGTTTCTTTCAAAGGAAACAAGATGTTAAGGTCATAGCTGACCGTAAAGTAAGTTTTGACCCTTAATTGAGAAAGGGTTTAATCTGAAATACTTTTTGCAAAGTCCCCTCTACTCTCTGGGGGAGAGCCAAGGGGCGAAACCAAAAGTTACTCCCGAAGGAGTTCTGCTCCAAAAGGAGCTACGTCCCCTAAAAGACGACAAACTTAATCTGACCAACCTCTCGACCCTCAGACGCAGTGTTAAAGAAACCTCTACTTTTTACAATGCATTGCCACAGCAAATTTAGACAATGGAACTTGTTATAGAATTAAATGCCACCAGCAAATTCCTAAAATAGCTTCCCCTGCCCCCCTCCCCCAAAAGTATGCATTGCAATTATGGATGTTGAAACTTTGAAAGTCTGGGTGAACAAATATTTTATCGTGTGTTTGAGAGATGAAATGAAAGAAACTTATCACATTTTCAACTCAAAGAGAACTTGAAGCAAGCACAGGTGACATCATAACGTCACATTTATCAACATCGTTATTTTATTCTTTATATAAACTTAAGCCTGAGGTCAATCTTCTTCTCCATTATGAAATGGTTTCTTTAAGTGACTGTATGAGAGGCATGGGGATTTTACTCATTTTCTGCGAATTTTGTTAACGTCAAAACAGCAGATTGGAGCACACGGAAAACAAAACACTTTTCATCACAACGAGGAAGTGACAATATCCTAGTCTCCATAAAAATTAACTGAATTGGGGTTATAGACAGTAATTTCATTAGATTATTTCCCGAGGACCACACATAGGAGTTGAATGAAAAATTCAGCGGTATCGTCAGATCTCATTTTTTACAGTTTTATCAACATTTCTTTCAACCATCGTTGTATCGTGCAGTATGTACAACCTGTTGGTGACATTAACATATGAACCTTTATTATGAATTTGAATAGGAATACAGAGCTATGCAGTATCAACAGAATAACATAACAGGAGTCGGGGAAACACAAAAAAGCTACTGAAAGCTTGTGGTAGTGATACCTTTGGAACAAGAGTTCTAGAACAGGTGTACATAAGATAACAATAACAAAAAAGATATCGTAACCACATACAGCATGTATAAACTTAAATAAGGAAGCCTAAAAAAGATGTAAACCAATAGAGAGTGGCGTTTGAAGGATTTTGGAGTTGAGGGCACAACTTTTGACTCCCCCGACGGATATGATCAGGGCTTTTTCGTTTAAGATTTTGTGAGATTCCACGTCAACTGAGAGTTCATGTAAATTAGAAGCCAGATAATGAATTTCGAAAACATGTCCATGAAATGAACAATTCACGATACGTTTTATTTTGCCCGACTTAAGAGCTGGTTTTTCTGGTCATAGATGAATGTAAATAGAAGGGTAATTAACAAGTGTATTACATTCAACACGCTACACTCCATAGCAGAAGGGCTATTTTGGGTGCATTTACCTAATTGAAACAACAAGAAAAACTCATACTGTGGGGGTTAAGGCGGCTGTAGCGTTCAAAGAGTGCAATAGGCATTGACTCAGGCGCAGTAAATTGTGCCCACCAATGGAGAATAAGATACTCTACTATTAATCTAGTTGCGCTCCATAGACTGGGTCATTCCACACACAAGTGAGAAACATTTTGCATGTATTCCTAACAGCGAATGGACAGAAGACAATGCTTATATGGTAGCGAGGTCAGGAATTTGCCATAGGTGTGATTCCTAAATAAGGGGGCTGTACGGGAACAAACCCGGTTTTAGCCCGATCAAGGTTAGGACTGAGATCAGAATATTTGGCATTCCGAATGCCCCTGGTTGCAAGAAACCCCACTCTAGATCACGACTGACTGGAATGTGTCTTTCACCATGCGTGGGTCACCAGTATGATAGAATATTCGGCATCCCAAACGCCCCAGATAGTTGCAAAATAGTCCAGTTTGTTATGTTCAACATTCTGGCTTTGCTGGCAGTTTTGGGGGATTTGGCAATATATTTTTGGAAACGTCATAGTGTACTGAGTCAGAAAATCAGTTTATCATTTGCGCAAACACTATTGACAGCCAATTTTATTCTTTGTGCAAAATGGCCTCTGTGCAGGAGATTTCTTTCATATCTTGGCCTCTGAGTGTCCTCAAGCTTTGATTATCCAAGCTAAATCTATGTTTTAAAGAGCCCTGAATACAGTGGTGTCGATATCAATAAGTCAGACTTCACCAAAACCCCAATTGGGCGGCTATCTTGGATTTTCAAAACGGTCGTCTTCAAAACGATGTATTTAGTCCAATTTCAGCCTTAAATGACATGGAAATCTGATTATGAATCTGAATACAGAGGTGACAAATCAATTATTTTTGGATCAATCATAATTTATAATAATCAATTATAATTGGACCTGACGCCAAAGCTCCTATCGGGCGACCATCTTGGATGTTCAAAATACCTGCCACCGAAACGACTCGTTGTAGTTTAATTTTAGCGTCTTTAGATGACATGAGTGAGAATCTGATTATGGAGGCTAAACCTACATCCACAAGGGCTCTGAATAATGTGGTGGCATGATCAATAAGTTAGTTGTGCCTCAGAGCGATGGTTAGGCGGCCATCCTGGATTTTCAAGATGACTTTGTAAGAACGGTAAGTTCAATTTTTACCTTAAATAACGTGGTAAGTATATTTGATTCTGGGGGTAAACCTTCAATTGCAAGGCTTTTGAACACAGTGGTAACACGATAAATAAGCTGAACCTGATCCCAAAGCCTGTGTTGGGCAGCAGTCTCGAATTTTCAAAATGACCACACTAGAAACGAATCGTTTAGACTAAGTTTTCAACTTTTACAAGATGGGTTGTTATTACGAAGCCTAGACCTACATTTTCATGGGCCCTAAATGGTGTGGTGACAATGAATTATATAAACATGTGCCAAAGCATCTATTGGGCAGCTATAAAGGAATCAGAGAATGACTCCTTTATTAACATTGTTTTGAGTTCATTTTAGTGCTTCTGACACGGAGGTTTGACTTCGGAGAGTAAACCAACATTTTCCAGGTAATGAATGCTGTGGTGACAACATTAATAAGCTGAGTCCGACCAGAATAAAGGTGGGCCCTTCTTGTGAAGTTTCAAATCGTCTGCTATAAACCTGTGGGATTAATCTTCGCTATAAACCTGTTGGTTATTAATCCATTCAGTTAAAGTTTCAGCTTTCAAATAACACCCAACTTGATTCTGAGAGCAAAACCTTCATAGGCCATGGGCCAGAGGCACTTTACAGGCACCCCACAACCCACCAATGCAATATTTCTGTAATCTTTGTGGTTCCCTAAACATGAAATCAAGGGGATAACAGTGAACACTTTGGATCTCCCTCATCCAAAATGGCTGCAAAACTATGATTATTCTTTGTTAAATGATGATAAGGATAATAGTCTTTAACATATTTTTGACACAAATACTCTTAATATTTGTTCATTTTTCATGATGAATAGTCAGAGCTCATTTTCCAGAACTTTTCTGTTGGAATCCAGGTCAACAATAGTGGCGGACAAAACAAAATGGCTCTCAATAAAATAATTACAATGTATAATAACTAAAAGGAAATAACCATTAAAAAGAGTTTTGACACATTTTATATCAGGGTCCAGGTCAACCAAGACTGCTGAAAAACCAAATGACCACCATAATAATCATAATATATTATTATAATAAAAAATGATCATTAAAAATAGTTTTCACTCATTTGCTCGAATTATCTGTTTTAAATTGTCGATAATTATTCAGCCTCATTTCTGACTTTTCCTGTCAGGATTTAGGCCAACAAAAATGAGGGAAAATCAAAAATAAAGAAAAAATTAATCAAAACTTACTTTCCTTACATTGGCAGCCATTTCATTTTTTCGGCCATCTTGATTGATCTGATTTCCAAAAGATTAGTTCAAAAATACCTTGTAGCATTTATCATAAAATATGGACAGATTAAGAGCAACTCTGTCAAAACTATTTGAATGATTAGTTTCCTCATTAGTTTCCTTATAATATAGCCTATAGATATAACATAGGCGGCCGTTTTGGTTTTTCGGCCATCTTGGCAAAACCCGAGTTCCAACACATTTGTTCAGAAGAATACTTTTGGATATTTGTTTTAACATATGACCATACTTTAGGATCAACTGTTTCTTAACTACTTTTAATGATTATTTTCCTCATTATTATAATATATCCGTTACTTATTTCGTAGGCGGCTATTTTATTTTTCGGACAATTTTTAATAAATATGGAAAGATATTAGGAGCAACTGTATGAAAACTATGTTTAAAGATTATTTTTTTCATTATTACAATATTTTATTATATTGGTAACCATTCTTCGGCCATCTTGGCTAACTTGAATTCCAACAGAAAAGCTCATAAGATACTTTTTGGATATTTTTTTTATAAAACGTGGACGGGGATTAAGAGCAATTGTAACACAAATATTTTTTAGTGATTATTTCCCTTATTAGTATAATATATTTCAAAAATTATATTGCCGCCTCTTCGTTATTTTGAAGCCATCTTGGTTGACCTGGATCCTGACAGAAATACTCCGAAAATAGGTTTTAATTATAAATCGTGGAATATGGATTGATATTTTGAGTAACTATGTCAAAAATAGTTTTAATGATTATTTTCCTTATTACTGTAATATGTTGAAATGATTACATTGGCTGCCATTTTGAAAACATAAGATGGCGGACCAGTAATGGCTTTGGGGACAACACTAACTTATTTATCTGGACACTACTCTATTTGGGGTCCTTTAAAACATAGGTTTAGCCTTGACAATCAAAGTTCGAGGTCACTCAGTAGCCGAGACGTAATTGAAATGTGGTTCACGTTGGCCATTCTGAAAACTAGAGCATCAATGATGCCGTAGCTCAGCTGCAACGCCCCTACCCCAACACATTTTGCCATCTGGAAAAATTTGAAAACAAAAAGGTAGCATTTGTTTAATACATCTAACCATAGGCGTAGGAAGCGGGGGGCGGGAGGTGGGGGGTGGGGGGCTGGGGGCTTTAGCCCCCCAGTAAAAAATGTGGGGGGCTGAAGTTTGCTTCCGCCCCCCAAGATGCAAGGGCAAAACCCCTTATTTGTCTCTTCTGTAAGAAATGTCAAAAATTTGCAGTAATTTTCCTTAAAGTTTGAAATATTGAACCAAATTGCATCTGAGGACCCTCAAATACCCAAAATTTTCCAAAGGAAAAGGAGAGGGGGACACCCCCTCCCCTTAGACCCCCCAGGACGGTGATCCGAACTTAAGGTTCAGCCCCCAGTCTCGAAAAGCTTCCTACGCCTATGCATCTAACCCGCCTTTGCCCATCTCCAGACAATGATCAATTACAGTCATTCTCCCCCCCCCCCCCCCACAACACGATGAGAGATTGCTGTCAGTATCATACACTCACACACAAGCCCTCTATGGTAATCTGACACCAAAATCAAAACAACCCTCTGACTGCAAAGTACATTCGTGGTGACGATGACCCCCAAATGAGTTATCTGCAATGGCTATGCTATACAGTTTGTGTGTGTAACAGTCGCACAGTGTTACGTGTAAGTTTGACAATAACACCTCTTGCACTGAGCACTGACAGTACCAAATGGATTTTCCTTGTGGTAGTTAGTACAAGAGATGGTCCATTGTACTCGTTGATAGGGGAATAAAAAATACCATATATACAAAAAGCGAAAAGAAAAGAAAACCGAGAGCCAAAATATGAAATAGAATTACTTCGTGATTTCCACAAATGCAATAGAGAAATTAAAACAATCATGTAAACATTACTTTTCAATCGTTTCCAAAAGTTGATTTTTCGTATTTAAGCTTTCTCAAAATCGACATAATTAATTGTACCCACGGAATAATGTTACGGCCTAAGAATAAATCGTGAAATACCACAGACAATTCATAATACAGCAGAAATTTAGACTGCCTGCAACGATGGAAACACAGTCTCCATTGCATTTTACAACGAAGACATAACGAATGCAAAAATGCCGAGAAGGCTAGACCAGTAAGGCTAATTACAAACTAGACAGGGAACACGGATTGCAAAGACATTCCTGGTTTGCTAAAAGTTTCAGCTGACCACCAATTATACCCCTAAAATGATGGAAAATTATAACTGAACACAATTTTCAATTTAAGCCAAAACGCATAGTAGTAACAGATACCAGCAAACGGGAAAACAAACTTCATCTGCATTGGATACGATCCGTGGCCTACATTTTATCATAGAATAAGCTCCTTAAAGAGGCCCCGTTTTCACCCCTTAAATGACGACAAAAAATATTGGCAGCGACAACTTTTGTCTACCACCATCAAAACTGTATATATTAAGATTATATCACATTTCGTCATAAGATTTGAAACAGAGGACTTTTTTACGTTTTCAGAAAATTAAGTCTCTCACCTTCGAATAACCCTAAAATTAGTAACTATGAGTATATACAGAATTAGCTTCTCTAAGCCACTGAAAAAGATTCAGCCAAATCGAATAAAAAGTGGCCAAAAGACGACCATTTAACGATTAAAACACACACGTAAAAGTGAAAGAAGTCTGGCTGTCCCGCACGATCGCTAAAGCTCAGCTGAAGGCTTTCCGCTGAGCTAAAAAATGGCGGCCAATATCGAGTTCTGGCAAATCACAAAGTTAATTTTCTAACTCATGTTAACATTACGTTTCCAAAAATATAAAGCTGTTCAAAGCAAAATTGCAACTGAACTAAAACTGCATTTTTAAGCCACTAAGACTTATTTGTCACTATAGTCCTTCTAATGACATTCTTCAACCTGTGTAGCCTACAAGGCTGTCATCACCAACTACCGGGGAAAAATCTGGGATCCCCATATCCCAAGATTGCAGGATATCGCTCTCTAAATTTCTAAAACATAAACTTGCTACTACAATTGTGCGTCTACCTGGACTGTGCAGAGTGTAGTAAGAGAATTTTATTTTACTCCCTCTCTAATAAAGTCTCCTGTTGTTGTTCCATAAAATAATTGTCTACTTCCAGGCGGACATGGAATCAGTGCGGTGCCAACTTAAGGTTAGGCACAAAATAGGGGCTTTCAGCAAAGTCAGGGACAAAACGAAAAAAAAAAACAACTAATTTTCAGAGAAGACTATCATGCACAGAATGCCCGAATGGAAGATATTCGGCATCCTAAAGAAGCCGTTTAGTACGTGAAATCGCACTCTGCACCATCTTGACAATTTGTTTCCCTAAAGTTGTGCTTTATTTTATTCTCTATCTTACGTACTTTGACTAACTTATAAAGACTGCTATTACAAGCTACCAAAACCACGAAGGGCGAAAGAAGATTAATAGTGCTTGGGTCACCCGCGAGATAGCGATACTGACTGATAGGCTTACCTGCGGGGACAAGGAGCTTTCTTTGTTCAGTGCGGTACTGAAAAGCTAAAAGTTAACTACTAAATAATTCTACGTTTTGAGTACCTCCTCTGTCTCTCCAATAATCCCCCTCTATCTCTTCAATCTCTCTTTTCCCCTTTAACTTAAATTTCCTGGCTCAGTGATTTCCCTCGACTGGCTACGGAGGTAGGGGACTGTGCCCCATACTCCCCTTTAAACACGCTACAGGACAGAGATGTAGAGTAGAAAGTAAGGAACTAAATATAACCAACTAATAGGTACGCTTTGAAGTGACGCTTGTAAGAAGAAGCTGAGGACGGGAGGGCGGGGGCAGGAAGGGTTGCAAAATAGTCCATCCCGAATCTTCCATTGATCAGGGAAGCTATGGGGCAAATCCCTGCATTAACTAAGTGGCCGCTTATAAAATGACAGTAAATAATGAGAACTTTGTCTGAAAATGCTGTTCTTCTTCCAGACACTAAAGCTAATAATTTATTTAAAGGGTCTGGAACAAGTGAATGTCTCAGCACTATGCAAACCAGTATGAAGTCTTTTGCCTTATGGATAAACGTTGGTTTTATTTGCTTATGGACGAAACTGTGGGTAGCGTTTTTAATTCTAGTGTCGCTTAGGATTACGTTGAGATGTTCAGCATGCATCCATGGACATCACCGCTCCGTTTAATAAGCTTACAGCACTTAAATTAATTTTAAGTTACGTATTCGGTATATGGTCACTTTTAATCAAAGGACCATGTCGTATCGTCAGAATTTGGTGAGTGTGTGTTGGGGAGGGGGACCACACTATCCCAAAGACCGTGTGGTTCACCGGGAGAGAATTTGATACTTAGCAGTCTAAGAGGCCAGTAACTAGGATTAAACAGCATTATCGTGGGTGGAGGGTCCAGGAGCCGCCTTAAGAATCGGGACATTAAAGGAGGCCAGGGAAAATGACCCCGTACAAACTAGGAGAAAAGCCCCCGAAAACTTTGGGGCTTTTAAAAACATGCTGGCATTAGAATAAAACATATTGCTATCTTCATGTGGCATTATGGTCCTTTGATTTACCAAACGGACCACAAAAATGATAACTTTACAATTATTTTAGTATTTCAGCCCAACGCAGACTTAATTCCGCACAATCTGAAAAAACAAAGTTTTGGTTTGGATGATGTTCGGGGTTGCATGGGACATGGAACAACAACTTTATTTCCCTGGCAAAAATAAATTTAAAATAATAATACAATTATTTACGATGGGTGTTTGTGAAGCGAGCTTCGAAGATGAAATTTTAACAGATACTTTGGTTGTGTGTTACCTCATTTTACTTTTCAAAAGTTATCTATTAGGCCTTTATTAAAATCACACTAGAGTATCTTTTCACGAAACAGATAATTTGGGGGAATTATTTTACTGCTTGTCGGTGCGGGGAGGGTTGTACTCAAGAAACCACTTGGCTACTTCCCTCAAAGGAGCAGTTAAGATGTTTTTTCCAGTTATCTTTTCCCAGCTTCGATTGGCTAGATCCCTCTAAAACGTTTTAACAATAATATCTGAAAACAAAGGTTCTTATTTCTTTCATTGTAATCTTCAAAATAGTAAAAGAAAAACATTCCTAACATTAATACCCTAACATAAACATCTTCATAGAAATTGAGACGCAAAATGGTTTAACCTGGCTCCTTTGTGCTGAGCAGTGGCTGATGCAGGATTCCAAAACCGGGAAGGGGGGTCAATCGAGTAGCTAAGGGACTAGCCAGTAGCAAAGGAGCAATGGGAAGGGTTCGGGAGTGGGTATAGCCTTCCACATGGGAACGTTTTGGAAGTTGTACTTGAAATTGTTCAATTTGTTGACTCTTCTACAAACATAAATCATAAATCAGCAGTTATGTCCTATTCGCAAGCAGAATCAGTACCTTTTCAGTTGTAGCTCCAGTGTCGCCACCAGGATTTGATAATTGGGGGATTCAACGGAAGATAACGTCGTGTTCCCATTTCAGATAAACCCAGAAAGTCGGTGTAAGTATGAAAATACGTATCTACGCCTTCCGTTTTCACCTAGTGAAGAGGGTCGTCCTAGGGAGGTTATAAGGGGGACTTTTGAAAAAGTTAAGAGAGACAGCTTGAATGCACACAAGTTTCACACTTGTTGAATTATGCCATACATTAGTGAATTGTTCTAATTTTCGTTCGATGTGGTGTCTAAGTGGAGGGATTGAAACTCCTTCCCTTAAGAGGTGGGTTAGATGCGAAATGGTGCTATCTTTGGCAAAGCGTAAACTTATTACAGCTAAAGAATTACCTTTTCAGTGATATTTTTGCTGTGGTATGGCACCCTCCCAGTGCTGGTGCCATGAGACCGGCATTGTGTCTCCTGGAAGCTCGAGCTGGGGTAATTACAAATCTGAACGTTAGTATGATGGTTGTAACGAATATTCAAATGACACTAAAAAAAGACTAATCAACTTACTTCACATAGTTTTAAACGAGAATTTAAGTGAACCGCTTCCAATAGTAAAATCGGAAATCACGACAGAGCGAGAGAGAGAGAGAGAGAGAGAGAAAGAGAGAGAGAGAGAGAGAGAGAGAGAGAGAGAGGTATCTAACAAAACGCGCAGAGGATTAATAGGCATGTTTCATAATGCATACCTTTTGTAAATGCACTTAATGACTTTTGAATAACTTGTGTAATGAGTAATGTACTTTAAACTACTTGGGCTTACATCATGCTGCAAATGTTAATCATAATGTAAGAAATGAGGATAGTCACATAATCGCTTCTTGACATAGGCAAGCCTGAGGATTGGCTTGTACCTTTTCTTCTCGAAGAAAGAAAGTTCTCGAAAATCTTAGAATTGTTGTATTATCATCCTAATAACGGTCAGTAGGCCAGGAGTGTAAACCCTGCCAATCATTAGCGGAGCGGTCATAAATTTCGCATAAGAGTTGTTGTAAAACCCGAATCGGTAACTAAGGAAAAACGTTTGGGATGGCTTTAATAAAAGTCTGAATAAAGCTGAATATTGAAACGAGCGGAGGGTGCGGAAATTTTGATAAGTTGCTAAGGATTTAAGGAAGTATTGATGGTTTTCTACCGATTTGTGATAGAAAATGAAAGAAACACTGGCATGGTAGAATTTTTCCAATGCAAAAAAGGCCTTGGACTTCCATGGATCCACCCCTGCTAAGGTACCGTACTGTGCATAGTTTAGAAAACAACGGGCGATAACAAAATATCTAAGAACCTTTGAACAAGTGGTTATTAATATTATAGAACCGTCAAGAACATCATCCTTCATATAATACGAAGACTCCATTTCATAGGCCTATGGTTTGGAAAAATGTAAACATCACTAAGTTTTACTACTTATTTCAATGTTTTGTGTCCCGTGGTCCTTAAGTCCCTCTTGTCATACATTGTCAAGTCTATAAGATAAAAACTAAATTGGCTAAACTGAACAGAGCTGAACCCAACTTAACTAAAATCCATACGACTATAGCCTGAAGGCTGTAGCCTAGGAGTGCAAGGGGAGGGGGAATGCCCCTGGGATTTCAAAACTCTGAAAGAAAGTTAACATCCTTGTTAACAGCACTGATAAAATTAATTTTTCTGATTATGAGTTTAAGGTATTTAGAACTTAGATAGTAGTATCAAAGAACCATATTTGTTCTTGCGTTCTTACAGGAAATATGAAATATGTCCCACTTCCCCCTTGCATATTCTACGATTCTACGAGTGCAACCATTATAGATAAAAATGGGCTGACAATGACAAAGAGGTCCCCGTAACCCTGTCATAGACAACATAACAGGAATTACCTTCAGGGGCCCATAACCTATATATGAGGGGCCCTTTCAGTGTCTTTTTGGTGGCATTATTTGGTGGGTGGGACAGAGAAACACATGCCAAAAAATCTAACTACTCTGGTTGGTTCGAACCAACCAGGCCCCTAACCACAGACCTAGATTTCTTATCCCCTGAGTAAACAAAGGTCGCTGAAAAGCTTTCACTTGTGGTTTCAGTTGTACACAGTGTCATGCCTACTCTGTGTTATTTCTCAGAACCTGCTGAATATGATGATCACATAATTTAAGTTGAATGGAATCTGTAGACACACGAACAATTTTTATCAGGATAAAATTGAAGTAAGTGTAAGGGAATACGACCTTTTTACTGAGTTAATGACTGTTTTTACCATGGTTTCATCCACACCACAATAGCTTCTGATTGAGTTGTTAGATGGCAAACTGCGATATGTCGCATACATTCCATTGGTTTCTCTTTGAGGACTACTAGTATTTTCCTAAATACTTTGTGGTTGAGGTCATTTTAAGTTTAAGCTTTTTCAAAGAAAGTCTGTCAAACAGCTCCCTTGTATATAGTTCTCGTTCTTGATGTAGTGGCTGTTACACTGCTAACTCATTTCTAATTCTGCATGTCAAATGGCATAATAAATCCACCTGTTTTGAGGTCGGAGTGTTCACTAAAATTTGAAGAACTGTATGGACAGTTCTGTATCGCATCTGACTCTCTGAATTATAGTTTGACTTGCTTTTATACTTCGAAGCCTGAAGATCATACCGTACTTTGCTTATGCAGCCTATGTTTTAAGATAATAAGTAATGAATGGGTGGAAAGTTTAAAAAGAGGGTTAAGGTCTGGAACAGAATGATGATGATGAAACAAAGCAGCAAAGTCGGGTGAACATTTTTATCTTAATTCCTGCATTTCTAATAGGAGAAGGAAGGCAAACGTCGGGGGCCCAGGTTCATATATCATTATGCAGGCTATATATTAATGACATTGAAAATGGCTTAAAAACAGCAAGAAAGAGATACTTTAAAGGTAAAGAGGTCGTCTTCGGTGTTACTGCAATTTTAATAGGCCTATAAAAATATTCAAAGGAAAAAAAGGTTAGGGACCGGTACCCCTGCTCCGCCCCTCCTGTAATGACCGTTTACTTCGGGCCGGTCTCTGTTCTGGCGTTGAACAATATTTTCAGACAAGGTATCCCAATGTACGACAAAGCTATGTTTATCGGATCGACCGCTATGGTTTAGGCCTAAACCATAGCGATCGATCTGATGAACATAACTTTGTCTCAGGGGCGTCCCTAAGGATCGATGAGTATGGGGAAGGGATTGCTACTCCTTTCCCGACAACAAATTAAATGTATATGCGTCAATCACGGCTAATTCATAACGCTCGTTTAAAGGTAATCTCTGCAAAGTGTAACGGAGGGATTAGAAAACGTTAACATTTTGTATCATAGGCTTGTCTTCGACACCGGGCGTTCAGTTCATATATCATTATGCAGGCTATATATTAATGACATTGAAAATGGCTTAAAAACAGCAAGAAAGAGATACTTTAAAGGTAAAGAGGTCGTCTTCGGTGTTACTGCAATTTTAATAGGCCTATAAAAATATTCAAAGGAAAAAAAGGTTAGGGACCGGTACCCCTGCTCCGCCCCTCCTGTAATGACCGTTTACTTCGGGCCGGTCTCTGTTCTGGCGTTGAACAATATTTTCAGACAAGGTATCCCAATGTACGACAAAGTTATGTTCATCGGATCGACCGCTATGGTTTAGGCCTAAACCATAGCGATCGATCTGATGAACATAACTTTGTCTCAGGGGCGTCCCTAAGGATCGATGAGTATGGGGAAGGGATTGCTACTCCTTTCCCGACAACAAATTAAATGTATATGCGTCAATCACGGCTAATTCATAACGCTCGTTTAAAGGTAATCTCTGCAAAGTGTAACGGAGGGATTAGAAAACGTTAACATTTTGTATCATAGGCTTGTCTTCGACACCGGGCGTTCAGTTGCCCTCTCATAATGTCCCTCTATGTAAGGGGGGCAAGGTAAATTGCCCCCAGAAGTTCTGGATCATTCACAAAATTGTGGGCACCAGAATAAAGCATTTCACTTTCTTTTAACATTGAAGTTGCTTTAAACGTACCATTAAAACGCAGACTGTTATATCTATATAAACTGGCCAATAAAGAAGCGTTTCAGATGACAGTTGCAGAAAATAACTGTTCTCCTTCCCACCCCCTTCTTTTATGTGTAACTCATAAACTTGTACCCAGCTAGTTGACAGCTATTTTCCCGGAAGATTCAACCTATATTCCGACTGCGACCCGACTCAATGACGACGAATAGTAGTCTACCTACAACTCAATCTTTACGAACTTTCAGGTTGAGTTGCATCATATTCAAAAGGCTTTTAATTCACAGTGGCGGACACTGTTGGTGTCTATTTCATGGTTGACAATTATGTAATAAGGTAAATCTATTTTTCCGATATTCTGGATTTTTTCAAAGGAAAATGGTTTTTCGAACAAAGCAGTCGAAATTAGTTATCGACACAAAACCCTTCGATTGTGATTACTTTCTACACATTACTTATTTCCCGACAAATAAGAATTTTTTTTATTGCAGTTAAATCTGGAAGGGGTTAGGTCTCTGGTAAAATGTATCAAAAGCAATTTTTCCACCAAAATTCGTTTAAAAGTTGTGGTCATAAAATTTCCCAACATTTCTGTGGCCCCAAATAAAAGTTTTTTCTGACAAAATAAAAGGAGTTATTAAAGAACTAAGTGGCATTTTTGTGCCAGAGGAGAACAAAATAAATAATAACGTGTACCTTTACAAGAAGAATGCCTAACGTCCAAGTACAAGCAATAAATTTACCGTTTAGTATATAATTGAAACGAATTGTCTAAAAGTAGTGCTAAACATGCAAAAGAACACTGTCAGTACGCATCTCGGTTCTTGGAATATTAAATGATATTATGCAAAATATGCCCTGCAATGGCATGGTTAAGTTAGGCTCCTTCATACCCCTTTCTCACCACCCCCAACATAGGGGCCGTCAGAACTTTAGGTCATTGGTATACAGCCCGGATCCTGCTGGGAAAATTCTGTTGGTTCTCACGGTCGGTTCACTTATTTTGGCTTTCAAAAGGGTGATTTCTGCGGTAAAACCCAAACCTTGTATGCTTTGCCCACTCTTACTTATATCAAAATATAATACAAAACCTTTCCACCTCTCCAAGTAGCCAAATAAGTAGAATACATGGATTTATGTAAAAGTCGGGAATTTCATCTCATTTCGCTAAACCCAGTTCATGTTCTTTTGTGTTTGTCGTATGTACGGCTAGTGACTCGAAGAGGGAAGTACAAAGTTATGCCCGATAGGGCCCAACTGCCCGGACAATCGATCTTTATAAACTTTAAATCAGTAGGCTACAGATTCTTTTTAGTGTAGGCTTAGCCGAAAAATTTTCGCTTGCTTCACGCACTTTGTAATTTCACAATTTACATTCCAGGAAAAAAATTAAATCAGCGCGAACAGTGTGTTCCTCTAGTATAAATTTATGCAATATATGCTCCATAATGGCATGGTATAGTACACAGGTTTTCTTCAAATAACCCATCACCAACCCCTCGACGGCATCGGGGCTTTGGGCCGCTGTCCCCCCCCCCCCCTCCGTCGGCCAAATCCTCGTGCCACCACTGGTGCTATCTTCTCTTGTTATTATCTCAAAAACCGCATGGAATTGAATGGCATTTCTGATTTGGATGCTCAGTTTAGTTCCTCTTTTAAACCTCGGGACTTTATATAAGTTCCTTAATTATTCTGTATCCTTGTCAAATGAAACGGTTATCGGTTCTTGCTTCGACACATGATGTAAACCAGTAAACGTCACGAGATATTATTGCCAGCATATATTTTGGTTCAGGTCTGCGCCAGACAAATGTCTGTTACCTTCTTAAGCCAGTAGCCAGGAAGAGGACGAATTGGGCCCCTCAAAGGTTTTTCGACCCCCTAGAAAATGAAATTTATCATTGCCTTAATGCACTCTAGTATGCAAGCTGCGGCGTAGCCAGGATCTTTTTAGTGGGGGGGGGGGGCTTGGCCATTCCATGGGAGGGCGCCTTGTTACTATGCAAAGATATCACAATATCTTTGCTCCTGTCTAAGCGCCACCATTGGTTAGCACGCAACCCTCCCCCTCCCCGAAATTTTAGCTATGAAGACCTCCTAGATCGCCGGAAATGATACTTCCCAGGCCTTGCAAGTTTTCCTAAAGTTTTTTTTGTACATCCTTCATTTTGAGATTATGGTCATCAAATAGTTTACTGAAATGCAAAAAAAAAAAAAAAAAAAAAAACAGTCTGGTGGGCCTACAGTGTAAGTTACTTAAAAATACCATGGCGTATCATTTGTGAGTTTGACGCCGGCACTGGCATTTGCCGACAAATTTGCTCAGTGGCGCTGCGCACAGGTTAGTGATGGGGGGGGGGGGGAATATGGATGATGATGCTTTAAGTCCACTGCAGATACACCCAGTGGACCGGTGTAGATTGTGCATATTCACGTTTGGGGTAATTCTAGCCCGGAGCGATGTCTTCCCTTTTCACCTTGTGCAGGTGATGTCCTGGTGATGTCCTGGGTATCCCCCTCCCCTTTGAGAAATTTTGTTCATTTAAGATGGCTTAGACGCAAAATGGTGCTATCTTTGACAAATTTCAAACTGATCATATACGAACTGATCATATACTGGAAAACTTTCGCAGTTAAGTGAAGTGAATTTTTACTTTTGGTTGATTGTAAAGGAAAGGTGTGCCGTCTAAGTGGAGGGGTAACTCTACCGGAAAATTCTTGTTAAGGTAAGGCATCTTAATGCCAAATGCTTGATGCTGAATGCCAAATGCAAATATCTTTGTCGAATTTTTAATTAATTACATTCTTAGAAATTATCACTATTTTGAGATATTTTTGTGAGGTATGGCACTCGTTATAAAAATGTGTAACAACAAATACATGCTAAGAATGTTACCGTGTACGTTACTCGTGCTATTACATTGCTCTAAGATTCTCTACTGAAGTGAGGTCCCTGCAGGCTGCAGAGGTCAAAGATGTACATTTGTCGTAAAAGGGCTTTGGTCACAAGTTTGCCCCAATAATAGTTATAAGATATGGAGTGTGTAATGTGACAAATGCACGCGAAAGGCTCGGAAAGTTTGCATTGAAAACTATTTCCATAACAAAAGTTGTGGGCAGACTTTGCACTGAGACACCTCAGATTCCTAACAAAATACATCCCCTGATTAGAGGGCGAGTCTTCTAGTAGTTCTCATAAACTTTAGTTTTCATATAGGCCTATGTCTTCCCCTGAATTCCACTACTTTGCATTTTTGCAATACCTGCTCCTTCATGGTAACTTAAGTGCAGAAGAACAATCAGAAAAAGTTTAGAACCCTCATCATTGAGGAGTAATGCAAACGTGTTTAAGACGGTAGGATAGTAGACGCAGCTATGCGGTGAAGTGCGGAGCACGCGGAGATTTTAATACCTTGAGAACTTCGATTTGAGAGCCGGAGTTTTGGCAGTTTGACAACAACTTGTGATAAAAGTGATTAATAAAATTAAAGTGATTAATAAAGATTCATTGTTCAGTCCAAAACAGACACCTTACCCTACTCCCTACAAAAATCTATAGCTTAAACGCCTGTGTGGCTCAAATTTCCCCAGAAATTTTCGGAACTTAATGATCGCTGGCGCCACTGAATCTGTAAGTTGCGTGTGGAAAGTTAAAGATTACTGGGCTTTTAGCCATGTAACACACCACCAATGTAGCCCAAGTACGGCAGAGCAATTTACTAAATTACAATGGGCCAAGCAAAAATGAACTGGATTGGAAATCCAAAGCTAACCTTGAATTTTGGATTGTAGGAATAAAATAATTTTGTTTCATGTGGGTGCCGTGATAGTATAACAGCACGGCCTATTAGAATGGTATAGCCGACTGGGCTGTGCATGTGAGTAATGCAGTGAGTGACTGTGTTGTGGTTTTGTATAAGCAATATACACGGGAGGGGGGGGGGGACGACAAGCTTTCATGGGGCTGCCGTCCCTGCGTCCCCAGTGGCTACGACACCGCTTCCTGCAAGCTCTTTCCCACAACCTTGTCTGGCTGATTGCCCAACAATCTTAAGACAGGTAGCACTTTTCTGCAGCTTCAAACCCATGGGAACACGTAACCGTAACTTCGTTTGCCCCTCCCCATCCCCCTTTTATGTAAAACCTTGCTTCGGGACTGCCCTCATATTGCAAACGCCGCTCCCTCGCCGGGATTAGTTGGAGGCCGCCGACTATGACTGTGGAAAATCGCAAAAGTCACACGAGGCGTTAATTGCTAATAGGCCTGTTTTGTCTGTAGACCCACTTATAGGGCCTTTATGCTGATATTTTTGTACACGTAATTTTGCCTTTCAATTGTAATTGTTATTATTTCTATAGGCTACCGATAAAATTTAATATAAGACAAAATCCTTTTTGAAAAAACTCTCCTTTGGGCCAGTCAGGGAGAGATAGGGCTATGCATGCTTTCAAACTCAGTTGAAAATGAAATCTTTCAGTAGTACATTCCAGACGGTCTTAGTTGTAGGCAAACCTGCCTACGAACAAATTGAAAGGGTACTTGTCCAGAGCCTGCAACTTGAAGCAATTCATTTGGAATAAAAAGTTTGCAGAGTGACCCCTAAACCTTTAACAGGTCATTCATGGGCGACTATCTGTTAAAATTATTGGAAGGGGGCATCCGCTTGCTTGAACGCTTTGCGCCTTCGTCCAGGCCGATACAGGGGACCGCCACAGGTCCCCTGTTGGGGTCCAACTAAGGGTGAAGCCCTTGGAAGCCAAGCAATTAGATGCAGTCTAGAGGAACACAGATCACAGGCATGTTTCTGATCAAACTGAGTTCTCCCCAGCTGCCATTAATAGGCAAATATCACAATTATTAATTAATATAAAAAAATGTGTGTAACAACACTGATTTATTCCGCATACTTCTAATGGGGGACATTTAATATGATATCCCCACTTAAAATATTGGGGGAATGTCTCAGCTCTGTCCTCCATGATCGCCGCCCATGGGACCGTTTGTATAATAGGCCTAATTAGCCAATCTGTTTATCTTTCACTGTTTGTATTGGTATGAAACAAGTATGGTTAGCACAGAGCTGATGTACTGTATTGAATTACTTTTCTTATTTCCGTCACATATTTTTGAGTAGGTTCAGTCAGTATTCTGTTGGGTAAATTTCTCTTTATGAGCAACAAAATTCTTCTTCAAGTGGCAGTGACTGCAAATACTCAAATTCTTCAGCACATGGGACGTATATGAGGTTAGGCTTCTTACAGCCAGGGAAGAATCTTCCAGATACATTTTCCAGCCCTGTGCATCATAAGGCCGTTCGAGACTCAGGGAGGTACTGCATATACGTCTTAGACTTTCCACTAAACTATTAAAAATTCCACATAAAATAGTGCAGTTCTGAGAATTGTGACTACCATCGATACCTAAAACGTTTGCAACCACAGTCTTTCTCATTCCGTCACTGTAGCACTCTTTGAGCCTTCAATTCTGCTGCAGCTAACATATCCAACAAACTCTCTGATTACATGACTTCTTTGCGTTGCTTGTCTTGAAACTTTGTGGCGCAGTAGCCACCATTACTGTTCATTCAATCCAACAATGTGCTTTAACAAACCAGTGTGTTCCAACACACAATGAATGATACTTCAAATGACAAATCTCGGGGAATTTGGTCTTGTGGTTTCAAGAATAAACTTGTAAAAGGCAGTGTTTTCTGAACATCACTCACTGGATGTGGTTGAACTCGAGGGTAAAGAAATGTCAACACTGCTACTTCTGGTGAAACTACAAGGCGATAAATAGGTCACCGTCGGTGCATGGTAGGAAGGTACAAATAGTAGTTCAATTTTTTCTCATGCCTAAGCTTAGGAATTCTCTAGGGTGTGACCACGGACTTCTTATATACATAGGCAGAGCATATTGCACTAACGTCCTATGCGTAAATTGTCTCCACCGTACGTACACGAATAGGCTTACCAATATGGCTGCCTGCTATAGTCTTGTGTGTAAAAGTTTGGACTTGCTCAAGTGGCTTGGTATCGACAAATTGTGTGAGAAACTTGTAATATTTTCGAAAGAATGCAAGCTCAGGTCAAATTCAGCAAATAGAATGGAGAACTGTGATATCGTTCTTCCATTCATACTGATATTTTGTCTGAAATGTTGCAGATTCATCGTCAAATTGGGCAAATGGTAGTAGACCGGCGGCCATCTTGGTTAGCCAAAATTTGTTCGAGCGGTGGCGACCGTATTGATTGCGCAATCCTCTGTTCATGCATTGAAGTCCGTGGGTGTGACTAATGCGTGACATTATCTAAGAGGAGCGCCATTAACATGGGCGTGTAGCCTACAAAGGCAATTTTGGTCAAAATGCCGATGTCGTCAGCGTTTTTTTTTTTCGTAGGATGGAAATGGAAGAATCATGCCATGGACGAATCAGCTTCTTGGAAATTGGCCACACCCCTAATTCCAAAATAACAGCTTTTCGACTATTTTTTTTGTAATTCTGACGCCGGATTATGAAAGAACAGGTCAACTATTCCTTGTCCACGTAACCCTAACCATAACCATGATTTTGAAACAAATTTAAAAATTTTTGAAAAACCGATTTTTTTTCCATCGCCATCCTATGAAAAAAAAACTAGCATGCCGCCAGACTGCCTAAAATATCACTTCCCAGGCCTTTCAATTTGCATAAGACTTTCCTACCTTTCACGATTTAGAAATTTTTACCCCCAGGCCCCCAGACTTCCCTCCAAGAAGGCCAACTTAGACATATTTTATATCGTTAAATAATTGGGTAGGGGAGGAATAGAACTTGACACATAACCTCTGCTGTTTTTATTTTTGTAATATGTTAAACAGGAAATCGATGGTAATATTTGCACATGACATTGGTATAGAATTCCATGAAAGATGGTTTTCGAAGTACCAACTCGTGTTAATTGCAACAAAAATCTTCTGGAAGTGCAATTATCGTTACACAATAACCACGTAAAAAGTGCACTTGGACATTCTGATGGTGTAGCCGAAGCATATGATGTATACATGCTCAAGAAAATCGAATATACCGAGAATTTAACCTTTCGGCACACGACCATTTCGCTGTAGTAACCTTAGTACAAAAAGTTTAAAAAAGAAGTGTGTAGCTACTAAAAATTCATGATTCAGTCTAAGAGCTGAGGAGGTTTAGTCAGAGGGGACATGAATGGTATCCAGGGGAGCTTTTAAGCAAGTAGATAATTAATGCACCGACGGCACTCTACCAGCTGCTGATGCTTCTCACTTTTTTTTGTATTTCCTACTTGGTTGAAAATTTTTCCCCATTTTCTCTCCCAATATATTTACGAAAAATTAAGATGTCTTTTTCTCAATCGTTTCCTTTCCCATACTGGAATTCAGGTAAAAATTCAATTTACTTAAAGTCCATGTAACTTTCGGGTGCTTATCTACGATTTTGAACAAAAAGTCGTTACAATGGGGTCACTTTGTGAGAGTGAAGACTAAAGGCAAGAAGTCTCCGAAAGAGGAATGCGGGTCTTGGAAGAAAACAGTTGAAATGAAACACCATTTGACGCGAATATAGCCTCACTCCTTAGGACAAAGAGAATGCCGGGATTGGTGATGAAGAAAGTTTGAGGAAGGAAATGAGGTTGGATTTTTCCGAGGTTTTTCGGAGCTAAATCCTACAGAAAGTGAGAATGGGGGAAATAGAAATTTATAAGTAATAGAAAAATTAAGGAAAATACCAAAATACCCTCAGGAAAGGGACGGCCCCCCTCCACGCTACGTGTCTATCACATACTGCAGAAATGGAATTTTCAGTGCCTTACAAATTACATCTAAACATTTTATTTTAGAATCTCAGAAATGTAAACAGGTCGATGTGATAATTAAAAAATTGCTTCGAACGTTGCGGGGGCACTGAACCTAGCCCCCGCTGCCTACGGCCAAGAGTAAAACTGTGACTACTCCATTTGGCAAAGACGGAACGCGTGGGTCCTCCCCTAAATTTTGAAATTAAAGACTGTCAGATGTGATTTTTTTGCTTATGGAAATAAAGGTACTGAAAGTGCATTTCATCTGTTCCTGGTTCATGGCACTGGTAACTATTTTAAAGTGTCAAGTGACTAGCCATTGACCCAAAGATCATGTGCATGTCAATATGAAGAAAATAAAAAAGACTTGGTAATTCATCGATACACTCTTAAAAAAGTTTCACCAACACTGGTCACGAATGTCAAATTACTGAAATTGGTTAAATTTTCCCCAATAATTGTTGATTAATGGGTAAACCATTAGGTAAGTTAACACTTAAGTGGGTAACCAGCCTCTACGGTTACCAAATAAACAAGAAATATTGGGGGAAACTTTACCCAATTTCAGTAATTTGACATACGTGACCAGTGTTGGTGAGTTTTTACCCAACTTTTTTTTACAGTGTAGGGATTCCATAACTCCTGAAACAGTCACACCCATCCCCATTCCTCCTTAGTTTACACCGAGGTTCTGGGACCTGACTGAGAAGCACTTATCTAACCGAAGGGCCACCATAGGTTAGCGCGTAGAACTTAGAAACTTTCATGCTAAAGCTATCTCCATTGCTGGAAATGAACCTTCCCGTGCTTAAGTGCAGATAATGATGGAGTGTTTTGTTGATAAGGCCTCAAAAATTATCACGATTAGATCCCGTTATTTGAAAAAAATGTCATTAATACAATGAATATGAAAAATAAGGACGAACACACCTTCATGACATGCAAGTATAATTACATTAATTCAATGTTATACCGTACGACAAGTCAACTGTGCGTCATTACCCATATGACATGCCTCATATCGGCTTCCTTGGTACATACTAATCAGTGGTTTAAAAGTCACGGAATTTCCTACCAGGTAACGTTATAGATCAGAAAATCAAGACTACTGCTGCAGGGTAGGTCTATTTTGATAGGAAGAAAGGTAAGGATTTCTGTTTTAACTCAGACTTGTTAATGGAAGTTTTCGGGGGCCACCTAAAAGTCAAAATATCGGGGGGGGGGGGGCGTAACATACAGGTTGCTTCGATTACTAGGTAAATTCGGTTATGATAGACAAGGGTTTCTTTGTCCTTGCGAATGAATGCCCTTTCTCGAAAACAGGATCTGCCCATGACCGGTTACGAATGTGGTTGCCCTAACTACACGATACAAAAATCACTCTTGATATATCTGAACGCAAAAGCTGAGAATTCGAACATTCTGCTCACACCGTGAAGTACCACTGGTAATCCGAAGGCGATGCTATAACGGCCTATGATTGCCAGTTTAGTTAAAATATTTTTTTTTATAAAAGGTAGCTTGATGTAATGTTTTCCTCGTCAAAGCCATTTAACGGGAAACTATTTTTTCTTTCAAATTTGATTTTTTCTTGAAGCCTCGATTTCTAAAGAATGAAATCTCAAAATAAAAAATGTTTTGCATCAATATGAGGAGACAAAGCTATATAGTTGAGGTATACTTGTAACTACCTATGGTTAGACTATACACTACATCCATATTGTTTGACCCATAACATGAGGTCGAGGTCGGTTGTCAAGTAGATGGTGACGTGAATGCATATATGTCTATAAGACTAACAAGGTCGAGAAAAGGCCATTCAGGCAACGAGGAAGGCGTATTGAAGAAATTTGTGTTGGTAAGCTAACGCTGTGAGGTAGTACAAAAAGGGGATTATTAGAGGGGATCAACGTCCCACCCAGGTGCCAGCTTTGGAGGGGTGCAATGTCTCAGTCGAAACAATCACTAAATGGTGACAATTTCGAAATAACAAGTCGGTTCAGAACCTTTCATATGTAACACCATAAACTTACATACAAAACCAAAAAAATTCCTAAAGGCCCAAACTCCCTTAGCCAGGACATACTCCCTGCACGCCGTGACAAAGGAAGGATGGACGGTGGTGTCCAGTGGCGGATCCAGGATTTGGCAGAAGGGGGGGGGGCAGGTCATAGTGGTTTGTATAAAAGTCCGATCTGGGGGAGGGATCTAACAGGGAGGCGGTGCACCAGGGGTGGTGCCAGGGGTATTTTGATAGGGGGTAAAGTATGTGATGAGTGATCGCCGTCCTGGGGGAGGGGTCTAAGGGGAGGGGGATGCCCCTCCCCTTTGGGAAATTTTTGTTAATTTAAGGTTGCTCAGATGCAAAATGGTGTCTTTGGTATAGTTTTTAAACTGATCATACATGGCTGGAAAGTGTTCATAATTCAGTCAATTTTAATTTTTGGTTGGGTGGAAGATGCTTTCATGGGGAGAGGTCTAAAGTGTCCCCCCCCTTTAAGAAAATTTTTGTTAATTTAAGATTGCTTAGATGCAAAATGGTGATGTCTTTAGTATATTTTTGAAACTAATCATATATGGCTGGAAAATGCTTATAATTTAGTGAATTTAAATTTTGGTTTGGTGAAACATGCTTCTCTGGGGAGGGGTCTCCCCTTTGAGAAAATTTTTGTTAATTTAAGATTGCTTAGATGCAAAATGGTGATGTCTTTAGTATAGTTTTGAAACTGATCATATATGGCTGGAAAATGCTCATAATTTAGTGAAATTTAAATTTTGGTTGGATGAAAGAGGAGAGTAGCCTTTGTTGTCCACATGTTAGGATGGCAGTTTTCCGAATTGAAGTCTTCTTTTTCCTTATATTACCCTAAATTCGAAGTACATTTCATTAAAGTAAATTACAAAGCTGAAAGAAAACGCTAATGTTGCAGCAAATCATAGTTAAAAGCCTGAGGTTGTTGAAAATATTCCTCTAAATATTAAAGAACTCTGAAATTCCCTTGAAAGTAGAAGCAGTGTTCCCAAAGCTGTGGGCCCGGCCGGTAATAGACTGAAGTTAGCAAGCCAATACAGCGCTCATGGGTAACCCCTTGCAATGCCGGAAAAAGTTACTGTGACCAATATAAGCCAAAATGTTATCAGCCAGAGGTCAGTAACAGAATTATTAACATAAGACTTATTTTCTGAGGTAGAAATTTAAATAATGAACAAATTTGACACATCACAAAGGCCTATTTAATTGAAATAGGGCCTAGTCATTTGTTTAATGAAGTTGAAAAAACTTCAAAAATTTTTGGAAGGGGGGGGCCCGGGCCCCCTGGGCCCCCCCCTAAATCCGCCCCTGGTGTCAATTAATTCGGTATACCGCTCAGCTCCTTGCTTAAACAGTGTCATTAGTTGCCCCCTAGATACCTCGCCCATGTTACCGCCCTGGTTATCTCTCCAGAAGGAGGTTCACTTACAAATAAACATTATCTGAAGGTCCCAACACTGTTCTTTCAAAAGTACCAAAGGTCAATGTCGGAGGAAGGCCAAAGAGCTACAAAAATGAATGAATGGATGGTGAATGAATGAGTGAATGAATCAATGAATCAATCAATAAATAATACATAAATGAATTAACGACAACTCCCTTAAGAGAACAGACCTTGAACAACTTTTAGAAAATTTACTCAAAAAATGTTAAAGTCCCATTACGACTTTGTATACGAATTTGGATAAGAGAAATGAGTGGTGCTTAAGGTTACTTAAACCCAAACATAACCAAAGAAATGATTTGTTGGAGAAAAAAGACATTTACGGAAGTGAAAGGTTGTTTTAAACAAATCGTGACTGTAAATGTAACGGCCATTTTAATATGCACAAGGTTCATCACGGTGAAAAGTTCAAGATCATTATGAATATTCATTACTCAGCTGCTTCATTACTCAGCACATCATGTCGACGACTGTCCAGCACGCGAGACAGCACGATGCAGCCAGTGTACATCTACTGCATACGCACTCGCTTACCGTATTTTCATTGTGCACTAATCAACGGCGAATGCTAGGCTACGATGGGCTTGATGCAAGAAGAATGTATCTATAGGGCCGTAACACACAAACTTTCAACTTGCGTGACTTAGGCGGCCGGACTTCGGGCGTGCATGTCCGTATAACCTGCCTGCATTTTGCCTTGCTGTGCCAGGCAACGTTATCTTGCTTAGGATTTCAGGTGAGGTTTTCCTCCTTTTTCATGTTAGTTATGCAACAAATTTGTTGGCGTGGGTAATTATTTCTAACTACAATTCAATTCTAAGCCTACACTAACCTTAGTATAGTCCTAGGCTGTTTGTGTAGTCCATCCGTCGAATATACAAGTAAATGCTCTGCACTGTTTACGTGCGTGCATTTCACTACAGTTGAGCATATAGGCAAGGCACCTATAGAGCTTATGCACGTACGTCACGTTTCTCTTTTTTTCCATCCAAGCGTACATTGTGCAACAATTGTTACTAAGGTGCTATCGTGAGCGCGTATCTTTAACACACCTACCACGTATGGCAGTTCTATCCAGTTAGCCAAATTGAAACGCGCTGACGTCACGTGCATAAGCTCTATAGTTGTATATTCATGAATAATCATAATCAAACAGACTGTCATTGGTTCATACTCCTGACTGATAGGCTCATTACGAGGAGAGAACTCGAATTTCAGTTGGCAATCCGAATTCAGCATCTGCATTTTGGACAAAGATTACACTCGAAAGATGCTAAGACTGATCTTCTAGGTATGTTAGAACCTCTTAAACTGTTACCAACTTCATATATCTGGTTCTCGTGCTATGACGATTTTTGGCGGTTTCAGTATTTCTTTATACAAAGTCGTACTGTGACTTTAACTCCTTGCAGTTGAGCTTCAGATAAAAAATGAAAACCAGTTGATATCTACGACAATCGGTGAGATTATTTTGTGAAATACACGTTACGAAAACAAAAATTTAGAGTTAGAGAGGTTGTTGAAACACTACCATCCAGTTAAATATACGATTATTGACCTCTCAGAACTTACACCTTCTATGACCAGCAACTAAATTCTCCTTTTCACCCCAAGGACTCAAGCATCACGATATCGTCTTTCAAAGTAATTGATACAGCAGGAAAGAAGATTCTGAGCTTAAATAAAAATACATTGCTTTGCAAAAAAGACTTATAAATATTCATAAATTTTATTTGGACTGATGCATTTTGAAAGGGAAAATGCGATCATGAATGAACATGGACTGAAATTTTATTGTAATTTTGTACTTCTCTGTAAAAGAAGGGGCATGGATAAAGCAGATAACCTCATTTTATGTACTGACAAGTAACTTCAATGAAATTTACGGCAGATTTTATGGATATTTGAAAGATGAGTGGTATATGTAAATACCCTTCTCACATCCCTCAACAACAGTGCTAGTATCGAGGGGCGAAAAGTTCAAAATATTCCTGTCTGCTGCTACTCTGAACTTATTAAAGTTTTCGTCAATCACGAATTCATTCCATTTCTTCGTTCGTTCCTGTCAGTATAAGCTGAACAGAAAAGTTTCGAAAATGAAGAGCGTTCTTGTTTTACTCGTTACTATTTCCATCTGCCAGGGTAAGTAAAATTCATTGTCTTGCAACTCCTCAACTTTAAATACTTATAACAAGTTAATATATATATATATATATATATATATATATATATATATATATATATATATATATATAAATATAACCCAAAAGTGATATAGTGGTTAAGTCTGGAGTCCCTTAAGCCGCGGTCACACTACAACGAATTCGGATCGGATTCCGATCCGATTTTTGTGAGTTTTTATTAAAATCTTCTCCATTTCAGGTCGGAAAGAACCCTAAATTTGCCAACCTGTGTGATTATATGATTTTTATCGCAGGATTACGAAAATTAGATTTTTACGAATTATTTCGTGACGTCACATCGACAAACAGCTTTTATCGCACTACACGTGTCCGATAAAAGCTGTTTGTCGGTGTGAGGTCACGAAAAAATCAGTTAACATTTTATTTTCATAGACCGCTGATGCAAATCATATATTTACACTGGATGGCAAATTCTGGGTTCTTTCCGATCCGAAATAAAGAAGATTTTGATAAAAACTCACAAAAATCGGATCGGAATCCGATCCGAATTCGTTGTAGTGTGACCGCGGCTTTAGGCGGACGTACCACCATTTCGGAAAAAGTTTGCCTGCATTCGCCCTTCCGTTTGGATAGCTCGATAAAACTTTTGAACTTACTAGGTATAAGGCTTAGAGAAACTTACAAGCATATGCCTTGAAGTAAAAACCCTGGGGGGATTATTTACGTATCCCAACTTTACAATTGATAAATATAGAAAATTAAAATTAAGTATTTGAATTATTTTTTTAGTTAACAGTACGATAAAAGTCTTGTACTTATTAGTTATAACGCTTAGAGAAACTTACAAGCATATGCCTTTAAGTAAAAACCCTGGGGGATTAGTTACGTATCCCAACTTTACAATTGATAAATATAGAAAATTAAAATTAAGTATTTGAATTATTTTTTTTAGTTAACAGTACGATAAAAGTCTTGTACTTACTAGTTATAACGCTTAGAGAAACTTACAAGCATATGCCTTTAAGTAAAAACCCTGGGGGGATTAGTTACGTATCCCAACTTTACAATTGATAAATATAGAAAATTAAAATTAAGTATTTGAATTATTTTTTTAGTTAACAGTACGATAAAACTCTTGTACTTACTAGTTATAACGCTTAGAGAAACTTACAAGCATATGCCTTTAATTAAAAACCCTGGGGGGATTAGTTACGTATCCCAACTTTTTTGAATAGGTTCTCACTGACTTCCACATTTCACTTTAGTATTCCAAACACCCTCAAAAGAGCACAGGACATTGCTCAAATAAAGGTATTTGTATTTCAGGTCCAAGTCCATTATGCTTGGTTTTGGAGTATGTAGAAAATTTTGTAATCCAAAATGTAGAATATTTCAGGAGATCGTACTCTCCACTGCAATTTGCGTTTACTGTGTGCGGATGGTCATTAGGGAAGAAACTTTGGAATCCAAACCACACTTTAGAGTAGTTATTTTCCAACACAGGGTGAGGTGGAGGGTTACATTTCAAATGGTCAAATAGGTTAAAAAATTATTTTTTTTTCTTAGCTTGGTAACTACCAAGCAAATTAAATGTGATGGAAACGAAAGGCTAGTAACTTCAATTATCTTAAAATACATAAAAATAAGAAATATTTCCTCTCTCCAACTTTTTTACCTTATATTTTTCTTGTCGGAGAGATTTCTTAAAAGTAAGATCAGTTCAAGAGCTATACCAAGAGGGCTCAGGGCGGCATGCAGCCCTAAGTGCCGGGTTTGAGAACCAAGAGTCTAGACGACATGGATTTTCAAGCCGACATGCTTTTATCACAAGTTCAGGACATAATAGATGATGTCAGTTGAGCATTGTTTTGGATAAAAAGTCTATATTCCTTTGAGATGGTAACATCTTTCATTGATGTATGAAATCAGTTTTATGTTCTACCCCTTGTACTGTGAATTTTATCCTTAAACTTCCAAATTTGACTCAAGCATTTCATTGACACAAAATGTCAATGGGTTTTCAAGGAAATTTTTCCCACTTTGTATAACATTTCACAACCTTTAGGAAAAGTTGAAAAGAACTTCGGAAAGACTATTTTAATAGGTTTTGAAGCATTTGTCCTGAAATGATTTAGCCTATTGCATGGAACCTCGGCCAAAGTTTCACATTCCTTGTGAGCTGCGTAAAAGTAATTCTTGATCCTTAGATACATGTCTGTACAATAAAACTTACAATTCGCCTTTGTCCAAAACTTTCCCATGTGATCTAAAACATGTGAGTCCCATAACATATAACTTAGAGGTGTGGGTACATGTAATACCGACAAGGTTATATTTGTGCAGTAAGCTCAATCTAATAAGTTTCAATCTGGCAAGTAGGCAGGATTTTGTTCTGAATGGGTTTCAGATCACACTAACAACATGACTCTAACGGCACCACCGGATAGCAAAACCCTTCTAATTGGCGTAGGGCCCAAGGGTCAGCAGAAGGGCTTCTTTTTGGATTCAGGGACAACTCCCAGGTAGAAGAATGGAGGAAAAGTTCCCAAAAGGTGAAGTTTTGGCTGGTGTCTCGAAAATGCAAGTCCAGAAACCCCAGGCCCCAGACCTGGATAACACAGACCTTCTCAAAAATACAGACCTTGAAAACACAGTCCTAGAAAACATAGACCTCGAGAACAAATATCGCAAAAATCAGATCCTCACTTACAGACACATCCGCTGTCAATCGAAAAGCTGATCAGATCCAGTACCGTATAACCTTCAACTCTGTGCACTACTGAGTACAAGTTTGCTTTTCAGGCCTATCCATTCAATTTTGGCCATGAAAAGTTAAACATTCTTTGCCATGCAGGTGCATCTTCAAAAGGTGAGCAAAAGGGCACCACTGATGGATATTTTAAGAAAATCAGAGGTGATAACACAACAATAGCCATGATTCATACGCTATGTATCACATAACGTTTTAGTTTTTTTTATTTTTGTGCTCTTAATCTTAATTCTTTCCCGAAAGTTATCTTTGATACGAACCCTGCTTTAGAGTTGCACTTGGCACAAGCACGACAATACTCATACCCAGTAGAAATGAACACAAATTTCCAACATTCTCCGTGCTACATGGAAAGCAAAGCTTGCTGACATTAAAAGATGGCTGACATTTCCATTCTAGGCTCACAAAGAGAAAACAGATCCACATGGTTTTACATATCATATGTCAGTTACTTTTACCTTTCTGACGCGTTCGACTGTATTCTATGTTCGATAAAGCACTGTATTCGTATACTAATTTCGAGCACTCTCGTGGAATGTTCTCTCAAATAATCGATTTTACATTTTCTACATAGTGCATGCTACCATCTCCAAGGGTACTCAAATGGTAGGCAGTGATTTCTGATAAATATTTTTACCCGCGGAAGGATCAAGAGGCTAAGAAGTCCCATAATAAGAGGTACACATAAAGGGAATGGGATACAGCGATGTTTGCGTGGATCTCAAACACCCACCACTTAAACCCCTTCACTTGCTCACTCAAAACATGTGACTCAAAAATGCGATGAGTTCTCTGTGTTTCTTCCTTTACTGCTTCATGACAGCTTGAGTCCAGATTATAGTAACACAGTAAATCAGCTAATGGAATGCCCCCTCACTTGATCTTGTAGGATACACTTCGACGTGTTCCTTACGAAATTTCATTGATACTTCTTTATGACTGTTTGAGTTTACATGATAATACGCAGTAGCTTCAAATAGACTGTATTTATCTAAGGCTACATTACATAACAGGGTTTCCCTTAACTTTCTTCACTCACCAGGTGGTCCAAAATTCTGGGTAGTCCGCCGCTATGTCCATTAGCCCGCCCACTTTTATATTCAAAAAACGAAACAAAAAATGATTTATCCAATATTTCCTCGAGAAAGTGCCTGTTAACTTTTGTGTGTGTTGACTTCATTCAACTTGAGGCAATCGCCTGAAGGAAGCGTCGATGCCTCTACCTTCCCTTTCAATATGAGAAAGCTCAGGAAGTTGAACAACATTGAATACGGATAACAGGCAAAACGAAGGGGAATTTCTAAGAGAGTTTTGAACTAGTAGAATACGCAGCGGCGTATGAAGATGTTTAAAATGGGGGGGGGGCAGACCAGATGCGATTCCTCGACCTTGAACCCCTCCTCACACCAGAACATCATATTTGCTCATTATAATTTTTCCGATTTTAATTTAAGCAAAATAAAAATATTCAAATAAAAAGGAATAACTACAACATCAACACCACGCAGCCTTGGTGTAGCTAAGATTTGTTTTATTTAGGAGGCTTTGGAGGACTGGAGTTATTTTTTTGGAGGGGGAGGGTGGACTCCCGTTTACTATTTAAGCGGAGCGCCACCTCTGGTTGGCGCAGAGCGTACCAAGAAAATTTGAGATTGAATACATCCCAGATCGCCGGGATGGCACTTGCCAGGCTTGATAGCAGCCATCAAGATGTACAATTTTTGTGAAAAAAAGGAAAGCTTGATTTGATTTTATTCTAAAACTTATTTCTGTGAGGACGGATTAACTGAGCTGGCCGGACTTGGGGTCCGAGGATTACAAGTTTGAATCCCATTTATTATCTAAGCAGAGCGCCACCATAGTTTGCACGGAGCAAACCGAGAAAATTTGAGATTTTAATACATCCCAGATCGCCGGAAATGGCACTTGCCAGGATTGATAGCAGCCTTCAAGATGTGCAAATGTTGTGAAATTTTTTTAAAGGTTGATTTGAATTTGTTCTAAAACACATTAAGTTTGTCACAATCTATCCGACTTTATTCAAAATTATTCAGAGTGGAGTTAGCTTCATGGATTTCTGTGGATTGATTGGAATGGAGCTTTTCCACAGCCAGAGTCTACTATTATTAAGTTGGTGGCGCCAAGATTTGCCCGACGGGGCGAATCCCCGACAGCCCCAATGCCGTCGGGTATAAGTGGGATTTAAAGAAAACCTGTGTACTAGACCATTTCATTCGGGGCATATATTGCATAAAATTTGTATATACTAGAGAAGCATAGTTCCGCGTTGATGAAATGTTTTTCCCGGAATCTATGCTGTAAAAATTGCAAAGCGCTCGAAGCGCGAAAATTTTTGGTAGGTTTCACAAAAAACATATGTAACATTAAGAAAAAAAGAAAGAAAATCTGTAGGGGTTGAAGACCGTATAGGAGATAATATGCAATGTATCGAAACTACCTTACCTATGCGATGAAATAGCAAAATCTTGCTCCGTGAGTCCCTCACCAACTAACAATACCGCTTGGCACACACAAGAGAACAGTTACTAGGCTTTGCGATATGGGATGAAATTTGCGACCCTTTGCGTAAAGTGTGTACTTTTCCTACATGTTACTTGGTAAGGTGGAAAGGACTTGCGCGATCTAGCGATGTAGAATGGAACTATTGAAGAAAGTAGAGTAGCTCTTCTGCTACGCCGAAGAGCGCCGAAAATTTTGCGTTCTTATTAAATTGTCCTCTTGCGAGCAAAAACGGGTAAAACGAAACTGTAAACTGTCGCAATATTGGGAGAATGACATTTGGCCCCCCATAAATTATATGGGGGGCATGGCCCCCTTGCCCCCCCGGTTCCCACGCCACTGATACGGAGAATCTAATCCAGGAGTTCGGAAATGTAGAAGCGGATATGGTATGTTGAGAATGATGTCGTTTTATAGTCCATCACATCTGTACATAAAAACTGGCAGCAAATACCCTCAATGGGAAAATTAGTAGTAAACAATGAAACCAATCGAGACAGCTGGCATACATGTATATCTGAGCTGGAACTGAGATCATTGTTTAGTGATAAAAAGGTCTGATTTTAAGTTGTAATAGGCGATTTTTTATTGTGGATTGGAGGTAGCCAGATTTTTTAACTCGCCAACCGGACTACTAAGAGGATGGTTTTCACTCGCCCGCCGATGTTTTCAGTCGTAAATGGCCAGCGGGCAAGTGCTAATTTCGAACCCTGCAAAGGATTTTTCGAAGCGCTGCGGGCTAACCCAAAGTCATTATTTGGCTCAATGTTATTCCCTCTCAACTTGCCATTTTGCCCTTTTTTCACTTGTTTTGAATGTCATTTGCAAATGGGACGATGTCATTCTCAAAGGTACCATGTTTTGAGCTTTTACGCTTCGTTTTTTGCCGCTCGCCAGTTCCCACCCTACTTGACTTCACTCCCTCTGGTGAGACTTGTTGTCGTCTATACCTCATATGGAAAATTTTCTCCTGATTTACCCCCACATCAACATGTAAGTTACCTGTTACGTTTTCACCCCTCCAGCGATATATAAGGCACACTACAGTTTCAGTCCGGCCCACATCGTATGTCATAATATGCAATTGTCCATAACGGGGTGGGGGATATGCCATGTACTCCTGGCTAAAAAACTAAGAAGTGCAAATGTAACTTACATCAACCATTGTTACTTAATTCGTAAAAAGGAGGCATTTGCTGAACGTCACCCACTTAAGAGCCAACGTGATCCTCATAATCAGTCACTAACTCCTTTTCTCCCAACTGCTTGAAGGTGCCCCTTCAAAGAGGTCAGGAGAAAAGTTCTTGAGGTCTGTGTTTCGAGGCCTGTGCTTCCGCGGTCTGTGTTTTAGGGGTCTGTTTTTAAGGACTGTGGTGTAGCGTGTTTTCGAGTTATGTATTTTCGAGCCACCCAATTTTTGGTATTATTTTTTTGAAAATTCTGTAACCCAAGGAGGCCCTGTCTCTCTTTTACTTTGCGTCTGGTCTAAATACTTTCCTTCAGATGAAGTCATTTGAACTTGTAATGTTACGTTTACATTCAGTACAGATAAGGTAATTTTACTATCCCGGCATAGTAAAAGTAATATTCGTTCTGCAAAAGATTGCAACACCAAGAGGTCTTTCGAATATTTGGAACATATCATAATTAATTTACAGATACTACACTCGAATCTGATGATGACATACACTTAAGGGATTGAAACGTTGCAATAAATTAATTCACGAAATGTTTGCCGTTTATGTCTGAAACCGTACAAATAAAAGCAAATTTGGATTAAAATGTGCTTTTAGTAAAATGAAGATATAGATTAATGCTAAATTACATCTTCACCAAGGTTCAAATCCTCCGATCGTCTTTAAGGGAGTACAAAACTACGATTGGATTTACGATGACCATGACACCGGAGCAGACAGGGATTTGTCGATTTGGCGTCCCAATGACCTAGAGTATGGCTACTACCCTCTTGGTGACGTGGCTACAGCTAGTCACGATAAACCCTCGACTGCTGCCATGATGGTGAAGGAATTAACAGCTGGGGCGCTCAGTGCCCCAGATAGTTTTACAGAGATCTGGAACGATCGTGGGAGTGGCGGTACTCACGATGTTCGCATTATGCAAATGAATCCACCATCTGGATACACCTGTTTGGGTCACGTGGCTATTCTTGGGTATTCCAGTACTCCTGACAGAAACAAATACAGGTTCGTTTTATAAATATATCAATATACTATTTAAACAAATTCTAAGAAACTAGTTAACAAGGAGGTGCAGGGTATTAAGGTTTAGCCTACATATTACATGATCGTAATGAAGGTCGTTGTTAGTCAAATGCAGCAAAATTTAGCCATTCTGAAGGGTATTAAATTTAACGCCTTTCAGCTGAGCGGTTGTAAAAAGCATTCACAAAAAGATGTTCATATCGACATTTTAAAGCATGTAAATAATAGTGACAAGATCGATCTTTGTAATTGCCTTAACGTAGCTTTTAGTGCAGCCTACTATTATATTGCTGATAAGCAATGCATTCTTTTCACCAGCAGTATAGCATGCTAAGATTGGTGCGACAAGAAACCCTTCTCAAAGCTATGATGGTAGATTCATGCACACTATACTCTAAACTAAAATGTGTGCACTGCGAGTCATCTATAATTGTGTGTTAAATGTTCATGTTTTTTTTTGACACGGTATCAGCCATGTTCATTCTATTTTATGGAGAGAGCTTGAAGAAGGGGATTCCTGTATTATTTGCAAAGTTATGATGATTTGCACATGGATGTTAATTTTCAGATGTGTTCGGAGCGAGTATGTCACAACTGGTCAATATGTGGAGATCTGGTTAGACAGAGGTTCTGGAGCTGACAGAGATGTTGGAATATGGCGTAACGAAAGGGGCTCAAGCCTCGACGCTCTAGACGCTAACACATTTACGTCCTTTAGTAACCATGGTGTTCCAGGAGGAACCCCAAATATGTTGAGTGGACAATACGCCAAGAATCATCTCAATGTTGAAATTTCAAATGAAAATTTCATCTTTACCCTTTATGAAACGAGCGATATGGACGAAATTTGGAATGACGGTGGCAGCGGAGCAGACAGAGATGTGGCTATATGGCGAAGCAAAGGTTCTTCAAATTCTTACTCTCTCGGTGATATAGCTGTCGGTGGAGGTAGACCAGCCAGAGGATTTGTCGTAAAGGCCCTTAGGGACGACGCTCTTCGATCACCAGATGATTTCCGCAAAATATGGGACGACAGTGGATCTGGAGCAGACTGGGATGGTGCATTTTACCAACCTCTTTGTCCTCACGGGTATCGTACCCTTGGTCATGTAGCCATGAGGAATCATCATGAGAAACCTCCCAGTAACTCAGTTCGTTGCGTTAAGGGAGAGTATACAAGAGCCGGACAATGGGCGTGGGTTTGGAATGACGCTGGAAGTGGCGCTGACGATGACGTAACAGTGTGGAAAGCTATTCCCAATGGCGAAGGACAAGGGGTTGAGGCAATGTCTACCATACGTCACCACGGTGGTATGAACGTAGGAGCCTACGTTTTGATTCCTGGTCAAGTAAATTACGTGACAGGACCGCCAGCAAGACGTTACATCTTACAGAATCTTCAGTACTTATTCGACGATCGCAACCTTGTAAACAACGAGCCAGAGAATA
This sequence comes from Holothuria leucospilota, assembly GCA_029531755.1. Lineage (NCBI taxonomy): Eukaryota > Metazoa > Echinodermata > Holothuroidea > Aspidochirotida > Holothuriidae > Holothuria > Holothuria leucospilota. The sequence goes on from CM055965.1 coordinate 47,221,370, forward strand.
TTCAGAGGACGATTGTCGAGAATCGCGGAGACACTGTACAGCAGGTTACTCGTGAAGTGTCGTATACGTACGAGGAAACATACTCATGGAGTAATACTGCAGGACTTGAGGTTAGCGTTTCGACGACTATTACCACCGGGGTTCCACTTATTTCATCAGGAGGGGTAAGTTTACTATCTCTTACACTGTGATTTCTTCAACCAGTTCCTTCCTTGGCGAAGGCAAAATGAATTTATGTCGTGACTGTTTTGTGTAAATATATGTGATAGCAAGAAGTTAAAGCAAAAAAAAAAAATAAATAAATAAAAAATAAAAAAATAAAAAAATAAATAAATAAAAAAATAAATAAATAAAAAAATAAACAAACAAACAAACAAATAAATAAATAAATAAATAAGTAAATAAAAAATAAAAAACGACATATAAAGTTAGGAAATGATTTAATACATTTCATATTTGATATGTGGATGCGTCCCTGGAGATGAACCTACAAAAGCCTCATGAATTGCTTGTAAACAAGATATCTCAAAACTGGAATGGTGTGTACCCACCATACTTGGTAGGCCAATATAGATTATCCTTATAAAAAGGGATGGCCTTGTTGGTTTGGTCGAAACTTAAGGTAATTTTAGATTAGGAGAGGTCAAGCACTGAAAACCCAGTAAACAAGATATCTCAAGTTAGGAATTATGAATTCTTTGCATGCTTACCATGGGGATTCGTGTTATAGTCAGTTAAAGAGCCATATTGTGTTAGTCGGGTCAAAGGTTATCCGAGATCACCCGAGATGAAACTGCAATAGTCTTTTGAACTGCTCTTAAATATGAAATTTTAAGATGGGTAAGAGTGAGGGATTTATAATGTAATAACTTAATGGTAAAGAGATCTTAACTGACTCACCCCTAAGGTGTTCTTCTGAGCTTCTGTTGTCTCCAATCCAGTCAACTGCTAAATACTTCTAACGTTAATAACAATAATAATAAAAACCGTCTCTAGGCACCGGAATGTCCGAAAGAATAAAACAAACAAATAGGCTAGTGCTCCTCAGGAAATATCCTTGGTGCCAGTCTTTGCGCCAACCGTTGTGTCCACAGAACTAGACTGGAAAGGTTAGGTCGGTGGCGCTAGTCTTGGCGCCTACCGCTTAGTTCTCCAAGCTGTACTAAGAGTCCGGAGACTATGACTAAAGTAACTGCCTAAGCAAAACTTACTAACATAGTAATACTGGTAGGCTACTAGCGCGCCACTAACTAGCTTGCCATTACGGCGCAGAGACTATTAAAATATAAAACTGTTTAACTGCTGCTAAATCTTACGCAAAAATAAATACTGTACAAAGTTTGCATGAAAATGAGCTGAGGGTCCTTGCAAATAAAAATACAGATATAATTTGCTACGAAATGCGGTTCCAGATGTAATTTGTGCTAATCCAGGAAATTTTATTTCATGTCATTTATTCAAACCAGTATAAAAACAAGTATTCATAAAGAGGAGTACAAAATTCATCAGAAAATCAAAAACAATACAACAATTGATAAAAAGATTTACATAATTGAATGAGCACAGTGGGTAAAAAACTAAAAAGGTTAGCACGTAAAAATAAACTAAGGCACTCCATGGCTAAATGTTGAACAAATGTACTATATAGATAGCGATTAAGATCATTAAACAGATAAATATATATAAATTGTTCATGTAGATAGGCACTTCTCTCAACTTTTTCATCCCGTGGTTTTCTAATTACTTATTGTAGGATGCTATTTAAGTATATCATCGCTTTATAGACACTTCTCAATAACGTCATGTTTCAAATAACAGCTTATGAACGACCATATTGGAGAATGCGAGCAAGGAGGATTTGTCCACACGCACGCAAGCTAAGCAATCTTTTGAAGTCACATAGTGGTGCGAACACAACGTACCGTGTACAAGCACCTCGACACATTCCAGTATGTAGGACTACAGTCTTGCCCAAGACGTCAGCAAACTTGCACTTGTGTTCCCCTCACATAAAACAAGGGCGCATGTCAACTGAACTGTGTGTAACTCGAGTGTTCTAACGTCTTTTACATTTTGGCAGAGATCAAGATGTCATTGTATATAAATATACATGGGCATTCATAAAGTTGTCTTACGTCTATGGATTACTTCAAAGCGAGATAGAAGTACATAGGCCTAGGTCAGACAATTCACTAACCTTCGCCTTTGAGCAAATTTCGTAGTGACTGCAGTGGTCCTTTTCAATCCTCAGTAATTGCGCCTTTGCTAAATATGATTTTTAGATGCAATGTGCTTCTACAAAAGAAAACTTTAGCAAAAAAATCCACGTATGTTACAAATTTCACAATACTTTTCTTTGTGAAGTTTCCACGGGCTACCACACTATTTAGGTTTCATGCTGCAGCCAGAGATACTGTGTAATGTGACAGAGACAATCGGTGCAGGAAAAGGCGTTAGCTCCCAGGTTGGTTTCGCGTATCATCATGTGACATCCAGTTCCGCGAAGTTAACACCAAGAGGACAAAAGACCTAATGTGTGCACGAAAAGAAGCTATCATTTAAAAAGACATGCGATCATCCCTTTTCAAAGTTCTCTTTGGAAGCCGGGGATTTGGGAAGATTTGTCATAGATAGTTTAACTCCAGTCAGCACAAACTTCGAAACGCTGAATTGGTAGGAGGGAGAGATAGTAGGGAGAAGGTTACGTGTATGGGATTACGTTGTTCTAAACAAATGCACTGAAACATGAACAATGAGTTACAGTATAGACAATTAGCATATTAGGAGCTCATTCATGAGGTTAATATAGTACCTACCCCCTGACTGAACAGTTTGTCTAGTCTTTGAGGATAACTCTTTCTCTGGTAATTTCTTTCATTCTTAGTCTTCATGCCCTTTTAGCTAATTTACCTGATTTGTGTGATCAATGATGCTAACTTGATGATGCTTGCAGGACGGTACCATGGTACTTCAAGTTTCAGAGCCAGCAAAAAGTTGTAAACCCAATGCCAGGATCCATTCACAATATAAAATGTAAGACTGAACAACCAAACTTTAGTCCATTTAGTAAGCTCCCAATATTAGTAGTTGTAATTGTAATATACCCAATAGATAGTCTCACTTCATTACTGTCTGGTTGTTGTAGATGAGCATCTTTCAATTGGTTTTCAGTGAAAATTTCTACTGTGCTAGAAAGTCAAAAGGTGAGCTAGCCCGAAAATACAGAAAATATACTTTTTGAAGGCCAAAAACTTAAGATAATTCACGCTTTGGGGTTGATGAAGTTTACTTCTTCGTTGATTTTCTTCTTTTCTATTGGTCCAGCTCAGAAAAAACAAATAAATACAGACGGAGAGAAGATACTCTGGTCCTATATGCCAATGTTAGCTTAAATTCTATTGCTCCCAAGTTCAGGCTCACAACACTCCTGTCGATGAGATATAAAACTTTAACCATCAAGCCCAAAGGCTTAGTGATTCCTTGCTACAAGTGAATTATTTGTTGCACTGACTCGGGTTATCCCTCAAATTTACACTTCTTGACTTATCGTACCCTGGACCGACAGCGTGAGAAAACGAGATACGCCATCAAAGAACTCGTTCAGCATATAGTATTTCCAATGATCCTGTAGTCACAGCATCCTTTACAGGTGTACATGATTAGGTAATTCAAATAAGAATTATAACTGTTATAGTTATCTTTGTAAAAAAAAATAAATGTGTTTCTCTGTAATTTTATCTGTGGAATGGTACGGTACAAAATTCAACCTTAAGTTTTCGTTTGGAACCAAACGCCTTACACAATTTGGAGGTACCGCCCACTGTCTATTTAGTTTAAGTGGTTTTCGTAGTTTGACCTCAGGTGACCTTCATCCTACAACAAGCCCAATGGTCCTCTTGTCTTAAAGAAACACATCTACATAGGCTACCAAAAATGAAAAGGATCCTTTATCCGGCCGTCTTGAAATATGACATTTTTCAAGGTTTCGGTTTTTGACCTCTGATGACATCAAATGACTTTCGACCTCCACTGAAAACTACAGGGTTTTTTCTTTGACTATTATAAAGGTATATACCAAGTATGAAGATTGTCCATTGTTGCTATCTTGGGATATCGTGTTTACAAGCAGTTTTAAGAATTTCGTACTTTCACCTCCGTTGACCTCAGACAAACTTTGACCTTTATCAAAGTCATTCGACTATAACGCATCCACAAGCATCCATGCTTCATACCTAGAGATATCGCATTTACAAAATTTTCGGTTTTTGACCTCTGCTGAGCTCACATGACCCTTGACCTTAACCAAGACAGCGATAGGTATCTCTCTCTTAATGTAATAATGCTATAGACCAAGTATGAAAATAATCCATTTTGCTATCTTGTGATAACGTGTTTACAAGCCAAGCGTCACAAATATATAGATTATAAAATTTTGTACTCTATATTTTATAATCTATAAGCTCCACTTGGCTACGCTCAATTCCAGGTCTGAATTGGTTTCCACCTGTAGACATTCCAACAAATTCTCTTCGACTAGGTTCACAAATTAGATTTAGCTTAACTTAGTATGTACATTAATTTGCTCTGCAAATGTTAATTGTAACTCCGACTGCTGTCAGAAATGTTTTGAATCGCCTGATGACCCACGTGTATTCCAAGAAAATGAATCGTGAACTGGAAACAAATAAATGCATCACTAGTTGACTTAAAGAGTACAAAATAATCTAAGATTTAAATCGAAATTTTCAGTTCATCTGGAACCTTCGTCACCGAGATCAGACAGTAAACTGAGTACAGTAATTAACTTAGCCAACAGCATGAGATACAGCTTAAAAACAGAAGATAATAGGTGACGAAAAGGTGTAAATAAGTGGAGTAAAAAATTACGTTGTCTGATAGAAAGTGTACTAATTCAAAACACCGAGGTCTTTGCTTAGCCCCGTGATGTGTGAATTTAGTTTCAAAATCCAATTAAGTTCGGCGGCCTCAGAATTGCTTGCGATGAGGGTGACTTTAAGATTTTTTAGAGAATGGCGGGGAAAATTAAAGTGCTCCTCGACGGGGAAATCTGAGTGTTGACACTAATAGACTTTTTATGGTTGTTAAACCTAAAGCGAAAGGAAGTCTTGGTTTCACCTACGTAAAGACCCTCTTTACATAATTTACAGCGAAAAATGTAAACAACATTACTAGAGTCACAATTTAGATTAGGGGATTCATGACAAATTTTACACTGGGGATGCTGACATGTTCTCCAAGGATGATGTGTTTGCAGATCTGGCAGCGCTTTTTGTTGCAGCCAGTATTGTCCTTAATGGGGTTTTTTTTTGGCGGAAGTAATAGTCTTTTGAGATTACTAGGGGGTTGACGGGGGCCAGGAGGGGGAGAATTGGCAAAAATAGTCGGGAGAGCGGGTTTGTCTTTAAGAGTGGCAAAAGTTTGTTTCAAGGTGTAGGAGAGAAGATCATGACACTGGAGGGCGGCAACTTGAAGCACACCCTGTTTAATAATATCGATTGGGAAGCCATTTGAAAGAAAATGCCCGGTGAGAGAAGAATTTGAGCGTTCGTGGTCAATAGAGTCGGAACAAATGCGTTTAATGCGAAGACATTAGCTATACACAATTGACGTTTTAAGTTTGAAGTGGTGGTCACTATCAAAATGAAGCAAGAGGTGTTTGTCAGTAGGTTTGCAGTATAGAGGAGTAGAGAGGGTGCCATCCTTCAATTTAACTAGCACATCGAGAAACGGAATTTGGGTACTTGAAACTTCAAAAGTGAATTAAATACTAGAATGAAAAGAATTAACATGATCTTTACAGAGTTCAAGAGCTTCCTTGTCATTCCTATCAGAGGCCTCCAAAACTGACCAAACACCCACCAGACGTATTCCGTTGGTCCTATCCTTTCACCCATCTGTAACTCCCATTGTACGTGCCATTTACAGGAATGTAGAGAACCTACGTCATGATCCATCCTCACGTGACCATTTCCTTGAACTGAACCCCCCCCCCCCCCATCACAGCATTCAGAATTGAAAAGAACATATCTAAGCACTTGGTCCGTGCCTCTCAACCTCAAGCAGTAGTGACAAACACCCCAGGAACTTTTCCCTGCAACCGTGGAAGATGCAATACCTGCCCGGTGGTCAGTCATGACAAAATCCGTTCCACTGTAGGTCCAACAACAACCGGTTTAACATTCATCAGCATTTTACTTGTACATCAGCCAATGTTATTTACGTTCTCGTATGTAAACGATGTAATGTACTGTATGTGGAAGAAACAAAACGTCGTCTTGCTGACCGAGTCAATGAGCACCTGAGGTCAATCAAGCAGAACCTCCCAAGGGTTCCCTGTAACCACACACTTCAATCTCCCGTCAACATCTTCGATCCGTGACTTGATGGTTTCGGCGGCCATCTCGTGTCAAGGTTCCGATCCTGATCGCCTGGCTGCCGAAAACTGTCTCATCATGAAACTTGGAACCCTGTCCCCACAGTCATAGTCTGAATGTTAGACTTAAACTTTTATAAATCAGCAATTCCTGCATTGTTGTTACCTGTGTTAACCAATGAACACTGTCTGTTTTCCAAGCCGGTTTGTCCGTGCCCAATTTTATTGAGTGTTTTCTAATTTGTACGTTTGGCCGTGTCAACAATCAGTTGCAGTTTTTGCTACCTGATTTACTACTACTACTTCCTTTTTTGTTCACTTATATATGTACATAGATGAATGAGAAAAATGGATAACAACGATGTTCCAGAATGAAAGAATTCTAATTAAAACTTAAGTAAAAACTAAAACTTAAAACTTTAATTACATATATATATATATATATATATATCAGAATATTTAAGTTCCACGTATACTCCAAGATTAAAATAGAATATGAGAACGAATGCAATAAAGAGCATAACTGGTTGATTAGAGGAGTACGAATCTGTGATAATTTCGAAATTTAATCTTGCAACAAAGTAAATAACTTAATTAAGAAAATAACATGTAACAAACAATGCGCTGGAAATCAGATAAACAAACATAACAGGATTAAAGTGTTTGATGAAAGGTGTATTGATTAAGAAGATCGAGGTCATCCTCAATACCCAGGACTAAATTGATGAAGCTGAAAATCAGTTACTGGAAACTAACTTTTATGTTCAGATTAATTTTGATCCGGTCAGCACTTATAATTCAATTTCTAAGGAGCTTTTGGATGGACTCTCATCACACATTTCTGGCACGGTAAGAGAGCTTATTCCCTCCCAACCCAAATTGGGGTATTTTTACACCCTGCCCAAAGTTCATAAACTTTCTAAGGTACTTCATAGTCATTTGTCTTGTAAGATTAATTCTAGTGACCGTATCCCCGATTTCAACACTTTGTCAGTCCCCGAAACCTGCGAACTAGCCAAGACGCATTCCATAAGTGTACAGGGTAGACCCATTATTTCAGATATTAGGACCCTCACCGAAGGTCTCTCGGGCTATGTTGATAGTATTCTCAACCCCTTACTACATTAAATTCCTAGCTTCTTATACAGGACAGCACCCACTTTCGTAGGATCATTAATAATATGGGTACCCTTCCCACAGAAGCTCTCCTTGTTACCATGGACGTTACGTCACTTTATACCAATATTCCTCATGAGGAGGGCGTCCGTGCTTGTAAGGAATTTCTTTATGAACACACCTCCGATCAAACGTCATGTGATATATTCAAACTGATTTACTTTATCCTTAAGAACAACTTTTTTACTTTTAATAATAACTATTTCCACCAAATCAACGCGACCGCCATGGGTGCAAAGATGGCACCCAGCTACGCAAATATTTTCATGCATAAACTTGAAGTTTAAATGTTATCTAGTTTTCCTTTGAAACCATCTCACTACTATCGCTACATTGACGATATTTTTTTTCATTTGGACCCACGGCAAAGACGCCCTCGAAAGCTTTAAAACTCATGTCAATTCTTTCCATGAAAGTATTAAATTCACTTTCGGGGTTTCCAGTACCGTACTCAAATCCCGTTCCTTGACATACTGATGAAAGTTAACGCTGGCGCCATTTCAACTTCCCTCTATTGCAAACCGCCGACGAGCATCTTTTACTTCATTTCGACAGTGCCCACCCTGCTAGTCTCAAAAAGTCGATCGTTTACAGCCAATGCCTTCGCACCAAACGTATTGCTCCGACCTGGCTGACTACGACCGTTCAATTTCTTCTCTTATCGGATACTTTCTTTCGTGCGACTACCCTATCCGTGTCATTAAACAAGATATACGTAAAGCCGCTCTAATCAATCGCCATGACCTTCTGACCTGTAAAAACGAGACTCCCAACAAACGGATCCCCCTTGTATTTGCATTTCACCCCCTTATCCCCAGTCTTGCGCGTACCCTAAAACAATCCTTTGCATCCCTTAAAGACGGCCCCAACCTTTCTGACCTATTTGCTGACCCCCCTCTCCTTGCGCTACGCCTGCCCCCTAATCTTAGGAGACTAATCGCTCCGTCCAAATAACCGACCTCTGACCAGGCCATCAAGGGTAATGCATGTTGCAACAAGCAACGCTACCAAATATGCAAACATATCAACACGGGAGAGCGGGTCACCATCCCTAACACAAATTTCCCCTACCCCCCAACCTTAATTGCGATTCCTGTAATGTTGTTTACATATTTCATTGTAATCTGTGCAAACACGGACTCTATGTGGGAGAAACCAACCACCAAAAGTCTATTCGAGACAATGCTATTGGATTCCCAGTAGCAGAACACTTTAATCTCCCCGGCTATGCCCTTGATAATCTTCAAGTAACTCTCATAGCTAACAACTTTGATTGTACAGGAAACCGTAAACGTACGGAACTAATCTGGATAATGAAGCTTCGATCACACCTGAATGGACTTAACAAAGACCTCGGTCTTCTTAATCAATCCACCTGTCATCAAACACTTTAATCCTGTTATGTTTGTTTATCTGACTTCCAGCGCATTGTTTGTTACATGTTATTTTCTTGATTAAGTTACTCACTTTGTTGCAAGATTTCGCTGAGGAAGGTTCCAGGGGAACAGAAAATTTCGAAATAAAATCACGGATTCGTACTCCTCTAATCAACCGGTTATTCTCTTTATTGCATTCGTTCTCATATTCTGTATATATATATATATATATATATATATATATATATATATATATATATATATATATATATATATATATATATAAATTTCGAAATAAAATCACGAATTCGTACTCCTCTAATCAACCGGTTATTCTCTTTATTGCATTCGTTCTCATATTCTGTATATATATATATATATATATATATATATATATATATATATATATATATATATATATATGTATATATATATATATATATATATATATATATATATATATATATATATATATATATATATATATATATATATATATATATATATATATATATTATATATATATATATATATATATATATATGAAGGGCAAGGTAACTCGCCACACGCTGATTTGGCACCTACTTCAGGTAACTGGATCATGATATTTGTGTCTTGTCTTATTTTCATGTTTGCAATGCACAGGAACGTTTCAATTACATCTTTTGATCATTTGAGTAGTATAATGATTCATTCAGACGGTGAATGTCATCAAATTTAATTTGCCATCGAAAAAAGTCCCTGAGTACACTTTCGCAAACAGTTACCTTTACTGTTGACATCATACTACAGCTTTTGAATATACATTGTTTAATACAAATGATACATAACGAAACTTACTAACACTCTGGCTCTTTTTAAACAGGTCACCGTTTCCACTACAGCATCTTTCTCCCACGAATGGGGCGGTTCAACCACCAAATCCTACACTGATTCGGTCAGCGTGCAAGTAAGCGTTCAGCCACGTTCCCAGAAATCAGCGGTGATAGTGGGTAACCGGTACACTATGGACATACCCTATACGGCAACTCTGATAACTGAATACGAAGACGGTTCTAGGGGTGTCAGAAATAATTACAGGGGTGTCTTCCGAGGTGTACAGGTCAACGAGATCCGTGTAGTGTACGAGGCTGACGTACCGCTCACAGAAGAGAACGCAGTTGTGGAGGACGCTGGGGGAATTGACCTTGGGGGCATTGAAACTGGGGTCATTGAAACTGGGGGCATTGGAGTGGATTGGCCACCCCCATTTGTTGAAGAAATTCCCTTCTTTTAGTAGCCTGGGTAAAGTTTGCGTTCAGGGTTTTGCGCTGTCCCCAACACGCACCCTTTCCCACACGGATGGGTGCAACTGCTGACCTTTTAGAGTAAGCCATTAACTGATTAATCTATTGTTTCTTTTACTTGGGCAGATAAGTTTAACCTTTTAATCTGTGGTATGGCATAGAATATAAACTCGATGTGAGGTTGTAGTGTTAAAAACTTTGGCCTTATTCAAGTATTGTAGGAAATGATAAAATGTATGGGACATCCTAATAAAAATGGAGAAAACACTTTTACTTCTCTTCTCTGACGTACGACCAAGAGTGTGGACTAGAGTGTTTTTCCTAGTAACCTCACTGACCTATGTACTACTACTACTACTGATCCTTAAGAGGGAGGTCCTCTCTAAGATATTTTTTTTTCAGCATGAAGTTCTTGTCTTATTCTAGATAAATATTATCTTACTTGTTGAGGATGAAAAAGGATTTTATGAAGTACCATATTAGTTGGTTTTAGTTCCTCTGATATCCGTTCCCGACAAAACAAGACATTTCAATCTTTGAAAAACACGGCTATCTTAACATTTAGTATTTTAACAGTATTTATTAAACAATATTATACATGTCTGGAAGTTTACATCTGTTTGTCGTAATGAAACATTGCACTTTTCCATGGAGAGATAATTTTTCGCAGTACCTGTACATTTTTTGCAATGATTGTCTACCGTTACATAACGTATGTTTGCGTTTGTTTTTGTCGGGAACTTAAAGTTACTCACTTACCTTGCTTACAAAATATTGCTTACTGCCGACATTTTGATATTCTTTGACTTATTCATTCTTTGGAAATTAGTTTCATTAATCTAGAATTCTTAATTTTGCAATTATAAAATCACCAATGAGTAAGACAGTTTATATTTTTGTCTGTTTAGGGCCTTTTTCGTCGAAACCAGTTCCCTTTTTTCAGCTTCCTTAGAACTGAAACACGTATGACCGACTTCTGCTATAAAGGTGTGACTGCGGAGAAGGTCGCGTTACGTCAGTGTTCTGTTCAGGTAACTGACAGCACCTTTTAGAGAAAACAGTTTGGTGTTCGCCCTACGGTATCTAGCGAAAGAGACAACTGGAATATATTTCGAAAAGGCCACTTCTAGTTGTAGCACTTACATACTTGGTTCGGGGGAGCTGCTAGGAACAGTTGCCTCGTCGCTTGATGTATTTAAGTACAAATAAATTTGAATTCAAAAGAAGGGACACCAAATAATTATGACTGGAAGAACCGTAACATAAAAAACCGAAAACAGGACCCTTCTTAGCTCCTATGTATGTAGAATTGTTTTTGAAATCTTCAAGAAACCAAGATTGGGGGACGTGACATTCAACTTAACTAATTCAAGTGCTAGTCGCGAAGCTCTCGAAACGAGCAACGAGGAGCTCACTTGAGGTCTCTGGAAAAATTTCGAGGCAAGATGATCTGTTGAATAATTTAACCACGATTTGAATCCATTAACTGGCTGTTTCCACCATTTTTTAATTTGATTTCACTGAATCAGCTATGTCGCTATCTATGAAATGAAACATGTTGGCTCACCATTTGTATTAGAATCTAAGAAAAAAATGTGTGTAGGGAGGGGGGCTATCCCCTCTACTTTCATAAGTAAAGGGGAAATGCCCCTGTACCACACCTGTTATTCAATCACTCATACCAACCAGCTGCTTGAATTTATTAATGGATTGTTGTTATTGAAGGCTCTCTCAAAGTGCCATACGCCTTATGATGGTGAGATAATTTATTTGGCCATGACAACATACTGCCGGTAGGCAGTCAACGTTTTGAGTTAATTTATCTTACCAAGCCGAAATCCGCACTTAGGAAGTAAACATGGTGAAATTTGTTATCTGTCCAAGACGACGTCCAAATTTTGGTAGTCGAAATGGTGAGGAAATTTATTTGACCAAGACGACATACTGATTTAGGAAACCGACATTTTGAGTTAATTAAAATTACCGGTACCAAGTCGACATGCGAAACTGGGAAGTCGACATGGAAAGATATTTACGAACGCCCGTTAAGATAATAATATATCGTTAATTTACGAGCATTTACGAGCACGAGCAAAAGTGGTGTGTAGCCATTATTGGCCACATCTAAACTATTCAAAGTAGGAGGAATAACTTTACGCCGGAGGGGCACACCAAAATGTAGAATTGAGCGCCGCCCATGGCGCCGTAGCAGCGAGAAGCGTTTCCCTGTGGTTGTGGGTTTCACGGCCCCAGGTGAGGTCCAGGGACAATGCGCCGGTGGGAGACCAGTGGTGGAGGCCTGGAAAGCTCTGGTGTGGGTACAAAATTGTGGCCATTAGAATGAAGCATTTAGCTATCTTCAAATTACCATGGATGCTTACTTAACAGACTATTAAAATCACAAATTGACAACTGGTAGCCTATAGTTTAACTTGGACTAACCATTTAGTGATGCACAGGGGACTTTAGGTGGGGACGACGGATAAAGTTAACGGTTCCTTTGGGTATTGGAAAAATTATTCCAGTTACCCCCCCCCCCCCAAAAAAAAAAATGTTTGATGAAACAACTGCGTACGCAGTATTCCACTGAGAGAAGGAAACCTTCACACACAAGAGTACTGAATGCTCATCAACAGATAAAGCGGAGAATCGGGGGCTTCTTACGTACAATTTCGGGAGATTATGTTGCCCTTGTATGCAATTTAGTTGATTCTGAGAGCTTTACATTAAAAATATGGACATGGGAGATTGTCTGCATTTAATTTAGCAATTAAAAGGGGCTTAGTACCTATTGAGAACATCCAGAGTGCGAGCGCAATGACCACATAAAATTCTAAAGTTCAATGTAAGAAACAAAAGATATCATCGTGCAATTACTCTTCTACTCATTTAAGAAGGTATCGCTAATTCTAATCTCTCTAGAGAGGTGCTTGGCTCCGCTTCGATGAGGATCTAGGACACCAACATTCCCCTTGCAGCATTATACAGTTGTTAAGTTTTACCGTTGTTTAAAGTTAGCAGATATTTCAATATGAAGCTTGTAAGTATCCTCATCAGTTATGGGATCAAAGGCAGCACTAGCGTAACTGAAGGGGGGGCAGAGGGGCGGTCGCTCCCCCACTTTGCTCCCTGGGATAGTCTGTCGGTACATTTGCTGATCTTGTAGGTACATCCGCACGTGTCAATGACGACAAGTCTCCCCGACGGTTTACCAGTCTTTGCTCTCAAGAGGATAATTCCTCTAATAAGAACCCAAAATTTTCGGCGCGCTACGCGCGCTGTACTGTCACTCCAGTTTCTTCAATAGTTCCTTTTCACATAGCTAGATAGCATAAGTCCTGTCACTCTTACCAAGTAACATGCACGCAGAGCAAACAGGCTATGTAGAGGTCGTAAATTTCATCCCATACCGCATCGCAAAGCTAATGGCTGTTCTCTCCTGTGTGTCATGCGGTAGGGTTAGTTGGTGAGCGACTAACGGAGCAAAGTTTGGTTATTCCATCGGGTAGTCCAGGTGCTTTCGATGCAATGTATGTTATCCCCCATACTGTCTACAACCCTTCCTACAGTTTTTATTTTTTCTTTATTGTTTTTAAAAATTACATATGTTTTTAGTGTAAGCCTACTAAAGATTTCCCGCGCTTCGCGCGATTTGCAATTTCACGATTCAGACTCAAAAGAACACTATCAGTGTACAAGTCGGCTCTTGAAGTAATAAGTGATATTGTGCAAAATATGCTCTGCAATGTCATGGAATAGACAGGCACCTTCATATCTACTTCTTACCACCCCCTCGGTAAAGGAGCTGAAGGATCTTGGGGTCGCTGGCATGGCCCGACCCCCTGTCGCGAAAATTCTGTCACCACATGTGGCCAATTTATTTATTTGACCAAAAAAGGGTCATTTCTGAGATAAAACCCAAAAATTTTCCGCACGCTTCATCCACTGGTCCTCAGTTCCGTTACTAATAGCTAAATATAGTAGGCTGCAAACCCTTCCCATCTTTTCAAGTAACTTTATAAGTAGAATACATGGAATTATGTAAATGTCGGGAATATCACCTAAGTTTGCTAGACTTAATTAATATTCTCTTGTCTGCTGGTATCTGTCTTGCGGTACGGCTAGTGACTCGAGGAAGAAAGTAAAATGTAAGTTGTGCCCGATAGGGTCCAACTGCCAGGACAATTGACCTAAAGATGTAAGCTTTAAATAAGCACATATTCTTTTTGGTATAGGCTTACACAAATAAAAGAGAAAAAATCGCGTGTTTCGCGCGCCTTTTTACAGCTTAAAGTCCGGCAAAAACATTAAATCGGCGGGGAACTACTTTTTTTCTAGTAAATACAAATTTTACGCAAAATATGGCCCGCAATGACATGGTATAATACACAGGTTTTCTTCTGTTCTCCCTAACCAACCTCTCGACGGGATCGGAGCTGTTAGAGGCTTCGGGTTCTGGCCCTCCTGTTGGTGAGTCTGTCCCTCTGTCGGACAAATCCTGGCGCCACCCCTGGTTGGATGGTAGGTCACAGGTGCGGGGGTGACTTGTTAAGTGATAACCCTTTGACACTAAGTGTCGTTACATTGACTATATGCTGTCAGTACATTTACCTTGTTTTCATCCCGCCCCTCATGCACCCCAGTTACGCTACTGAAAGGCAGATTAAGGATCTTTTTTGAAGGGGGGGGGGTCTAACATGAAAAGGGCACTTCCCTAATTTTTTAGTTCTCACATTATATTGATAAAGAATAGATACACTAAGAGAACGTACAGTCACATTCCTTCCCTCAAGTAAGATTGACAGTGGCTTTCTGAACGTACTGCACTTGCAGGGCCTTGGTCTTGACGAAATTCTTGGGGGGGGGGGGGATTCACGCGATGTGGTTTAAACTGAAAAGTGATGCCATCATTGGCAAAACGTTGAACTGGTAATGTTTTTAGAATCCTTGTCGATATTCTAGGAATTTTTCCTTTTGTTAACTGGGTGTAAGGGAAGGGGGTTGTCGTCTAATGGGAGGAAGACACAATGCCTTTGGGAAATTTATATGTTAGGTGGCTTAGATTCAAAATGGAATTTCATCTCCATCTTTCGGCTAGATGTAACAGAGAGAGATGTCTCCTTCAATTCGAGAAACTTTTTTATGCACGTTGGCCTTGATGCAGCTTGGTCTTACCTGTCACTGTCGTTACTTTTTTGATATGGGGGTGGGGTGGGGTGGGGTGGAGGGGGTGTTAAAGACAGTCACACCATCTAAGCAAAAACCATCAATAGTCGGCACGTAGCAAACCCCAGAATGTTGTGCCAAATATCCCCCAGGCTCCATTGGGGTAGGCAGGAGTTTTGTTTGGGGGCTAACTGTGGGACCTGATCGCCAGCCTGGAGGAGGGGTCTAGGGGACACGGTGTCCCCCTCCCCCTTTGAGAATTTTTTTGAATATTTAAGTACCCTCAGATGCAATCTGGTGTAACATTTAGCATCATTTAAAGTGAGTTTGTTTGTTCCATTACCAAAAAGTAATATACTCTGCAAATAATAGGGGACGTACGCACCCTGAATCCCGCCCTGAATGTCATAAGAAAAATTTTGCTAAGCAAATCAAAGGTTTTCAGTTCATTGGTGTAGTCGAGTAGTCAGGCGTTTTTCGAGGGTAGGCACCAGCCTATCCAGATTTTTACAAGGGGTGTTGTTGTATAAACTCAGTCATAAGTAAATGTCAAACAAATACCAAAAGTCATTAGCGTCGGCTATAACTGAACGTGGCCAATAATTTCGGCTCCAGAATATTGATGAAGGCAAGGTTGAGCACTGGCATAACTAGAGAAAATGGTCGGCTCTCAAGAACTTAGGGACAGACCTCGAAGCAGCCCGAAAATTTCGGTCGTTTTATCGAACGTATTTGGTAGAATGTTGGAAAATAATGAGGACCCACACTTATCCACCTCATGCAAGCTTCTTGTTTGCATGAACCTTGTATGAATCTTGTGTGTATCTTTAAAAGGGCATATCTAGAAATTATAAGGGGTCGGGACGTACACGATCCCCTGTGCCCTTGAAAATAGACTTTTCCATGCTTCACCTATACAGATACGCACGAAGTGTCGCAAAAACATAGTTTTGAGAACATTTTGTGCAATTTTAGCCCCCTGAATGTGACCGGGAGTTCTCATGTCTAATTTGATATAAAAACGTTGTTTCAAACACAACCTACGTTTATATATCTAGTCGGACACAGTGCATAACTTTTAGTACCCAAAGTTTCATTTGGGGGAGACGGAGGGAGGACGACATATTGGGGAGGGGGGCAAAGAGGGAATGTGCCCACTGGCCCCGCTTTCATGACACCACGGTGTGTAGCCTTACCAACTAGAGCATCAATGACGGGGTGGCTCAGCTGCCACCCCTCTCCCCCACCACGTTTTAGCCGCCGAAAACATTTAGCCCTTCTAAAAAATTTTTGAAAATATGAAAATAGTATGTGTTTATTACATCTACCCCCTGTAAAAAATGCCCCAGCCAAACCCTGCCGAGGTATCCCCCAACATGTAGCCCGGTCAATATATATATATATATATATATATATATATATATATATATATATATATATATATATATATATATATATATATATAATATATATATATATATATATATATATATATATATATATATATATATATATATTAGTATAGTAAGTCGAGGTTGGTAGATCGAAGTTATGGCTCGTGATTCACAGAAGAGACAACAAGGCTACAAATACCTTACCTCGCGTGACTCAATTTTCTCTCCATGTTACCATGGAAGTCCCGAGGCGAGAATGAATATAATCAGTAGGTCGAGGTTGGTTAATCGAAGTTAGCATGTAGGTCGAAAGTGTAAATAGTAATACATTCGATCTTGAATTTTATACCAGTCCTACGATAGAGCATAGCCCTTATCACACAAGGAAAGGTTGACAGAAAATACCAGAGAGAAAATTTGAGCCGCACCGAGGGTTTGAACCCCCCCCCCCCCCATCGTCTGCTTTCCGGGCAGAGTCTGTGACCACTACACCAGTTATGGCTCTTGGTTCACAGAAGAGACAACAAGGCTACAAATACCTCGCTTGACTCAATTTTCCCTCCATGTTACCATGGAAGTCCCGAAGCTGGAATGAATAATCAGTAGGTCGAGGTTGGTATATCGAAGTTAGCATGTAGGTCGAAAGTGTAAATAGGAATACATTCGATCTTGAATTTTATACCAGTCCTAAGATAGAGCATAGCCCTTATCACAGAAGGAAAGGTTCACAGAAAATGCCAGAGAAAAATTTGAGCCGCACCGAGGGTTTGAACCCGCCACCCTCCGCTTTCCGGGCAGAGTCTGTGACTTCAAACCATTTTAAGACAGAGGTTGTGTTTTTCCACTGGTTTACGCGTGTCGCTTCAGTGACGTTTTTATTGATGTTTTCGAGTATTGTTTTGCTTATTTTTCCGATTTCTGACTTTGATGAGTTTATGAGTCGGCAAGTAGGCTTATTTCCAAAGTTCGGTTTATGGTCTTTGAGGGTGATAAATTCATCCTTTTCCTCAATAGAATCGATCTCCACCTTCATATCGTTTGACGTGATTGATTTTTACCCATCAATCATCGAGGAGCTACTCAAATTAATAACGCATTGGATTATACCTCCCATTTCATTAACATCACAGAAAATGATAGAAAAATCATCCTACACACAAAAAAATCAGTACTCTACATCCAGCACATTCCGTGGACCAATAAGTCATCCAACAACTTGTTCGACGTCACTATGGGCTCCTCCATTTATCCGTATTCAGAGAGGAGAAACTCTCTACCTGTAGACACAAGAAAAAGTTTCTCCTCTATGAAAACGGATAAATGTAATCTCTTTATTGTCATACCGTCAGGAAAGCCAGTTAACCTTCTTACCTGTCTCGAAGTATGTTACCTAGTTAGTTGCTGAAGAGCCGTCGGGCGAAACAGTCTGTACAACTAAGCTAAACTATTCCAACCTATCCTAAATTGTGTATAACTCCTATAGCTGAGCACTCTGAGAACTTGCAGTACGTGTAGATGCACTCATACTTACCTATCTATTGCTCCCGTGGGTCGAGCACTCTATTCTGCAACCTGAGGATGGATAAGTTTTGCTTCCAATACAGCACGAAGAACATTCCTATCCCTTCGAATAGGGAGTATAGTAAGAAGCTAATCGAGAAAGTTGAAGATTTTACTAAAAGGCTACGGTAGAGAGTACACTTTTTTTCTGAATCCAGAGACGGATACTGAACAAAAAGTTACCTATGGGTTCAAAAGCAGGAAATCCTCACCCCCTATACCTCAACTGAAACCCTTCGAAGACGACCTGTTGTCCCTGATAGAAAATATCAAATTCCGGAGCATAAGCACACCTCTCCCCCCCCCCCAAAAAAAAGCTCAATGAAGATTTGGAAAAGATAAAAAACGAAAAAAACATGCTTGTACCAGCAGACAAAACAAGTAACTATTACTCTGTTGACAAGCAGCGTTATGAAAAGCTGATGAAGGACAACGTCACTGCCACTTACAAAAAGTCTGAGCGGCACTCACAACACATCACTAACCTAGAGGCGAAACGAATTACCACCTCCCTAGGAATATCAGATAGAGTCGACGTGCTGGCCGCCAAACCTGCATATGTAAGACTGAAAGATCACTAAGAGAACTTCAGAAGTCAGCCCACATGCAGGCTCATAAACCCTACGAAAAGTGAAATTGGCGTCATTTCCAAACAAATATTAGACAGAATCAACGCGAAAGTGCTAAATGCTACCGAAGTCATCCAATGGAAAAACTCCAAGGCTGTCATAGACTGGTTTGTAAACACCCCAACCAGGGACAACTCCACGTTTATAACGTTTGATGTTAATTTCTACCCATCAATTAGCAGGGAGTTGATGCTTAAAGCCCTGGAGTTTGCCCAAAGGTTCACCAATATAACGCCCGCTGAGAAAGATATAATTCTCCATGTCAAAAACACGCTATTATTTCATAATGGCATAGCATGGCAAAAAGCGGATTCCCAAGATCTATATGACGTAACTATGGGGTCGTATGATGGAGCTGAAACATGCGAGTTGGTCGGCTCATACATCCTTGCCGAGATCAGCAACCTCATACCTAAAGAAAATATAGGGTTGTATAGAGATGACGGGTTAGCAATAATAAGTAAGCCCCCATCGATTGCTGAAAGAACCAAGAAAAGACTTTGCGACAAATTCAAACAACTGGGCCTTCAAATCACAGCCACCGCCAATTCAACCTTCACAGACTTCCTCGATGTCACATTCAACCTGCCTAAGAAAGAATATAAACCCTATTCCAAACCAGGAGATACTCACATGTACGTCCACACTGAATCAAATCACCCACCCATCATCATTAAGAGAATACCGCTGTCCATAGAAACCCGTTTGAATAATATCTCCAGTAACGAAGAGGTTTTCAACAATGCCAAACAGGAATTCTAAAAGGCCTTACATGAAGCCGGTCACAAATAAACAAATAAGCAATCATTGCGGTGTCAGCAAAGTGTTTCCTGAAATCTATTGTTAATTATATAAATAAGGGTAATGGTTCGTGATGGACTAAAAGGGTCGATTTTAGTTCATACACTTGGGAAATTCCCTTTGATTGTATCTGTTAATTGTATTAAACAAAGGCAGGTATGGCTAACCGCACATTGACCCGTCGAGAATAAGAGAACTTTGGTTCAGATCACGAAGAGTATTGTGCGATTTTAGAGGTAAGGAAGGTTAATGCCATTATTTCAAGTGACCTCTCTTGGGTTATTGGTTCCACTTAAACACTCACAGGGAGACTCTCTTTCAAGTATGTTGAAGTTTCAGTCTCAAATAGAAACAAACTTGTGGATTACCAGTGTTTGTACTGCACGTCTTTTAAAGTAAATCAGTTAACATTTATAAGCTATATTAACTTTAATTTGTACCTTTTGAAGTGAGAAAGAGTGGTTCTTTTGTGATAGAACCAATTTTTAACTTTTTTATACCACACTTTTGAAGAATTCATACAAATTAAATTTTGTGTGCCCTTTTTGGTGTGCTACATTAAGGTGTTCAACTTACCTATATACGTAATCTCGTCTTGCTTTACATTATGGACAGTCAAGCTCGACAATACAACCAAGAGAGAAGTTTCATTAATTTTATTTATTTGTTTTTCCACTTCAAGTACAGTAACAATTTCAAGTTAACATATTTACAAAATAAAGAGAAGCGGAAGGAAGTGCAACTAAAAGCCAGAGGGCTTGTCGAGAGAAAACTCCCTAAAATAAACATATGTAATATCATTACGCAGAAAAAGAAAAGCAGAAACTAAGTAAAACACCACTCCTACACCACAAAAAATACAGATTAATTGCAGTAACAGTTCCAGAAATCCAGCAACACAAGAACGAGGACAACACCACACCCCCAACAAACGATGAACCCCAAACCTTCCCACGGGGGGAGAACAAATAAGGGGCGTAAATGATCAATAATCATTGATAATATGTCTAAAAAAGTCGCTGCGGAAAGAAACAAGGTTTGATTTGCTCTTTATCTGACTAGAAATGGTATTCCAGAGCCTGACAGTACGACACCTAAAAGAGTTTCTGTTGGAAGATGATGAAGTGGTTGAAATGTGGAGACGACCAGACTGCCGTGTATTGTAGCCGTGAGCAAGATAATTGCGCGTTCCAAAGTCAGAAAATAGTGTTGGTAACACGTTATGAGTTAGTTTATACGTAAATGTGACAGCATTTAAATTTATGACGTCATGTAACTTCAGGAGGTTTAGGCTTTTGAACAAATTGCTGGTGTGATCTCGTGACCTTGAGTGAGTAATGTAGCGAACAACTGTTTTCTGAAGAGTGACTAATCTCTTAATAAGAGAGGAACACAGGACCAGACTGTTGAACAAAAGGTGAGATGAGGATTAATTTTAGTTAGGTAGATAGTTCGCAAGACGTTTTGAGGAAGTGTATGTCTGAGCCGACCCAATATGCCAACACCCCTTGCGACTTTAGAGCACAGGTGGGAAATATGGCACTCCCATTTGAGAAGTGGGTGGCAATAAACACCAAGAAACTTAGTCTTACTAGCAACTTCAACTGGTTGGTTATTACTATGTATCATGTTGAAATTATACTTTTTTTCTGGTGAAGTTAAAGACCATGTAGTTTGTTTTACCGATATTGAGGGAGAGCTTATTGGAGGCAAAACAGTCTGAATATAACCTTAACTCTTTACAAACCGTTTCTTCTAGCTTCTGTGGGTCGTGGGAGCTCAAACATACATTTGTATCATCAGCAAACAATACCATCGATGAATTGGAAGAAATCGCACTAATATCGTTCATGTAAATTATGAATAAAAGTGGTCCAAGAATAGAACCTTGGGGTTCACACAAATATATGTCAGGGGTTCAGAGATGAAACAAATTACAAACAGAAGGTCAAAAACCATCGTAACCTGCAACCTTATTAGGCTTGAGGCACTCAAATGCAATCTTAACTAAATCATTACTACTGACAGGTGATGTAAAAATGTACTAAGATTATTACTAGGTGTAGGTTTCCTTGAGATCATACCTTTTTCATATTTTGTCTGCTAAATTTGGTCCCAGGATCACAAAAAAAAAAAATGAAGGCATCTGCAATATCCCTAGGATAACTTTTTAAGGTATCACCCACGGAAAATGCATCAGGGTAGTCAGACTGGTTGTGCCCTTTGTGTAGAAGTGAGTAGACCCTTTTCCAAATAGCAATTGCAATGGCTTGTGGGATAAGTTCTGGAACGCGATGTTTTTGTCACTGGCATTTTGCTGTGGCAAAAAATGATGCCCACCAAAAATCTATCCCACAATCCTTTGTAATTCCTACTTGGAAAAGAGTCTATTAATGTGTTTCCACGTTCGCTTTGAATAATGCCCAGCATTGCTAAAAAATTCTTCATAATGTTGCTTCTTTACAAGACGAATAATGTGGTTCAGTTTATTGCGGTAAGTGTGGTAGATAAGTTTATTATCCCGTGTAGGTGACCTCAGGTACTTTTTGTAAAGCTTGTTTTTATGTTTCATAGAACCAAGCAGTCCAGATGTATATGATCCAGTTTTGTCTTTTCTTCTTGCTATGTTTGAATGTAATGAGCGGAAAGCTGTTCACGTAAATTTTGTGAAATTTATCGTAGAAAGCATTAAAACAGAATTCGTACAATTTTCAACGTACACGTTATCCCAAGTTGTATTTGCAATGTGTGTGGTAAAACAGTCTAGGCCATTCTGTGAATAATTAAGAAAGTATGTTGCTGAAGTACGCTTAGAAATGTGCTTGGACTGTATTGTAGAATGAATGAAAATGGGAAAGTGATTATTAATGTCTGTTACCAGAATTCCAGAATTGTCAATATCAAGGCCATTTATGGTATCAATATTGGTACAAATATTATCAGTTATAGATTTACTTCTTGAGGTTACTCTAGTTGGTTGATCAATAACAGGGTGAAAACCACAAGAGGGAAGATTATCTAGAAAAGAAGTGCAATTATCCCTACTGATGTCCAAATTAATGTCGCCAATAACAAAACAAGGCCTCCCCAAGGAAGATTCATTACTTAGAATTTCATATAACATATCATTAAAATTGGTAATACTTCCGTTAGGCGGGCGATAAATAATCAACACGTCTATAACCTTACTTGTAAATGGAACACTTATCTCAATAAATAAACATTCAATATCATTATTAAGTCGAGAAATATCATTGCGTAGTACATATGCAAGATTTTCTTTGATGAAAGCACAGCCCCCACCTCCTTTTTTACTTTTAAGATGACTCTCAACTAACGAATAACCATCAAATTAAGAGTGGAGAATATTTGTCTGTGAACCAGGTCTCATTAAAACCTAGGACACTGAAATAACTATTTAAGAGATTCAGGTAGTCACATACACTATCTAAGGTTTTACGACTACGAGCATTTCAGTGAAATAAATTGCAATTACCAGTTTCTAATTTGTTGAAGTCATCTATACTGTAATAGGCAGAATTTAATTTAGCACTAGTCTTAATGTGTTACGGAAGTAAATTTGCAAGGTTTGTAAATGAAATTGCCACATTTTGGAAGTGACATTCTTTAACTACATCAGGTCATAATAATTAAATTGTTCTCCGCCAAAGGGTTTGTAAACCGAGTCTTCAACGCTCTTGTTCATTAGATGAATAAGCATACTTCCAAATAGACACAAAATGTGGCTCTTTAGCCTATTCAAGTGACAGTTATGAATATTTAGTCCAAATTTACCTTTTGCGAGGAAGATATGGCTAATTTTAACCTGATTATCTCTAACATAACAGGCCTTGGCTAAAGTAAATGTAGTGTAAGGACATGTGAAAATGCCACAATACCCTGGGCCCGTTGCCTATATTTTCCATAAAGTTATAGAGTGCCGCAAAATATTGAAATTAAAACACAATTACTTCCCAATATGTGGTGCTTGGTAGAAACAGGCACTCCGAAGTAACTTCTCCTTGGCAAAAGCTTGAGTCTGAGAATGATGGAAAGGGGAGCAAACCACCCTGACTCTAACAAGCCATTACAATAAGAGCATGGGTGCAATAAGACCTTATAATGACTGTAGCTGTAATGTTTAGAACGTGTACGTAGGAGTACATACAATTACTTCAGCCTCACCTTCCCCACTGTGTTGTTTTGTACATCAGCATTTTACATTAATGAGTGGCACTTTTACAATGTGCAAAATGAACGGGGTTGGCAGTTTCAGAAAACTACAAGAACTATCCTGAACTTCTTTGATATTTGCCAAGTCGAGATCCATACTTGTGCTTTGGGGTATTTGAAGACACGTGAATTAGTTTAATGACAAATCCTAAAACACTTACAAGAACCTTTTATGGTTATTCCTCACAGGGTGTATCAAACTGACTGCAACTATTATTTTCAGACATTTATTCCACACCTTTTCTGATACGATTGTTCAATGCATCATTCAAAGCACATCAGTTAATGCTAGTATTAATGTCTAATGCCACTTGATGCAAAGGTCAAAATGGTCGGAGACGTCATACAGATCTGTAGTTAACAAAACGCTATTTATCTCCGGCTTCAAAAGTCGAAAGTTATTCTTTCAAGAGTATGCTTCTAGGGAAAAGACCGAAGGTAAATATAAATTAACGCTCTCCCATACGGGGTCTTTGTTCAAATTGGGGTTGGAACGATACGTACATAAAATCGTTGTGACTCATTAGTGCACAAGTTTAACGCTGGAGCTCGAGCACTTCCCTCAGTTTCCCCGTTCAACCGCAGAGAATATTCCATTCAACGAGGTCACATTATAAAAAATATGTGGCTTTTACATCAGTTCCCTAAACAGTGTTAAATTTGTTTTTAATGTCTTGATGTCGGTTTCATATTTTACAAAGGAAGGTACCAGTAACTGAGCACTGATCCTCTCATAGAAACCGCTGACTTGACTACTAAATGGCACAATGAAGAATGCAGTAAAGGTCAAAATACCAACCCATGTGATACTTTCCGCATTATAAAAGCTTGGGTAGTTTCACATTAGTTTGCATTTTCCTCTTGAATAAAGCTTTGGCTGTAAGAACATAGGCTATATCAAGGCTGCAGATACGCCTACAGAAACATGGACAATTTGTTCGGATTTACCTTGCTCCTGTCAGCTGTCGTAATCAACTTTTCAATTAACGGTGAGACTCTTTCTTTCTTTCATTGAAAACACCTCTTTCATTTGCCTGCTCCTGTTTTTCTTCTACCGGCTGTTTTTATTTAAACCGGTACTTAATGTCATCTCTTGTCCAAAGATGCAAGTCAGATGATTTTGTTGTACCTAGCGATATGTTTTCTACTTTATCAGTTCTTATCTCTACTACTTCCGGTAAATTTTTATCAAATATAATGCTGAATAAAACGCAAGAGCTACGTAGACTGTTATCTCATTTTAATTTTTCAAATACTGCTTAGTTTATTTCAACATAAGTAAGCTTTTTAAAGTGATATGCTATAGACACAAATTCATACGTGGACTATGTAAGCATGTTTGAATTCACCACATGAGGTTTTAATTGTTCTGTTATTAGGTATTTCGTGCCTCTCACAAATAGTTCTCCTTGTCTGTCTTTGAGAAAATTAAATTTGATTAGATGACCACCGTTAGTAATAAATGAAATAGAAACAAATTTAATTACCAATTAAAGCAGGCAGATGCAGACAGGTATTCAGATTTCAATGTGGATGTTAACTAGTCTTACAACTGGGCAGTCGTACCGCAATCTCTTTGCTCTTTGTATCCTACGATGTAAAACCCCTGCATTTTCTTCATCTGCGCTATTGCCATCATCTAAAAACAAGCTCAGCACATAAAACAAATTTCATATAAACTTGTTAAAAGCAAAGTAGCTTCCTTTGGTATATATATATATATATATATATATATATATATATATATATATATATATATATATATATATATATATATTTCTCTAATTCGGCACTTAGGGGGAAAGTTGTTGTTGAAAAGTCGACCTTAAGGGGAAAAAAATTTTCGGGTGAAGTATAAGTTTCGCCTTAACGTTTCCACACACTTTTTCTATAGGAATACGTAAACCCACAAGGACGCCCTCTTAGATTTACAAACTAGATGCCATTACTTCAAAGTTGTCAAATTTACGGACACCTAGCTGTTAACACGAACGGATGGCTGCCCATTGAAATAACGTTAATTATATTTTTAGACGTTAGGGCGAATTTATTTCTTATGTATTTTATTATCATTTTTTCGCCCTATGTACAAGCAGATATAACAATTTCCCCTTAAGGTGGGAATTAGCGTTATATATATATATATATATATATATATATATATATATATATATATATATATATATATATATATATATATATATATATATATATATATATGAGTGAATCAACGCTGTATTGAATAATCGCCATGAAGACCTTAGGCCATTGTTCCTCTAACATAGGCAGTTGCCTTATACTTAAAGAGGATATTTATATGTCAATGGCAAACTTAACCTCAAGCAGGATTCGAGCCAGCGACCTCCCGCATACAAGGCGGATGATCTGACCACTGAGTCCATGTAGATGGCGCCATGACAGTTTTCGAGTACCATGAAAACCGTGAAGTTGAGGCGATGCATTCTCTTATGAGAACACCTGAGTAACATCCAAAGAAGTCTCCCAGTAACCCTCAAAAAATCTAACTCTCCACGCACCGATCTTAAAAAGAGCCAATTTAGTCACAAAAGTTTTGTACAATTGCTATCTTGCTGTCCAACTTGCTAAAAGCATTATCCGCCGTAAGGAGTTTCAGATGGAAAAACAGGACACTAAATGAAGAGTATCTTCTTCCACAATAACAGGAAGTTTCCTCAAATCCTGAAAAGAAAGTAACTTCGTGCAAGATCTCAAACATTTCAAAGGAAGTGTACATCTAACAAAGGCCGAATTAAAACTGATCAAAACAGTCTAAAGGCCGACAAAGCCGAATCCTTCATTAAGAACCTCTTTGATAGACAGGGCCGTCGCCACCGGGGGGTGCGGGGTTGTCTCGCCCCCCCCCCAAGTTCGTTAGAGCGATGATAGTCTGAAAATCCGAAATACCAGTTGGAATTTCTGATATCTCAGTACAACACATTTTTTCGACTAAGCTTATGTCAACTTTGTATTTATTTTTCAACTAGATTAAGTGAGAATAATACCAATCGTTATTTTCCTCACGTAAAGTCAAATCAAAACTGTCCTTTGTCACTGACGGAATATTTGTGTATGTATGTGTATGGGATGGAGCTATTGTAATCATTTTCTATCACAAATGTGTCCCAAACTACCAAAATTTTCGCAAATTCTTCTCCAACTATCAAAATTTTCGCGCGCTCCGCGCTCTTCAAACCTTACCACAGAGTTGTTTCTATCATCATTGTCTCCGGATAGCAACTTTCAGAGAAGCACAGCAGCAGAAGATGAAAGCTGTTTACGAATTACATGGTAAAAATATTGCTTTTTGAGTGGCATGCTGGTTTGTTGGGCAATTTAAAGTGTCTCGATGCATTTTCTGAATACTGGTTTAGTCATGTTAACCTTGTTTAATGAAGAATTTCGGTGCGCTTCGCGCTCATGCGTCACGATTTTCCACCTCATGAAAATTATTAGGGGAATTATAACAGGCGCGCTTTTACGGGGAGGCTAGGAGGCTTTAGCCTCCCAAATTTTTCTAGCCCCCACAATTAAGCAAAATTTTATACAGAATAATATTGGGGAAGACATACATATGCTCAGTAAATATTCCAAATGGCTATTTATCAGGCCCATAGCCAGTAAGTTCTGTAACGATTCTTTCTACAACTTAAATAAATTTTCGCGCGCTACACGCATTTTCATCTGTAGTTCTATCTAGTGGTAACGCCTGTCGTTTCAAACATATTGGATTTATTTAACAATTCCACAAATATTGTTCTTTCGTGTGGTCTTGATTCTAGAGAAACAAGAAAATGCATCATTGAGAAGTTCTATCCTTTTTTCTAACCTCTTGAAGATTCTTTCTTCAGCCTCGTCATTGTAGCAAATATATTTTGTAAGAAAAAAGATTTTTCAGGTTCGCCTGGGGTCCTTCATGAGTAAGATAAAAAATGTAATCCCCAACGACGATCATGGAGGCGCCCCAACAAATTTCATTGTTTTGCCCTTAAGTAGGGCAGATTCTTCAATAAAAGCCCGAAGTTTTTAAATTTTCTTTAATGAGAACAAAAATGTGCAACCTTTTTTCAATATAACCCCAAATTTTTGCCGCGCTTTGTGGGCCTTATATTTTGGGTTTGGCAACCCATTGCATCTGTCGGGGCTAAGAGTAGCTGGCTACCAATCAGGGTGCCTATCATGTCGGCATATAAAAGCACCACCCCTGGCTGAGCCTACATGCAGGTTTTTCATTTTGGCATTGAAGCATACCCCCAAATTTCGGGGAGCTTCACGCCCAATCCTCACAATCCACGTCGTATCACTTATGAGCATTTTAAACAAAAAGGTAAGAGGTGAACGTTTCAAGCATAAACTAGGTGTACATTTTGAAACGCGTTTTTTAGTCCTTCACCCCTTCTTGCTGCACCTGTCTGGGGGGTCTAATATCACCTTTCTGCACCTACATTCTCCCTCCCGCTCATTTCCCATTGCTGGAAGCTGTTCGTCTGGATTTGTGTTCAAAATTAGTAAAAGTACGATAGATGTAAAGTGCTTGGCATCATACTCTATAATATCATTTGGATGTTAGGTAATAAGCATTTTGCTATTGCCCCCATTTTATATAATTGATCCAGAGCTACCAGGAGGCCCTATTCAGGTCCTTGCCAGTCTTAAATGCCCTATTTAATGCACAATGAAGGAAAGGAAATTTTTTTAATTGTCCAAAAAAAGTTTCTGTTGAATGCATGCACGTATTTTTGCGTAAAAGCTTTGCCCAAATAGAAGGCAGTAAAGTAGCCAAAACTAAAGGGAGGCCTTCAGGAGGATTGTTGAAAACGTATTCATGAGGTATTAGTCTCCTTAAAACTACTAAAAACCTCTTTCCCCTTCTCTATTACACCGATTGCCTCAAGGCTGGACGTTGCCATTGTCCAGATCATGACATGTGATGCAGCTTGTTGGAAAGAAATGATTAATTGGCTCGGCGATGAAGATAGCCTCGGGCGTTAGAAAGTGACATATAATCCTACCCCACAAACGTCCAATTTTGGGGGGCCGGAAATCTAACATTTTTAACGGGTTCAATACGGCATATTCTTCTCTTAGAAAAAATACTCTCTTTCATTAACCAAAAATTAGGATTCACTACGCGACGCCACTTATTTGAAAAAAACATCCAGTCAGTTGGAAAAATTAGAATTCACTTAATTAGGAACATTTTTCTAGCCATATATGATCAGCTCCAAAATATCCCAAAGATAGCACCATTTTGTATCTAAGCAACCTTAAATTAACAAAATTTCTCAAAGGGAAGGGAGACATCTCTTCCCCTTACACCCCTCCCCCAGGACGGCACTTATGTAGTGGCAAAGGAAGGATCCCCACGCTGTATATAAACGCAGGGCGCATAAAAAACTGTGCCATTTACACGCCATCATTCAGTTGGAAAAAACATCCATCCAGTCGGAATTTGGGACCAACATGCATACCCTCCTCCTTCCCCCCCCCCAAAAAAAAACATATGACTCTGCCTACGGCCTTGCTGATAGATCACTGTCTGACATAGAGAAAACAACTCTTGGTAGGGGCTTGAAGTTTATAGCTACCTCAACTTAACCGATCAGAATATCAATCCTCCGAGCTCTAAAAGAGTTAATAAGAACAATGAGAATACGATCTACTCTGTCGGGAAACGCGCACAAAAACTATCAAAGTTCCGTCTGAAATCCATTTGGTTTCCTGCAGGAACTTATACAAAGTGAAACAAGCTAAAACGGCCTATACACAATGTATCAAGCAATATCTCTAAGGCAGAAAAATTGTTTTTACAGTCCTCATAAACGACTCATCCGTGGTCCTTACACCTTTCGACAAGGGAAGGGGTATTACTTTGATAAATCAATCGACAATTGAATTCGGTGCTGTACGATGATCTAGACCACGACGTAACATACGAAACGAAACAGTCATGGCTCAGCACAAAATCATTTGACTTAATATTTAGGAAATCGAAGAAAGCACGTTCTATTATTTGAACCCGAATAATTACCAAATTCGAACGCCGGTCATTTACGCCCTACCTAAGGTGCATAAGACCAGGGAGCTGCTTCTTGGACAAGTAGCAGCTCCCTAAAAAGACACGCACGAATTTATCGGCAAGGCCTATATTAAGTGTCGATTAATGGATTACCAACCGAAAAGACACTCGAATTTTGAACATTATCTTCCAATCGTTAACGAGAAGAGAATTATATGGAAAACCTAACATAGCAGTACTACAAAGTATCTGAGGGCTTTAACACCACACAGCAGCACAAAGATGCTATGTGACATAATATCCGTTAAGAACGCATTTCGTCAAAAAACTTTCCGAACAACTGCCTGTCTACTTAGTATCAGATAAAGCTACCGCCTACCCATTTTTCTGGATTGATTGATTGATTGTAGTTGATTGTACTGCCTGAATCGTCTGTAAGTTTGACCCTATTTCCAGAACAGCTGCCTACTAACATTGTACTATCACCCGATCGCCGGAATGCAT
This sequence comes from Holothuria leucospilota, assembly GCA_029531755.1. NCBI lineage: Eukaryota > Metazoa > Echinodermata > Holothuroidea > Aspidochirotida > Holothuriidae > Holothuria > Holothuria leucospilota. Next base: position 47,251,926 of record CM055965.1, read on the forward strand.
GACAAGTAGCCAGCCAACACATAGGTGTTTTCATAACAGAATGCATTACTTCAGCTTCGCCGTTTTGATGTTATTCGAAAACTGTCATAGCGCCACCTCCATGAATTTGTAGAGTACATGTGAAATTAGATGTAGCACCAGGTGTGGTTTCAATAGTAATACGGCAGAAGAGTACATCACTGCACTAGAGGTGAAAATAGTTATTTTATTTAAAACTTTTAATTTGGTCTTTATTAATTGATAAAAATTATTATCATATTCTGTCGATACATTTTGGAATATAATTTCTGGGCTTGTCCCAATAAACCCCTGTGATTACGGTGATGTTGGCCATTCAGCAAGTGTCTTGGACCCTGTGTACCACCCTATCCTTGATTCATACATATTGGGGAGGTTTGTATTGTTATATATCAACCAATAAGAGGAGCTGCCGGCCGCTTTATTGTCATGGAACTTTCAAGTAGTTTAACCAGGGAGTTGCTGGGGATCTTAATTGTTAAAAATAAGTGGGTTGGATGCATTTGTGGAGAGAAAGGTAGTTTTATATGAAGTTCTTTGGCTGGTAAACAGTGGACCACATAATGCTGAAGCTGCCCATCACTTTTCAAATGTTTTCTGTACCTAGCCACCTGCTCTTTCGCTGGGTTTACCTGTCAGAATGGTTCCTGCATTCCCATTTCGTCGTTTTGCGACGGCATTCAAGATTTCCCATGGAAAAAATACGAATTTGATCGTTATTAAGACTAGCTTTTGCGTTCTTTGTCTCTCTGGTAACAGAAAGAGAGTTGAAATACCGGTGCTTCGAAATTCAAAATTTTAGCGTTGTTATTTGACGTATGTGAAAGGGCTGAAGGGGTTTTGTCTGAAGTGGGCAACTGCGGTATTTTTCTTCCTTTTTGTATTGTATTATATTGAGAAAGATTTCCACAATAATATATACATACTTATGTTACAATATTTACATTAGTACTAAATTGTGGGGGAGGTCTGCAAAAGCTGAAAAGCTTGTACAAGCAGACCCTCTTTTTAAGGGTACCATAAGGGTACAAAAGAAAATACAAGCTGGAAAAGAAGGATTACTTAAGAAAGAAGAGAAGAGGAAAATCAACAAAGTAACTCACACAACACTACTATGCATACAACACCATTTCTTTACATTAATCCTTGTCTGCGTTAAGCAGGTGATCCTTAAAGCACTAATTACTAATTGATGAACAGGCTTTTAATGTATTTGGGAGACCGTTCCTGGTGGGATAGGGGTGGACATTAGAGTTAAGGGAAAAGCAACTACGAAATATGTCTGGGAGCGACTGATTGGAGTACTTGTACATGAAGCTACCAAGCTGATACTTAAAAATATCATGGAGTTTGAGGATATGAAGCTTAGAGAAAAGTGGTAAAGTATGAACTAAGAAATTAGAATTGGTGATAATGCGGACTGCTTTCTTTGCATAACATACACTTTATCGATGCAATGTGAAGAGGCATTACCCCAGACAATGTTACAATATGAGAGTTTGGAATAAATCAGTGAATAATACAAAGTAATAAGGACTGACCAAGGAACAATATTTCTTATCTTATATAGAACTCCAACAGCTTTACCTACTCTTCCACAAATTACATTAACATGATCCTTCCAATTTAACCGGGAATCAAGATAGAGGCCTAAGAATTTTACAGATTGTTTCTGAACAATATTAACATTGTCAATAATAATGTCGATTGTTTTGTTACAACGGTATTGGTAAGGATGAAAGAATACAAAATGGGTCTTATTGGTGTTAAGAGATAATTTGTTTACATTAAACCAATCACAATTTTCATGTCTTTGTTGATAATTTGTGCAGAATACGTTGGGTCATCAGACTAAAACAAAATACTGATATCATCAGCAAACAAGCAAAACTTAAGGTTTTTTGAACAAGCAGGGGGATCATTAATGTAAAGTAAAAATAATAAAAGACCTAGGATAGACCCTTGTAGAACACCACATGTTACATAATTACATGTAGAGGCAACGCCATTGACATGCACAAAGTGATTACGATTACTTAAGTAGCTACAAAACCAATCGTGGGCAATACCTCGAATACCATAATGTGAGAGCTTATGGAGAAGAATACTATGGTTGACTGTGTCAAAGGTCTTTGAGAGATTTAAAAATAAACCAAGGGTGTACTTTTTATTGTTGAAACCTTCAATTATGAAATTAACTACATCAATGGCTGCCATCGAAGTAGTATAATTTCTGATAGGTCAAAGACGAAAACAAGTTTCAGTCGAGAAACTCTAACATTTTGAAGAGACAAATTGCATACAGATATACTAACAGCTTTCTTGACACACATTCATGCTAAAGCAATTGAACATGCAACTATTGCTCAGGATTGCATTCCAATAACTAGTAATCTTCGTTTACAATTCCTATACAGTAAATATGAAAAAGCCTTTACAAAATCTGTTCCAAATAATTGTGCTTGCCCTCATAGCATTTTTTGAAAAGAAAAACACTCTTGAAACACGGATCGATAAATACTTTACGTGCTTGTCGTTTGCATGTGTTTATACCAGAAATGTCACTCTAAAAGAGGTGGGAAAAAACTCTCACCAATACTAAGCTGTCTAAGTAAAATTATTGAACTTGTGTAAAGTTTCCTCAATAATTGATGTTTTTTGGGTAACCGGAGAGACATGTTACCCAATTAAGTAGTAACTAACATCTTAATTAACCTATTAATCAACAATTATCGGGCACACTTCATCCAGTTTCAGTATTTACTCATACGTGCCCAGTGTTGGTGATATTTTTGCCCAACTTGTTTAGAATGTAGGAGAAAATGGAGAAAATGATTTTCTAGAGGCTTTAATAAAAGTCTTAATTTGATTATGTTATCAAAGAGATTTTCTGCAAGCCTGTTTTATATGCAATTAAAACAATATTTATAAAACTTGGATTTCCTTCTTGCTTTCAGATGCAACTAGTGCTAGTACTACGCCAACTCCTAGTAAGTGGCTAAGTGTTTCCTTGTTATTTTTAATAAATAACAATGTCTGTCCCAGTTCCTTCAATCGTCAGTGAGTTTAATCTGTTTCGCTCTTCAAAGATTGTGAGAAATTCTAATGAAAGTTCTCAATTTAGGACACAGGGCAAGGTCAAACTTGGTGTGCATTTCGTGTATTTTTATAAGTGGTAAAACAGGAGTAACGGTAGTTTATGGAACCAATCACAGGGCTTCCCATGATGGTAGCTGCAGTAGTGGATTGCATGTCCCAGTAATTCATCTGCCAGTATTTTTCAGATTAGAGTTAATGGGAGGCATCAGACATGTGAACGTTGGCTTCCGTGTACGTAGGTTTCGTTGAGCAGGGTTGAAGCAATTCTATACTATAAAGTGTCGTAGTATGTTACATGCAGTGGCTGGTAAGCAGAAAGTTGCATTCTTCGGTAGCTCATTACTTTTCAAATATTTTGTATCCAGTCACATGTTCGCTCTCGGAATTTCAGTGCAACGATGGCTCCTGCATACCTAATTTTTCCGTTTGTGATGACACTCAAGATTGTCCGGGAAATGAAGACGAATTCAATTGTTATTGTAAGTAGTTGCATTCTTATGTTTACCTTAATCTTGTATTAATTTTGGTAAATTCCAGAAGCTAAGTACAAAGGAAGATACAGAGACCGTTCTTCGGAGATTTCTAACTAGGGTTTTGTGTTGACGAATGTACAAGGCCTTCAGGGTTGAAGGCTGCAGAGTGTAACTATGAAAATTAAAAAGCTGACATTCAAACTACAATTTCCATCTTTATGTTGACGGCTCTTTTTAGCGTATGGCACTCGCACATTTTCTCAATATGTTTCTGCATTCTGACCGGTTGGACATGAGGCAATCACGGTGTGGAAAATCAAAAATCATGTTTGACATAAGTAACATGTGGCAAACTAAAGGTAAAGTAGGTAATGGGTGGAAAAGTGTAGAGAGGGGTGGTGCTGAGAAAAGTAAACTCAATCATTTGTTTGCTTTCACTGGCTTTGTTTGTCACACTTTGCTCAGGTTTGCCTCATGTGTCAACTTGACACAGCTTTCCCTACTTAAATCCTGACTTCTATATGTGACAATCATGCAGGGAAAATCGTGGTCCCGTGTGTCAGATTGGTTCTAATACCACATGTGTCACCACTTATGACCACACTCTTCTCCTTATGCATTTTTAAATATTCTGCTCCATGTGATTATGTGAGTTCACATCTGGCACGCCACACGTTTCCTGAAAGCCTGAGGGAGTGCATGGCCCGCTATCTGCGTGTATGCTACTAGCATTGCCAGGGAGTTGTTCTGAAGCGAAGAAGCAAAGACTCAGATAACATGAATAATTCATAGTGTTTTTCCTCGCTGTCCTACGTAAATAAAAAAGTCGCCTGCGGCATCCACTGTATATTTACCACACCTTCAGCAGATGGTTAGGGACTATGGGTAATTGTAACTTATTCATATTTTATCTCACAATGAATTGACATATTTTATGACAATGATGAAAACCATACAATTAAGAAATCTACTTTGAAATTAGAACTTGTTTAATTGTTTTCTGTTTCCTTTAGGATACCTTTTTGAAAGCAATGCAAAGACTTCAGTGAAAGATAACAAAAACCTTACAAAGTTTATTTATTTTTTGAGGATAAATTCGCACAAATTGTTCCAACAGGGACCATGCCACTACACTCAAGTTGTTGGCCCATTTATTAAAATATTCATGAAAAAGTCCCGTGAAGTTGTATTTATTTTCTTAAGTGTACGAAGATGTGGCAGCCAATAACGTTTTTCTTTAGATGAAAAAGTGTCAACTTACTGAATTGTAATTACGCCTTCTTTCAGATACGACGTATGCCACATCGACGACAGGTAAGTGACTGTTTCCTACTGATTTGTTAAAGTGGGTTTGACACGGCCAAAGTAAGTTTCTCAGTAAATATTCTTTGGGCACATTTTGAAATAAAGCGAATGTTTTTCTGTCTAAACTACGTTCATATACACCGGAATACGACCTTGTGAATTCTCAAAACAGGCCACACTCAGTCCATCTGAGATCCGAAAGCGAAAAAAAAAAACGTAGTGAGCGCGTCTCAAGACGTGACGTCATTGGCGACACAGTCAGTAGCACTTCTGTGCATGTATGAGGCAGCTCATCTATCGTTTCCACACACCGAATCATAGGCATGGTAACGCGCGTTAATAGTTACATCATCTCAACTAACACCTGTGCTATCGTGATACTCAAAGTGCGTGCCTAGCATTCGCAATTAACACTGCCACTGAACAGCCTATAACAAGCGCTTGTTATGGACTGTTCATATCAAACTGTGCATAGCTGTTCTGTACAGCGCGCGCTACCATACCGCGCAGGCTACTTTTTTCACAGAAACTGAGCTGAGGTTTTTGTATGTAGGAAAACTAAAACACGGGCGCTCATATGCACGCGTTCATACTGGCCAATGATGTGCTTCCAAGCCCCTGACATGTCCGCGCCTATGCACGCGCGCAAACCCGTCGTAGTGCGCGTGCTCGAGTACACGCGCGCCTTAGCATGCACATCATTGGTTCGCGCTTTGTGTTCTGTATTGTAATGTAAGCATTTTCATAAAGTTGCTATGATATGAAACTTTCCTAAAGCGTCGTATTAGTTCCACATCTAGATACGCGTCCTTACATAGCGCAGTGCGGGGTGCCGCCAATTGCGTCATAAAAGTCAGGTGACCTGTTGCGGCATTTTTCGAAATTGGATTTCTGGACGTTTTTCTTCGAATTCTATTTTTGTCGAACTGCGCCGGTTTTAATTGTGTGTGAGGTGATACTTTTACAATTGTGTACCCAATCTTGTAATACACAAAAGTTATTTTGGCCGTGTCATGCCCACTTTAAGTATGTAAATGTCTACTACAGTTCTTTACTGGTGTGTTAACCTGAACTATGTCGTAATCAACCCCAAATAAAGTTCTTAGCTCAATTAGCTGAATTTCAACTCCGTTGTCTTCCTGCTCCTTGACATTAAATGGTACAAACAAAAGGTTTATTATTCTGAATAAGTGGCTATTTTGTCGGCAGGTATGTAGTTGACTGGTTTTCCTAAAGCCTGCTGGTGCTGAAAATTGTTTGGTATTATTTGCGTCTTACTTACTTCCCATCATGCTCTTGTTTACCAACAACGCCTTTTTAGTGCATGTGTGGCCTGTGTTATCATAACCATAATACATTGGGTGACTCAGTGTTCGAAAAGTGTGATCTATTCCATGTAGTGCCTAAACATCTTCAATTTGGCTTGTACAAGTTGTGGCTCATCACCTACTGTAATTTTTCAGGTAGCACATAGACGCAAACTAAAACAACAAAAAATCTTAAACCTATTGGTTTTTACTTTGGCCATGAATGAAATATACACCACCTCCATTCACTTTGACTAGCTGTCTATTATTCTTTTTTTTTTTATATTTCTTAAAAATTATTGTGCATCATCTGCCAGACACCAGAGTCCAACGATGAAGAGGTGCTGCTGCTGGTACGTTTTGTGTCGACTTACACTTTTTAGAACATTTTACCCGATTGTCCACATCTCTCACAAACTATGGACACCGACACAAACTTCATCTCACCTTGCAATAGCATTACACTACCTGACAGCTTTCCTTACCTCCGTCTGTTAAGTGCTCCGCTACGAGTGGTTTGTACAGAACAAACTTTTCCCTGTTGCAGCAACTCAAATATTCCAATAAGGTAGAGATGTATCTCCTAAAAGCATCCGTCAAAAATTACTGAGCGAGAAAGAAATTTATTTTTTTTTTAATTTGCTCTAGCCCACTAAACATAACTGTCAACATTTTCAGGAACAACACATGAGACTTCTGAATTCATCTCACCACGTCAGTGCAGAACATTCCCTTCCATGGCATTGCACCTATCGATCTTAATTCTTTAAACCATACTTTTGAAGTCTGCTTAGTACATCATCTGGCTGACTGGCATACTCGTCTGCGATCAACAACGGAATTACAACAATGAAGATGCCGCCGATACAGACTATTACCTTTGTCCATGCTTAAACTGCCCTTGTAAAACAGCTTGAAAGATGAACACCCACGCTTCGAATGATAACCCCTAAAAATGCAAACATGTGAATATTTACTGTCACACACTCCCTGAATTTTTGTAAACCCTAATTTTTGGTAATCATGCGAGACATCCAATGTTTTTCCGTAATTCACTGAGGTGATTTGACAAAAAAAAAGACGTTTACGTCTTGATTAAGAGTGATATTGTTCAACAAAGGTTAAGGATTACTTTGTAGTATACATATGTGTACTGACGTTACAGCGTTATGCACAATAGTAATAAGAGTGACCTAGCTGTGTGAATAATCCTGTGTGTTTTCATTTTTAAGACTTGGCTTTCAATTGCCTTCAAACACGTGGCACTAAGCGTTTTGCCAAAGAGGAATGAGATAGCTTGTTTCAATATAAATTTGTGTTCAGATAAGTAACTTGGTATAAAGATGTCCATCAAAGGCAACTCAATGTCATATTCCTACAATGATTTTGGAACACCGGCCCCATGTTAGTCATTTACCCCTGTTCTACTCACGTACAGTCTCATAGGGTGTGCGAAGAGCAAAATTGCAGTCAACAATTTCGGTTTTACATATGGGGATACATGTGGTAATAAATGATATCACTGTGCAAATTATAGGCTATAGTAGAATCCTAGCAGCATTGCAATAAATTAAAATTCTTTATAGCAGCCGCATAGGCTGCGTTTAGTACTGCCACAAGATTATGCATTATGACAGTTTTTAAAGGGAGAACACAACTGTTCACTTTGGATGGTTTTACTTGCGACATTTTGGGATTTTCATTCTTGAGTCGTACAGTAAGGTGGTCCTTGAGTTTAGTCACTTTAATTCGTTTTTATTTTCAGACGATTTAGTGTATTATCCTACCATGCGCGCATCCCTTCACGATGGTTAAAAGTCAGCTCCTAAACTTTTTGCGGCTGTATATAGGATTTCATTTCTGTATTAGAAGAGGTCGAGAGTTCACCCACCTGGAGGAATCATCATGTAAACCGTGTGATGTTAAGTCAAATACCATTTGTTTAACAGTATCTGGTAGATACCGTGACATGTACGACTCATTAATCAGAGAAAAAGATTTGGGAACAACAGCTCACACTATTCTTCTGTATGTTGAAGCGCAATTACATAAGATTTGAACAAGATACGAAATCCTGTATAAAGACAACGACCTTTGGTTTGCCTCGGTTCACTCAAGACTGTATGTGTGATGTCACAGTCTGTTCGAATATGATATTGCGACAAGTGCACAATTGACTTCATTTCCTTATAAGAATATCTTATCAACTATCAAATTAGTGTCGTTCCCAAATCGTACATAATGCTGAACAATCAATTCCGTTCTAGTAATCAGTCCGAGAGATTCTTCCGTTTGGGAAGAAACGAATTTTCTCTCGAATGGGGGAAAATTTGCGCAACAAAGTACACAAGTTTACTAGCCTAACTTTGACTTACTTTAGTAAGAACGAAGACCACGTAACAGGATTAGGACTCAGGCTTAGTTTTTCGATAGCTATGACAACACACCTACCGAATATGCACTTACTTACGATAAATAAGGCCCATTAACTTTGCAAGTAGCTTCCAAAAATTATTCGCTACTGATGAAGCGTACAAAAATGGGCGCAATTTTGGATAAGATAGGACATTAAATGGGCGCAAGATTAGATAAGGGGGAACCTAGGGAGAATCTCCGGAACTGGTAGAAAAGGCTTGTCTCCTTTTCCTATTGTTAGGGGTGACCGATCGGTTTTTCAGTCCTGATTAAATAAAACAGCCACTTGCGTTGTGTTGGAATGCTTTCTTTTACTGGTTACAATGCTAACTTTTACTGGCAGGTAGTCAATGATTCGCGTGTGCACTTCTCTGCATACGTCCCCACAAGTATGGTCGTTACGGACTTTCCTATGTCTAACAGAAGTCGCATATACCTTGATCTTCCACAAAACCTTTATTAAAATACTTCCACTAGAGGAATCTCTACTGGGAATACTTCCCTTAAATTACTTAAATTTTACACTTGCACAAAAGTAAACAGTATTGAAGTAAGTTTGACAGGGCTGGGGTCGAGTCCACCAATCGGAGTCAGAGTCCCCAAGTCCCTGTGTAAACTGAACTTGTTTTGTTTTTGGTGCAAGAGGACGAGAACTACAATGAAATAGTCTTATTCTAACCTTTATTCCTTCCCTAATATTACAGATGGCTATAGATCCAAACAACAAGTAAACCTAACAAAACTAAGACCACTTAATTTCCTCTTATGAACATAGACGGATAAGACACGGATCTAAAATTTCTAAAAAGGGAGCCGACCACATAATAGAAGAGCACAGCAATGCTTCACCGCACGCTTAGTGCAAACAGAGAAAAATCAAGTATTTACTCCTGACAGGTCCAACACCAAAACAATTGACTACTTTAAGATTAATGGCTTTAAAGATAAGGGGCTAAATTGCCCTGAGCTCCGCCTGGATCCGTGTCTGGTATATGAAAGACGGCAGTGTTTACCTGAACGCTCCCCCAGCCCATCTTCCGATCAGGGCCGGATTTAAGCATGGACCAGCCTGGCACTTGCACTTGTTCACAAAATTACATTACTGTATTTCTGGGGTAGTTTGTGGAGATCATCTGTGCTAATTTTCGTTTTGTAGGCTTACATTCCAAAAGAAGGAAACCTGTGGAGTTCTTTGGGGGGGGGGGGGTGAAAGTGACCACAACCTTTTTCCACATTTCGTGACTTGCACCACTATAGTCTTGAGAAGAGTTAAGGTCTAAGGGGGTCCCACATTGGTGTAAGCCCAGGGTAGTTCACAAAATTGGTTTTTTGTTGCGATTTCCCCACAGAAATCCCCAAAATTTACTTGATTATTACCAAAATCTCTTGGACTAGGGGTACCTTTTTCTGAAAATAACCCATGGGTTTGATTTCTTCAAACTTAGACCGAGTTGCCCCAGGTAGTATTTTAAAGTGATGTCGTGAGTTTGCAAAAAGGAAAAACAAGATTTTGCTTCTTCTTATGTCTTTCTTTATTCTCAAAAATGCCACGAGTGCTTTACAGAGTTGAAGAATACAATTTGAAAGCTCAAAATGATAGTGATAGTTTCGGGAAGTAACCTAAACAGCATGAAATCGGTAAATTTTTGAAGGCCTTTTTCAAAAAACGGTCCTTCAGTATTAAACGGCATTAAACCACGCCTACAACGAACCTGATGTTGAATATGCAATGTTATTGAGGTGTCACCAAGTTAAAAAAGACGTACCATACCACTCCAGCCTGACTAGCTCTACGGTAGCGTACAGCTAGCTGTTCACTCACGACCACTGATCTCTACTATAACAGTGCTCACGACCAGAGAATGCATTTTCTTGCATAATTGCTTCATAACACTAACTTACTTGTATACACTCACGTAACTTCCTCTTATTACGTAGTACAGGCCAGTCTTTCACTCTTTGGTACGCGTTACAGTACCGATTTGAATTTGGACGTTAACAAGTTTACAACGAAAGTTACACCAATACTATCGCCATGAGTAAGAACGTCAAAGACGATGGTAAGTGCACATAAAAGGCAGAGCATCTAACATTAGCCTAAATTAGGCTTAATTTACACAGGTACATAGGTACCACTAGCCAGTATACTATACCCTAAGTTAGGTTACTACAGTGAAACGGGATAGTATAGCCGATAGTGGAATTACCATGCACCCTGTACATTGCAATATCAACGTTACCTCTTCAAGATCCACACACACGTCTTGTTCACTCGTTCACTTATTGTGCTAAATCGATCAGCTGTTTACACCTAGTGAATATGCATTAGTACTTCGTTCTCATTGGTCGGCTAAACTGATGTTCGTTAGGAGACTGAATAGTGTTTGTCCGCAGCACATTTTTTATTTCCTCGAGTTTAGTCGTTATTTTTACGAAAATTTTAAGGCTGTTGCCGGAATTCGCACAACAGGCTTTATTTTTTCTCCCTTACTGTTCATATGGGTCACTCAAAGGAATCACTGAAATTTTAAACTCGATTTTTTAATGTTTTTTACTTTTTGCAATCTCACGGCATCACTTTAAGGTACCAAGATCGAGCTTTGCAAGAGAAGTACATGGTGAATGCATGAATGCAACGATATTCTGATACGATTATGTCGTTGCAATACATGATGTGTCATTATAACAAGTTAATCAACCTGTTAGCTCCTGAAAATTGCCCCAGGTCTGAAACAAAGCGTGCAGCACTAGTACCCTGGAAAGGCCAATATCTTATTTCGACCCCGTCTGGTACACGTTTTTGGATACAAATAACATTAAAACATGCCCAGACCTAAAGGTACATTTTCCAAACATTTGATCACTGAATGCGTACTATGCAGGTTTACAAGTGCAATCCCATGGACGATGTGTTTAACTTTTCTTGCTGGATCCGTGCTATCTTCAGTCTAGTGTCGGAGGCATGAGATCGAGTCGATAATCCGAGTCTTCACTGTTCATACTGCACACTGACTTATGCACTGCACGCACCATGTAGCAATGGTATTGTACGTGGTGTAAGTAACGATACTTTCAGTAGAGATTTTTTGCGCAGTACAGAACTGAGTTTTACGGTCGTGGGAAAAATAGTCGGTCTCGTACCCGGTCTCAGCCCGAGTCCCCGAGTCATGTCGGTTGAGTCCGAATCCGAGTCCTGAGCGTCGATTCCGAGTCACGACAATCAGGACTCGAGACCGGTCTCGACACTGAGACAACTCACATCAAACGTCAGGGCTGTTCTAATTCCGGAAAGGATAGAATTCATGATCTTTGAGGAGGTAACCACTTTTAGTGGTCCTCAGCCTCTCCCCCTCCTCCAGTATTCCTTACCCATTTATTAAATCTTGCCTCATTTGTTATCGGTGGATTTCACTCTTCGTCAACTTTACTTACAGTGTTCAAGCACTTTCTGAGTTACTACCTTTTCCCTCCTCGAACGCTGTCTCTAATTCAGCACTTGCAAACGTAAAGCCCTGATGCACAATATGCTAAGTTGGATGTCTACATTCAGAATGTTGCAAGAAAAAAAAAGCGGTCAAGGATTACATCTTCCAATAATCTGGAAGGGTAAGGTAATATTTCTACTGGGTGTCACAGAGTAATTGAGTGATTTATCCATTAGTCCGATCACTTCTACAATGAAATCTTGATATGTCTACATTTCATTGTAGACATTATTTGTAACGAACTGCTCTTAGTGGGCGTTCAAAGTCTGCTTTCTTTCTTTAGTGTAAACCATTCTTTTCGCGAATGGAGGGCTTTGTTACAGGCGATCCAATGAAAGACTTACTCTCTGCATTTGCAGGCTATTCTACTCCTATTCTTTGTTTCTTTTTTTCGCATTACAGATCCCTCAAAGAATATTTGTTCTTTTCCCCCACTGAAACTCCCTATCCTAGCCTCTTATGTACGAAATATTTACTTGCCTACTTTGGAGATTGTTAACTTATCTTTAGAGTTAATTTACCTTTCCGGTTTATAGGTAAAGTGTAGTTCACGACAATAAGTAGTGTTAGCTTTACTTTGGCGGATGAAGCTTGTTTGAACTACAGTTACTCCAAAACCACCGATCGCTCGGAAGACATCAGGGCTTTGTGCAGATTACTCAATGTCGTAAACGTAAAACTTAAGAGACAAGGATATAAACGTAGTGCAATCTCTTAGAAGTCAGATATTTTCACAATCTGACCTGACAATGGGAGAACTGTTTGTGTATTGAATGTATTATATAACCATGTTGCCTATATGGCCTTGATATATTCACTTGAACCCACGAAGTTCACTGTTTTTTAAAACAATTTTTCAGAATTTGAGTCCGTTTTCGTAAGTTCCGCCTACAACTTCAGTTCACCAAACTATCCTGCGGACTATCCAAACAATCTTCGGTTCACGTGGTATTTCTCTACAAAAATTGGAATGCAGTTGGCCCTAACTTTTACTGCAATTAACACTGAACTTAATTATGATTACATAATTGTTCGAGACGGCAGCGAGTCTTTCATCGGGGAGTTGTTGCTTGAATGGTCTGGTTCAGGGCCTGGAAATGAGGTCAAGGTGGTGTCATCTGAAAACGTCATGTCAGTAACATTTGAAACAGATAGATCTATAACAACAACTGGCTTTGCGGCCCTCATGGAAGTTACTAGCTTCACAAGAGACGGTATGTTCTCGAAATTAAGGCAATGATATATTTTTTGAATTTGTTTAACAAGATTGGTTTCTCTGTATTTGTTGCTGACCTTTTGAATACAAATAGCAGTAACTTGATACGTATTAAAAGTGAGTAAAGGAAGATAGTTTGAAGGAAAGAACCAACAAAGGAGAGCTAGAAAAGCTTCGTTGAAATAGAATTTTGTTTTATATTGTTTTTGCAGAAACTGATTATTTGAAATTATTGCTTGTAATGTATGACTAACATTAACTTATTACCTCGTCTTAATATTGTCCTTGCTGTTGCTTCCTGGAGTCTCAGTACTGCAACCTACTACTTTGTGTTGTTGTGTTTATGTAAGACTGGATTCTGTGAATTCAGTTCTCGAACAGTTTTATTTTGGTAAAATTGGGGGTTCGAGCCAGAACAATTACTTTCACTGCTATACATTGTTCTGTATTCGATTGTGATGTTACTCTCATGACTTTGCACGAGTATTGAAACGGATAATTTGGCTCGATGGCAAAACTTGTTTGAGCTAACGTAAAACTATCTGTGACAATACTGTACTAGCGAATTTAAGTTGACCCCAAATCTTGTATTTCTTGGATGGGATCAATTTGACATCCACTGGCATCATTTAACCACAACATCATAAAACCACGACACCGAAAAATTGTTAGTTCAGTATGTGTAACGCAAGAAAATACATTTTGGCCCAACTCATCTAATCAACATTGGTTAACAGCATGGAAATACTCCAAGTATGAGCTCCGCGCTAACAGTAATTATGACGTAGAATTTAGATGTTAGTCAAAGGAAATTAGAAATCAAGCTCTATAGGGAAAGGTGCATTTACATTCCAAAAACAGTTGGGTAAACTATTACCCAAGGTTGGGTCCGTATGCCACCTCCCAAAAAGTTGGATAAAAGCTGTCCAAAGGTGGTCAAAAGGATATCCATGGTGGGTGAATTTTCCCCAAACTAGTATAATTTTTGACCAACTTGGGTAGTTTCTTACCCAACAGTTTAGAAGGTGGCATACGGACCCAACATTGGGTAAAAGTTTACCCAACTGTTTTTAGACTATAATTTCTCACTGCAAGCTTTAGCAACAACATGTTTTACAAGAACGTATGAAGTATTGTAATTCACTTTCTTATGAATGCATATTGCTCGTGGTACATTTTAAAGTACTTAGAAATTGAACCCAGTTACTTACTGTATAGGTGGTATGAAACGATAAGAAATGGAAACTTGACCTTGAAAAATTCACAAGAGTCAGCAACTTGTACTAGATGCTTTCTACGGATAAAAAATAGATGTTATACCCACGTGGTCTTCTTATACCCCTTTTGACGACAATATAGAAAATCCTCCTTTTTCCGAGCCACGTTTATCCTAAGCCCTGTTTAGCCAGACTGCAGACTATTTTACCAGACTTATATTCAAACACTAAGGGTAGCATCCACAAAATTTTCAGTGCATTACATGGCAAACCTTAATGGGAATTCAGCAGAAATAGATTTTTGGGACTTTTACAGTCCACTGTAGGTGCCACAATCACAAAAACAGGACTCATCTGGAAACAGACAACAACCTGTAACTCTCGGTCAAGTTTAGAAGAAAATTCTTAAGCAATTTGTTTTCAAATTCTTGCTTGGTTTCACCAGTCGATATAGATTCGACATCTTTCACGTAGTATACGTTAAGATAGCGTTAGACTTGGTTTCACTAAACCTGAAAAATTGGTATTGTTGTGAGTTTCCTCACAAAAAAGTAACGACAGTAGGCCTTACGAAAACATTGCGAATGGTTGTTATTCTTCTACACATTTGTTTCCAATATTTTTGAAAACTTATGCCGAATTTATACTTGAGTTACCTGTCAAAATTTTAAGAAGTCCCTTTCAGCACATGCACAAATTTAGTACGTACAAACAATTGTAATTCGAGGGAGTTGGCACGAATTTAGAGAAACAAATCTCTTTGTTTTAAGAAGTCTGCAAAATTGTTTGTCATATTAACATTCACAAAAATATTTACTTAATATTTTAGAGAATTGTTCTGTTATTTCACTGTTCGTTCATATAGTATTCGGGAAATGTTCCGGCACACTTTCTTAGGGACCCAATGCACCTTACTTGAAGCATAAACCTCGTTTATACAATTTTCTCTTTATCCGAACTACCTTCGGCTCCGATGTGTTCGAATAAATAGACTTTAACTGTAAGCGTAATTAGTGTCCAACGACAAAAAAAAGAATTAAATTGTAAAGTAATGTCTTATATTTTGGGTTGGTTTCGAAACTCGAGACAACTTTCCGATTCGTGACTAACAGATATTCTTAGAATACTTCAAAACAGCTGTATTGCAAACTTGATTTAAAGGCATTTTCCTGTGGCTTTTCATTAGGATCCTATGTGAAAGACAAAAGTATTCCAGTTCATGCCCTTCAAACCCCGTAGCAATACTCTTTTCCTAACTCGAGATATCTAACGTTAAAGACTGCTTATTTTTGTCCAAAAATACCTCCACTTCTTATCAAGGTCACAGAATGTTATGTAAAGTGGGCACATTGCCTCAGATTTCTTTTGTTTTTCTTTATAATTGAATGTCCTGTTGTCCTTGAAATTTGATACTGCTGGAATGTTTGAATATCTTTCCATGTAGATTTAGCATAAATCTACAACATATGTAGGGCACAGTAAACAAAGTTGATAAATATTCCCTACAGGAGTGTCAATATCATAAAGAAATTCAAGGCTTTGTCAAATTAATGTGCCGTGATGACATCACAGTTTCCCATGATGCACTTCGTCTTGAGAAAAAAATTGCATTTCTTTGAAAATGTATATCTTCCAAACGCTACAAGCTATTGAGATGCGGTTTTCACCTCCTAGATGAGAAAAATTTTCTGCATTTTTTGAAGGTATTGATTTTTGTCACTGGCAAATCCCTTTAAAGAGAAAAGCGCCGGCTGTCCGTTGGGGTGGTGTGTGGGAAAATCTGAAAACGAAAGCATTAATTGATTTTCGATAATTTTCTAATGCCTATCCTTCATACTGTTTATCGGTGATTGGAATATTGTTATTGACCTTGCTACGCCGAATACAACCAGTGAGTTGTAATTTGACAACCCCCTGATATAACGAGCAACGTATCTGCAAAGGGGAGAATACCTGCCTACGTGACGTGTACTAAGGTATTTAAATTAAAGGGTGCCTTAGTTTCTATTATATCACAATCTTTGCCTCCTGATGTTGCGTATTATTACAACTACAATGTTAATATAAGATACAGGCCATTATTAGCAGAACATCGTCGTGGCGGCTCAATGGGGATAAATTTATGTCAAATTGATCTATTGCAATTGTAATGGGAATACAAAAAACTCTTGAAATGTACAAAATGTAGCTTTCAAGATCCCGAAGGGTAATTAACAACACGTAGGGAACTTGAAAAATATCGCTCGAAGAAAGACTGTCAGAATATGCTCGGGAATCCTGGTGGTAGATAGGCATTTTCAGATCATAAACAACTTCAAACCGAAAGGCTACTTAATATGCAACTACGTGGCATCCCATTCGAGCTTCTAACGTATTAAAAATGCAGTCTTAGCAAATTTTACTTTGCAAGGACATGCAATGCCATGTCGTAAATAAAACTTCTGTAAGTGAAACCTTTATCCAACGACGGTTTTTGATGTAAAAGATCAACCTTGTAAAGTACTTTTTACTTACTGTGGGAGGCACATTTCAGTAACAGACACTATGTAGTTACATGAAATAGCAATTGAATATTGTTGTATGCAGATTGGACAGAATGAGACCTTGTATTTGGAATATCTGCAATTCATAATAGAAATCGGAAGGGGATATACATGGCTGCATGATACAAACTATACAGTAAACGAAGTTTAGTGCAAAATGGAAGAGAGGAGTACAGTAGTGTAATTACAGTAAAACAATGTACTGTAATATGACGTAGGAAGTTTTATTATGCAAATCTCGTGGTTAAAAGTTCTGCTATCGTCCACAATCTAACGCCCGATGATGAATGGACTTTTAAAACGAAATCATGCTTGGATGTGAGGATGATTTGTTCTTTTCTAACGAATGAATTCTAAAGTGAGTGAGGTTTGTTAACATTTAAGTTCGCAGGTTAGCGATCCCTATAAAATGAAAACCAAAGCCTAGTAAAAGCACAGTCTGCAACCTGGTAACGATGTACGCCCTAGACGCCTGTGCTTTATAAGTTCTTCAAAGAATGGTCAGGGTTACTTCAAAATTATTTCTTACACCAGGTAGGACCTGGAACTCGATGTTGCATATGCTATCAATGCATACGTTCTTCAAAAGACTTGACTTAACTATATATCTCTTCAAAGGACTTGACTTAAAACCATCCATTCTATTTAATGTAACGGAATCTCTCTCTAAGATAGTTAAGTATAGTATAGATAGTATGTAATTCATTACCTTTTAGTTTGTAACTCACCAAACCTTATGTGAAACATCTGAAAATGGAAGCTCATCAAAGAGACGTCGACACAAGTTATCGACAGGCAGTATCTTACTTCATTCTTTTAAACAGAGTTGGATTGTGGCCATAGATTTGATTGTATAAATGGCGTCTGCCTTCCTTATGAAAGAGTTTGCGACAACGTAAATGAATGCGGAAACGGTGCTGATGAAGACAGTGGAAACTGCCCGGATGTAACAGGTATTCTTACGTAATTGTATTGGAACCAAGTGTAAGGTGTTCAAAGATTTGGGTATGACATGAAACTTTTTGTCATAATTACACAATCGATTTCAACCGAATGAATACTGACCGACTGAAGGGTCTAGTGTGATGTGAGAACAATCGTGTATACAGTTTTCACACACTCTCTGAATATTTGTGAGTGGTATGACAATTATTGGAAGATGACAGGCCCATATCGATTTACCCTTTTTATCATTATGAACATGCATCCACATGAATCATGCGCTTTCCTCAAGTTATTGTTGGGGTCGGTAGGTAAATAGTGTTTATGTTAGATTTTGTCACCATGTTATGACAGAATAAACAAGTGTCTGTTGTATGTTGGAATCAGACATGTAGCGTGAGTGCGATTACAAGCAAAAAACTCCGTTTTTGAGTGAGAGAAAGAATACCTGTTTTCATATACTATGAATACGAGTATGGGTACGAAAACTATAACTGAGAGTATGAGCACTATTGTGAGTAATTGGGCAAGACGGCAGCAATCCATTGAGATGCAACCCTCGTTTCCCTCAACTCCTGTACATACTTTGAGGATGAATTTCCAAGTATTGACGTGTAACCTAGAAACAATGTTAGACTATTCGACCTTTTGGGGCTGACCTGTGATCTGTTTCATTTATTATGCCCACTGTTGTCATGGTCATGTACCTATCCAGCGAGGTTTACCTTAATTAGATGCCATATTAGTAGGAGTTGATTCAAAGTGGGTTAGATAATAGAGCTACTGTAGTATAATGTTTTCATTTACTATGAAGATTGCAGCTTTACTTGGTATACGCCTTTGATACC
Source organism: Holothuria leucospilota (assembly GCA_029531755.1). Classification (NCBI taxonomy): domain Eukaryota; kingdom Metazoa; phylum Echinodermata; class Holothuroidea; order Aspidochirotida; family Holothuriidae; genus Holothuria; species Holothuria leucospilota. Next base: position 47,270,794 of record CM055965.1, read on the forward strand.
CCCATTATTTTGGTAGAATCTGTGTTGAATGTTTAGCAACAGTAACCACCCGAACATCAATGAAATCTATCTTATGAAGTTGGTCTCGAAATATTGGTTTACCGAGTGCTTTTGGTAAGGGCACTTGGTTGGCAGACACCGATGACCTCATAAAAAACATGGGTTTCAATTGTTTTGGTACTGAATATGCTGAATGGGAAGGGTAGAAACAAAAACAGTAAGTGCCGTCCTCCTTGGAAGTTCATTTGCTTCCAAGGAAGAAGTTGATATCTCAAGCATGGATATTTTCTATACCTTTGTCATCATGTTGATGCATCTTGATCTGTGGACGAGCCGTATGGATTTTGCAAAAAGTGAACGATTACTGAGGTTCTATACAGATAAACTGTAAAAGCCGTGCAAACCTCTCATATCACTGTATCTCAAGAAGGGTAAGAGCTGGAATCTCATTCTTAGTACGTGGGTGTTCCCTTTTAACTAGAGGAACTTTTATAGTTTTCTGCGGTCAAAAGTCAATCCAGTTGATAAGAGACTGTAAAAAATCGATAATAGAGAATATATACATTAAACATATCTCTATTATGTCTCTGTAATGATATTTAAGCCATGCTGCAATATTTTTAAATAAAAACTTCAAATCCCGTTTCTATCGATTCAAGAAATTGTTACAGCTGCAGATAGGTTATTGAGAGCGTTTTGGTTTTCAGTTATGGTAGGAAACATTTCATGCTGAAATTGCTCTAAGTTAAAGGATATTTCATGCAAATATCACTTATTTCAGGTCTTGAAAATTAATATTAGTATTAAATAGTTGCAGTGTAAAAATCAGTTCTGTACACGCCGTTGCAAGTCAAAATATAAAATTTGGTGCTTATTTGTTTAACTGCATGATTGTCAATAAGTGAGAGAGTTGAAATGATGCAGGCTATATACATGTGGACCAATGTAAATTCTTTGATTTACAACTGGAGCTCTAAGCAAGTAACTCATTCAGAATCGCTTTGATAACCCGCAGCGCTTTATTTTAACAAACAATGGATATTGACAATCGTTGATCTTGAACTTGAAATTTGTTGTAAAATGTTAGGCTTACTACGTCACTTCTTTTGTTACATTCTAGCTACAAGTTCGGTTTCAAAAATTTAGTACTACAACGGGTTTGCAATCCCTGCGACAGACCTCAGGATTTTCGATACAATGAAGAGGAACATTACTGCTATTTTAAGTCAGTTTAGGCTATTTTATATATTTTAGTTGAAACATATTAACGTTCGAAAAGTAGAAGGAAGAAAATACTTGTATTTTTCATCTATCTTATATTTGTTGCAATTACTAGTTTAGGCTTTGGAACATGGGAACATGCTTAATAGGTGCCGTTAACACGTGAGGTCAATATTCCTTTGTTATTTTGTATCGTATGATGGTAATAAGCTTTGATTCCAATATGTATGAATGGCACAACTTTTTCAACGATACAGACTGTTAAGCAAATTTATCTTCAGGGTTAAGATGTTCTTCAGTGTTATATCTGAACCAAAGGATTTTTATTTTGTCCTTTTTAAAATGAATGAAACTAGTGTCACATATTTGACTCAGTCTAGGAACTGGAATTTGTGGGAGGTTTACATATGCATTAGTGTCGCTTGCCGCTGCTAATGTGTACAACAATACAAACTTGAATACTGCACACGTGCTCAGTAAAGAAGGAAAGTTCTACAAATATTTGAAAGGTCATCTGCGCATCGTTTTTTTTCTTCCGTTAGATTCGACATCACTGACCCCAGCTACAGGTAAAATTTAAACTTCTAGTTTAATTGTCTCACTACACATCACACGCTTGAAACTTAATTTAAACTAATTCAGCATAGTATTTTCCTACTGAAAATTCCTCTGTTTAATAAACTGAAGTTCATCGCCTGAACTATAAAATTAACTTTTAAGTCTATCGATCTTTGTAACTTTTTTCAGGGATAAACCCAATACCTATTAAAGAGAATATATTACACGTGGTGTTGACTATAGGACTGTATTTTAAAGATCATATTTCCTTTGCTTTACTGAAAAAATGTTATGTTATTTTATTACTACTACGGCATTCTTTTCAACCTGGAATTGGAAACAAAATCTTGCATCCAATTGAATTAAGGTTATAAATTTCATGCAGTATTTTCGTGCATAAAAACAAGATAGATGTAGAGAACTAGATGAATAACGTGGATGTGGTTTGTATAACAAAATTGTCTGTATACCCTAGCTGTATTGCAGGCCATAAAAGTCCAGTCCCCTGCAAGTGTTGTAATAGAGATGATAGAGATGGGAAGCAGAAGGGCTGGTTATTTTAATGAGATCAATTTCTCATATATTCAAAGGTGTTTTGGGTGTCAGCATCGCCGGTTGAGAGCCCCTTGGATCAGTGCCGATCGTGATGTAGGGTTCCAGGATATGAAATGCCTAGAGCTGCATGGGGTATCTACAGCATTATGCATAAAAACTTTAAGTGCCGTAGGAAGGAGAGAAGTATGCTTTACGTAGAGTGCAAAATTTGACATTTGTCTGAAAATGAATTATGGTCACCATGACGATATGATCTCGTTAAATTTGCCAACTCTTTCCCTTTCCATCTCCATTGCAGCAAATGCCTAGGTCTGAATAGCTAATACCTTAATAATGTCATGCAATACAGCTAAAAGTTTAAAGACAATTGAATTGACACGAACAGGGACATAGCGGGAAAAATAATGCATGCCGCGCGTGTCTTCCCTTAACTACAATATCAGGTTTTTAACTTTTTAAAACCAAAATAAAACAGATAAAGAACCCATCCTGGTGTTCAAAGCATATTTTGAACTCTTGTGTTAAGATTTTGAACACTTTTTCTCCCTTTTTGAACGCCGGACGCTTATTTGAACACTTACCGTATTTGATCGCCTGACGCGCCTAGTTTTCAAATGCTGAACGCAAAGTGTTCCAACTCTGAACGACAGGTTCAACTCCTCAAGTATAGTGGCATGACGGGAGGAATAGCCTGACACATTAAAATTATCCGGAATCTTTGCATTGGATAGTGTATTATGAACCACAATATACCTATCCTGCATGAGACTTAATTTTTTACCAAGAGATTATGGTAAAATCTCAGAGCTTCCGCGGGCTTCGCCCCCTGGACCCCCACCAGGCCTCAAGGTGGGCCCAGTGTTTTAGCCAGCCCCCATTTGTGCTACAATGTCGCATAAACGGCGGCAAATCCTACCCGGGTGTAAATTTTGAGGTTCCTCATTCGGGCAGAAATCAACTCAAATATTGCACCATTTGCGATCTAGGCACATTTAAGATTTCAAAAATTTCCAGAGGGGAGGGGACCCCTCCCCTTAGATCCCTCCCCAAGGCCACAGATCAGTAAATGTCGCATCGAGAAAACGTCCTAGCTAAAACACTGGCGGGCCTCTGGATCCCAACCGCTTAAAACTATAGCCTGACGAGAGGAATAGCCTAATACATTAGGGGGGCCTTTGCATTTGATGATGCATTATGAACAAAAATATATCCATCCTGAGACTTACGGTAATTTTCCACCCAGAGATATACTTAAACCCCAGAGTTTCCAGGGGCTCCGCCCCCTGGCCCCAAGCGGGGCTTTGCCTCTAGGTCCCACCAGGGGCCCTAAGGCGGGCCCCTGGACCCCACCCGTTAAACTCGTTTCCTCGCTACGCATTGCCAGATCTGTCGACAAAGCAGTCTCTACAACCCCCCCCCCCCAAAGAAAACGCCTTCGCTACCTCCCTGGACACGAACTACTTTCACATAAATGCGTGTTAATCTTTGTATTTTGCAATTGTACACCGGTATGAAACAAGAAACTTCTGCGCAATTTCCATTTTAATATAACAAATGGCTAGGTTGAAAGTAGTTAAGGAGTACTCACTGCTGTGTTATTGTTTCCTCTTCTGGCAGTAAAAATTGCCTTAGGCAATGGGTTTGTTACATGATATACCTCAAAAGAGCAAAAGAAAGATGGCGTTTAAAATATATTTTCTTTATAGCGATCATATCACTTCAGCATGCAGTAATACCTGCATGACAGGCAAACATACCGCAAGGAATTCTGCCACAATAACGATAACTTAGATTAGTCTCCCATTGTAAGATGATGGATGGTCGTTACTCTAATAACTACCTCGAAAAAAAATTGATAAAATATTCGACCAAGGATAAAACCAATTTTCAATGTTCACGTGGAAAAAGGTTTACGCAAAGTTGCTATTATTTTAATAACATCTTTAAAAGCTACAAAAGGAGTCAGAATCCTGATGGGTGACAAGAAACACTGAACTCAGTATGGGTATTTGAAAAGTTGTTCATACAAAAGCAAATTTGGGGTCTAAAATAAATTATCATCTCACTCTTATAAGAAGGGGCGAATATGTTAACTTACTGTTACCAATTCTGGAAACGTGCATGTCCGTAAATTTAATTGTCATATTTTTCAGGTTCTTCAAGCTATTAGGAGAGTTCCATCATGGAGTGAGTCGTGAAACACGCTAGCTTTCTTCAACTAGATACCTATTTGCGAGAGATACATATATGTGATGTTCACATGTATTGCAGCGTTCATGTGTTAATTGGCTTCAACACATTTACGTGGATGGAGTAGGCAGAATTTCAGTAGGAACTTTTTTCGCAGTTGAAAGAAACTTTTATTTGAAATAAGTCAATCTTTTTTATTGTCTTTCTTTTAGAAATTCTCATGTTGGTAAAAAATGTCATGAGCACCAATGCCCAACTAAATTTATCAACATTCTACAACTGGACGTGACTTCAACTCAGTTTTTGTACACAAGCCATCTAAAATCCTAATAAATTCCTCCTTAAAGTAATCGTAAACGGTTGTATCTTCCAGATGGTTCTGACACCTAATTTGTCAATTTCATAACAACACATGTTCATGACATGCTTATTATGTAAAGTAAGTCAGAATTTATTTCGACGATACTTATCTAATGATTTGAGATGCTTTAAGAAAGGCGGAATGGAAGTAAAAATTGCATTCTCGACCATGTTGGCACTGTGTGCTACTCAGTTGTACTGATATCAAAGAAAAGTTTCATCTTAATGTAGAAAATTCCAAATTTTAGCATGCTGCCTGAAGTGGGGTTGTTGTAAATAAAATGCTTCGTCTGTGCGAAGTTTACTAATTCGTCTTATATTTTTTTTAAAAAGACTGCTTTTCCCATCGTTTATAAGGCAATTGCTTCGAAATGCTTACTCTGTAGAGAAATCCTTTCAGGTAGCGTTTCTCAATCGGTGGGCTGCGGCCCACTATTGGGCAGACGAGAGCAGTCCGATGAGACCCAAAGTCGGCCGCGAAAATATAAATGGGTGTCTCTTTTATTCTTTTTCCCCTTTTATATAGTTATAAAATTTAAATCTTTTGACATTGGTCCAAATGTATAGTATACACTGCTACGTAAAGAAACTTTCCTTAGATTAAGTTTTAAATATAAGTGGAAATTCATTTTACCTTCATCGTGAAAGGTGGTCCTAGGGTAGCTTTAATAATAAAAGGGCCTGGAGTTACGACAGGTTAAGGAACCTTGCTTTAAGGTATTAGTAAAACTACCTTTCATTAAATTCAATCTTCTTATCATAGTGTTTATCAGTGTGTGTTCTCTAGTTATTGTCAAATCTGTATTTTACGGAAGATCAATGCAATGTTTCACTTTCGAATTGCAAGAATTTAATCTTATTTTATAGTGTGGACAAAACAAAACACTCTTTCACACGTACACATTCCATTGAATGGAGTTTATTCGATAATTGTTTTCTCTACTTTCAGAATCAGAATATATTTCTATAGCTTCAGTTCACTACTTCTCGTCACCAAATTACCCGGTGGAGTATCCAAACAGTCTATTGTACACTTGGTATTTCTCAACATACCCTGGATCAAGGCTCCTCTTGACATTCATTGATATTAAAACTGAGAATAATTATGATTACATAACTGTCAGAGACGGCAACGCATCTTTCAGCGGAGAACTGCTACTCCGACTCTCTGGAGAAGTTTCTCCAAATGAGGTCAAAGTCCTCTCTTCTCAAAATGACATGTTGGTAATCTTTGAAACTGATACGAATGTGCAGGAAGACGGTTTTGCTGCATTAGTAGTAGTAACATGTCTCACTACAGCAGGTAGGTTTTACTACAAATGACTTTGATATATAGATTTTAGTTCTTGATTATTTTTCATGCCACAAGTATTAAGCGCCCTCTATAGAGTGTAAGAAATCCAGAATCCTTTTGTTCAATATTTCAAAATCAGGGGTAAATTTGCAGTTGACATTACATGCAACGGAGCATGTAAAGCAAAAAAGTTGTAGGCCAAACACTCTAAACTAAATCTGTATAACTGATGATTAAGGGGAACACCGAGATATTGGTTACTGAAGGAAGTGTCTATTATGTTTTTCTACCTACTGTTGTTGAGCAACCATTAAAACAATTTCAGTTTTTGAACATTACGCAGTGTTTGTGAATTTTTTACCCAACTGTTTTTAAAGTGACTTAAATATTATCTGAAACACGTGCCCACTTAAACACACAGTGTCACCTATTACTATTGACTAGTTACGTTAAACGAACAATTATCATAGTATCATGGCGTAAATCAGGACACCCAAGAACATGGACATGAAAACCCGGTTTAGTTGATTTTGTTTTTCTATTAAGTTTACCCAAACCATTATCATGTCTACTATGTTTTATGAGGAAGAAAAAGTGCCTCAATTGAAACTGTTAGAAAATTCCTTGTGAAAAAATATACTTTCTCACAATATCCAGGGCCGTCGGAGCAAGGGGAGAAGGGGCAGAAAGGGGGCTGAAGCCACAATAATTTTCAGTTGAAGATTTCTTTTGTCTTAAAACTTTTATAAGTACGCTAACAAATATCACAACTCGAGAGTAGGATTGTTCATCCCCACCCTCATCTTCAATACGTTCTGGAGGTGTTGATTCAACAGCCTTTTATAAAAGTTCTAGGATGTTTATCCAGTTAAAGTTCATTTATTAATGACCCGCATAATGGTACATAGCCTATTTATAATGTCCAAAGGACTGCAAGTAAGACCCGCTGAGAACGCAGCCCAAATTAACACAAGCGGGACACCGATAGCAATAGCTTTCTTTGTAACCAACAATTTAGTGTATTTGTTGACGAAGTAGGTGATATCCTGGCACGTTACAGTCAACGTTGTACATGAAAAGTTGTTCCGAAAGGATCTTCCCTAACATATTGTAACACAGGAAAGTCGGAATCTACACCGACAATAATTGACGATTTTCGGAACGTTTCTCTTTTTGTACCTCCATATAATGTATCTCATGTCGCCATCCGTTTTGAAAGTACTGGAAGAATCGACGTTCCTGTTTGGTTTTCTTAAACTTTTGGTGGCAAAAATACGAACTTTCACAGGGTTTATAGTATGTTCATTGTAAGCATTAAAGAAGCAAGGAGTACATAAACCAATGAACATCTCTACTTTTTTATTGGGAGGCCTCTAAATTCTTCCCTGAAAGGGATGACATACTCAGAGAACGGCAAACGTTGTGGGAGTAGTGTCTTCTTGAAAGCAAATGGAGTTACCTTGCTTCTACAGGGTAGGTCTTGAAAAAGAGGCTGTATTTACGTCAACTGGGATTAAGTGATAATGATGTGGGTCCCAAAGTTGGGTTCATGGCTGTCGAATTGGAACATTTTACCCACGTAATTGGAATGTGGCTTGAGATAAGCATTTGGACTTGAAGCTATTTGAAGTTTAACATCACTGATCTGATAAAAATTTTAATAATAATGAACTTTGGTCGATCAATAGCAAAGTAGATTTAATAGTATGCCTCAAGGGGATACAAGTCAATGATGATGATGATGATGATGATGATGATGATGATGATGATGATGATGCCTTCGACAACGACGACGACTCGGGCCTTGTATGGTAGTTCTTTTACGACCCTTTGCTACTACGAACGTGAAGGATGCATATAGGACTTATATCTTCAATATAAATGTAATATTTGGTAAGAGAATGTAGCTCAAAGTTCCTTATACCACAAAGTGTAAAGAAATTTTATCATCAAAGACTCCAAATGAGTCGTGTCGCCTGCAGTAACGTAACAAAATATCTTTTGTTCAGAACTGGATTGTGAAGAAGAATTCGATTGTAACAACGGCGCCTGCCTCCCAAAAGACAGAGCTTGTAATGGACAAGATGAGTGTGGAAATGATGCTGATGAAAGCAACGACTACTGTTCAGGTGCATTGTAACTATTATATATAACACCAAAATAGCAATTGATAATTCCTTGCTATTTTCACGTATAAGCATATCTTATAGTCCCGTGTGAAACTTCCATCATGCATTTATTATATCAAACGATTGCGGTCTGCTACATCCCTTTCGTAATACATGCATTTATATATTGTCCTACTTTCCGTCTCTTTGAAGTCTGGGATTTCCAATCTATCAAATTTGTGTCCGGTTGCCTGTGCCCCTGTCGAACGGGCCTACACGAAAATAAACCACTGTTGAGATTGAAGTTACATACTTTTTACAGAGCACAAGGCTGTTTTATACTTAGCTTTAGGGTTTTGCCTTCTTTTCTGCTTAACACTAATTCTACTCCTCCCCATATTGAAGACAAAAAAGTTAACTTTACAATTAATAATGACTGAAATCCTCTTTTGGTAGGGGCGTGGTGGTATTCTGTTACTTGTAACCATGGACTGAAACAACTATTAAACTTTTAAACTCCCCATAGATGATGACCCTTTGTTTAAATTAAAAGCGCATACAAAAATTTTTTTGGAGTTTTCGTTTATAGCTGGATTATTCCTTATAGTCATATTTAAGTGGTTAAATGTTTTATAAACCATTATTTGGATTAAATGTAGCTATAGAAAGAAAATGGCCTGGGCTTTTAGTCAACGTGTGGTGTTCCCTCTGCCAATATCACCATAATACTTTGAGCATCACGCATTGTTTGGAGAGAAGTTTAGGATTGACGACTGGTTCTCCGAGATCCCTTGGGGGGATCTGATTTTGGATGCCGATTTCTAGGTTAATCGTAGAACTATTGCAATAGTTTAGCACACCTTGCACCGCTTGAGTATTTCAAATATTCACGTTGTATGCAAACAGGTATACTTCTAATACTTAGCCCGAGTTATGTAAACTTTGTCAAATGAAATGCCAAGGTAAATGCCGACAAATGCTTTTACACAATTCTAGTTATTGAAGAGTTTGATTACCCTCTAATAAAACGATTTAAGTTATCGAATTTGTTTTGACTATAGGAGTCTCCCAGCAACCTCGTCTGCATACTTACATTATCTAATGTTTTGTTTCAACTGATTCATTTGAGGATTTACCATTTAGAAACTAGCGTAGTGTTATTTCCACTCCAGGTCAGTTGACTTACATTATCAAACCTTCTTTGGTTGTGTTCCTATATTAACATATGCATATTGAAGAATTACAGGCTTACTACAAAATATTGGAAATTGAAGGTAAAAGTTCTTTTGTAACAGTTATCACCTTTACGTACACTGGCAACTGCACTGCGAAAAATATTTTCATGACAAAACTTCGTTCATTTAAAAGAAAGTAAAAGAAAAGTTAAAGAAGTAACAAACACGTCTCTTACAGTTGACCTCGTAACTGAAGAGGTATCTACGAATTTTCCGGAGGTGACTTCTTGTAAGTATAAATTAACAATTCAAAAAAATGTTATTCAAAACCACAGAGTTTACAGGTCGAACTTATTCTTCTTGTTTTGCGTCTGGCGTTTAAATTTTATTGTCATAAGTCTTTGCTGTTGGACTTCAATACAAAAGTAGCTTCTGTTTTTTGCTTAATTTCACTCCTAAGGAACTGAGAGTTTGTTATCAAGATAGGGAAGTTAAAAGATTGTGAAAAATTTTTCAAGAGCAGTGTGATGACACCTTTTACCACATTTGTGAAATGAATGTTTGACATTGGTTTTGAACAGCAAATTGAAAACATCTCGGAAGATCATGCGGCACATGGTATTATCAAGAATAATTTAAGTTTCAATGAAAAAAAAAAACATTTTAAGGTGCTGGGACTTCAAAGAGAAACACTGATTATTCACACGCTTTTCTTAATATTGTAAAATATTCAAGGCAAAACACATCAGTGATTCTTAAATATACACATATTTGATTAAACAGGACAGCACTTAGCAAAAAGACAGACTGGGCGAATTGGAAGCTTTTATGCTGATTGCAATAACTTTGAACTGACACAACTTTTATTTGGAATGGAAACCTTCACTGTCATTACATTTAGATAATAAAACTAATGCGTTTACTTACGGGTAAAAGCAAGCTATTCTTTTTATTGCAGTTGACTACCTTACCAAAGAGGTATCCACAGATTCCGAGATATCACCATCGACTTTCTGTAAGTGTTAGATACAAGTTCTAAAACATAAGGAAATAAGGTCAATCGCATATGGGTACAGGCACAAATGCAACCTACTCATTTTTTGTGTGTGTTTGGTTGCTACTAGTCTTCACTATAATTCATATTCGAAACTGATTTTTCACTTGAAATAGAAAATTTGAGAGAAACAGATGTTTAATACTTTTTCGACTTGTTTGATATTGTCGTTTCTCAAAATTACCTTACCTATGAAATGAATATTGCTAAAAGTTTTCTACAGTTAAGTTGGAAACATGATGCACTGAAGATTTTGTTAAAATAACATTCACAAAATTTAAGTGTTGAAATATTTTGTTCAGAAAGAAATTGAAAGTATAATAGTGATTACAATAACACCACCTAACCTTTCTAAAAGATCAAGAAAAAGATACCAATAATTCAAAAAGCAATATTTGCAGTATTAGAAAACGACGGGCATAACACATTCTTGTTCTGAAAAGTTTACGTGAATTAAGTTAGGCTCATTAATGTAGAATAAGATGGCTTTCGTTGTTTTAGTCACTTTAATATTAGCAATGCCAATGTACAAGTACATTACGGAGTATTATAGGCAGATATTAAAAAAAACGTTTGGTACAGAGCTTTCTTAAAAACATTGAATTCGACTACTATAGTACACTCTAAAAGCAATGGAATAACTTTTACCAAAAGTGGATACGTATGACACCTCCCATACCCCAACTATTGGGTAAGGAACAACCCAAGTTGGTTACAAATATCTCTTTGTTTGGTAAATATTCATCCAAAATGGGTACTTTTTGACCAATCAGCCAACAGAGTAACATATGACATGCGCACCCAACTTGGTTAAAAGTTTACCCGTCTGATTTCTAAGTATACAGTTACACCATATAAGTTTGTAAAGCATAACACTAATGCATCACCTACATATTTCAGCGCTTTTTAGTTTTATATATTCCTTTCTATTGCCAAATTCCTGGTCAACATAAATATTCCGTGCAATGTACATTCTTTCTTGCATGTTTGGACGATTAACATGGGCATTGAGAATCCATTGTAGTGTAACCTCCATATACCCTGTAACTTGAATTACAATTTTCACCCTGCTTGTTGAGTTCCCTCTCATGAGTGTCTAAAAAGCTGGAGACACAATAATTATGAACACACGGGAAACTTAAATGTAATCGTTGTTGTTATCAACTTCTACATTGTCCAGGCTACTTGTGCATAAACTTTATTTGACAATAATAACTGTCATTCAGCTAAAGCGTAGGCTACATAGTTTAAAAACCTCTGCCTGATGTTATATAATTGGATACAAATGTTATTGTTGGGTTACTGTAAAGGAAGCAGTTAATGGCAGGAAAAGCTCAGTAGCTGTATGTAGTTTTTTGTGAGCTTATTATTCACGTTTGTCGTTAATCTTTGTGACGAACTATCAAATATATAAAACCATGTTGCTGTTTCAGAACTTTATTGAGTAAATCTCTGCGTAATAAATTGGCCATTACGTACCAACGTACATAATAAAAGTGTGAAACACAGCAAGTTTGGAATGAAAATAGTTTTATCAGTTGTTGACGAGTGCAAATTAATCTTCATGCAACCGTCTCATTGTTCTTAAAGTCTAAACGAATATATGTTATTTGTGATGCAAATTTTACATTACTAGCCAAATACAAAAGCAACAACTTCCTGTCGCATACACAATGTATTATGTGTTCTTCATTTTTTGAATAATTGTGCAGGAGCCATAATGAACTAGACGTATTGATGTCCGACAATTTCGTTAGTCACCCTCATATTTGAAATATCCCGAATATGTTTCAAAGGACTCTATCACCACATAAAAGCTTAAGAAATAAGTTTGAAAATTCTATATCTCAAAAAAAAAAAAAAAAATTGCTAAACATTTACATGCAAGGCAATGGTAATTTTGAGTCCAAACAGTTCAGATCTGGTGAGTGTCTAGGCCATAGCCTCATGTATTCTGACTGATAGTACTTTGTTGACGTAAGTCGAATGAATACGCTATCTTCTGTTCCCGTGGTTACAATAATCGAAAATTGCTAAAAAACATGTCAATTAATTCTGTAAGGTTTATGTTGTATGTTGTTAATAACTTAATATATAAACTTAGAACAGCAAAAAATGTAAAGCGCATTGAAAAGATTATCTTTTATTTCCCACAGATGCCGGTAAAACTACGTATTCACCTACAATAGGTGAGTTTTTAAGCAAGTGTAACGTACCGTTTGTTACTATCACTGAGCTCTTGTACATGTTTTTTCTTCCTGAAAACTGTATACCACTTTTTTCTGAAGTAAATATTATCACGGGCGGATCCAGGATATTACCAGAGGGGGAGGGGGTGCTAACTCCTTAAGGGCAAAGTTCGAAGTTTGAACCTACGAGCGTGAAATGTACGAAGCCTGTATGGGTAGGGGTAGTTGTCTGGGAACAAGTTTGAAATTAGACACTGTTTAATTGTGTTTATTGGCATTTGACAAGCAAAATAGTTATACATAAACAACGTAGTGGAGCTTTGGGATAGTCTCAAAAAAGTAAATCGTGTCAAAAAGAGAGCAGGTCTAGATCAGCGAAAGCTCCCCAGAACTGTTCCTGATTAAGATTCTTGCGGTTCAAACAGATATGATAATTTCCGTAACTCTAAATAACATCATTGTCAAGATTCATGGAAACAATCAATAGCATGTAATGAACCACACAATCGTTTCCCCTTTTTTTCAGGGTACAACGTCGTTTTTGTTGATCCTGCCTACTCATTTTGTGTGTGTGTTTAGTTGCTACTAGTCTTTACTATAATTCATATTCGAAACTGATTTTACACTTGAAAGATAAAATTTGAGAGAAACAGATGTTTAATACTTTTTCGACTTGTTTGATATTGTCGTTTCTCAAAATTACCTTACCTATGAAATAAATATTGCTAAAAGTTTTCTACAGTTAAGTTGGAAACATGATGCACTGGTGATTTTGTTAAAATAACATTCACAAAATTTAAGTGTTGAAATATTTTGTTCAGAAAGAAATTGAAAGTATAATAGCGATTATAATAACACCACCTAACCTTTCTGAAAGATCAAGAAAAAGATACCAATAATTCAAGAAGCAATATTTGCAGTATTAGAAAACGACGGGCATAACACATTCTTGTTCTGAAAAGTTTACGTGAATTAAGTTAGGCTCATTAATGTAGAATAAGATGGCTTTCGTTGTTTTAGTCACTTTAATATTAGCAATGCCAATGTACAAGTACATTACGGAGTATTATAGGCAGATATTAAAAAAAAAAAACGTTTGGTACAGAGCTTTCTTAAAAACATTGAATTCGACTACTATAGTACACTCTAAAAGCAATGGAATAACTTTTTACCAAAAGTGGATACGTATGACACCTCCCATACCCCAACTATTGGGTAAGGAACAACCCAAGCTGGTTACAAATATCCCTTTGTTTGGTATAAATTCATCCAAAATGGATACTTTTTGACCAATCAACCAACAGAGTAACATATGACATGCGCACCCAACTTGGTTAAAAGTTTACCCGTCTGATTTCTAAGTATACAGTTACACCATATAAGTTTGTAAAGCATAACACTAATGCATCACCTACATATTTCAGCGCTTTTTAGTTTTATATATTCCTTTCTATTGCCAAATTCCTGGTCAACATAAATATTCCGTGCAATGTACATATTTTCTTGCATGTTTGGACGATTAACATGGGCATTGAGAATCCATTGTAGTGTAACCTCCATACACCCTGTAACTTGAATTACAATTTTCACCCTGCTTGTTGAGTTCCCTCTCATGAGTGTCTAAAAAGCTGGAGACACAATAATTATGAACACACGGGAAACTTAAATGTAATCGTTGTTGTTATCAACTTCTTCATTGTCCAGGCTACTTGTGCATAAACTTCATTTGACAATAATGTTTCTTGATTTAAAATGTTCTAGAGGAAAGTGTCATTCAGCTAAGCGTAGGCTAGATAGTTTAAAAACCTCTGCCTGATGTTAATAATTGGATACAAATGTTTTTGTTGGGTTACTGTAAAGCAAGCAGTTAATGGCAGGAAAAGCTCAGTAGCTGTATGTAGTTTTTTGGGAGCTTATTATTCACGTTTGTCGTTAATCTTTGTGACGAATTATCAAATATATAAAACCATGATGCTGTTTCAGAACTTTATTGAGTAAATCTCTGCGTAATAAATTGGCCATTACGTACCAACGTACATAATAAAAGTGTGAAACACAGCAAGTTTGGAATGAAAATAGTTTTCATCAGGGGTTGACGAGTGCAAATTAATCGTCATGCAACCGTCTCATTGTTCTTAAAGTCTATACAAATATATGTTATTTGTGATGCAAATTTTACATTACTAGCCAAATACAAAAGCAACAACTTCCTGTCGCATACACAATGTATTATGTGTTCTTCGTTTTTTGAATAACTGTGCAGGAGCCATAATGAACTAGACGTATTGATGTCCGACAATTTCGTTAGTCACCCTCATATTTGAAATATCCCGAATATGTTTCAAAGGACTCTATCACCACATAAAAGCTTAAGAAATAAGTTTGAAAATTCTAAATCTCAAAAAACAAATTGCTAAACATTTACATGCAAGGCAATTGTAATCTTGAGTCCAAAGAGTTCAGATCTGGTGAGTGTCTAGTCCATAGCCTAATGTATTCTGACTGATAGTACTTTGTTGACGTAAGTCGAATGAATACGCTATCTTCTGTTCCCGTGGTTACAATAATCGAAAATTGCTAAAAAACATGTCAAGTAATTCTGTAAGGTTTATGTTGTATGTTGTTAATAACTTAATATATAAACTTAGAACAGCAAAAAATGTAAAGCGCATTGAAAAGATTATCTTTTATTTCCCACAGATGCCGGTAAAACTACGTATTCACCTACAATAGGTGAGTTTTTAAGCAAGTGTAACGTACCGTTTGTTACTATCATTGAGCTCTTGTACATGTTTTTTCTTCCTGAAAACTGCATACCACTTTTTTCTGAAGTAAATATTATCACGGGCGGATCCAGGATATTACCAGCTGGGGAGGGGGTGCTTACTCCTTAAGGGCAAAGTTCGAAGTTTGAACCTACGAGCGTGAAATGTACGAAGCCTGTATGGATAGGGGTAGTTGTCTGGGAACAAGTTTGAAATTAGACATTGTTTAATTGTGTTTATTGGCATTTGACAAGCAAAATAGTTATACATAAACAACGTAGTGGAGCTTTGGGATAGTCTCAAAAAAGTAAATCGTGTCAAAAAGAGAGCAGGTCTAGATCAGCGAAAGCTCCCCAGAACTGTTCCTGATTAAGATTGTTGCGGTTCAAACAAATATGGTAATTTCCGTAACTCTAAATAACATCATTGTCAAGATTCATGGAAACAATCAATAACATGTAATGAACCACACAATCGTTTCCCCTTTTTTTCAGAGCACACCGTCGTTTTTGTTGATCCTGCCTACTATTTTGCGTCACCAAACTATCCAAGGAATTATCCAAAGGATCTCTGGTACACTTGGCATATATCCACATTTCCTGGTATGCGAATACTTTTGACATTCTTTGAAATCAATACTGAATACTCTTACGATTTCGTTAGTGTGAGGGAGGGCAACACATCATTAAGTGGTGAGTTGCTGTTTCGAATGTCTGGCGTAGCACTCCCACACGAAGTGAAGGTTCTGTCTCTTGAAAATGGCTTGGTAGTGACACTGGAAACAGACAGATCTGTGACAAGTAATGGTTTTGCAGTCGTCGCTGAAATCACAAGTGGAGATAGTAAGTACAGAATCTCATAGAAATCACACAAATGTCCTTAAAACCGAAATTTTTACCATTGTTTTTTTTTTTCAATTTTAAATTTTTTGGCTAACACAAAAAAAGATGTTTTGGTCTGGTTTTAATCTTCTTTTGAACACAATTTGGTTCAATGAAAAAAATTAAGAAATGCAGGGCGACATGGATATTTTTCTCACTGCTCAATTTCCAAACTCATTAGCTACTCTGTTGGAGTATTATCTGGCTTTATCTAGATTAATTATTTTCACACCACCTTTCGATGAAAAGCAATTGATCCACTTTAAAGAAATTACAAACTCTTTTAAACCATGGCCACATAAATTTATAAAACTGTGAAAAGTAGGTTATTAGTTGTAATAAATAATGATGTAACAATTTAAACTTTATATGTGAATAAAGTTTAACAGATTATTCTTAAGCGTTTGCTCAATTGGAAACATGGCGGTCCGAGTGAATTCATTTTCACCCGATCGGGGGAATATCTTGCCATAGGTAGCACCATTTTCAAATTTCTCCCATAATGCATTGCGAACGAACCGCGCAAATTCAGCGGAGGCTACCGTTTAGAATGACCTGAAAAATTTCGTCGAATCCAGGAAAAAGATATACTGGCATATTTAGAAACTTTTTAGCTAAGAGAACAAAAAACGCCGAGCAGTGTTTGGTAGTTCACCGTGCAGTTTTTTGAGATTTTTTTTAATTTTGCTAAGCTCTTTGTCCTAAGCTTAATTTATAGCCCCCACATAGCGGCAAGTTGTGTGCACCGTTTTCCACACAAGGGTGTGCAAGTAAGTCATGCCGGTACTTGTGTTTATTAACACGCAGTAGAATACTTATTATCTCAGTCTTGAATAAATGCACATTTTAAACAGGTCGACCTGGCTGTGAAGAGCTACACTCTAAATACTCATAAATATTCATGTTTTGAGACAAGCAAAATATTCCCAAGATCAAGTGATTTCTCCTTTTCACCTGAAAGCTGCTATCTCTAGGACCGCTGGGTTTTGGTGATAATATAAGTTCTTTTGTTTTAATTCCACACTTTTGTATCCTCCAAATTACAAAATGCATTCAAAAACTGATGTCGAACTGAACATAATATATTTAAGGATTTGATGTTTTGTCGGATATATATATACCTGTGGAAAACATCTCACAAAATCGTTTAATTTGGCCTTACTTACGCCTACTTTGCCCAATCATTTTCTTCGACATTCTTCAAACTTTATATACTGACAGGTTTAGATTGTGTGCAACAATTTAACTGTGGTAACGGTGTCTGTCTCCCTCAAAGCAGACTTTGTGACGGCCAAGAGGAGTGCGGAAACGGTGCTGATGAAAACCATCTCTGCAAAGGTATATCATACAAGAAATTCCATGCTTTAACGCCCCTTTCTGCCCCTTTGGTGTGTCTAATCATTTCTTTCAAAGTGCTCTAATAAAGGGTTAATCAACGCTGAACCTTGCATTAAGAGAGGATAATGAACGAGCGGGAATTAATGCAAGCCATACACGAGCTAGGCGCAGCCTGAGTGCGTCTAGCGATAACATTAACACCCTGTTCATACGAACACAACATGATATTGATGAAAAAGACGAAAAAGAAAGAAAAAAATATGTTTGTAAATAACCACAATGTTATTTAAAGCACAACCCCGAAAAAATATGAAACGATATAACAACCATTTATACAATATTTATGCGCAATAAGCAAAGTACTATAACAAAATGAATTCAACTAGGATATTCACAAATGATGAGATATAACAACGGTATGACTAAATTTGGGCATAGTGTTCTTCCTTAAAGACTTTAAAAGCCTAAAAGGACAAAAAATTAATGGACGGTAACGTAACTAGAGGTGTATGATCAATTTCAATCACATAGCCAAGATATCTCGCATGAGTATCATATACATTTGCACTGCACACTGAGCTGGTATGCAACATTTCATATTCATTATAGGTCAAAAGCATGGTACGTTATGTACGTTGCGGCTTCGCATGCTGTTTACATAAACGTACACGTACGACGTATACTGTATTCAGTGACATATCCACCGGTATGATGATATGCTTAAGCAGCACGGTCTTTTAAAATGTACAGTTATTGGAACTGAGTCGCAGTGGAGTAGGCGTAAGATTAGAGAACGCCTACTCATAAAAAAATAGAAAAAAAAAGAAGAAGAACTTACAGGCAGCCTTGAAAAGAAACGTAGCAAGCTATAGCTTAGAGCTATTCTAATCTCAATCATACTTCATCTAGTATTTTGTCTTTATTCAATTGTTGTAGTGTCTCAAGTCTATCCATGCATGTCTTATGTAGTATATCACTGGCTGTGCTCGATTTTACTCTTGCATTTGCCTGAAGATGAAGTGGGGACCACTTCGAAAAGTTGCAACATGACATCTCTAAAGATATTCGCCTGTATCTCATTTAGTCTATCGGTATGGACCACTTATATATATATATATATGTGTGTGTGTGTGTGTGTGGGTGTGTGTGTGGGTGTACTTGTTTATTTCAGGCACGCCTGTGCCCTTCTTCAGCACAAATAATGAAGTGATGTGGCTGTAAAATGATGTCGTGTATTCGATATTCTGCAATAAATTGAAAATGGTATAACTATGCAGTTAACATACTGTTTTGAAATTCAGACTCAGATTCAATACCACAAAAAGACAGTCAAAGATAAAGCATAAAGTTATCAGTTATACAGTGGCCAAGCATTTCAGCGAACACAATCACAACTTATCCAATCTCATGTGCATCCTTCTAGGCTCGAATTATCGCACCCTCAACAATAGACTTAGCTCCGAGAGTAAGTGGATAATTATTAAGCTTAACACCCACAACAATGAACTAAACCTGGATTTAGGTGCTCTGAGTGATTTTCCTTCTGCCATCCGTGGTGAATCGTTACAGTCTGGGCTTTTACTTAGTGCCTTAAACGCTAAACGACTTGGACTTTTTCACTAATTTATAGCACTTTTTTACTACTTTTTTGACCTATAATATATATATATATATAGATAGTTATTTATGTGTATATTTCAGGCACGCCTATGCCCTTCTTCAGCACAAACACTGAAGTGATGTGGCTGTATACAATGGAAAACGTACAGAACAGTAAACTTAAACCCTTCATCAGGTGGCAAAAATGCAACTGATTGTTGACAGGGCCAAACGTACAAATCATTTTCTTTATATCAGAAACGTCGTGGACTTTGTCACTAGCTCTTAGTACTATTTACTACTTCTTTTTCGACCTACTTACTTCATAAGTACTAAACAGTACTTTGACCATATATATATATATATATATATATATATATATGTATATATATATACATATATATATATATAGATGAAAATAAGAAGCCACCAGACACTCGACATATTAAAAACGATCCATAAAAGTTTATTAAAACACGTTAGGAAACAGATCATTAAAATCTTCCATGCAATAAGATAGAAAAACTGGTTAAAAGTTAAAAAGGCAAGTGAGCATACTCAAACATCTACGACGTTTCGAAAAGGTAAACTTTTCTTGTTCACGTACAAAAGTAGACTGACACTAAGAAAACATACAAACAGTAAAACCAGGTGGAAAACGGATAAGAATAACTCAAATGTCGTGACTGACTTCTTTTACATTCATGCCCACAGGAGCGAACGTGTTAAGGCGATAAATCCACTTAAGCTCAACTTCTTCCCGAACTCTCTTACTATTGTTAACTAACTTTTCAATTCCTATGAGCTCAAAGTTCTTACAAGATTGAAAATGTTTCCCAAGAGGTGTATTGGCTTTACGTATTTCTTGTCTAGGCCCCCGATGTCTAATCCTCAGTTCCCCTCCTGTTTCTCCTACATACTGTTTCTTACAATCCAAGCAGTTAATAAGATAAACCAGTCCAACTGAATCACAGGTGATATTATGAAATAGCTTAAACTTTTGGCCTGTATAATGACTCTGTACAAACTACATGTTACACATCGTTTAGAATGAGTCTTGAAACACCCTTTACTCTCCACACTGAAACTCTGTGAAAGCTTGGCCCTAACAAGCAGGGATTTTAAATTAGGAGGCTGTCTGAAAACAACTGCAGGAGGGCGATGAAAGTTGTCCTTAAAAGTTTTAGACATCTGTAAAATTGGGAAATGTTTCTTAATAATCTGGGACAAGGGAGGAAGACGGGGGTTACGGGTGGTCACAAGGGGGCTAAAAACGTCTCTGCTTTTTGGTAGCATGCTCCGAACAAAGCAAACTGCTACGAGACAATTTTCCTGCGTGTTTAATTTTTTCACGGACCTTAGAACTGGGGTAACCACGCTCGCTAAGATTGTTATGCAGATCGGTAAGGTTCCTATGCACGTCTCTTTCATCAGAACAAATCGATTTAATCCTAAGGGCCTGGCCGTAGGCTATGTTGTCTAAAGTACTCTTACTGTGATATGAGTCATACCGTAGATAGAGGTTCTTGAAAGTCGGCTTAACAAAAAAATCCGTACTGAGAAAACCCTCCCCCTATATATATATATATATATATATATATATATATATATATATATATATATATATATACTTATATGTCTCGTTCTCTTATTATGTCACCCCTGTGTACCTCACTATTTATCATCGCATAGTACATATATATTTATATATATATATACACACACGGAAGTGTAGATGTGACGTTGCGACTTCTAAATATACAAACTGAAGAATGGTGGGAAGCAGACACAGTCGCATGATTTTTTAAACCTGTGAAATATGCGTCTAACATTGGCAACCTTTGCCTTAGTAAGAATTTTTTGTTTTGTTTTGGCAAACGTGGACCAGGTAATATCAGCGCACAACAAATACATACTGACAAATCATAATACACAACCAGCAACGCAAAACAACTGCAATTGCAAGGCGCAAACCCAATGGGTAATTGCCTCGCCGCTAACATAGTGTACTAGGCCACCGTAACACGCCGCGATAACAATAAAGAAGAATCATACATTGAACAGAAAACACCTTCAAAACTAGGTACACTGCATACAAGTCCAGCTTCAATCACAAATACAAAAGAAATGCAACTACCCTCAGCGATGGAAGCTAAAGGATACTAAAGTCGAGCACACTGTGAAGTGAAAACTTATAAGCAAAGCCCGTGCCTACACTACATCATCTAAAACTTGCAACCTTTGCCTCGAAGAAAAGTTCTTCATCATACACAAACCTTCTTCAGCCACTCTTCGAAACGAACTCATAAGCTCCTGCAGACACAGAAATAAACATCTGCTGTGCAAGTTATTCAAATAGGTAACGTATCTTTGTTCACTCGGATTGGTCGTGTCCGTGCTTCAAAAGACTAGTACGACACACAATTTAGGGTTAAAAACGCGGGGTACGTACAAAACAATGCCAAACCTTTGTTGACACCATTCTACTACATCAGGCTTCTGAAGAGTGAGGACCTGCCACACTGGGCCCTTACGAAACAGTGCTGTAAAGCTGCTTTTCAATATATATATATATATATATATATATATATATATATATATATATACATATATATATATATATATATTATATAAGTAGAGTGACGTAGCGACTTTATATGAATGGGTAAATCAACGCTGTATTGAATAGTCTCATTACTACATGGGACGCGTTCCTATGACGTAACAATGGAAAGCTTGACTCGACGGTATTTAAACTCAGTTGACAGCGTTCTACCACATAGGCCTCAATGGCTCAGTGGTCAGAGCATCCGCCTTGTATACGGGAGGTCGCTGGTTCGAATCCTGCCTGAGGCTAAGTTTTCCATTCTCATATAAATATCCTCTTTCAGTATAGGGCTATGCCTATGTTAGAGGTATAATGACCTAAGGTCTTCATGCGACTATTCAATACAGAGTTGATTTACCCATATATATATATATATATATATATATATATATATATATATATATATATATATATATATATATATATATATATATATATATATATATATACACATATATTTAATTTGGGATTTAGGGGGAAACCGTATGAAAAAACGCGACTGTTGGGAGAACTCGACCCTTAGGCGAAAAAATCGTTTCGCCTTAACGTTTTACACACTGTTTTATATAGGTTCTCCTGGTAATAAGCCAACACGTTATGAAATCCACACACATTATGAAATGACAGCGTGTGATAGAAGTTATTTCTTGACTTTTCCTTTTTCGACACTTCAAACGAAGAGATATCTAAATCATACATGCTAGATGAAACACTAAAACGAATGACACACACTATTGTCTCATGAATTTTGGATATTACTCAAAGGAAAATACAACGTGAAAGAAAAAGAAAAGAAAATCAGTGTTACAAAATACACTGATACCATAATTACAATCAACATTAAAGAGAACGTCTTCTAACATTACATATTATGGTACATTCATTCAAAGTCCGTAGCTCCTTTTGATGTTAATTCAACTGTCGTTTGAATTGTGATTCAGGAATCACTTCCCCAGGTATTTTAGTAAAATTGATGATCATGCTGATACCCTTGGCTTAGTGGTCGGAACATCCGCTCGGTACACGGGAGGTCGCTGGTTTGAATCCTCTTTGAGGCTAAGTTTTTCATTCACATATAAACATCCTCTTTCAGTATACGGCAAGTGTCTATGCCAGAGGTAAAATGGCCTAAGGTTTGTGTGCGACTATTCAGTATGCGTTGACTCACTCATTCATATAAAATTGTTGTGTCTCTCATACCTGTACGTATATATATATATATATATATATATATATATATATATATTCATATTGCATTTAGGTTTGAACTGTCCTTTGTTATTTATTAAGTGATTATTAAGTGAATAAATTGGACACAAAAACTGGATGCAAACCACGATTTCTTTTTTCCCTTAGATACAACTTCAAGAAAAGGACCACGGTTATCCCGTAAGTCTTATCTCAATCTTTAAGGTGCCGTTCATTAAATATTCAGTGGTTCGTTGTTCCGCTGTTTTCGTCCTTACTTGGTGCCGCTATTTTCTTTGTGACCTTGCTGTATTGCATTTTATCGAATACTTTTGCAAAACATGTGAGTACAGGGGCGTAGCGAAGGTGTTATCTTTGGGAGGGGGGGGGGGGTGTAGAGATTATGTTTTGCAGACGGATCTGGTAATGCGTAATGCGAAAACGAGCTTTAGCGGTTGGGGTCCAGGGCCCCGCCTAAGGACCCCTGGTGGGGTCCAGGGGGCGCAGACCCCGAAAGTTCTGAGGTTTAAGTATATGTCTGGGTGAAAAATTAAGTCTCAGGATGGATATATTTGGTTCATAATGCATCATCAAATACAAACTAGATCCCCACTAATTTTAATGTATTAGGCTATTGCTCTCGTCAGGTCGCTATAGTTTTAAGCGGTTGGGATCCAGAGGTCCGCCAGTGCTTTAGCTAGGACGTTTTCTCAATGCGACATTTACTGATCCGTGGCCTGGGGAGGTGTCCCCCTCCACTTTGGAAATTTTTGGAATTTGAAAGGTGCCTAGATCGCAAATGGTGCAATATAGGAGTGGATTTCTGCCCTAATGAAGAACCTCAAAATTTACACCCGGGTAGAATTTGCTTGTCAGATTTTTGTGTGCGACATTTGTCGCCGTTTATGCGACATTGTCCCATAAAATAGGGGCTGGCTAAAACACTGGGACCACCTAAGGAACCTTAGTGGATTCCGGAGGGCAAAGCCCCTGGAAGCTCTGAGATTTAAGTATATCTCTGGGTGAAAAATTAAGTCTCAGGATGTATAGATATTATGGTTCATAATTCATCATCAAATGCAAAGGTTCTCATTAATTTTAAATGAATTAGGCTATCCCTCTCGTCAGGCCGCTATAGCTTTCAGCGGTTGGGATCAAGAGGCCCGCCAGTGTTTTAGCCTGGACGTTTTCTCAATACGACATTTACTGATCTGTGGCCTGAGGAGGGGTCTAACCCCTCCCCTTTGTGAATTTTTGGAATTTGCAAGATCGCAAATGGTGCAATATTTGAGTGGATTTCTGCCATTATGAGGAACCTCAAAATTTACACCCGCGTAGAATTTGCTTGTCAGATTTTTTGTGCGACATTTGTCGCCGTTTATGAGACATTGTCCCACAAACAGGGGCTGGCTAAAACACTGCGCCGGCCTTAGTGCCCCTGGTGGGGGTCCATGGGCTTCGCCCCGGAAGCTCTGAGGTTTTAGCTTAATCTCTCGGTAAAAAATTAAGTCTCATGCAGAATTGGTATATTTTGGTTCATAATGCTTTATCCAATGCAAAGATTCCGGTTAATTCTAATGCGTTAGGCGTTTCCTCCCGTCATGTCACTATACTTCTGGAACTGAACCTGTCGTTCAGAATTGGAACACTATCCCTTACAAAAAAAAGTGTGGCATGCCACATGTGAACGCACATAATCACGTGTAGCAGAGCATATGAAAATACATAAGAAAAAAAGTGTGGTTATGCGTGGTGACCCATGTGGTATTGGAACCAATCTGACACAAAGGACCACGCTTCTCCCTGCATGATTGTCACACCTTGAAATCTGAGTAAAAGTGGGGAAGGCTGTGTCAAGTTGACACATGTGGCAAACCAGGGCAAAGTGTGGCAAACAAGACCAGTGAACGAAATCGCACTATCGAATTTACTTTACTCAGCACCACACTTCTCCACACTTTGCCTACTTTACCCCAGTTTGCCTCCTGTTACATGTGTCAAAGCGTGATTTTCGGTTTTCCACACATTGCCTCTGTCCAGACTGTGAAAATGCTGGTCAATGCATGAAACTTTGGAAAAGTGTATCAACAGTTTATTAATGACACACATTGTCTCGCAAAAATTCACAGAAATTTCACCCGTCTCCACACCCCACCATAGTTTTGCACAGTTCGACACAGTATTTCACGTGTGGTATTGGAACTTTTGCCACACATTTTTTTGTAAGGGTATGTCTTCAGCATTTGAACACTAGGCGCGTCATGCGTTCAGACACGATAAGTGGATAGGCGTCCGGCGTTCAAGAGGGAGAAAAAGTGTTCAAAATCTTAACACAAGCGTTCAAAATATGCTCTGAACGCCAGGATCTGAAGATGGGTTCTCTATCTGTTTCATTCGGTGTTCAAAAGTTAAAAGACTGAGATTACAGCGAAGGGAAGAAATGCGCGGCACACATTATTTTTCCCAGGATGTTTGTTTGTGGGAAAACCGGATCCTCAGAAGTTTGCAAAATGTGTTTGAAGTCAAGGTTAGAGTTTAGAAGACGGGCTGAGGATACCCTCTCCATGGGTAATCAGGTGCTGCTCCCCATGGTGATGATTAAAGTGAGGAATAATGTGCAGAAAGTGGTTTTTCAAGAATGTCATATGACCCGAAATAGTACACCTATACGGAAGCCGTTAATTCCCTTCCTTTTCCCGAGTTGCCGACGGACTCAGTCACTCGTCCAATTACACCGACGGCCGTTGATACGGCCGTATACGGACGTCACATGCATAATCAATTTGCCGACGGGCCTTCAACTTGAATGGGCCAATTAGATGAACAGCCGAAAATCGAAATAGCCTATAACAGACTGGCCCGTTCTCTCTTTCTCTTTTTCTTTTCATTCTCCGTCTTCCCTTTCACTCTCTTCCTTTCCCTTTCTTTTCCCTTCTTCTCTCTTCTTTTCCTTCTCTCCTCTTTTCCTCTTTTTTTCCCTTTCCCTCTCCTCTTTTTGCCGACAAACCGAAAATTTGCCGACGGGCGACCAAATATTGGGGGTGTGACAAACCCCACACCCCCGCTCGCTACAGCCCTGTGTGAGTATCACACAAGACTCTGAATTCTACTCAGTCTTTTTGCTTCATAGCAATGATGCAACATCTTGAATTTAGGATTGTCTCCGTAAATTTCGAGAAAGCTAGCAGAAATGACTTTGCATCCTCCAAAATTCAGAAGACAATTGATAGAATTTAAAGCCTGTGCATATTTTAAGCATAGGGATTTCTCTAAACATATGAAGTACCATAATTTTTATAACAAGTTCCAATAGATGAAAACCATCTTGTGACATTAAATTATGAGAATAGTTGTGCAGACACAGTAAATGCAAAATTGGTTTGTGCATCTCAGTTGTAGATAGTAGCAACATCTTCTCGGGGTCGTGCGGAAAATTTCCAGGTTTTGGTATTTATCATACATAAATGTGGGAAATATGACATCCTTACTTTCAGAAGATACACCTCACTTACCCCTAAATGACTTCAAATTACACCCTGAATTGTGGGCGTTTGTCCCCATTCTCCAGTGGCGCTGTCAAAAACGGGGGTCAAGAAGATGACGCACACGGGAGTCCTGTGAGTTATTACAAATGGGGTGCTTGCATAAAGCTCTTATTTGACCTTCATAACAAGTACACTAAGAACTTCCCAGAAATCTTCAAATTTTTGGACGAGAATTCAGTTAGATAAAAATGAAATATAAGCGACCTAGTAGTACAATCGAGAAATTGAAGATTGAAAAGCATCTTTCCCTGCAAATGTGTTAAAAATTATTATAGGCTAGCAATCATAAGATGTTAAAGTATAAAGTGTTAGGAACGATTCTTCAGTAGCTGGGCAACCAACACAACTATTTTGGCGTATTTTATGGATCCTCTAATGGATAGGTTGTTGCAAAAAGGTGTAAATATAGCAGAAAATCGCCTTTTGCATCTTTCCTTTAAACTCTAGAATCCCAATTGGCATGATATACTCACTTGAAAAGTTCGGACTAACGGTCGATCGGTCTTATGATGAAATATTTTCGTGAGTCAGTCGCGATGAACGATGCGAACGTGGTGTCGAGCTTTTAAACAAAAGTGCTACTCAACCTGTCCTAGATGATATTATAAGGCTCTGTTTTTAATGATGTGTGCCTGAAATAAGCAACTTGAAGACATATAGGTATATCGTGATACTGCTTTAAATATTTCAAAATGTTTTGTAACTTTTATTTATGTAATAAATGCAACATTAGCGTCTGCGAAAAAGTTATCTGTTCGGTTGAACACCCCTCTCCCCTTCCACTAATCGGATTTGCAGGTAGAAGAAGTAACTAAAAACACATCAATATGGATTTCCTTTACTAGGAGATAATTGTTGGACAAAAAACCAGTTTTGGAAGGCAGCGCATGGGTCCTATGGGCTGATCTGACAATCAGTTTAAGTTGAGAATTAAATTAAAGGAACACAAACTTGAAATATGTTGTGCAAGAATATTAAACTTTGGAAATCAATTCTTTCACTATTGTTTCAGAATCGGACTTCTTTTTTGTAAATCTCACGCGGTATTTTGAGTCACCAAACTATCCGGCGAACTATCCAAAAAATCTCAATTACACTTGGTATTTATCCACACTACCCGGCTTACAACTCCTCCTAACGTTCTTCAATGTCAGTACTGAATACAATTACGATTACATCAGTGTGAGAGACGGAAACACATCTTTCAACGGAGAGTTGCTGCTTCAATGGTCTGGTGTATCACTCTTAGATGATGTGAGGGTCCTTTCACGTGGAAATGACTTGATAGTGACATTTGAATCCGACAGATCTGTGACAAGAAGAGGTTTTACCTTTCTTGTGGAAACTACAAGCAGTGTTAGAGACGGTTAGTACATGACTTCTGAAAATAATTAGTAGAGACACAAACTAACTGGGATATCAAACCCTCTGTATTGAAAATGCAGTACAACAAACAAATACTTCCCTGATTAGAAAAAAAAATTCTACCACCTCTAGCCATCCGTTATTGAGAGTCCTGCATTCTGATTGGTTAAACACTGACCTGTTATTTTACAACATACGGTTAGCAAACGTAAACACTGATAAAAAATGAAGTTTTTCTCACATTTTCGGTGGTAGAATAGGAATAAACCACATTGGTCGGACTATTATTGTCTCATAAACCGTCTCGACTCCAAATTTGGAGTCTCGACGGTTTATTTACCTATAATAGTCCACCAAATGCGATTTATTCCTTAAATAATTAGTTATGAATTAATGAAGACTTGCTTCAACTTTTGAGAAACCTATCTTAATTGCTTTTATATTACATTTTGGTTTTGGTTTGAGAAAGAAAATATAATATTGACTTTGACATTATTTACTTGGTAGTAGCTGAATGTTAAAGAAATAAAAGTACTTAGTGCTTGGATTGTGCTGGTTGGTAAGTGGTACTGAGTTCTTAGAAGTTAAAAATTAAAATTACTCAATAGACAAGATTTGAAACTTTTGAAAACAAAGAACAACTGTAGGAGAGTCACTTTTCACACAAAAAGATGAAATTAAACTGACCCAGAGGAAATTAGATACAATTATCCTAACTTTTAGACAATAAGTCCTTTCCATAAAAGAGTAAAAAAGCGGCTCTTTTAAATCGAATAATATACTAATCGGTTAAGTTTCTAAACCATTGGGTACTTTATCGGTAATTGTTTGAATAATGTCATTATTTGTATGTGTTTTTGAAAGCCATTGCATACTTTACAAGTTGTTAAAACAGGGAGGTGTGAGGAAGGAGATACAACGTCCTATAGACTCTTTGAAGCAATGTTCGTTTCCGACAGTAATCTTGCCTTTCTTCTCAAAATTCCTATCTCAATACCTAGATCAACTAGGATTAGTGAGGCATTGTCAAAATGACCTTGAGAACACACACTCCTTACTTTAAACTCATAAACTTTGCGTTGCCAGCCGCCATGCAAAAATGTAAAATTTTAACCACTCGTCGTTGTTCGTCGCACTAAGTATCATTTCATTTAAAGTCAGCTAAGAATTTCTTTACGACTTACTTTTCGAATATGTTTCTTAATGATGGGGAAATTTGCTAAAAACTAAGAGAAATGTATAGGCTTGAACAATGTTTCCAGCAGGTGACGTATTAAAAATCGTGGGGTACAATTGAAGTATACATTATTTAAACGTCTAATGCCAGTCGTTTTACTGAAAACCCCAATTAAGTTTTGTTCATTGGCGGAAACAAACCTTACTTCAAAGCATGTATAGACAATGACCTTTGTCCCGCGATTACTTGGAAAAGAAAGGGAGAGATCATCATTAAAAGGGTTTAGTTAACAGAGACTTAACAATAGGAACAAAGGGACCTGTCAATCAAATGTCAGTGCCTGAAAAGAGTTAAATCATTTTCAAGTACATATTGTCTGACAGATTTGGTCGTTGGATCTCCTTCCTAACAACTCCCTGGTTAAAATTAATGGGTAATTGCCTCATCCTAAACATATTTAGGAATATCCCCATACCTCTGATACCAAGGGGTCACTCCAATTAAGGTGACATAAATTCAAATACTACCATAAGTATGATTGCTCAATCAAACCTTATGCTCTCAGTAATAACCTTCGCGTATCAGACGGCTCACACACAGTAGTATGTGGATTGTCGATATGGTCTTGAGCTATCAAGTTTCAGTACAGATTACTGCAGCTTTGATATAGAGATGCAAGAGCCAGGTTTTAAATTGGAGTAGGGACTAGCAGTAAACTTAAAAAGGTGCATGTATTCTTCCCTGGCTCGAACGGCGACATCCCACTAAAGTAGCTTCATAAATTACAAAGAAATTATGATGACCGTCAAGATTGCTCGAAAATGCTGATTTTGGAATAGTTAGATTTGATGCATTATGCTTTTCTAATCAGTTAGTCAGATAACTTAAAATTACATTCGTTTTGACAGGTTTTGATTGTGGACAAGAGTTTAACTGCGAAAACGGGGTCTGTCTTTCTCGAAGCAGACTTTGTGACGGCTACGAGGAGTGTGGAAATGGTGCTGATGAAAACAACGACAACTGCATAGGTAAACCGCTTTCCGCGATACAAAGAACCACAATCTTACGCCATAAGCAACTTTCTGTTTTTATGAACTCACAATTTGCGATGTTATCGTGACCCAATATTTGAGATGGCATTCTCGTTAATTTAATTTTGCAAAGGGACTATTAAAAGGAAGCACATACTTCAAAACACCTATAAAGTGAACTTAAAATCTAAAATGCAAGAACGTACTAGAAAATAAATCTCACTGGTACAACTACTACACAGATTTGTCAGTTGCCGAGATAAAAAAAATGGCATTTATTTTCATAATTTGAGATAATAGATTGGGCAACCGTTCTTGTTTTATTTTAAAATGAAGAGGGTTGTCACAAGGTAAAATGCTTTCAGAAAGAAAAAAGAAAAAAATCGAAAATTTAATAGTAGTATACTGTAAATCACGTAGCTGCGTCATGTGAGTATATGCATGGGCATGAAGTAGATGAGCTTAAAGTTTCACTTCAGATTCACTAGCCTGCTTCAAGCGCTACCGGTAGCACTTGATCTGCGCATTTTTCTTGGCTTGGTCCCAGACATCGTACGTCAGGTAACACTGCTAGCACTTGAAGTAATAGTAACTACACCTCAGGGAGTGTCATCTGCACTTCAAGTGAACCTTTCTTTCCTCAGCTGATGTTGCGCCGATCTCAAGTCCAACATGCACACATTTTTGCACATGGGGTGATCTTAGTTTCTGTGGTAGTGTCGTCTGCACTTCATGTGAACAGTGCTAACCGGGAAACCCCGGCCCCTGAGCAAGGCCTTAATGAGATTACTCAAACAGACACCATCGAATCAATAATAAAAATAAACCCAGCAATAATCTTTCTCACCATTTCCCTGATAGTTTAAGTGTACGTGCACCTCGTTATACCAACACTTTAGTGCAGCACGTATCAAAGACTGCTGGAAAGCAGCTCCCTGAAAGTAGGCCTCCCACAACCGCAGTGCATACGCAATGCAGTATTCACTGTATAAAGCAGTCTGCAAGCACATCCGAAGTGCAACCCTTTCTTGACAGGAGAGGTACAACATTGTAGCATTAAACAATAGTGGGTTACCTCACCTATTTGTAGTGGGAAATTCGATATGCCGGGGGCACTTTGCTGGTTCTGATTGATTTTAGGGGTCAGGATTCCATGTCTTCCCACGAGTGGGTTGATAATCAAGAAGTGAAAAAATACACAATGTAAAACGAAGCAAAAACTGATAAAAT
The DNA here is from genome assembly GCA_029531755.1 of Holothuria leucospilota. Taxonomy (NCBI): domain Eukaryota; kingdom Metazoa; phylum Echinodermata; class Holothuroidea; order Aspidochirotida; family Holothuriidae; genus Holothuria; species Holothuria leucospilota. Next base: position 47,302,225 of record CM055965.1, read on the forward strand.
GCCTCCAAAAACGCTATCTTTCGGCCCGCTTCGTAACCAATTTTCACGAGTGTTTCTTGCATAGTTCAAACAGCTGTGTGCCCCAGCATCCTGGACTCCTTCGGCACCTACAATTTTGTTGGCTCCCGACTAGTATTATCAAAGTAATTTGCCATATGGAAAAGGTTCCCCACCCCTGTCTAAAATAATTCAAGTCAACATTTGCACATGAGGAATCTTGCGGCAAGTTAACAACCTTGTTTGGAGGGATCAGGCACATGCACTTCAAGTGTTATGACCTTTTTGAAAGATGAAATTATTAATGAAAAGAAATGAAAAAATTGAAATATGAAGTGAAAAAATAGTAAGGTAAATGTTTCTGGTGGTTCAAACATTAAATATTAAACCAGTAAACTAGCACAGTTGATAACGCCAAATGCCATCCTGTCAATATCATGTGTGTGCGTGGGGGGGGGGGGGGAGACGTGAGTCAGCCAGTCCCACGTGACGTAATTGTGGGCAGAGTCACGTTTTAGGATGTAAAAATCTTTTTGCTATTATTACGGAAGTTACAAAATACTATTCATCCCTCTAAGAACAATATTAAAGAGAACTTTGTCCCAATTTCTAAAAAAGTGTTATTTTACTATGTATTCACCCGAAATTTTAAATTCAATGGAATGTTTTCAATTCACGAATAAGTAAAACAACCACATTTTGTATTTAATTCTAGGTATTCTGTACTTATTGAAATGTACCACACGAAATCTCAAGCAATAACTATTACGTGCTTCAGGTGATCTGTAAGGTAGTCCATTAGTTCCTTCGGGGTTGTGGCCCTTCTGGACAGTTTCTGGTAGTTTGGTCTGGTGTTATCTTTTCGTTTCGGGTGTCTGTGGCGGTTCGGGAGCGGTGTTGGTGGTTTTGGTTTGTTTGTGGGGGTGTTGTTAGTCTTTGGTTTTTGGTTGTTGGCCATATGTAGTCATTTCGCAGGTCTGGTCGTGTCCGTTTTTCAGCACGTAAAATGGCCCCGCTTCAGGTGATCTGTATTGGACACATGAATGTCACTTCAGCTGAGCATGTACCTCAAGAGCTCACTTTTTGTGGACAAAAAGGTGCTAGCGAAAAGGTGCTAGTAATTGTGTGCTTGTATTTACACACGTGGATAAAAGCAGCTCTCCTCATGTGATAGAATGTAGCAGATCATGTGAGGTTAATACCTCACACCCAAAATACAGCTACCCTCACTTGAGGTAATGAAACCTGCCTGACGTGCATAACTGTATGCATCTAGAGAGCTCACTTTTGTGGACAAACAAGGTGTCTTATATAAACGTCAAGCACGTGTTTGATATACAGTATACTACTAGAGTGACATCACACACTGTCGCCCAATCTACCATTTTTAATTGAATCAACTTTTTATTTGATACCTCAGCACAGCAATGCTACATGTAGATGGAAATTTCACCAACAAAAATTTTCAACCTTTGCAACACACTTTTTTGTAACTTCTTTGTACAGTCACACTTTAAGAGGAAAATTTAACAGGAAATCTTCACAGGAAAACAAAGAACTATAGGACTTTAGTTCAGTAAGGGAAACGGGAAAGAAAAGTAAATAGATCAAAATACATTAAACTCATATTTATAGTGAACATGAAAAGCCGCATATTAAGTTGTTGTGAATGAAAGCTACGTGGATACCACCATTCCAAGGTTTAAATCTTACACGGCATTTTTAGATCCTACTTGGTAAATCATGACATTATACACTTAGAATATTTCCTGAGTGGCAACTCACCAGTTGAGGAAATACTTTGCGTTTGTAAGATATTTACCTATTTTTACAGTAGACATTATAAGACTGTGCTTACGTCAAATTTCATGCAAACTTTATGTTACTTAGAGGGAAACTGGCTACATTAAAAGTGCCCAAATTATTACCCCCACTTATCCTTGCTGTGACAGAACAAGGGTCCTCACGTAATGCATATGAATGATTTTAGAACTTTTCATTCTTTCATTCAATGGGTGTTTAAATAGACCTCTTTGAGACATTGTTGATAAATAGTTGTCATTACTAACTTGCACATTCTTTATGAAACTCTTTTGCACTGTGTTTGTGTAACTTGAATTCTTAAAATGACAATTTATTTAAATTCATCTATTATTTCTTAGATACAATTACAACTGCATCGCCGCCGTTAGCACGTAAGTGTTTTTGTCTTATGTTACAAACGTTTCATTTGATATTTTGTAAGCCCTTGTGGAACATTATTCAACTTTCTGACATCTCTATATCAGCCTTTTTTAGAAGAACGTAACTATTCTTTTCCACATCTGGATATCTCGAAGCCCTTCGAAATAATGTTTAATTGATAATAACAGACGTTTACGAAATAAGATAAGTAGCGCAAGGACATACTCAAGCTGGTACTCAATATTTTTACCTTTATTTCAGAATCGGAATTCGCCTTTATTAATCGTTCTTATTATTTCACCTCACCCAACCATCCGTTCGATTATCCCAAGAATCTACGGTACACATGGCATTTATCGACTTTTCCTGGCTTGCAACTCCTTCTAACGTTCTTTGAAGTCAACACTGAATACTTATACGATTTCATTAGTGTGAGAGAGGGCAACGTGTCTTTCAATGGAGAAGTACTGCTTCGATGGTCTGGTGTAGGTCTTTCACGGGAAGTGAAGGTCCTGTCAGTTGGAAATGACTTGAGTTTGACACTTGACACGGACGAATCCGTAACAAGTGAAGGTTTTACAGTCTTTGTGGAAACCACAAGCAGTACAAAAGATGGTAAGTACAGGAAGTTAATCTTGATCAAATGTTTAGCTAGAGTCGACCTTTAAGTGTTTATTTGTAAAAATTTAATTTTTATGGACATTCAAGTGACTAATTTTAACTGCAACTTAATATTACGATACTATCATAATTACTTAAGAATGAAATAAGACTGCTATTAAGTTTTAGTTGCTGTAGAATTTGGAACTGCTTTAAGTAGTATTTAGTTGTGCAGAATTTCCTAGGAATTCAGAGAGCAGAGGGGGCTTTGGAATGGTAATATTAATTGTGAAATACCCTAATCGTCTAGGAAAATCTTCGACCGTTTTATGGAAAAGGGTATACTCATATCATATCCAAAGAGTAACTTGCTGACATAAAAAGTTGAAGAGGATCTAAGGTAATGAATGAGACAATTGATAATTGTATTAAATCTAATCACTAGGAGTTATTGGAAAACAATAATAATAAAAATTATATTTTACGTTAAGCTACAACTGTAAATCAGTAATTGCAACGTGATTGACTGCTTAATTGGTAAACCATTGGCTAAATTCCTTGTTTATGCTTTGGATCATTCGTTACTTTGCATTGTGTTTGTTAAGAAATTTATTATTTCCATGTAGTTTCTTCATCAAATTTCCAGAGGCTTTTTTTTTCTAAAAAAAAAAAAAATGAGCCCCTGCTTGTACAAAAATAAGGGAAATGGTAGGAGATGTCCCTATATGTCCCTGACTTGGCCGTTTAATAACGCAGTGGTGACCTTAAAGATTTTTTTTTTAATTCAAAGGGGATTCTTTAGGTAAAAGATTTGCAATGTCGGGTATGATCGAAATATCATGCTTTAAGATAGCGTGTTTGGTCTAGCGGTAGGCCCGGGTTCGATTCCCAGGTCGAGTCATACCAAAGACTCTGAAAATGGAACCTACTGCCGTTGTGCGTGATGCTCCGCATAAGCAATGGAGTAGGGAAAACAAGCCAGTGAGCTACAATTGGAAAAAAGGCCGTGGCCGGCTCGACTTGAACCAATAGGTTGGAAACTGGGCCGAAAAACTCCATCTAACTAACTAATTCAAGATAGCGTTTAGTTACTTTATCTTCCTTACTTGCTTCATTAATCATTACATACTACATATTTTCACAGGAATTGATTGTGGACAACAATTTAACTGTGGAAACGGTGTCTGCCTCCCGCAAACTCGACTTTGTGACGGCCAGCAGGAGTGTGGAAACGGTGCTGATGAACACTTCGACTACTGCTTAGGTATTTCATGAAAAGGAAACAGTGTGATATCCCTTCTTACACACTTTTTTGAATTTGTTTTCTTTGTGGATTTTGGTGGCACGAAAGGGTTATACCATGAGCGACTTACTGTAGCACCTTAACTTATCTGCTAAAGTTATAAGATTTGTCCTGGTAGTAGGCATACGCCAATTGTTTAGATGAAAGTCCCTTCAATTCTAATTCAATTAACAAAACATTTTCCAAAGAAATGACATAATAACACACAAGGAGATAGACAACAGAGACCAGGAAACAGTGCGGATATTCTTTAGCAAAATGGAAGCCTATAAGTGTAATTAATATAATTACCAAAGTGTTTGAACAACTGTGAACAAGCATTAATGTGGGTCTCATGGCATATCAGATAACTCAGTCATGTTTTCAACCATCTTAACCATGTAATTACTTTAACGTCTAAGAAAATTGTGTGTATTCCCTAAAGAAATGGAGACCCATTATTGTAGTTGACATAAACAAGGAATGTGAACAACTGCTGAAAAATACTATACAAATGTGGGTATTACTGCATATCAGATGAGGGACCCAGCCATGCTATTCACTATCGCAGCTATGTAATTACTTAAACCAAAATCCTTTGGCAAAGAGTGGAACAACGAAAGCCGAACGTTACTTATCAAGGAGTCTTAGTGTCCCCAAGGGACACTAAGACTTAAATTACCAACCTCTTTACCTTCAGAGCTCTCAGCGCGTTACTGCAGGTTATCTTAGCCAAAAGACCGAGAAGCTAAACCATGAAATGACCACAAACATACATTCTGAACCAAGGCGAATACTTAGTTGTTTATAATTTATTAGAACTATACTCTGCTTTCGCTTGATTTTTACATTATTTGTCACGGCTGTTTGGACGCTTGAAGGTTTTGAACCCTTAAAGGCTTTGCTTTAAGGCTGTCCTTTAACTTAACGGAAAAGCACCTGTCTTATACACTTCGCACACAAAGTCGGCCACCACAGTAGGGCTGTGCTGTGTACAGATTGCTCAAGGTCACACCCAAACACGACTGCGTTTTGTTTCCTATGCATCCCGCACAGCACAGACTGCTCAAGTTATCAATGACCAATCACAGTCAAGCTATTGTTTGTATGAATGTCAATCAAAGGGTAGTCACAAATTGTTAATGAAAATATTGCAGTATTACTAAATGTGTTGGGAGGTTATGCAATTGCCCCTTTCATAAGCTTTTGTCCATTCCATCTCTATTTTATAGGTACTTAATTGAAAACTAGAAAACACTTCACGAACAACTGAAATTTACCTACATCTACTGTTTTTTACAGTTTTTTATTTATCATAGACCTGTTTTTCATGGAAGGTATAAACAGCTAAATAAAGGCTGAGTACTTTACGACTAATCAAATTTTCCTTGAGCTTGGAATAGGAGCTAACCTAAAACCACTTTGTTAAGACCTACCAAAAAAAAGCAGCTGTCAGTCCATTGCAACTTTCACTTCTTGCACATTATGTGAAACTGGGATATTAAGCACCTTCGAACACACAAAGTAGGTGACGCATTAGGTACTCAGATTTTTTACGTTTAAAGTGGACTTAAAGTCTAGAATTACAAGAATATATATATATATATATATATATATATATATATATATATATATATATATATATATATATATATATATATATATATATATATATATATATATATATATATATATATATATATATATATATATATATATATATATATATAGCCTATATATGGGTTGGAAAATAACTTTTACTCATCTAGTTCCCATTTTCATAGCTTACTCCGTTGCTATAATATACTGTATTTGAAATAGTCGATTGAGCAATAATGTGTTATGTTCTTCTTGTACAGTTCACATTGCCTGCTTTGGTTTCCTTTTGAAATGAAGATGTTAAATCACCTTATAACATTTACTGTTCCCTTCCGTAGCATGTTGTACGCATAGGACTTTTATAGCCAAGTCACCCTATAATAGTAATAAAGACAGTAATCACATTTCGGCACAAGGTGTAGTGGCTTTAGAAGAAAAAAAACCAAAGTAAGCAAAGGCGGTAATTTGAGTAGTGCAAGAATTACTTTACAAATTACTGCTAAACCACCACTTAAAATTGAGTAAATAAGCTTCACCATTTTATATCTCAGCTCAGATATATTCTGTGAAGATGGGAGTTGGACCATTTGAATACAATTTTCAAACTTTGTAACATATATTTTTAAAATTTTGGACTGATTTTAATTACACCTTATGGTAGGTGTGTAAGTCATCGGTGTAGATCTAGTATGTGATGATATGTGAGTAAACCTCAGTTCAAAACATTTTCGAAAGATGAGAAATATGTATCCTTTGTTTAAGTTCACCAAGCTATGGAGTTACTTTGATTTCCAACAGCATAACGCAATTCGTCAAAGTTATAAATGGACAACTAACTAGTCAATTACTACTGGTATCTAACTCAAATGATTTTTTTAAAACTGTCCCGTCTTTGTCCTTTGATTCATTTTATCATGTCTGTCCTTTCAAAAATGCGACTTTCAGATCTACCAAGGCGTTACATTGTTTCAAACCGAGTTTTTTTACTGAGGTTATATATTTACACTGGACAGCCATATATTAATAATATCCCTTAATCAGATATAGAGTTACTCATATCTCTGTTCCGTGATAAATTATCTATGTAACGTCCAGGTAGTTCTTGGAAGAATAGAAAGTTGAGTATATCACGTCGTATTTATCTTCAGTGTCTCGCTAGGATATGCGGCCTTCTCCTTGCATTACAAAAGCGATATGGTACAGCTTAATCTAATAGTTCCTACCAAGGGTGTAGAAACCGGGAGCTCATGGTACAGGAAATGGTAAAATGTGCCCATTTTGAAAATGAAAAATGTAAAAGTACATGCATTCATACAAAGGTAAATCCGGGACTTTTTGTCCTTCAGATTGTGTGCCCCCACTTTTTGATATATTGCTTCTGCCCTGTTTTCGACCTATTAGCTGAAATTTATTCAATGTGAACAGATACCAAATCGGGCCGAAACGTTATAATTAGGAAGTATATAAGATAGGGATATACAAGAATAATGTTATTACACATTAAATATATTTAGGCCGATACACTTTCAAAACATTGGTCTGTGAAAGTATTTGACACTTTTCCAGCATCTTTCATTTGTGGAGGATTTTCTTACACAATCATTTTACACCACTTTTAGCATTTAAAGAACCTTTCTACTGCTAGGATTTAAAACCTTAGGAGCATCCAATAATTTTTTTAAAATCGAAATTTTGTAACTTTGGGATGCTAGTAACTCTCACTTCTCCTCTCGAACAAAAAATTCCGTCTTTTAAGTTGTATTGTGTAATATTTTACAAAAGTGTTTTCCTTTCTTTTTCTTAGATTTTACGTCGAATGATAAAACAACAGGTAAGTAAAATAATCCTTCAGTTAATTATAATTTGCACGAGATACCGTTTAATTTGTATCTGGTTTGACTTGCGTAAAATACATCAATTGACCTAAAAAGCCAATCGTATAATGATATTGTCACATTCATGCTATTGATATGAAAACAAGTAGGCTTTATTTTAAAGAGGGGGAAATCGTGGAAAGGTTTGGATAATGTAAGGATCTCCGTGGCAGTGAGACTAAAAACCAAATGTAAAATTCATCATTAAAACCTATAAAATTTTATCCATAAATAATCTACTTACATAAAGAGCCTACTGGAGATAATTTCAAATTGAAATTGACATTAGATGTAGTACATTTTCATTTAGTAGTACCACGTGTTGTTTCAGTAGTAGGGCGTGTTGAATAAGATGTAGTACATTTGCAATATGTAGGACTACGTGTTGTTTCAGTAGTAGTACATGTGCCATTAGATGCAATAATATCCAGTATGCCCTTTTCGGATTCCTTACAAGTTTTTGTTACTTGTGATCCAGCATCATGAGCATTTGCCTCCATTTATTCCCACGTGCGATGTACTTGTACTGATATTCTTGGAGGAACAGATACAGCATGCAATCTTCCTGTAAAACTTATATTATTTATCAAGTATTTGTAAAATATCTGTTATCTTCTCAGTTTTTGCACTTTTGTTTTCAAGCTAATACTACTTTTCCACACCTTGAGTGAGTTCCCATGAGTCACTACATACAAATTGTCTTTGACAAACTGCAATTTAACCCCCTCTTAACGATCTTTAGAAACTAATTGGTGTGTATCGAAAAATTAGTCTTATGCTTTTCCTTTATTGTCTATGCGTACACTATCATGTCTATGGAGCAAATATTTCACTAATAAATAAAAAGGACAGCAAGAAAACTTAAATTTAAAGAAAATGCGAGAAAGACAGTGAAAATTTGAAAGCTTATTTGAAAAAGCGTTCTTATTATTAGCAGATTAAACCATGCCTATCTGAGTGAAAGTGAATATGCAATGTGTCACCCAGCTGTATGTGCCGAAGTGTAATACCGGTAGTAGGATTACGCGACTGCGGACCTTCCTGCATTCTCCTGAGTATGTGTGATTATGTAGGTCATATACTGCACAGCACACATGACTTGAAGAAACTGAGAAAGCTTTCTTACTTGCAAAGTAACAGTTTGACTTTTTCCTCGTCAGGTTTAACCTCCTTACACAATGCAATTAGACACTGTCTCACTAACATTACTAGTATATCTGTACACTTTGGACACATCCTGGTTCGTCCTTTATGCACACCAAGCAAGCACATATCAACCAGCACATCAACGATGCCGTAGCTCAGCTGCCACGTCCCCTCCCAAAACATTATGCCCATGTAGAAACGTTTAAAAACATAAAAATAGTACCTGACTAATACATCTTCCCCGCCCCTTCTCAGCCCCAGACAATGATGAATTATAGCCAAAATTAATTAAATGACCAAAATGGTTAGTTATTGTCACAGTCGTGTTCCGTTAGGACTGTTAAGGAATTATGCTCAGAAAAACTGAATAGTGGGTTTCGTATCTTTCATGTAATTTTCCACGTGTTGTTTTGTATCACACGCTCTAAATTTATTCAATGTCAGCCGTTCCAAACATCGCACCGATTATCAATTGCCCCACGCCAACATCATTTCTTCAATCGAATGAAAACAAAGTGATATCACGGATTGACGGTACTTGCGTTGATGTGGAGGACGGTCCATTGTCATTAGCATGTAATGAAACGCTGAATTCACTCCAAGCAGGAGATAATTACATCGGATGCAGTTGCATAGATGCATCGGGTAGTGTTGCCGAGTGTGTGTTCATAGTGAATGTTCCAGGTACCGGTGAGTAATACTTACACTCTTATGCCATTGTTATGAGTGGCAAAAACAATATATTTTCGTACAATGTGCACTCTTCACGTGGTAGTTTTCAACGGTCCCCAGCTCAATTTATAGAGTTTCAGCGCATTTTGCATATTTCTTGAAAATGCTTTTTAGGAATCATAAGGGTAAAGAGTGGAGCGGGTGCCAGAGGGAAGCAAAATATATTGGTGAAAAAGTATTAGACAGTTACCAAATGCATCTGTTATTCGTGTCCCCTGGTGCACGTTCTAATCCGGTCCGTGATACAAATACTGCGCAGGGAATGTCCCACTTTGTTACGCTTAACCCCGACAAAAGCACCGTCTTTCACAGCTGCAATTTTCTTATGAATCCTCTCTTATCTATGTCATTAAAGGGAATTGTTATTAGCAAAAAATAAAAGAATTAACTCTTTCTTTTAAACCAACCTAGTTGCCGCTAGGGTAACTTGGTTTGTAGAGCATTGAAGATAAAATGGTTTTACAGGCAGTGTTACGAGAAATCTACAAAAAGCTCATTTTATCTGCTACGTTGTAAAATAAAGTGAATGAATTTTCTTTCATTTCTACAACATAGCTTATCCCTCTCCTTGATAATAATTTTGCAGGTTTCAAAGCATATCGCAATAGGCAAATATGATTTCATGTAAAATGGAGGACATGGATACACCTCTTGCAAAATTGTAAAAGTTTGAAGAAACCAAAATAGAACATATTAGCAAATTAAAGTTACAAAGCCCTAGCCATTGAAATTATACTCATCGTATCAGCATTAGACCTTCTGTCACTTTTTTTCTGTCACTTTTTTTCCAGTTTCCGTGAGATAAACAGTCGTTTTTATTTATTGGACAATGTTTCTCGTTCGACTGTCGGTAACAAGATTTAGATAAGTGCACCATGCTGAATTAATTCCGCTTAAATACCTGTTTGTCAATTCTCACCTTTCGCTTGTTCTTCTAGGGTATATAATGTTACAAATTCCATTCTCTGAGTCCATTTTCTTGCCAGATGAGAGTTCTTTTCCACTCTGGGTACAAACAATATCACAACAGTAACTATCCCAAATTAATTTCACCCTGGTCAATGGTTACATTAAAATGCAATTTGCTCAGAAATCCTCCTATTGAAAATCTGTGCGCAATTGCAAGATGCAGAGAGTGAAATGCATTACAGCTTGAAGGTATAAATACAATTTAATTGACACGGTTACTTTTCTGAAAGTAACAGTGTCAATTCAATTGTATTTATGCCTTCAAGCTGTAATGCATGACATTATTACGGTTTAAAATATCCAGCCCTATGGGCATTTGCTGCAAAGTAGATGGAAAGAAACATAAACGCACTTTAACAAAATCAATTTCACATGATTGTTGCTCCTACTCATACGCTATAAGTAGACGTCAATAAGGTTTACCCTGGATTTCATGGTATTATCAGGGAGCACAACTCCCTGGTATTATACTTGAAAAAGACCAGGTTAGAGGAGTGTGTGCCTTAAATCTATTATGACTCACGATGAAGAAGATGTAACCAGGCCTTCTTTAGATAGCAAATCCCTGTGCATTCTGTTTTATTCCTCCTCTGTTTGATTCCTTGCCGAAGGCAAAAGGAATGTCTGCAATCACGATGACGTGGTTGTGTGGGAGTGGATTTGCAAATGTGTGTTAGTGACGCTTAGCTTTTAAACATGATATCTCAGGAGAGGAATTTTGGAAAATTTCCATACTTAGTTTATGGATTAATCATATAAAAGAAAGAATCTTAGACTTTTTGGTGAAGGTCAGGGGTTATTTGAGGTCACCAGAGGTCAAAACCTTTAACTTTGGTAAACACGATATTTCAAGGTAGAAGACATGAATACGTTTTACCTATATATTTGACATGTGGATGCTTCGGTAAGAAAGTAAAGTCTGTTGATTTTGTGGAGGTCGAAAGTTGTCTGAGGTCACCTTCTGTAAAACTTGCAAATGCGATACTTCTACATAGAGTGATGGACATTTTACAAGTTTTTTTTATGTATTTATAATATTCAGAAAAAGGATACTCAAATGGTAGAGGTCAGATCTCATTTGAGGTCACCAGATATTAAGAACAAAAACTCATAAACACAATATCTCATAATAGGAATGATACATACTTTTTCATATCTAGTGTAAAATTTATCAAAATGAAGAGAGTTCTAAAATTTGTGGTAGGGGCTGAAGGTCATGTGTGGTCATCTGAGGTCAAAAACGTCATAAATTGTAAACATGATAACTCAAAGTAGGAAGCATGGATACTTTTCATACTTGGCGATTGGATGCGTTATATTCGGCAGATGACCCTTATTGTTCGAAGAGGTCTAGGGCCATCTCAGGTCGCCAAAGTTGAAACAGCAAAAAGCTTGGATATTGCTTGAAAGCGCTAATAACTCAAATGGATACCTTTCATACGTGATATAGGTTTGTCATAATGAGGGGCCGAAGAGTTCTATTGTTGTGGGAGGAAATCCAATTTCACCAGAGGTCAAAAACCGAAAACTTTATTCCTCAAGGTAGGAACCATGCATAGTTTCCATAATTAAGATGTGGATGCACGATTGTCAGTAGATGAACCATGTTGTGTTGGATAAGTTAAAGGTCATCCGAGGTCACTGGAGAGAAGGGGGAAAATTTTGTAAACTGCTTAAAGATGATGCTTTAAGAGGGGTAACACTGGTGCAGTCATAGTTGTATTAGAAAGCCCTCATATTGAGTTTAAGCAATATAATTCTTTGTGGAGTCCAAACGTCAGTTGAGGTTACCATAATCAAATGTTTTAAACTTCATGATTATATTTTTTGTGATAGGTAACCTTGGTAGATATTATAGGTAACCTTCCCGCCATTTGGCAGGGTGAATAGTACATCAAAACCAGTTACATAGATGAAGTTGCTTGCACTCTTGGTCTGGAGCGCACTTGAGTAAATAAGTTAAATAATTGACTTTGCTTACTTGTTTTGAAGCTGCTCAACTTTTTGGAGCCATGTAAATCAGTTGCCGCATTCAAGGCATTTTCCAGTGGCTTTTCATTAGGATCCTATGTGAAAGACAAAAATATTCCAGTTCATGCCCTTTAAACCCAGTAGCAATACTCTTTTCCTAACTCGAGATATCTAACGTTAAAGACTGCTTATTTTTGTCCAAAAATACCTCCACTTCTCATCAAGGTCACAGAATGTTATGTAAAGTGGGCACATTGCCTCAGATTTCTTTTGTTTTTCTTTATAATTGAATGTCCTGTTGTCCTTGAAATTTGATACTGCTGGAATGTTTGAATATCTTTCCATGTAGATTTAGCATAAATCTACAACATATGTAGGGCACAATAAACAAAGTTGATAAATATTCCCTACAGTGTTGTCAATATCATAAAGAAATTCAAGGCTTTGTCAAATTAATGTGCCGTGATGACATCACAGTTTCCCATGATGCACTTCGTCTTGAGAAAAAAATTGCATTTCTTTGAAAATGTATATCTTCCAAACGCTACCAGCTATTGAGATGCGGTTTTCACCTCCCAGATGAGAAAAATTTTCTGCATTTTTTGAAGGTATGAATTTTTGCCACTGGCAAATCCCTTTAACCATTGCAAAGCTTTCTGATGGTTTCTCGTTAAGTCTTGTCTCAAATCAGGGTTTTTACACTTTTGGTTGATACTCTTTATGGGGGGAGTTTCAGGTTTTAACTTTGCCTGCAATGGGAGGCTAGCTATTAGCTATCAGGAATTTCCTTGATGAGCACTTGGTGCTCAAATTGTGACAATTTGAAAATATGAAAAATCCACGCAGAACTTTAAAAACTTTCCGAGGCAAGGAGTCACTAATCCTTGTGGCTTTTTGGTAAACAAAAAACGTGTAAATAGAATTATGTTTAAATACTTCCGTATTCGTGTGTAGGCACACTTACTTTCATTGAGATTGAAGACCTAAACAATGGATTTTAGGTCCTTAGAAAAAAATACAATAGATTTCTCATGTCCTCAGAAGCTTAACAATAGAGAGTCTGTTGCTAAAGTTAGGGTTAAGGAAGCAAATACAATAGAGAAAACAATGAGGTCCTCAAACAGTATGTAAAGCACAACTATGCGCGCGTGTGTGTGCGTGTGTGTATCAAGTAAATACCTGGTTAGGTATTCCAGGTAGCTTTATAACAAAGAAAAGATGGAATGACAAGAAGACAGCAAAAGTTTTCATTCACCAATCACAGTCAAGCCATTGTTTCTGAGAACATATGGCAGTTTTCAGAAATGTGTTTGAGGTAATGCAATTGCCCCTTTCACAACCTTTTGTCTGTTTCGTATCTGTTCTATATGCACTAACAAATACAAGAAAACTTAAAGAATACCATAAATGTACCTACATCTACTGTTTTTTCATCAGAGACTAGCCTAGCATTGAAGGAATAATATCTTAAAAAATCCTAAGTAATTTAAGACTAAACGGAATTAAGGGATTTACTTTGAGCTAAAAATAGGAGCTTAAAACAATTTGTTAAGGGAGCAGTCAGTTCTTAAACTCTACAAGTTTTTGGCAGGTATGTAAGTCATGGGCTCAAACCTTGCATGTGAATATATGTTAGTAACCTCTGTTCGAAACAAGTTCATAAAATGAGAAATACGTTTCACAAAGCATTGGTACCTAGCTTAATTATTTAAAAATTGACCCGTCTTTTTCATTGGTTTAAATTTTTTGTCTATCCTTTTGGAAAATGTCACTTTCAGATTTACCAAGATTATATTGCTTCAAATCAAATCTGCACTGTAAAAAAATTTTCTGTTTTTTTACAGATTTTTTCTGGCAGCAGAGTTTCCAAGCTTTTTCTGTAATTTCATATTACCGAAATCCTCGGTAAAATTTTACAGGAAAAAAATGTTATTTTACAGATTTTTTCTGGCAGCAGAGTTTCCAAGCTTTCTCTGTAATTTCACATTACATATCATGCTGTTAAAAAACAGTGTTTGCCTGTAAAATTTTGAATTGAAGCTGCCGCTGTATACGTGGTATACAAGCATGTATGGGACTTTTCCATAGTCCGTGCTGCATAACTACCCTTTGAAGCATCCCCCTTTCTCTCGTGCGAGATTTTTTTTCCAAAAGTCCCCTGACTCTCTGGCGAAGAGCCAGGGGCGAAAACCAAACAATACTCCCAAAGGAGTTCTGCTCCCCGAAGGAGTAACAACGTCCCAAAGGGACAAACTTTGACTTAACTGACACCACCCTTTCTCTCGTGCGAGAGAGCCAGAGGCGGTAACGGTCCATAATCGTTAACATATGCTGTGTGCGAAATGCGGAATGTCTTATATTAATTTGACCGGTTAGTTACAGTGAAAAATGTTACTACATATTTTTTACAGAAGTAAGGTTCACTGATCTTATTATTTTCTATTGGTGTTAATAAACAACTTATCTTTTCACCAAAAAAAGTGTCTTTTGTTACAGATCTGATTAGTGTAGGACTGTTATTAGCGTCAATTTACAAATTTTATTTCAAAATTTGGCCACGCCTACTTTATTAATTAACTTCCCCTAAAAAGGGCTTTAATTAAGTCTACACACAATTCAAGGTTATCCAATGCTTTATTATGATATTTTTAATAAACTACACCCGCAAAGTCTTTACAGTGTTATCTCTTAACCAGTTAGATCTATTTTTAATTTGCATTTTCAAAACAGATTTTTTCAGTAAACTACTGGAAATACGTGAAACCTCTGTTAAATTTACAGAATATTCTCGTAAATATGAAAAAACAGATACTTTCGGCAAAATTTTACAGAAATTATCTGCAAATTTTTATTCGTATAAAAATACAAACTTATTCCGTGAAAGATGTGATATACGGAAGACTTCTGTAAAAATTACAGGAATTATATGTAAAATAAGAAATACAGAAAAAATCTTGAAAATTCTACAGAACTTTACTGTTAATTTGGAGAAATTTTTTACAGTGTGGGGTCATTTACTGACGTTACATGTTTAGACTGGACAACACTTTATTAATAATATCCCTACAGAAGGTATATAGTTACTCATGGTAGATATCTCTCTTCCGTGGTAAATTACCGATATAAGGAGGATCCTGAAAGCATTGGAATTTGACCATATCACATTGTATTTATCTTTAGTCTTACACTAAGTATTGCGGTAACTCATTGCACCACAAAAAGCGATATGTTACAGCAGTTTCATATACTGCTTAGTTAAAATTTATTCAATGTAAACAGATATCAAATGGGGCGGAAACAATGTAGTGAGGTAACGTTATAAGGATGTAAGGTTACTACATGTTTGATACATTTCACCTGATCCTCTTTCAAAACGTTGGTCTAGGAAAGTATTTGGAAACTTTCAAACACCTTCCATTTAATGAGGAATGCGCTAGATCTATCATTTTACTTCGCTTTCAAGCATTTAAAGTCCTACTGATTTTTAATACCTAATAAGTATTGAACAATGTTCTAAGATATTAACTTCCTAACTTCGGGATATTAGTAAATCTCTCTTGTCCTCTAGAACGGAAATTTCTCCCTTTGAAGTGGTATTGTGGGATGTTTCGCAATTAAGTTCTTTTGTTTTTCTTAGATTTGACGACGTCGAACGATATGACAACACGTAAGTAAAATGATCGTTTAGTATCATATAATTTGCAAGAGATACTTTGTATCTGTTTTCACTTGCGTATAATGACATCAATTGATTTAAAAAGTCGATTGTTTAACAATATTGTGGCATTCATGGTATTAAATATGAAAATAAGTAATCTTTATTTTTAACGGGGGGGGAGGGATTGTGAAAAATGTTTGGATAATATATGGACCCTGTGGCAGCGCTGCTTAAAACGTCACCTATAAAATTGATAGAATTTAAACAACAAATGATCTAGTTACATAAAGAGCCTACTAGAGTCTATTAAGTGACATATAAAGACTGTGGGCTTTGCTTTATAGCATGAAATTACTACCTCGATTTCCATTGTTTAAGAAAACTGGTATCATACTTATCTTATAGTAACAGTTAGTGGTGTTACACTTACGCATGGTATAATGACATAAGTTTAAAATGGGTGAGATGAAGAACAATGGTGGAAAACTCAAAAGTACAGTCCAAATTATTTTAATACTTGAGTTACACTGTTTCACATTCTTCATTGGAATGGGAATTTTAAGGAAAACCACTGGTGTAGATGTCTTAAATAAATAAGTCTGCCCGAACACATTTACAATTAATTTCTAAATATTACTGCGTTATCTTTTCTGAGCATTCATTGACTTTTAGCGCAAACTTTTCACTCCGAAAACGCAACTGGTTACACATATCTGCATTCTGCCCAACCAATTCGTGCTTTTAAACTTTTCTCCGAAATTGAGACTTTAAAAACCAACTTGTTTGACAACCACGAAATCCTAAAATCTAAAATGTGACTATAGGATTCCAATTGTTTATCTCAATGTACAGATGCATTCTGGTATTGCAAATTTAACTCCAGATGTCTTCATTATGGTTGTAATGATAATAGTATTTTACTGATAAAATATTGAAAAACATGGGAGATAATACTGTTAAGATTTTCTTTAGGCATAAAAGTACGAGTCTCAAAGAGACATAATACCTTGTAATTTTTTTAATTTTATAATAATCCCCGATTTTTGATTCCTTGTCGAAGGCAGGCAAAGGAATCTATGCGATGGTGATGTCTTGTATGTGTATATGCGTAATTGCGTGTTTGCGTGTGTGTGTATGTGTATATGTGACACTTAGCTTGTAAACACGATGTCTTAAGATAGCAATAACGGACACTTTAGTTTTTATGCTGAGAGGAAGAATCTTGTTTTTTCGTGGAGGTCAAAGATCAGTTCAGGTCACCAGAGGTCAAAAATCGAAATCCTTGTACACACGATACCTTAAGATAGCAGTGACAGACACTCTTTACATTTAATATATAAATTTGTCATGTTAAGACAAAGAATCCTATAGCTTTTGGTGAAGGTTAACCGTCATTTGAGGTCACCAGAGTTTAATCTGCTAAAACCTTGTAAATGGCTAATAAACACGATATCTCAAGATAGCAATGATAGACATTTCTCATATTTGGTATATAGATTTGTCATGTTAGGAGAAAGAACCTATTGTTTTTGGTGGAGGTCAAAGGTCATTTGAGGTCACCAGAGGTCAAAAATTAAAAACCTTGTAAACGCGATATCTCAAGATAGCAATGACGGACAATTATTTATATTTGGTATATAGATGTGTTATGATGAAAGGCAGACCCCTACTGTCTTTGTTGGTGGTCAAAGTTCATTTGAGATCACCCGAGGTTAAGCTACGAAAATGTTGTAAATGTCTTGTAAACCCAATATTTCAAGATAACATTGATGGAAACTTTGCATATTTGGTATATAGGCCTAGATTTGTCATTTTAAGAGGAAGAACTTATTGTTTTAGTGGGTCAAAGGTCGTTTGAGGTCAAAGCCCAAAAATCTTGTTGACATAATATGTAAAGATGCGAATGACAGACGCTTTCATACTTTGTATATAGATTTGTTATGTTAAGAGGATAAACCCTATTGTTTTTGGTGGGTTTCACAAGTCATTTGAGGTCACTAGAGATCAAAAAACGAAAATGACATTACAAGGGAGGAAGCACAAACACATTTCATACTTAGTGTGTACATGGGTCACAGTGAGTAGAAGAACCCTATTGTTTTTGATGGAGGTCAAAGGTCATCTGATGTCAGTAAAGATTGCGAAAACATTGTGAATGGCTTGTAAACACTATATCTCAAACAGACATATAGTTTTAAGTTTGGATATAGATTTGTCATGTTGAGAGGAAGAATCCTATTGTTTTGATGGAGGTCAAAGGTCATTTGAGGTCACCAAAGGTCCAAAACTGAAACTTGTAAACAGGATGTCTCCCGTTACTTTTTCGTTACAATGGCACAGTGAATGGCTACGACGTACACCTTCGTTGGTCAAATATCGGGGAATTGTGAAGCTGAGAGCACTACAAAAAATCTGCAGTATTACGGTTCCTGATTTTTGGTGACAGTGACATAATATGACCAGTAATAAAATATGTGTGAAGCGAAATTTTGTGGGTCCCCCATGTTTGGGTTACAGGCGTCACATTCGACACAAAAGCTACATGGTAAGACAGGAAGAAAGATGTGGATTGCACCAAAAGACAATTATCATTTGCAATATTGGAAGTCGGCCGATAAAACATGACAACATGGGAAAAAAAGGAAAAACAATCCTTTTGCGCTCTAAGTGAGAAAACCATTGGTTATCAAGTGCAAAGTTTGGGTCATAAGCTGCACGTTAGACGTAAATGAGTTCCCATGATAGGAGAGGAAGCAGTGTACAGAAGTTATTGTAGCTGGATTTTTCAGATTTGAATTACCTAATTATGAACATGTGTAAAAGATGCTGTGACTATAGCATGACTAGAAATAGTTATGCTTAAAGAGTTCTCTGATGGCGTAGTTGATTAAGTGTTTGGTTTCTCACACATACAGCCCTGGTTCGAATTGCTTCTGAGACAAGTTTTTTTCCTTTTTTGTTATTTAGGTTTGGTGAGGTTTGAAGATCATAAGAGGTCATCAGGGGTTAAGTTTTGAAAACATCGTAAAATGATGTATTTAAGAAGTATTAATTTGAGGGATGAACTTCAGTGGAACAAAGCACCCCTTTTAGCAAGGGATAACTAAGCCTTTGGACTTTCTGGATTGACTGTTCCGGTCCAGTTCAATTGTTTACGGTCAACCAAACTTGGGTATAAATTTTCTAAGATAACTCTACCTGCATTGATACTGACGGTTAACATGTTTCTGTTACTTGTGATCCAGCCTCAGGAGCATTGACCTCAATTAATTCCGATGCGCAAAACATGTACTGATATTCTCGGAGCATGGGTAAATTACGGAAGCTGCATGCTTGGAGCAAAAAATACATCACGTAATATTCCTTTAAAAAGTGTGGTGTCAAGTTGTAAAATAACTGTTGTCTTTTCGGTTTTGCAGTTTTGTTTTTAATCTAATTCTATGTATTTATTATTTTAATGATTTCTTCTTTCACCACATAAAAATTGTCTTTAATAAGTACAATTTAACGTCCTCTTTACGATCTTTAGAAAAAATAGCCAAAAAGTTAATCGTTGTAAATAAAAATACATAAAAGTCTTATGTGTTTTTCTTTACAGTCATCGTCTGAACTTTGATGTACATGGATGAATATTTCATGTAAAGACTAAATGAGGACAGCGAAAATATTTAAACTGGAAAAAATTGGCAAAATAACTACAAATTTGCAGGCTATTTTGAATAAGCGTTTTCTTTGTAAATAAGCAGCTTAAACTAGACCTATTTCAGTGCAAATGAATATGCAATGTATCACCCAGCTGTATGTGCAGGAGTGCAATACTTGTAGTAGGATAACGCGACTGCGGACCTTCCTGAATTCCGCTGAGGATGGTGTGATTATGTAGGTCGTATACTGCACAGTACACATGACTTAGAGAAACTAAGAAAGCTCATTCACTTGTGTAACAAAAGTTTGACTTTATTTCCTTACACATTTCAATTAGACACTGTCTCACTAACGTTACTAGTATATCTGTGCACTTTGGAGACATCCTGGCTCGTACTTTACGTGCCACAAGCAAGCACATCGAAAATCCTAGATCTACGTCTGCACTGTTTGTTGTGTTATCTTCAATTATTGAATAGTCATATATTAAAGCAGCATCATCGGCTTGTGCAACCGAGTGTGTGATTGAATGAAATAAAAATTGATTTCTGACCTTACCGATTTTCATATTTTACGAAAACTAATCCCTGTGTACAAGTTATTTGTAAAAGAAAATATATAATGCCAGTGACTTAACAAATTTTGTGTAAGCTCCTACGTGCGAATGATAAAATTCAAACTTTGTGGACGACACTGTCAAAGATGTTTGATCATTAAGCATATTTAACCCTGACCAAAGGCATCATTGACCTAATGGAATTAGACAATAGGAAAAAATTCATAAAACAAAATATATTTAAAGGTCGGTTTGAGAGTGATTTTGAAATCATACATGTCCAATTGCAAATGAGCAACGTTCGACGGTTTGTTAAGAACAGTGAAGTATTAATATGTGAAATCCTCATCATTCGTGCTACTTTTTGTTGGTTAAAAAGTCTTAATAATAGATTAAATGACCGAAATGGTTAGTTATTGTCACAGTCGTGTTTCGTAAGGTCTATTGAAAATTGCAGTTAGAAAAACTGAATTGCGAGATTCATATCTTTAATATACTTTTCCTTATGTTGTTTGGTATCACACTCTCTAAATTTATTCAATGTCAGCTGTATCCAACATCGCACCAATTATCAATTGTCCCACGCCAACATCATTTCTTCAATCGAATGAAAACAAAGCGGTAACATGGATTGACGGTACTTGCATTGATGTGGAGGACGGTCCATTGTCATTCATATGTAATGAAACGCAGGATTCACTTCAAGCAGGAGATAATTACATCGGTTGCAGTTGTATAGATGCATCGGGTAGTGTTGCCGAGTGTGTGTTCATTGTGAATGTTCCAGGTGCCGGTGAGTAATACTTAAGTTCTTATGTCATTAATACGACCGGCAAAAACCTTCCAAGCAATATACTTTTGTACAATGTGCACTCTCGACATAGTACTTTTAAACTGCCTTTATGCTTAAAGAGTTTCAGCGTATGTTGCATATTTCTTGAATAAGCTTTCTAGGAATGATAAAGGTAACGAGTAAGATAGTATGTCAGAGGGAAGTAAACAACATTATTTGGTGAAAAAGTATTACACAGTTACCAGACACATTTGTTGTTCGTTTGCCCTGGTGCACATTCTGATTGAGTCCTTGATGCTTTTCAATAATGGACAGAGAATGTCCCACTTTGTTACCTTTAACGCCGGCAAAAAGCACCGTCTTTCACAGCTGCACTTTTGCTTATAAAACCTTTCAAGCGGTAATACATGACATTATTACGGTATGAAATATCCAGCCCTATAGATAGTTCTCACGTGACGTCATAGGAGGTTTTCACGTGGCGTATTTCAGCCATGTTTGAGGGCAATCCCCATATGTACGCACAGGCCTGCCCTCGGACATGGCGGTTGCTAATGTCTAGTTGTGACGTCACTGAGAACTATCTATAGGCATTTGCTGCAGCGTAGATGGAAAGAAACATAGCCGCAAGTTTTAAGGGCAATTCTCATCATTCTAGATAGTTCCAGTTCTCCCAACTGAGCAACTTGTAGCTCCTCCCATAACTGTATAAAGCTCCTCCCTGTGCAGACACAAACCTATTTTATTGCTTCAGGACATGTCCTGGTGAGCATACAAGGCTATAATGTGTAATTCAATCACTCTCTCTCTCTCTGCATTCTGTGGAATGTGAGGTACTCTGTATCATTTGAATTTTCAAACTTTGATGTCAATCAAACAGCAGTAACCAACTGTAAATTTGATACCCGAACACCAAAACTGTACTTTGGGGTGATGACTGCCTGTCTTTAACGAAATCAATTCCACATGCTTGTCATTACTATGCCTATTCATCCAGGCCTTCGTAAAATAGCAAATACCTGTGCATTTTGTTATTGTGTTTTTGTTCCCTCTGCTGTTTGATTCCTTGCCGAAGGCAAAAGAAATCTCTGTAATGACGATTTGGTTGTGGATATGTGAATGTGTGTTTCTGACGCTTAGCTTTCAAACGTGATATCTCAAGATAGAAATGATGGAAGCTTTTCATACTTGGTTAATGGATATTATAAAAGGGAAGAATCCTAGAGTTTTTGGTGAAGGTCAGGGGTTATTTGAGGCCACCGGGGGTCAAAGACCAAAGCCTTGTCAACACGATATTTCAAGGTGGAAGGCATGGATACTTCAGTTAGTTTTATATTTGACATGTGGATGCTTTAGTCAGAAAAAAAAAGAATTCTAAACTTGGCAGAGGTCATATGTCATGTGAGTTCATCAGAGATAACAAACAAAATCTCGTAAACACAATATCTCATAATAGGAATAATATATACTTTTCATACCTAGTGTATAATTTATCAATATGAAGAGAGTTATTATATTTGTGGTAGGGGTTGGAGGTTATGTGTGCTCATGTGAGGTCCAAACCCCCCAAAACATTGTATACTTGATAACCTAAAGTAGAAAGCATTGATACTCTTTATACTTTGCGTTTGAATGCGTTATAGTTAGCAGATTACCCTTGTAGTTCGTGTAAGGGGAGACTATCTGAGGTCACTAGAAGTAAAACAGGAAAAACCTTGGAATTGCGTGTAAACGCTAATAGCTCAAATGGATACCTTTCATACGTGATATAAGTTTGTCATAATGATGGGGCCGAAGAGTTCTATTGTTGCCATTTCGACTCCTAGCCGGGTCATACCAAAGACTTTAAAATTGGAACCTACTGTCATTGGATTTCGTGCTCGGCATAAGCAATGGTGTAGGGAAAACAAACCATTTAGCTGTAACTGGAAAAAAGGTCATGGCCATCCCGGCTTAAATCAATTGGTTAGAAAAATTGTTAGAAACTATGCCGTAAGCCTCATCTAACTATAACTCACTCTATTGTTGTGGGAGGAAATCGGAGTTTACCAGAGGTCAAAAATCGAAAACCTTGTAAATTCATTCTCAAGGTAGGAATCATACATAGTTTCCATAATTAAGATGTGAATGCACGATTGTCAGTGGATGAATCCTGTTGCATTTGATAAGCCAAAAGTTATCTGAGGTCATTGGAGATTAAGTGGTGAAAATCCTGTAAACTGCTTTCAAACATGATGTTTCAAGAGGGGGTAACACTGGTGCAGTCATAGTTGTATTAGAAAGCCCTCATATTGAGTTGAAGCAATATATTTCTTTGTAAACTCCAAACGTCAGTTGGGGTCACCAGACTCAAACGGTGTAAACTTAATAATTGTGGTATTTTGTGATAGGTAACCTTGATAGATATTACAAGAAGACCACCTAGGTCTGAAGCACACTTGTGTAAATTAGTTAAATGATTGACATTGCTTGCTTGTTTTGAAGCTGTTCAACGTTTTCAAAGCCATGAAAATCAGTTGCTGCCCTCATAATTGCTAGTTTTTCTGATGGTTTCTCATTAATCTTGTCTCAAATCAGGGTTTGGTACACTTTATGGTTGTTACTCTTTATGGGAGAAGTTTCAGGTTTTAAATTTGCCTGCAGTGGGCTTTTCTTTGTGAGCACTTGGTGCTCAAATTGTGACAATTTGAAAGAAGGAAAAATGTACGAACAATTTAAAACACATTTCAGAGGCAAGAAATCACCAATCCGTGTTGCTTTCTGGTAAAAAAAAACATGTAAATAGAATTCTGTTTGAATACTTCCATATTTGTTTGTAGACACGTGTATTTAAGTGTGAGTGTGATTGTGACATTTTGCTTGTAAACACAAAATCTCAAGATAGTAGTGATGGATACTTTTCATACTTAATATATATATTTAAGAAAACACTATTCTAAGATTCTAAAAATCTTGTTCACACGGTATTGCAAGGTAGGAAGCATGAATAATTTTCTGAAATTCGTATTTCGCATGTTGATGCATTATAGACGTAACATGTAGTCAAGGTTATATGAGGTCGCCAGAGGATCAATTATGAAAACTTGGAACTTGCTTGTGAACCCGATATCTCAAGGCAGAAATGATAGATACTCTTCCAAATTGTTATATGGACTTATCACATTTAGAGACACAATTCCATGTTTTTGGTGGAGATCAGCCGTCATACCAGGTCATTAGACCCAAAAACCCAAAAACCCCAAAACCCAAAAACCCAAAAACCCCAAAACCCAAAAACCCAAAAACCCCAAAACCCAAAACCCCAAAAACCCAAAAACCCAAAAACCCAAAAACCTTGTATACACGATATCTCAAGGTAGGAATGATGGATAAATTTCATACTTGGCACGTGGAAGCGTTAAAGTCAGAAATGAATCCTATTGTTCTAGTAGAGATCAAAGGTAATTTGAGAGGTAAAATTTCGAAAACCTTGGAAATGCTTACAAACACCATATCTCAATGAAGGAATGATGGACACTACCCATATTTGTTATACGCATTTATCGTATTGAGAGGGGAAAACCCTACTGTTTTTAATAGCGGTGAGAGGCCACGTGAGGTCACCAGAGGGGAAAAAACTAAAGACTTTGTGAACACAATAAATATCTGGACGTAGCAATTGTATATACTTTTCATGCTTAGAATAAATATTCATCTTATCAACAGGAAAGAATATTATAGTTTTTAATCGATGTCAAAGGCTATATGAGGTTATCGGAGGTGAAACAGCGAAAGTAGTAATTTGCTAGTAAACGCAGTAACGCAAGATGTAAAAGGTGGATACCTTTCATTATTTTCCTTTCGGCAAGACATCACTAAGCGTTTGTGCTTTTCGTTTGTCAGTCTTTTGTTATGCCTAACGGCTTTCTCACTGCATTACAATAAGTGATATAATAGAGTTCGGTCTATTGCTTCCTACCTTTTTCTGGAAATTTATTCAATGTAAACAGATGTTAAATCCGTTTTTAAGGTTTTATTCTGGAAAAAAATGTAAAGGGAACATAGATAAGAAATACTACATATTTGATACATTTCACCAGATACTTTACAAAACCTAACTTTGTGACGGTGTTTCGCAACTTTTCATCCCCTGTCATTTTGTGGCGAAATCATTATGTCAAATTTATCATTTTACATCACTTTTGTGCATCTGAAGAGCCTCTCTCTTTTGTGCTTTTTCAAACTTAAAGAATATACAACATGTTCTAAACAAAGTGATTTAAGTTTGTAAAAACAGAATACTAGTAAAACTCTCAAACCGTCTTGAGTAAATAATATACTCTCCTTGCAGTTATTGTAAACAAAATAAAGGTTTTTTGCTTTTTTCGTAGATTTTACGACAAAGGAGATGACAGCACGTGAGTTAAAAATAAGACTTTTAGTAACTTGCCTGAAATTACATCATTTGACTAATAAAGTCTCACTCTGTCGTATAGTGGTAGCAATCATGGTATTAGATATGAAAATGAGTGAGCGTTAGTTTTAAGAGGGAGGTATTGTGACAATAGTTTGATAATTCATGGACTTCAGTGGCAGTATTACATGAAAGGAATGTAAATGTCCTCATTAAAATAGATAATGTATTCCCATGTGGAGCTCAGATACTTTTACTACTTAAGTACTTTAAGAGCATGGAAGCATGGAAGTACTACCGTGATCGGCTTCATTGTTTAGAGAAAACTTGTACACTAGTCTTTTGTGACATGTGAAGGTGTACACTAACCCATGATATAGTGATATACTTTTACTTGGGTGGAAAGAAAAATGGTGATTAACTTTCAAAATGTGCTGTCCAAATCATTTTGATACTTGGGTTAAGTATACTGATTCACTTTCAAGAATAGACTGGAAGTTTAAAGGATAACCACTAGTGTAGATATCTGAAATAATACGTCTACAGGAACATATTTACAATTGCTACATGCTAACATTTGTACATATTACTTTAATATCTTTGTTGTACAATGGAATTGAAATTTTGTGTGAATACTCTAGTATTTGTGTCTATGCATGTGTGTTTGTCTCATGTTAATAATATTTTAGTACGTATTCAAGGTAGCTTATTTTATAACAATCATCTAAAGGACTGTTAAGGTTTCCTACATTTTAATGCAACTATCATTACAGATGTTCAAAATTCAAAACTTTTATAGCAAGCTTAATGTTCTGATGAAAATATCGATAATACATAAGAAACTCTACACTTAGATCTAGAAAACATGGCTAAATATTATTTTTAGTCATTATTTTCCAGAACACTCTAAATGCATGACAGAGCACTTAATACATTCACTTTTATTTGCTTTGCAGTTGTTCTGCCAACTGTGGTAAACTGCCCTCAAACATCAATAATCGAAACAGTGATATTCGGCACTACCTCTGCAACTGTGTTCTGGACGGAACCAAATGCTGCAAGTAACACAGGGGGCTTCATAAGCGTCTTTCGAAGTCACTCCCCAGGAGATCGGTTTCCTGTTGGAGAAACAACCGTTGCATACATATTTACAGACAACCCATCTCAAGTTACAAATATTTGTGCCTTTCTTGTGATAGTTCAGATTGGTGGTAAGTTATCTTTGTTAACCTTGTAAACAGGACTTTGACACCGATGTGGATTTTTAAATACAAATGCAAGTTGTTTTTTGCAATATGCAATAAGAGAGTAACTCAATTAAAACCACTTGAATCCATTTTTAATAAATGTCTTTTTGTCCGTTCTGTTACTTCATATTACCAGTGGCGCCAGGTGAGAGCAGGGGTCATGCCTCTTGGTGGGGAAAGCCGGGTCCTCTTGGGAAAATTTTCGAAAATTGTCGGAAAGGCGTAGTTGGTATAATGAAGTATGTAATCCTCTACTGCGCGGTTAATAACAACCTGGAATTTTCAAGTAACCTTGTTAAAATCTTATGATATTCACATTTTCAGTAATAAACACCCAACATTTGGCACTTGCCATCCCCCTAGTTATCGGTTGCATTTGTCAAAGCTTCGGGTTGCTATCCTCGTCGAAGAGTTTACACCCCCAACCACTCGTCCGGCAATTCCCAGCAACAGCCTTGTATATTCCATTACAATTCGCTACTATTTTATTCCATATATTACGAGACGCTTGAGAATTGAATTAAACCTCATGGGTCCTAGGAAGACAACTAAAACAGTTTCCAGAACAACTTCCCCATCTGTTTAACGAAAAAAATCTTTCTTCCTAAATCCATTACTCTGGAAAACAAGGTTGAGCGACCTCGAGTTCGATTGTTGACAGTTGCATCACGTTACTTTCTGGTCTTTGTACGAAAGATGAATGCATTGCAGGCGCATAATCTGTCTGTCTGTCTGTCTGTCTGTTTGTTTGTTTGTCTGTCTGTCTGTCTATCTATCTATATTTTTGAAATAAATAAATGAGTGAACTAACGCTGTATTGAATAGTCGCATGAAGGCCTTAGGCCATTATTCCTCTAACAAGGGCATAGCCTTATACTGAAAGGGAGGATGTATAAATGTGAATGGAAAATTTAGCCTCAAGCAGAATTCGAACCAGCAACCTCCCGCATACAAGGCGGATGCTCTAACCACTAAACCACTGAGGCCTATGTGACAAAGCGCGGCTAAGTTTAAATGTAATATATATATATATATATATATATATATATATATATATATATATATATATATATATATATATATATTTCCCTGTGGTCGTAGTAGGTGCAACACATGCCCAGTGGTTGGCAAGAACACACTTATCAATATTTTGGGTTCTAACGGCAACAGATTTAGTGTGAACCAACACTTCACCTGCACTTCCACAAACTTGGTTTACATTTTAGTTTGTGGACGTTGCAATTGCCTGTATGTGGGAGAAACCAAACGCCGCCTGGCTGACCGAATCACTGAACACCTCAGGTCCATCAAACAAAACCTTCAAGGTTATCCGGTCGCCACTCATTTCAACCCCCCATCACCGTGCTCAATTAAAGACTTGGCCGTTACTGCAGCCTTAATGTGCAGAGGTTCTGACCGTGATCGTCAGACCGCCGAAAACCGGCTTATCATGAAACTCGGGACCCTCTCCCCACACGGTCTTAACATTAGAATGGACCTTTTTTAACCTGTTCCCCTTTTCATTACTTTTTACCAGTTTTTTCAGCCTTCTTTCGCTTTTTTACACCGTGTTCGTTCTGTGCGACCGGTTTGTTCGTGCCTTTCTTCAATGTGTTTCTTCTCTATTTCTACTTCTTTGTTATTCAGTTGCATTTCTTTGCCACCTGATGAAGAGTCTATACTCGAAACGTCGTGGAATTTTCCGCAAACTTTAAGCACTTTTTACAACCTTTATCGACCTATATATATATATATATATATATATAAGGTCGAAATGCTGCGGATCACTGTAGAAATGTGTAGGTCGATAAAGGTAGTAAGAAGTGCTTAAAAGTTTGCGGAAAAATCCACGACGTTTCGGGTATAAACCCTTTATCAGGTTGCAAAAATGCAACTGAACAACAATGAAACTTTTTAACTTTTATAGACCTACACATTTTTGTAGTGCTCCGCATCATTTGGACCCTTTGTGTGTGTGTATATATATATATATATAGACAGATAGACAGACGGACGGACGGATGGACATACGTACGTACGTACGTACAAACATACATACATACATACATACATAGATCCATACATACATACATACATACATACATACATACATACATACATACATACATACATACATACATACATACATACATACATACATACATACATACATACATACATACATTCATACATACATACATACAACCCTGGTTTTTCCTAATTTCAATATTCGAATTTGTGTTGCACTGGTGGAACACAGTATTCATCCACGGTACCGATATCTAAAAAAGTGTTATGTAGCATATTATCAGGGTTGCCATGTGCATGTGCATAGTCATTTTGTAGAGGTCATATGTTTTCTGCAGTCACCTGTGTTCCGCGCTCTTTACTCGTGTCAAAGTGTACTTGTTCATCACATAAGACATTGACCGAGACATTTGTATCATAGGGCCAACTATAGTGACTGAGAAGACTTGTATTGTAGTGGACTGATCCAAACCTCATAGCATTGATGTATGGTGAATTTCAACAAAGCATCCTTTCTTTCTTGATAATGTAAAACAACTTTCTGCAGAATGCAGATGCCAAAGGATGATTCGTAAAAAGTTATCTCATTAAGAGACTTGCTGTTTTATCTGGCAAATCTATTTGTGAGAATTACTTTTCTTCGTAAAAGATAGAGGTTAACCAATGTGCCTTGTCAGTACATTTCAAGAGATATTATGGTAATTTAATATCTCTCTTCTTTCCCCTACTGATATTTTTATAATATTAACTATTTTGCTTTTTCTTCAAGTAGATGCTCCTCCTTTTCCACCTGTTTGCCCAAGTCTTTCAACTTTCATGAGCTTAGCTGGAAACATTGGGAACTTTATATCATGGACAATTGGAGACTGCTTTGATCCAGAAGATGCCAGTATTACTCCAGAGTGTAGGCCCCCTTCAGGTGCCTTCTTTGTCGTGGGCACCCACCCTGTGGTGTGTACCTGCACAAATTCGGCTGGTCTCTCCAGTGACTGTTCGTTTTATGTTACCGTTAATGAAGGTACGTAGCTAATTTTGTAGTGCAGGGACTTTCTGTCCGACGCTAATTCACAAATTTTCTGTGAGAAAAAGAATATTGTGAGAGAGACAGTCCTGGCTGACTTAATTTACATTCTTCAAATAGTTTTTCCAGGAAACATGCTCAATGGATGATTTCATAATCGTAAAAACCTAGAATAATTAATGAAACACAAGATAATTGTCAATGAAAAGAAAATATATATAATTATGATATTTTGTGAATACACATTTCCAGTAATATAACAATTCAGATTAAAATGTAGTTTAAAACCAAGCCCTGAAGCCAAAACTTTTAGAGGCATGTCGTTTCTGTTGATGCCTTAAACCTCTGCCTTTAAGTGTGGTGAACTCGCCACCTTCTTGAAGAAAACTAACCTCATGCTTTCTTACTGAAAGCTAATTTCAAAATTAGAAGTTACGTACTGCATTATGGAATACTCATCCTACAGGTTGATATCATTGGAGAAATTCATTTACTCGTGAATCCTTCAAGATCTTGTTATATCCTCTTACTAGTGAACAAGGTGCTCGAATTATCGTTAGCAACGACAGAGTCATGTTAACATGAGCCATAATAAAGATAATTTATAAAGTGATTGTAAATGGGTTGTTATCATACATTTTAATGCTTTTTTTCAGACAATACTGCCCCCTTTACACCTATTTGCCCAAGCATTTCTCCTGTTATCAGCCTATCTGGAAACATTGGAAACTTTGTTTCGTGGAATATTGGAATGTGTTTTGATGCACAAGATGGCAATATCACCCCAGTATGTAATCCTATGTCAGATTCCTTCTTTTATGTGGGATCTACTCCTGTGGTATGCACTTGCACGGACTCTGCCGGTCTCTCCAGTGAATGCTCTTTCAATGCAATTGTTAATGAAGGTAGGAAGTCAAACTTAGTGCATAGTACTTATGGGTTTGTAAAGCAGTGGTTTCGTATATTGACTAATTTTGTTACATCCAATTATAATAAAATTTTCAGGTACAAAGGCCAATTAATAACCTTCATTTTAGCTTGTGATGTGCAAGAATGTGATAGTAAAGTTGAAAAGTGCTAAATGAGCCTAAAGAAGAAAAATAACATCAACACAAAAACTTCAGCAGAATAATACCAACAGTGTCATAACTTCTTTACTACATTCACCTGTTGCATACAGCTTGTCAAGTGAATACCCATAATTGATATTTAATTATCTTTACAACTATAAAATGATAAAAAAAGGAAACAATGGGAACAACAGTCTTTTTCAAAAAAATAATTTGTTGGAAAATGAAATTGTAATCATGCATATGAAGTTTAACAATACCTTCAGTAAAATGTCTTTCAATGATTCCATTTCTTGGAATCAAATATTGGTATCTTTTGTAATGGTCACAAATAAATTACGTAATTCTGCTTAACTTCTCTAAGTAAGGAGAAAACCACGTGCAAGGATTTCATGAGCTATTGGCGTTTCGGCGTTTCAAGAATACAACATATTTTATGCTTTGATATGCCGGAATCCTTTATGGTTGAAGTACGTGAAGATCCTTCGGCTTGTTTCGAAAATTCGAAGTTATATCCTGCATTATGAATTTCATTTCTGCAATTTGTTATTATTGCCAAAATACATTTGAGAGCGGTAACGTGTGAAGCAACGAAGTGAGTACAAAATATCTTGTCACCAATAGCCCAAAAGCTATAAATATCAGGCTAAAGTTCCATTGAGGTAAAAAAGTGCCATTTTCGTGATGGGAAATGTCACTTGTAACAGTTTTTGCCGAAGACTGAGTATTTGTAAATGAACCTCGAATATTTAATATGAATTGAATTTTACCCCGAATAAAATTATATCAAAGATAACTGAAACTTCCAGGATTAGAGCACTTTTTATTGAAGTTTCAAGCATCTACTTTTGTTGTGTAATCGAGTTTGGATGAGGTGGTCTTTCTCCCATATTTTAAGGAGTTGTGGATCTGCAATGAGTGTGTCTTACGATGATGGAGTTTGCTTCCAACTGAACAAGAATATACAATTATTATATATGTAGGTCATATTCCACTGACCACTCATGCGGGTTTTCATCTTTTTACTTTTTGTGCATAGAAACGCTTCCAATATCGATATGTCCCAATGGTACACCAACACCCCACTATACTACGTCGTGCCTTTGTAACCCAGGTTTTGGTGGCAACAATTGTGGTAAAAGTAAGTAAACATGACATGTGACATCATCACTTTAAAAACAAGCAAGTATATATATATATATATATATATATATATATATATATATATATATATCTTGTAAGTCTTTTGGGGAACACTGTTGCTACCAGCCTCTTCATTCTCACATATATATATATATATATATATATATACGTATATACATATATACATATATACATTCACAGTTGATCTAACCACGTTCGATCTATATATATATATATATATTTACTAGAGTGGTATGTACATTAAAGAACCACGTTGTAGTCATAAAGCTTTTGAAGATGATTTTTTTTTTTCATTGGCTGTACCATATACTTTTTATTTTGATCATATTCTTCCTTTAGCATTTAAAAATTACAGCAATATTCTTAATCGACAGTAACTTTAAAGGAAGAGCATCGGTGAACTTTCTTAACACGTACCGTACCAAAGGACAGTTGTGCCGTGACTTATCCCTTGTATCAGTCGACAGACCTTCAAAAATCATTTTTTCAAAGCAAAACTCAGTCCTTTTATGTGTTTTGGGACGTCAGACAGAACCCTAAGCAAAGTAACTTATTGAAAATCATTTAAACGCACATTCCATTGGCATCACAAAACTATCCTAGGTGACACAGAAAAAAAAAGCAGTACATCTCTACGAATCCCTGAAGCAGTACTCTATTCCTGACTCAATATTCCCTATGTTAAAAGATTGCCAATAAATACCACTAATTAAATAAAGAATGAAAGCTTCACTCAAATGCATAGTTACTCTATCGTATGCTTCAATTACGTTTTTAGCTTGAAATTCAACTTTCAATTTTTTTTCTAATAGCAATAGCTATTGAAACTGTGTAGTAGCGTGTAACATACTGCGAAAGGTGTCTTTACGGTGTAAAACAGTAGGCTATAATGCAAAACATTTAAAGCGTCAGTCACGTCGTAGTGCTTATGATGGCTAAGTGTTGAATACCAACGTTAACCAACATCTGATGTATTAATCGTCAAAGTAGGAGTTCATTGAATAATGTGTGACGTTTGCTTTCATTTCAGATACAACATTAAGTGGACCTATTAGATGTCCATCTAATGGTATTACTACTTTGGGAGCAGCTGCTACATATCCTGAGCCATCAGGGGTGCCCACTGGAGTTGAGTTGTTGTATACCACATATCAAAGTGGAAGCAACGATTTGCCTCCTGGGGACAATGAATTGTTTTTGGTTTATGGCAATGATTTGGAAACCTATGTTTGCCAATTCACAATCACAATCACAATCAAAAATGAAGGTAGGAAGTCAGACTTAGTGTATAGTACTTATGGGTTTGTAAAGCAGTGGTTTCGTATATTGACTAATTTTGTTACATCCAATTATAATAAAATTTTCAGGTACAAAGGCCAATTAATAACCTTCATTTTAGCTTGTGATTTGCAAGAATGTGATAGTAAAGTTGAAAAGTGCTAAATGAGCCTAAAGAAGAAAAATAAGATCAACACAAAAACTTCAGCAGAATAATACCAACAGTGTCATAACTTCTTTACTACATTCACCTGTTGCATACAGCTTGTCAAGTGAATACCCATAATTGATACTTAATTATCTTTACAACTATAAAATGATAAAAAAAGGAAACAATGGGAACAACAGTCTTTTTCAAAAAAATAATTTGTTGGAAAATGAAATTGTAATCATGCATATGAAGTTTAACAATACCTTCAGTAAAATGTCTTTCAATGATTCCATTTCTTGGAATCAAATATTGGTATCTTTTGTAATGGTCACAAATAAATTACGTAATTCTGCTTAGCTTCTCTAAGTAAAGAGAAAACCACGTGCAAGGATTTCATGAGCTATTGGCGTTTCGGCGTTTCAAGAATACAACACATTTTATGCTTTGATATGCCGGAATCCTTTATGGTTGAAGTACGTGAAGATCCTTCTGCTTGTTTCGAAAATTCGAAGTTATATCCTGCATTATGAATTTCATTTCTGCAATTTGATATTATTGCCAAAATACATTTGAGAGAGGTAACGTGTGAAGCAACGAAGTGAGTACAAAATATCTTGTCACCAATAGCCCAAAAGCTATAAATATCAGGCTAAAGTTCCATTGAGGTAAAAAAGTGCCATTTTCGTGATGGGAAATGTCACTTGTAACAGTTTTTGCCGAAGACTGAGTATTTGTAAATGAACCTCGAATATTTAATATGAATTGAGTTTTACCCCGAATAAAATTATATCAAAGATAACTGAAACTTCCAGGATTAGAGCACTTTTTATTGAAGTTTCAAGCATCTACTTTTGTTGTGTAATCGAGTTTGGATGAGGTGGTCTTTCTCCCATATTTTAAGGAGTTGTGGATCTGCACTGAGTGTGTCTTACGATGATGGAGTTTGCTTCCAACTGAACAAGAATATACAATTATTATATATGTAGGTCATATTCCACTGACCACTCATGCGGGTTTTCATCTTTTTACTTTTTGTGCATAGAAACGCTTCCAATATCGATATGTCCCAATGGTACACCAACACCCCACTATACTACGTCGTGCCTTTGTAACCCAGGTTTTGGTGGCAACAATTGTGGTAAAAGTAAGTAAACATGACATGTGACATCATCACTTTAAAAACAAGCAAGTATATATATGTATATTTATATATATATATCCTGTAAGTCTTTTGAGGAACACTGTTGCTACCAGCCTCTTCATTCTCATATATATATATATATATATATATAATATATATATATATATATATATATATATATATATATATATATATATATATATATATATATATATATATATATATACGAATATACATATATACATTCACAGTTGATCTAACCACGTTCGATCTATATATATATATATATATATTTACTAGAGTGGTATGTACATTAAAGAACCACGTTGTAGTCATAAAGCTTTTGAAGATGAAAATTTTTTTCATTGGCTGTACCATATACTTTTTATTTTGATCATATTCTTCCTTTAGCATTTAAAAATTACAGCAATATTCTTAATCGACAGTAACTTTAAAGGAAGAGCATCGGTGAACTTTCTTAACACGTACCGTACCAAAGAACAGTTGTGCCGTGACTTATCCCTTGTATCAGTCGACAGACCTTCAAAAATCATTTTTTCAAAGCAAAACTCAGTCCTTTTATGTGTTTTGGGACGTCAGACAGAACCCTAAGCAAAGTAACTTATTGAAAATCATTTAAACGCACATTCCATTGGCATCACAAAACTATCCTAGGTGACACAGAAAAAAAAAAGCAGTACATCTCTACGAATCCCTGAAGCAGTACTCTATTCCTGACTCAATATTCCCTATGTTAAAAGATTGCCAATAAATACCACTAATTAGATAAAGAATGAAAGCTTCACTCAAATGCATAGTTACTCTATCGTATGCTTCAATTACGTTTTTAGCTTGAAATTCAACTTTCATTTTTTTTTCTAATAGCAATAGCTATTGAAACTGTGTTGTAGCGTGTAACATACTGCGAAAGGTGTCTTTAAGGTGTAAAACAGTAGGCTATAATGCAAAACATTTAAAGCGTCAGTCACGTCGTAGTGCTTATGATGGCTAAGTGTTGAATACCAACGTTAACCAACATCTGATGTATTAATCGTCAAAGTAGGAGTTCATTGAATAATGTGTGACGTTTGCTTTCATTTCAGATACAACATTAAGTGGACCTATTAGATGTCCATCTAATGGTATTACTACTTTGGGAGCAGCTGCTACATATCCTGAGCCATCAGGGGTGCCCACTGGAGTTGAATTGTTGTATACCACATTTCAAAGTGGAAGCAACGATTTGCCTCCTGGGGACAATGAATTGTTTTTGGTTTATGGCAATGATTTGGAAACCTATGTTTGCCAATTCACAATCACCGTTACGGACCGACTTCCTGATATGGATTAGAAACAAAGTTAGCCTACATATACCAGGAATACTTTCTTATGAAACTTAAGTTACTTTTATAGCATGCGTCTTTCAACTAAGAATGCCAAAAATACGTTTTATCAGTTTTTGGAGACAAGGGTAAAACCTTCAAAGGCGCCTGGGAACTCAGCAAAGCATAAAAAAGCCACAAAAGGAGAAAAAACACAAAGACATAAAAACATTTATATATTTAGCCTCAATGGCTCAGTGGTCAGAGCATCCGCCTTGTGTGCGGAAAATTGCTGGTTCGAATCCGGCTCGTGATTACGTTCTCCATCCCCATTTGAATATCTTCTTTCAGTAAGGCAAGTGCCTATGTAAGAGGAAAATGGCCTAAGGTCTCTGTGCGACTATTTAATATAGCGTGGATTGACTCTTTCATATAAAGTAGCTACGTCACTCTACCTATCTATCTATCTATCTATCTATCTATCTATCTATCTATCTATCTATCTATCTATCTATCTATATATATATATATATATATATATATATATATAGTTGAGTCGGTAAAGCTGAAAAATCTGGGGGAGGTGAAAAAGCAATGTTGACTCCACCGGGATTCGAACTCGGGACCTCCCGCTTGCCAACCTCCCGCTCTAACCACTGAGCCATGCAGCCAAGATGGTTTGGCCTTTGTTTCAACCCCATATGAAGCACTCGCAATTCACCTCCTGAGCAGGCACCTAATTTTGGGAACAGCACTAGTTCTCCTTTGATGCAAGCCCTACCAGAGATCAGAATTGATGCAATTCAGCCGAACACAATTGTCAACCCGCCAGCGGATCTCCGAAGAGATGCAGAAACGTGTGACAGCACTCGCCCAGATTTTTCATATATATATATATATATATATATATATATATATATATATAATATATATATATATATATATATATTATATATATATATATATATATAAATATATATATATGTTAACGGAAATACTGTATAACAACAGTGCTACAGAAACATATATATATATAAATATATATATATATATATGTATATATATGTAAATGTATATATATATTATATATATATATGTAAATATATGTATGTATATATTTATATACATATGTATGTATGTATTACTAAAAGCAAGGGAGGAACTTGGACTGAAGCTGTCTTAAGCCTTTTCGCAGTTTTAGTAAACCAAGCGTCATTTAAGATCAATGATAGGTTGTTCAAAGTAACCCTTCCCTGTTGTTTGTTTGCTGAAAACTTTCGCGTTAAGAGGTTACCATTCCCGTCAGAGCCACATTTAAGCAAGAGCATACTCCCAAGGGATTCCCATTATGGGCCCCTTTAAACATGAATACCATATAATTTGAGGGTTTTCGGAAGACGCTACCGAGCTTCAAACCTAGTGGCAATCCAGCCTATATCGTATTTTTAAATTTTTCTCTATTGTGAGACATGGCATCTGTATTTCTGGGCCTATTTGAAGAAGGCGTAAGTATATATCCATCACATTACTTTTTCGCCCAAGAACCCAGTGAGAGTTCAAAGGGCCCTAACATTGGTCCATACCCAGGGCCCCGCGTTTGTGAATCCGGCCCTAAAACTTTGCGTTGATTGGTAATTCTAATACTTGTTGAGATCCTTCAGCAACGCAGTGAAAGAAAAACTGTAGTGCCGATTATGGTTATCTCCGAAAGGTGCTTCGTCTCAGTAAATAACCCAATATCCTCCGAGAACTTTACTTCTAGACTACCTGTTTTTGTATGTAATATAAAAAACGTCTACCCCTTATCCCACTCTACTTTCCATTCTAGCTCAAACAGCAGATTTATTACCCAGTCTCCTGACTCGGCGCACCAATGGGAATAAACAACTCACCATCCTTCCAAGGATGTAGTTTTGGTTCATAATCGATTGTGACTTATAAAAATAATAAGTGGTGATGAGCAGATCATTTGTGGAATTATTAAATATTTTTTTATTAAGCATTTGGAGTCTAGGGTTATTGATTTACATTACTAAATTTTAAATTTCATCGCGTCTGGTTAACCATGTCTCGTCCATGATGATTTTCCTATGTTTTTCTATTCGAAATTAGCCTCAAAGACATTTTGAGTTTACCACTTTTCTACTTCAAACAAATATGCTTGGGGATATTAGGTAAATAAGACTACTACTTCTACTAAATTTTATTATTCATACAGTATATAACTAACATTTGTTTTCATAAGTGAGCGGAATGTGAATTTTATACGTTGGATTTACTTTCACATACTGTAATAACATGAGACTACCGATTCACAGGCGATAAAAATCGGGTGGAAACATTTCGTGCTTTTCTTTGTTTATTGTGAGTATGGAAACCCTCTAGACTTGAAGTAGTCTTTGCTGCCATGAAACAGCTTATATACGGTACACCACTTTATAAGCATATTTGTCATGTGTAAATATACAACATGGTTGCAATGGAACCTATAAATAGCTTCAAGGTAATTTGTTTGAGTGACCTTTCAGGTGGAAAGTGTAACGAGTTACTCGATTCGAATTTTATTTTAATGGATACACTCACAAGCGGTACCGTAAACATCTAGGTGAGAATCATTCCTCATCTTGATCTAAAGAGGAGACGATTTTCAAAACCAGTTGTCCAAAGATGTGTCAAAAATGTGTAAATGAGTTTAACTTGAAAATGTATTTTAAAGAATGGTGATTTGAAAGATACGAGAACATGTGTCGAGTGCTTTCTGGAAGAGAAGAGAGGGAGGATAGTTCAGTGCTAAGTTACGTATGTTTCAAAGAGCACCCAACGTTATAAAGCTTTTGAAGACTCTCGGGTAAGACCGCGAGCGCGAATAGCCAGGGAAATCGTATCTATTATTCAAGTTATCGGATTCTTTTTTTTTTTTTGACTATTCAAAGCGTCTCCTTACATCCCTTCACCTACGTTCAATACGACTTCTATTCTCCACTAAAGGTATGCTGGACCAACCTTAACAGAGACCACAGCTAAACCACACGAAACCGAAGCCTTTTTTGATGGTCTTAGTCAGGGGCGGGATTTGATGACGGGGGGCAAAGTCGGGTGGACTGTCAAACAGGCATGAGCGCGAAGCGTTCCCCTAACGGCGTGGAGTCCAGGGGCCCGCCGTAGGGCTTCTGGTGGGGTCCAGGGGCAGAGCCCCGGTGGGGGTGCAGGGGGCGAAGCCCCCGGAAGCTCTGGGGTATTTACGAAATTGTAGGCATTAAAGTGATGTATTTTAGCTTCAACTTCACATGACATAAGGTGGGCAATTAACATGGGCCTACTACAAAAGTCACAATTTGATTTTTTTTCAACTAAGACTTACTCCATGAGACTCACAGTCATATGGGATTGACGATGCTAAAGACTTGAGAAAGTAGGGGAGAATGGATTATTTTGAGAATCTCCAGGGGCTTTGGAACAATAATAATTGTATGGTTGTGCGCAAAGCGCCCTGGAAAAATCGTATTTTTTATACTTTTTAGTAATATGACTAATAGAAATGCTAAGAAAGAAAAGTATCCTCAAGGAGAAGGCTAAGCTCCTGTCTCTAATAACGGTACCGAAAATGACACCTTCCGTGTCTTCCAACTTGTATCTAAACAATCTTTAAAGAGTCGGTAAATTTACGCAGATGGATGGCTTTCACAGACGGCTTTTGCGGCCATTTGGAACCATTTCTTGAGAAAATCCTGCCTCTCCCAGATGTAATTTGAAATGCTAATGATATAATTTTCATATGATAATCGCAAATTTAAGATAGTAACCGACAGTCAATTTGCTGAGGATGGTGATAGTTGGTGAGGAAATTGAACAGCGAGAGATTTAGCGAGGCATTTTGGAAATGGTAATTTAGCCAAGCTGCCCTGCAGGAAGTAATAACGAGGCAATTCCACCAAAGTTTTCCTAGGCACAGCAGTACTGATGAGACACCGATTCATACAAGGCTCATGGGAAGAACGCGGATATTTTTTCGAAAATTGGGGTTCCCGATATACATGGAAAGGTTTTGGGACTTTGTTTGCAAGGACCAGAGTGAATTTTATCACGTACATTAGTAATTTCAGTGACCCTTATTTCAGAGCTTCAAGTCATAATCGTGTGGCGGGTAGGAGGAAAGAAATTCTGCGGTGCCCGACAAAATTTTCAACTGTTTAGTCAGTTCTCTCTGGAGGTGCGCGCAAAGCGCGCCGAGAAAAATTTTCCTAGCAATTTTATGGTTTTGATATTAAAATTTTCTTTCTTTAAACATTGTAAAATTCTATCATCATAGGCTATTGAAAATTCTCTTATAATTTCTCTGGTCTCGCTTACTTTCGCTCATTTTTTTTTTTATTTTTAGTTTTTAAGCTCTGCAAAAAAGTGTGTGGGGGGCAAGTGCCCCAACTTGTCCCCCGTAATCCCGCCTATGGTCTTTGTGGTCTCGGTCCAACAGTTGGTGGTCTGATTTGTCATGAATCGATATGGTGATGCCATCGGCGATGGTGACGTCACATAATGTTGAGGGAATTTCCCCCTTCGAAAACCAGTCCTCCCATTGGAAAGTTCGTCCTCTCGTCATGAGAGCGTAACTACGTCATAACAACTATCCAATGGGAGATCCGACGACTGAACGTGATTGTGCGGTAAAAAATTTTTCGCTGAGAACTGTTTCTTTTTTGAAGACATTTTTCGTCCAAATGAATCATCATACTACTCAAGTGATTGGAACACACGATTGGAACATTCGTGTGTAATGAAGTAATGAAAGAGTTAAAATGGAGAATATAAGGCATAAAAATCGTGATTCAGCCCCCTAGGCGAAGTGGGTATCGAAAGGCCGTGAAGTGCTTGCGCTACCTTTCCATCATATATATATATATATATAGATATATATATATATATATATATATATATATATATATATATATATACATATACATATATATAACTCAATCTGCAGACAGAACTGTTTCGATCTTGTTAGATCTCATCAGTGCAGCTCAGAGTAGGTTTCAAGACTGAATGGCAAGGCTGACACAAGCATAACTTGCGTCAGTCCGGCCTTCCATGCTACGTACACTGCCTATGAATACCAAAGTTCACAAGCTCTAAGGAGCGTGCTATGCATAAAGCAACAGTATTACGTCTTGACGAAAATGCCAAGACTACACAAGCAGTGTGCCATCTTGAAACGAGAGAGTGCTCAACAAAACAAGGTCTTACCGTAGCACTACCATGTTAAGGAGCGTAAATAACTCAATCTGCAGACAGAACTGTTTCGATCTTGTTAGATCACATCAGTGCATATATATATATATATATATATATTATATATATATATATATATATATATGTATAAATATATATATATATATATATATATATATATTTCTCTAATTCGGCACTTAGGGGGAAAGTTGTTGTTGAAAAGTCGACCTTAAGGGGAAAAAAAAATTCGGGTGAAATATAAGTTTCGCCTTAACGTTTCCACACACTTTTTCTATAGAAATACGTAAACTTACAAGAGCGCCCTCTTAGATTTACATACTAGATGCCATTACTTCAAAGTTGTCAAATTTACGGACACCTAGCTGTTAACACGAACGGATGGCTGGCCATTGAAATAACGTTAATTATATTTTTAGACGTTAGGGCGAATTTATTTTTTATGTATTTTATTATCTTTTTTTCGCCCTATGTACAAGCAGATATAACAATTTCCCCTTAAGGTGGGAATTAGCGTTATATATATATATATATATATATATATATATATATATATATATATATATATATATATATATATATATATATATATATATATATATATATAAGGTATTTCCTATATAACGCTACGACTACCTGTGCCTGTACTATGCTAGAAGAGCAGCATATAGGAACTATTACAGACTCACCGAAACAGCTGTGATCGAATGGGGACTCGGCCGCCATTACAGGTGGAGGCAAAACCCGGCCGTACGCTGTTGAGCTTACATTGAAACATGTACAAATTACACTAAATTTTCGTGTTCAGAAACATGCCACAATCTTTCCTTGTAAGTTATCTGCATCAATCAGAGACGAAGAGGGAGTATTATCTGATTTGAATAGTAAGATTCTCATGATAATTCTGAACTTGAGTCTCAGTGAAGTTAAAATAGGCTAAACACATTTTTCTTCACTGAGTTTGCACACTGGCTATAGTCACACTCACAAGCAGTGAAAGGCTGCCCTTGTGCGAACTTTGTGCAGGGAGTCTCTTCGCGACAGGTTATATGCCCAATCTACCAGAGGCTTTTGAACAGGGCTGTCGCAGCATAGCCAGAGGCGGGCTGGGTCTACAACAGTGCACTTGTTTTCCTTCCAGAATTAGCATTAAATGACCAAATTGTAGGAGCTCAAATGTCTTAACCCCAAATGTTATGTAGGCCTCGTCACCTTGTAATGGTGCATATAGGCCCTGCAGGACCACTAAGGTAACTGTTTTAAGTCTATTAACTTGATGCAGTTGACAGTTTGGCGTACTGATAAAACATGTTGACTACAGGGTATCATTCTTGTGTTTTACTGTGTGCACCATACTATATTAGGGGTTGCAACTGTGTTTTACGCCATGATCAGTGGTAAGGGTTTGGGAAAATGTAAGGATACAGAGTCTAGGTAACAAATGCAATTTGAAAATGACTCATCTAGGAGTCTTGTACAACTATTCTTTGGTTATGATGAGGCATCTTGGTAGGTTACCTTTTAAGAGGCTACGAGGGCAGGCAGTCAGAATATTTGTTGTTTCTATATGAGGCTGCGGGGACAGTGGGATAGGCAGACATGTTTCAACGGTGTTGTAAAGAGGCTATGGGAATAAGCAATGACTGCCGTGCATAGCCCTGTAGCCTATGAAAAACAGAGCTTCAGTCTCACAGGGTAATAAGTTCTGCAGTTGTGCTTGCTAAGGTCATCCTCACTCCATGTCCTGCAGTGCGTACTGTACCTTAATACCCAGTCATATTCAAGGAGTTGACCCATTATAGTATTGATCTGTGCATATTAATGTTACCTGTTACATAGCCATGGCTTGTAACAATATCTTTCCATTTCCATTTCCACATAGGCTAGGTCTAGCCTAGATTCTGAAGCATTCATCAGAATCGTTTAACTGTTGCTAGTAAGTAACAAAATGTATAGTTAACCAAACTGTGATGTGTGCTATATTCATAAACAGCGCAATCATTAAAGGGAGGACACTCTTGCTTCTCATAAGAATACTCAGTTCTAGAATTAATCAGATTGGATCTCATAGGTTGGGATCCTTTATGCTTCATTTCATGGGCGCAAATCCGGGGGGGGGGGGGGGATGGGGGATATATCCCCCAACATTTGACTGGGGGATGGACCATGTAATCATCCCCCCTCCTGAAATGTTTCAGTCTACAGATAAGTGTATGATGGAAAGTATATTTTATTCTACATCTTCGCTTCACTTTCTGTCACAAATGTTTCTAAAACTATCAGAATTTTAGCAAAAGGTTGGCAATCTATCAAAATTTTCGCGCGCTTCGCGCGCTTCCAACCTTACGTCAGTGTCACTCATATTATCAATATTTCTCCGATAGCAACTTTCGGAGAAGCACAACAGCAAAAAGTTGAAAGTTACGAATTAACAGGTAAAAGACTGTCTTATGGCAGTGGCATGTAGGTTTGTTGGGCAATTGAAAGTATCTCGATGCAGAGTCTGAATGCAGGTTTTGTGATGGAAATACTATTTGCTACTGTTTACACTCCATGTCATGACCATGATTAAGGTAATAATACACGAAACTGTTCTGATCACAGCACTTTCCGAAGAACAGAGGTACATCTCCAAACATCTGTGGATTTGTTTCACTATGGGATCTTTCAATCTAATATGTAGCATGATGTAGAAGGTTGAAAGTACGTATCTGCCGCTATATATTTTTCAAAAAATTTTACCAGAGCTTCGCCAGTTCGCGCTGAGCCATTATCCGTATAGATCGTGATTGTTAATACACTTATGACGAAAACAGCACCTGTAACGCTCTTATTAGTCCTTCACCCCCTTTTGCTACACCTATCAGGGAGGCCTAATATCACCTCCCTGCACCTATACTCTCCCTCCCTCACATTTTCCATTGCTGGCAGCTGTTCGTCCGGATTTTAGTTCAAAGTAGTAGTAAAAATACGATAGTTGTAAAGTGTTCGGCGTCGTACTCTATATTATCATTTGGATGTCAGGTAGTATACGCATTATGCCATTCCCCCCCCGCCCCAATTAATATGATTAATGCAGAGCTTCTAGGAGGTCCTATTCAGGTATCTGCTAGCCATAGATGCCCTTTCATAATGCACAATGAAGGAAAGGACATATTTCGTAATAACTCAAGAATGTTTCTGTGGACTCCACGCAAATATTTTTGCGTAAAAACTTTCCCGAAATAGAAGGCAGTAAAATAGACAGAAGGGAGAGGGCTTCAGAAGATTTGTTGACAACGTATCTTTCTCTTAATAGACAACATATTCCCCTCTTTTACCTTACCAAAAATTAGCATTCACTAAATTATGGACATTTTCCGGCCATATATGATCAGTTCCAAAATCATCCCAAAGATAGCACCATTTTGCATCTAAAAGACCTTAAATTAATAAAAAAAATTTAAAGGGGAGGGGGACCCTTCCCCAGGACGACACCTTTATGTAGTGACAAACGAACAATCAAAACTGCTGGATGCAAATGCAGGAACGCATGAAAAATAAAGATGTAATTTACGCAGACTTGGGGGAACTGAGGTATTATTACGACATCATCTATGGTGCCCCCAATCACAAAAACCCTGGCGACGCCACTGACCTCAAGCCAACTTGCAGGTCTTGTAATGATCTCCGAATTTAAACTCCAGTTGTCTGGGATGACCCTATATGTTGATCTCTGCCT
The DNA here is from genome assembly GCA_029531755.1 of Holothuria leucospilota. Lineage (NCBI taxonomy): Eukaryota > Metazoa > Echinodermata > Holothuroidea > Aspidochirotida > Holothuriidae > Holothuria > Holothuria leucospilota. The sequence continues at coordinate 47,347,011 of CM055965.1, forward strand.
TTTTAAGCTTAACAGGACATTGTTGCTCTTGTACAATTTGAATCCAGTGCAGCTTATCAACGAGTTTTGTGCTCAAAATAGCATTTCCTAAATGTATAAATATACCAATAGCCTACCAAAGAACATTACCACTAAATTAACGCCTTAAAACAGTCTTCTTGGCATTTCTGAGACATTGAAACCCAGGAGCTTCCGGGGGCTTCGCCCCCTGAACCCCCACCGGGGCTTTGCCCCTGGACCCCACCAAGGGCCCTAAGGCGGGCCCCTAGACCCCACCCGTCATGGGCTCGCGCTTCGCGCTCGCCGTGCACGCTTCTCGTGCACATTTTCCACATTCGCGATACTTCACCCTATCCCCCCCCCCCCCCCCCCACGTTGAAAAGAAATCTACGCCCCTGCTTCATTTTCCAGTAGGAGTCTGGTTTCATCCAACCAGTTTAATTGCCTTCCCTGAGCAGAAATGAATATTTTTGTGTATTTTATCTGTTTCAACAGTGATACACCTAAGAGATGGTGAAAGATACTGACCGTGAAGCTCTGCCATGTATATGTATACCATGTCACCAGTTGTTTGAGATCATCCACAACAGCAGGCAAAAGAAAAGAGTGAAATGACCGCCAACAAAGTCGAGACCCATTTCAGCTACGAACTTTCATTAGACCTTCAATCTTCTTTATAAAGCTGCAGCATTTTGAAAGAACATTGTTTGCTCCACCATCTGTAGGCCCTGCCTTGCGAGATGTTATAAATTCAATCAGCCAAAGCTGTATCTGTAGATCAGTAACTGTCATCGTCGCTCCTAAGGACTGCATCTTTATCATACTAGTTAGCGCGGCCTCCTTATCAGCTTATTGAAATTGGGAAACTGCCCTGCTGGGGTGGGGTGGGTACATTATATAGTGTCAACGTAACCTTTCGGATGGGGGGATAGCTGCCCCGTGGCCACCCTTGTACAGTGGCTGCTGCTTCCAGTGTTTGAAGGTGTAGTACCAGCTCCATTCTTGTGTACATGAAATCGATGACCTGTTGGTTCCGTATGCTTTGTCATACTTTCTGTTCCCTCTAATATTTGGGAACTATATCGCCTTATTCTGTAGGCTGCTTACGAAATCCAGCTTAAGTTATACGGTTTTCATATGTAAGACTTTTGTATAATTTTCAAGGCAATAATCTGGTAATCTCAAGCCAACTTGCAGGTCTTGTAATGGTCTCCGAATTCAAACACTATTAAATCAGCGCGAACTATTTCCCTCTAGTTTATACAAATTTTATGCAATATATGCCCGCAATGGCATGGTATAGTACACAGGTTTTTCCCAAATCCTTCCTCACCCTCGACGGGGCTGTCGGGGCTTCTGGTCGTTTGCCCTCCCATCGGGGAGTCTGCCCCCGTCGGACAAATCCTGGCGCCTGGTGGATGGAGGAGGGTCACGGGAGCGAGGGTGACTTTTTAAGTGATAACCCTCTGAAAACGTGTCGGTACATTGACTTTATGCTGTCGGTACATTTACCTTATTTTCATCCCTGCCCCTTCTCCCACTTCTATCACCCCAGTTACGCTACTGGTCTTTATATAAGCGCCCAGCCGCTGAAGAGGAAGGTTTTCGCGTATAGCCCAATCTATCATATCAGTTCCCTTTTCAAAGAGCCAAATGATTGTCCGAGGGGCCCACATAGGTTCGTTTCCAGGTCCCCCACATTCGTAAACTTCCAGCGGTGCTTACTACAGGTTCACAAGTGCAGTCCCGTGGATGCTGCGTTTAACTTTTCGTGCTTGATCCGTGCTATCCTCATACTAGCCTTCAAGGCCTGTGATTGAATCGATATATTCCGGCGGGTGTTCACTACTGTTCATACTGCACACTGACTAATATGTAGTATACTGTACGTAACATGTAGCAACGATATTGTACGTACACGTAGTGTGCGAAGTGACATTTTCATCAAAGATATTTTCCCGCAGATCCCGACCTGAGTTTACGGTCGTGGAAAAAAAGGTCTCGTACCCGGTCTCGGCCTGAGTCCCCGAGTCATGTCGGTCGAGTCCGAGCCCCGAGGGCCGAGTCCGAGTCACGAGTCAAGTTGCGCAGAGGTCTATCGGCCTCAGGCATTTAAGGTCACTCTATTCAATTCTGCAAACCTCTTTCCGTTAGTGTAAGTGCTGAAATGCTCAGTATCTGCCAATTGCTAGGGAACAAACATGGAGAATTTACAAGTAATACCGCTGTGTAACCCCGAATAAATATGAGATAAGAATAAAGCCATTTTACAGTGTAACTATTGTTGAGAGATATAAACGCTGTGGAAAATGAGAGGTATAAAAGCGAAATGAAACAAAATTATTAGACCTTTGGGGGATGTATTACTTGAACTCCCATCCCAGAAAAAGGCAAAAAACAAAAAACAAAAAACAAAAAACAAAAAAAAATAACCATTAATAAATAAGAACTGACCAAACATGAAAAACTGCCATGTGTAACAGCATTTTCATTACCGAAAGTATTTATGTAATATTTTGTTAAATGGAGTGAAGGTCCTCTGTCGTATGATAAGTTTATTACTTATAGATGTAACACAGGTGGACGACACGGGTTTCTCTGAAGGTAAGGGACCGTGAGTCATGTCGTAAGTCTTTTGATTGCGACTTAATCAAGAGCGCCAGAGATCGTAGGTCTAGGTACTCAAACTAAAACAAATGGAATAGGCTTCATCAGAAGGTACTCCCCCAATTAATTTCAAACCAATTACGGAAAGAATGACTTAAAACGAAAGGCACGAACGAATCGGTTTATAATAAACAGTTTGTAAAAATACAAACCAGCATTAGTCTAACTCAGTGGGATCACACCAGTCGCACATAAAAATTAACAAACACAAAGCTAAACGCCATCTGAAATGAACCGGCAAACAATACCAAAACTATTTTAGAATTTCTGTGAAAGCAACGTAAACATATCCACTGTACAAGGCTATTAAGGCTGCCTAAGTTCCCTCACTGATCTCAGGGGCGTCATTACCGGGCGTGAGGGGGTGGTACACACCCCAGAAATTTTCAAGGGCGGTCTGTCGGAAAATTTTTGAAATCCGTCGGGAAAAATTACCGCTTTCTTTGGCAATTAACTTGTCAGAACAATCGTTTTATTTGAGACTATACAAATGTCGGGGAAATTTTAGGATCATAACGTATGTGTTACTTTAACGAATTGTCCGGTAGAAATATTGCTTTGGATACATGTAACCAGACATAACAAATTAAGGGTTCTGTGTAGGTGATATCTACAATACTGGGGAAGCGTTTGCCTTTTACGAAATCCGGACTGTCGGGAAAATAGTATAGTACCGTACTGCATAAATGTCTGCAGCTACGAAATAAATACCATGTCACAGTGAAATAAAATCCTTTTGGAATGGATGCAATTCAACCCACATATTAAGGAATTACCGTCCAATTTCATTGTTGAATACTAACTATAAGATTTACTTTAAAGTGCTTGCTTTTAGAATCCAACTTCTTTTGCCCAAAATTATTAGTTCCAACCAAACTGGCTTCCAAAAGGCCGTTTCATAGGGGACAACATTCGTTTGGTTTTGGATCTTATTGATTTTTGCTCTTCTAATAACACGAAAGGAATTTTGTTTTTAATACGCTTCGAGAAAGCGTTTGACAGAATAGATTGGAACTGTATTGTAAAAAGTTTTTCAATTTTGGAGATGAATTTATTCGTTGGACCTTTACACTTAATTCAAATACAGGTCGAGTGCTGAACAATGGTTTTTCATGTGATACGCTTAGCATAACTAGAGGGCTCGTAAAAGATGCCTCTCAGTCCGTACTTATTTATTATTTGCGCAGAAGTTTTTTCGATTTATGTTAATGGTAACCCCAGTATTGAAGGTATCTTTTTTTGGCTATGAAATCAAGATCCTGCAGTACACGGATGATACCACACTACTTTTAGATGCATACTAACGATTTCCTACGAGAAGCTGTTTCAGTCTTGCCATTTATCAGGGATTGAAAATTAACATTGATAAATCTACAGTGTTCCCCCTGGGTTCTTCAGTTGGGAACAAATCCTTTACTCAACCAATTTTTGGGCTCAAGTGGACGTAGCGTCCAATAACTATGGTATGGATAGCTTTTGACCACTATAGGCTTACTGAGAATTTATTTAGACTTTATTTCACTCCCAAACTGTCAAAACATAAAAAATTACTTGTTTCATGGTCGCAAAGTGATTTAACTCCTATATGCAAAATACCTATTGTCAAAACACTGGGCTTATACCAACATTTTCATCATTTTTAAGGTTTTACCTGGCCCTCCCGCTGCATTTGTCAAGGGGTTGGGAAGGATAATTTTAAAGTTTGTTTGGACACTCCCCAAGAAAATCTAAGAAATCAAGCGTTCAAGAGGTATTTGAATGATAATGAGGCAGTGTGGAAATTATTTTTGACTTTTATCTACAAAAGTACGGTAAAAAGGTCCTTTTTAGTTGCAGTTTTAAGGGTGATGAAATTGTAACTGATAATTATTTCATAAAGGATGTGTGCAAGGCATGTTCAACTTATTACGTTATCTTGCCACAAATAATTTAAAAAGGAAATTATTTCGAACAACTCGCATATTAAAGTTAATAATGGAATTTTTATGTGCTATAGGTGTCTGTTTAGTAAGGGAGTCATTTTGTGTAGCACTGCTAGGTTCAATGATTACTGGTATGATGTTCTCAACAACATTTTATTAGAAGGTCAGTATTGTTATGTAACGGGTGACCTTTATATTGACTTTGTAGGACTAATTCATCTGATTTTGTCAACAATATAGTCGCTTGTGGTTTCAGTCCCACTATCAACAAACCCACAAGTGTGACAAGAATCTCAGCTTCACTCATGACAACATAATCACAAATGTTAGCAACATTGATTTCAAGGTTCGCATTGACGTATCTGGTATTCTAGCCACCGTTTTCGACCATTTAGCGACCATTTAGCGACCATTTTCCGATTTTTACAAATTCATCTTTTCAAACAAGACGTCTTAAGAATGAGCCAATCTACATTCAGGAGCGTAGCCAAGAATTTGTTAAGGGGGGAAGGGGCGAAGCCCAGAGACAGACTTTCAGCGCTTCGCTCCACCATGGGATACGCAAAGCGCAAGAAAATTTTGGCCCCAAAAGCCTTCCGGATAGCTGGAAATGGCACTTCCCAAGCCTATTTATTGCATATAAATAGGGAAAACACTAGCAATATTGTAAATTAAAATAAACATTAAAAAATACCAAAAATATGCTCAAGGTGGTGGGGCGGCTGCCCCTCCCCCACCCGACTACGCTCCTGTCTACATCCGCAATTATGCTGATCGCAACATAAAACTTTTTGTGTCACGTATTGAGTGTACTGATTGGCGAGATGTTTACCAAACTAAAGACACAAATCTAGCTTTCAACACTTTCATTCAAACTTTTCTCCATATTTACGATGCAACTTTCCCAATCACAGTATTAAACAAACACAAAAGGAAGAAAAAGAATTGGATTACAAGAGGCATTATCAACTCCGTCAAAACTAAAGATAAGCTCTACAAGAGTTATCTGAAGACTCCCACACCTACGAACCAAAAAGCCTATAACAATTTGCGTAGTAAGCTTAAGCACGTAGATTCAACAAATCTAAACATAATTTGAAACGTACGTGGCAAGATATAAATGACATTCTACACAAAGGACAACCACAAAGTAGTTACCCTGATGAGTTCATAAATGAGAGCACCAAAATTTCAGATCAAAACGCTATTGCTAATGCATTTAATGACTTTTTTATTTTTACAACCTTTTTCCATCTCTTACATCCAAAATTCCACGAAATACACGCCTAAAGGAACTACAGGTCCAGCTCGTCCTTTCTTTCACCCATTAGTAAAGAGGAAAATATCACTGTTTCTTTAGAGTATCTAAATCCCAACAAGGCTGCCGGTTATGATGGTTTCGGCCTCAGGTAGTTCGTAAATTTCCGAACCGTTAAACTATATTTTTAACCTGTCTTTCAATGTGGGAATCTTTCCAGACAAACTAAAAATCGCTTAAGTTGTCCCCATTTACAAAAAGGTGATCAAAATCAGTTCCTCAATCATGGGCGTCCGGAGGGGGGAGGGCAAGGGGGCACTTGCCCCCCTGGAAAATCAAAAACTTGAAAAAAAAACGAAGACAAAAATGAAGAAACAAAACGAAGAAAATATAACATCAACATTTTTAACAGTTCAATCAGTGTGAATTTTTACTCTCAAACCAGAAATTTAAAGTTTATATTTACGATATTGCTTATTTTTTCCCTTTTTATATGCGGTAAATAGGCCTTGCAAGTGCCATTTCCAACGATCTGGGAAGCATTTTGGACCAAAATTTTCTTGCGCTCCGCGCCAACCGATGGTGACGCGGAGCCCAGTGAGTCCGTCTATGCGCTTCGCCCCCCCCCCCCCCCCTTGACAAATTCCTGGCTATGCCTTTGTCAACACTGTGTGAAAAAGTAGCATCTAAACTCTTTCCTGGGGGTAAAATATTTCCCGTGGAAAAAGTTGGGCCCCTCAAAAATTTTGCCCCCCCCTGAATTTTTTTCTGTGGACGCCCATGTCCTAAATTACCCTCCAGTTTCAGTTTTATCATGCTTCTCAAAAATTTTAGAAAGTCTAGACTGATGTTTAACAGATTACAAACTTTTCTTGCTAAACACAATGTTCTCACCAACAGACAACACGGGTTTCGTCCAGGTCACTCAACTGAACTTGCTCTTATCGAAGCCGTTGACAAATTACGCAGTTCTACTGATAATACTAATAAATGTATTGGGGTGTTCCCACATTATTCTTTTACAGAAACTCGACCGTTATGGTATTAGAGGTATTTGCCTAAACTGGTTTGAAAGCTATCTCTCTGAAAGGTTACTACATAGTTTTGTACTAATACTTATAAGCAGTCTCAATCACGTTTTTATACGTCAGGTTTATTATAATGATATTACTTCTTGATTGACTTATCATACTGTTTGAGTGAGTTCATTACATGTGTGTTTGTCACTACACATTTTGTTTGTGGAAAGCCGTGGACTTAAGTGGGGCACGGGTTGAAAGGGGTGGGGTCTGTAAGGAAAATTTCTGGTCCTTTATCTTAGTCTTTACTTTTTCTTTTCGATAATTGTTTTGCTTTTCTTCTTGTCTTTAATTCTTTGTTTTTATGTTTTCCTTGTGTTTCTGACTCAGCTACGTCAGTTACCTTTGATTTTTTAGTAATTTGGAGCAGGGGCGTAGCAAGGTGCTAATTATTGGGGCGGCCAACCATACCCGTAACACTATATAAGTGGAGCGCCACCACAAGATGACGAGTAGCGTACAAAGAAAATTTTGGATTTAGATACCCCTAAGATCGCCGGACATGCCCCCTAACGGGCTATAAGACATAGACCTAAAACCCTGATATTTTGAGAAATTATGCCTCATAAGTTTCGAAAGGAGGGGTCTTTGTTCGGACGTATGGAACCTTTTGCTTCTGAATACGGAATCTGATCTGCTCGAATAGCTCAAGTTAGTGGTATACGTGCTTTTTCAATTTTTTTGCTATGAGATTTTGGCCTTTAGTACGTGCGAAATGGAGCAATTTCTAATGACACCTTGAAAAATTAAATGTTACAGAATAATTTTTTCTAGATATTGCACCATATTCCAATGGGTGTTAGAAAGGGCTTAGAGGTGCTGTTTAGAATAGTTATGCGTTCTATAAGTAGATCATCGGTTTGCACGGAAGTTGTAGGAAGTGCGTCGTTTTGGCCTGTTTTGGTTATTTAGATTTTTCAGGAAGTGCTTCAGGGAACATTTAATCCACAGTGACCCCTGAAATTAAAAATAAAAAGAAATCCTTCGTGGGGATGCTCATCTGAATTCCCCTGATAACGAAAAATGACATTGCAAGATTGAGAGGAATCTGGGCCATATAACTTACTGTGAACATTCAAACGAGTTGTTCAAGGGTAAGAGACACATATAGATGTTATTTTAAATAATTCTGAACTCCTGCTATATGGTCTACAAAGGGGTTTAGGAAAAACCTATTTTATGTTTTCATTTTTTTTATTTTTTTTTTAGGCTTCCAAAAATTGGGGCTGCCGTGGCCGTCCCAGCTTCCCTGCTTGCGACGCACCTGCTGGGGAGTAAAACTCTCAACAAGCCCCCCTGGGGTTTTTAGTTTTACTTCCATCTACTTCATTATCATATAGGTAATTATAATATTGTGTATCCGTACTTTTCAATGATGTAGAAAAACAAATAAACGAAATGAAACTATGTAGGCGACCTTTTAGACGAAAGTAATCATTTTTTCAACGTAAATTGTTTTAAAAGAATGTTATCAGTTATTATCAATTCACACATTTGTATGGTAGTTATTCAGCCATTCAAGTGCGCGGAGGCCTCAATTTATTGAAGTAGATGCAAATGATGAGAATATAGTTACAAACGTAGCTTCCATTTGAAGAACGTCCTCTGTTTCTCGAGGAATTTATAAGTCAGTTGTATATTCGATTACCGTGCCCCGAAAGCTATTGCCAAATGGAACAGGGAGTTCAACATTGACCCATGCAGATCATTAGAGTGTTATTTTCAAAATTCCCTTTAACTCTTCTAGAGATAGTAAGTTAAAATACCTCCAATTCCGTTTTTTACATCGCATTTTAGGTTCCGATAGATTACTTTTTCATTGGAAGCAAAGGAGATATGCTTTGTGCACTTTTTGCAAACAGCATAAGGAAACGTTAGGTCATTCATTTTGGGATTGTGAACTCGTATCAAACTTTATTTTAGATGTTGAGCAAAGAGACTTTCGTCAACAATTCCCCCTATCTAAAAAGGATTTTTTTGGTTCCAATTTTTGTCAAAGCAATCCTTACAAATTTTTCATTTTTAATATAAAGTGATTTATTATTACATTTATCGGAAAAAAATGTCCCAGGAGACTCCAAATTGCTTTGAATTTTTGCATCATTTCAAATTTTTTTCTCCAGGTAGAAAAGCATCTCTCTGCAACAAGCATTCACCATCCAATTCAATTGGAGTCTTTAAGAACCGCATTTTATTTTTGTAATATACTCTTCGATTAACTTTTGGTCTCAAAGAAGAAGTAATAAAACGCCTTCAGGTTGATATTGTGATTGTATATAGTAACTGAAAAGCTTGATGACCAGAAAATTTATGTTTTTTCTATGAATGTATGTATTTCTTGTGCTATAATGTGAACTGATTAAAAGTTAAATAAAAAAGATGGAAAGAATAAAAACGTTCCTTAAATGGCTTACAATCCTATTTTTCGGCGAGATACCAGAGCATCTTTCTTTTGCGAGGTGCTGTGATCAAAACATTTTTAACTCCGATCCTGTAATTGAGCAGTTCAACAATGTCGAGCCCTCCAGAGGCTTCCACAACGTTCTCGATGTTTACCAAAGGAACTGATTACGTCAATTTTCTATTTTTAGTTTCCCGAGAGCTTTCTTGAATTTTTGTGCTAAGCACTTCAACAAAGTCGAACCCTCCAAGGGCTTCCACAACGTTCTCGATATTTACCAAAGGAACTGATTACGTCAATTTTCTTATTTTAGTTTCCCGAGAACTTTCTTGAATCTCTTTTGAAGGAAGTCTTATAAAGCTAACAGTCGTACTGAAGATTCGGAAGAATAGTTCCTCCTTTGGTTCCTCCATTGAGGATCTAAATTCATTGAAAAAGTCTTACCTTGTTAAAATTTTGGGTGATACGGTCGCAACGCATTTATTACTTCTTGGTAGGATTTTGCCATCATCGGACTCTACTTCCACAGGGGTAAATGTACTAATTCGGGGGTTGAGTGTGGTCTTATGTCTGTACCTCTTCACAAAATTAATTTGAAGTCAGATTTAGTTTCGGGTTCGGTCACGGTAGGGGTTAGACTTCCTGTACAATGTAATTTTAATAACACATATCAGTTAGAAAAGAAATTTCCAAATGTATTCCCTCCCTGTGCAGACCCGCAGCCAGACGGGGATCGCTGTGCCCCCCTTCCATATGGAAAATCGATCGAAAATAAAATTTTACTACCTCTAAACGGTGGCCCCGGTATGACTCCAGGCGATTTTTGACCAAACATAATCCCAAAAGGCGTTTAATAATAAACATAGTTGTTTTCTGTAACATTTTTTTTCTAAAATCACAAATATTTGTGATTTTGTTTACTTTTCCTCACCGACAACCAAATATTTTCAATTTTTCTTCAACAGGTTTTTCAACAGAACCCGAAATTTTTCGGTGCGCTTCTCGCACTTTTGCGTTCACAATCCTTTCGTCAACCTTGTGACATGTGCATCGCAAGGATCACATATCCGCCTGGGTTCTCCAAATATGAAGAAAAAAAAAGGACGACTACACCGATGTTCATCGAGAAACAAATTGGAAGAATATTGAAAGAAAAAGCAAAATAATTAACTCTTGTCTTGACACAAATGACAGTTTACATCACGTATGGGGGCTCCTGTCTTCCACGACGTATCTTTACTCCCTTAAAACATACGTAACACCACTGTCAAAAGGAAGTTGGGGCACAAAAAGAAGGTGTATTAAGCTGCTGGACTCCCCTGGGTCCGCAACATATAAAGAGAGCGTGATGTAGCCCGTCACAAAGAAAGATGGCCCTTTTAGCTTCTATATAATGACGAAGGCAGGGTGAAATAGTCACGACTGGTAACACCGACCTTACGGCAAAGAGCTCATCCCAGTGTCTCCGAGAAACCCACTGGCGGAGAACTTGTGATAAGAAAATTCGCACCTATAGCTAATTTTCCGTTAGTGCTGTCATAGCCCTCTCCATGCAATTCTACCCCAGATTAACATACGGGATATATGTGTGTTCGCCTTCGAAGCGTGTTGACCAGTGACCCAAAATTGAACATATTTCACCCTATTCCCACCCTGCATACACTATTACGTAATCCACACAACTAGCACATGCCAATTGCCTGGTGTGATTAACATACTTATTACTTCCTTGTGTTCGTGCAACACATTAACAATAAACCTGCACATAACATCGATTACGGGTGTCCTGCTAAGGTCACCTCAATTCAAGGTGGAAATTCTAAAAGTGAATGTGTGCCCGTCGCTTCTGTTGGGACGTCGGGTTGCTCGACCCTTATCGGGAGCTTGGTCCCCTCGTCAGGCATGTCCTTTCACCAGCCCCTTCTGAGTCTGCAAGCAGGTTTTACCATGGCAAATAATATTCCTGTAAAATGTCGGCGCGCTTTGCATTCAGTTCTCACAATCGAAGTTGTACCACCTGTGAACATTATTAGCACAAAAGTTCCAGTGAATTACTCGATCCAAAACTAGGTGAAGGCTCAAAGTTAGATGCATCATCAAGGGGTTTTCATGTAGCAGTCTAATACCTTGCATTTGAAGCTAAATTAACTCATACAAACACAATTTTTTTCAAAAATTTACCTTTTCTTTTCATGCAAACTTTCGTTCAAAGTAAAAATACGATAATTACCATCTAAATTGTAAACTGTGAGGAGCTTGGTTATTCTCGATGTCATTTAAAGTCCTGCTCAAAGCTCCTTGTTAGTGTTCCCATTTTGTTAATTCCTCGGATATTGGGGAACTCCCTCTGAATCCTACCAAAATCATACTGGACCACATCTAGCTGTCAAGCCTGCCTTATGACAGTCCCTCGTCCCCTCGCCTTTCGCAAAGTATTCAACTCTTTACCTGCGCTAGCGGAACTGAAGAAGCATCATCGTGATTATAGCTTTGTTCCGTTCACTTTTGAAGACTTTCCATGTCTCTTTATTGCAAAAGGAGGGGGAAAGTCCCACCAGAAGTGCGAATTTTTGCGCGCTTCGCGCGCATGTGCACATGTGAACCGACACCGATGAGCTGTCTTTAGTAGGATTGAGATGTCATCCTCTGTGTTCCCGCAAACGATGACGATGGCGATGGCAATGACGATGAGTTCTTTTAATAATTAAATGATATAAATATTAAATCATTCTAAATATTCTGTATCTACTTTTTTATTGCACAAAAGGGGCACAGGGGCCTCGCTCGTGTTGATCGATGAAAGTAATATGTTTTTGCATAGACGGGTGAATGTCTTCACCAGCTACAGTTACATTACTGCACAGTCTTGGTTTGCGATCCATTAGTTGACAATAATGGAGACCGCATTATCGTCTCTATGAAAGAGTTGTCACTAAAAAGGCTTAGTTGTGAACTTACTTGTCCACATCATTGTTTGGCACGGTTAGCTAAAAGAAGTATTAACTGGACATCCTCATGATTAATTTGAATTCTATTTATGTGGTGAGGTCTCCTGAACTTCCCAGTGTCCTGATGCATTCTAGTATTGGGGCAAGAAAAATTAACAAAATTAAAAGAACAGTCGAACGACTTTCAAACAAATATAAATGACATAAATTTTTATGTTTTGTTTAAATAGCTATCCACACTCTCGATTCCTACTTTGTTAGATGGAGGATATCCGTACCACCCTTCCCTTCCTATGCTTTGTCATACCCATTTGTCTCATGGTAGTTTTGATATGAAGATATGATGCACAATTTTAACTTTAAACGAACACCATACCACAAGTGTGTATAGCATTTTCTAAGATTAGCTTCCAACTGCTCTATTTACACTGCAGAAATTCTTTCTCCAAATCGAATACACTTCGTTTTACATATTAGTCATTGTGTTTAAATACCGAATGAATTATTTCCCTCCTTCAACAAATTTTGTACATGCCATGATTATGAGGAAATCATTTCTCATATTTTTGCCTTAAAAAACAGTTTAAAAAATATAGGTTATATGGTTATTTTATTTTCTATGATCGACCAGCAGAAAGTCTTACGTGGTGTTCAATGATAACGTTACGATTTTTACACTTAGTGATACATTTTTGTGTGTCACGGTGTGCTCCTTCCTTTAATGGTGAGCTCGTAGGCCTCCTCCTTGGCCACTCAGTATCTATTTTGGTAATTTATAGATTATCACAGATCAAAAGTGTCCTTTTTTTAACATGTGACATTTGAGAAAGTTCCCTATAGACAAACAATTTTGTTACTGCTGCGCTCTCCTACCCTTCAAGGATAAAATAGTACGTTCCTGTGGTTAAGAAGGTAGTTATTATCCAATAACCCATTCTTTTGGACCTGTCGTTACCTCAGAGGGTTCCTTTTTACGTCGCTATTCTGAAATATACAAGGACATACGTGTAATACATTATTTGTTCACCTCGAAAATACATCACAGTAAATGAGGAAGTATAAAGTTATTCAGCTATGAACCACTCGTGATGCATTAGGTGTCTGTATTCACCGTGTTCTCGCGACTAAGTATTTTACGTACTGTTACCCTTTTTAGCAAAGTAGTTACAACTCAAGTGAATGTTGTTATCAAGTTGCATATCTAAACAACAACTATGAATGAAAAACTTCAGCTAGTTTTGTTTCTTTTGATGATGACCGGTGATATGGCAGCCTACGGTAAGTTTTTTTCTTGTATTTGAAACCAGACAGCAGGTAGCCAGCAAAATAACAAAAAAAAGCTTTAAAAAGTTTAGTTGTTGCACTAAAATGTAATACGTTTAAAACAAGTGGAAAATCTTAAACAGAATGTAAAGGAGAGAGGTCACACTACAGCTGTGTACTATTCAAAGAGTAATACAGTAATCTTAAACAATGTTCTCCCAAAGTAACAATAACAGTGTTGTCTTTCACTTATCTGTGTAATCTACCAAAACAAAGTCTTTACTTTACACTTTCGTTGGTAGTTTTTGTACATTCATCGTCTAGGTTTAGACAAAGATCGTTTTTCTTTTTTTGGGGGGGGGGGGGCGTAGGCGAGGCAGTTTTTAAGTGGGCAGTGAAGAATGCCAACAGGTATTCATACGAAAGGACGGGAGAGGTGGTATATGTACCGAAAATGTTGATGGTTCTAAAACATCACTAGGGCATAGGTTTTTACCTCTTTAGGTGTCGGCAAGCTTCCACTTTTGATAACTTTTACAGATATGTTGACTTACATACTTAATCTGAAATTTCTAAGTTTGTTTAAGAACAGTGGCGTAGCTACGGGGGTTGGGGCACCAGCCCTCCAAATTGTCCCCCCAATTGTCGGGCCCCCCAAGCGCCCCCACTGGCGATCTTTGAAAAAATCACTCGACTGGGTTACTCAACTTGATAATGATGTACTCTAACTGTGGAAAATCACCATTCCTATTATTCCAATCAAATAAAATCAAACTTTAATTTTTTTCACCAAAATTGCACATCTTAATGGCTGCTACCAAGCCTGTTGAGTGCCATTTCCGGCGATCTAGGATATATTAAAGTCTCAAATTTTCTTGGTACGCTCCGCGCTAACCCATGGTGGTGCTCCGCTAAGATAGTAAACGGGACTCAAAATTGCAATCCTCGGACCCCAAGTCCGCAAGCTGAGCTAATCCGTCCTGACAGAAATGTGTTGGAGATTAAAGTAAAATCAAACTTTACATTTTTTCATCAAAAATTGCACATCTTGATGACTGCTATTAAGCCTGTCGATTGTCATTTCCGGCATTCTGGGATCTATTGATATCTCAAATTTTCTTGGTACGTTCCACGCCAACTCATGGTATCGCTCCGCTTAGGTAGTAAACGGGATTCAAACTTGCATTGCGATCCTCGGACTCCAAGTCCGGCCAGCTATTTAAGCTAATCCGTCCCCACAGAAATGTGACGTTTTAATGTAATCACGAGGAATTCCATTTTACACTCTCTGCTTATTCTAGAATAAAAATCTTCCGACGGCAATCACCATTGTTTTATGGAATAGCATATACCTACCTAGTTACAATAATAGTGTAGTATATTATTTTCGGGATCTACTTTTACGAGCTCACCACCTAGTTGGAATTTGGGAGATATAACCAGGGCCCGGTTTCATATAGAGTTACGATCAACCTTACGTTTGGTCTGCCATGCAATCGTCTAATTGAAATCAAACTTGAGATCGATCTTAACCTTTTATGAAACAGGACTCTTTCTGGAGAAATTTATTAGACTAGTTTACATATTGTGAAATCTGCAGGGTTTAAAATGTAAAGAAGAGACAAAATGTTCAATCTGAAAGCAGATGTGTGCTAAAATGGACATGTTTTTGAGGACATGTTTGTAGAAAGTTAATCCCTTCTTCTTAGAGGCAGCAAAAACCATTGTCTATACCTCCTCACTCCCTGTCTTAAACGAATTTCAAGGGAAGAACACTGCTGGGAGTTGAATGTCTGTTAAATAATTACGTCAAAAGATTAAGAGTTGGTTCTCAATTCTTACAACGTTCCACTGAAGGAAAACGTTTTCTGTGAACATGATCCGTGATAATGTAGATATGATGGTATCTATCAAGCCATTACAGTGAAAAATGGTGGGATTTTAATGCTCTGTTTTACTAAATGTAATGGGGAGAGACTTTTTAGTTAAAAGGCATATTTGAAGATCCCTTAGAGAAAATTCCGTTCGAGGTACTTAGTATATGTTACTACTTTATGATAAAGCTCTTCAAGGTTTGACTGCATAGCTAGGCGTCAGCAGAAAAAAGTAGGGGGCAAAACATTTAATTGATGAAATCAGGGGAAATTTTTACTCCCAGAAAAGAGCTTAATTGCTAAATGTTGGCCCCTTTTACAAGGTGTAGCCACGAATTTGCGGGGGGGGGGGGCGAAACTTGTAGGCAAACTATCTAAGCGTAGCGCCACCATAGTTTGATGCGAAGGACCAAGAAATTTTTGGCCGAAATGCCTCCCAGATCGCTAAAAATGGCACTTCCCAGGCTTTGGGAGTTGCATCGAATCATTTTAAAAGCTCATATTCTGGAAATTTCCTAGCGATATCATAAAAAAAGTTAATGTCATTTTTTCAAGTTTTTTTCAAGTTTTTGATTTTCCAGGGGGCAAGTGCCCCTTGCCCCCCCCCCCACCTACTAGTTCTGAGATATCGCAATAGCCATACGAAAGTAGAGTTGGAGGGATTCACAGTGTCAGTATTTGTTTTGTTACCATAAAACAGTAAACTAATTGTCAGCTACTTTGCATTTTGGTGTATTATATCGACTTTAGTTGCTACTTTTAACTGTCTAAGTGAACTTACAGATCATGTTATCACTTACAATAGACATTAAAATGCATATTGAACAAACACTTGAAGAGATGGGCACCTCCTTCAACTTCACGTCTTTCTTATTAGCACCTTTAGGGGATTTTAACTCATGAAACAGGTGAAAGCCACTTTTTCAATGGCCATTCTTTACTTAAATGTAGCCACGATCGTTCGCTCGAGTTATGTTCTTTGACCGTTTTCCAGCTTTTAGTACCACACAGCCATACTGTTAGGCTGAAATTATTCTAAATCAGTTTAGCCTAAGTCAGTTATATTGTGGGTTCGTAATTATCTGTATGTTTCGGCTCCCAGTTCGTAAAGATGGGTGGTACTATTCGGATTTCATTCATTGTAATACTGATCCCCGTGGAACGGTTCTTACCCCCTTCCTAGACAGTCAAAAAAGTTAATATTCCATAGCATTACCACTGTGACAGCCTGTTCCCATGATGAAACTTTTACTTTGTGGACCGTAGATAATTGATCGCCTAACTTGTAGGTAATACAGAGAAGAAATGACGTCAGTAGTACCTACCTTTGGAGATTATCGTCTTTCCATGGCTATAGGATTCTAGTTTGCTGCCGCTCGGTAGGCTTATAGTGTGCTTACAAACTCTACCCGCCTACATACCGCACCTATCGAAGGCACATGTATTATTCAGGCAGCAACGTACATGTGAAACATACTTATGCAAGGCATCGCTGTCGAGCTCTCTGTTAACATGTTTCCTGAGAGCCGGTATTATTCCAGTAAATTTGACATGTGGAAAATATTCATAACATGAGCGGACTCTTCTTTGCAACTACATGGACAAACGCTGCGTAAAAACAGAGCAGGAATTTAAGGATAACTTCAATTTTACTGAACCTTTTGAAGTGTTTTCTTTTTCATAAACCTACTATGTAATTATATTGGGTTTGTTTTGTAAAACTGAAAGTAGCTACTAAAACTGTAGCTTCAACTTCAAAATGATGCTTTAAGCCAAAGCTGTATTGCTTACTTCACTTATAAATTAAATTCTTTCTACATTAACCCCACGCGTTCTCGACTTATTTTATAATGTTGTTATCTGTAGTGTCTGAATTAACTGTTTATTACGTTATGGAGGTGCACTTATAAAACTCATTTGAATGTTGTAAATGTTATTATGAATGGAACTGGTAAATCCATGTAGAGAAGTTTGTTGTGTGTTGAATCATTTTACGAGTGCCGCGTATGAGCAAAATTTTTAGCATTGTCGAAAGATGATGTAATCCTTTGTTTGATATTTTATCTAATTGTGTTATTGAGCATTGTAGGAGACTAAAGAGGGATTTCATGTGACGTCACGCGCAAAGGATTCCCAGGCACTGAAGGGCAAAACACGTACGCAGTAAGCGAACTTACAACTCACGCGCACGGCATAACCATAGATACTACTGTGACACAATGGACGCGTGCCCGTCAAAACCAAAGAGACGCGCGATCGTGCCCTTCAAAACAAAAAGGACGCGCGATCTTGCCCTTCAAAATTGCGTCTAGTTGGTTAAAGTCACGTGACTGAAATCACTCTATACGACCATTGCTTTCTGACACGAATATCTATCGAAATTCACTTAGGCCGTACTGTGTACAACTCATATTATACGAGATGTTTTGTGTGCTTCTTTGTTTTATGTTTATACCATTTGCATATGTTGTATTCTTCTGTATTTATCAGATATTTTATTTTCCTCGTAGATTTAATAATGGGATTTATCTTTATCTCATCTTATGTCAGTGTTTCTTACATGACAGGTGTGACATTTAAATGTGCATATCATGTGCACTACCTTCAAAAGATTACAATTAAAGGTGGATCACACCGGACCCGCCCCGCTTGGAAAAAGTTATACATAAAAAGGTACTTGAAGATGGCCAAGTGGGACGCAGCGCCCTTGCCCTTCGCCCCTGCCCTTAAAAAAAGAGTTGATTTCTTTTTTTAAAATTCACGCCGCCTCGATTTCAAGCAGCCAATCACTGAGCTTTACTTGAAGACTTGAGATATGCAAGACGTTCTTTTTAGTGCAGTTTTGTTGGTCATCTATAACTAGCTAGCACTCACAGGCTTATATGCCGTACAAAGAATGTGCATGATACACTGTGGAATATCGGGCAAAATCGAACCTCGTCGCAAACAAGAATGTAGATTGGTGACGAAAGTAAAATTTTCAGCAAAAAAAAAAAAAAAAAAACATTATTATGCAGCACCAAGCACGAAACTTGTAAAGATGTTCAGCATGACTTTAATGCATGTAAGGCCATCGCGTGATAACATAAACCAGTCTTTTGAAAATAAGTAATACTTTCGAAAAAGTGTACACAGATCACATACGCGAAACCATTATGGAAAATTAATTGAACAAACAATTCAAATTTCACAGGCCTTTTGTCTATATCTTTGTTCATTTAAGTTTGAAAACTAAGGTGCTATAGGCTAATATTCTGTTTAGCAAGATTTTTGAACAACCGAAATCAAAGCTCCCAGCATCACTCAGCCTCGTGTCGAATAAACACCAATATTTCTTCAATAAAAATATAGCTTAAAATTCAGGGCCTAAAGAGGTTTTCAGATTTGGTGGGGGAAGGAGGATACAAGCATTTAGCGCCTGGATGTACCATTTTCTAAGTTACTTTCGGACCTTTAGGACCTTCTAAGGCACAGCTAATGAGGATTGAAAACAAAACTTCAAACTGGAATTTACTGAGGTTGCAGCCTACCACCCCCCCCCCCCACAGGCTCCTATCGCCCTTTGTTACAAGAATTCGCTACGCACCTTAAACTTATTGCCAGTCGTTCTGGAAGGGTGTTAGCTTTTTGTCATTTGTGTAGTTTTTCTCAGTCGTAGGAATCACAACAGTGACCATGAAACTCTGTTGGGCTCATCCTCAAGTATATTCTGTGAAGTGCAATCCATTTAGCTTCAGCTTAAGTACTACTGAGTAAAATTTACCTGCTTTCTGGATTGTTTAATTTGATTTACGCAGCACTGGCGTGCATGCAGGGCCGGAGGGGGAGGCTCTTCGGGTTGGAGAGCCCCATCATTCTTGCAGAAAAATAGGGTAAATGTATGTTATTTGGGGGCTAACATGCATCAGACTTACGGGAAAGAGTGTTGTATATAGCACCCCGGCCCAGTCGATAGTAGTCTTGAAGTAGTCTATGCAGCTAGTCTATGCAGTTAGTTAATAGTACTTTGGCCCCACCTATAAGGTGGGCCATATAACTTTGTCAGTGATATCAAATCTTGGACTGAGCAGCATTGCGTTAGGTGAGGCCACCCTGCCAGCGTTGCAAAGTAAAGCACAGAACCAGTGAAGCGTTCCGGTGTGACTGCGTCTTTAGAGTCACCTCGTTCAAAGGTATTTTTTTAGAAGTAGTGTAAGCAGTGGCGTAGCTAGAGGGGGGAAGGGGGCGGTCTCCCCCCACAAAGCCTTCGAAGGCCTCTGTCGGAAATAAATTAAATCAAATAAAAACAATTCATTTGAAACACTTACAACACTTCTTATGTTTTTATGCAGAATGACACATCGATATGTCAAGGTGATCGAAAATCAAAAGTCGGTCTCAAAATTGCCCGGAAAGCAAAAAAAAGAGAAAAAAAAAAGAAAACAAAAGAAAACAAAAAAAAAAAACAAAAAAAAAACAAAAAAAAAATGAATTCTTTTGCCCCCCCCCCCCCCAAAATATCTACCTACGCCACTGAGTGTGAGTACCGTAACAAAAACCTGTTATTGCAAGTTAGTACTGGCCTTTTACGAATGTAACCTGGGCAGGCCACTATGCATTTACACCAAGACGTTATATCGACTGGAAACACCCCTTTGAACAAGCATGGAAGCGTTCAGTATGCATCATTGCACTTTATTCAGAGTTGCTCAGTAAATGCTTCATGCATGGCTACATCTGAATTAAAACATCAGTGGCAGAATTTCTGTACAGTAATTTCCTTCTAAGAAATCAACAGATCCGACGAAATGGAGGTGTTTGCGGCTTGTAATAAGTCGCAACAGGCAAATATTTGTTGTTCAGTATTAGTGCAATATGGGGTAACTAGTAGACACTTCTATAATACACATACATTAGGGAGCTGTGTCAAACGTATCATTGGAACAATAGAGAGTCAACTTAAAGCCAACAAGGGAAGACCTTGAACTCAATAGATTTGTTTCCACAGTATGTAGATCCTGGTTATTAGTGACACCCATTCATTTTCTATGTGTGCAAAGTATGCAACCTTGTCAAGAGCAATGAAAAACACGGAGACTACTTTGTACGTCGTTTGGATCACATTATTTTGTAGGTCTCTTCCCCAGTGGAGACTGGAGAAAAGAGCTACAAAATAATGTGATCCAAATGTCTAAATGAAAGTGTAATCGAACAGTTAATGGAGGAGTAAAGCTATTTAGATTACGGTACCTCATAATTCATGAAATCTTTTTTTTATACGCACCCTTAAAACGTCCGGGTCAGAGGGGCATCGACTTCCGAATCAGGATTATTTATTTGATCCGATTTGGACAAAAAATGGATTGGATCATTTTTATCCAAATCTGATCATTACTGGAAATGATCTGGATTTACGGGTTGGTGCCCCACCCGATCCGGATTGGGTTCGAATTTTATCCGGACGTTCAGAAAAATTTAGGGGTTACTATTTCAAACAGATTTTCAGCCGCCATATAAAGTTTCAAATTGGTGAACTTTTTCCCTATAATAAAATACTGGCAAGGCCTCATTTCTTTTTTGCTTTATTGATGAAGTTGAAATGGTTTCCTGATCGTAAAATATAGCTCTTTAGAAGCAAAAACATCTAAGTCGTGTTCAGTTTATAGAATGAAACTTAGCTGGACTTGCCAATGAACCGTTCTACATGTTTCATCATCAAACGGAGCAATGAGTGTTGAATGGTAAAACAGAGCTACTAATGGGAAACCTATGCTGTATTGTGTGACTTTCTGTGAGAAGAGCCAGAGCTTTTGTCTTTTATGTTTAATTTCCTTTGTCACTAAACCATCGACTACTCCTGAGATCTATAGGATAAAATCCTTGGTGGTTCCAAAGGAAAGTTGGAATCCCCATCAAAGGTCGGCAAAACCGACAACTACCCTAGACACTTTGAATTTTTTTCCTAGTTCTTTTAATACTGATGTACACCAGAATAAAATTCGATGCAGAACTTTGTGTGTCTCGACCATTTAATATCATAATAATTTAAGCAAACCATGTATCAGTTTTTTTTTTAGTCGTTACATTAAAGCGCATTAACTTTGATAACCAAGACTTAAACAGTGTAAAGAATTTGAAAACTGTGAAAACGGCACTGAGTAAAAACGGTATTAAATTCTTAACCGAAATGTGTATTACCAGCTTCCTTGTACTGAATAAAGCATTTCCTATCCAATCATAAATTTTCTTATAATGCCCTAAGCATTTACTTTTTTCCTTATTGGCATGTCAGAGAGCTACTAAACTCGATCGTCACCTCACTTTTAGCAGTGCAAATAAAACTGTCTTTGACCTTGTCGACTTAGCTCCAACCCATACTAACAGTCAAACACCTCTTTTATTACAAGTTACAGAACAAAAGGAGCTACGATTTTCTATAAAGGTGAGAATTTTACTCTTTATTGTACATGCTCTAAAGATTTTAGGTAAGTGGGTGACCAGGTGGTAGGGCATATAATGGTAGATCGCTGTGTATATGTACTGTTCGTGCTATACTCCGTCAGTCCGTTGAGACGAGCCACCTGTAAGGTTGATATTTGTTTACTCCCGAGCACGGTATCGTCTTATATCTCTAAAATATTTAGTACGCTCACAATTGCAGATGCTAAAATTCAAAGGAAAAATGTATTATATCAACTCATCTACCGTACCATAGTATGCACTGTGTCAAATATTGGCTTGGAATAATATCGAGCTTATGTTCATTTTTCATTTTGACACCCGCAGTCGCCGTCTTCATCTCCCTGTCACCATCCTCTTATAACCTCTTTGCCGATATAGCATACACTCTAAAAACGTCCTAGCCAAATTTGAATAGAATCTAATCAATGGGGGCACGAACCGGAATCTTGTCAAACCTTTGACTAGATTCGGCTCATGAATGAAACGAATAGTTTCATTTTTGAGCCATTTCTAGTCAATTTTGAAACAAATCTTGCCAAATATTTGACAAGATTCCGGTTCGTGCCCCAATTGACTAGATGTTTTTTTAGAGTGTACAGGATTCTTTTTGCCCTTCTGTTCAGAACTATGTCTCCCCTTCCCATTCGTAGCCTCATACTTCGCATACATTCCACAAGTTCGGTAATTAACACAAGAATTCAAAGTGTAAACTTCCTTTTAAAGGTACTGACCAAGATTTTTGATAACAGAAAAGCTTGATAAAAGCTTGGATAACAGAAAAGCTTGAAAAGCAAGGAAGGCTATCGTTAGAAAGGGGAAGTAGTTCACTGGCTAAGTATGCTTTCAAATAGATGTTTGTTTTAAAAGCTGACCAAATTTTGTGGAAAACGCGCAAACTGGGTAAAAGCAAAGATATACCATACTTTCAGATTTCCCTTTGCAAAGGTATGCTACTGACAGGCCAACAGATGCCCTCACGTTAACAAAAGTATATATCGCTTCTCAACTGAGAGGAGTCGGCAGATAGTAATACCAGAAGGGGAATAAAAACATCGGAATACTGCTATAGCACTCTGAAAACGTCCGGATAAAATTTTGATCCCCGTCCGGATCGAAGGGGCACCTACTCGAATCCGGATCAATACTTTAATCAGATAGGGATAAAAAATGAATCATTTTGGATCATTTTTATTACTGCAAATGACCCGGATTTGGGTAAGTGCCCTCCGATCCGGATTAGGGTCAAATTTCATCCCGACGTTTTTAGAGTGTAAGCACACATGAAACTCACTAATTATCTGAATCATGAAGAAACAGACCATTGGGCTAGTTATGCAGGATAGTACCATACATTCCTCACTTGGATATGCCATATTCGAAAATTGGCGAATTCTTGAAACACTGATGCAAGAGTCACGCACAGATTTCAATTCAATAGAGTTAACCCGTTTGTGGTCATTATGTATTAGCCAGTCTTTTTTATTAGTAAAGTAAGACCTATTGGCCATGATATTTCCTAGCTGGTATTGAATATTTGAAACGAGTCAAACACGAGGAATATTAAATTGGGAATATGAAACCAGCCAAACACTGAGAAGGCTACATATATGTAAAAGATTTCGCACGTAGGCACTGGAACGGTGCATGTATTACTATTTTCGTTATGCCTGTTGCCTAAATGTTTACATCGGATTCTCTGTTTCCTTTTACACATGCCTGTCATGGATATTTGAAGTAAGTAGTCTGCCACGCATAGCGTTAGTGCCATTCAAAATGTAGACAGCAGGCTGCTCATGGACTCGAGGACACATAGTTGTGTTCCGTTTAGTTCCACGACTCTTATTTGAGGTCTGCTTTTATGGAATGCCAAAAGGGCAAGTTGATTATGAGGAATACTTTTTAAAGAGGATGACCACTTTTTCGATTGTGAAAACGTTCTGTTTGATGATCACGTCCCACATTCATAAAAAGTTACAAAGAACGGTGATATCGATGATAAAGACCAAAGTAATTTTATAATGGCGCTATTGTAGGTAATAACGATGAAAAGCTGTACGATGGAGACAAGAAGTAGGCTAATATATGACGGCGCTGTTGCAAATAACTAAAAAAACGATGACATCAAACGATGATGAGTACTTTTGAAGTGATGAATAAGTTCCTAGTTTCTATTAATTAAAGAGGTTTTGCGCTCAAACTTGCAACCAGGAAGGGCGATATAAGCCTACCATACTTTTTGCAGTTGCTAAGTGTATGTCACCAGCTGCGTAAAGCTTCCTGTGTACCAAACAGGTTTTGGACTCTCACTCCCAATCGGTATTAACTGTAAGGAAACTCGGCTAATCCAAAACGTAGTTAAAGGTTCAAGGCGAGGTGGGGGGGGGGGGGGGCAATATCTGAGATAAGTTATCATCATCTAGAATAGCTATTGCAAGTAAGCGCTCATGGGACTAAAGCTGTGCTTAGCCTGATCTATGGAAAAACTATTGTCACAATGAAATACAACATAACGAAGTAAACTGACAGATTGGAGAACTGTTTGACCAGTGCTGTAAGTGTAAGTCTGCTCTAGAAATTAGACTGAAATTACTCCAAAATCAAAGTCAATATACATTTCCCCCCATGTGAACGCAAACGTTTGAAAGAAACATCCTCAGTTTTATCTTTTTATATTGAAATGACTTACGATACGTATTCCTGAATTCCCTATATGCAGTTGTAAATGCATATGCATGGCGACAGGAAGTGAGTGGGTGATGGGGGGGGGGGCACGTGGGCGGCGGCAGTCAGTGGTGATAAAAAAAACTTCTATACCACGGGCTGCCATTCCATTTTTCATTGTCTCAGCGTATCTGTGGGACTACTTCCCAGGGCATTAAAAGCGTCACATTTCTTTGCACTGGGGCACGGATCCATGGGTTTATAAAGGGTTTATAAAATGTGAACTCAGTTTGTACGGGCGAATCTCTCATCGGCTGGGTTCTGGGGCCCACCCAAAGGAAATGTTGTAAACAAAATTGGGAAAAATTTGAAAAGGCTACCCAGTGAAGACCATAAATTCCTCAAAATGGCCAGTATAAAGAGGGTTTGGGATACCCCACTTAAGTTTCGAAATGAGCACTGTTGAATGGGACTTTCTGGAATCTTGGGGTCTGAATTTTACACAAAATTTGTATTGGATCGTAGAAATCGTATCAAAAACAAATAGAAGATAAAATGCTGGGGCGTGAAAGCTACGTTAGGATATGAGCCTGGTACGCAATGAGTTACAATACATCAAATGTCGAGAAAAAAACATGTATGATACCGAATCTAAGTGCCCACCTTTCCAAACAGCCAAACCTCCTTGTTCCTTTCCGTATCTCCGGGGTAAGATTTACAATAAAACCACCATGCGACTAAAGATAAAATAACAGACTTTTGCAGTCGAAAACTTAATAAGGTACAGCACAATGTCTAGGTAATTCATCACGGGGTGTGCTGTGTAGCTATATGAAACTAAAGTGTGAAGAAAAACCAACTACATCGGCTAGGGTGCGAGTGACCAATGTCGGAAGTCTTACATACTTTATCATACCTAAGCTATGGACATGACACTTAAGCAGAACTAAAAAAAAAAATCTCCAAAACTTGCCGGGATATATAGAGGAGCATAAGTCTTTGAGTAGCATGTGTGCATCCACATTAATTTTTACATGGCATTGGGTCCTGACCCTATTAAATACCTGGGATTTTAGAGGTTTGTTTTCAGAAGTTAAAACATAATAAAACTCAAATAAATGCACCGGCATGCACCGTTCTTCTTTATCTCCGTCAAAGTTTCCGCTCAAAACGGAGTTCCACTGTTTGTCCGTAGCCCTTTTACATTGAAATAACATTTTTGGCGTTGCAAATTTCCAACACTGAAGGCTTAGATCGAAATCCAGGTGCTAGGCTCTTATCCACACAAGGTACTGAAGGGGGCGAAATAGCTTCCAGGGCCTGCCTTAACATGTTATATTCGGATCTAGACTGAGTTATGATCTCCACGTTCTATTGAAAACGAAATTCATACGATCTTACAAGAGAACAGTAGTTACATCAAACATTCTTTCTGGAATCTAGCCATACTTTATAAAAGCAGGCCTCTTTTGATCACAAGACCTAACGTCTGAACGTTAAATTAAGACACTTTTCCGGAGGCATCACATTATCTTCCTTCCTTGGCATGGTCTCTCAGGTCTGCAGTCTACATCTACTGGTCTTTATTGTCATGTGCTGGCTTTATGTTAGTAGGGTGGCTCACGACGGCTTCAAATTTTCTTTTATCCCGAAGAGCGCCATTGTCTACATCACTTCTGAAGTCAAGTCAAAAGTTTTCATTTCAAAAGTGTCCATCAAAACTATCGTCGTTAACTACAATAGCGCCTCCATCATATTACTTTGTGTCTTTGTCAAGTTTTTGAGCATTTTTGATCACATGTGTATCACCGCTAAATGTAATAAAAACGCTAAATGTAATACTAACCGTAAATGTAATAAAAATTAAAGCTAAATGTAATACCAACCGTAAATGTAATAAAAATTAACACTGAATGTAGTAAACGACTCACCGTAAATGTAATACGACTTTAACGCTAAATGTAATAATAATCCTATACTTTTCGATCCTTTACAGTGTTAGACTCACCACAAGTGCTGACGATGATATACCAGTGAAACGAATGATTCTCAGAGATATTATGATTTTGTCTCGGCTGCCGCCTTATCCGCCACGGTCCCTGCCACCCCAGTGCCGCCTCAGCCATCACAACCTCTATCTCAGCAGCTGCATTTTTACGGCATATTTGGGTCTTTTGGCACGTTCCCAACCATTTGCTGAAGCTTTGTCTTCATACATGTACCTAGCTGCCCCTACTTGCAATTTTACTATCAAACACCTTTGTTATATATAATGGCCCGTTACAGAGCTTTTGAATCGAGCTGTCTTTATGCATTAAGACTTATGTGCAGCGGCCATTTTCGATTCTCAATGACTCTTTGCATTCCATTCTTACAAATTTCGTAAGCATAGGCCTATAAGCTATTTCGAGCAATACTGTCTCCACTTATCGAGCGTCTGCTGCAGAGCCGTATACAGGGAGAGTTTGGCCAACTTAATTACAGGCGTCATCTTGCTACCCTATAAGCCATATCTCTACATAGGACTACGTATAAAGTAGGGTTATATGCAGGACCGGACTAAGCGTGTGGGGATCCAGGACACGACATTGTGTGGGGGCCCTATGGTACAGCTGAAGAACACTTGACACAGTAATGGAAAACCCACGGTATACATTGTGGGGGCCCCAAAATGTGGGGGCCCGGAGCACGTGCCCGGTTGCCCCACCCTTAAACCGCTAGTGGTTATATGATCTGCCCATGTACTTGGGTAAGCTAGCAACATGCCCACATGGAATCCATATAGGAAAAGATGAGCTACTTCGTGGGGTCCAGTTGGGATGCCTATGTGACCAATCAAGATATGACCATTTTCCCAGTGTGGGATCCATATGGTCAACCTGAGATGGAGCCTTGTGGCCCTTATTGAAAACCCACTTATGATATGTATGCCAAACATAGGCCTACTGATATAAATGGGGCTCATTGTTGGCTATGTATGGATGTATATGGTGGGGCCTACGTGGGAAGCCCATGTGTGCCCCATGAAGATTTGACCATGTGAACCGTGTAAGCCCCACGAAAAACTCATCATATGTATGAAAAACATCAAAGTTCATTGTGGCTATACATGGTTGGCTATGTATGGGTGTATACGTTGGGCCCACATAGGAATTGCAAAAAAGTTATTACATTTAGCGTTAAAGTCGTATTACATTTACGGTGAGTAAGATTTATTACATTTAGCGTTAATTTTTATTACATTTACGGTTAGTATTACATTTGCCGTTTTTATTACATTTAGCGGTGATACACACATGTCTGTAGATCGTCATCATCGATAGTACGTCATCATCATCAAAATACTAACCACCATCACAAAACCTTCGGTCGTTACTTTCAAAAGAACAGCCGTCGTCGAAATAGTTGTCTTCATCTTTAATCATTGTCATTAAAATAGTATTTTCTTGATTCCTGGGCTCTTTTCAAACTTAAGCAATCTCAGGATTTAAAATGATAATCACAGTTCGACTTGATTTTAGATTTTCGTTAATTTTCGATTCTTTTACGTCATAGCTCACACAACTATAATCGCTGATTAACACTTTGCAGATATGAGAGATCGAGTTCTAAAGAAACACTGTAAAAACCCGGAGATAAGTGAACATGATCGATGAGGAAGACTTCCTTCCAGGAACAATCAACCAGTTACGTTCAGTTAAAATGTCTGTGATTATACCGATTGAAAATGACCTCCACGAGGCGTGATTAAGACATTGGGAATTCTCTGCACAACAATAGTGCTAGTTATCATCGGGATTAATCAATTCGGGTGTTCCATTGATTTCAGGTTTGCGACAACATAAGTATAATAGAATAAAGCAAAATATAAAAATAAAGCAAACCAAAAAAGAGCAAGTTCCATAAAATTTTTTTTTCTGAATCTGGTCATCTCTTCAATGCCTCAAATAAACATCTTACCTGTAGACACAATCACTTGATTATTACACAGGTCAGAGCTGCGGATCTCACCTTACTTCGACCACAGGAGAGATTGTTTCCCCTGGATTCCCGGCTAACTACCCTGGGAGTCTCAGTTGCTCTTGGACAATAGAAACCTCCCTAAGACAGACTGTAATAGAATTAACAATTGAGGAATTTGATCTGGAAGACTCGGAATCATGTCTGAATGATTCTTTAACGGTAAGCAACAAGCTCTTTTGGTCAAATAAGTTTCAGTCTCTAGAACCTTTCTGAAACGTCTGTGACAATTTCCTTTGTAAATTAATTCCGACTTATTGAAATTCAATTATTTTTAATAATTAATTCAAAAATTATTATTTTTCAGGGCATTAGGCCCATAAACAACACCCACGTACATAACTGCCTGCTTAAATTGTATCAGGCGTATATGAAAGGAGAAATACGTACAATGTACAATTTGCAGTTATGAATATGTTATTCTTGAATAATAGGACATTTAGCAAAATATCCATACAAACTTTATAAGATTTACCACGGAACATGTAAATCATCAACCGCAGCCGTTTGTATGAACAAAGATTCTCTGTGAGTTCTTTCGGTTTCTGCTCTGTCAAGTTGGAAGGCAAAAAATGGTCAGTATTTTGTTTTTCTTTAGTATCTGAAACGATCTCTTTACCCTCTGAATATTGGTTGTTGAATCATAGTTTGTCAACCGTCGATGTAAAGGTATGTCTTTGTATCGAAAAATTATAACCATATCATTAAAATTAAGTCAGTTAAAGGTTGCAAACCAGTACTTGCATGTGAGTTCACAAACCGCTAGTTGACCATTTTCCTTGATATCTCATAAATTACCACTTGAGTGGCATGTGAACTGGACCTTGGAAATTCCTAGCAGGAATGTTGCATCCAATCAGCTTTGGAGAAGTATACTTCTGTATAAAATGTTGGCGATTGCACAAGGGGGGGGGGGGGTCTTTGCAAAGCCGTAAGGCAAAGACCTTTAACACTGGTAAAAACAGAGATTTCGCTATCAAAATTCTATTTTTAAGTCAAACATTCTATGATCTAAATGTAATTGAAGTAAGTACGCTCTTATTATTGGAAGGGTGGACTCGGAAAAACAAATCATATTCGACCTTACCGTATACACCACACCAAACCACACGACTACTTTATGACCGGAATATATGTCAACGAGACTGAAGAAGAAAATGATACAGTTCAGGATTGTGCATTTCCCTTTTCGGATCCCAAACACGGGCTCTCAAATTTATGCCTTTCTCTTTTAAACTTATATCAAATTCCAGCAAATTGGAATTGTGTAATTATATAGTGAAGAAGAGATGATTATTATTTATTTCATTGATCTTTGTTTAATTAAAAATAAGTGCCACGTATCACCATACATAGGCTTGAACATAATTTCAAGGCAATGTTTAGACAACTGAATTGATGTATTGGATATGTCGAACGTATTACCTTAGGTTTGAAAGCTTTAATTGCGGTGTCACACATAAGAAAGTTTACGTAATCGAAGCAGAATGTCACTTTAATTTAACTTATGATTTACCATTCAGCAATATATGTTGCGGCACATTCATCGTCCGCTCGAAGGATCTCATGCACGTATACCACTAAATTTAAGGCTTACGAGAAAGCGTCAAAAACATATTGGAAACATACTAATTACTCGCTCCTGATCAGGATGGATATTCAGCCGGAGGCCAAACTGGTTAATCCGACTCACCCCGTAAGACTATCACAAGCTTCTAAAGGGTTGCCTGGCCTCCCCCTTCTCAAAATAAAATAATTGCACCAAAAGAGATTTTTTTGCGTTTCTGTTGTTACATCCGTGGCCTTTCAAGTTTAACTATGTATGTACTGCCTATAGACGGCCTTACATTTCTCTTCAGAGGGCTTTACTAAAAGCAGATTCTCAGTGGAGAAAGCGTAACTATGTTTCTTACCCAGGTACATCGTACTTGATAAAGGCAGAATTTGCATAAAGATGATTGTTCCACATCCCAAGGGATACCAAGAGAATTTTGTTTACTTATCTGTTAAACCATTAGGTCAGCTCAGACAGATCACTATAGCTACCCCTTGATGATACGCCAACCCCACTTTGGTCAAGTAAGGAATTCGATACCAATTTTCCGTGGAGTAACTTTCTAATTCCAACTAAAACACGTTAATTCAATAGGCTATGACCACAACATACATGATACTAAATTACTATTAACCAAAGCTCTAATGCTCCTTGACTATATGATAATTATATTCTTAGTTTCCTTTAAGTCGATTCTGATGTCCTTTGGAGAAAGACTGCACCTTTTGGTTAATTTTAACAGGTATACGATGGTGCTTCGATTATATCTCCTATGCTTGTATCTCCCTCGTGTGGAACAAAAATTTCTTGGCCAGCTCATCCATCAACGATACGGTCTACTGGTAGGGTGATGACAGTTGTGTTTACAAGTAATGACGTAATAAGTGCAGACGGATTTCGAGCAACTTTCAGACAAGGTAATTCTTCTCCATTGGTCTGTCATCCCTTGAAATATGGAAATATCAAATTAAATATGACGGTGAAATCGGTCTTCATATGCATATTTGAGACGAATTAAATCAACAAATTGGTACAGCCGTGAACTCCACAGGACGTATTATTCAAAATTATCAGAAAAGATCTAATACCAAACGATGTGCAATGCTGATGAATGGGTAGAAAGAAATTAAAGCAAACCCCTTCTGTAATTGTAAGAATACGAACATGCAATGACCCTCTCTGATTTTCCAGCGTCTTAAAAATTGAGTATCCTTAAGCACGTGGCTTTAAGATCCGAATCTGACGATCATCACACCTTACTTCAGTGTAGGTATGCTGTTCGTATACGTCATTATTTTTATTCATTTACAGTATCGCCAGATGAAGATTTCTTCATCGCTGCTGACAAAACCAACAGAAAAATTTACAAGCAAGAGAGATCTAGTATCAATTCTGAAGTTCTACCAGTCGTTGGTCTTACCGTTCCAACGGCTGTAGACTTTGACCCTATAGAACGAAAGGTTTACTTCACTGATGTACATTCAAAATTCATTGGCAGGATTGACATTGACGGATCTAATCAGGAAACCATTGCAACAACAGATATTCAAGGTTTGCACTCTTTGATTGTATTTGATAAGAAGTAACTATGGACTGGTGTAATTTTAAGTCTTTCTGAGCGTATGAATAACTCGAACAACAAAAGACAAATGCTTGATATGAAATATCTTAAAGCACAACAAAGTATCTTCATATTTTTCACACATCAATGGAATTCTAAAACATTTGAGAACGGTTAAATGTTTTTGTGTCTATAAATAGTAATCTTGTAGACCCCTGCTCCCACAAGGTTTGATATGAATGGGTTCCTAGGAATCTTTTAGGCGATGAAC
Organism: Holothuria leucospilota; assembly: GCA_029531755.1. Classification (NCBI taxonomy): domain Eukaryota; kingdom Metazoa; phylum Echinodermata; class Holothuroidea; order Aspidochirotida; family Holothuriidae; genus Holothuria; species Holothuria leucospilota. Next base: position 47,378,932 of record CM055965.1, read on the forward strand.
ATAATATTAGCCAAAGCTTCCTACATGCAAAACGCTATCCCTCCCCTTTCTCATGGAGGTTCACCAATCTTTCAAAATAAGTTGAGATAGGCCTATATACACTTGTCTACACATAATGAACTTTTTTTTACAAATTTTAGTTCCAGATGGCATAGCTGTTGACTATGTGACCAGGAATATTTACTGGACAGATACAGGGACGGACACGATAAGTGTGGCAAGGCTTGATGGAACCTACAGAAGGATTTTGTTGGACAGAAATCTATTCGAACCACGTGATATAATTGTTCAACCAAATCAAGGGTAAACACCATACAGCAAAAGCATGTCATTTCCAGAAACCTTGAGTTGAATGTAGCTCGTTTTTTACCTCTGTCTGTAGAAGATCTCAAGTCAATCGGCTTTGTAAACTGGCATAATGCGTCAATTAAAACTTTTTAAAGTCCTATCAATCTTACAAGACTCCATTTACCGATTAAGGCCCGTGGGATTCTTAGAGTTCTTAGGACCTGTTCTGATCCTTCTACTAAACGCCTCTGTTGCAACGAAATGTCTGCCTTTTTTGTCCGTAGCGGCTGTAACTTGCAAAAAAGGTGTCTTGTTAGATTGAAAGGGCTTTGAAGACATTCAATAAGCCTCAAATTCCTCCCAGTAGAGAATAACAAAAACGTAGGCCCAATTTCACCGTTCAGTCCCACCTTGGTTTTTGCCTGATACCAAGCCTATATGGTAAGATCATGAAACACTTACCTCTTCTTCCTTTAAAGGGTTTATCTGTCACTGAGTGAAAGCCTCTGTACTATATACGTGTAACAAAACGTTTGGGCTATTTTTATTTTCGATAGCTTTTTTCCGCTTTGCTCTCTTTGTTCCTCCCTTTCACCCTTAATCTCCTTTGGTTTTCCTGTGATCTTTTTGCTTAATTTCCTCTTTTGCTTCTTGTATAGCCTACAGTTTTTCTTCATTTAAACTCTTCTTTTCGTTTCTAAAGAAGGACTCGGAGAGTCCGGAAGCTAATAAACTTTTCTTCATTATGAATCACTTAATCCATTTTATAAATATCTGTAACTTCACTTAGTCGTCAGTCAACGAGAAGGGCGAAGATGTCTAAAAGAGGGAAGTTCACTCAGTAAAAATTTGAGGGAGCTCCGCACCTAATTGAGCAGTACTAAACATAAGTAATGGACGCAGTGCACCTACTGCGTAAGCAAAAACGATCTGCGAATTCTCTGGACTACCTGCGCAGGAATAAATATCCCATGCGGACGCAGCACTTTAACTTGCGCCGCAATATTTGTTTTCTATCAAAGCGCGCATCAACTGCATAATGATAAGTACTGTTTAAAAAATACACTAGACCAAACGGCAGATTAATACACCATGCGGGGAACTCTTATTTTACACTTACAATTTTTTTTTGAAGAATATGTTATGAAATCTGTTAATTTTTTACAGTTTAGTGCTCGACAGCTGACTGAAGAATGATCCTTAACCTCAGCTCTTTTCAAGTATCTGGACAACAAGGGAAAACACTTGTTTCGCTGTACATAAAGTTAGCATATTACCTTAAGATTACTGTGATTGGCTAGACTAACTCCCTGACACGCCTTCATGAGTGCCCTCTCAACAGTGAAGCTATGTACAACACGAATATTAATTATTCATTACCACATTTCTACAAAACCACCGCTTAATTGAAAACTAACTGTCATCAGTAAGAAAATTGCAGACACGTGTGCCCCATGTAATTATCGATGAGAGGGGAAGCGACTGGGTAGCTGGCCATACATTAACAATTTTGTTACAATGAAAATACGAAATCAAGGGAATAACGGACACATATCAGGCTTGTACAGAAGAAGTAGTTAAAAATACTGCATTGAAGGATAAAAAGACATAATTCCTTACAGGGGACCTTACCCAGGTCGGTTACATTCCTACCAACCAAGCTTCTAATGAGTCCTCGCTTATATTACCTAGTTTTGACCAAATTTGACTCGCCAATTTATATACCCTTACATACAACCTGCATTTACAATTGAATGATGTAAAACATTTTAATCGAAATTAGTAAAAGATCTGAATCACTCGAACAGCATAAGTATACGAAAATGAAATACATTTGACTCAGTGAAACACTTCTAAGTAAGGTTAACAAACAATTAATCGAAATATCCCTTGCCTCTATATGCAAGATCTTTCAATGGTCAACCTTTTAAGAATTTCTCCACTTCCACCTCGATCGTCCCATCCGGCTGTATTGTAGTTGTTGACCTCTGCACTAGGCGTCCGCTTGTCTCGGGCTTGGTTTCGTCAACTTCGACATCAGGTTATGGCGAATTCAGGAAAGTTTCGGTTGAGGTGCTCGGAATACCCAACGACTCAGTATTTTTGTTTGTTCGACTCCGGTTCTTTGTAAAATTCGAAAAAGTGGAGGAGTTGTTTTTCAGGTGACATACGGGTGGGTAGTTTGCCTTCATCTTTTCCAGCGTCTCTGATTTTTCCTGACCGTCAAGGCTCTTGGTCGGTGACCCAAGGAGAGAATCTCGTGTGGGCCAAGTGTTGTCGGTGCGCCTTACTTTTTTGGGGGGTAAGTTTTTAAATAAGTGTTCGAACCAGGCGAATTTCGTTTCCATATATCGTCACCCGTGTGGGGTTTTGACTCTTTCGGACGACATTTCTCGGGTGCCGGCCTTGAGTATGAAGAGTTATGTCGTGCTTCCTGCTGCTTTGGTAGTCACAGTGCTCACAAGAGACATCCTCACACCCAGTGGCGTCGGTACGGGGGGGGGGCATGGGGCGCGTGCCCCCCAATGAAAATCTTTTGAAAATTTTAAAATGATCCCAAAAGGCGATTAAGCTATAGATTTCTGTCGGGTGTGGGGTGAGGTGTGCTTTAACGGAGTGACAGATCTATTTAATCATTTTCTTTCACAAATGTTTCTCAAACTATCAGAATTTTCGCAAATCCTTCGCAAACTATCAAAAATTCCGCGCGCTCCGAGCGCTTCAAACCTTACCACAATGTTCTCATTATCATCATCTACTGAGAGCAACTCCCGGAGACGCACAGCAGCAAAAGTTGAAAGCTGTTCACGAATAACCAGGTAAAAGACTGGCTTTTTGAGTGGCATGTAGGTTTGTTGGGCAATTGAAAGTGTCTCGAAGCAGACTCTCAATGCAGGTTTTGTCATGGAAATCTTACTTAAGGAAAAATTTCGCCCGCTTGCTTTACGGTTTGCACTCCATCTCATGACCATTATTAAGGTAATAATACATGAAACTATAATCACAACATCTGTAGAGGCGTAGCATCAATATGGGATCTTTCAATCGAAGTTGATGTAGCATGATATGGAAAGTTGAAATTACGTATTTGCCGTTATACATTTTCCAAAAATTTTTACCCAGCGCTTTGCGCTCAGCCATTATCGGTATAGATGGCAGGCACGTAGCCAGGGGGGGGGGGGACGAAGGGGCCACATATTTTTGGTACCTTTTTAATGTTTATTTTTACAATGTTGCTAGTGTTTCCCCTATTTATATGCCGAAAATAGGCCTGGGAAGTCCCATTTCCAGCGATCTAGGAGACATTTTGGGCCAAAATTTTCTTGCACTTTGCCCTACCCCATGGTAGCGCGAAGCGCTGAGAGTCTGTCTATGGGCTTCGCCACCCCCTTGACAAATTCCTGGCTACGCTCCTGATAGATGGTGATTTTTAATACACTTGCGGCAAAAAAGCATTCTGAAACGCGCTTGTTAGTCCTTCACCCCTTTTGCTATACGTATTAGGGAGGTCTAATATCAACTTCCTGACTCTCCCTCCCGCCCGTTTTCCGTTGCTGGAAGCTATTCATCTGGGCTTTCGTTCAAAATTAGTAAAAATACGATATTTGTAAAGTGTTCTGCGTAATACTCTATATTATCATTTGGATGTTAGGTAATAGCATTATGTCATTGCTCCATTTTATGTACTTAGGAGACTCTATACAGGTATCTATTAGCCTTAGATGCCTTTTTATAATGCACATTGAATGGGATGAAAAATTTCGTTATTGTCCAATAATGTTTCTGTCTACTCCACGTACGTATTTTTGGGTAAAAACTTTGTCCGAACAGAAGGCGGTAAAGTACTAGCCAAAAAGGAGTCTTCAGGAGGTTTGTTGACAACGTATTCTTCTTTTAGACAACATGCTCTCCTCTTTCACCTAACCAAAAATTAGAATTTACTAAATTATGGGCATTTTCCAGCTATATATGATCAGCTCCAAAAATATTCCAAATATAGCACCATTTTGCATCTGACAAACCTTAAATTAGCAAAAATGTCTCAAAGGGGAGGGGGACACCCCTCCCCTTAGACCCCTCCCCCACGACGGCACCTTTATGTGGTGACAAAGGAAGGGTCCCCACTGCTGTATACAAATGCAGGGTGAATAAAAAGGGTCGCCACTCAGTTCGAAAAAAACATCCAGCTAGTCGGAAAAAATTGAATTCACTAAATAACGGACATTTTCCAGCCATACAGGTATGTAATCATCTCCAAAAATACCACAAAGATAGCACCATTTTGCATATAAACAACCTTAAATAAACTAAAATTTCTCAAAGGGGGACACCCCCTCCCCTTAGACCCCTCCCCCAGGACGGCAACTTAGTGTAGTGACACCTGACAAAGGAAGGATCCCCAGGCAGCACACGAAAAAAAAAAAGATAAAACTAATTTTATCTGTGTCTATTTAAGACTGTGATGTTAACTGGAATAACTGGACACAATATCAAATGCCCCCCACACATTTTCGTAAAAGAGTAGTGTCGTGGCTCTATTTGACTGGCTTTTTGAGTGGCATGTAGGTTTGTTGAGCAATTGTTATGTGTCTCGATGCAGATTCTGAATGCAGATTTCGTCAGGAATCTTATTTAATGACAAAATTTCGGCGCGCTTCGCACGCATCTGTCACGGTTTGCACTCCTTCTCATGACCATTAAAAAGGTAATTATACATAATATATAGAACTATTCTGATCACAACACTCTCCGAAAACAGACATACATCTCCAAACATCTGAAGAGGCCTCGCATCAATATGGGATCATTCAATCAGTGGCGCACGCAGAGGGGAGGACCATTCGGACATGCCCCCTCGCTGATGCCAATTTTTTTTTAGTTCCTAAAAATACGTAAATTTTTTAACACAAATTTTACTTCAAAAGGTAGCATATTTGGCACCAGATATGTAAGGACACCAAATTGTTCAAAATTTTTCAAAGGGGGAGGGGAACACCCCATTGGGCCATGCCCCCTCACTGATGCCTATTTTTAGTTCCTAAAAATACGTAAATTTTTTAACACAAATTTTATTTCAGAAGGTAGCATATTTGGCACCAGATTGCATTAAGGACACCTAATTTTTCAAAAATTTTCAAAGGGGAGGGGGACACCCCATTGGGCCATGCACCCTCACTGGTGCCTATTTTTAATTCCTAAAAATACGTAAATTTTTTAATTCCTAAAAATACGTAAATTTTTTAATATAAAATTTTACTTCGAAAGGTAACATATGTGGCACCAGATTGCATGAAAGGACACCGAATTTTTCAAAAAAATTTCAAAGGGGGAGGGGACACCCTCCCCTTATACCCCTCCCCCAGGCCGGCAGTCACACAACATACTGCATGCCCCTCCTCCCCCTCTTGAGAGAAATCCTGGGTACGCCACTGCATTCAGTCTAATTTGTAGCATGATATCGAAGGTTTAAAGTACGTTGTTGCCGTTAAACATTTTTCGAAAACTTTTACCGAGCGCTTCGCCGAAGCCATTATCGGTATAGATGGTGATTGTTAATACACTTACGACTAGAAAGCATTCTGAAAACGCCCTTGCTAGTCCTTCACACCTTTGCTATACTACGGTCAGCACCAAAAATATCCCAAAGATAGCACCATTTTGCATCTAAGCAACCTTAAATTAACAAAAAATTTCTCAAGGGGGGATTCCCCCTCCCCTTAGACCCCTCCCCCAGGATGACACCTTTATATAGTGACAAAGGAAGGATCCCCACTGCTGTATGCCCTCCTGTGGACTGGGGGTTGTAGAATATGGCCACGGTATTTCCCGCCTGTCACGGTCGTAAGAGGCGACTAAAGGGAAGGACTTGCACCGTATTTGAGCTGTATTTGAAACCAAACTTGAACTTGAACCGTATTTGAAACCGTATTTAAACTTTTTCGTTTTATCTAGTTGACACTATATAACACATTCGTGTTGGTGTGTCGTTAATCTCATCTAACTAACTAATCCACTGCTGTATACAAACGCAGGGTGCATAAAAGTGCAGTTTACGCGCCGTCACTGCAGTTAGTGAAAACATCCAGCCAGTCGGAAAAATTAGAATTCACTAAATCATTAGGCCTATGGACATTTTTCAGCCATATACGATCAGCTCCAAAAATATCCGAAAGATAGCACCGTTTTGCACCATGAAACATTGAGCATGTAGCTGTCTTCCAGCTCCACGAACATTGAGCATGGAGCTGTCTTCTAGCTCCCTGCATAGGCTCATTGACTTAGCCTACTACCAATCGTGTTGTTGCTCCCATTTACATCGTCGTTAATTGCATTTGCGTTGACTGAAACAGCCCCATTGACTGCTTTCACGTTGTTAACTCATATTACATGGTTACTTACAATCAGCCCGTTGAACGCGGAAAGGTCGTTAAAGACATTTAGCTCGCTATTGATAAGGATTACGCCGTTGTTAACCTCTTACTCTACCAGGTCACTTCCTAGCACGCCGCTGTTAACTATTTTTACCGCCTTGTTACATAAAGTTACACCATTGTTGCCGATATTAACCACATTGTTTCTTAAAATCAGGCCGTTATTACCAACATTTACCACGCTGTTGTTGATAATCACGCCGCTATTAACTCAATGTACGCCACTGTTACTAACGATTACGCCGTTATTGACGAACTTTGCGTAATTCGCGTTCCATATCTTCCCGTAATGTCCGTGCAGTTCAGAGAGCATGTGGAACTTGTAACCACATTTTTGTGCACGTGTATGGCAAGCTAGATGCTCAATAATTCGAAAAACATGGATTATCGACCGAAAAACCAAGTTTATCGACCGAAAAACCATGTTTATCGACCGAAAAACTTGGATTCTCGATTGATAATCCAAGTTTATCGCCGATAAACCATGTTTATCGGCCGATAATCCAAGATTATCGCCGATAAACCTAGATTATCACCGATAAACCAGGTTTATCGATCGAAAAACCATGTTTATCGATCGAAAAACCATGTTTACCGCCAAAAAACCATGTTTATCGCCGATAAACTTGGATTATCGACCGATAAACATGGTTTATCGGCAATAAACATGGTTTCTCGGTTGATAATCCAAGTTTATCGCTCGAAAAACCATGTTTATCGCCGATAAACTTGGATTATCGACCGATAAACATAGTTTATTGTCGATAAGCTTGGTTTATCGGCCGATAAACATGGTTTTTCGGTGATAATCTAAGTTTATCGACGATAATCTTGGATTATCGACCGAAAAACATGGTTTATCAGTAATAATCCAAGTTTATCGGTCGAAAAACATGGATTTTCGACCGATAAACTTGGATTATCACTGATAAACCATGTTTTTCGGTCGATAATCCAAGGTTTTTCGACCGATAAACTTGGATTATCACTGATAAACCATTTTTTTCGGTCGATAATCCAAGATTATCGTCGGTAAACTTAGATTATCACCGATAAACTTGGTTTATCGGTCGATAAACCAAGTTTATCGACAATAAACTATGTTTATCGGTCGATAATCCAAGTTTATCGGCGATAAACATGGTTTTTCGAGCGATAAACTTGGATTATCAACCAAAAAACCATGTTTATCGGCGATAAACCATGTTTATCGGTCGATAATCCAAGTTTATCGGCGATAAGCATTGTTTTTCGGCGATAAACATGGTTTTTCGATCGATAAACATGGTTTTTCGATCGATAAACCTGGTTTATTGGTGATAATCTAGGTTTATCGGCGATAATCTTGGATTATCGGCCGATAAACATGGTTTATCGGCGATAAACTTGGATTATCAATCGAAAATCCAAGTTTTTCGGTCGATAAACATGGTTTTTCGGTCGATAAACTTGGTTTTTCGGTCGATAATCCATGTTTTTCGAATTATTGAGCATTTAGCTTGCCATACACGTGTACTCCACGAGTTTCTTGCTTTTTCCCATCTTCATGAAAGAACAGCAAAATGAAAACAAGGGCAAGATTATATTCAATGGCCAATATAACAAAATTAAAGTTGGAACGATTATCGGTATTCACCATATCTCCCGATATTCCCCATATCATCCTGTATCCGTGTCGGTAAAATTCACATCAAATGCCGATATTACCTAACTGATATTCATCATCCTATATGTCATGAAAATGGTACACTATTTGAGTATTTTGTATGCAAGGTCCAGTATTTTACCTCAACAAGTGGTAACGACACTTCAATGTGGTGGCCCGTACTGTAGCCTATGGTTAATTACAGAGTGCTTTTTTTCCCAAATATCGGTATCGGATAGGTATCGGCCTATATTGAAAGCTGAAATATCGGTATCAGTGATATCGGGTACTTGTAATATCGGTACAACACTAACAAAAATAGTTGCACTTCCCTCCAAAGTCCGTTGCTGAAATCAGCTTTTTATTACTTTGGGTTCGGGAATTAGTTTCAGGTCACGTAACTTAAACCTCAGGCTATTTAAAATCTTGCTTCCACCAATTAATCCGATATGGATATCATGTTTCTTGGCTTGGCAGGTTGGTCGGTCAGAGTTTGTCAACACATCTTGCCAACACGTCTCAGCGAAACCTGCGAGAGTTATACCTCGTGCCTTTCGGCATCTAATGTACAACAACTTTAGCCAGATTTTAAAAAAATGTTGCAGCAGCATCTCCTCTTCAGACTATCTCCGGACCTTCTCCTTAACTTTGTTCTTTTGCATTGAAATTCAACCGGTTTTCTCCACTGGTATCGTACACAGAAACATCATGACACGAAACCACCATTTGGTACTGTGTGAAAACGTAATGGTTTACCTCAAAGGAGGATTTCTACGGCTACAGATTTTCGTGAAATTTCCACTTTAGTATTCCTGTGCCCATTTTCTCGCTGTTGATGGCACCGCGATGGTTTCCATTGGCGCAATCCTACAACCACGGTGCTCCCCGTTGCGTTCTTGCCACTCAGACCATGTGTTAACCCTTCACCTCCCAGCATCCAGTGTACACTTTTACTTTTCGTGGAACTCGTATCCCAAGATACCATCAGTATGAATTTTTGCCACCCAGACCCGCGAGTGTGTCATCGCTTGTTCGGTAACCTTTAATCAAAAAGAGCCACAGCCGTGGATGAGGGGTCCTACCATCAGCCACCATCATCTCTAGAGAAACCGGTTCTACTTCCGGCTTTTCTGGTTTGGCAATTTTAGGTTTTTGTATATGCGCACTATGAATAGGTATGCGTAAGTGTCTACCAGGGATTTCTACCAGAACACTTTCGAGCTCTCTCAAATAATAGAGTCCGTTCACGTTCCATTAACCATGTTTTCCTCTTGTTATATATTTTTGGGGCGTATTACTTTCAGCCAATCTGTACCTGAACTAGGTGGCTACTGCCTATTTCCCGTTGTTAGAGTTCCCCTCTGGCAGCTGGCCCTCCCTTAGGTGTGGACAATCCCGTCTTAAATGCCCCGTGTAAAGGCATTTTCGGCACTTCCATTCCTTCTACATCGTTGTACCCTCCAGCGTCGTTGCTCTTGTTCGGTTTGTGGTGACGTAGACAAGTTGGTTCCGGACCTCTGTTCGAGAAAATGTTGACCTATTATATTCACCAACCTCTGGTTTCCATAGCCATCTGGGATTTTCCCAGATTCCCCAATAATTCTGCTTCGGTCTGAAAGCATCATTATACCGTACTGTTGCTGGTAATCATCGGGTACGCTGGCCTCTGGTTCCTCCTTGCACTGAAAGCTGCCTCGAGTCTGTCGCAGCCGTTACAGTAATAGTTGTCCTCCATCTTGTTACATCGAACACTCGGAATGCATCCCCTCCAGGTTCTACAAAGTCCTCTTAGACCGCTGCTAGTTCGTTGGATCAAACCCGCTCGCTGTCAGTACGCTGACTTCCCGAGGGCCCAATGTATGATTCTTCTTTGCTGTAACACGCCATGGCAACCACAAGGAAGAATCATAATTGGTCTAACAGAAAACACCTTCAAATCTAGGTACACTGCCCACAAGTCCAGCTTCAGCAAATGTAAATGTAAATTTACAGTTTCGAGAATACATTCAGTCCTAGGATTGTTGTGAGATCTAGAGGCTAATGCTACATATATGTATATATATATATATATAGGTAAAAAAAAGTAGTAAATAGTGCTAAAAGTTTGTGAAAAATTCCACAACGTTTCGTGTTAAAACCCTTCATCAGGTGGCAAAAACGCAACTGATCAGCTGATTGTTGACACGGACAAATGCACAAATAAAAACGTACGTTTGACCGTGTCAACAATCAGTTGCATTTTGCCACCTGATGAAGGGTTTAAACCCGAAACGTCGTGGAATGTTTCACAAACTTTTAGCACTATTTACTACTTTTTACCTACCTACTTCATAAGTGCTACCCGGTACTTTGACCTTATATACATACATACATACATACATACATACATACATACATACATACATACATACATACATACATACATACATACATACATACATACATACATACATACATACATACATACATACATACATACATACATACATACATACATACGTACATACATGCACGCATACATACATACATACATATACAGACAGATAGACAGACAGACAGACAGATAGATAGATGTTTATATAACCTGAAAAATTTTGAGTCTTCTGTAACGTTTTTGTCTTACCTTTGATTTGGAAAGCGTTAATATCCATGTCTTCGTGTTTTTAGGTACATCTTTTGGTCAGATTGGGGTACTTTTCCGAAGATAGAGAAGAGTCACGGAGACGGGACTAACCGAATTTTGATTGTCTCACTTGGCCTTGGATGGCCGAATGGAATAACATTAGATGAAACTGGTTTGTTACCTTCGTATGACTTTTGCTATGATAAAAAAATAAGTTATTTTAATTTCAACATAGGAAACTTAGTTAAAAGATAGGTGTGACATTTAAAGAGAAGGTAACGTATCCAAATGTCAATTTTCGTTATTGTAATGCTTACCTATTGACCAAATAGTGCAAATTTGTAAACGCAAGATCGCAAAAACAGTTATACCTTGCAAATTTAATTCGAAAGCAAAATAATTTAACTTGAGCTCTGTAATAAGCCTTTAAGTAGTAGTTTGTCCGTATTTACAATCTTCAGTTAAATACTTTTGCAAGATTGTTACGAACATTGATGGGAAGTTTCTTCGTTTTTAATTTAAACTTTACCAATTGCATTTAAGAACTTATAAGCGTCACCCACACCATTATGAGTACAAAGCACCATTTCTTTTCGTAGAAAATAAACTTTATTGGGCAGATGCCAAACTTAACCGTATTGAAAGATGTAACTTAGATGGATCGCAACGAGAACTTCTCAAGGATTTTGGGACAGCTGATGTTCATCCTTTTGGCCTTGCAATTGTCGGAGATGGCATATATTGGACTGATTGGGTCTTCGAAGGCATCGCTGTTGCCGATCGCAATTTCGAAGAGGAACCTACAACACTAATTGTAAACGGTGTACCCACAAGGTTTCATGGACTTGCTTATCATACATCAACAGCGACAACCAAACGTAAGTATCACTGTGGGCCTCGATTTTCCTACAGGGTGGCCAGTATCCTGTTGTGTAAGAGGGCCCTTTCAGGGTAAGTTGTGGTGATATTACTCGTGGGGTGGGATTAATACGTGGCACTATTCTAAGCAGAGCACCACCGTCAGTTGGCGTAAAGCCTACAAAAGTTTCTGGCAAAAATGCCGCTGCCGGCAGATTGCCAGAAATGGCACTCCCCAGGCCATTTAATGTGCAATTAGACTTTTTAATCTTTCATGATTTAGAAATTTTTAAGCTTCTTAAAAAGGGACACAATAATCCCGTAAAACTATGTTGCAGGAGAGAAATAGAGCTTGAAATTAACGTTAACCTATGATTTATTCGTTTTTATTGTGTTAAACAGGAAATCAAACATAATATATGCACATGGCATCGGTACAGTAATCTAGGAATGGTGGTTTAGGCAATTCCCAGTCTGTGTTAACTGCAACTAGCGGGTGTACCTGCTAGTAGAGTAATCGTTACGTTAGTAACCAAATAAAAAGCGCCCTTGGGTATTCTGATAGTGGCCGCAGAATATGATATGTATATATGTTCAAGAAAATCCATAACGGGAATTCCACCTTTCGGCGCAAGATCATTACCTTTGGTCAGTTAATACAAAAAGTTGCAAATGAAATGTGAGCATATTAATAATAATCAGGATACATTCAGTCACTGAGTGTGAGGGTTCCCGTCAAAGGTGGCGAAAGTGGTATTTAGGACAGCTTTGTAACATTTACCTAATGTATCGACAGTACTTAACCAGGACTTCTCAAACATCTTTTTGAATTCCTACCTGGTTGTAACAGGGAGGTGTTATTAGATGGAGTTACGGCTAAAACCTTTTCTTTGAAGCAGACAATAATCCTTTCATTGTGCTCTTCGTGTACACAGTAAGCTTAAACGGTGAAAACACAAAAGGTTGACTTCGTCTGCTGCATCGTGAAGAGAACATTGCATATGGAAAACTTTATTCCATCAAGGAGTTCACCTTGTCGTTGTTGATTGCCCTAAACACGTGAAATCTCACAGAAAACTTAGTATTTTTGACAAAGTTTTGCCTCGTATTCAGAAACCATTAAGCATATTCAACCAGCTCGCCCGGCCTTTGGTTAAATAATTCAATTTCTTTTCAGTGATATAGATTTCAGCTCTATTCTTATTCGGGAAGTTTTCGTAAATTAACAAATTCATGCCCTGCTTTTGCCGATAATCACTCTTTTTTAATGGCAAAGAGCAGTGTCTGACACCCGGTCGTCCTACTTTGTCAGTGTTGTCCACGGTCAGTTTGCGCTGCACAGCCATCTTGCAAAGCAAAACAAAGGCCATTTCGTTTTCTTTCCGATGATATAAGACAGGTTACCATTGGTAGAGGGGAACATTTCGTAAAATGCCATCAAATCAGGGACCTTTTATGAAAATTTTGCCCTCTTGAATATCGATCCCAGTGACATATCACCTGTTACGCAAAGGAGAAGTGATGCTGAAACACCAAGTGTTAAATCATTTCATGAAAATCAGTACACTGACTGTAAAAATTTCAGCACTTCTTAATTTTAAACGCACCAAAATTCAAATAACTTGCCTTGTTGAATTTTCTATACTGTGATTCATAACAAGGCACATTTTCCTTTCTTCACTGAATTGTGTACAGCTGTCACAGATTGTTCCCTAGGACGGCTTAGCAGTGGATGTGACGAGCTCTGTGTTTTGATACCAAGCGGAATGGAATGTCTTGCTGGTGAGTTTTTCATATCCTTCAAAAAAGTGAGGATACAAATCCACTTTATTCATTACAAATTATTCATACAGATTTTTAAAACAACTCCTGTGAGTAATATTTGAAACTGAATTAAACTTAAAAGTCAATGTCGTTATTAGTTTTTATTACATTAATTGTAACCCAATTGTATGGATTGTAAGAACGAAATTTATCCATACTGAGCTACGGAGAACAAATAACTTGATGGGCATATAATCATTTGATAACCTACGATGAACTTATAAAGTTAGGGAAATGGATATTTGTCACAATGACGGCTTTACTATAAAGAGGGAAACAATATTAGAAACGAAAAAGGTGAAGGATATGGCAGGGGCAAAGAGAAGTGGGACAGCAAGAAGGTAATGTAGATATGGAAATTTAGACAAACTTTTATTCATTTCTTTCTCGTCAATTGACTTCATAAGTTTTGGCTTCTGAAGAGCTTTAAGATGATAATAAAACCTTGCCTCTATGCTAGAAAGTGTGTGGAAATTGCATGAACGGTGTTTCTCAATTGAGATGTAGGTATTTCGTTGCATAGTCTATGTACGTAAAAGCCTCGACGGCATCATGTGACTTTGGTCTCGAAAAAACCACGTACCCTGGAATATTTGATGTAAAATAAGGTCAGCCTGAACAATGCAAGCTGAAATAATTTTGCGTCATACTGATGACGGTCTAGATGTCTCGACTGCATGATGCAAATTGCAAGCTATACAATCATAGTCGAGCACACATTCCAAAGTAGTTAAGTAGCCGAAATCAAAAGAAGCAAATGGGAACGTGACACGTCTATTAATTGAAATATTTGTTGTTTAATTCAAAAGGCTATGCAGAAATACTCTTTTGAGGAATTTTACATCGAAACTTAACTTGATAACGAATAAAAGCGAGGGGACTGTCGTGAACAGCCATTGCTAAAACTTTCATCATAAACTTTATTTCACTCAATTTCTCAGATGTTGCTTTATCCGAAGAGCTATTCTTACGTTACTCTCTGCAGTTTCCCCTGTTTTCGATATGTGCCCTGAAGACATTTCCATCTCAATAAAGGAACCCACTCTTGTCGAATGGAGAAAACCAGCTGTATCAAGTCCGTCAGCACTAGATGTCATCGTGACGTCATCTCATGAAGGTTCCAGTAACATCATCGTTTCTCCTTCTGACAACATCATTACTGTTACATACCACGCAGTGGACACATATGGAAACACTGCTGATTGTTCGTTTTCTATTTCAGTAACCTGTGAGTCACTTTCGCAACAGTTGGTAACTTGAAAGTGTGGTAGTTCAGCTATAAGTCCCTCTCGTCATAAGCCAAACCTTGATGATTTTGCAACAATTTGGTCCGATAAGATATCGTCTTCATTGACCAGCTTCAGGACAGACTCGTAATAAGAGGTTGGGTGGTGACAAAACAACACCTTTAATTGGAAAAGAGAGCTAGCTCATGCCGTAAAGGGGACTTCCCCGCTGAATACTCTCATAAAAGGAGAAATATTGTTGACTTAAAGCTATTTGAATTTATGCCAAGTTGTTTTACATGTGTTCTCCTTAAACTCCTTTAGACACACACCAGACATCTCAGCCCCCACTTTTTGATAACAATGTCTGGATGAAATTAATTAAGCCATGAATCTTTTATTTCTAAATAGCAATTTTAGAGCATTAAGAGAAAGAGATTTGGTGTCCTCCGCTCATGACAATGACACTTTTTTATACCCCAAACTGAAGCACACCAGAACACTTTTCTCATAATTCTTTCTCATTTCCCATAACCCTCTGCCATTGCTATTTGGAAAAGGGTTTTCTGAAGAGTTGATGTCCATGCTATAATAGTGGTTCAATTGGTATCAGTTCTCCGATAGCTTTTCACACCTTTGAAATCATTCCACCTCTACTGGTCGTCAATGTCTACACTTATGGAAAATGTGTCATTTCAAGCAATTGAAACATGTATTTACATATTCTCTCACCTCTACTGCTGCGTAAAGAGAAAATAATAAAAACGTCTTGACATTTGAGGGTATTCAGTTGTTTTGTGCAATGAGTAAAATTAAAATTCAGGTCAAGGAAAACTTTATCTCAAGAATTAGCTTAACAAAACGATTATATGTGAAAAATGTTTGTAATGTTTGGCTAGCCGGCATTGCAATGTAAAAGTCAATGTTTTATATTCGAAACAAAACCATAGAATGCCGATAGTTGAAGAAATACACAAAAGACCATGAGAATTGTACGGCTAAAATATGTTAAAATGTGTTAATGACTTTCTAAATTCTTTTGCAAATTACAAATAGCATGTGAATGTTTGACATGTATTACATGGAATGAGGTATATGTTTGGAAAAATGACAAGACACGTCAAACCACCAAAAGCGCCTTATAATTGACCACTAAAGCAAACTGGAATGACAACATAGGCAAAAGCTTCCGATGTGCACTCCAATATGAAGTTATGACGCTAGCATTTTCTGGCTGGTGCCTAACACATTTAAACCTAGCCTGTTTGAAGTATTCAGTGCAGGACAGAAAGGACTGACCACTGGTAAGGTTCAAGGAATAGAGGAAATTGATGCAGTCCTATTGCCTTCTAACTAAAACTTCCCTGGACATACATGGGCTGTTACACCTACTCGGCTTCAGAAAGGGTGTCCTCACTGAATACATTGATAGAAAAATCACGTTATGTTCATTATAACGAACATCATGTTTTATTATAATGATTTATTTGCCTTGTTCCACACAGAAAAACACAAAATTGTAATTTTCATGGCATTGCCAAACTTATGAAAATGATAGTACAAGTATACATGTAACTCGTCTCCTTCTGCAAGTAAACAAATTTCAAAGGGTTGGATAACCCCTCCGTTTTACACCACTCCTGAATGACAATGTTAAAACTTTTAAGGTTATTTAATGTTGGGAAATGTACTCTGGGTTCCTTCCAAATAGAATATTAGTTTGCTCCCAACAAAACATTTATAACAGTGGTTCCCAACCTTTTCCAGCTAAATGCCCCCTTTCACCAAATGAGGACGGGCAAACGCCCCCCCCCCCTTGTCTATAGCTTACTGTTGCTATGGATGAAACGACGATAATAAAGCAAAACATGCTGAAATAAAAGGGTATATCTGCCGTGACATACATCGTTTTTACGTGTGGCTTCGACCCAGGGTAGCAAAACAGCAATGCGGGACTTACGAAACTGACACCCTTTAAGATGGCGACTCTTTAACACATGATTTACAAAACCTGGAAGGCTTGATCGCGGTCAAGAGAGGAGAAACGTCTTTGGTGTTCAACTGACTTTGCCAGGGCCCCATCGAATTGTGGACTGTTCCCCAAAATGAGGCCAAAAGTCATCATCCCAGTGGGCCACTGGGGATTCGCCCCCCCCCCCCCCGAAGCTGTGAAGTATTTACGATATTGTTGACACGAGAATGACGTACTGTCAGTCAAATTTTGGCTATCTTCTGATTATTTAATAACCTTAAATACAAACTAAAAAGATTGCAAAATCAGCCTTAGCGCAGTTTGTATTTCAATAATAAATAACGAGAGTTCCCTTTGATGCTTAAGGGCTTAGCCTGTCACGGGAGGAAGAAGGATAGTAGGGGTGGCATGAGGAATTGAAAGACTTGTGCCAATCAAGCTGTCCAACAGGTAGAAATAATGAGAAAGCAGAAATTGGCGCACCGAATAACTGCATTTTTGAAAGCATTTTAAAGTTTTACTTCATAGTACATTGCCAGAGTTATGTATTTTGTTACAGTTACCTACTGTTTTCACTTCTGTCAGTATGTCATGTTTATGGACTACAAGGAAGAAAACTAAATTCAAGGTTAAATTTGCAGGACAATGTTTAGCTATGACCCCTTCGGTCACCGCTTTCACTGTCACTGATGGGAATATGAGGGTCCTTGGAGGAAAAATTGAAATTAAACAGTTACAGTAAATGTAATTTTGTGGCATCTGGGAAGGGAATATTAGACCTACTCAACTTGTTGACTCCATTCAGCTCCTTTTTGTGCAAACCAATTTGAGAGCTCAGCTAGAGAAAAGCTTTTGGAATCTTGTAAATCCTTGTGTCATGTAGTACGTAAGGTATTTCAGCATAGATTGATACTGACCGCCATTTTGTTGTTTATCACTAAGATTGCAGGTTATGGTGCAATATCTCATTTCCATAAATTTGAGACGCTGCACACGACACCTGATCTGTCTGGTTTTCATAGCCGGATTAACCCTGTAATCGAGGTAACCTATAGGTTACGGGCCCCCCGATATTTTGACTTTTAGGGGGCCCCCAGAAAATTTCCATTAACGATCCACCTTTTCAGCTTAGCTTTCAAACGTGCTTCTGACTTATAGATCATCATCTTTCCCCCTACCAAAATATAGACTCTACATCACTAGTGTTGATTTTCTAATGTATAACGTTACCTGGTAAGAAATTTCGTCAAGTTTAAATTACTGATAGTATGTACCTACGAAGCTGATACCCTTACAAAAAAAAGTTGTGTGGCAAAAGTTCCAATACCACACTGGACAAACCGTGTCATACTATGTAAAACTATGGTTGGGTGTTAAAAATAGTGAGTTTTATGTGATTATTTGTAGGGCAATGTGTGATTTTAATAAAAATTTGACCCACTTTTTAAGGTGCCATGCTTTTACCTGCATTACCGCAGTTTGCCGCATGTGACAAAGAGTGGAGAACCAAAATACATTTTTACAAAGGCAAACGTGAGACAAAGTGGGGTAAAGTAGAATATTGTGTGTCAGATTGGTTCCAATCCCACATGTGTCACCACTCATTACCTCACTTTTCCAGTTATGTATTTTCCTATGCCCTGCCACATGTGATTATGCATGTTCACATGTGGCATGCCCCACATTTTTTTGTAAGGGTATGAGGCATGTCATCTGAGTTATAGCGCATGGTCGTAGGATAACTACTGAAACGTGTTTATAGATGCATGTTCTAGAGGTTCGTTTCTACTAATTCATATTCGTTATATTATTGACATGTTTTTATGAACAGAATATATTCGCGTTATTTTTTAGGCCTCATTGATAAAATACTCAAAAGACAATCAAGGTGCATTTCTGACAATGAAAGAAATAGTTTTAGCCCAAAGTATGCTAAGAACTTAACACTAACCTATGGTGGCCCTTCGGTTATATCAGTACTTCTCAGGTAGGGCACAGAAACCTTGGGGTCAACCGAGGAGGAATGGAGATGATTGTGCGAGGAGTTCTGGATTCCAATCGCTGAATTCAAATTGAAATGCACATGATCTCTGTTCCAATTGCTAGGTACTTGACACTTTAAAATAATTAACAGTGGGCCATAGACAGATGAAGTGCATGGGAGGACCCATAATTTCCGTCTTTGCCATTTTGAACAATATGTGAGTCTAGTTAAATTCATGATAGCACGCAGTGGAGCAGTGTCAATGCCCCCTCCCTCGAAATGTTCAAAACCAATTTTTATCACAGCGATCGGTATATTAGTATCCGAGATTCTAAAATAAAGAATATAGATGAAGGCTAATTTGTAAGTCACGGAAAGTTCCATTTTTGACAAGAGACGCAGCTTCAGCTTGGGAAGGGCAACCGCTCCGTCCTTTATGGTATTTTTCTATTACCTATGTCTCTACAAATTTCTAAAAAATGCCATTTTTCGGCGCTCTTCGCGCGCTTTTATTCAGTGAGCATTATACTTCTCCCAGTCATACTTTCTGAAGGATTTAGCTCTGAGACTGAATCGTGAATGTTTTTGTGTATTGTGGCCCTTTTGATGCAATTAAATGAATTGAGACTTTCAGAACCAAATTTATGGATTTCTACGCCAATCATATGTGCACATATTACCTTCGATTTCATGTTTAACTCATAGCACAAATGAAAACGAAAAGCAGAAGTTATATGCCAATTAAGTTCTACTTCTCCCTTCACAATTACTTGACGGAATAAAATGTGTCTGAGTTGCGTCTCTTCTGGGATGATAAAGATTCCTAAATACTGAAAGGTGGAATAGTCTTATACAAATCGACAGGCGTGGGAAGTGGCATTTCAGTCAACTTGCCGGCATCGGGACTCTTGCCAAAACTTTCTGCGTAAGGAAACGCCAATGGTGGTGACGCTACACTTAGATAGTGTCACTTAGTATAACGTAATCAAAATTGAGACTCAAAGGGCCCCCTCACTTGACTAGGTTAAGGGCCTCCCTTAAGGTAAATCCGGCTATGCTGGTTTCCCCTTCCCTCGGTGATTGGTTGTTTATTTGTGGCATGGCACTTTCAGCCAATTAAAGGCATAGTACCCCATAGTAGACTTCCTACCCTTAGTCGTATGCTTTCTATCGCACGCCACTCGTGCTGCAGACCTCTAAGAAGGAGCATGTAGTCACTCCGTAAATATGTGATCTCTTTTTTATATGGCCGGTCTTTCAATCATCTTTAATTTCACCATAATTTTGAGAGGAAGATCGAATTAATAATAATCGCCGAGTAAATCAAGAACAAACTGTCTTCATTTTTCCGTGATCTGTATTTTGTACTGGAGCACACCCCCAAGCCTTCGCAGGAGCGATTGGCCCTTACTATCTTACACGGTGGAGTCGCAAGGCTTTTAATATCTTACACTTAGTTTAAATTGAGTATCCCATTTTTTCAAAACGCCCCTTGCCGCCCCTTTAGCGCTCATCGCCCCCTGATTTGTGCAAACGCCCCCGGAGCGATAACGCTCCCTTCTGGGAACCACTGATTTATAAACATTTACGAGCTTATCTTGTTGTGTATTTTTCCCATACGTGATAACGAAACCATTTTAAGTTGCAATAATAGCTAGATAATTCACAGAGTAAGGATAAACTTCAAAATGTCTATAGAAAATCAGTATTTCATATATACGTAATAATCATGGTTTATGATGTTAGAGTTGTGGAAGAACAGTAAAATTTTCTTGTTTACATGGTCATAATTTGTTTTAATTCATTGCCTGTTCAGATGACAACCAAGCACCTCTGGTTATTATGTGTCCAGACGATATCGTGAGAGAAATTCCTCCATCACAGGAAGGAATAATCGTGGTTTGGAAGGAACCTAAAGTAGTCGATAACTCGGGAAATGTTTCTCTCTTCCTGCAAAGCCACCAAAGCGGTTCTTTATTCGGCTTTGGTGAGACAGAAATTGTCTATTTATGGCAAGACGAAGCTAAAAATACCGCTGAATGCAGATTCCAAATACAAATTGTCGAAGGTAAGATTTTGCAATGTATGCGGATTACAAAATAACTTTAAACACCATGCAATTAGTACTATTAATTGTACCACGCTGTAATGACGATGATTCTTTTGAGTGCATTTTGAGTACCCATCGTTTCAATCCTGTTACTTATCAACGGCTTACTGCTTAAAAATGATTCTGCTGGTCTTCTACAGAAATGAAAGTGTTTTCATGGGTAACGATTATAGGGGCTGGGTAGTGGCGTACTTCCGAAAATGGAAACGCCATACCAAACGAGATGTTTACCCTCAGTGTGAGGCTAATATTGAAAGTATTCCTCTTAATACGTTTTAAATTCTCATTTAAAATAGTTGTTGCAATGTAATTTAGTAATACCGATCCTATATGCTTTCTTAGATTTTTGATTTTCCACTTCCAAGATATTAGACAATTTGTTTTTTGAATTTCTAGTTCGTTACTTTTTCTTCTGGCACAGACATTTCTGAATCATTTCGCCTAGGTCTACTACGAAAAACAAATTCATTGATCTGAAAAGATAGTTTCAATAATCTGCAAAATTGATAATGTTGTCCATGAACCTCCAGCAGATGATGAGCGAAATCGTCGTGTACTGTCTTAATTCCTCTACTGTTATAATAAATTTATCGCACGGAAACACGCAACGCGAATATACTACACACAACGAAGTCGGCGGGTCCGAGAATTTATTGTTTTGGCGGCTACCCAGCTCCTTTAAATAATGATATCAAAACTAGACCCCATCTGATCTTACTAGTATGCTTTGTTGCCTTCCTTCTTTGTCGGAATAGAACAGATGTCTGTCCTTCAAGTGTAGCCTGAACAAGAGCAACAATGTTGCCGCAGCTCAGCTTGTCCTAGGTCATGGAAAAGTGTGCAGTCAATATTTCGGTTGGGTCTGTAACTCAAGTTGTCCGTACGTACGTTATAAAAAACCAAAGAGATAAATATAAATGTAAGGAAAGAAATATTTATTGAACTCCTGAAGCACTGAAAGACTAAATGTGCTACTCTAAGTTAATGTTGTATACTGCACAAAAGTTTGTAAAGAATGGAAATCGTACCTGAATATAGCAGCGATACTTGTAACGAAGCTGACTGGAATGACATTGACAGCGGGTGATCGGTAGCATCACATATGCCGATCGCACGTGACTTTACTGCCCCGCCTTATTCTTCCCGCCTCTTGATAGCTTCGTTGCAAAAACTTCAACAGGACCGTAACCTGCGGAAGGGGTAGTTGCAGTCCTAGCAGACTGAGATTCCCAAGCCCACCCCCCCCCCAAGGAAATCTGGAAATGCTGAAATCTTCAAGTCCTAGTTATGTTTTCAAGGCCCTCATTCATAACCTAAAAAATCCAATGACTCTTGTATCCTTTCCCTAAAATCTTTCCCGGGAGGTCCTCGGATCCACCACGGAAGAATGGCATTTAGGCCTACGTGGGCAGGGATCTGTTGCAAATCCCTGATGCGAGTAACTTGCACGGACGCATCAACCTTCTCCCTGATACATGATGTACGCGGCACAGCTGAAATCTAAAGCTATATTGTTTCTCACACGGTACGGTGCCACAACATGCTTAGCCTACGTAAACTAGCCTATGATAACCTTTCGTTACACGCTAAATATTGTGTACTTTTAAAACATGTAGCATTATGTTTTCAATCAAAGCGCTATATAATTTTAAAAATGGGGGTGGGAGTTCCTGTTCCGATTACACCATTTCCTAGACAACATTAAGTAAACCTTAACTTGAAGTAGTATACCCCGACATCCCAATTCACGAGTAGCTCCTCTCCATCATGTGACAATATTTTTTACACTTATTTGCTAAATTCAACACTAGGCTGTGCGGCCTATTCCTTATTCAGTCATATCCCTGGTTTGGGAAGCAGAGGAGCTGAGCAAACATAGTCCGCTCCGCGGTGTAGTCCACATAGGTTCTCAACAATCGATGTGATGTACCGCACTTTGCGTAAACGCTCCAAAGACAATATACGCACGGGACTTCCTGTACATTTATATGCCGTGCAGCATACTTTTATACGTAGTTACTTTTACACAAAGCACTGGTTTGGGGCCTCGACTGAAAGTCTCGACGTTCTGTACATTTAAAAGTGTACGGAATTCTTTTTAACGTAGGTTTTTTTAACTGTTTTGGGCTCTCAAATGAAACAAGAACAAGTGGGAGATATAACTTTGTTTCAGCACTATTCAAACTATCTATATGAAACGTTTCAGCACATTTAGTGGGCGATTGAACGAAAAGAAGGGAATTTTACGTTTCGGTCAAACAAAACCCTCTCCCGCTGTTACATAAAGCTCATACTTATCAAAAATGGTTGCGTCATTAAGATACTTTTCTCACCCTTCCTACACGTCAGCCAAATTTCAGTCAAATCTATGAAGAAGTAGCCAAATGTCAGGCGTTTAAACACGTTGTCGAAAAGTAAGAGACATTTTGCAATGTACGATAGCTATAACTCGACTGAAGCTTTCAACTGAGCTAAAAAGATCAAGGTGATAATGTAATCAAATCACTAAAAAGACATGACTGTTGATTTTTCCTTCATTTATGAGACAGAATTTTTGTTCCGATAATGAAAAATAAAGATGAACTTGAATCATATTGGCATTTGTAATTTCTGACACTAAGGATAAACTTTTAACACGCAAACAAAGATGGTTTCGTCCAACACCCAAGAGACTTTTGAATTTTCATACACGGGATTTTTTGTTGAAAACTTGCAAGATGGCTTGTGGTGACAATTTTTGTCGGCCTTGCATATTTCGTCCCCCGTAGTAATGAAAATGGACGAGAACGGAACTTTACATGAATTCATATTATGGTAAGCATTACAGTTTTTACGAAACGCCCTTCAAAGATGTAAACAAAAAGTGTACGTGGTAATAAATGTCTTATATACGCAATAATTTAGCAAGCATTTCACTAAAAATTAGTAGCAAAAGTTAATCATTTAACGTATATATTTCCTTTTTCTTGCAGGATATCAAACTACAATGAAAACAACAGTTGGAAGAAACGGAAATTCAAGCCAAAATAGTCAAATCTCATCCACACTTATAGTGGTCTTACTCAGCGCAGTCGCAATGCTCTTGGTAGCAATTTTCGTCGGCGTCATCATTGGCAAATGTGTGAAATGTCAGTGTAAAACCGGTAATGAAGACCACTTTTTACAACCCAATGCTGACACGACGAACATGCAAATAAACAAAGGGGTTCATTACATTTCTCCAGCTCAAGCTTCGCACCCACTACCACCGCCAGGTCAGTCGTCTGCACCACCTGTCTACACGCACTATGTTGCAGGCAACGATTCCACTCCTTCGCCAAATGTAAGCTCTATTTACCTGGAAATCACATCAGATCCACCCGAATATAGCCACTTCTTACAAGAAGGGATGCAAAGCGAAGTGGAACCACCACCTCCTCCATACCGACCACAAGTTACCCAAATTGCTAGCGAGTGACCATCTTGGGAAATGGTTTTAGGATCGTAAGATTTCAACTACAAAGGATACGACAGTCTGCTCTTCAATCTTTATGCCATTAGCCCTCTTTTGCAATGTTAATCACGATGTAGGGCAACCACAAGCTCTGACATCGCCTCCAAGCAGTGGCATAGCTAGAGGGGGACAGGGGGAGGTCCCCCCCCCCCCACTAAGCGTCCGAAGGCCTCTGTCGGTAATTTCTAATCTCTGTCGGAAATAAATAAAAAACAATTGATTTGAACACTTACAACACTTATGTTTTTAAGCAGAATTACACATCGAAATGGTTACTGACAAGGCCTGGAAGTGTCATTTAAGGCAATCTCGGAGATATTTTAATCTAGTTTTTTCCGCGCGCTACACGCCAGATGATGGTGGCGATGCGCTTAGATAGTACATCATTACTTCAAGATAATAATCTGTTGGAAATATTTTGCTTTTGTCCCCCCTCCCCCCTAAAAAACTAGCTACGCCACTGCCTCCAAGCTCTTGCAGTAACCTAATAAGCACGTTTTAAATAGGGCGATATGCTCGATATACATCGTGACAAATACTGGACAATTTTAGCTTGTTCAAAAGTTTGGTCTACATACCTACGGCATCGTAATACGTTATTGCTGTTTTCGCTATATATGCTACATCATGTTGAGCACATGTTGGTCGTGCTGCATGTACTCGTGATCACTCTGAGAAGCGATTTTCGGTACGCACACAGTGTAAATCACTATCCACTCGACTGGTATGAGCTTCATAAGAGGTTAGCACCTGGTTATGTCAGCCTAACTCTAAAATTTTAGTTCAAGCTCAGTGCATGTTAGGTACATGCTTTCCTCAACCGTCCAGTACGTCTTTAAACGAGCTCTGCTTAATGGCGTGATATTGCTCACCTGTTACCCAAATTGTAATATGTGCGCGTTACGAGAACACTTAATTTGCTCCTTACTCGTTCTTGTTACTGAAACGTGCGTTTGCTTCTCCGCACAACTATCTGACTATACAATCCAAGAACGGTGTACCTCTTCCTATCGGTGCCACGTGAAGTCATAATGCGCACAAACCCTGTATGTTCGTAGTACGAGGGGCTGTTTAGGAAAAAGATAATTATCACCCTCTTTTGAAACACTGTGATTTTACGATTCCTGATTGTCTTGCTCTTGAAACTTCAGTGCAACTTAAACAGGGATTAGGAAATGACTAGAATGATTCTTGTCGTCTGCTACATCTCAAATAGTTCTTTAGATGATTTCAACCTTTGCCGTAATATTGCCAGACGTCAAGAAAAACAAAACAAAAAAGATATATTTCTGTGCGCTAGTGCTCAGTTTTTGAAAAGGTACAAAACAGGTTTAAATAAGTTATCGAACATAAATAGATCAGGTTTCGCTTTTTCAGGAACATACGGAATTTTTCTTAAATTTCATAAACGAAAGTTAGACTTACATGCATTGCTAAAATGAGGTGTTCATGAATAATTAAAGAAATTAGAATTATGAAGGAATCACTTCAGAGTCCATTTACAGTCGTTTAGACTAAAGAGGTGATTCGCGTTTCACCTGTGTCTGCATCCCTGTTAACTTCAAAGCATTGTCCTTATGTAGTCGTTTTTTGAGGATTACGCTGGCATGAAATTACCAGTTGAAACTCTTACTGGGAAGATTAAAGCAAAAAAAAAAGAAAGAAAAATTAGATGAGGAAACGAAGGACCGGTCAATCAAAGTCTCTCCTCATAAAAAGTATTACATTAATTTAAATGCGTATTGCCTAATACATGAAATTGGATTAAGTGCTTTATCTTCTTTCGTAACAGCTCCCTTGTAGCAAATTCTTGTTGTTCTCGTACTTTATAGTCTTAGCACTAATGACAAATATCGCAATGTTCGCAACGTTTTCTGTTATAAGACTATCAGCCAAAGATTTTCATATGGTGTGTAACGTAGCTAACGCAGGACATTTCTAAGCTGAAATATAAAATGTTAAAGCTTATTTAGTCAATTTGAAATGGTAGATTGCGCAATAATTTGTGATGTCATTCTTTTACTACTCAAATTACAGTCTATGTTTTCCATTTTCTTTTTTTGGAAAGCCACTGAACCTTGTGCCAAAATGTGATCACTGTCTTACTGTTACAGGATGATTTGGCTATAAAGGCCATCTCTGTACAACATGCTATGTAAGAAAACAGTAAATTTGTCCAGGTTATATAAGCAATTTAATTTCAAAAGGAAACAAAAACAGGTAATGTGAGTTGTACAAGAAGGGCATCACCAATTATATGGCGCAATTGACTTTTTCAAATTAAGTGAATAAATTTCAACATTTTATCTCAGCAATGGAGTAAGCTATGAAAATGGAAGTTGGATGAATGGAATTCATTTTCCAACCTCTAAAATACATATTCTTGTAATTGTAGACTTTAGGTACACTTTAACGTTGTTTTACAGGAGCGAGTAGGCCTTCAGTAAGTTCACGATGATAAACGTACTCAGAATTTGGTTAAATGTAGATATTTAGTGAGATGAGGTTTTACGGCTCAGTTTCTAACCAATTGGTTTAAGTCAGGCCGGTCACGGCCTTTTCTCCAGCTGTGGCTCACTGCCTTGTTTTCCCTTCTCCATTGCTTATGCGGAGCACCAAGGACAATGACAGTAGGTTCCATTTTTAAAGTCTTTGGTATGACCCGACCAGGAATCGAACCCCAGACCTTCCGGCTGCAAGTCGGATGCTTTAACCACTTGGCCATGCAATTGGTTGAAGAAATTCCTTTGTAATACGAGCTCATTAGTTTTAATTTACTATAAACTGGATAGGCCTGTTAAAAAGATGAAAAAAAAACGAACTATTATCTGAGAATTCCACAGAATTCTGTTAATTGTAGACAGAGTCGTCCTGGTAAAAGTTACTTTAGTTTCAGCCATCTTGACTCTTGCAATGACAAACAAGGAACACAACAAGAGTTGTAGTTTCATCTTGTATTCAAAAATTTTCGATCCACTTCTTGATTATCCTCAGTTCTAACTGAGGATGGTCAAGAAGTGGATCGAAAATTTTTGAATACAAGATGAAACTACAACTCTTGTTGTGTTCCTGGTTTGTCATTGCAAGAGTCAAGATGGCTGAAACTAAAGTAACTATTAAAACGAACTATGTTATTAAAATATCATTAACAATTAGTTTTAGTGAAATTCTAAAACTACTAAAGCATGTCTTCTTAGAAGTATTACAATTAAACTCAATCATACTCCATAAAGTTAACAACAGCTTCGAACCGAACCCCGTGTTCGGCATCAGCTACTAAACTCAATGTGGGGGAACACCTTATCTGGAAGAGTTTTAATAAACTCATGTTGCCGGTCTTTAGCAAAATGCTTTTCAGTATTCATCTTATAAAAGTTTATCTATTAGATTTTCTCCGGTTTGAGCCCTCTGTCGTAGAATTCGTTCAGCTAGAAGTGCCATGAGCTGGGTGACGGTTTGTTAAACCAGGGAACACCTCCTTGGATTAAACTGGCACTTTTTGCCCTCCACACTAGCTACGCTTAAGTCACTTTAAAATTACATGTACCCGAGTACATTTCTGATTTTTTAAATGCAGTTCTAAGATCAAGACTAAACAAATAATTGTAATGGCAGAGGTACTAGCACTTTGATCTAGATGTATCTTTGAACGAGAAGGCTTAAAGACAGACTGTCATCACCCCAAAGTATATTTTTAGTGTATGTATATCAAATTCTCAGTTGGTGACTGCTCTTTGATTGACATCAAAGTTTGAAAATTTGAAAGATGCAGAGTAGCTCACATTCCACACAATGCAGAGAGAGTACTTTTATTACATTTTATAGCCTTGTGTGCTCACCAGGACATGGCCTTAAGCAATAAAACAGGTTTATTCTTGCACAAGGAAGAGCCTCATACAGTTATGGGAGGAGCTAGAAGATGCATAGCTGGGAGAATTGGAACTGTCTGGGATCATGAAAATTCCCCTTTAATATTTGTTTGATTTCTGATAAAATAGCTGCCTCTTGATTTGAACCGGATGATAGGGTAAAGTTTCCCCCGTGTGTAAGACGCTCTATCGTCAGTTGGTTATCTTCACTTAAGTTTTGAATCGGGACAGTTTCATAAGCTTTGGTGTGGGAAATGTTTAGATTGTAATCTATTTCCTCATTCGGATGTAGTGCCCCGGCGATAGTGTGTACTGTGCCCTTATTTTGGGCGGTCATACATGGGAAGGAACTGAGGAAGAGAGAGAGGGTCACTCTCATACTTTCTGAAGTTTGGGGGACAAACTATCACATGTCACCAGTTTAAGTGGTTGTTGTAGGCGGCAGATCATATAGACTGTTGCAACGCCAAGAAAGGAATTGTAATCAAAAAGTGTAAAACGAAATAAATATGAGTAACACAGTTTTGCAGGGTGTAAAGTAAACTTTTTGAATATTTGAGAGTTATATCCCACACTGTTAGGTCTTATTCAAAAGCAGGGAATCCTTTCATTGTAGGGTCATGGTCTTGTTGTCTGACTAACAGTCGATTTCTTCCCGATGCAGCCAGTTTGATGATGGAGGATGGATAACAGGAAGAGTCACATAGGAATTTCCAATAATTCGACTCACGTTGTCCAACAGGACTGAGAAAAACAGGATATGTGGTGGATGCAGTTGATGCGCGCGAAAAATAGCATTTTAAATACAGCTTAGTAATGTTTTCTTTCATTTACCTAGCATTTAACGATCAAATGGCAAAATTTTTGGTTTTCCCATTTTTTCATCACAGCCTAATTGGGACTGAAAGCCAGTCCATGTCTTCATCTTACCGCGAGTGTTAGGGTTTGGAGGATACACGTTGCGTGGAGTATTCAAATAATCCCAGTTACGCTGTCCTACTTAGAGTAATAATTGGACAATAAGCGTATATTTTAGATGCGCACGAAGCGTGCCAAAATAGGGTTGTAAAGGCAGTTTAGTGAAGTTTTACTTCATTTTACACTACCAAAGAAATTTTGTGCTCTTAATTCCCCCAAATTTTGATAACTCCATAATTCTCACTTATACAGGGGGTAAAATAATGGTTTTAGAATTCTTTTTGATCCGAGGCGAGTCAAGGTCCCCGCTATATGCGTCAATGATCATCCAGAAAGCTCTTCTGATATAGCAACAGTATAAATCAACAGTAAAAAAAAAAAATAACCGAAGCAAATCACCAGTCTGAGCGGTACATGCTTGAATAAAACAGAAGGAAAAACCTTTTTGATCTATGGTATAGCTTCAGCTATGAGGAAAAAGACAATGGTCTAGAAGCTTGAGAGCCTATTTTGGGTACACCTTCGTTTCCATTTGAACAAATAGCACTAGCAACAGTCTATTAGTACTAAACACTAAGAATATGAAGTCCCACGTCAGGTTCAACGTGACGCTATGCCTCGTAGTGGAAAATAGCCTATAGCTTACACTAGGCATAGCATACTGTAGTAAAACTAGCTTACCTCTTTCATGTGATCCTAAGGTATCGCTGGTTTTAATCTCTACCGTCAATATTTTAGGATGAAGCTTCATACACCTGAAAATATTATTGTTTTTACATATAAAAAAAAATTAATCAATTGTCAAAGGATTGATTTAATTTGGGCTAGTTTAGCTTCATCGGTTTGCACGATTTCCTGTTTCGCAGACACTGCTTACAAGGCTATAGTGACATATGCAATGGATTGGTGTATTCTGCATTGTTGAGAATATTAAAATTTCCAAGAATTGCGGAATCGAATGTAAACCTCACAATATGTTTACGTTAATACTTTCCCGGAAATGTATAAAAATCTGTCATACGTCTATCGTAAACACTCATTATTAGCTTATTCAACTTTAGAAGTATGTCGAATATGGTGTAGCCTTGTTCTTTATCTTGTTTGTTTTATGAACCAGGTAAAGTAGGGCCCTGTTTTATCTCAGAACGTTTGCAAAATAAATATTTGGGCAATCAGCATATTCACAAGAGGAGGTAAACGAAAAATTAAGCCATTTGAGGCTTATAAAATTCACCTTTTGTACCATTTAAATTTGTTGTTCCAAAGGGTCCTGTTGTGATGAACGCCTTTACCAATCACAATACACGTACCATAAGCTTCGATGTTATCACTGGACTCTAAAAGTTCATTACAGTTCTGCGGAGAATTTTACGCGCTAACAGTGCATATGAACAAAATGAATGTTTAAACGACCTTCAGTAGGTTCATTTTTATCAAGGAATTTATGGTCACTTTGATAAAATCGTAAAGAAGCTTGCTATACTATCCTCCAACGAAGTGTTTAAGTGCAAAGCCTACTCTTTACCCTTTTCTGCTCCCAACCCATGGAGAACACTGTAAGAAATACCTAGGAATCTGAATGGTTGCAGACTTGCAGTCGGAGTAAAGATTACCTACAGGCTTGTAGTACAAGTTTATGTACAGGCTACTTTATACTAATGGGCTACAGGTACCACATTTAACATTCAATCTTGCTGTGCTCATGTCGAATCATGTTGATGGGTTGTTTCCCTCATGTATGAGACGAAATAATTCTCTAAATGTAAATAATAGTTTCTTCTTTTCGCAGGACAGAGGTATTAGACATAACCAGAAAATATTGCAAGCCTATAGCTTCTTTCTTTCTTTCATTACAATGGCAGTTGGAGACACAAGACCGAATGTACGTTTTACGTCAAGGCTTTAGAATGGGTTAGGTTTAGAATGTTTTTTCTTAATATAAACAACAACCGTAGTTTATAATTTTGCATAGATACACAGATGTAACAGTATGCGATGAACTAAATCTGGTTGGATTTTTATGACACAGAAGAATATGTTGTTCAGAGGCATTTTGGACAACAGTACAAGGAATGTGTACGTCTAATGACGTTGACATTGTAGACAAGTTGTACTTTACTCTGGACCAGTGGCACATGAATCTCTCAGAAATTCAGTCTAACAGATGAAACACATTTGAGATAAAAACTCTGATAATTGTTCCAGAAGGACTTGTTCAGCCAGTTTAGTTGCGAAAAGAATCAGGAAATGACAAGGAAATTTTCATCAACGAACCTGTGAAAAAAGGGCTGCATCTTATTGTCAATATTATTTAATGTACAAGGCTTGTTGAAATTAACACGTATTTAATCTACAAAAATAATCAGTTTGACCTAAACCGTACTACCGGTGGTTTGGTGTATCACTTTTGTCATTCAGAAAGCTGTTCGGAGGTATCAATGTACAATTCTAACGGAAGACTGCACTTTGATGTTTTCTTAGTAGCGTTAATTATCTCATCCCCACATAAAGCAAGTATGTGAGGAATGAGATATTGTGCTTCCTTTGCCCTTGAAAAGTGAACACGTTTACCTCCAGCAGTTGCCGTAGCAACGGTAACCATGGAAATGCATGGCAAGGAAATAAGGGACAGCTTTATAACCGCTTCTCAAGGGTAGCTAGGGCACAAAGGAATGGTGAAGGTCCTGTTTTCCATGTCATGTGACCAAATATGCCTGAATTTCTGTCTTTTTGTATGTCTGTCTGTCTGTAAATGTGTGCAGTTACTTCTTCCAGAAACTGGTCCTAAACTGATCACTCATTAGACTTGAAACTTGGTGGATAGGTGCTTTCCAGTAAAAGCTCAAATTTTTTTCGTCGCCATGGTCAAAAGTCAAATAATGTTTTTGAAATTTCAGCTATCACATTGCGTAAAACTGAAGCAGCAATATGTAACATTTACAAACATGTTTGATGTACTTCAAAGAAAAATTTTAAGCCACTAACAATTAGCATGAGGTCACTAGGTCAGGAGGCATTGTGATATTTTTGCCTCCTCAACTAAAAATAAGGATGGGCCCAAACTTGGTTGGTGGGTACATAGCCTTAGGAATTTGCCCCTCGCATTATACTCTCGGCATTATAGGTCAAAGGTCAAGATAGGTCATAGATCAAAGATGGCAAGATGAGCTGTTTTTTTAAATCTGGCTATAGCAAATGGCCAAAACAATAAATGATCCTAATTTCTTGGCATAACTTTCTCTTAGAAGCTTACTTTGCACAACTTAAAATTGACAAAAGTCACAAGTTCAGAAGGTCAAAATTTCAAAAATTCGTGACAACACTACTGACTTCAAACTTGGTATGCAGCTGGCCGGTAATGAGAACTTGTGCCTCACAGACATTCACAGTGACAAGTCAAAGGTCATAGGCTGACGATCACATAAAGCAAATATTTAATTATTTTTATTTTCGCTTTAAATAAGTAAAAGGAAATATGGACAACAACAGTTATATTTTGCTTTGACATTGAACTTTCTTTTACTTGACATTGGACATTCAGTTTCTCACCTGGGATTTAAAAACCCATAGTAAAAAGCCATAAAATGACCTTTCCAGATATTGGCTGACCTAGGCTACACTTGACCAACACTCAACAGCACGTAACCCCAAAGCGCTGCGATTTTACCTGTCAAGCATGTCTAGGCCTAACGTTATGCTTCATCCTCCACTAAAAAATATACGAGCGTATCCACAGCTATGCCATGGAATTAAAGTGCAAGTTTTCACTTTATGAAACATTAACTTCGGCTGCGCGTAGCCCGGTGCTTGCAGTAAAAATATATGCCAGCCCTAGTCTTTCGCTAATCTAACATTGGAATGGGACTAGGCTAGTTGAAGTACACACTAAGTTGAGACTATATACTGTGACCATTCATATACAGTGCACTCGAGTGGATTCATACAAGAAGGGTACGGTGAACGCGCACGTATGTATATGTATGTATATATATATATATATATATATACACACACACACACACACACACACATAATGAAACAACCAACACAGCCGTTTCCAATCAATGACGTCACAAACAGACTGAAGAAACCTAGCATTGAAGGAAGCCGTGGTCAAACTGTATATTTACTCTCGATCTTATGAGGTTTGATTTATCGTGAAGGTAGCCATATATTAATCAATTTTTTTTAAGATCGAGGGCAATCTTCGCTTCATACAGGGTACTGATGCGATAGATATGTGTAAGTAGGAGCTGGAGCAAACGTGTGTCGTCCTTTTCTGAGAACTCTGTTTGCTCATTCCCTTGCGTAAGGCTGCCCAAATGTCGGAGGAAGATATTATGCCGAACGGACTGCTACATAGGTTACGTCTGAGCAATGGCGAATTATGGCCCCTGGGAAATAAGGCGCAGTAGCTAATCAAGCTAGGTGACATGAATACCCTCGAAGACTCCCACTCTGACCACTGACTGTCACAGTTCATTACATAATTTTGCACTCCGTTGTCCACAGGATTAACTGTCCTGTTAGCTCTCCTTATACATCTATTATGTAAAACTAAAATTAATGAAGGGTACGTAATTTGTGGAGCTTTTACTACTACTAGAGTATTGAAATGGACACTGAAATAAACATGCGCTATACTAGTATACTTGTGACAGAATTACCTTGGCCCGAGTGATATCTCACTGATAAAGGATGGATCAAATTATCTAGGACAAACACCGCTCAAAATTGTTACCATGTGTAGAAAACATCTTTGAACCCGACCACTTAGGTAAATATGGTCAGGTTGAGCATATGCCCCACTATACTAGGGCAGAAACACTCATCTTGAGTGGAGCTATTACAAAATAGCTGTATTATGGCCAGAGGTACTTTGTGCAATCATTCCTGGCTTGACAAGCAGACTTCGGCATCTTCTAGTCTCCAATATATCCGTTTCATAATGAAAAACAAAGTTTAGAAGCCTTTGGCTCATCGTACCTCATGATAAATACAAAGGAGCAGTCAACGATTTTTCACTGTTCAGAGCAGTGCAGTGGCGTAGCTTGATTTTAAGTCCCAGGAAAGTCATTGAGAATGTCGCTCAGGATACGCCTACAGTGGTTAAACTTTGTGCAAAAGGAGCCATTTCTTTGTGCAGTATGAGACCAAACATGCCCAAAACACTACCGTTCGATCCCCTCATTGATACACTGTTGGCGCACAGTGGAGCGATCCCGATCCCAGTACGTGACATGGCCCAGAGAAAAGGCTCATGCAGTGCTCTGTCACGTCAGAAAAATACCTGACTGAATTACAGAAATTAAAGGAAGGGTTTAAGCAAACCATTATTCTTGTGAAAGAGAAACTAAATCAAAGCATTCTGGTGAGTTTCTACGTTTGTGACCTAAGGTGAGCTTAAAGCAAACAGTGTTTTCATCATCTCCTCACCTTGATAAGTTGGACTCTGCTTTCTTTGTTTTTTTTTTCAATCTGTTTTGGCCTTGAAGTTAATAGGGACACAAGACTCTCATTGGGAATTTAAAGTTTGTTATCTTCCAATGCACTCAAAGTCTGTTAACATGGAATTATTGAAGAGAAAATGTATTGTGAAAAGCAGAAAATCCATTAATGTGAGGGTAAGATGTCGTATGTGCTTACTTCAAGTTCACTATTGGTTGAAAATGCAACTTCATCTGCTCGTATCTCGAGCACCAGACATCAAATTTTAATGCAAATTTCACTATATTACTTAAAGGTCGTGTGACATGCCACCAAGAAGAGCTGTTCACTTGTCAGTTAAAAAATTAAGTCCTCCAATGAAAGATCCATTGTAATTATTTCAATATCTTTTACCGTTTTCAAAATATACGTGTTCAAAGTTCGATGGTTTCTAAAGAAACTCATTGCTTATGCAAAAATAATGATGTGGAGTGTTGCACAGTGTTAAAATTTCTTTTGTTAACCCTATATAAAATCATCTCTTAATTACTGATCAGATAGATCACAGTTTGGTGAGTGATATCAATGTTTCGGAAGAAAAGAATTGTAACCACTTGCATCTAAGCTACCTAGCCTGAACAAGAATTTTCAAAGAGAGGAGTTGCTACCTCTACTTAGACAACACACCTTTCCTTTTCAGTCAATAAAAAGTAAGAATTCACTTATTGTTATGAAAGTTTCCCAGTATATGATCAGTTCGAATGAACAACAATTTCTCAATGGGGAGGGGGCATATCCCTTTCCCTTAGGCACCTCTGCCAGGACATCACCTGCACAAGGTGACAAAGAAGCGATTAGCTCCGAGTGCAAACTACCACCGATGCATCATCTGGCAGCACCCCTGGCTGTGCATATGTGCTGCACCTGTTTTCATCTCTAAGTTCGTTTCTACCCGGTTGAAAATGATTTGATAACCGTTAACAGTAGTTTATGTTCTGCCCATCCTTCAGTCAAATTTACCGCTAATTACTCCCGTAATCCCTATTGTTTCTGGATGTTCGTGTCACCATCGAAGACGCATTTATCAAAACCTCGATCTACTCTTGTGCAAACCCTTTGACAGACTACACTTTAACAGTTTCCAAACCACACACAGATATCCGTCATATACAGCCAGGCCCTTAGATACAAGCGTATTTGCTCTAATAAGGCCGATTTCCATACCAAATTACTAAGCCTTAGGCAACAATTTCTTGATCGTGGCTACCCTCTTCGTTTGTGGACCTACTCATCTATAAAGAACTTGCTTACAAAGCAAACCAAGGCGGCAGCAGCAGGTGAGAGCGCGTTTTGAACGCCACCTGTGACATTATGCGATTCCAACGTCTCATCATCACCCCTCAAAGCTATTCCTTGCCTTGCAAGGAATATGATGATTTTAAAATTCGTGGAATGTATTCCCAGTTGTCCTTCACTTCACTATAATTTTGTGTGGAAAGTTTTGAAGCAATGCCTTCTTCACTTAAACTTTGCACAAAGTATTGCCATCTTGAAAAAAAAGTTTTGTGACTTTCGCTTTCGCTGTGTTACTTGAATTTTCGAATGCCCTTTTACATTCATTTACCCCGTTCTCGGTAAAGTTGTGCTCCTTGTGAAATGATGTTGACGGAAAAAAGACAACAGTAGCAGAAGGCAGTATCATTTCTTACAGAGTATTTTACCCATTTAAGTTGGTTTTACCAGTCTCTGCTAAACGATTGGTCCCTTTCTCCTATTTTTGTTTGCGGGAAAGGTGTTAGTATTTGCTGCCCCGGTCTAGATTTCTTTGACCCTTAATAAAAACCCTCAGCTGAAGGTTAATGGGCTCTCGTAACATCTAGCTTACCTTGTGACGGCTCAGCACTGGATTGACCGGAATGTTTCGGGTTCTGGTTGTTCCTTAGTTGCCGATTCTTCTA
Organism: Holothuria leucospilota; assembly: GCA_029531755.1. Classification (NCBI taxonomy): domain Eukaryota; kingdom Metazoa; phylum Echinodermata; class Holothuroidea; order Aspidochirotida; family Holothuriidae; genus Holothuria; species Holothuria leucospilota. The sequence continues at coordinate 47,415,558 of CM055965.1, forward strand.
AAACCTTCACCGCTACATTAGTCTCTTCCTGTGGTGTTTCGCTTATGTCACTATAAACTTTACCCTGCTCCATTTTCTGCCGACTAGGAAATCCGAATTTAAAAAAAAGAACGTTATGGAAAATATTCGAGGTTTTATCGTGTTTTGTGCGTGTAGTATGAGGTCTAGTGTCATGTAGAATGAAGTCATCTCTCATCACTTTACTTTTCACATTGAAGCTTCATTTTCTGTCTTGAAAGGTAAATACTTTAACTCCTTAATTCAAAATTATTCAACATACATTTCCCCAAACACCTGCTGTTCTTTGTTTTGCTTCAGACAAGGAGAACCTCATGTTCAACCACAGACATAATCCTCTAATCGTGCAGCATGGATGTCAAGTTAGTCAACCTCCTTCGTTTAGTAGGTCCACTAAAGCATTTGAGTCACTTACAGTTCATTGCCCCATTTATTCATTTACTTGTACGAACTGTTTACTTGTTTTGTTTGTTATATATGATTTCCATTCCAGATCTAGAATAGTTCAGACACCCTGTTTCTAGAGATGCCATAGTAAGCCCGATATCACTTGAGACAAGACCATGTCAGATATACATATCCAGTTTTATATGGCCACTCATATCAGGCCAGATATCACTTGAAGACAAATTGTGCCTGAAATGCACATCACGTCTTGTACGGCCATATCAAGCCAGATACAAAATTAATAAAAACATTGCAAAATATAGATATCCAGTTTCCATATGGCCATATCAAGCCATATACCAGTTCGGGAGATAACCGCTTTCGGGTGAAAATGAGAATTCACCCGATTGCGGGAAAATTTTGCACGACTCAAGCCATGAATAATCATGAGCCCTTAGTGCCTGCCTCTTAGCAGTCGTTGATTTGTTATAATAAATGTGTCTGTACTCAAATACAAGATAATAGTTCACACACGAAGAACGAAACCACATGGAACTTTCAACAACGTGTTTAAACACAAGTGCTGGAAGAATTTACTTGCAAACCTTTGTGTGGAAAACAGTGCACAAAACTTGCGGCTGTGTCGAGTCCATTACTTAAGCTTAGGACAAAGAGCGTAACAAAATATCTCAAAATCGGCGTGGTGAACTAACAAACATGACTCGGCTTTTTTGTTCCCCTGGCAGCTAAGTTTTTAAATGTGCCAGAATTTCTCTTTCCTTGGATCGATAAAAATTGCAAGGTTGTTTTGAACGTTTGTCTCCGTTAAATTTGCGCGGTAGGATCGCAAAGCATCACGGGAGAATTTGACAATGGCGCCACCCATAGCAAGATTTTTTCCTCGATCGGGCGAAAATCGACCCCCGAAAGTGGTTATCTTCCGAACTGTATACGATTTGATAAAAGTACATGCCAGATATGTATATAAACCTTTATATAGCCACATCAAGCCGGATAAATCATGATAACATACAATGCCAGATGTGCATTTAAAGTTCGATATGGTCATATAAAGTCAGATATAACTTGATTAAATAAAATGCCAGATGTGCAATCCAAATTTTATAAGGCCATATCAATAATTTTGTGTTTAATTTGGTAACTTGTCCCACGTTAAGACAACTGTGCGATGTAGTAGAACGTATCTGAATACCGAAGTCATCAAATACATACACCTCTTTTTATATATACAGGTCCAATTAACTAGCATATGCAAATGATCTGTGAATGTGGGTGGAATCAGGATTGGGAGCCCTGATTTTCATTTTTTTTTATGATGTAGGAAGTAAAATGGGGATACTTATCAAACCTTCAACCAGCTTTACATTGAAGTGTGCACCACGGTGTGGTTTAAAACCACGATAATTCGAATGCACATGCAAGTAAGAAATTAAAATACTTTTACTGTTTGCTATTAAGTACGTTGACAACTTTCTGTACTTAAGTCAGTTTGAACATGAATGAGAGTAAATTTTGCTAAAGATGTTCAGACAGCTCTTGCGTTTGCTGACTGATTTGCTTGTGCGCCTGGGAAGTGCAATTGCATCTCGGCCTTTTGGCTAAAATCACGTGTAGTATCTGTTCTTTTCAGCCAGCTAAGGACCGGACCAGGCGTGACAGACCCATGATGTAGAAGTCTGGGGCTAGAGAGTATATTCAGTTAGGTTTATTGTCCTTTGGGGAGCAGACCTCATTTAGGAGTACTGTTTGGTTTCGCCCTTTGCTCTTCCTCAGAGTCGACTGCAGTGGTCAAGTGGTTAGAGCATCCGACTTGCAGCCGGAAGGTCTAGGGTTCAAATCCTGGCCGGGTCATACCAAAGACTTTAAAAATGGAACCTACTGTCTTTGTGCTTGGTGCTCAGCATAAACAATGGAATAGGGAAAACAAGCCAGTGAGCCACAACTGGAAAAAGGCAGTGGTCGTCTCTACTTGAACCAATAGGTGGGAACTGGGACGTTAAACCTCATCTAACCTAACCTCAGAGTCGAGGGGACTTTGGAAAAAAAGTATTCGCTGGTCTGTAAGGTTGCTGATGCCTGATACAAAGTGTGGACTGTATGTTAAACTGTAACTGAATTTAAAATTCTGCTTCTTGCATTCAAACGCCTACAAAACCTGGCTTCTGCATACTTTGTTGAATTGTTGGTCTGCAAATCTTCCAAATATTTCACCAGGTCTTCAAAAGGCATACTTCTGGAAGCTCCCTCCAGCAGTGGCAAATCGTTCGATGATCTTTTATTTAGCGTAGCTGGCCCTAGACTGTGGAATGCATTCGCGGTCAACATTAGACAGTCGAATAGATTACAGTCCTTTAAGGTTGTTCTAAAGACGTATCTTTTCAGGAAAGTGTTTGATTCACTTTTGTTTTTATTTGTACAGAGCTTTTGAGTGTGTTTTCACAGTATTGTGCGCTTTATCAAGTTTTGGTACTACTGAATCTTAACTCAGACATGGTGCCGATATGGACCATGTATTCACCACACCTCTGATCCATATAAAATTATGAACAGACCAGATGAGATCCATGTCTGGTTCATACAAACTTTTATATGGCACAGATATGGATTTCCTCTTGTATCAAGTTATATCTGCCCAGTTCTTGTTAAAGCTAGATACAAATCCCATACCTGTTGCAGATATGGGCTGAAGTTAAATTCCCTAGATTACCTATATGGCATATATATGGATTTGCCATAATTTGAACATATATGGATTTGCTCATATGCACCATATCTGTCCCATATAAAAAACGAGGCATATACAATTTTATACAAATCCCATATCTGGACCAAACATGGGCCAGATATAAGTGTCCATACATGGATTTTGAGTAAGGTATATAAGCGCATTTCCATTAGCTTGTTCATCCAAGGATGGAACTGAATGGAATAACGATTGTTTCCAGACATTATCGATTTTCATAATTTTTGTCGTTATTTTTATGATAGTTGAACAGTATGTGATAAAATTACTTCTGTGAGGGATATTCATCTTTATTGTTCGGATGGACTGCTTAAACGTCATGCCAATTCTTCGGCCAAGGCAACTTTATGTACATCCCTTTTGTGAAACACCTAAACATTTTATGGAGAATGCACTTACACCATTTCGATTTAAAATAACCTGGTATCCTAAATCATCAGTGGTCCTTTTAACCAATAGACAAAATTTTTGTTACTAGATCGTTACACCCATACAAACGACTTCTTGGCTCACCATTTATTAGCAATAATTATGTTCAGACGGAAATAGCACAAAAGATACTTGATAAGGAAATAAGAAGATATATCCATGATTTAACTGGTCTTTCAAACTAAAATTAGGGTGACTGTATATTCTCGGTAGTAGGAATATCACTGTCTCTGAGGTCGAGGATCAAGTCAAAAGGGTAAAGAAAAGTAAAATTATAAATCACTTAGGGTGGATCTTATTATAACGGATTTTTAAAGTTCAGCTCTCTCGAAGTCCTGATACTGTTACCTACTATTTCTATTATCTACCAAAATTATTCCAAGTAACTGGGCTATTGGAATAATGAAGCCATTTTTAAGGGTGGATATTCATACAGGTAGTTCTTTGGTTGTTTGTGTTGGTTCAATGATATTCATTGTTGTCTCTACACAAGAGGGGATGCACACCACGGATAGTTTTCATTTCTTTTTCGTTCACAGTGTTTGTTGAAGTTACAGACAGTTCTTTCAATATTATAAAGACAGTCAACACAAATAGATAAGTTCAATTTTTTGTACCAACTTCCCCGTTTTCGTTGCCAGGTAACATGGTTCGTTTGTGCACCATTGATGTAAACAAAGCAAGTCTTTCTGTTTCCCACGGGGCACAAACTATACACAAAGACTGTACAACAATGTTCGAGCATGCCGTACCTCTGTAAGTCTATGTAACTAACGATTACATAGGCTGTAAAACAGGCAGTCATCTTTTGTGTCTTTATCGATTGATTGGTCTTGGTTCGTTTAAAAAATAATCTGCGCTCAACTGACCATATTCTAAGTTGGCTGGACACCATTTTGATGGTATTTGTCAATTCCTCAGTGACAAATTCGTGGGTTCAAGTCCTCCCATTGTCGAAGCTTTTCTCACAAGATTTGGTTATGTTATGTATGCTATTAATGATATAATGAAAGTTATAACATAATTACATCAATATGGTGGTGACTTTAACCATTCATGACAGGATGGTATATGACGGTGACTTAACCGTTACTTAGCAACCCTGACATCATATCCGTCAGTGATGACGTCCTCCGTTCTTCTCAATACTCTGCTATTAAGCTGGCTCTAACTACTGTTGTGTAGCCCTATTGATCCTTGGATTTGATATCCCTGTTAACTCTGGTGAGAGTACTTTCATTGGTAAAAATTCAAAACTAGATGCATTGCAGATACCTTACTCAAGATAGTGTGTGGAAATAACCTTAAGCAATTTAGATGAAGTACAGTTATACAGTTCTTTGCTATAGAACAGCTACTTCCGAGCAATCTCTGATTAAAGTGAAAGTTGCACCACCTCACACATGTTTAGGAAATCCAGAATACCCCTAATAGCTACTGTAACTTCACTTTGGTTGACATGAACGTAAAAAAGGTGTCACTGTGATTCGTTAATGATTTTTTTCAGATCAGTAGTGTACACAGTAGATAGCGGACAGCTCAAACATAGTTGCAATTTCAACAAATCTCGGGTTGCATTGTAGTTTTGTCTTGTAGGCTAAAGGGTGGACTGGGAGCTTTTCGCAGCCGCGGCAAATTACAGTGAGCGGCCCTTTGACACTATCTAAGCGGAGTGCCACCATCGCTTGGTGCGAAACGTCCAGTGGCGCCGGCAGGATTTGGTGATGGGGGCAGAACAGATGAAGTCGTAATGCCACCTCAGTTCCCCAACCCCCCCCCCCCCCCCCCGTCTGCGTAAATTGTACCTTTTTCGTACGTCCCTGCGCTTGTATACAGCAGGGTGGAACCCTTTTTGTCACTAAATAAAGGTGCCGTCCTTGGGAAAGGGTCGAAGGGGAGGGGGTACCCCTCCCCTTTGACAAATTTTTGTTAATTTAAGGTCGCCTAGATGCAAAGTGGTGCTATCTTTGGGGCATTTTTGAAACTGATCATATATGGCTTGAAGATATCCTTATTTAAGGATTTCTTATTTTTGTTAGGGGAAAGAGCAGAGTATGCGTCCCTGCGATTGTATACAACAGTGTGGGATCCTTTCTTTGTCACTTCGTGAAGGCGCCGTCCCGGGGAGGGGTCTGAGGGGAGGGGTTCCCCCTCCCCTTTGGGAAATTTTTGTTAATTTAAGGTTGCTAAGATGCAAAATGGTGTTATCTTTGGTATATTTTTGGAACTGATCATATATGGCTGAAAAAATATCTATAATTTAGTGAATATTAATTTTTGTTTACGTGAAAGAGGAAAGTATGTTGTCTTAGAGAAGGAAATGTTGTCAACAAACCTCCTGAAGCCCCCACCCCCTTTTGTGTACTTCAATAACTTCTATTCGGGGAAAGTTATTACTTAAAAATACGTGCGTGGAGTCCACAGAAACATTCTTGGACTATCACGAAAATTTTCCTTAGCTTCATTGTGCATTATAAAAGGGTATCTAAGGCTGGTAGACACCAGTGTAGTGCCTCCTGGAAGCTCTGGATTAATTATATAAAATGGGGCACTGATATGATGATTATTACCTGACATCCAAATGATACTATAGAGCAGTGATTCCCACTGGTTTTTTCTAACGACCCAAATTTCATGATTTTATATTCTTCGGCGACCCAACCTCCGTCTGAGGTCGCTATTGTGTCCTACCGGTATGAGTTTTACGCGTATTCAGAACAGAGAATATTGACCTAAGCCAGTTGCGACCCACTACAACGCTCCGTGACCCCCAAGACCCCCATATGGGGTCGGGACCTATCAGTTTTTACCTCGCGACCCACTTCTGGGACGCGACCCACCATGTGGGAATCACTGCTGCAGAGTTTAATGCCGAGCATTTACGACTATCGTATTTGGGGAATGGGAGGGAGCGTATAGGGGCAGGGTGGTGATATTAGACCTCCCTGATAGGTAAAGCAAAAGGGGTTAAGGACTACAAAGCGCGTTTCAAAGTGTTTTTTCGTCTTAAGTGTATTAACAATCACCACGTATACCGGTAATGGCTGCGCGCGAAGCGCTCGGTAAAAATTTTTGAAAAATGTATAACGGCAAATACGTACTTTCAACCTTCCACATCATGCTACAATTTAGATTGAAAGATCCCATAGGCCCTTAAGAGGTTGGAGATGTACTTCTGTTTTTCGGAAAAGTGTTGTGATCAGAATAGTTGCATGCATGTCTTATAACCTTAATAATGGTCATAAGATGGAGTGAAAACCGTGACGAATGCGCACGAATCGCGCAGAGATTTTTCATTAAATAAGATAACCGTGACAAACCCTGCATTCATGCTCTAAATCGAGGCACTTTCAATTCCCCAACAAAGCAATTTGCCAATCACAAAGCCAGTCTTTTACCTGAGAATTAGTAAAAAGCTTTCAACTTTTGTTGCTGTGCTTCTGCTGGATTTGCATCCGAAATTATTGGTAATAAGGACAACATTGTGGTAAGGTTTGAAGCGCGCTGGGTGCTGGAAAATCTTGATAGTTTGCGAAGGATTTGCGACAATTCTGATAGTTGGAAAAGCATTTGTGATAGAAAATGGTTGCAACAGATCCATCACTTGGTCGAAAACACACCTCACCCTACCCCTACAGAAGTCTATAGCTGAAACGCCTTTTGGGATCATTTTGAAATTTTCAAACAAAAAAAATGAAATCACTGGGGGGGGGGGCACGCGTCTCCTATGCCCCCCCCCCCGTGCCGGTGCCACTGGTAGCGTACCGGACAAAACTACAAAACTACTTACCGGATCGCAGGAAATGGCACTTCCCAGGACCATTTTCAACATAACAGATTTCATTCAAGAGGATTTTAAAGGGGTCAAAACTTGCTCAGTTATTTGGTTATTTAGGATTTTAAAGTCAAACGTCAACTAGGGGTTATTTTGGCACAGAAGGGTCATTTTGGAACCAAGCGGTCAAACTGTTCCTTCTAATACAGATTGATGATAATAACATTTGGTCTATATCATCATTGAACAATGGTACATATGGGGTGTTCAGCAATTTGACTCGAAGTTGACTACTCTCTGCAACACCAAGTAACTTCTACGAAAATTTCATTCAGCATTGAAATATTACTTACCCCCTGTCTTGGTTCCATGTTAGATAGCCTGTCATACACAATTTCACGAACTTGGCTGGCCTCCTTGACCTTGTTACATGCTGTGTAACTGATGCGCTCCCCGTGTATTACCGAAAAGACGTTAGAAAGTTTCTATAAGCCCCCCCCCCCTTTGGAAAATTCTGACATTTTGATTACCTGGGATTTTTCAAAAATATTAGAAACTGTCATGACCCCGAACAAGAAAGGGAGGCACGATGTTGTTATGTTACTACTCACTTATTTCTCCCTGTTTGTCCCTGTGCCGTCTCAATGAACAGGTCAAAGAAAATGAGGTGGCGGCCCTCTGAAATGTAGAACCTGGTGGGGAACCTGTAGATTCCCCAATCGGCTAGTGTTGCGGTCACCCACCATTTCTAACCCCAGTCCTGACCCTCAAACTGGAACATTGTTTTTCAATTTCGTGTTTTCCATGATCATTTCCGAACATTGGCCCATACGTCCTTTAGGGACCACCGATGAGGCAGGGGATTGTTATAGGGAGCTATGGGCCCTCCGAGCACAATCAGTTTCCATGCACACTGCATTGCCATCCTGTGTTCTTCCCTTTCTCTATCTTTCACAATCCCTCTTTCTTTTCACTTCCCTTCCTTAATTTTTCCTCTCTTTCTTTCTCTCCCTCCTCTCTTCTTTCGTTTTCTCTGCATCTGGCCCAAGACAGCCATGAACCGAGCGGCCTTGCGGCGATTGCCACATTGCCACAACGGCCAGTCCGCCTATGTGTAGGTTCACTAGACAGGTTTCCTTTGAGATTGTAGGAGGGGTTAGAGGAAATTATCTTAGAAGGGAGGATTTGTACAATCTGGGCGAGATTATTTGCCCTGTAAGTATTTCCTTCTGAAAGTAAAATTTCTTGGCTCTCTCTCTTTCAGCAAATCTAGACCCCGTGTTCCTCAGTAGGCCCCATGGTCCACGTAGATTCCAGCCACGGCCCGTACGTTACCTTTAGGGTCATTCGGGCTTCTCGGAGACATTACTCATATTGTGGTACAAATTCGTTTCGACGTGTCTAGCTTCGATACTATGGCCTTACATACATGCAAGGAGAACATCAGAAAAGAATCCGAGTTCACACTTCAATTAATAAGTCAGTGAAATTAATAAAAGGTAACTGCTTCTCATGTTGTACTAGAATGTCCCATATACCGTGCCAGTTTCTACGAGACTTACACCGTGGAGCTAATACTTGGACAGGAGAAGAAACGTCACAAATCCCTTAAAGAAGACGATCATACCGCAAAGGTCAAATTCATAAAACTAGTTAACACCATTAATCCTTCTTCCTTTGCCTATAGACAACTGCAGTTTGGGTGGACGTGAAAGGTAAAAATGTAGGTCAAAGACCAGCTTTGCCTACAATTTGCAAAAAAGTGATTTGAATTCCTTCTAAAGTGTGATTCCGTTCAAGGTCAAATGTGAAAGGTAGGTACCTGATCATGAAACAGAATTTATGCATGAGTAATTGATGACGTTATTATAGGTATATAGAATGAAAAATCTTTGCCCAACAAAGCGTCTTTGAAAAACCGTGAAACAAACTATGTGAATAACCTTTTAACTAGTTTGTACTATTTGAAACGGATTATGGTCTCATTTTGAAAATACAATGCAAAAGGGGCGGATTTGTGTTGGACAGAAGAAACGGGTGCTGACCCTGATCTATTTGTATGTGGACACATGTCCATAGTTACATTCGTTTAGCCAACGTATGCATGTCGTGCAACAAATATTACTATCAGACATAGAGCGAAATGAGCTAACTACAGCTTCAAAGGAGTTACCATTTTTAGTCTTTTTAGCATCGGGATTTAAATTACCGCAAATTATCATTCGGTGTTAGCTCAGCAGCCAGTAACAACCAAACCTTTAAATCAAACAGCTGATCCATTTCAGTGATTAATAGAGAGACTAAAAGATAGAGAATAAGAAACCTTTGAAAAATAAATTTCGGAACAATTCGTGAAAAGTTTCTGACAATAACAAAACGAAGTTATATGTGCGTACGGAGATTTCAAACAAATACTTTCTACAGTACGTTACGTAAGTAATGCATTTGTCTGTGAGATGTTCTGTGAGATATCAACTGGGACATTGATCGGTAAGACTAAAGCCTAACCGACAGCGCCCTGTATTTAAATTTTGACATTATAATGAAGCTAATTCTTAACTTCCTCGTGGTGAAGAGCTCCCATGGAAACGAGAAGTCTTATCGGTTGTGGAATTAGAAACATAGGCTGGTCATTGCAGGAAATGGAGAATACTGAATTAACAGAACAAATGAACAGTGGGGCAAACGGAGTTTAAAATTAACATTCGGAGCAATAGGCGTGCAAAGAGCGATCATGATAACGTTCAAATATTGGTGGGTTTGGGAACTTGGGTAACCTGCGAAGTTGGGTTGCCCTTGGCGATGTGGGGTGGGCGTGCAGACCTAAACTTAAAAGAGTTCCGGTAGTGTAAACTTTTTGACAAGAATGATAGATTTTGTTTTGATGCATTTCTAGCCTAGCAAAGAAGAGAGGATGAGAAACGGACAACTTGATGATTCAAAGGACTTTTAACATCAAAAACGTTCCACTTACCTCACCTTTATAGTCATCTTATGCCCTTCAACTCCATCAGACACCCTCTAATGACAGGTGCGAGTGAAGTATACCTAGAGAAGTGCCTCGTGAAATTAAGTTAGTGCAATAGGAGAATAATTATCACGAGGACATGGAAGCAGCCTACCACAAAATAATTTTAATGATCGGCTATTATCCTGGGGTAAACTATTCAAGTTCATTGGAGGTCAACTTGCAGGACTGAGAGCAATCCAGACAAGGTAAAGCGCTCTGTGTTGATAAACGATATTCAAAAAGGTGGTTTAAAGGCTGTTCATATCAAAAGTTTTATAATTGGTCTCAAATGTACCTGGGTTCGCCGCTACTGCGTTAACCCAATAGGGCTATGGAAATTATTTTTTGACTTTGAGCTTGATAAGTATGGTAAAGATTTTTTCTTTTATTGTAACTGTTCCTCCCAGGATATCCATGTAAACAATCTTTTTGTGCGACAAGTTGTTCATGCTTGGTGTGAAGCAACCTACTCTATACCCATATGTCCTGATGACGTAAAGCGTCAATTGATTTGGAATAACTCCTTTATTAAGATAAATAAAAAAATTATGTTTGATAGATACTTATATGACAAAGGTATTTTATATGTTCAGGCTAGTTTTTGATGAAAACGGTACACCTTTTACTTATGAAAAATTTAAAACTAATTATGATATTTCGAATTTCCCGTTTACACGTTACTGGGGTCTAATCAATGCTAATACCAAAAGATGGGAGAGTCGGTGCAGGTCTTGGGGGAAACCAAGATATTTATTTAGAGAATTCTTACTTCACTAAAGCCTTGAATCATAGATCTTTTTCCAAGCGGTCTTCAGTTTTTACCTAGAAAAGATTTCTGATACCCCCCCCCCCTTGATTAAAAAGTGGAATACTTTATTTGATGACTTAAGACTAGATAATTGGGGAAGAATTTTTAAGATGCCCTGCATGGGCCTCGGTCAACGAAGCTAAGATTTGCTATTTCCAACTTAAGTTTTTGCATAGGAGTTTACCAACTAACAGGCTTTTAAATTTGATGGGCAAAGCTGATTCACCACTCTGTTCGTTTTGTGAAATTGAAGAAGAGACTTTGGAACATCTTTTTTGGGATTGTAGTTTCACCTCTTCATTTATTCTCGACATTGAAATGAATGTTCTGCATAAACAATTTTTCTTTACTAAGCAAGACGTTTTTTTTTTGGTTACAATAACACGATTTACCATCCTTATAATTTTCTTATATTGTATATGAAACATTTTATTTTCTGCTGTAAACAAAAAAACGAACAGCCACGTTTCAATGTTTTTTATTATAAATTAAATTTTTTTCTGCAAGTTGAAATGTTTATATATGCTAGAAATTTTGGTAAGGATTCTCAGAATATGTTGCTCTTCAGAAATTAGAAAACGATTTGACCCGTAATAATTTATCACCATCTTCTGCACGTTCAAACAGCGATTAATCATGTTCTGTCACGTAATAATTACTGTTTCCATATATTTACCTAAAAAAGTACATGCGAAGCTGCTTTTTGATTGTTTACAATTAAAATTGCAAAGTTGTAGTTGGTCTTAAAGGTAAAATTACAATGCATCTTCATTATCATTGTTGTAACAATTTTTCTCACTTAAACAGAAAGACAATAAAGATGGAAAAAAAAAACTTGCAGGACTGTGCGATGATACCACTGTATATTTTTGAAAGGCGTAAAATTGTAGGCCCATTTGAATACAATATTGGCTTCTGTATGTATACGAATGTCTTAGTAATCATCAGGCATTTGTGCGGTAATAAAACGAAAACAAAGATAGCCGGGAAATAGTTTTTCATGATCAATACAGATGATTGCCGATGGCAAATAATTGAGGAAGAAAAATAAGCTATTGCCCTTCCTGGGGCAAATTACAAGTTTTCCAATTATGTCTTATACTCACAAATATCGGCATACATAATTAAAGTTGACTAACTATTTTGTCCTTTACCAATTTAAATTATAAGGGGAAATGGTCAGCACCTATGATATCTGCCTTTGTTTGTTTAAAGTATATTTGTGTACACTTTACAACATTTTTGATAATCATCACCGATACATAGATAAAGATGCAAGGAAAGCGTCCGGGAAAGTCGTTTTCCATGACCTCTGAGTTATTGGAAAGTATTTCAATATTCCGCATCAAAATCAAGCAATAGTACAGTCGTTTCAAACTATTGAAGGTATTTCGTTTCCTCAACCAAATTTTTGGACGGGACTTTGACTTACACTCACAAATATTAGCAAACATCAGGGTTGTTGAGCAAATATCGGAGAAAACCACTAATTTCTACGTATAAGTGGATAGCTTCTTCATTTTTGCCTGTCTAAACCCGTGCAACTAGTGGAAGCCACCGCGAGCACGCACTTGCAGCCATACTTCTCCCATTATTAAACGGCTTGTAACAAAGCAGTGCATGCATTGTGTGTATTTTGAGTGATGATTATGTTCCCTTCCGCTATACCAAAGCAATCGTATAGGGGGTTCAGAATAAAGTGTTTAACTATCTTTTGATGACATTAGGAGGGCACCGAACCGTGTGCAAAAAACCACGAATGTGTCGAGATATTAGGGCTTTTTCGATGTCTCCACTGACATCAGAACACTGAACATACGATTACGGAGGGGTAGGGCTGGCCTCCCTCTGTTAAATAAGTAACATATAAATGGGAAACATGTGAGAGATCTGGACAGAGTCTTGGGCAAGACATGCAATCTGATGGCTGGTTGGATTGAAGATTTTGAAAACCTGAACCGAGTGCATGTAGTAAACCGGCATAAAGTCGGCTTGCCCATCTCCGAATGGACACTACCAAAGTGGGCCCACATGGTTTGGGGTAAACTGGCCTGTGCATGGAGAAACTCCTGTAGTCTAATTGTGCATCAATTTCACTGGGCAACTTGCTTGGTTAACCCATCTCGAGCTCAAGAGGGCACCATCATGTGGCCAAATCTTCATGCAGCCCACATGAGCATTACATTCTTACTTTGTGGGCACAACAAGAACCTATTGGGTTCATGTAAGCCATTGGTTTTGGGGGTTTTGTCTGGGATGAAAATGGGCCACACCATAATTGCATAGGAGGCCCGTATCGGTGTATGTGGAGAAACCCTTAGCTACTGCATGGGGTTTATCCTTGCTGGCCCATAGGGGCTCCATGTTAAGGATACCTGGGATATATTATGTGGGCGTAGTGAGGGCTGGTCCACCATGGAATCTTGAGCATTTAGCATGTTTAGAAATACGTCTTTTTCATTTCATAATTTAAGGAAGAGGAGCAAAATATTCATCCAGCTGTAGACAATATGCATGATTTCTCCATGAGGTTCATATACCATACTGGCCCTTTAAGGACCACCCACTTATATGTCAATTACATGATAGTGGCCTTAATCGACCAGTGCACCCAGAAAAATCCAAATTAGGGTAGCATGACCTGGATCCCATATTGACTTTATTGAAATCTTGGGTCCATCTGATCCTACACCTCACCCCATGATCACGCCATAGCCTGGGAATGCTGCCTGTAACCAAACAAGGTACTGAAAGGGAAAGATATTTTGCAGCTGGCAAGATCATTTCTTATCCCACAAATGTCTGGGTGGAATCCCAGCCTTAGGTATGACCCCCACCCACCCCTGATTATGGACCAGCTTCTCATTGGCTATAGGACCGTTCGTCCTATTTCAACAGGCCACTTGGTCAGACACCCTGTTAGTGCTACAAAGTATGATGTGCTAATGCGAATTCCCGTTGGTTGTAGCACAGGACCACATAGGGCCCAGGTACCAAGATGAGCAGAGGATTAGGTTGTCATTTTCACTGTAAAATGGACCAATGCGTTTAGGACCAACAATGGGCTGCATGAATACAAAGAACAGTGACCCAATTGATTGCCTCACAAAACGACACCTTACTGTAACTACCTTACCGTAACTTGAAAGCGAACTCATCTCGGTGCCCAGTTCAATGAGAAATCTAACTTTTTTCACAGTTTCGTGCCGTGATATCCACGAAAGACCATTATTTTGGCAGTGACAACATGACGGAACGATGGTTTCAAAACTATTGCCACAACAGGTATCAAGTTATGGAGACGCAATGGTTCTATTCAACAATCAAGCCATTTGGGGGATCATGTGCGACCCCATGACCCCTATGAGAACCAGCTCTTATACACAGCTCCACACAGAATCAATTTACATCAGCTCCCATGTTGTAGCAACGATCACCCAATGTCCACGAACAATTACAGGAATTGATCGCGATAATGTAGGCTATTAGTTGTATCATTACCTTTTTCAAATTTGTGGGTTGAGTTTGAGTGTTTAAAACATAATTCCAGGGTGCTGTGATACCTAAGCTAGACTATGTTAAATTGATTATGTTCAACGAACCAGAAAGCCCAAAGGCTTAGTGATTCCTTGCCGAATGGGGATGCTTTGTTGCACTGAGGTTTATCCCTCAAATTTATCTTTCTTGACTACATCATTTTATGTTTTAACAATTTGACCTCTGGTGACCTCACATGATCTTTGAACCCCACCAAACATAACAAAAAAGAAAATCTGAAGTGTCTTGAAAGGGATTCAACTCCAATGGATCTTGGATCTTGAAAATTTTTGGAAAATTTGCTTTTTGACCTCTGGTGACCCTAGATGACCATCTTAGGAATACTTGGGATATTTTGCTGTTTGACCTCTGGTGACTCCTGATGACTATCTTGGGAATTCTTGGGAAATTTTGCTTTTGCTTTTTGGCCTCTGATAACTCCAGATGATGATCTTGGGAATTCTTGGGAAATGTTGATTTTTGACCCCAGTGACGCCAGATTACAATCTTGGGAATTCTTGGGATATTTTGCTTTTTGACCTCTGGTGACCCCATATAACAATCTTGGGAAATTTTGCTTTTTGACCTCTGGTGACCCCACATAACAATCTTGGGAATTCTTGGGAAATGTTGCTTTTGACCTCAGTGATGCCAGATTACAATCTTGGGAATTCTTGGGAAATTTTGCTTTTTGACATTTGGTAACCCAAGATGACCTTTGACCTCCACCAAAAACAATAGGGTTCTTCCTTACATCATGACAAATCTATATACCAAATATGAAAAGTGTTGGTCATTCCTATCTTGAGATATCATGATTATGAGCTTTTCAGCTTTTTACCTCCAGTGACCTCAAATGACCTTTGACCTTCACCAAAAACAAAAGGCTTCTTTCTGTCAACATGACAAATCTATGTACCAAATAAGAAAAGTGTCGGTCATTGGTATCTGGAGATATCGTGTTTACAAGCCATTTACAAGGTTTTTGCAGTTTAACCTCTGGTGATCTCAGATGACCTTTGACCTCTACCGAAAACGATTGGATTCTTCCTCTCAACATGACAAATCTATATAGGCTA
This sequence comes from Holothuria leucospilota, assembly GCA_029531755.1. Lineage (NCBI taxonomy): Eukaryota > Metazoa > Echinodermata > Holothuroidea > Aspidochirotida > Holothuriidae > Holothuria > Holothuria leucospilota. The sequence goes on from CM055965.1 coordinate 47,431,365, forward strand.
TTCCCATCTTGACATATGGCAATTTCAAGGTTTTCGGTCTTTGACCTCTAGTGACCTCAAATGACCTTTGACCTCCACCAAAACAATAGGATTCTTTCTCTCAACATAACAAGTCTATACACCAAATATAAAAGTGTCTGTCATTCCTATCTTGAGATATCGTGATTAACAAGCTTTTCGGCATTTTAACTCCGGTGACCCCAAGTGACCTTTGACCTTCACCAAAAACAACAGGGCTCTTCCTCTCAACATGACAAATCTACATACCAAATATGAAAAGTGTCGGTCATCCCTATCTCGAGATATCGCGATTACAAGGTTTTTGGTTTTTGACCTCTGGTGACCTCAAATGACCTTTGACCTCTACCAAAAATAATCGGGTTCTTCCTCTCAACACGACAAATCCATACAGGCCACTCCCATCTTGAGATATCGTGATTTCAAGGTTTTCGGTCTTTCACCTCTGGTGACCTCAAATGACCTTTGACCTCCGCCAAAAGCAATAGGATTCTTTCTCTTAAGATGACAAACCTATATATCAAATATGAAAAGTGTCCGTCATTCCTATCTTGAGATATCGCGATTACGAGCTTTTCGGCTTTTTACCTCCGGTGACCTCAAATGACCTTTGACCTTCACCAAAAACAATAGGGTTCTTCCTCTCAACATGAAAAATCTATACACCAAATATGAAAAGTGTCGGTCATCGCTATCTTGAGATAGCGCGATTACAAGCCATTTACGAGGTTTTCGCAGTTTAACCTATGTTGACCTCAGATGACCTTTGACCTCTACCAAAAACAATAGGGTTCTTTCTCTCAACATGACAAATCTATATACCAAATATGAAAAGTGTCGGTCATCCCTATCTCAAGATAACGCGATTACAAGGTTTTCGGTTTTTGACCTCTGGTGACCTCCGATGACCTTCGACCTCCTACAAAAACATTAGGGTTCTTCCTCTCAACATGACAAATCTATATACCAAATATGAAAAGTGTCGGTCAATCCTATCTTGAGATATCGCGATTACAAGCAGCGTCACAAACACACATACACACACACACACACACGACATCACCATCGCATAGATTCCTTGCCTGCCTACGGCAAGGAATCAAAAACGAAAATTTGCGGTAGAACCGTTGCACCACTGGGGAATGAGTTGGAATAATTTATCCAAGCTGCATTGTTGCCCGTGTAGTCTATAGAGTCTGTCTCTGCTAGGATCCAATTGGACACTCATTTCAATAAGTCTTGCCGTTTTTGAAAATTTTACAATTTAGAACAATACCACTTTGTACCGTTTTGGACCGTACATTTGACTACAATGGCTGACAGATTTGAAGATAGGGTTAAGAAGGCTGGCAGGCGAAACAAAAATTTCCAGAGAACTGGATTTAATTGGCGTTAAAACTTTACTCCATATTAATTGCTTCAATGCTTTTTCTTCATTTCCTTCTTTATAAATAATTTTTAAATTATATAACAATGAATAAATTAAAATTTCAAAGTCATGCAATGAGAAATGAATCGTACATTTATTTATCTGTTTATACGATATATTCATTAAATTACATGAGCTGACACTTCTTTAACAAATGACAGTCTATTTTTAGGATAAACGTCACATTTATTTAAAGAAAGTTAATAAAATGATTCAAGTCACCCAATTAGCCAAATTCACATTACAATTTGCGTTGTCACGACAATGCTTTTTCATCGACTTGACCTGACTAAGAATATCTTCAGTACAATCTTGAAATGCACATGCATGAATAAATTCAAGAGGAAAATTCATTTGCTTTCTTATGTTCAGATAAGATCGTAGCCCACTAACACCATGCTAAATTATGTGTATTTTGTACAGGTATATGACTTTTTGTGGTAAGCTAAATCTGAAGAAACATATAGATAATGGAATAACACCGCCAGAAACTTTAGTGGAGCAAATTAAACAGCAATGCTTAATAGCGCCACCTCATTTTAACAGCTGACTTCGTCGAAATTGCTCTCATGTGAATTCGTCTTGAGCAATTTTCTTTTTTGGCTTTCCCATTTATTTTTCACGTTTTCGTTCTGGGTGTCTGATTACTCTCCTTAGCAGCAAGATACATCGATCCCACACACTGACGACGTGACTAGGTCGTTTCATACCACAATGCCTTAAACGTCAACACTTTCTCAAAAGTGGGGATGGGGGACATTACCTTGACGAAAATTATTCAAGTGCACATCGCAAAGCTCAACAAATAAGGGATCGGGGTCCTTAACCGGGCCCCCGAAGAACTGGATTTCAGAAAATCTAAGGTGTAGTCTGAGGCACTTTTCCTCCCATTTAAATTCGTAAAATGGCTCTTTCTACCCATTTTCAAGCTTGATTTCTTTTGAATTAGCGATTTTGTAAGCTGTGGAATCAAACATATACCTGATATTTTGGGGGGTTCTGGAAAAAGTGGGGGAAAACGATACTTTATCTCCCTACTTTCAAAAGTGGAGGAGACATGCCCCTTCCCCCTTCGTCCCCAACCTGTTGACGCCCATGCACAGTGCTTACTGTTGAGTGTTGAAACATCAAATAGGTGGAGTACTGGCACTGAAGATGACATTGGTGCCCGGGTACAAGCCTAGGGGTGCGATTTACAGCCCGCCCCCCCAAAAGAAAAACAGTGAAAGTTGCATAAATAACGAAACATTCTAAGTAATGAACAGTTAAAGTCGCCTAAAGATAGCATAATTATGTAAATGGGAGCAGGGCTGTGACATTCGATTCGGGCAAGGACTCAATTCCATTCTCGAGTCCATCATTTACTGGACTAGAAATCGGCTCCGAATAATAAAACCGGGAATCGGAATTTGTCCGAAATGGTCTGCATCTGGACTCAAACTCGGACTTGGAGCCGATTCCACCTCAGTCCACAAATACGAAAGTTACAAAGATGCTACCTAAGGCTACATTGTTTTGAGTGCACTGTTTCATGCATAAGTGAATAGTCACACAGGGTCAGCTTATTTACAGGGTGAGCCTATTTACAGGGTGAGCCAGACTGTGAAAAGGACTCCTAAAATGACCGTTCCAAGTTCACTGTACTTGGAAAACAGTATAAAAAGCATTTGCATATGATAGACTATGTTTTCAATAGCCGGATTCGGAACTGACTTGGAATTCGGAACACTGTAGTCGGAAGGAACTCGGGATCAAATGATGTTGGAATCGGAAGTGGGTTAGATGGACTAGGATACATCTCTGTCTAAGCCACCTTATATGAACGCAAAGTTCGTACCGTATCTTATTCGTAAAATGATACAAAGCAATCCTCACTCAGATCATTCGGTCAGTCCCGTTGAGAACAGAGTGTTCTCGTAACGTTCAGTAAAAATCGTGCAATAATATCAGAATATGTACAGTCCTATAGCCATGACGGAATCTGGTAATATTTTTTCTTTCAGGTAATATTTTTTCTTTCAGGTCAACCAATGTTTTGCTCTCTTTTGCTCCGTGTGGGCCCGAAATCTTTGCTCTCCGTCATCTCATCGCACAGCTCGTCCCATGTACCATGGTTTCTGATGGTTTCATATTTTCTACAACAATCACAAAAACTTTTCGTGTATTCTGTGTAAACTATGTATTCCCAACGAATGAAGGTCTTAATGGGCTGGTATCATCCCTCTTGGGCTGTCGATGTCCCCTTGTTACGAAGGTTGTTCATTCGATGTCTAAGATGGGTCAAGAATGACGATGGTTCTGATATTGGCTTGCAGGTAAAGATGCTGATGAATACCTTCCGGAATATAGGGTGGTTAAATCCATAAATGAATGGGTTCACAATACTATTAAATGCAACTATAAATCGGGTGTAGTTCTCGTCAATTTGACATGTAAGGACGGTACACGCTGCTTGAGGAGTCAGACATATGATGTACGCGACAAACACAAAAAACATGTTTTTTGTAATTTGAATCTCGACGGGAGTAAATCGGGAGCTGTTTTTGCCTGAAAAGGAATTTTCCGTCTCCGATCTGTTGAGGGGAAAATAAACGATAACGTGCACTCTTCCAGTTGAAGGAGACGGAAATAATCACATATTTGTAACATAAAATAAAGAAGAGCAAAATTCCAAGGCCAATACAAAAAAGGCATTTTCATATCTTGTTGCTTTACCAAGATAATGCAATTCTAATTTTTGTCAAGGAAGTTGCCATTTCTCAAACTCACTGACTTAATTATGGCAAGATTGTTTTGACTTTTCATGCTCAGTTTGTGTCTGAGATTTTTTCTTTATATTTTGTTTACGTTTTCTCCCAACGCGAGGTTGGACTGTGCATGTTTGTGTCATATCACAGTATACCGTATTCAGTAAATACAATACGGTATTCATTGTATGCATCACTGAGAACATTTTCTAAAATGTTGGATGGACCTCCAAAATAAATGGAATACAATTTTAAAGAAAAGCAAAACATTTAATAAAAAAGCAGGTGAGCCTTTGACATCATAATGTTCTTATTAGCTACAAATGGAGAATGACAACGTCCTTGTAACAGATGAGAATGGTCTTATATTACAGCAGTAAAATTTAACATGATATGAATATGTGGTTTGTGTGGGGGGGGGTGCGTGTGTGTGGGTGTGTGTGTGTGTCTGTGTGGGCATAGATTATTCTTCTCCATAGATTTATGGGGTTGTAACGTCAGGCAAGGGCGCTGGAAGCGGGGAAGCTGATGGTCGGGGCTAACCCCCCTCCCCCGCCAAAAATATGGTGGGGAGGAAGTATGCTTTCCCCCGCTCAATTAAAAGATGAAAACCTCTTCTTTGTTCCCTCTGCAGAAAATGTCAAAAATTTGCAGTAATTTCCATGAAAAATTTGCGCAATTATTGCACCAAATTGCATCTAAGGACCCTTAAATATGCAGAAAATAGACCCGTCCCCCACGACAGAAAAACAAACGTTCCTTCCCCAGTCGCGAACAGCTTCCAACGCCTGTGACCTCATATGAGGCTTGAGCCTTTCCTTTTATAACCCTGGATTATTCCAAATCTTTGAACAGGACAGAAACTCATAACCACTTTATCTTGGTTGGCTGGAAGCAATATTAGGTTAGGTTAGGAAGGAGGGTTGGAACGTAACGAGATGCAAGCAACGCCATTATTGCGACTGAATATGTATAGTTTAGCCATGTATGTAGTGAATTCTTGTAGGTTGCAACTTTGACCATGTAAGTTGTGGAATTCTGGCTTGTAGAAATCAAGTTACAACCAAAGATACGACAAACGGGACATGTCCAAAGAAGTATGATAGTAATAAAACAATACACTGTTGCAGGCAAAAGATTTAATTATAAACAAAATACAGCAAAAACTACTTGGCCGAGCTTAGGAACTCTGCACGAGTCCTTTGTCAAGGTAGTACAAGAACCAAATAATAGAAATGACCGTAAAACGAGAGAGGACGGTAGAAAACAGGAAGCGCAAAGGACAATCACTTACATTATCCCTCCTAAGTAAGTGATTTTCTACCACCCTCTCTCATTTCAGGGTCATTTCTATCATTTAGTTCCTGTACTGCCTTGACAAAGGACTCGTACAGAGTTCGAAAGCTCGGCCAAGTAGTTTTTGTTGTATTTTGTTTATATTTACATACATATACATATAAATAAATATATAAATATATATATATTAATATACATATATAAATATATATATATATATATATATATATATATATATATATAAATACATACGGTAACGGAAAACTATAAAGCAACAGTGCTACAGAATTGAATGGCTGGATCTCGGAAGGGATACAAATTAGCAGAAGGCTTGAAATTCGGTAAACTGTAAAACAGCCAAAAATTGTTTTTGCAGAGCTTTCGAGCAATACTAGCTCTTCTTCAGTGCATGGTCAGAGAGTTATAAGGTTAAGGCACCTGTACGTCAAGCAGTGTGCCACAAATCGAAAATAAGGCCGCGGCCGGCACAACTTAAACCAATTGGTTAGAAACTGAGCAGTAAAACCTCATTTAACTCTAACTCTGCACATCAAGTAGGAGGTCCGGGTTCGAGTCCCAGTGGAGGTGGTCAATTTTTCGCCAAGGTTGATTTAATTTACTCATTTCACTATTTATATATAAACATGTATACATATTTATATTGCAACAAATATGGGGGTGTTGTAAGAGGGTGGTAGCGTTAAGGCCAGCATGGTGGGGCTCTTGGCCTGAGATGTTGTCTTTTGATCGGCCAGTCGTGGAATAGCGACGAAACACCTGAAAAATTATTCCCACAACCAGAAATACTGTTAGTTCATACTATTAAATTTTCAATAAAAACAGCTGATTAAAACATCATAACATAAAAGCACAGACTTCAAATTCAGAATAAAACTTCTCAGAAGAAACTAAAATAAGTCCAACGCAATTAGTATAACCTGCCCGCTGGAGCACTCTTCAGGGCGTGAAGCCTGCCGTCCAACTTAACTTTCGACCTTATAGGTCGTAATTTGTGTAACTATGAAATTTAAATCAATCCCATACACTGGCGTAGCCGTTATGGACAAGGGAAACAGGAAAGGAAATTGAGATGGGCCGGCATTTGTACCTAAATTACCACGCTGGACACTACAAACTACAGCTTAGTGGTTAGAGGAGTCGTCTTGTGAAAGACAGGCGCTAGGTTCAAGTCCCGCTCATGGCTTAATTTTCTTGCTGATTTAGATCCAAAATATTTATGTTACAATGTACACACTCTCCAAGATGTTATAAAGTCTTTCCTTCGCAAAATATATATATATATATATATTTACTGTTACCACTTGATTTCGTGTTCAGGGGATCATAAAGTTTCAAAGAAACATTTGCTCGGAGAGTTGTGTGTGTTGTGGTTGACCGTGAAGTGCCTGTAGCCCATGCCCTATCACTGGGATTGATCTATCTGTTTTTACTGTTAATTTGTGGACAGTACACTACACACCTGAAATGAGAACTTCGGAGTTCCACCGTCACAAGACGCACTGTCTATGTGAGTTCGGAACTGAAGAATACTTGCTACACGGGTTACGAAAGAAATGTCACTTGAGAGAGCACTCATCAGTGGGAGAGTGACTCACCTTTAAGCTAACCCTTACCACCAAACGGTTAGCTGGCCTACGTCGATTTAAAGAGCTTAAATAACCCCATTATGAGTGTCAAATTGAATGTGCCCCTATACGATGACCCTAGGAAAGTTAGTATACATTCCAAGGGGAGAGGCTGAAAGGTCGAGGGGAGGAGGAACAAGTGAGACCATATTACACCTGTAAAGGCCTTAGTTATTATAAAAATGCCAAAGGGGTCAGGTTTTCTATGCTCCCAAAGACTTGAAAGCCTGCTTTTGAGCCAATCCCAGCGGAAAAAGTTAATTTTTACCTAGGAACACTGGGCATTTTCGCTGGGTTGGTACGGCGCAAAATTTCATCCCCCACTGACCCTAATTTTTTTTTTCACTACTCTCAGAAAAGTTTGCAATAATCTTTGTTTTTTAAAGAACCAGCCCTATTAGGTAATCATATCTAAAAAAAGCAGTTGACCTTTATAGTCTCAGCGTCATTCTGGAGGCCTATGTCTCACATCGAGTTGCGATCAACTCTGTAACTACATAGTGACCATTATTCATAATTAAGACTCTTGTACAGGTAAGGCACTAGCCTTGCCAGTAGGACCGTATTCGGACAAGGTACTAAGCTGGCGAGATAGCTTTGGGGGATGTTCAGGGGGAGAGATACACTGAAATACATTAAGCCAATGGTATTTTTATCTCCTAGGGGGCAAAAAATTCGTCCCACTGCCCCCTCCCCCCGCTACAGGCATATTTGCCAAGGGGTTGCTATGAAGCTCGGTAGCGATTTAGGAAAATGCTATGGATAGTCATGAGCAAGGACTACGAGAACAGCATAAGGAGAAAATCCCAGCTGATAGAAGCTGATAGAAGTTGCCTCGCCAGCATTCCATTTTGAGGAATGTGCAGAAAGAACAATCCTTTCCTGGGCAACTCGTGACACTAACTCAGTGGAGCGCCACCATACATTAACACTAATTGGAAAGTATTGGTCAAATATTCCTCGTAGACTACCTACTGCAAATGACACATCTGCAGTCCTTGCAATTGCAACTTGACATTCTTTATTTTAAAATCTATGTATTAAAAGTGTTCGTTAAATAAAAAAACACGTACAAGTCCGTAAAATCTGTGTGCAGTTTGCATGGGGGACTAAGTGTTACCGCTAAGACCCATGATTTAAGATAGGTAATTTATATTACTCATATCTAGAAACAGGATTCAACGAACAACAGCTTCAATTGGTCTTATGGCAACATGAGCCCTTAGTTCAGCATATTAATTATGACACAAGGAAGCATAAACGTTGTTCACCGAATTCATAGGCTGAGCTGCAGCTGCAGCTGTTAAATGGATAAGGTCCTCTCATACGTACGTGTCCAATGCGCAACAAGCATTTGTACTCTCCATGGAAATAAATACATAAATACAATGCTTAGGTGTTAGATAATGAGCACCTGTACCGTAAACAACAAGCGCCAAAACTTACATGGGTCTGCTAGGTTCACTGACCAACTATAAATATCAATACTACAATGGGTAGGTACCCACTTATTTATACTTTTCCTCTGACCCCCTATAGCCAGAGTCCGAATGCCAGGGCCTGATTACCTTCATTTTCGCAGGGGAACTAATTTTCCGGAACAGGGTTGCCTCATGGTTTCTAAAACAGAAAAACTAAGATCCCCGACGATGCGGGAGTGGGCGGGGCAAAGCTCTAACAGGCCGGGTCGACGAGGATCCTGGAATGATATGGATGAGGGATTTAGAGGCTCAGTGAGAAAGCAATAAAAGGAAGTGTCTACGCAGTGAAAAGTCCTGTTGAAACCTGTTGAACAGGTTTTAACATGTAGAATAGGTAATTGGAAACAAGTACCAACAGGCTTCAACAAGATTTCAACATTTACTATAAAGAACCTGTCATTTTCAAGGGAGTTACCAGTTGATTTTGTGGTTCAAGTTGATAGTATCCTTCTGGTTACAGTGACGCTATAAGTACTTACCCATCTCTTCCTGATGTTTGGGGTGAATTAGCTCCAGACTTAGCCAAATTCCTGTTGTGTATCAACAATTGCACAAGGATTCCAATGTAAGAAACTACAATAATGGTGAGTGGAATGGGGTAAAATCCGTAAACGAGAATGTCTTTGAAAATGTCTGAACCAGGGTAACCAACGATAGGGGCACACGAATGAGTTACATAGTCGAATCCCACTTTCCCGACATCAAATGCGAAAGGAGGTAGGATTGCAATGGACAAAGACAGCGACCACAAGACAACGATACTAAGTGCGACTACTTTTGGTCGAAATATGGGTAAGTCTTTTAATTTATAAAAACGCATTGATGCAGCTATCACCATGAACCGGCTGAAGGCTATGGCAGCCAAGCTGAAAATACTTCCTCCTATGCAAGTATGTGCGACAGTAACTGCTACCATACACATAGGTTCCAGAAAAGGTGAATAGTAGTTGACGAACTGAGCCACCGTAAACAGAGGCATCACCAAGCACGTCATCAAATCAGCTACTGCCAGATTTGCAATAAAGGCACTAGAGACGTTTTGAAGTCTTTTCGAAAGTAACACCGCTAGGATGACAAGAGCGTTACCTGGAATACCAATTATGACGAAAATAATGTTAGCAGACCCTAGTATGACTGCAGGTTGACTCCATGGTATAGAGTTATTACCGCTAGTGTAACTGTTATTTTCGAGTACTTCCATATTCCTTACTATGCAACGGGATTTTTAGAGTTTGTGCTTTCGAACTTCAGCACGGCGTGCTATCCATTAAGTCAACAATTCGCAAATGAAACAACACGTATAACCAGTCAGCCTACTTATCGTTCAACCGAAGACACAGCTACCCGGTATTCATAGAATCTTTTTGATAGGCTATTGCTTTCAATGAACAATGGAATCAAAGGGATATTATTAAATATTGGATGTGATAACAATCATTGAAACCGTGAAACAAATTCGGTTCCTGCTTGTTCACAGACATTGAAGAGCACACCTTTTAGTACAACGAAACCCTCTGCACTCACAGAAATACGCTTCATAATTTAAGTAAAATAAGAACTCCAGAACTTTTAAGTAAAACATTACACAGAATAGCTGTAAAAATTACTCTAATCTTGTGCAATGGACTACAATTACTAATAAACAATGTAAAAAGTATCCTTTTCTTAGAAAATTACACAAAATAAAGGCAATTTTTACATTAATTTTGTATAAAATTTTACTTAAAACTTCTGGAGTTCGTATTTGACTTAACTGTTCTGACAGTGTGATACCCACTAATGAGTAGGCCAAAATTTTGTTTTGCATTTAGGGAGTAATCTCTTACATTCTGTTCCAAATGATTGAAAAATTACACCATTTAATGGTGGAAACTTCGTCTTCGACGGATCCAGGATTTCACGAAAGAGAGGGGGCAACTCCATGAGGGCAAATATCGCACCTACGAGAGCCAAACGCAGGGAGCCTCGATGAGGGAGAGGGGTCAGTGGCGCCGCCAGGTTTGGTGACTGGGGGCATTACAGATGACGCCCGGCGTAATGCCATCTCAGTTAAACCCCCAAGTCTGCGTAAATTGTACCTTTTTTATGCGTCCCTGCGATTGTATACAGCAGTGGTGGATCCTTCCTTTATCACTACAGGAAGATGCCGTCCTGGGGCGGGGTTCCCCTTCCCTTTGAGAATTATTTTATTAAAGGATGCTTAGATGCAAAATGGTGCTATCTTTGGGGTATTTTTGGAACTGATCATACATGGCTGGAAAATGTCCGTAATTTAGTGAATTCTAATTTTTTGTTAGGTGAAAGAGGATAGTATGTTGTCTAAGAAAAAGGTATGTTGTCAACACACCTCATAACCCAACCCCCCCCCCCCATCCTGTTGGCTTTTTACTGCCTTCTATTCGGGGACGTTTTTACGCAAAAAGACGTACGTGGGGTCCACAAAAACATTCTTAGACCATTACGAAAATTTTCCTTTTCTTCATTGTGCATTATAAAAGGGTATTTAAGGCTGGCAGACACCGGTGTAGGGCCTCCTGGAAGCTCTGGATTAATTATATAAAGTGCGGCACTGACATGATGCTTATTACCTGACATCCAAATGATACTATAGAATATGATGCCGAACACTTTACAACTATCCTAGTTTTACTAAGTTTGAATGAAAATCCAAACGAACAGCTTCAAGCAATGGGGAATGGGAGGAAAGGAGCGAATAGGTGCAGGGAGGTCATATTAGAACTCCCTGATAGGTATAGCAAAAGGGGTGAAGGACCTTCAAGCGCATTTCAGATTACTGATTTATGTTTCAAGTCCATTTCTTTCTTTCTTTTAAATCCTTTTGTTTTGATTTTTTGAGTTGTTGCATTTGAATTGCATTATTTTACTTTGCCTTTGTTCCGCCGTTTATTAGTTGTATGGTTTTCCCTTTTTAATTTATTTAGTTTATTTTTGTCATTGATTTTTACTCTCTGAAGTTTTATTGTTTTATATGTTTAATTTTCTCTCATGCTTTTTTTTTTTTGATTTATGCACTAGCTTTGTATCTGTTTATAATTTTTTACCTTTTACTGTACAGCGCTTCGAGGCCTCGGCAGTTTGCGCTTAAAGGAATAGGTACCATTTAGAAAAATAATTTTTTTGTCGCAAATAGGCTTAAATTGTTCATTTTGGTCTAATAAGTATGTCTACCAAATTTGGTTAGGGTGGGGTTAGGGGTAGGGTTAGGGTTAGAAAATTTGAATTTTTAGTGTACAAGTCAAAGTAACTGTCGCCCTAAGGTAGTATCCACGCTTATTATTATTATTATTATTATTATTATTATTATTATTATTATTATTATTATTATTATTATTATTATTATTATTATTATTATTATTATTATTATTATTATTATTATTATTATTATTATATTATTATTATTATTATTATTATTATTATTATTATTATTATTATTATTATATTATTATTATTATTATTATTATTATATTATTATTATTATTATTTATTATTATTATTATTATTATTATATTATTATTATTATTATTTATTATTATTATTATTATTATTATTATTATTATTATTATTATTATTATTATTATTATTATTATTATTATTATTATTATTATTATTATTATTATTATTATTATTATTATTATTATTATTATTATTATTATTATTATTATTATTATTATTATTATTATCCGCATGGATTATGCCTTAAGGCGACACTTCGTGCTAATTCAACAACATTAAGGCGACACCTGGAATTAAGGCGACACATAACTGTCGCCTTAAAGGAATAGGTACCATTTAGAAAAATAATTTTACTGTCGCAAATAGGCTTAAATGTTCCTTTTGGTCTAATAAGTATGTCTACTGAATTTGGTTAGGGTGGGGTTAGGGTAGGGTTAGGGTTAGGGTTAGAAAATTTGAATTTTAGTGTACAAGTCATGTAACTGTCGCCCTAAGTCAGTATCACGCTTATTATTATTATTATTATTATTATTATTATTATTATTATATTATTATTATTATTATTATTATTATTATTATTATTATTATTATTATTATTATTATTATTATTATTATTATTATTATTATTATTATTATTATTATTATTATTATTATTATTATTATATTATTATTATTATTATTATTATTATTATTATTATTATTATTATTATTATTATTATTATTATTATTATTATTATTATTATTATTATTATTATATTATTATTATTATTATTATTATTATTATATTATTATTATTATTATTATTATTATTATTATTATTATTATTATTATTATTATTATTATTATTATTATTATTATTATTATTATTATTATTATTATTATTATTATTATTATTATTATTATTATTATTATTATTATTATTAACAATCAAGTTCCCGATAATGACTGCGCGCGAAGATTTCGGTAAAATGTTTGAAAAATGTATAACGACAAATACGTACTTTCAACCTTCCTCACCATGCTACAAATTAGATTGAAAGATCTCATATCGATGCGAGGCCCCTTTTGAGGTTAGATGAAGTTAGATGAAGTTTTACGGCCCAGTTTCCAACCAATTGGTTCAAGTCGAGCCGGCCACGGCCTTTTTTCCAGTTGTGGCTCACTGGCTTGTTTTCCCTACTCCATTGCTTATGCGGAGCATCACGCACAACGGCAGTAGGTTCCATTTTTAGAGTCTTTGGTATGACTCGACCTGGGAATCGAACCCGGGTCTTCCGCGTGAGAGGCAGATGCTCTACCGCTAGACGCTAGACCAAACACGCGGTCAGGCCCCTGTAGAGGTTGGAGATGTACTTCTATTTTTCGGAAAAGTGTTGTGATCAGAATAGTTGCATGTATTATTACCTTAATAATGGTCATGAGATGGAGTGCAAACCGTGTCGAATGCGTCGCGCGAAGCACGCCGAAATTTTTCATTAAATAGATTTCCATGACAAAACCTGCATTCATGCTCTGCATCGAGACACTTTCAATTGCCCAACAAACCTATATGCTAATCACAAAGCTAGTCTTACCTGAGAATGCGTGAACAGCTTTCAACTTTTGCTTCTGTACTTCTACGGGAGTTGCTACCGGAAGTTATTGAAAATAAGAACAATATTGAGGTAAGGTTTGAAGCGTAAACCGGCGAAAATTTTAAAGTTTGCGAAGGATTTTCGAAAATTCTGATAGTTTGAGAACCATTTGTGACAGAATTAAATTGATTACAACAGTTTTATCACGCGGTCGAAAACACACCTTACCCTTACCCCCTACAGAAATCTATGGCTGAAACGCAGTGAGGATCGTTTTTAAATTTTCAAAAAACAGTTTCTAAAATCGATTGGGGGCACGCCATCTATGCCCCCCGTGCCGGCGCCACTGAGGGTGCTGCCTGTAAGGAAAAATTTGAACTTAAATTTATACACTTGAATGGTATTTTCTGGCATCTAGCATCCAAATAAGCGGCGTACATAATGAGGTTATTGTAAAGGAGCTTGGGACCGTCTAAAAAAGTGGAGTCGAAAAAAGGGGGGCTACAGCCTGGAAAGCCCCCTGAATCAGCCTCCGTCTCAGTGTGGTGCATTTTCGGTTCGGTGAAATGTACGTCAAACGTATTGGAAGGTAATTGGACAACATCTGGACAATTCTTACTTGGTGACGGGACGGAACGTGTCACCACGGAAACTTTCACTTAGACAATCCACCTTCAGTTACAGCTAGGCCTACGCTTATATGCGAAAACACTTTGTCCACAACCATTTACTGCCCGTCAATGGCATCTCATTAGGTTTGACCTTAGCTTTTTGTAGGTTTGGCCAGCACAGACAGGTCACTGCTTTGCTTTGTGTAAACAGAGAGTTGCGAAAAAGTGAAACGATGAATTACTACAACGAGCCCTTTGTTTTATCGTGGGTACATTGGAGTGTTCGTTTGGCCAATTCGTAGCGCAAAATACACAAGAAAAGTGAATTCCAAATGCTTTTACTTTGCGTTTTCCTGACTTGTCTTGCCCTGTCCATTGAAGCCAACCAAATGTTTGCGCTATAGGCAGAATCCATTGCTTCGGACGAAAAGGAGGTTACTTTATTTCAGATTTTCTTTCACACACTTTGATGAAATGAAACAAACTTTCAGACAAGATTACTGACAAGGTTTAAAAGCAACTGAGATCAGTTAATATTTTTTTTGTTCCTATTAGGAGAAAATCCTTCCAGCCTGGAATGGTCGCATTTCGATTGAAAATTTCCCCCTAAAACCACCGTTTTTCGTCATATCTATTATTCCTGAACATGCTCCAGGCATGAAAAACCCGTGAACGTCTGTGCAGTATGTCAGGCACAAATATCAAAATCTCTAAAAGAAGATGGATTTTTGGCCAAAAATTGAAAAAGAAACTCTAGCGACTCTAAATACCCATCGACGAACACATAATTTTAGAGCTAACATTTTCGTGACACGTTCCACATCCCCTGCAAATTTCAGATCCGTAGCTTTTAAAACGGCCGAGAACTGAACCCAATCAAAAGGCAAATATCTCTGAACGGCCTCGCCAAAACTGCTGTTACGATCGCATTACTTCTTCTAGTCAAATAAAAGCGTTTCGTAGTATTTCTTTAATTTTTATGCAAAAAAAGTATTGGTCAACTTTCACTTGCGTGTCCACTAGGGTAATATCTTCCACGCGTGAAAGTGGAAAAATCATACGTTTTACTTTAATAAGAAACAACGACAAATAACCAATACTTATACCCTTGTGTGGGTATATCATGAGCGCCAATTAGAAAGTGAAGTATCATTTCTGGAATCCCTTTGAGTGTTCATGCTGTATTCCCGAAAACTTCAATTTCATTACAATTATTTGCTGTGCTATATATCTCAGATATTCTAGCTAATCCCCACTGAGTTTTTGGAGCGTTTGGGTAACCAAACAATGGGATGACTAAGTTGTAGGACAAAGTAAGACAACATGGCTTGCTCAATTTGAATAAAGTTCTAAGTATTTAACACGATCTGATATACTCGTACCTTCACAGTTCCTATTCAACAGTACAACTGACGTTAGAAGTATACCAAGAGAATGAGCACAGATACGGTGAAGTGTTCATGCGGCTTGCTGACATGGTCCAATAATCAGTGGCGTACACGGGGAGGGCATTGGGCCATGCCCCCCTCACAGATGCAGATTTTTTTTAGTTCCTGAAAATACGTAAATTTTTTTAACACAAATTTTACTTCAAGGTATAGTATATGTGGCACCAGATTGCATGATCTAAGGACACCTAATTTTTCAAAAATTTTCAATTTGCCTCACCCCCACCCCCAAGTTCGTCAGAGCGACGATGGTCGGAGAATCTGAAGTACCAGTTGGAATTTCCGATATCTCAGTCTAGCACATTTTTTCGACTGAGCCTATGTCAACTTTGTATATATTTTTCAACTAGATCAAGTGAGAATTATACCAAACGTTATATTCCTCACGTAAAATAAAATTAAAATTGTCCTTTGTCAGGAAATGTTTGTTTATGTATGTATGTGATGGATCTATTGTAATCATTCTCTATCACAAATGTTTCTCAAACTGTTAGAATGTTCGCAAATTCTTCGCGAACTATCAAAATTTTTCCGAGCTCCGCGAGCTTCAAACCTTACCTCAGCTTTGTTTTTATCATCAATATCTTCCGATAGCAACCTTCGGAGAAGCACAGCAGCAGAAGTTGAAATCTGTTTAAGAATTACCAGGTAAAAGACTGGCTTTTTGAGGCTGGCTCTTCTCATGAAATCCTCCTCCTTTCCTTTCTAAATTTTCCGAAGTTTTACATTACTGAAAAAACGTTCAGAACTTGACTTGTAGTGAGTACGTACTCGTACTCATGGGTTTGCACAATTGCTTGTACTCGTACTCATGAGAATTAATTTGTACTCATACTCGTACTCACAGATTTTGAAAGTTCTGCATAGGGATTAATGTAAAATTTTGTACTCGTACTCATGAAAAAGGACATGTACTCGTAATTCGTACTCACAACACAGACACTATACCCTTGTACTCGCACTCATGACATTGTACTCGCACTAGAAGTCTGGAACTTTACAATATAAGGCAATTCGTAATGCTGCGCCTTTTGATGATTTTATCATATAAGGAATGAAATGTCTTTGTACAAAGCCTTCTGAACACTTTTATTGGACAATTATGTCGAATGCATAATTTTCGGGGTATGATACTTTGTGCCCAACCGTCCAATCCAAAATTACGTGCAAAACAATCTTTAGGACAATAATAGTGTTAGTTACTTTTGGAAGAAAACTTCTAAAATTTGTTCCTTGAAATAGCCCTGTACACATCAGTTTTATCTTTTCATTAAACAAAATCAACAGGAGGTTGTTGTATTATTGTACCGTGACTTATACTCAATCACATGTGTTTTTTAAGTACATCGATTGAAAACATTGATACTTCATTACAAAAGTTCGATTAATTTCACAGATTGGAGAGGTAGCGAATTTTCGTCCCTTTCAAAGAGCGACAGAAGCAGGCGCCGACCAGGAAATTTCATGGTGGGGGGGGGGGGGGTCCTACGACGGTGAATATCAATTGTAACGAAGAGAGACCATGAGTGCATAGCATTCCAAACTCCCCTAGTTTGCAGGGAATTGCACTCTTCAAGACAAGTTTTTCACAGCTGTCTTATTTTACCGTGCATGTGCCCCCTTTCCCCGCAAATGGGCCAATAGTTCCTAAATTTAGGTCCAAAGATCTGTAAATTAGCGTCAACACCAAGCAACTCAGCTGTTCTTCGTACCATGTAGCCATCAGAGTGGCGCTGCCTCCAACTTCTTCTCTGGATTACTAGTAGCTTTAATTAAGACGCTTTTCTGATAACTAAGAAAAAAAATCCACCCTCAAGTTACAGAAAATTACACATCACAGTCATGTGTAAGGGAAAGTTTGCCTGCTTCCTGCTTCCACATTTTTTGGCTGGAGGGGCTTTAGCCCCAGTTCCCCTTCCCGCTTTCTACGCTTTCGTCTTGTTCATATTGAAATGGTTTTGAACAAAGTGTGCACATCGTGTCATTTGAAGATCAGCAAACAGGTCCATGTTAGCATTGCTATGTTATTTCTGTCTGAGTGCTTCTTTTCAAGACCGTCACCGAAACGTGCCTACGCCCCATGGAACCTCTGCCGTCGGGAAATTGTCCACCTCCCCCACCCCTCCCCCCAACTTCCTGCCCCACGAAGAGGCATCATTGACAGAAAAAGGTTACTAAGAGGAGGAAAAGCGGTTAGCCGGCTTCGTACGCATCGCACGCATGTACACTTTCCATTGAAAGTATGCGAGTGACGTATGGAAAGTTCCGACAACTGTAAACTTAGCCTTCGTGTACTGTATTTCCGATTTTAGCGTGGAAACCGAAAACTACACGTGTGGTATACTTTTACATCGTTTAGTCTTATTAAACAAAGCAATTGCTTTAAATTCATGCGGACTATCTCCTACTAAAGGCGAACACCTGAAAAACCCCTAAAGGACATGAGACTTAAAGTGGACCTAAAGTCTAAAAATTCAAAAATATATATTTTAGAGGTTACAAAATTAATCTTATTGGTCCAACTCCCATTGTCATAGCTTATTCCATTGCTGAGATATTAAATGTTAAAATTTATTCACTTAAATCCAAACAGTTCATTGCGCAATAATTTTTGACATTCTTGTTGTACAACTCACATTAAATGCTTTGTTTTCTTTTAAAATTCAAAATGTTTATATGACCTTGACCGCTTCCTGTTTTCTTGCATGACATGCTGTACAGAGAGGGCTTATATAGTCAAGTCACCTCAAAGCAGTAAGAACGCGATCACATTTTGGCACAAGGTGCGGTGGCTTTCAGAAAAACAAAGAAATACAAAGATTGTAATTTGAGTAGTACAACAATGACATCACAAATTATTGCGCAATCTACCTTTTAAATCGAGTGAATAAACTTCAACATTTTATATCTCAGCTTAAGAAAGTCCTGTGAAGATGGGAATTGGACCATTGGAATTCAGTTTTCATGCTCTGTAATATATATTTTTGAATTTTCAGACTTTAGGTACACTTTAACAAGAAAGCGTCATACATCCCTATGGATGGCACAAGCATCAATTGCCTTGAGCAGCTTCAACAAGGCAAAGCAACGGTATAGTCGGCAATAGGATCTTACTATTTTCGAACAAATCGTATTGTTAAAGTGATGTCGTGTTTTTATCGTGCAAAAATTTTAAGCAAAGTTTATTTAAGAGTTGTACACATCTTCGCAGTTCGTTTACGATTCAAACAATAGGCTAAGGCAGTAGTAGTTTTTACAATGAAAATAGGAACAAAACTGCTTTGCTTTACACTGTAACTTACACTTTTGTTCACAACTTGCCCTGCTAAAGTTTGCGTTTAGTATATCCGATGGTGCTGTCTAAGATATGGTTACATACTTTTACCCGAACCTTGTAACACACAGTTACGTGGTATCTTCATAGGCGGTTTACTTCCCAGAGAGGTTTAGAAATGTCTTGTATACAGAGTATTTCATACGTCTTGTGTTTCAGTTACACATATTTCTCTGCAGCTTACCAATAATTATACGCATATTGTCATAGTTTCTTCACACTGTAAAAATAGACGTCTTCATTTTTTAACACATGTATGGCGTTTAAGAATTAGAAAACGAACAACAAAATGGATACGCACAGTAAATGACTGAACGAATATTAACACATGATAAGGATAATGACGTCAATTAAAGTGCACTCCGCAAACACGTTTATATAATTTATATATATATATATATATGTTAATTTTTCTTTATTAAAAACAACTTGATGTTTACAGTAATCATAAAATAAACGCATAAACGTGTTTACGAGATGGCGTTAAAGTGGCGTCAATGTGTTAAAGTTGGCGTTTTAGACGTTTAATTTGCTCATGTATTTTATTGTTTTTTCTGTTACATAAATGCCAACACGAGTTTATTATCTGTTACGAAAAAGTGTTAATCAATTTTTACAGTGCAGAGCTTCACTAATAAATAATATTGACGATAATCGTCACTCTAATTGTCGGAAACTCCCTACCAGTGTCGTGGTTTTATGTGTACCGTACTCACCTTACAAACCCGCCCCTCTTAGATCTTAACTTTGATTGATGACCACTTTTGAAAAGTACTTTAAGTAACTCACACAAAGAAGACAACACGACAAACGGACAAATGTCATTCGCCAGCATAGCACTTGTCATTTTGGTCGGTATATTAAGGGCAAGTCAATTGAAACTGTGTGTTAAAATGCTATGCAGTAACAAGTCTTGAATACCGTAGAGCTAAAGCTTCAAGTTGTAAGTTCACAAAAAGCGACAGTTATTTACGTCACAAGTACTCTGTGCTTAAAAAATGTTTGTTGTTGTCGTCATGGTAATCGTTAAATTCAAGACGAAAGGCAAAAAAAAAAAAAAAAAAAATAGAATTTCATATTGACTACATTTGTGTTTTCAACTCCTGATAGTTTCAAATTTGACATTAAAATAATATTTATATTTTATTTATATTCTAATAATATATACATATATATATTCTATTTCCGGTACACTTAAAAAGGTATTTTTGCATCTTGATTCAAAACCTGTTTTATTCTTATATGCTTAGCTGGCGGGAAACTTCGCTACCTGGCATACAGCAGTAAACAGGACTATGAAATCAATCTGCTACTAAAAGTCCCCTTGTATTTTGTGCTTTTCTCTCCACATGAGGGAATTAACATGTAATGTCTAGTATCATATTCCAAAATAATTCAGAAGTGACTACAACGAAAACCTTAGGACTGCATAAAACACCTTCATTTCATCATGGTTATCTTTTTTCAGTGCTTATGTTTGTAGTGCAAGTACTATTTGAAGGAAGAAGTTTCGAAAAATAATATGTTGAACAAAACATTATTTTACAATGTAACTCGTGTTGTGTTTGCTGCGCTAATAGTCTGCTTTTTCCAAACCCCGGTAGGGCTGAGAAAAGAGGGTGCAGTTTTCCACCCCATTCTTTAAGACCCGTTTTTGCGCCACACGACATTCTTGTCCAAAGAATAATATGGTAAAACAGAGAGGAATGTCAGCAGTGCCTAGTCGTTGTAAACTGTCTATTTTTGCTTCCTAGAACCCTAGTTATATTACACTTTGCACAGGTAGACCAAGGGGAATGTCAGTTACAGCAATTTCTTGTTGTAAAGCTGTGCGCAATTGAACACCATGACACAGTGGGCTCATAACATTTCGCTGAAAGGTTTGCGTCAAGCAATGACCCAGATTCATTTCAGCGTTATTACATGTCATTGTATAAGAAACGTCCAACTCTTCATGGATTGGTGTGACGAAGGGAAGAAGGTAAGCTGACCATCTGAAGATTGTTCCTATTTCTGTTACAGAATATTACTAAAATATGATTCTATACTTCTATCTTTGCTTTTGTTTGTATTCCCTGAGGGCAAAGTCAGTGGGCGAAAAGTCTGTAGGCCTAAAATGTTTTGCCATTGCAGATCAAACGCAAAGAAAGGGGACAGAAAATGAAACATCAACAATCTGTGAATTTTTGAAACTAACGAACAGTATGTTTTTACTATATTCTTTTTCCATTTCTTTGTTTCTGCTGGGTAATATTACAGACACTTTTAACAGTGTAAACTATTGAGTTGAATATATAGTAACTGTAGGCTTAGGACATGTAGTGAGTACTCTTACTCGCACTTTGGCGCACTTGGCTGTACTCGCGTCGTCGAGGACCAGGCCTGGTCAGCACGCTCCTCATTTGAATAATTTCATTAGAACAGACAGCAAAATATAGTACACTTTCAGTTTCGTTGTTTCACGGTGCAAATATTAATAGCATCCACTACTGTAAAAGCACAATACTGTACAGGTGACGATTATTTGGTAGTGCTTTTCTGACTCGACTAAGGGTCTCACTGATTTAACGCTAGACCAAAAGGTCAGATGAAGTTCATATAAAGCAGACTGAGGACAACTTTTGAATGAAGTATTAATAACATAAAGGAAGTTGTCTTTCTTGATGTATCAAATTTGGTCCGACGACGCAAACGAGGTGGTACGCAAATCGTTCATCCTTCGCGTAAGGTTAGTCAAGAATGACGAAGGTTCGGGAATTGACTTACACGTAAAGATGCTGATAAAAACTTGTCGAAAGATTGGATGGTTAAGTCCGTAAATGAAAGGGTTCACCACGCTGTTGAGAGCAACGATAAATCGAGTGTAGTTCTCGTCAATCCCGCATGTAAAGATTGTGCACACAGCTTGGGGAGTCAAACATAAGATATATGCCACAAAAATAAAAAACAGGTTCTTTGTGACTTGGACCTGGACAGGCGTTAACCGGAAAGAACTGGTTCCTGATGAAGTCGAAGTTTCCATCTCAAATCTGTTGGGCATAAAATTGGGATACAAAATAATCTTAGAGATCATTTGGTGTAAAACTGAACGCGACACATAAATTCTGAATAGATGATTTAATGAAAAAGGCATTAATAAAGCTAGTTATAAGAAATTATAGGTAAGCTTACTGGTTCCTTTGTGATTGATTTAAGTGTAAGGGAAACCAAAAGAACAGTGATACTTCCAATTCTAAGTTTTGCTTTCATTATAATATTCAAATGGTGGAGTTATGTGAACTTACCGAGCTGCTGTCGGCCTTGATGATGAATTTATTCCAGCTTTTACCATACGTCGTTTGTGCCTGATAAGTCGCACGAGGATTCCAATGTACGACATTACAATGACAGCAAGCGGAATGGGGTAAAACCCATAGACAAGGATGTCTTTATAGATGTCTGTACCCGGATAACCAACGATAGGGGCGCACGTATGAGTAAAGGTGTCGAACCCAACCTTTCCTACATTGAATCCAAAAGGTGGTAAAATCGCGATGAACAACGATATTAACCACAAGGTGGCGATGCCAATTGTAATTATTTTTGGTTTGTAAATCATTTTGTACAGACGAACAGAGGCAACCATCAACATAAGGCGATTGAAGGCTATGGCAGCCAAACTGAAAATACTGCCTCCTATGCAAGTATGCACTACACTCACCGCTATCATACACATAGGTTCCAGTGAAGGTGAATAGTAGTTGACGAACTGGGCCACCGTAAACAGAGGCATCACCAAGCACGTCATCAAATCAGCTACCGCCAGATTTGCAATAAAGGCACTAGAGGCGTTTTGAAGTCTTTTCGACAATAAAACCGCCAAGATGACAAGAACGTTACCTGGGATGCCAATTATGACGAAAATGATGTTAGCAGACCCTAGTATGACTGCAGATTGACTCCATGGTATAGAGTTATTATCTTTTACAAGACTGTTATTGAAAAATGGTACTTCCATACTTTTGGACTTTGCAAATGTCTGGTCTTGGTGACAACAAAGAGTTTACTGCAGTAACTCTCAAACCTTCAAGTATACAATTCTCAAGCAAATGAAATCTCGTGATAGCAACCTGTTGTAATAGGTAGTACCAGAATAGACATCCGTTCGTATATACAATCTTTCTAAAACCAATTACCGATGTAACAGCTGAAATATCACATGATGCAAGTAGGAACAATTAAATACAGTTTCGGTTCCTACTTTCCAAAAGGATATCACCCTCCTTGTATACATTAAATAAAATTTTGTTTACTCAGAGCACTTGCTCATGAGAACATTGTTTTGTGATTGAATTTTGTTAGACCTATAAGTTCCATTGCATTTGCTTCTTTTGTGCTAGATTTCCCTGTTCACTTTTTCCATACTATAGGCCTTCCTGTGAAAGGAAATTTAGATAAACAGGTAATGGAATACCATGCATACTTTTGCTGACTTATTACAGCAAGTGACGTCAGAAACGAAATGATGATAAATTAGAAAAAAAAATCAGAATTTTTAGTTTAGATTCCTACTCTCTGTTTTTGTAAGCCTAAAATTTATTTTAACGAGTAAACTAAAATGACAGATGCGTAACACTTATAGCGGGATGCAAATGAATATGGAGAACTACTTCCAAAGGCAAAATATTTATCACTTTTTCTATGCGATGTACTTCCCGTCATAGACTACAGACGGTATGCCTTAAATGTGTATTCGTTTATCAACACCAGGGGGAAACCTCTGGACCGTGGGCCGTATACGGCCCGCGACACCATTTGATCCCGCCGACAACGAAATTTATAAAAGAAATTTTAGAAACACATCATTTTTAGTTGAAAATGAATTTTTAAGACACTATTTGTCATTCTCACTATTTTCCAAATGTTTTGGACAAATAAGCGCTGTAATACATCTAACGGTGTAGTGACTACCACACAGTTTGAACAATTTGACATGCATTGTAAAACGTGTCGTATAGCGATTAAAGAAGATGCAGAACCTCACTACCACTTGAGATATAACGTCGCAGCTTTGTCTGAAGTGGGAAAAGTCCGTATGCACATTTTCGTGGTCCATGCTATTAAAACTGAAACTTTAAAAGTTTTGTAGTGTAAAGCGAAGAAAAATCTTAAAGAAAATGCTTTTGACAGCTTTGGTTTCAGCGCGTTACCCGCGCATTCTGTGTAGTTACTTCTTCATTACACCTTTACACATTATCAAATGTGCCTGCTGTTAGTCCGAGCTAAGGTATATTAAATCAAGTTGTGACAGACCTATTTGTTGTTTTACAGATAATAATGCTTCAATGTAATCCCCTCAGCTCTGTAAATACTCCAGAGCTTCCGGGATGTTTTCCTTGGAAACAAAGGTCCCGACATACGGGGACTGGGTATACACCCCATACGGGATGGGTTATGCGTTCCTCCGGTTCTTACTGCGCCTATATAATTTACATACTCGTTTTTCCCATTTTCTATGTACCTATCTGAAAATTGCCTTTGGACCCCAACGGGAGGGTTATGGAGGGTGCTTGGAAGAGGAGCGCTAAGCTGCTCCGATGTTACCTGCTGTGTTAAAGGGTCGTTAATTATACTTTGGCTTCATATTTCCGATTTTTGATGACTTGTATCTCTTTAAGAGGATCAAACGAAACTTTTGCGCTTTGAAGGAATAAACACTTTTTGGATCTGAGGTGAGTGATTAAAGATTCTTCTTTCCACACACGCGAAACAATAATACCTGTCGGTATCGATAATGCCGGCATATTCCAAATGAGGCAGATAATCGACAGCTATGGACTTTATATAACTGTACAGGATAAGAAGCAAAATTTCACGACTTAAATATAAGTAGGCTACTCTACTTCTTTCATTGAATAATCGCAGTATTTTGCACTTCGGGCAAATGCCAGTGATAAAGTTTTTACACAGTTCAAATTCCCACATCTAACCTAGATTTCTTGAGGTGACCTATGACGTCGTTTAAACACACATACAATCCGCCTTCTGAACGGAAGCTACGGTTCCTGTTTTTTGACCTGGGAGTATCAGTAGGTCTGATTACTACATAACCGGTTGTGATTGGTGTCAATTGGGAAACCCCTTAATGCAGTGAGTTTATGGTTAAGTGCAAGAGTTGAACAAGCTCATAAAACTTTTGGTTTCTGGTCACTTTTTATCTAAAAAATGATAACAACACCTAATTCTTACCAATTGAATCATATGATACCTGCTTTCAGGAATTGAAATGCGATGCAGCGAAAATTTACCCAAAGTGACGAATGTAGCAAGAGTGACAATCACAGGGGATGAGGGTATATATATATATATATATATATATATATATATATATATATATATATATATATATATATATATATCATATATGTATGCTTCCCTAGATAATATGGTTGGGGCGACGAGCCCCATTCCCAATAGTTTGTCAACGGCCGTAATATATATTTGCTGGTACTTGTGCGACATATTTCCCTACAAGGATGACGCTGATAACTTGGTTGGGGGAGGGAACCCACCCCCTCCCTAAAATTTACCTATGTTATTGTTTGTAAGACATGATCGGTCAGTGGTTGGTTGACGAAGGACGAAGCAGCTTTCGTCCCTTTTGATAAATTGTTAATGACCGTAATAACTGGCACCCACTTTCTTCAGCAGGCGAAAAATTACCTGCTTGATCATTACTAAAACATTTGTAGATACACATAAGAACCATTCATGTAAATGCCCAGGCTGTGCGTATCTTTTTAAAGCACTGGGTGGATCACAACCCCCAGCAGTACTGCAAGATAACACCTTAGTTATGAATATTTTCCCACAGAAAATAGAAAAATTCCGAAAATCTGTCCCGCTGCATTTTTCTCAGAGAGCCCTCGTCGCAGCTACCATCAGTGAGTGACTAATGAAATCATAAGATTACTAGCTAGGTATTCAAAGTAGAAATGGTTTTCCTTAATTTATGTGAAGGCTCTAGTCAGTTAGTTAGATGAAATTTAACGACACACCAACACGAATGTGTTATATAGTGTCAACTAGATAAAAATGTAAAGTTAAAATACTGTTTCAAATACGGTTCAAGTTCAAGTCTGGTTTCAAATACAGCTCAAATAAGGTGCAAGTCCTTTCCTTTAATCGCCTCTTACGACAGCGGGAAATACCGTGGGAATATTCTACAACCTCAGCCTACAGGGGGCGTGAAGGCTCTAGCTCTGACCTCTTACCTCCTTTGTCGTCCGTTTTCCATTGTCACGTCTTTCCCCCTTCTTGACAACGTCAATCCAAAACAACATTTTGTTCAAGAATCACATAAACTGAACCCTTGTGGCCTTAGCTCATCAAATCATAGTGAAAACCCAACAGTATTTTTGTGGGTAGCTTCTAGGGTGCATTTCGTGGCGCAGCGTTGGTAAAAGCCTGAAGGCGTATTCCAGAAATCGTAAACATGAAATGCTCCGAAAGTTAATTTTAAAATCCATGTGCGTTTCATTTCTCTTCCCTATTCAATGCTCTTCGTTCTCTACGTGACAAACTGCTAATCTGATCTTTTCCGCAAACAAATAAACCTACTTTCTTTTGATACAACCCATATCGACTGAAGGATGGTCAAGCGTAACTTCATTCCAAAGTCGAAAACTTTTTGAAAAAGCTTTTCATTCTCGGGGCTTCACACTAACGGAGAAAAACCCAGTTAACATACAGTATTCAGGTACTGTACCTCATAAATACCTGAGGTACAGTACCTGAATACATAAAGTATTCATGTACTGTCCCTCACAGAATGCTGTAAAAATTCCATAAAATCTTTTTCGTGAGATTTTTTCCTTCGCGCTATAGATATATTTCAATTTCAATTTATTTATTCCAGTATAAATATATAAAATATTTATAAAAAGGAGTAATAAAATAAAAAAAGATTAAAAATACAATGATAAGACAATATATGTACAGAAAGTTAATTCACATTCAAACCTTAAAAGTCTAAGAGTCTAAAAGTCTACAACAAATCGTTAATGTTTTGGATTGATTGAAAAGGGCGGCTCTGTAGACAAAGGAATTCTTGAATAAAGTTATTCTGTACTTAGGTAAAATGAATGGATTTCTTAGGTTTTTCTTTGATTGCACACTGAGGCTTTTGAGATAACTATGTAACGGGTGATTATGATTATCATGAATTTTTGTGGCCATTCTTATAAACTCATTTTTGGCAGAGACATTGACAGTCAGTTTGAGATAATTGAAATCTAGATGTAAGATTAAGATATATATATATATATATATATATATATATATATATATATATATATATATATATATATATATATATATATATATATATGTATAGGATCTTCTTACTCTGCTTTTCTCTTATCTTATTCTGGTTGGTCTCTGGTTTTGACAGGTTCTCACTGTTCTCAGTACAATCTGTACACACAATTCCATTGCCTCTTGAGAAAGGAAGGACGACCCTTCCGAAACGTCGAGCTTTTAAATACAGTTTTAGCTAATTTTATTTCTTGCTTTTAGTATATTCTTTTAGACTTACATATATATATATATATATATTGTTATATATATTATTATATATATACATACATACATACATACATACACACACATACATACATACATACATACATACATACATACATACATACATACATACATACATACATACATACATACATACATACATACATACGTACATACATACGTACGTACGTACGTACGTACGTACATACATACATACATACATACATACATACATACATACATACATACATATGTATATTTATATATACTTATATGCATATGCATATATATATATATCTTTATATATATGTATATATATAAATGTAAGTATCCATATATATATATGTATGCATGGGCGGCGCTCCTGGGGGGGATGGGGGATATATCCCCCCAATATTTGAGAAATCGCCCATTGACTTTGATTTTTCACACGGTAAATTATTGGAAATTCTGGTCATATCCCCCCAATATTGAGAACAAATCGCCGCTCTTGTATGTATATATACATATACTATAAAGATCCGACATCTCCAGCTGCATGATGTAAACAGTTCAGTTGAACTCATATCCGGGACACTTTCAAAGAAATCCGGTTCGCACTCCTGTTGAAAAGGGACGTGTTATTTTAGTTCGAGCTATTTCGGTGGGCATTCTGTCACTAATATTCTAGCGCGTCTAGCTGTTAAGTAAACAACTTCGGCATTTGTTGTGCAATAAAACTAGTAAGCAATTTTCGGTATTGTTGGAAACACAGAAGGTGTTTTTCGGTTCAGTAGCGTTCGATATCGAGATAACAAGAACAAATCCCAAGGACGGTATCTCTTGCCGTCAGTCAAGTAATCGCATTCCCTGTGTTACACGGGCAGTATGACGATTTGGCTTGGAACTTGTCAATTGGCAGATGGATTGATATAACACGATAGGACTAAAGCAAAGTACTAAATTAACACAGATTCGTTGTTAAAGTGGGTTTTCGCTCTCGGCGCTCAGATCTACACGTGCCTGCACTCTAATGCCTGAATGTGGCTCTGTGATCATTCGGCAACTTAAGCATTGGCGCCAAACAACGTTTGAAACCGTGGACATGGCCGACGTTGCCCATTTAGACCGGGTACCTATTGAACAGACAATGTACTCGTACAAGTCGTATACCTCTACAATGCAAATAGGCTTAGCCTATCTAACAATTACATTTTTGAAAATGGAACACCGTATGTTTGCCTTTTGTGGTAATCTACAGTAGGCAATTAACACCATCATGCACTACTGCACAGGTAGACAGGTACAACTGAAAGTTCGGCATTTTCTTGGTGATTCTTAGTTCCATAGGGCAATATGCTTTGGCTATACTCGGGCTCAACATACTATACTTTTACAACAAGTATTACATTGTGATCCCAGTGTACTCTGTTCAAAACATCTTGAGGTTCTTAACAGTAGACATAATTTGTAATCGTACTGACACCTTATATCAAATGTCTGACATAACTGAGCCCATATGCATAGGAGGGCGGAAGTGGGAGGGGGAAGGGAGGCTAAAGCCCCGAGTGAAAAATGTGGAAAGCTGAAGTATGCTTCCACCTCCACTTTTCAGGGATGAAAAATAGTCCGTTATTTCTTCACTCTGTGGAATTAACCAAACTTTTCAATAAAATATCAATCATTTTTAATAACTTTATTCAGAAAATGCACAAATGTAGCAACCAGTTGCATCTAAAGACCCTCAAATAGTCACATTTTTCCGAAAGGTAAGGGGAATATTCCTCCCCTTAAACCTCTTCCCAAGGCAGGGGTCAAAAAACCTTAAGCCTCCCCCTCCTCAACTTAGAACAACTTTCTACGGCTTTGGCTGAGCCTGTTGGTTCTTTATCTATGAAGTATGTGCCTGTACATGTACTCACGATAGTGTACTCTTACCAAGATTATGGTATAGCTGAGTACGCCATCATTTGTCACCTTTGAGGATCTGAGGTGTACACAGACACTGTTCTTGGAGTGCAGTACTACTCAAGTGTCTTGGGCTCGAAGGCTGCTTTTTCCTGAGTTTTTACCGTGTAACAGTCAGGGATAAATTACATTGCTTGGTGAGTCTTTTAAATCTGGGCCTCCTCAAATGTTCTGCGGATCATTCTAGAGCTTATCGCGGGCCACCACTTGAGAACCTATATGCGAGGGGTTCTTAAAGGGAAATATTGCGTCTGTTTTGCAGAAAATTGTCATACTTCTTAAACCAATATTAACAGATACAGAATGATAGACAATTCAAAATAAAGCAGGTTGCCTTCTTTTCAAGAAATAATGCTCTCACAGGAAGCAAGTCGGTTATTTGTTGGACAAATGTAATTTGTTCGCCCAAACTTTCAAGAGTTCAAATGATGCAACATCCGTTACTCTTGCAATGCATAATACTTTGAGGAGATAAAGCTATTGCTAGGATTTACTGGTGAGACTGAATGGTTTAATAATGGTTTAAGGTATTTTCTTGTTATGTCATGTTATGGTTATTTTGAACGCAATATTTCCCTTTAATTATTTTGCGGTGGCGGGCCACATCTTTTATACGAAAAATCTCGCGGGCTACAAATATCTCATACCCGAGATTTTGCCTTTGGGGTGTATATTTTGAACTGACAAAACGACATCTCGGTGACGCAGAGCGTTCCCGTTACTTCAAGGGTGTCTAGGTGTCCGCCTCAGTACCCGTGCACCTGTTGACAACGCTTCGTGACGGAGATACCTGTAGTGGTTTAATCGACCTGAGGATCTGGCGGGTTTTCATAATCATGGAATTAGGGACATTAGACTGAAACATTTAACTATCTCTGAATGTCATTTTTCCTCAATGTGAGGCAATTGATCTGGGAAACAGCAAGCACAGAGCCAGCTAGCTATGGGCTTAATGCCCCTTCGAAAACAGTGCTTGTGAACCTGAGTCTTTTGAAAGCCAGTAAATGATGCTACTTAATTCGCAGAACCACTACCTATAGGAAAGCTTCATGCTGTAATTTTACTTTGGCAATATGCAATTAAAAATTTAACAGAAGAACTGTTTCTGCTGTAGGAAAATATTTTTTCAACTTCTAGATTTTGTACAGTCAAGTAAAGCAATATGACATGTTGCAATTCGTAGCGTATATTAATAGTTATAAGATTAAGACCCCTCTGTCCGAATTGATACTTCGTTGGCCAGCGGAGTATTCCAACATCTTGTTTCTTATCCAGACAAGGCGGCTGTCTAGCTAAGCACCCGTTATGGGCTAAGCCACTCCCACGTGCAAATCCAAATTGAAATTACATGTATACACATGAAACGGTACATTCTTATGGTATACTGTGTGACGATGTATTTTAAGCTTGCATGAATACTCCATGTAGGATTTCGAGATTGCAGTCTGGACCCCCATATGGATAGGGCAACACTAGTGTCTGGTTCTCTTTGACCCCTTTTTTCAGGGATGGGGACTCAAACCTCCTAGTTGTTCATTTCTACAGATCCTTGGTACTTGGTACTCTTGGTACTTACAAAATAACTCTCTTTATTCATTGAAAAGGAGATGGCAACCTCGCAGCTTCTCGTTTCTACAAATCCTCATGGTAGTCTGTTTTTATTGTCAGCCTAAACCATACCAGCGTAAGGAAGCTCTCTCTAATGCCCCCTTACCACATTCACGATTTTTGCTACGGTGGAGTTACGGTAGCGCACGCTTTTTCAAACTTGAATAATCGTTATGAACCGTAGCAAAATCATGCACTAGCGTAGCAATTCGTACTCAAGTTGAAGGTCCATCGAATATTACATCTCGTCAAGACTATCAAGACGCCGTCAAGATGCAGTACGACATTAGTGCGACAATGCCACGACAGTGTTACGAACTGTGACGTTGTAGCTACGGTATTGTCAAGATTTGTCACGGCGTACTACGAAATCCGCGATTGTCCTACGACGTTGCGGCGGTGTCAGTACGAATTCACAAAAGGCCAGTACGACATGGGTACGGTTTAACAAGACCCCATGCACGGTTTAATTGATCACATGACAAAATAGGCAGAAAGGATGAATATTTAAAATATTGTTTTTGTCATAATTGCATTCTCACCATGTTCGACATCAATTACATCAAACATGGAGTACATGAGAGCTGTTGCCTTGGAGGAACAAGACTTTCTGTTGTGTGCTACAGCTTTGAATGTCAGAGGACATCTACAATGGGGTCTATTGGAGGATTTTTTCAGCCCATGAATTGGGTCATCCTTTTGCGTGTCTTTCTCGGCATTACTATTTGTGAAAGAATAATAGCCTATGTAGCGGACCTTTCTGTTGAATCCCCACTCCACATACGTGACTACGAACGAGATATACAATGCAGTATTTGACAGTGAACAAACGATAACCAAAAGTCACGTCAAGTTGTACAAGATGCTTTCTGGCTTCTTGGCAACGTCGTGCTATACATCGCGGCACCATCTTATCGGTATCGTATCGGCACTGTGGCGAAGTCTTGGCCTACCGTAGGTGATTATAGCTACTACGAATGAACAAAACGCCGTTCACGACATACCACGGCAACGTCACAACAACGTTACGACTGTAATACGGTGCTACTGCGGTGGAACACGATTTTTTCCATAGCTACGGTAGAGCAAGATTTTTTGAACATTCAGAAAAAATCGTGTTGCTCCACAGAGGCGGCACGAGTCACTACGGGTGTGCTTCCGTGGACCACGATTGGCCACGAGCATGTGTACCTCGTCGTTGCGATTGTGAATAATTGACAAATCGTGCTCTACCGTAGCAAAAATCGTGAATGTGGGAAGGGGGCTTAAGCGAAACGTACGAACTACTTACATAATGAGACAGGGAGGGGGTAGGGTTATACCGAGCCTTGTTCCTCGGTCACTCCGGACCCCTCCTAGAAATAAGAAGTAATGTACACCAACCAAGTTAACCATAGAAAAGAACCCACAAAATGAACATGGTCAAACCTTGGTTAATAAGTTACAATGCACAAAAGCTGAGATTACCTGATTACTGAATTCAAATGGTAGCTATTTTTGAAGTTGAAATTTGGAATGGGACCGGTTACATGTGTATGTAAGGACACCTAATTTTTCAATTAGGCATGTAAAGACATCTATTTTTTTTTAAATTCTTAACACCCCTCCCCCAGGCCGACGATTCTTTTTTTCCCTTAAAATACGTAAATATTTTAACACAGATTTTACCTCAAAAAGGTAGCATGTGTGGCACCATATTTCATGTAAGGACACCTATTTTTTCAAAAATTTCCCAAGGGAAGGGGGCCCCTCCCCGAAGACCCCTCCCCAGGCCGGCGATCGCACAACATACTGCATCCCCCTTGAGAGAAATCATGGGCACACCACTGCCTATATATATATGTACATATATATATATATATATATACATATATATATATATATATATATATATATATATAGGCAGATATCTTCATGATCTGACCCCACGGTCAAAACTGCCTAAAAATTTTTGTGGAAAACATCAATTCGTTTCACCCCACAATCAAATTCACGACGGACTCCTCTAGAGTCAGTGTCCACTTCCTGGACACAACAGTGACCATAGAAAATGGTTCACTCAAAACTGACTTGTTCAACAAACCCACGGACAAGCATAACTACCTACTACCGAGCAGTTGTCATCCCCCGCACTGCACCAAAACTATTCCATACAGTCAAGCATTCCGCATCAAACGCATCTGTTCCGCAAACAGACTTTGAAATTCGCACCAACGACCTGTCTAGCCACCTCCGTAACAGACAGTACCTCCGGGGTTCTATTGAATATGCCGTCAAAAAGGCAAGGGATACCACGCGTTCTGAAACACTGACATATAAATCCTGTCAGTCCAATTCTAATAGAGTGCCATTGGTAACTGAGTACCATCCCGGTCTACCACCACTCGCCAAATTCATCCGAAAACATTTGGCCATTCTTCAAAGCACGGTTCGCCTGAACTCTATCTTTCCTGATCCTCCCCCCCCCCCCCACCACCACCGTTGTTGCCTTTTCTCGTCCCCCTAATCTACGGGACATTTTGGTTCGGGCAAAATTCAGAGCTATCAAATTGCACGCACTTTCCAAGTTAGACAGTCAATTAACTGTCTCTCCAAAAATGTCATTTATCTAGCTCATCTACTGCAATCTGTGTGGAACGCAGTACGTAGGGGAATCTAAAAATTCACTGAGGATGAGAATGACACAGCACAGGTCAGCAATTAAAACAAAATCGGTTGAACAACCTGTAGCTAACCATTTCAATGTACCACGTCATTCGACAGACAATTTACGAGTAATTGACATTGAACAAAACAGTTCATGGAACAATGGAAGCCGAAAACAAATGGAACATTTCTAGATAGGTATGCTACAGACAATGACGCCTTCTGTCCTGAATGTCAGAAGCAAGCTACCAGCGGCTTACCAGGCCTAAGTAAGCCGTTTGGACCCACGCCATCTTCAACAGGCTTATACAAATTACTTCTCTCGATGCTCTCAAAAATGATAGTCCTAATTGACTTATCAGTGGGGCTCTTTGTCCTCACAATTTAAAAGCTGTAAGTTTCGTACGCTCCTTGTCACTCTTGTGATCAAGCACTAAAGCAGAGCTAGTATTGCTCGAAAGCTTTGCAGAAACCTTTTATGGCTGTTTTATTTACCAATTTCCAAGCCTCTCCTGCTGTTTCGTATCTCTTTCGAGATCCAGCCATTCATTTCTGTAGCACTGTTGTTATACAGTATTTCCTTAACAATATGGTTCCATAATAATGTTTATGCATAATACTCATCTTGTGGTCTGCCATTATTGTTCGAACTAAACGGTTCAATAGTTCAACTAGCTGTTGCACGACAAAGATGCTAAGTTCCCTCTTAGAAATGATTTTATGGAACTATCATATATTTTCGATTCCGCTTTGTTGCCTTTCGTGGAAAACTCCTTAAGTATGACGTTCTTATTGACTGTGCGACCTGGAAGTGTATTGTAGTTCCTTTTGCTTACAATACAATTTGTAAGCGTGCAATTGTGTATTGCATTCCTCTTCACTCTCACGATTGGACTAGATTTGGTAGTGCATTCCTCTTTATCACGGTTGGACTGAAAAGCGTCTTAGATTTGAAAATTCACCTGGATCTTTTACAAGTCAAATCTTCCTCTGTCTCTAACAATGGATACCATGTCTGCTACGATAGTTGTCACCAATATGACTTCTACCAGTGAATATGAGTTACCCAAAAGTGTAGATGCCATGATCATCGGGTTACTAAACGCTCTCATATTTGTCATTGGCTTGGTTGGTAACACCATGGTTATCCTCGCCGTTCTTCTCTCCAAGAAACTCCAGACTGCATCCAATACTTTCATCGTTAACCTTGCGGTTGCTGATTTGTTGACGTGCCTTGTAATGCCACTATTTACTACAGCACAGTGGGTGAGATACTATTCTTCCTCTCTCGAGGGCCTTTGCCGTGTTGCAACTGGCGTGGTTCATACCTGCATAGGTGGCAGTATTTTCACCTTAGCTGCAATCGCCCTTAACCGATACATCCTCATCTGGAGTCCTCATCGAATCTACCGAAAAGTTTACACGCCCAAGGTCCTTTTCGTTTGGATCACCCTAATATGGCTTATCACCATATCACTCTCCATTTTGCCTCCTCTTGCTTTCGATGTTGGGAAACTTGGTTTCGATGTTTCCGTTCACACCTGTGTCTCTCTCAGAGATTACCACTCGTCGAAGTTGTACGAAAATCTCCTCGTCGTTGGGTTTTATCCACTGCCTTTACTTATCATCACCATCTCTTATGTGGGTATCTTCATCAGGATTACTAAACACACCCGACGTTTAAATAAGAGCAGAGATAATTTGACGACTGCTGCTCCCGACAAGATGGGAAGGTAAAAGTTTGCTTTAGCTGTATCTTTATTATATTTCATACGGTTGACACAAAATGCAGGGTAGAAGTCAGCATATGCAGGGAAAGTAATAACATCGGAAAGAAAAGATTTTGTATGATGAATTTTGTGATAGATTCCTTTTTATAGCAATGTTAAAGTATCATT
Source organism: Holothuria leucospilota (assembly GCA_029531755.1). Lineage (NCBI taxonomy): Eukaryota > Metazoa > Echinodermata > Holothuroidea > Aspidochirotida > Holothuriidae > Holothuria > Holothuria leucospilota. The sequence goes on from CM055965.1 coordinate 47,467,084, forward strand.
TACCGTAGGAAGTGACATCTAATTATTCGTTCACAATGCTGATGAAACTTGACTTCGACAATGAAATTTATTTGCAATACAAATAAAGAACGGAGTAAAATTAAGGTGCTTTTTCAGAAATCAAGAGTTCAAGTTGTGCACTGTCGTGGCCTGTCTGGTGCGATCACTTGAAATAACCAGTGAATGAAGAGAGGTGGGTGGTTAATTTTGAACGAAAACTCAATACATTTTTCTGGTTTGTAAGTGGTCGAGGAATATCTTTGCCTTTATTCACACTATTACATTTGCGAATCCTCTTCTTTTGCTGTTACCATCACTGTATCGCACTTACTTTACATTTCTCATCGAAAAATTTATCAATTTCCCACAGCATAACACAGTTTTTGAAAAGGGTAAGGATGCAGTGGCGTATCTAGAATATTTCAATAGGGAGGGACGCAACTGAATGGTCAGTTAAGGCAGTGGAGGCGGAAGGTCTTGTAGCATGACGAAAAGCGCGAATTGAATTGCAAAGTACAAAAGCCATAACAGGTGGGGGCAAGGTCCCACATAAAGACCCTGGTGGGATCCAGGGGCGCAAAATTTCGGGTAGAGGTCCGTGGGCAGGACCCTCGGACGCGAGAGGCAATTTATTGTTTCAGATGCTCCAGGAAGATTGTTTTAAGGGATATGCAACAATGCAATTCTCCTATTTTTTTTTTGAAGATTTGACTATTTGTGCGTATAGAAAGGCTATACATATGTACACACAAGCCATAGGAAGATAGCTCCGTAAGGTAGCCAAGTATACACAGGTGCGTTAATCTTGCCATAAATTACCTTGCCGTAGTTTCAATTTTCTTTTCCCCTGCCATACCGAAGGGTAAAACATCTTTAAGTGAGAGGAAGAAGTGGCTATAATAATGCTTCTTCAGCTCCGCAAGCGCAGTTGAACTTGACGCAGCATGGAGTGCTCTGCAAACAGCGAGGGATCCATGGATCGCCACAGGACCCTCGCGTGGTCCAGGAGCAACCGTTTGGTGGGATCCACGAGGAAAATTACCCGGAAGCTGAGTTATTAACAAAATGGATATACTTGCATGGATCTTTCCAGCTGACCTCCAAATGATACTGCGAACGAATATCTGCGCGAACAGCTTGCAAAAGGATAAGGAAGTAGGTATAACCAAGGGGGGATAGGACTAAAAAGCACCTATTTAAAATGTTTTTTCTTTGGAAATGTGTCAAATAAATGCACAGTCACCATGGCCCCACAATATGTTTGAAAAAGTTTTCATACTTAGAGGAGCTTCAAATTATAGTCATCGCTCAATAATTGTTTGCCAGAGTATTAAATTGGGTTGCAACATTAAAACCCCTTGACGCCCGTACTCTTAACTTGACTTTAGTTTTTGGGCCAGAGCCCAGTTTATGTGTATTATTGTTCCAATACAGATAGCCCAAAATTGAACACCAAAGTAATGCATTTTGGAAGACGTTTTAATTTCCTACTTCCTTTTGCATTGCAAACTTTTTCTATTATTTTTTAACTATCTACAATTGTCGATTATGTCAGCATGCACTTCTATGAACAGCAAGGCAAGTATTACATTTGAGACTGAAGTGGCAGTACAACTTTGATCTATGGACCCCATAGCCCCCCCCCCCTCACCACCTCTAATGAATGTATGGAGGTCCTCTCAAATAAAAAATTTGAAATTCAACAGTTTAAATTCGATTTCCTGGCAGCCAGCAAATGAAATAATTTACTAATTCACAGCTTTGTAGTGAACCTAAAGAGGGAATGTTAGACCTACCCGACTTGTTAACTCGAAACATTTTATTGCATACTTATTTGAAAGTTCAGCTGGAGGAAAATAGTTGGTTTCTTTTTTAGCCCCGTTTAAATTTAATATGATCATCAGTTTTCAGATGCCCACACTGCCGCCCCTTGGCTCTTATCACCCCTTAGTTGCGAAAAAAGCCTTCAAGGGGTAATAGCGACCCGTTGGGAACAACTGATTTGTGGGTACGGGTACGAGTACAAAACCCATTGACACATATTTCTAGTCATTGTTTGCTAAATGAAGTTGACCTTTTACAATCTGTTTATCAAACTGTACGATTATGTCTCCATTAGGCTATACATATTAAATTGTAAAAGTAACAAGACCAGCCGGAGGGAAGTATTTACGTAGCTGAGAATCATTAACATAAAATCAATTTGAAAAACAATCCGATGAATATTTCCAGATTGTGTGGTGAGGTAATCAGTAATAAAAACCCCGTTTTTCCTGCTTTACTAATGAATGAAATAACAAAAAAATTAGTTCAAAATATAATTAATAATTTTTGCAGATTTTTAAGGGATGTTATCTGGTCTTTAGCTCAGGTACTCAACCGAGCTATTGTTATATCATGCATGGCTGCGAAACAACTACTACATTTGGTCATGTGTATGAAACAATGTTGAAATGCAAACCTCATTACCAGAGACCGAGACAACCCCTTCCAAGACTGGTCGAGGGACCGCTTCATATAGACAGGAAATTTTTAAATTGAAGTTCTAATCGAATGCTAACACAACTAGTTGTACCATAGCTCCTTGTTCTGCGACACAAGTAAATTCAAGTCCCAAAATGCTGATTTTGCATGAGGTGTTGCTTTTGACACTATTCATTGTGACATCATTCATGACCGTGTGGTAGCGTACGTAACTTTATCATGGGGGTCCTCACAAGGAAAAATTTGAAATGCAGCACTGTTAAAATGCAATTTCCTTGCATCTAGCAGATGAGCTGATAATTCACCAACTTTGCAGTGAACCTAAAGAGTGAAAGTTAGACCAACTCCACTTGTTGACTCCAATTTATCTCCTAAGTATTGCATACTACTTTGAAAGTTTAGCTTAAGGAACATACTTGATATCTTTAAAAGCTTCGTTTAAATTTAGTATCTCATTTTTGAAAACGCCCCCTGCAACCCCCTTGGCTCTTATCGCCCCCTGAGTTGCGAAAATGCCCCAGGGGCCACAGCGCCCCTGTTGGGAACCACTGCTTTAAAGGAAAGAACCCATACCTCCGGCACATTGTCATGTTTATTATTTAAGAAGTTCTGTCGTTTACTTAATAAAGGTGATCAGTCGTCTTGAAATATTCTGTGTGACGTCAGCCTTTTCTTGACATGTTTCTGCAGTCGTCACTGTTCAAGGATACACCGTACAAGCATGGTATAGCTAATCGGTAAGCAAGAAGAGACGGCTTGTAGCTGTATACCTACTAGCTATACCGATGTCATCATAGCTACTTGTACGGTGTATCCTTGAACAGTGACGACTGCAGAAACATGTCAAGAAAAGGCTGACGTCACAAAGAATATTTCAAGACGACTGATCACCTTTAACGTAATGTTTATATGAATTCAATGCCTTCATTTTTCTCCGCTTCCTGACCATTGTTATATTTTTCTTCTCCTACCTGGCTGTCTTATCAAATAGATCATCTTTTTTTCTATATTTTCTTCATCAGACTCGACATGGAATCAGGTGATGATGATGACGTAAGCCGACCGAAGATTACTCCTCTTCAAATACAAGTCACTAAAAACATGTTTTTTATCTTCTGTGCATTCTTGATCTGCTTAACGCCTCATTCAATCTGCACGCTATTCGGCTGTGCCATTGAGCGTTACACAAGGTGCATCGTCGCTTTTAATAGTATGGTGAATCCTTTCATCTATGGCTTTAACCATCCAATTTTTCGACAAGTATTTACCAGCTTTTTCAAATGCCGATCGATTCCAGAACCTTCGTCATTTTTAACTAACCTCAACCGACGAATTAATGATTTTCGGAGCTCTTCGTCATAAATAGTTGGCAAACTGAACGGAATGCCTTTCCTCTCCCTCCTGTATACCAATTTTTTCTGCGATAAGGATCTTTCAACTCATCGTCTCCAAGGACAAATTTCTAAGTGGGCCTCATAAGTCCACAAACCACTCGAGACAATCCCCGTACGAGCTATTTTAACGAAAACTGCAATGTTTAACGAAGACTAATTCGTAAATAGTGTCTGTCACTGACGATCTCTGACCTGAAACATCGGTTTTTATTCCAAAGTCAAGGATAGTGTCAAATAGTTTAATGTCATTCGAAAGCACTTTGAAGACCCCACAGTAATAATATTAAAGTAACTTAAAATAAAGACCAACTGAGGTTAGCGACTGTTTATCAAATAATTGATTTTATGAAAAAAATACAAATGAATACCGAAGTTAGAAGTAAAGACAGTTAGCATTCCGGGAGGTGGGGAGAAAGCCACACCCAGTCTCTCAAAAGGGGAAAACTTATGCAACACAATATATAGGCTTGATAGTATATAGCCTAGTATATAGGCAAGGTTTATTAGCAAGAAGGAAGAAAACTCAAGGCTGCATTTTTCTCAATACCGGCCGCGTGGTGAACCACCGATTAGAACGTAGCTATTTGCTAGCTTCAACAATACGCGTACCAATTGTGCATATATTCTATTTCATTAGACCGATAAACTTTACAAGAGGGATTTAAAACCATTCGTTACTGAAATGTATGCACAGAACTTGTGGAATTGTGGGTAGAATAGGCAAAACAGTCGATCCCATGACCAATACTTCAGGCTCCCGATCGGGGAAAAACTAAATTCTTCCAAAACGGTGAATCTCACGAACTGTTTAGGGGACAAAATGTGAACGTGTTTTTGAACGGGGCAATTTTCTCTATTCTCTTCAGAAAATCTACAAGGCAATCTGAATAGCATTTTGAAGATGGCATTATTCATCTCAAAGACGCACATTGCTCGAAAGAAAATTTGTTGAGTTCAAACATAGGAAATAATTGCACAAAATATTAGTATTTTTTCAACAACCTGGATGAGCCTGTATATGAATGTGATACACACAATACACTTTGTTTGTTTTAAACTATACTTTAACAAACTCTTAAACTTAATTCACAATGAAGGTATTAAAATTCGTATTAGAGTCAATGTCGAGGTCAAAGTTAAAGGCTGTTTTCGACAAAGAGCAGAAATATTAGAAGCAGGGAATATTTTATAGCATGACAAATATTGGAAGTCTTCAAACAGATTAAAATTACATTTGAGCAGGATGTATAATGTAAATATAATGACCAATTACTTTAGCGTGTAGAACCCCTTTAAATTATCACTGAAATATTAGACTATTGCAAGGAAAACTTGTACTTATCGAATGCATTTTTAGAAGATTCTTTCAAGGTAAGAAAAGTTTAATATTGTTTTGTAAATATTGAGTGATAAGAAGCAATGTGATATGCCTCTCTTAAATTAAAGCTAATCTGAATGTAAAAAGGAGTATTTAGTTATTCATGTGAAAATTATGTTCGAGATGCAATATTTGTTGTCTATTATGAGTTGAGAATTACGATACTTCTTGTTAAGGGTCTCAATGTGTAGGAAACATGTAGCATGCTCAGTTACTGATGCCAAACTTTTAGTGCAGTGTTGTGGGTCTCGAGAATGGACTCAGAATAGAGCCTAATTACAAGGACTCGAACTCGGTCTCCAAAGACTCGGATTTGGATATCCCGGACTCGACGACTCTACAATTTTCGTCCGAGTCTAAAACGAATCCTGCAAAGTATTGACTTATGTTTCCATTCACTTTGCTTGGAAAATCATGTTTTCTCACAGACACGATGACATTTCCTGTGTTGAATATGGCTTCGAGATCCCTTATATATAGTGCAGCATATATGCAGTGTAAATATTGTGTGGTGTCCAGAACAGCCTACAAAACGGCATGTGTCCTTACCGCACTCACAAGCACACGTACATGCGGTACGTTGCAGGTATGTGCTTGAGGCTGGCGTGCACGTAGTTGTCCCGCGGCCCCACCTCTGTAGCAAGTTGGGTGATTTCTCCCGACTCGGGAGAATTCACTTAGTCGGGGAAAATGAGGGGTTGGTAGAACGATGGAACAGAGAAAACACTCAAGAAACAGCCAACAGTATCACTTGGTCACAATCTAAATTTTCCTATTCAACACTTGGCAAGTGATTCGTTCTTCGCTCAGCCAGCAAATCATCACTATGCATTGAAATCCCTTTTTATCAAGTTACTTTCACACTTGGCGTAGGTCTCGGTGGTAGAAAGTAAGTAGGAATAGTTATGCAGGTCAGACATCACTTCCACGATCTAACATACCTGATCATGATCTAACGCAAGGGTTTTCAAGTGTTTCGAGCAGTCGGCCATTATCCAGGGATTTGTTTAACAGCTTTCGTCATCAATTATAAAAAATGTTGGGCTCCTCAATTCTTAATCCGTAGCCATTTTGTGCTCGTTGAGGGCCTCAAAGGCCCGCAGGCCGCTACTTGACAATATAGGATCTACCGTAACATACATTTTTCAGGCCCGTAGCCAGACAAGGTGCTGAAGGGGGGCGAAAAATTTTCCAAAGGGGACGAAACATACCAAAATGCATTACGGCAATGCTAATTTTTGATCTTCTAAGGTAGCGAAAAATTTTTCCAAGGGGGGCTTCGCCCCCCCTGCCCCCCCCCTTGACTACGGGCCTGACAACTTTAAAAACATAGCGAAAGTCAGAAGGGGAGTTCAAATTGTTTATGAAAATGAGGATAAACGAGCAGCGGCCTCAAATCCAATGAGGATACCGCACGTACACCGCTTCTCAATGTAATTTATTCAGTATCACGAACTCACAATCCTCAACACTCCAAGTTGAAGTGTGAAATTTAAGCAGGCCTCATGCTTTTCATGGTTATTTTTTATCTCATCTAGTTATTCAAGTTTTCACTCGAGAAGTCTTGTATCAATACAATATGGGTTATTTCTTAGCAACTACACCGTTGACACTAAAATTGACAGAACCATTTTGCATCTAGTTAGCTTTCCTTGTGAAAATATCAAAGGACAGGGGGGCCACTGCTTTCCCCATAAGATTCAGGTCGATCGCAAGACTGGCTCCTATCTCAGAAATCTTTTGCACGGCACAACATTGTTACAATAATGCGTCAGGTGTGTATCCTGTTTGTCACTAATATTTACCGTACTAAGTTGAGTACATATGTGACAGTATGATGTATTATCTGCTAACTCCATGAAACTTTATATAATGAATCATTAAATGCATAAGATCTTTGATTGATAATATATCTAGGTACAAGAGTATTTGTTTCTATTTTCGCCACGAACCGGACTGACCAGAACTTGACTCAAAGGACGATGACTTGGAATCTAATTGCTGGACCCGACTGTATCACTGTTGTAGTAGAAGTAGATTATTGTGTAATGCACTGTAACCTAGGTTCTCAAGTGGAGCTCTAGAATGGTCCGCAAAAGTTTCTACTGAGGAGACCCAAATTTACCTGAATCACCAAACAATGTTATTTATCTCTGGCTACTACAAAATTATTGTTATAAGGTGAAAACTCAGGAAAAAGCGGCCCTCGACCCCACACACTTGAGAAGTACTGCACTACAAGAACAGTGTCTATATGCAGTTCAAATCCTCAAAGGTAACAAATGGTGGCACACTCAGATCATGGAGCTACAACGAACTCCATGCTCAGATATATCATAATCTTGGTAAGAGTACACTATCATGAGTACGTATACAGGTACATACGTCACAGATATGGAAGCAGTAGTATGCTCAGACATAACCGTAGGAAGCTGTTCTAACGTTTTAGACCCCTGCCTTGGGAGAGGTTTAAGGGAAAGAATTTCCCCTTCCCTTTCGGAAAAATGTGAATATTTTTGGGTCTTTAGATGCAATTGGCTGCTATATTTGTGTATTTTCGGAATAAAGTTATCGAAAATGTTTGATATTTTATTGAAAAGTTTGATTAAATCCACAGAGTGAACAAATAATAGGTTTCATCCTTGAAAAGTGGAGGTAGGAGCAAACTTCAGCTTTCCACATTTTTCACGTTTTTTCACTGCGACACATATATCCATGTCACTCTGTCAATACCACCAAAATATCTTTCATGTATGGTAAAGTAGCTTGGACAATAGCCTGCGTAGCAGCTCTGTGGCTTTCGCACCTTCTTGGTTGTTTCACGGAGCGATGAACTGAGAGAAAGAATGTCGTCCTCTTCGCGGGCTACTTAGAATTACTTTCCTCTCATAAGCATAATCATCAGTGAGAAAAGCTGCGGCATGGCTGGAAGCGCTGTGGTACCTTACTTTGTATCCACCAAATTGAACTCGCTTGATTACCTCAGTCGCCCAACACGCTTTCCAATATGATAATTAGTGCACGAGGCTGGCGGCAGTTCCCCATTCGGCCCGTGTCGATAATTTGCTATTTCGGGGCAACTGAAACATAATATGCTACTTCTTTGGTGAACGTGCTTAAAATTTCTGGCGAAAGTGCTCAGCCCCCTACCCACATTAAATGTACTCCCGTACGCCAATGACCCGTCTTCCAACCTCTCTTCCTAAAACCTTTAAACTTTGATATTGATTACTGGTTTGCTCTTTCTAATAATATTTCTCCACTCCGAAATGTAGTAAACCTTTACTCCAGTGCCCGTATCATCTCGTCGTTTCAATGCAATTCATGGAAAAAGTGGTCATTTCGCAAATTTTAAATTTCTAACCATACAGTAGAAAAATTGCAGCCTGCAGGTCCTGCGATCTTATCAGCGAACAGGTCGTTAATATAAACAGTTCTATTGATGAGAACGCCGAACAAAGCTATGTTCTTAAAATTTACGCGAGACGTCATGAAATAACAGATATACTACGATAACTATGCCATAATCAATTGTGTTCTTATTTTTGGATTATTTTTACATATCCACTGGTAATAATAATCACACATGAAAGGTTGTGGAGCATCAAGCGGTACCCCTTGTGATCCCTTCCCCAAAATTCTCGAGTAACTTCCCAAAACTAGAGAAAATATGCAGTTGACATGTTATCCTCATCGACATATTTTCTTCTGCCCTTATTTGTAATTCCCAGTGACGCATTTGATGATGAAACACTCAATGTCATTAGGTTGAGAGATGAAACAGTCCGACTGGAAATAGAGATCTGTTCAGTAATGAACCTATTTTTTCAGCTCTCGGAAACAAACTGTACATTGTACATTTCACTCGTTCCGACGTCCCCCTCTAATGCTGACTATAGTTCTTGACTTGACCTAAAGTAACTAGTTTCCATCGGTGTCGAGAGTAACTGATGAAGGGTTTAAACTTGGCAACAAACCTCACCTAAACAAGGGAGTTGCCCAAAAGTCAAAATTCTCCCTACTATAAGTTTACATCTAGCCCCTCCTCCACCTCAAAGAATACACCTGTTTAGTGCACCTCCCAAACATGTTTAGTGCAACTCCCAGACATAGCTGCAGGACGTGGTGTGTACTGAGTGTAAATTGCTAAAGGGTATATCCACACACTACTGTGTGTGAACTGTTAGCCATTCTGAGTGATCTGCAATGGCATCATTGACCGATCAGAGTGATCATGGTATTGTTAGGATTTATGTCAATCAATGGATAGTCCTCAATAGTACTTAGAAATATAGGAATATGCCAATTTCCTAAGCCTAATATGTTTGGTGTGATGAAACAACCCCTTTACGGAATGCTACAACCCATTTATTTTTTAATTCTTTTTTATCCATAGTGAATTTTCTAGGTTACAGAATCGCCTTACAGTGATCAGAGCTTGTAAACAATGTTTGTTTTAACTGCAGTTGACTTCCCACTCACGTTATAGTTATGAAAACAAAACCTCGTCACTTCCTTCTTGGTCCGTGATTTCGAATAAGCCTCATATAATTTCCGGAAAAAGTACTGGCAATTCTATCTACTATCCGGCCTCCCCCATGCCACTTTACCTGCATGTAACTCCAATGCCATTGCATCTGCCAGTGGTGACCTTGTCGCCCGACGGATGTGTATTACTTCTGCACCTACATTGGCTGCACTCTTTACTGTAGGCCTATGTACGTCATGAGAGGCGTACGTATTCCACACCTGCTAGGAATGTAACCCCTGACCTGATTAATAGAATACACGACGTATTCTTATACAGTTATAGACCCTTTTTTAAATAAAAATTACGAAGGATTATGGGACAGAATTTTGGGGGTGTGTTGTTTTCGTCCAGGGCAATTTACCGTGACAAAACCACATGTACTGAAACTCTATCCCCAAATCCTTTGTAATTGATATTTGGAAAGGGGTCTATTTCTGGTTGCCCGTTGGTTGTCCAAATGTAGACCACTATCGAACTGTTCTTACTAGCACCATTCACTAATAATAGAGGGCGCTTGCATATGTAAATGTGTCCTGGTCGCACATCGCTCTATCGTAATTTACAGTTGAAGGGTGCTACCACACAATTCACAAAGTATAGGCTACTTATCATCCCAGTCAAGACTGTGTTAAAAGAAATAACGGCGAAAATGTAGTAGCTGCAAGTTAATGTTTTGAAACTTTAAAGGGAAGAAGTTTCATTAGGCCTACATAACGTCATTAATTAGTTGAAGCTGTAAGCATTTTTAAGGAAAATTTTGAAATTTAGAAACTTTGCTTAAAGAAGGAAAACTTTCCCAATTGTCGTATGGTAACTAATGGGGGATAAATCATGAAAGGTAGCAGAATAGAACAGTTTTATCGTTTTGGTTTAGTTTCGCTCGTAAAGGGAGGTATCATGTTTTCCAGTAGAAAATAAGTTGTGAAATATTGCCATGGCTACAGCTGTTTCAAATTCCATGGTCACCATACAATGATGTAATCACCTTTTAACAGAAAGCTGCCAAATCTTAAAGGATATATGTATCCATGAGATAACCCATTGAACCATAGGTATATTGAGCGATGAGAAATAAACAAGCTATTTTAAGCAGTGTCTCTAGAGCCACATTCCCAGTACGAACCAAAAGGTATGCCATCCCTCTGTGCTGTATAAAGATGGCGCCCTTTTCTCGATCCCCATTGGCCACACGAAAGTGGTTGGTGGAAGAGAGTCCCACATCACGACCAAGTACTTACGAAGAAGCTTGAAGGAAAGATCTGGGTACTTCTTGGTAAATTTTAAAGTTTATTTATTTTTTATTTTTTTTTTTGTCTTGTCTTGGGTTAGTGGGTCTAGAATTAAGACGGTGTGGTCGATAGCTTGCACGTTTGGGATGCCAAAGTTTCCTAACACAGGCGACTAACTGATGAAAAGAAGAAACACATTTTGTACTCATAAAATGCGATTTGTATTTTGAAATACTAAATATTCTGACCTCGGTCCAATCTATAGTGCTCTGGTCGCAAACGGTGCACTCATTAAGAGCAACCCCTTGGAAAAATTCCTGGATGGGCCCCCGAGCATAAGTTTATGTTCTGTCCACTACAAGTTTGAAAAGATGATCACGACAGAAAATCATAGTATTGTCTTTTGCAAATTTTTTTTGTATAGCAAATGTGTTATGGAGAGTGGTATTGGTTTGTTAAATAAGCAAGTCACAGTTTCACCTTCAAAACGAGTAGATTCACGAGGTGATGAGGTTGTTTTTGTAAAATTTACAACTTCCAGACTAAGCGCATTAAGCGACAGCAGCTCCTCAAAACTGCAGTGGGGGAGGGACGGGGCTTGGCCTTGACCAGAATAACTCCAAGCGTGGATATCAAAGTCCTGGAAGCGAACCATCCGATCCCTCACTTAAGGGTCCTGTAATATATCGGGGGGGGGGGGGGATGATGTCTGTTGTTATCTGAGGCATTTTTCCGCAATTTCAATCAATTAAATGGCTTTTTAGACATTTTTGAGCACGGTTTTATTGAATCAGATATATTGCAAGCTATGGAATCAAACATTTTCCTACTACATAGGCCTACATCATAGTTCTGGGAAAAATGGAGAGAGAGATTATCCCATCCACTTTCAAAAGTGGGAGGGACATGTCCACCTGTCCTCCATTTGTTGACACCCATGCCTGAGGGCATTATAAAAAGCCAGTTGGGTAATCCAGTACTTCCGGCGAGGTCACAAGGTCAGCTGCACCGTTTACCGCCAAGGTAAATGTTTCACTTGACCTTTGACCCATCCCATGATGGATTGCGTGAAGCATTTTCTCAACTCGTCTATTCGACGCAAACGAAAACTCAAAAAAGATGATCTCAAGCAGATATTGTGAATTGATTGTTTAATTGGAGAAGAAACCACATACCGTGTTCGGGTCTATTGTGATGAAAATGTATAGCGACCCCCTCCCCCAATCTTCACGTAGAGGAATATGTGCTGCTGATGGAAAAATCCTAGTACCACCTCTGATTCAATGAGTGATTGACACAATTGTTCATTAGAATTGTCTGTTCGAAGTTATACTGTGACTCGGTAGGCTAAGCTTTCCATCCCTGATATTTCCTGATGACGATAAATTACCTTTTCTAAGAAAGGGATATTTTTCAATGTGTGTAAGTGTTTGTGTGAGTGTGGTTGCTTAATGAAAGGAAACAGTGGCAAATTATTCGTGTATTTACACAAGCAAGACTTATTACCTTTTACGGTTTGCCAAGGAATCGAAACAATGTATATGCTATCCTGTGTCACTACATAACACTATAATAAAAACTATTAATTACAAGGAAGGCCTACAAATTAATGCGTCTATATTAGTATCTATTTGGGAAACACAATCATAGATTTTCTACCCATACAGTTTTCAAATTCTACTTAACCATGATATTAAACACATGTTATTAGGTTTCTAACATGCAAGCGTAGTCTGCGTGGCAGACGTTTATTAGCGACAAGCCGCCAGAATTGCATAATGAATTGTCATTCCTAGAAATATCTCTTACTTATCTACGTATACTTCTGCCTATATATGGGTGTACACTTCAGATGAAGTTGTGAGCTCCAGGACACAAACGATTGGCGCAAACATCTTTCACACGAATACATTTTAAGCTCAATACGTTTGTAAAAGGCTATGGCGATGCACGGTAACATAGGTCTTTGTCCAACGTAGACATTATAGAATAGTGACGTATGAAAACAGCCTTAATTTAAGACATTAATTAGGAACTGTTTTCCAAACTATTCTGTTAACAGGTTAAGTAGCGCTTTTTTATATCAGGAGTAGTTTAATATCCAAACAGAAAGTAATGATAACTAATGAGAAGAATTCTTTGCCACCACACATAATTTTATCGGTCGCAACATAGTTAATAAAAAGCTGACAAGTTTAGACAACATTTCAAGGGTTGCCAAAGTCAAACCTGAATCGAGCACGTATTATATTATCTTAATGATCATTTCACAATGTAATTCAGGCCTTGGAGGACAATGTTTTTACGATACAGTTGTTTTACTACGTTAAGGACCGCAAATCTAGAGGAATCTCATGACGTACACATTAAAACCTCAAACTGGGTGGTACTGCTGGGGAATCTGTTTTACCTTCCTTAAGGCTTCCCAAACAATGTGGGGGATATGACAGAACACTGAAATATGCCGTCAGGCCTGTTACGTAGGTAATTTGGGTAGCTGAACAACTCAACAATTCAGATCATTTTTTTTTTGAAAGGTCAGCCCAGATGAAAAAACCGCAGATTGCGCGTTGATGAAAAGCCCACCCTTCTGCAGTGACCCAGCTGGGAATTGAACCACTAACCTCCCAGCCGGTATGGCTTTATCACTTCAAACGCCACCTCCTTTATCCACTCGGCCCCAGCCCCGGTTAACATGTCATATTGATTGACCTAAAATGTCCTTCTGTTAAGCATACACTTGACAACTTATGAATATTTACCTGATTGAATATTTTAGTTTCAAGCGACGTCAAAATGAAACGTTTATACTGTCATGAAATAGAACATTTATGATCTTAGAAGCTATGATTTAGAAAACAATATAATTATACTTAAAACCTTAAACGCTTCAGATGAGTCCAAGAAGTCTTAGAGACCCAAATATTATGGATAATGCAACTATAATAACACTTTCCATTAGAAGGGAATAAGCAGTCCCCCCCTTCCCCCAACTTACTTTGGCATACGAACTATAATTGTAACAAATCTAGTCTTATAATAATTGCAAGTATCTTTCATAACGTTACCGAACATTATTGTGGCTTTTCAAAGAAGACAAAAGTGTCTTTTGCATGAAGTAAGCTACTAAACTGCTCTCACATCATTTAATAAGAGCCATTCATGAATTAAGATACCCGGGTACACCATGGACGACGATCTGTATTCGAAAGTGGGGAAGGGTGATATGCCTGCACTGGCCTGCTGGGATGAGCTAACAATGTCGAAAGTACCAGTAACGGGTGCCCGCGAAACGTTGCATCTCAGCAATCCAGAGTCTAATACATTACAGTCGCGGTTTTTCTAATACAAAGGGTTAGCCTAGTGCTGCATATTTTGGATAAGTACCAGGTTAAGTGGAGGACAAGTGAGGAAGAGAGGACAATTGGGAGGTGTCTCCCAAGTAGCGCCACCACTGATTACAGGCCTAAGCCAAGAAAAAAGAATAAAGTGAAATTTTGTTTGCGTTTGCTCTATGTGTGAATTGCAAACGACACATTTTGCACGAGTAATGCCGCCTTACAAGACAGGAAGAAAGTGGCATACTAAACCGCAAAATATCATGTCCGATCTCTCGATATATACCTTCTGCACACTGAATAATGCTCCAAAATGACAACACAAAATAACTATCTGAGCTCGAAGGGCGCGATAAGTTTTGGCTGTTATGTGCTGTCTCTAACAAAGATATCCTAAGCTTTCGCTGGAGCTTAGAATTTTTCTGGATCTTTGCATGGATAACAGTGTTTTCCATATGACGCTGCAAGACAAGAAGCTGCCGCTCCCGAAAATATTGGATACTATATCTCTGGGTCGTGAAAAGCGGAATAGGGGGAGGATTTCTTTAAAGGTGGCCCTTTAAGGAGTGCAAACCTTCCTAAAGTTTCAGTTGTACAAATTTGTCGGGTCGGATCTGGATAAGGAAAACGACCAAGAGGTGGGGATGGAAAGACTGTTAAGGAAACTACCACATAATAAGCTAGCTCTTAGGGTTCGGGGCACCGCCACCCTAGAAAAGATTTCCTTCCCATGAAAAATAAAAAAATCACTAGTTTGGTATATCTCTGTCCCCTAAAAAGTACCCCAGCCAGCTATCTCGCCCCTTCAGTATCTTGTCTGACGGCTGGCCTGCATAGCATATTTGGCAAAATATAAATAGGCTACTTGCTGTACCGTGTTCAGTGCAGTAGGACTCGAGACAGGTCTCGAGCCACGATTTTAAGGACTCGGATTCGTGACTCGGGTTCGGAAAGCAAGGACTAAGACTCGTGACTCGGCTATAAAGTTCCCGAGACCGGGTTCGAGACCGACAGAATTTTGTATCACTTAAATGCACTTAATCCGTCGTTACATTGCATATACCTCGTTCTCCGCAGTTAATGTACAACTCCACATGGTATCTATGTCTCTTTCTAGTGTACATGATATTTGTAAAAGTTCTAAGGTAAAAGCGTATATCATAACACACAAAAAGACTGAATAGCTTTAATAGGTATTGAAAAATTATCATTTTATTAATTCTTCATATTCTTAATCAAGGGCAGTTACCACGGGAGGATTTTATTTATGCCCCAAATAATTTGGATGGGGACGGACCACCTTCGTCCAACCAATATCATTCAACCATAATATTTGCTAATACTGTGAGTGTAAGATATCGTCCCCTTCAATAAATTTACCTCAGGGAAACGAAATATCTTTGATATTTTGGCAAAAACCGTAATATTGGCTGATATTTGTTTAGTCTTGGTCAAGACGTTAGTAAATTTTCACTTCTCACGATTTCTACAAAAAGAGGGCGCTTGTCAACTAGACTGTACGTACTCGAGTATTTCGTTCATTACTATGAATCCAAAAATTAAACGAGTCTTACCTGTAAGTTGAAGTTTGGTTGGGATTTTACCAACCATCATGCGACGGTGAGGGATTACATGAGATGCATTCAACCGATCAAACTTCAGTGTTTCTAAGCAGAATAGTCAGCGACAGTGATCTACAGACGGGTTGGGAGTTGTAGTAGTGTAACTGGGAGGGCATGTAATCCCTCACCGTCGCATGATGGTTGGTAAAATCCCAACCAAACTTACAGGTAAGTCTAGTTTAATTTTTGGATTTTACCTCCCATCATGCAACACCTCGTGATTCCATGAGATTTCAAAGTTGGAGCTGACCATTTGAAAAAAGGTAGACAAACATAGAAGATTGTAACATGACTCAATGTTGTATTTTCAACTTTCCATGTTCTTTTGGAAACCTATTAGCAGAAAACAACACGAAACCAAACCAAAACTAAATTGAAGTTATTATGTGCCAATTGACTTTCTGAAAAACTGCAACATTTTGTTTAATCGTAACTTTAACATATATACAAACTTTTCTGCCGTAAAGCTTCTTTGTTGTAACGGTAATATTGGATACTTAGCGTTTACCTTACGACTAGACAAGCTAGAGCAACATATGTGTGGCTTTACTACATTGAACATAATAGGCTGTAGTATTAACAAAAATCAACAGATTTTGCTTTTTTTTGTAAAACTTTGCAAAAGTTTTCTCTGAACTCTAACCTGCTGTGCTGAGAATTGATTCCATCGGAACACTACTATCAGCAGCCGCTGAAACTGAAGCTGCTTTCGTACTATATGAGCCTTATATACTTGCATATTAACCCCCGAAGCAGCCATCACGTCTTTAAGCCATCTAGCTAGCGTACTCTTGGATACAGCGTGATGTGGCTTTACATGACTAATAAAAAGCTTCGTTTCTGATCCACGGTCTTGTAACTTCTAAGTATCGAGTCAAAACACAAAATACACTCAATTTTTCGTCGTTAGGGAAATTTTCCAAAATAACTTGTATTTGCATCTTGCCTGGTTTTGATTGTTTGATAAGTTCTCTTACAACAAAGATATACGAGTTCTTTATCTTCTGCATACATTGAATGTCTAGCAATTGAATTGTTTGAATTCTTTGTGCCGACACCAGAGCAATTGACATTAAGAGTTTATAACTAAGATTCCTCAAGGACAATGACTGTAGTGGATGCTGTTTGCGTAAGAAATTGAGGACTAGAGATACATCCCAAATATTGGAATATCTGCTTTGTGGGGAACTAAGTTCAAAAACGCCCTTCATGAACCTGGAGACTATAACGGATGAGAGCCTATTGTAGCCCCGTTACATGACACAAACTTCGCTGAAATGGCACTTCGAGCCGTATTCAAACCACTGTATCCCAAACCAGCACTGTACAGCTGTGTCAAATACTCCAGCAGGTTTCCTACAGAGGGGGAAAAATATGCTACATCCTTGGGATTTACAAAATTCAATCCACCGTCTATGGTACGAATTATACTGCTTTTTCGTGCTTGTTCTCCACGATGATAAAATAATGTCTGAGGTCTTTCTTTGTAAACCTTTCCGTCTGAGGGACGTTCGGATAAGAGGCATGCGATAAGTTGAAGTTTGTTGCCGAGGGGGTGAGACTGTTGGCTTCCTGGAAGGGAGAGTAAAGTTTTTGTTGGAGGCAAAAGCCTTGGCGTATCTATGGTCATTTTCAATAGCTTTGTGTACCACGCTTGCGTAGGCCAGTTTGGAACAATGAGAATCCCCTTCGCATTGTCCTGGCGTATCTATTGAATACTGAGTGCGAGCACTGGACTGGCTACAACACTCAAACACATAATGAAGCCGCAAAGAGAAAGCGGGACGTCTTCTCTCTGTGGGATCGGAATGAACACTGTAGTCTGATCGGTTGAATGCATCTCATGGAATCACGAGGTGTTGCATGATGGGAGGTAAAATTAGTCTTGGTCAAGACGTTAGTAAATTTTCACTTCTCACGATTTCTCCAAAAAGAGGGCGCTTGTCAAATAGACTGTAGTATTGAACAGAAATTTGAGGACGGATAGAGGGCGTCTGCACAGCAGTTCCCAATAAACGTCGTGTACTGTGTAAGTTACAACTAATACTACGGTCTTGAGCAAGACTAATATTTGTGTAAAGATTAGACTTTCTGATGACTCGGAGGTCTCGGCAGACGATTTTGCCTGCGAGCTTTGCGCGCATACTTATGAGAGTGCACGTTCGGTGATAAACATTCGTAGACACACATGTACATTTCCTTTATTATAAGCCAGTTGGGTAAATAGTACTTCCGGTCACAAGGTCAGCTGTACCGTGACAACTTGTTCGCCACGGTAAGTGGTTCACTTGACCTTTGACCCATCCCACGATGCATTGCGTGAAAGCATTTTTCCAACTCGTCTGTTTGGTTGATAACGGAATGCTCACTGAGTCCTCCCGCCGAAATGCAACTGCAGTGATATTCGCTAAAAATAGTGTGGCGTACTTCAGGTGTGAAAAGTGACCTCCAATAATTTGGTTAGCGAGGACGAATACAGTTCCCTAGGTATCTTGACAAAACCAGCAATATGTGCTAATATTTGCGTGTATTCCTATGAGGCATGATACCTAGTATTTTGGTTGGTCGGGGAGGGGTTAGGGGCTTTCATCCCTCACAATTTTTTTCAACGACCGTAACATTTAGTTCCATTATTCATGAAAAGGCCAATTTTCCGGTGCGCTTCGCGGGCATCTTTTCCCACATACACTCTTACTGAGAGATTTTCTTAGACACACATGGGCCATTTATTACATGCAGCTACGTATTCAGAAACTTTAAATATACGCACTAAATTGAGATATCCCCACGCAACCATTTGAGTTACCCTAGCGCTCTATACCAGTCTAATCCATAAGGGCATGAACCGAAATCTTGTCACATATTTTTAATAAATTTGATTGATTTCAAAATTTACTAGATTTGTTTAAAAATAAAACCACTCGGATTTTTTTAGACAAATGTAGTGAATTGATATGAAAAATTTCTGTTCGTGTTTCTGTTGATAAGATTGTTTTCGACTTGCAATGGAAGATTTTAAGATGAATGTTTCTCAGGAAAATAGCCTCTTAGACTCAAAAACACCTGGTTCACGAGGGAACTCAACCAACATTTTGGGTCAAATTTTAACCCAGTTTGGGTCAAATGTAGCCTTATTTGGGTCATTGTTCGACCCAATAATTTTAATCGGTTCCCTTCTGACCCATTTTGACCCAAGCGTTTTCAGTGTATTTATTTAAACTATTACGGGAATATTGCAAAATTTTAATATTAAAATAGTTTTTTCACATTCCCGTGTTTCCAATCCTTTTTATTGATACACCTTTATTTCACAATGCATTTTAAGCGCTCTTCTTACGCAGCTATCATCCATGAGTGTCTGATGAGGTGGGGGTTAGATGACCATAAGGGTGTGAAAATGGAAAGTTTTATTATCAAACTCCTTGCATGAACCCCTCTGCGATTGTCCGTTAATATTGTCTCTTCTTATCAACGTAAGTAAAAAGTGGAACAATTATTTACCGCCAAAACCGTTATAAAACTGCAATTCTTATAACTGAATGACAGCACATCCACATTACGATTGCCAAGGAGACCTAAATTTTGTCATCCATCCCCAACTAGCCTGTTGCAAGCAGGCTATTGAACGTTTGATCATTCAAATTAAAACTCCAACGTTTGCAAGTATGTGTATATCACCTATATGGCAAAAGTACGTTACTGGATATTGGCTATATACGTAGGGAAGGCGTTGGGAACCTTTTTCCGCCGACGGGCCGTTTTGAAAGTCATAATGCACTCGTAGGCCCCACACAGAAAGGGCACAACAAGCATTTCTTACAGGGCACAGGTCAAAGGGCCCCAAACAGGCCCTGGTGGGGTCTAGGGGAAAAGTCCAGGCAAGAACTGGGGCAACTTTTATTTTTATTTTTTATTTAAAGCCGCAGAAGCTCCGGAATTTGCACAAATTTGTAGGCAATGGAATGTTAATCTACCACCTTTAAATGGCGTAGAATGTGCAAAGCTATACAGGAGACTTAGATTGATCTTAAGTTTGATCTATCATGCAATCGTGGTACTGAAATCAAACTTAAGATCAATAAGCATCACAATGTGGCCATTTGTCTTTTTATTACTATTACGTATGAAGCATTAATGCATGAGCGTATACAAAATGTGTGCGTGCAGCTCCCCGAAAAAGCAAATTTTTAAACCAACTTTAGTTTTTTCTCACTCTACATTACAAGATTATCCCCTTTCTAACATTTATTTCACTCTTCGGGGAACAGTTCTACCCTCACCCCCTTCTCGAATGTACTGGAATAAATACAGTTTTCGAGACAAAAATAACTTCATGATAATTAATGCACACGTCATCAGCGTTGGTAAGGGGTGGAGTCAACATGAGCGACCGACGGTTGCTTCGCTTCCACAGACAACTCTTCACTTGTATAGAGGGATTTCATGTGACGTCACGAGCAATGGATTACCAGACACCGAAGGGCAAAACACACACGCAGTAAGCGAATTTACTCACGCGCACGGCATAACCATAGATACTACTGTGACACAATGGACGATTGCCCGTCAAAACCAAATAGACGCGCGATCTTGCCCTTCAAAACAGTGCGTCTAGTTGGTTAAAGTCACGTGACTGAAATCCCTCTATACACATTATGCAGTGCAGTACGGCTATTACTGTATAGTTACTGGCTTAGCTGCTCCCAGGGAGTTGTTATTCTGAAGGAGATTTAACGGAAAGTTTAATTTATGCTAATACTCTAAGACCCATTAAATTCCGAGGAGATTATTAATGATAAGCTACTTATTCCGTTTATGGGGAATTCTTTTATTCGTTGGCTTCAATTTGATATCGATATGTTAGCATGATCATTCAGGTCTATAGTAATCCTATCACAACTGGTTTACTCGGGACAATACTTTGATGAATAGGTTCACGCCGCCACCAGTTTAGGGGCAGGTGCTTCAAAACTCGAAACGACTGTTACATTGAAATAAATCAATGAGGTCTTCCCCTTCGTATAGAACGAACGTCATGCAAATGAGATGCAGAGGCAGAAGTCTAATTTTTGTCACAACAATTAGAAAAGTTTCCGGAAGTTTCCTGAAATGGCCAGGTATAGAATCATGCTCATATTTGTACATAAACCCTTACTGGTATACTCTCATCCGCGTCACCGACCGTCCAAAGACGAAATATTTTTTTAATTTTCCAGCGACTGGCAATGCTATGGCAGTAGCGACAAACCCCCAGTTTTACTGCAGATGTAGCAGACGACAAATCCCTTTTGTATGAACTACCTAATCCAGTGTAAGTCTTATAGAAATGCCAAGAAAGATACAAGGGACAGATTACTGTGTGACCTTGGCGGTGTAAACCTCATTTCAAAGCGATGTATCTCCTTCCAAATAACAACTCCCTGCTGCTACCGTGTACATGTATACATATACAGCTAGCAATGAACGTTGTCGTCTTGTTCATGTGAGGGCCTATATACAGGTCAGTTTGTACAAACCGGCAAGATCTGGGACAAGATCCTACGCCTAACGTTAGGCTTGACTTTTCACTGCAAGGATTAGCTCGATTTTAGCCATACATTATAATAACGTACCTTTTTAATGTCACCGTATCTTCAGAAGTATTCGTATATGTGCATCGTCGCAGGCCGTTGATATACACTGTTAAAAATGTAAATTGTAAAATGTAAATTTACAGAAAATAAAATAAAGAAATACAAAAGGAATACAGAAATGTTCTGGCAAATGATTTCCAGAAACTTTCTGTATTTCTTATTAATTTCTTTGTTTTATTTTCTGTAAATTAACAGACATTTTTTACAGTGTACATGAATAGTCAGTACCATGAACACCATGTGACCTTGTTATGAATAATAATCTATCCCGCATTTTGGGGATTCGTGTAAATGAAAACTGGACGAAGGTTTGCAGACTCTGTATAGAATACATATATAGGGGTGTATTATGATTTCTGAGAGAGCGCCATCGTCTGGAAGGCTCTTCTCTTCTTCTTTCGGATCACGGTGACACATCCAAAGGACATTACTACACCGCACATGCGTCAGGGGTGCCCTAATTTGCCCTAATAAAATTGGTAATATATTGAACAGGATCTCTATGACTACCTAAACCATCAATCAAAGCAGCAGGAAGGTTATTCCAATCTTTCAGAGTACTAGGAAGAAAACTAAATTTATAACAATTAGACCGAGAGTAGAGTTGACAAAAATGGAGGTTGTGCATCCCACGAGTTTTCCGAGTTGGATGACTGAGTTTGTCCATGGGAATATGAGCCTTACCAAAAAAACCTTTCGAGAAGAGAATAAGTCTGTTTTGCTTGCGACGATCAGCTAGCGTGGGGAGATCAAGGTCCTTCAAAATAGATGTCATCGACCCTGGCTCGCGAGAAAATTCGGAGCTTACAAAACGAGCCGATCTCCTCTGGATGCTCTCTAGCTTATCTTGTAAATAAGACTGATGTGGGTCCCATACGCAACAAGCATACTCCAAAACAGGCCGAAGGAGACCCTTGTAGGCAGCTAACTTCACATCGCGAGAGCAAAATGATAAATTTCTATAAAGTATGCCCAAAATCTTATTACCCTTATTGCAGATAGATTGAATGTGCTTATCCCAGTTTAAGTCGTTAGAAATCGTGACACCTAGGTACTTTATCGAGTCAACCTTAACTAACTTCACATCGTTCAAGACATAATCGAAGTTGACCGGATTTTTTTTCTAGCGAAAGTAATGATGTTGCACGTAGAGGGCTGGAATCTCATGCCCCAAGTCTTGGCCCAAAGACCTAGATTATGTAAATGTCTTTCTGGAGCAAACAACAATCATTAACATTCTCTATGACCCGATAACAGACACAGTCATCAGCAAAAAGTCTAATATTAGAGGAGGCAGCATTTACAATGTCATTGATATGAACAAGGAAAAGAATGGGTCCTAGGACAGATCCTTGAGGAACACCAGAGACAACATCATCAAAAGGGGACCGAGTACCATTAACTACAACAGCTTGCTTACGATCAGAGAGAAAGTCGTCGACCCACCGAAGAACCTGTTTGGAAACACCAAGGCTAGACAGTTTGGTTTTTAGCAGTTCATGAGGCACGGTGTCAAAGGCCTTTTCAAAGTCCAAGATGAAGACATCAACCTGCTTTTGTGAGTCCAGGGCCGAAGCCCAGTCTTCGACGACTGATACTAGTTGGGTATCACAACTATGCGACTTTCTAAAAGCATGCTGCTTTGTTGAAAGTGTATTGTTTGCCTCAAAGAAGTCCAAGTCCATATTGTTTGCCTCAAAGAAGGCTGCTATAGAGTCTGCTCCGCAGGCTACTTATTGAGTTGCTTATTGTTATATATATATATATATATATATTTGTTAATGTCCGGGCTGATACTGTCTATTCAATTCTTACTCCGTCCAATGGTACACTGTACATAATGGGTGCGCCATAGTGTTTTGTGTCCACTATTCGTGGAGGTAGTTATGTGGTGTGTACGCTTATATGTATCCATTGTATTGTGCTGTAACTGTGGATAACAAACTTAATGGACAACCGTTTAGTTCAAGCTCGTAAACGTTTTCATAAAACGTGTAATAGCCGTTTCGATTTCTTTCACCGAAAAAGACCTTCCCTGAAGCCGATCAAGATATGCCTTAAAGGCATTTTCCAGTGGCTTTTCATTAGGATCCTATGTGAAAGACAAAAATATTCCAGTTCATGCTCTTCAAACCCCGTAGCAATAATCTTTTCCTAACTCGAGATATCTAACGTTAAAGACTGCTTATTTTTGTCCAAAAATACCTCCACTTCTCATCAAGGTCACAGAATGTTATGTAAAGTGGGCACGTTGCCTCAGATTTCTTTTGTTTTTCTTTATAATTGAATGTTCTGTTGTCCTTGAAATTTGATACTGCTGGAATGTTTGAATATCTTTCCATGTAGACTTAGCATTAATCTACAACATATGTAGGGCACAGTAAACAAAGTTGATAGATATTCCCTACAGGGGTGTCAATATCATAAAAAAAATTCAAGGCTTTGTCAAAATAATGTGCCGCGATGACATCACAGTTTCCCATGATGCACTTCGTCTTGAGAAAAAATTGCATTTCTTTGAAGATGTATATCTTCCAAACGCTACAAGCTATTGAGATGCGGTTTTCACCTCCTAGATGAGAAAAATTTTCTGCATTTTTTGAAGGTATTGATTTTTGTCACTGGCAAATCCCTTTAACAGACGTAGTATGTCATACGTGGGATCTGTTCTTTTGGCACTTTTCTAGAACGGGCAACATATGACAGGCCCATGGCGTAGGCAGAAGCCATAGGAGTGGGATGGGGACTCTAGGGAGGCAATCTAACTTAAACCGGGGAAATTAATCGAAGTAAAATCGAGACACGGAGGAAAAAGAAAAAAGAGAGAGACAGGAGAAAAGGAAAATAGGAGGGGGAGAGAAAGGAGGAAAAATAAATAAATATAAGAATAAATTAATAGTTGTTCGCACAGTACGGTAAACGGCGACGGTGGATTTGACCATCATCAGACAGGGAGGTCCTGGTGCAAAGTATGTTATCAACGATTTGGACGAGCCACCCTAACGGCTGAAGTATTTTACTCTGAATATGAACCGAGGAGGTTTTGGATGCCAAATTTTCGCCATGCTCGCGCTGCTCGTGGGGGAGATTCAGTGACAAATTTGTGTTTTTGTTTACTTCAATTCCAAGTTCCTTACAGTAGTGAGGCATATGTCGACTTTGGTCCTGTAGGCTAACGTAAAACATGAATAGCTTTCCAATGATAATTCCAGGATCCGTCACTGCTAATATGATGCCATCCATTTGACTTTCAAAGTGGTTCAAACAGTGGTGGCGTGCACAGGCCCATAGCCAGACAGGGTATGGGGGGGGGGGCGAAATGGCTTCCAGCGTGCAAAAAATTCCAGGGGGATCACACGCGTAAAAAGTATTAACCAACTTGAAACCTGTGGGGGAAATTTTTCAGCTGGGACTTCACCCCTTGCCCCCGGCTATGGGCCTGGGCGTGCAGGGCATTTCCCTCCATATTGCCTCTTCCCCGATTTCCCCAAACTAAATATGGTACTTGATAACATAGGGTCTATTTATTTATTTATTTTATTTTTTTTATTTAACATTAACATGAGGGTGGAAAACTCGGTTAGCTCACAAAAGGCTAATCTTACCCGAGGCCCTCGTAAAAATTAAAAAGTTATAAGAGGAAATAAAAAGCACATTTACAATATACAAGTATAGAAAAACATTAAAAGAGAAACAATCAAAGTAGTAAAGGTAGTAAAAGGGAAAATTACGCTGGCATACATAAAACAGAGAAATAAAAAGAAAAAAAATAAAAGGAATAAAAGGAAGATGACCAAGATTATAAGAGGGAAATTTACAAAATTGCACATAGCCTAAAACAGAGAAATGAAGAGTGAAAAAAGCATAAACCCTATAAAAAACATTAAGGCGTAAACATAACAAACATGAGTGTAAAAATATCATAAGTAAGAGTTAATAAGACTTTTAAAATGATTCAAAGACTTTGCGCTCCTACATTCGTCAGGGAGTTCATTCCATTCATGAGAAGCTAAGTATGTGAAACGTCTCTTGTGGTATTCTGTGCGTCCCCCACTAACAAATAAGTGATTAAAAGTTTTTGATCGAAGGCAATACGTATGGACATTGTGAGTGTACTGAAAAAGATCACGGAGATACTGAGGTGCTAATCCATTCAAACATTTATAAAGCATGATTAACCTTCGAGCAGGGTTGTCACTTGTATAAGAATAAGCCTCATCTGCAATGTATTAGACTGTACTTCAAAACTGTCTTGAAAATGCAGGTTTTGTCTACTCATTAATTTTGTATTACATTGACTAGACATAGACATAGACATATAAACATCGTAGGAGACAATGCCGTTTTCATTATGTTTACCTACAATAACTGCGAAAAGTATCGTCTGCAGAGAAGGGACCACGTGTCGGTTGAGTTGCCCGCTCGTCACTTCCATTGGCACCTGAATAAGTGGTGGCAAAAAACGTGATTTCATATATTATTATGAGGTTTTGTGCTTTCTCAATTTCGGTTGCATTGTTATTTTTCTAGTCAAAGGACTATTTCTCTTTTAATATTTTAAGGTAAAATTAGTTCGGGCGTACGGAGTGCCAATTAGTGTATCATAAATGTCGAAAAAAATTAGCACATCAAAAATAATTTCAGCATATCAAAAAAAAATCTAACATTTTACAAAAAAAATGTAGCATACCCAAAATAAATTCAGCATATCCAAAAAGTATCGAGAGTGTTAAACACATTTCAGCATATCCAAAAACAAATCAGCACGTCCAGTATGTAATGACAAACATGTTTTGTCACGTAGGTTGGATGCTTGTTTCATCCTGTCATTTTTGATACGTGACCGCGAGACTGTAGTGTGCCGAGTGTAACAAAATTCAGAATAAAAATCAGCATGTCGAAAACAAAATCAGGGTGTCGAAAACTTGCCGATATACCGTATAGGTTAGAATACACTTTCTAACATTATGTGGTATCTGACAACTGCACTATAGAACATCGCGGTATCGTGTGAGCTAAGCGGGTGTACGACATCGTGTTTACGCGTGTGTACAACACTGTATGTATAGTGTGTTGACCGTCGACTGCGCACTTAAGAACCCTACCATTGCAAGCTTTTCGTATGATATGTTATGCTAGATGCGCAGTCGACGGGCCCGCGCAGTCGACGGTCACCCCATCACCCCATCATATATAGCCTACGCTTTACTCCTGTACCTACTGGTAGTGTACTGTACTGTACAGCTAGCTCGACTCTGAAAAAGTACGCCTCTCGTAGCCGGTGAACGTAAAAGTGGGAGTCCATTACACCCAAAAATGTAATTACTCCTTGATCTGTAGGTCGGAATGCTGCGTTATTTGCATCCGGAGAAACTGAGACGCCCCGCATAAATTCGGGTGTTTGGGTTCTGCTTATTGCGAGGTGCAGTGACGATGCCAAGACCGTGCACGGAGACAAAGTAGGCCTACCCGGGGCCAGCCGCACTGGACGTGCAATGCTCTTGCATGGTACTTTTTACCTCTTTGTAAGAGGAGGGACAAAGCCTGACCCATTCACCACAGGTAAAGTTATTCATCAATTTATTAGACTGTGAATGGTTTGCCAGAATTCTGGACTTTGATTTGTAGGCTATAAGAGAAAATAAACTGTGGAGTGTGCCACAAGTTTTGCAATACAGGGCTAGGCCTAGGGCCTAGGGCTTAAGTATACAGTTCAATGCGGTGTTGTTGGTTGTTTGTACTGTAGGTAGGCTATGTTGGGTTAAAACCACAGGCGCCCCTTAACATTGTATAGTATACAAATAATGAATGTTTATGAGTGCGATAGTATGAATTATTTCATGAGTTGAAAGATTGAACGTTCTATTCAACGAGGCGAAGCCGAGTTGAATAGAACGTTAAATCTTTCAACGAATGAAATCATTCATACTATTGCACGAATGAAAAACATTCATTATTTGTTTTATATAACACCTTATAACTATCTAACATTACCTTTATCTAGTCGTTGGTTAAAGTTGTGTTTTGGCGTTTGCCGTGCGGTAGCTCCATGGCTTGTCATTTGCTAGCTACGCGTCTACTACGTACGGTATGCAATGTGCGATACACAAAGCTGCGTTGATTTATTGAGTTGCGGCATAGTTTGTACATACGCGCAGTGATTGTGACGTCACAGCCGTGTGTTATACTAGACTATTACACGACCGTGTGTTATACTAGACTATTGCACGATGGATAACACACGAACGTGATAATAGTGCCGAATCACCCATGGCATGTGATCACCAATCCTCCAATCAAATGTAGAGAAATAAATAAGGTGTTATATAATATACCATATACTATGTAGTATAAATAGACGGAAAGGTATGTCACAAAAAAAATCTCCAAGCTCGAACAAACAACTTACGTTTCTGGCACAATTACTGCACTTGTCTCGCCAAATTTGTCTGTGTCGAGACTTTTGATCATAAGGTACCTCAAGGCAGCTCTTTTTCCCGAATAATTTCAATTGGCATTGTCTGAAGGATGAAATTTCAATGGAGTAACAGTATGAGGATGGTAGCTGCTGATAGAGAGCATTCAGCACTTCCACACTATATAATAAAATACTCCTAAAATATTCACTAAAGTTCTCTTAACTTTCTGAATTTCTTCCAAAATTTGTCAGTTATGTTTTGCTTTGATTATTACAAATCTTACAGATACATATTAGCATTAATATGCAAGATTTTTGAACACAGAAATTCATAAAATTTGAAAAAATTTTGAAAAGTGGAAGGGCTTGCATTTACTATGAGCATTTGTGGCAGTTGAAGACTGTAAAACAGTTACAGTTCAACTGTCACAGTGCTTGTAGAAAATGCAAGCCCTTCCACTTTTCAAAAGGTTTTCAAATTTTATGAAATTTAATGTTCAAAAATTGTTCATATTGATGCTAATATTTATCTGCAAGATTTGCAATAATAAAAACTGAACCATAATTAAACAAATTTTGGAAGAAATTTAAAAAGTTAAGAGAACTTTAGAGAATATTTTAGGAGTACTTTATTATATAGTGTGGAAATGCTGAATGCTCTCTATCAGCAGCTACCATCCTCTGACTGTTACTCCATCGAAATTTCATCCATCAGACAATGACAAGTGAAATTATTCGGGAAAAAGGGCTGCCTTGAGGTACCTTATGATCAAAAGTCTCGACACAGGCAAATTTGGCAAGAAAAGTGCAGTAATTGTGCCAGAAACGTAAGTTGTTTGTTCGAGCTAGGAGATTTGTGACATACCTTTCCGTCTATATATACTACATAGTATATGGTATACTATACAATGTTAAGGGGCGCCTGTGGTTAAAACCTAGCCTACCGTAGCATGAATTAGGAGGGGTAGGGAGGGGAGAGGGGGAGAGGAGAGGGGAGGGGAGACGAGACCATACTGGAAAGTTCAAGTTTTCACACAGATCTGTGGCTATGGAATGTGCGCCAAACTTTTTAGCGTAGCCTATGGCATGATCGTCATTTTTGCTACACTCTGTGTATTGTACTCTTCAAATCTTTATTGCTGTATAAATTGTAAATACAACAAAAATAAATAAATAAATAACCATACATAATGAACAAACAATTGAATAAATTATCGTGCCAACTGAACCCTTGATAACCAAAAAACTTTTTATTAAACTGCTCAAGGAGAACCTTTTGGAGAATGCCATTCTAATCAAACATGCAATTTATTTTGCAGGTATGGGGTAGTTCATCTCTTTATCTAGTGTTTGATGTGATGTATTGTTCCCATTTATTGTGAGAACTACAGTAAATGGCTTGATTATATAGTTGTTTTTTCTACATTAAAAAAAATACGTATAGTATATTACTTTAGAGCCAGAGTGACTCCTGTACTATATAGAATATATTGCATTTTACAGTAGGACTTGAAGGTCCAAATTTGTGAATCTAAAAAGCATTTCAAGTAGAAGCAGTTTACAAAAGGATGATAAGGTGGGATTGTGGGGGGGGGGGATGTTTGGTAGACACCAAGATCAAAAGAACAAGCCCCAGAAATATAAATTTCATATTGTTTCACATTGTTTCAGTGGAGATTGTTAAAAGCATATAATTTTTAATGGTTCACTTTTTCAATGCCACACAGGATTGTATTTTATAGGGGGAGGGGGTTGATTGTGAAAAAGCAGTATGAGAAAAGCTTCAGGTACAGTATGTGAAAGGAAACATGTTAGAACTTCTTTAAGCCAAGGAATATACTGTACCTATTATGACTAGAGGAATATTTGAATGAATTGCACATTGTATTGAGTCAACTTCTTAATTTCATTCATCACATGACAATGTTTGACAAAGTTTGCTTCTGAATCTTTTAACTGACTATATTTGAGGTTAAAATGTTAGGTAACCCTTTCAGTGTCAGCCGGGGGGAGGGGGGGATGAATGAGCTGCTACAGCTCCCCTCCCCCCTCCCGTGGAGTTGGTACCAAAATTTCTCCGGCAGATTACTGGAAAATTTTGACAAGTTGATCCCAAGGGAGAATTTAATTCGAGTTTCTTTAAGTGAAAAAAGCTCAGCCTAACAGAGAAACACATCTTGCTTCTATACCTTTTGGGAAAAAAGTGCTTACTTTGAATCCTTATTATACTTTGATCAAGTCCTGCCCAGTTTTGATTGTGGATTGTGTCAGTGTTTGCCAGCAGTGATTCATCCCAGTGCAGTTAGAATATATTCAAAAACATTTTCTCATGACAAGTCTGTCAGTCACACAATCAGTCAGTCAATGAATCCAATCAAGCAGCCATTCACACAATCAATCAATCAATCAATCAATCAATCAATCAATCAATCAATCAATCAATCAATCAATCAATCAATCAATCAATCAATCAATCAATCAATCAATCAATCAATCAATCAATCAATCAAAGGATTCATTAGGATGCAGCAGAAGCTTTGAAACCTGAAACAATTTAAATTTTCGTTCAAACTTCGATATCATGTCTACTGTACTGTCGCCTTAACATGGAATTTAAGATTCCGTCCCATCAATGCTTTGAGTTCCCTCTAGCAGAGCCTCATTCCTGTTATTCATAAGAGCTTTTCTGTCAAGCCTGGATGTGCATCAGTCAGTTTGATAGCATTTTAAAAGCAAGCTGGTAACAGATAATTTGCTGCGAATGGAACAGTACATTGGTTGCATGGATTGTGTTTTTGCATGGTGAAGGGTACTGTACAGAATCCAGATTTTGTTGGGATTCACGTACTGCATATTTATGTTCTCATTACAGTTTTAAGTAATCTTGTATCCTCTCACTTTCAGTCCAAAAAGGAAGGGGAAAATATTTGAAGTATACAAGGCTTCCTTGTTTATTTGGGTGTCAGTCAGTCATTTCACTGACTCGGGCACCCGGGTCAATGACCCACAACTTTTCATTTTGACGCACAGACACAAAACCTTTGGGGTCAAACAGACGCACAGCTTTTTCACCCCAACAATCAGTAATGATAACACAATTTTGCCAATACGTTAATTGTGCAAATTAATTCACAAAATGTAGCACTTTTCAGTTCTCACATTGTTTATTGACAGATTGAATATCACGTCTTACGAGAAAAAGATAGTGGAAAAGCATCACAAATATAGAAAATAAACAAAAAACAGGAATAAAGTTTGTTGTATTAAACTCGAATTTATTTTGACCCCTTCTCTTTTAAATTTGACTCTTGTAAATTTATTGTGAAGGGTCTGTGACTCTTGAAAAAAAATGATGAGTGAAAACCCTGGTGTCTGTGCAGGGAGTTGCTATTTGTCAAATAGCAACTCCCTGGTCCGTGTGTGTAAACTGCGTGCATGGTCTTAATCGTGTTTAGGAAGTAGATTTTGATCTTTTGTTACGAGTTTGTAAACAAGCTAAATCTTTGAACTAGAAAAGAGGTTTGATAATTAAGATCATTCAAGTCTTGTCTCAGGTTATTCATATTGTCTGCCAGTGTTATATAGTACAATAGATTAGCATACAGTATTAGGCACCGTAGGTTCTTTCAGGAAGGCAAGGTAAAAGTGGGGTCCCACCGATATCCATCAATCAGTGGCCTGACATTGTATGGTACTGTAGCTGGTTGAACGTACAATACGACATCTGAAGTCTAGTATCCTTGTTTCCAGATTTGACAAACCTTTATTCAGAATTCATGAATGTTCTTCATTTTTATTCATATTATTCATGTTGAGGTAAAAAATTAAGTCATTAAAAAACTCAAAATGTTCCAGATGATCATTTTTCATAAAAATGGATGTAAACCTCAATATTTCAAGTGTATGATTTCAGTAACATAAGGTGGATAAAGCTTTAATTGTATTGAACAATGTAGTATAGTTATGGGTCATGGAGTGGCAGAGTGGTCTATTCCAGCTGCTGTGCACCAGTGTGTTTGACATGTGCGTGGGTTTGAATCCTGCTCGATGTACGTGGGTTTTCTCCGGGTACTCCGGCCTTCCACTTGGCATAGGCTTGCCTCTAAAATCTGTTGCCCAGCCAACAATGTCAGTTGCATGCCCGACTGAAGTGCTTTCGGGTGGACCAGTTAAGTAGCCGACTTTGCTTTGCTTGAACAATATAGTTCTGAGTGCAGACATTAGGCTTTGGTGCATGGGGCACCTGAGTCCTCTTCAGAGTTTCTCCATAGTCAGGACTCCCAGATGTCGGGGAGTCAAGTACTGTAGCAGCTCCTCTTTCCGTAAATTTGTGACTCCTTGAAAATTTCTGTGAATTTTGAGTATTGTCAAAAACATGAACACAACTCACATGATTATGTTTTGTTTATATTTGTGTTCTTTGGCAAGTTTTTATGAGAGGAATTACAACAGCTCTTGTGCTCCTTTCTGTATTCAATTATTATGGTAGTTTTCCCTCTAGTGAACTGAACTATTCTGCGGCTTCATCAATTCCATAGTTCGGCACTTCAGCCATTTTAAACGTGTAGGCCTACAATACACTCACTGGTAGGCTAACATATATATGACACTTGGTATGTAATTGCTGATGTACCTGTACCTCTGGCTCTTATGTCATCATTACAGGAGTGCAGCCCTCTGAAGGGAATCCTATTCCTAAGTCTTCAGAAACCTGACTCCAAAAATTTTGGAGTTGCTGAAGCCTAGTGCCTGTAGATGCAGCACTGCAGTGTTCACATTAGGCAGCGGGACAGCGTGTTTCCCTCACTTTTCTCAACAATGCCGTAAGTCTTAAAATTGTGTGTGGTTATTCCTTCACGAGTTGGAAAATCATGGTGGGAAAAAGTTTCCTTTTTGATTCCTTGCCGAAGGCAGGCAAGGAATCTATGCGATGGTGATGTCGTGTGTGTGTGTGTGTGTGTGTGTGTGCGTGCGTATGTGACGGCTTAGCTTGTTTACACGATATCTCAAGAAGGGAAAGTTGGACAGTTCTCAAACTTGGTACATAGATGGCCCATATTGAGAGGAAGAACCCTATTGTTTTTGGTGGAGGTCAAAGGTCATCTGGGGTCACTGGGGGTCAAAATCTGAAAACCTTGTTTACACAATATCTCAAGTAGAAAGCTTGGATAGATTTCATGCTTGGTATGTAGATGCGTTGTGGTGAGAGGAAGAACCCTATCATTTTTGGTGGAGGTCAAAGGTCATCTGGGGTCATCGGGGGTCAAAATCTGAAAACCTTGTTTACACGATATCTCAAGTTAGAAAGCTTGGATAGATTTCATGCTTGGTATGTAGATGCGTTGTGGTGCGAGGAAGAATCGTATAGTTTTTGGTGGAGGTCAAAGGTCATCTGGGGTCACCGGGGGTCAAAATCTGAAAACCTTGTTTACACAATATCTCAAGTTAGAAAGCTTGGATAGATTTCATGCTTGGTATGTAGATGCGTTGTGGTGAGAGGAAGAACCCTATCATTTTTGGTGGAGGTCAAAGGTCATCTGGGGTCACCAGGGGTCAAAATCTGAAAACCTTGTTTACACGATATCTCTAAGTTAGAAAGCTTGGATAGATTTCATGCTTGGTATGTAGATGCGTTGTGGTGAGAGGAAGAACCCTATTGTTTTTGGTGGAGGTCAAAGGTCATCTGGGGTCACCGGGGGTCAAAATCTGAAAACCTTGTTTACACGATATCTCAAGTTAGAAAGCTTGGATAGATTTCATGCTTGGTATGTAGATGCGTTGTGGTGAGAGGAAGAACCCTATTGTTTTTGGTGGAGGTCAAAGGTCATCTGGGGTCACTGGGGGTCAAAATCTGAAAACCTTGTTTACACGATATCTCAAGTTAGAAAGCTTGGATGGATTTCATGCTTGGTATGTCGATGTGTTATGGTGCGAAGAAGAACCCTATTGTTTTTGGTGGAGGTCAAAGGTCATCTGGGGTCACCGGGGGTCAAAGTCTGAAAACCTTGTTTACATGATATTTCAAGGTAGGAAGCTTGGATAGATTTCATACCAAGTATGTGGATGTGGTATGGTGAGAGGAAGATTTCTGTTATTTTTGGTGGAGGTCAAAGGTCGTCTGGGATCACAGGGGTCAAACTCTGAAAACCTTTTTTATGCCATATCGCAAGGTAGGAAGCTTGGATTGATTTCATATTAAGTATGTGGATGTGTTATGGTGCGAGGAAGAAGCGTATAGTTTTTGGTGGAGGTCAAAGGTCATTTGGGGTCGCCAGGGGTCAAAGTCTGAAAACCTTGTTTACACAGTATCTCAAGGTAGGAAGCTTGGATAGATTTCATACTAAGTATGTGGATGTGTTATGGTGCGAGGAAAAACCCTATTGCTTTTTTGTGGAGGTCACAAGCCATTTGAGGTCACCAGAGGTTAAAAACTGAAACTTTGTAAACATGTCATTACAAGGGAGGAAGCACAGATAAATCCCTTCTCATACGTTTTATTTCTTTATTTTTTTTTTCATTTTTTTGTGGTTATTCACGTTTCGGTTTAAAGGTCATGTGACATGAGGTGATGTGAGCAGGGGTCAAATTGTGACCACATCATAAAAAATGATGTAGAAGAGAAGTATTAATTTGATGGATGAACCTCAGTGTAACAAAGCACCCCCTTTCGGCAAGGAATCACTAAGCCTTTTGGCTTTCTGGTTATGTCACTGATTTATCAAGATCCCCCTTTTTGAACCAAATTTCCCCTCAAAATATTTTGCAAGTGGGAATTTGCCCCCACATATTGTGAGACCTAGTGCCAACACTGCAGTACTATTGTATGTGTCTTCAATGAATTAGAACCTGAATATGTCATTAATCTGCTGAAATTAACCTTGGTTGGTTGATACAGTAGTTATCTATGGAAGCTGCAATCAATTGTTCATCAATAAGTGATGGTACTTGACTTGGCCCTGACTCCATTACAATTGAAGTACGTTTCATCATTAGTGTGGTAGGTAGGTGGTTGTTTCATTCACTGTTATTGAAAGAGAATTTATACTGCAAATTTTCCATCAGTGGTCTTCAGTTTCAAATAAAATATGTATCTATACTTTGGTTTACAGTATTGCATGAACTCCTCTTTATATTCTTTTTCATAGTCTCCTCATTAATTTATTTTTGGATATCAACAAAAATCTGTACATACTGTATACTGTACTTCCAGTTCTGTACAATCCTGGTAAATCTTGTATAGGGAGGTTTCACATGTGCAAAAGTTAACTAACTCAACTGTGTTCTGAAGGATAAGCAGCACACGCGGATGCTAGGTCATGTACTGAAGCATTGTGGTGCATGGACCAGTGTCCTCCATAACAACCAGCGCATTCACTGAATTTGACCTTTTGACCTTTTGACCTTTGGTGCATGCTCACTATAAGCAGGATTACAGGGTATGAAGCTTCAGTACAGTTTAAGGTTCTTTAAGGTCAATAGATCTTCTAGTCCTTATTAAGCCATTCTCTCAAGGTAACTTTCCTGAGTTGAAGACGAGAGGGTAGCCATCCAGGAAATGGGTGGAGTTGGCTTGGGTTTAAGTGTACTACCTTGCATAGGTTAGAGGTCCCCAGATCAAACCCTGGTGGAATCACTTGGAAATTTTCTGGGGACTTAAATTAACTTGCTGGGCATAGCTGTTCACAGTGATTCTGAGGGGGTTTAAATTGGTGATTTTAGAATGGGCATATCTGGTTGTCCATTTCAGGAAGTTGCCCGACTTAGGCATTTGTCCAGTACAGGATTGTTGTCCACTTTGCTTGGTTCAGCTGTCAAGCAGTGATGCAGAGCAAGGATCCTTCACCCTTCCCAGACTATGGGAAAGTACTGTAGCTACAGATTGGTGATTCTCTCATGTCCATTGGATGGGGACCAGCAGGATAAGGAGCGATTAGAACATGCCTGCCTCATCAACCTCTGAGCACTCCTGAAAAGAGAAGGCCAATCTTGCTGGTGTTCATGATCAGTGTGGTGTAGGTGATCTGCTTAGGAGCCTGGAATACTTGCAACCATAGTATGAAATATTTCTGACTAAGAATATATTTCTGACTAAGAGTCTGAAATATATCTGACCTGATTGAGTCCTGCAGTCGGAGTATGGAATAACTATAAGAGTCTGGAATATTTCTGACTAGTAGTCTGAAATTGTGTCAAATTTGGACTAGCAAATGGTAGAAGTATGGAATTAAGCAGGAATTGAGGCTGAAATTCAGGTTAGGATTTTAGGCATGAAATGAATCAGAATTCAGTCTGAAAATGTGTCAATTTTGGATCTAATTTTTCTGCCTTGAAAATCCTGATCTAAAAATTTCCAGCAGGGTAGGGTCCTCAATGAGCCAACTGGGCTTTCTGACCCTCAGACGTTAAATGCTTAACTCAAAATCCAGGTTTAATTCAGGTTCCTTGGAGATACTGTTCTGCCTGTAGTCCAAGGGCAATTGTGTAGAGCACAGGCCTGCTAAAGTATAAAACTCTTTCTCACTTACACTTGGAGCCTACAACACTTTGTGAATTTTTAGGTTAACACACATTTCCAGGTCTGTTCAAATTATAATAGTTACACAGTCAGAGTGAAAGGTGTTGCATTTCTATTTATAAAAGCTTCATTTTTCTTTTCCTTTTCATTGAGAATTCTGCTATCGTACAACATCTTTCGTTGTCATTCCTAGTCTTACATTCCGGCAAGAAACTGTAATACTTCAGTAAACATGCAGTATGAAACTACAGCTAGCCTAGTTTAAATCTTGTCATTTTGGAGGACTGATTGAACATGTATGCAGACATGAAGTGTACAAAAAGCATCCCTTATCCTGCCAGAGAGTGGTTGTTGGAAGGAGATGCATTGGAAAGTTTGAAGTAAGGTGTGCACCACAGAAGATAGAACTGTAATATACTGTATGTCATTGTCTCTTTTGACATTTCTGTAAGACTTAACACTGGATAAGAAAGTTAATACTAAAGTGATTTGTTATTTGCTACGTATACAGTAGGACTGGGGGTTCCTCATGTTGCCAGTCAGTCAGAGAAATAAAAGTTATTAATTTATGCATCTTGAGTGCTGTCAAGTAGTTTTTATGTAAAAATACAGACATGATTCTAAATCTGGTCATTTAAGGAAGGTTCCAGAAACTTTTCAGATTGTTGTTGCAACAATTATTAGACTTCTTCCTCTTCAGCTCATTTGCATGAGGTGCCTAATTAAGGATGGGACAAACTTCATTTATATGAATAAAACAGTTGTTTTGAGTTTGGCAGCTTTTGCCCTTGCATTGTTGACTGGCGCCAACCTACCCTTCAAAGCATTGTTCAGCGTAAGCCAATTATAAAGGGATGACTCAACATGAACTATGTTGCTAGCTTTATTGATCAAGTTAAAGCTAAGAAAAAGAAAGAAGCCAATTAAATATCTTATTATTTTGATAATCTCCTCAGGATTTAGTGGGTTGTAAGCATAAATTAAACTTTCCATTCTGCCTCCTTACTAACTAGCACTTTCCCAATTTTACGATTGCAATGTACATAGTTTATAATAAACAAACCTACAGTACTTGTAGTATACTGTATTGCATACTTTTTTACAAACTGGTCCATAGGTAATTCTGCTTATTGCATTAAGTGCTGTATGCAGGGCAGTAATTGGAATATAATGAAAATTTACTTCAGTATGCAGAACACACCATGTGCTCCACTTATTGGCATATAATACATCAACATTGCAGACAGGATACATGTATGCAGTAGATTGTACTTACAAAATATGCCAAACCATTATTTTTCTCTCACAAATAAACTTTTGGCAATGTAGCTTTTCTTCCCAAAAATGGTGTACATAACAAGAGTTATGAGCCATAGTACTGTAAATGCAGTGATTTTCTTTGTTGCATCATTGTAAAAACAAAGTTTGCATGAACAGATTATTCACACAAAAGTAGTGAATTTGTTTCTATGAAAACCTTATCTCTTGAAAATTGAATTGCTGAGCTATTCAACTTTCAATTGATAATAATCCTTTACATATAAGTCATGGTAAGTCAAAGGTACATGCCTGTATGACAATTTTCTGTATCATAAGCACAAAATTTAATTTCCTTCAATTGTCACCACTTAACAATATAGAAAAATTTTGTCACACTCACTGTAGCTCTCAAATAGGAGTGACATGTGTGTATCTACAGTACTATAATTTGAAAGCACCCTAAATATCCTTCTGCAGTGGCCTAGGGGATTGGCTTGGACACCTCATTCAATTTTCCACTATCATCTAAATTGATCCAAAGTGGCATTTGAGCTATGGCTTTGTCTGTTCCACGTGTAGTAAATCTTGTTGGAAATACTGAGGTGCATCTAGAATTAGTAGATGGTTTGATTTTTTGGTGCAAAAATTTTGTAAACCTCCGTGAAGTATTTATTATTCCATGGTGAAAGTTTCTCATAAATATTTTTTCTGGTTTGCACTCCCTTCTTTTACTCAGTATCTCAGTTCATGTCAACACCTCAGACTGCAGCTGCCTCAGCTAAGCTGCAGAGGCCACAACCATGCTGTGTTGCTTCACACATTACAATAGCAGGGTTAATTTAATGCTGCTTTTGTAATGTGTATGGTAACAAAGTATGGCGGCAGCCCCAGCAGCTTGGCTGAAAGAGCTGCAGCTTCGCTGTTTTGACATGTTTGATTAGCATCTTCTCTACACTGTAATAAAGTTACCCCCCCCCCCCCCATAATAATGAAAGTGCATGTAACACAGATACCAGTCAGATTAAACCAATCTCTTACAATAAGCCCCATACCATTGTTGCTTGCAAGCAAATCGTACATGGTTTAATTATATCACACCTCGACTACTGTAATAGCCTTCAATATGGCCTCCCCAACTGTGAGATTAAAAAGTTGCAGCGAATTCAAAACATGGCTGCTAAGCTTGTCTTGAATAAAAACAGACTAGATAGTTCAACAGCTTGTTTAAAAGAACTGCACTGGCTTCCCATTACACTTCGAATTAAATTTAAGATCCTCACCTTAGTTTGGAAGTGCTTAAATGGACAATCCCCGGATTACCTGACTGACATGCTTAAATTAAGAACTAACAAACACGTTCTTAGGTCTAGTGCCAGGAGAATCCTCCTTATACCCAAGACACACTGCAAATCTTTTGGCGATCGTTCTTTTGCAGTTGCGGGCCCTCGTCTTTGGAATGATCTTCCAAGTAATATTCAATTTGCACCAAGACTGCAGTTTTTTAGGACAAAGCTTAAAACGTGGTTATTTTGCATGTATTAATTGTTTTGTTGTTGCTTTTGTTGCTCAGTATTTATGTCCTATCTTGTGGTATTTTCCCCTTAGTGTCTTTTCCTTACACTCTTGTCTATTTTCATGCTCTGTCATGCTTTTGTACAGCGCATTAGATAACTTTTGGTTGATAGTGCGCTTTATTAAATTAATAATAATAATAATTTGTGTGACAAAAACTAGGATGAA
Organism: Holothuria leucospilota; assembly: GCA_029531755.1. NCBI lineage: Eukaryota > Metazoa > Echinodermata > Holothuroidea > Aspidochirotida > Holothuriidae > Holothuria > Holothuria leucospilota. The sequence continues at coordinate 47,506,626 of CM055965.1, forward strand.
GAGTTAAGATAGTCTTCGCTAAAGGATGAAGGGTTTTAAAAGACATAATGAAAATAAAATTCTCTCAGGCAAACAGATGAACCTACTGTAGGCTTCATTGTCCATCCTAGCATGTATGCATGTAAGTGCAGTTTAGTACTTTCATCATGTATTGCATGAAGTATCCTTCCATGATGCAGACTCCAGTCAATCAAACAGGGTTCCCAATGTTCTTATATTTCCAATATATTCCTATTTTGTTTTTTAATTGGAATATAAAGCTTTCTTGAAAAATGGAAAACGTGACTGTATTTTCCAAATCAAGTTGGTAGCAGTGTTGGCACTAGGTCTCAGGTATGCACATATTTCTTTTTTGAAAGGAGGGGGGATTACTCCTCTACAGCTATTTTGAGGGGGATTTTGGTGCAAAGGAGGGATTTTAACAAGTTGTAACATAAAAAGACAACTTTTTGACAACAGGTTTTCCCAGAAGGTGCAGGAAATTACCACACCAGGTTTTGAAACTTGCTGGTTGGTAGCTCTGTCAGAGATAATTGAAGGAGAGTTGCAAATCCAATTTTTTGATGCAACCTTGGAGACCTGGGAAGAATAATTTCCAGCAATCTAGATTGTTTTGGCAATACTTTTGTTGGTATGTTAATACTAATGGTGGTGCTTCATTCAGCAGTGTCACCTTTTTAGCCATTTACTAGAGGGTTTCCAGAAGGACCAAGGTAAAGATTGGGGTCACCAAGCAAAAAGGTTTTAATACCACAGCTGTAGTGCCATGCAAGTACCCATTTCGACATTTTGGAGTGGGTTCTGCCAGTGTCACTGAGCCAGTATGTTACTCATCGTTAACAGAAAATTTTGCTATTTTCCCATGTTTTGGTGAAGAATATTCCTGTATTTTTTGCAGTATTTTGATGCTCACCTTTAAGTGCCCTGATGGAAACAGGAAAGCTTTTGACGTCAACTGTTCACTTAGTTTGGTACAGTCGTTTAGTTATTCATGAAGTCTACATCGAGGAGTCCTTTTATCTGCTTTGTTTTCTTTCTATGGTTACATTGATCAACTGACACCTTGTACTCTTACCATACATGTAGCTAAGTCTGACTTTTGATTTAGCTAGTTTATGCTCGCTTCACTGCATCACACATTCTGCTCTTAATAGCGTGTTTCCTCTGTAAAGGCTTCATTAACAATACTGATTGGTGATGCTGAATAAATGACCATTCTTGTACGGCTTCCTACGCTGCAAATTGATGACAACAAACAGTTCAGTTAGTATAGAGATATACCTCATAGCTACTGAGGCTTTATATATGTATCCTACTGCATTTTGAGAAAACAAAATGGAAGTGACATCAAAAAGTATGTTAGAGTAAGTACAAGGGAGTATGAGTTGAAAAAGCATTTTATCCATTTTATTTGACATTTTCAACCAAAAAACCCTCCTACACTGTTACCTATGATCAGGTGATGATGCAAACTGATTAGTTCTTAAATTTCAAAAGGGACTTTTGCCCCAGTTCTAAAGTGGCACCTCACAGCATGCACAGAAATGGCAGAAAATTCAGGAGCCCAAAATGTTAACAAGAATAAAAGCTGTTAAACGAAGCCTTGGCTACTACAATAATTTTAAACTTAAAGTGGCTCGCAGACAGTACACTTGTGCAATCTATAGCACTTTTGTTACCCATGTCAACGGTTTGCGTTTTTCCTGTCATGCGCAGAGGAAAGTCACATTTAGGTGAGAGAGAAAACTTCAGAGATTATACTACAACGAATTTTGATGCATTTTGCCTTTGTTTGCCATGAAATTGGTAGTTTTAAACACTTGAGAAGGTTATTGTATTAAAGATTTGAAGCATTGTATGCCGATAAAATTGTCAAACGAATCACATTATTGCATTTTATAGCACATTTTGTTAATTTGGCTAATAAAATGGTTGAAATTTTGTTCACACGGGACAAAGACCATAGTGGGGAGTGACAATTGAAGGAGCAAATTATACGGTCACGTTCAGTGACTAGTACGTGCGGCCCTACGGAATTTGAGGCTGTTCGTAATCTTCCCATTTTCAAAATATATTTGAACTCCCCTCCTCAGAAACTTTCGCTATTTATTAAAGGTCGTATGTTACGGTCCATTCTAGGTTCTCAAGTAGCGGCCCAAGGGCCATTTGTCCCCCTCAACGTGCACAAAATGGCCTACGGAATAAAAGCTGTTGAACGAAGCCTTGGCTACTACAATACTTTTGAAGCGAAACTCAAAATGGCTGGCTGCTTGAAACACTTGAGAGAAGCCTTGCCGTAAATTTTTAGGTATACAAATTAGGTCAATAATAAAACCTCCCAGTCTACCCAGTGTACGAAAATGTTTTCTCTAAACAGGGAGGTATTAAATGCGCTATTGTTCCCGGTCCTTTCTTCTCGCTCTTCATTGCTCAAATTGTAAGAGGTTGTCATTGAGTCATGAGTGGCAACCCCTTGCTATTGACTACCGTGTGGAACCTAACACAGATTGTCGGTGACAGGCCTTTAGCCAGACAAGGTGCTGAAGGGGGGCGAAAAAGCTTCTAGGGGGCGAAAAATTTTCCAGAGGGGTCGAAACATACTAAAATGTATTACGGCAATGGTAATTTTTGATCTTCTAGGGGGACGAAAAATTTTCCAAGGGGGGCTAGCCCCCCTTGGCTCCCCTTGACTAAGGCCCTGGTCGGTGCTCGTTCAGTACGTTGCCCCTTATACATGAAAGCTTACTTTCACAAACACGGATATGTATAGATATTCGTAAACGTATGCATACATTACATACAATATATAAACATATACATACATAAACATATAGGTCATTTTGAGTTTTGCGATCCAGTGTCTCGTAACACAGGAATTTTATCTTAGTCCTTAAACTCGAATACCTTCTAACAATGCAAGGCGATTTCAATATAAGGCATTACCAAGCCACAGCTATTTATGACAAAATGATTTTAAATTGATCCCAGTGGTAGTCAAGAGGACTGTGTAAACAAGGCCTCGGTCTATATCCCTGCTTGAAAAATGGTGGGCAAAGCAAATATAAATTGGGAACGGGCCACCAGTGGGTTTTTACAATTAGCGTCAATAAATAAATTTTATTCCCTATACCCGGTGTCAACCCGGAATTGCTATTTTGCAGATTGCGGACTGAAGACTACAGACTCGGATTTTGCAGAATGGATGTTACAAGATGCAGAATGTAATAATAAATAAAACAATGAGAATTCCGTCAAGTTACCTTTCTGAGTAAGATACTTAAACACAAACTGATCAAATCTTTAAATAACAAAAGTTAATCGGCGAGTGCCTTTTCTTGTCCAGGCTTAATCTATTTTCGAATTAAACTTTATTTTCCATTAAGGTGCATTCATCATGAAATGCATTTTGCATTTCTGAGCGAGCAAAGCCTTCGGTAAGTTTACGTTAAATTCTCACTGGTCCAGGGACTCCTTAGCAGGCCGGACATGGGCGTCCGGAGAGGGGGACAAGGGGGACACTTGTCCGCCTGGAAAATCAAAAACCTGAAAAAAATTTGAAGAAAAAATAACATCATAATTTTTTTATGATATTGCTACAAAATTTCCAGAACATGGGCTTTCAATATAGAAAATGATTAGAAGCAACTCACAAGGCCTGGGAAGTGCCATTTTCAGCGATCTGGGAGGCATTTCGGCCGAAACTTTCTTGGCGCATGGCGCCAAACTATGGCACCGTGGTGATAAGCCCCTGTAAAAGGTGCCAACATTTAGCAATTAGCCTAAGCTCTTTTCTGGGAGTAAAAAGTTCCCCTGATTTGATCAATTAAAAGTTTTCCCCCCTAATTTTTTTCTGTGGACGCCCATGGGCCCCGATGTCCCATTTGGCCAGATGGGCTCAGGCCGGGGAGTGCCAGAGTGGGGGAGAAAGGGGAAAAAGAGATTTTAGGTTTCAAGCTCAATGTGCCGTAAGAAGATGGGGCCCACAGGCAGACCCCAGAAAGCTAAATCCAGGCCTGCACATTAACCGTATACAGCAATCCTACGCGTGTCTTGGCCGCCCCATACACTACGAACGAAGTGTAAAAATCCAAATTCAGCAACTTGCGCCAAATTGTGCACGTTACTCTTGTACTTATTTATCATTGATTGACACAGTACTCGCATTGCACTTCATTAACATGCAGTGCTACATACCTGGCTGGGTTAGCTGAACACGTGTTTCCATGGGCGTCCGGAGGGGGCAAGCGGGGGAACTTGTCCCCGGAAAATCAAAAACTTGAAAAAAAAACGAAGAAAAAATAAAGAAAAAAACGAAGAAAATATAACATCAACATTTCCTAACAGTTCAATCAGTGTGAATTTCTACTCTCAAAAGAGGAACTGAATAAAAATATCAACACTCTGACTGGCCCCAGCAGCCCCTCCCCCGAGCATATTTTTGGTATTTTTAAAAGTTTATTTTTAAGATATTGCTGGTGTTTCCCTTTTTTATATGCGGCAAATAGGCCTTGGATTAGTCATTTCCAGCGATCTAGGAAGCATTTTGGGCCAAAATTTTCTTGCGCTCCGCGCCAACCCATGGTGGCGCGGAACGCTGAGAGTCTGTCTATGCCCCCCCCCCTGACGAATTCCTGGCTACGCCTTTGTCAACTTGACACTGTGTAAAGTTGCATCTAAGCTCTTCTGGAAGTAAAATATTTCCCATGAAAAAAGTTAGCCCCCCTAAAAAAATTTGCCCCCCCCCAGAATTTTTTTCTGCAGACGCCCATGCGTGGTTTGCAGAATGAAGAAAAAACCTAACCAGATGCAAGGCACCAGGTACTATATCGAAGCATTTGACTTAGTAAATTTACAAATATACAAATATCGGAAACATATACTTGAGTTGGAATGTTTACGCAAGGTTTTATGATTGATAATTAAAATCAATACCAGAATGTACCAGACAAAACCTTGCAATCGAATTCTCGATGCTTCGATAAGTCACATTTTGGTACTAGAAAGTATGGGTTGTTGCAAGTCTTGAAATTCAGGTGTGCCCAACACAAAACATGCATCTAAAACAAATTGTTTGTTGTTAGTTGAATTTTGATTGACCATGATCCTTCATTTTCGAATCTCTAGGTTTTTTCGTATTCTCATTGTCCCCCTCAACATAAATTGAAGGATTCCGACGCTCAAATGACTTCTTGAAGTATATGTGTGGGAATCTATGATAAGAATAAATTACGGAATCCAAAAGATCCATAGAGTCTGTCTAATATATTAAAAGAAGTATTCAATCGATTTGAAGCTTTGCGCATGCGGGGCAGTCTGAATATTTCCATATTGACCCAATCGTGAGTGTGAATTTAAAATTATGACAAATCATGAAGAAGCGATTCTGTTGCACCTGCAAATGCATGGTTTTCGGCCGCCAATTTTTTTCAGCAGTGTGAAAAGATATTACCAGCATTCAGAATCACTGGAGTTGCAGAAGGCGAGTCGAGTAGCAAAATTCCAGCAGGCCGCAGATTAACCAGTCGCGAAAAAGCTCCCTGAACAAAGTTTGTACAATTACAGCCCTAAACTGGTTCAATATGACTGGCCAATGTGCAACTTCAGTGAAGAAAAATGTGTTTACTTAAACTTCATCTTGACTAAAATGCAAAATTATCACAAATTATATAAAATTATTCAAGTCAGATGTAACTACCTCCTCGTCTTTGGTTGATGTAGATAATTTACAAGGAAAGATTCCCAAAGGAAAATTCCAGTCAACTGGTAACTGGTTTGTCTGGTTTTGATGGGTTTTTAACTTGTGTTAAATGGTTTTGTCAGGTACGTGTTAAAATCCCACACCTGGTTTTAACTGGTTTTGTCAGGTACCTGTTAAAATCCGACACTCAGTACTTGTTCTTGACTGGAATTTTCTCCTGGGTATAATTGTAGCATGTTTCTGAACACGAAAAAATGGTGTAACTTGTACCTGTTTCAATGTAAGTTCAATAGCGTAGAAGCGACATTTTGCTTCCAAAATGGTGGCCGAGTCCCCATCCGGTCACAGCTGTTTCTGGGAGTCCCCACTCTAGTTCCTATATCCTCCTCTATGGTTTCAACCAGCTTGGTACGTGATAAGTTGACAACCTCACTTCATACCCACATCTGTTATGCATGTTTACGATCAGGAAGATCTAATTCCTCTAAGTATGAAAGCTGTAGCCTATAATGTATACAAAGAAATGGTTCCCAAATAATACTTATGCATTATTAGCATTATACTCAGGGCCATAGCGAGCGGGGGGTGGGGGGTGCGACCCCCCAATATTTGGTCGCCCGTCGGCAAATTTAAGGTCTGTCGGCAAAAAGAGGAGAGGGAAAGGAACAGAAGAGGAAAATAGGAGAGGAGGAAAAGAAATGAAGAGAAGAAGAGAAAAGAAAGGGAAAGGAAGAGTAGGAAAGGGAAGACGGAGAATGAAAAGAAAAAGAGAAAGAGAGAACGGGCCAGTCTGTTATCGGGTATTTCGATTTTCGGCTCTTCATGTAATTGGCCCATTCAAGTTGAAGGCCCGTCGGCAAATTGATTATGCATGTGACGGCCGTATACGGCCGTATCAACGGCCGTCGGTGTAATTGAACGAGTAACTGAGTCCGTCGGCAACTTAGGAAAAGAAAGGGACTTAACGGCTTCCGTATAGGTGCACTATTTCGGGTCATATGACATTCTTGAAAAACCACTTTCTGCACATTATTCCTCACTTTTATGATCACCATGGGGAACAGAACCCGATTACCCATGGAGAGGGTATCCTTAGCCTGTCTTCTAAACCCTAACCTTGACTTAAAACACATTTTGCAAACTTCTGAGGATCCGGTCTACCCACAAACATCCTGGGAAAAATAATGTGTGCCGCTCAAGTTTTCCCTTCAATCTCAGGCTTTTAACTTTTGAACACCGAAATGAAACAAATGCAGAACCCATCTTCAGATTCCAGGGTTGGGAAGTAACGAGTTACAAGTAACGCCGTTACTGTAACGAGTTACATTTTGTGTAACGGAACCCTGTAACGAGTTACATTTGCATTTCAGTAACGGAGCAAGTAACTAGTTACAATTCTGTGTAAAAGTAACTGTAACGGCGTTACATTTGGGTCCCGTTACTTTCCCGTTACAAATAGTCAAAATGACCACAAATTGCATTTTCTTTGAGCTAATAACAGAATAACAGAAAATTTTCAAATTGATGACACTTTGGTAGTAAAATGTAAAATTATTTTCGATATAGGCTATTTATCATTCATCGCTATTATCGACGTCGCCCTCACCGACATCAAATTTTATTCACGATTAGAATCAGAAGTTGATATTAGATGCACACGCTGCAGGCTTACAGGCCGGGCCACTTGATTGTGTATTGAACCAGGGAGTTGTCAAATAGCAACTCCCTGATTGAAATAAGTTTAAAATTGATCTGTATGTCAAAATACTTATTAGACAGATCAATGCTTATTATCCATGAGACCGATTTGTGCGATTATTTGAAAAATACTGAACGGTCCTCTAAGGCTCAGCTGACTTTATGTATTCTAAGTAAAGTCAGCTGGGCCTTGGTTTACTCATATTGTCCTTTAGAGGACACAGTGGAGACAGTGTACCGTGAGAAACGGGTTGGCCCATGGGCATTCAAATACCAGCTTACTTTGAAAGTTTAATCATTGCCTCTTGAGACGTTAGGGCTGGACCCGTGTTCACCCTATCCGAGTCGGAGCTAACTGCGATTCTAGATTCCCGAATCTTTCCGAGCATGGTACTACTCAGGATCCTCAAATTTCTGCCAGTTTTGATTCCAATGGCACCAATTCCGAGACCAGTCTTTTTGCCAATGTATATCATATCACACATACAGATGTTTTAATTCTATCGTACATGTCCACCATTAATTAACAAAGTCATCGTTTGTACTCACTTCCATAGCCTGGCCTCCTGAGTAATTTAGTTGATTGTATGTGACAATACCTTAGATCTGTACATTGTGCACAAATGGAACTTTAAACACTTTTAATGTAACTTTCATATTTGAGAACTCGGCTGGAATGAACTCCGAGTCCGAGTCCAGTTACATCACATTCCGTAAAAATTTCGATTCCGGAACCTTCTATCCCGGGCAAATTCCTAATCTAGAAAAACGCTCTTGAGACCGGCATTAAGCTAACCGAATCCGGACTCTTGCGTTGGAGCCCAGTAAATCTATACGGTGCCAAGCGTTGGTAAACACCGTGCATCCATTTATGCATCTAATTTAACATGTATGGTATCTTTATTTGATGAATCAAACGTATGAATTTAGGCTATATCATATTCTTTTCAATGTCCGTAACTCCTTACACTGGAATAATAGTACGGTTAATATAAAAAAACAGCAGAATATTGAAATGGTCAATGGCGTTAAAAGTATCCTAACAAAGCTAATTGGAAAGAGAAGTGTCCGACTTAAAGCTTTACCTATTGTAAAGGGAAAGTGAATTATGTGCACATGATCTGCATGTATAAACTGCATAGTATCACCATTTCTATGCACTGTTTTATATCGACACAATGTGAAACTTGAAATTTATGGGGAAATATCACTTAGCCCAACCTTAGCGGTGAGGTTTTAAAATTTTACTGCTAACAAATGTATTCATCCTCTTATTATACCATATTTATGCTCTTGAGGGTTGAAGACTTTACTGCTGAAACAACGCTCTTCCCCTTTCCGGCATAGCCGCTAACCTCTCTAAATTAGCCGACTGTGTGATGGGAGTATAAAGATTTCAACCCTCAAAGAAGTACTTTGGTAACTGGAAAAGTTTTGTTTATAACCATATTCCTCTAACAAATAGTTTGCGTAAGCTCCGACACAGTATCATGATTCGCTGCTTCATGTTGAGCATTAGGAGCCTCTGCGACAATGCCCATTGAAGATCAGCTAGCTTCATTGACTTTCTTTGGGGAACACCTAAGGATAACCGGCACAAATGAGGTGTCGGTCGTCTCATGTGCCCCCGTCTTACTATCTAATTATGCCCCCCCCCCCCCTCCATTTCAGGTACCGAGGTACCGTATATTCACCTTGAAGTAACGAGTTACTTTTGAAATGTAGCTAGTTACTTTTTAGTCAAAAGTAACTGTAACTAGTTACTTTTTCAACATTGTAACTAGTAACTGTAACGAGTTACAATTTTACGGAATTAACTGTAACTATAACGAGTTACTTTCAAAGCGTAACGGGAACAACCCTGTCAGATTCTGACGTTCAAAGCATATCAGTTTGAACGCTTGTGTTAAGATTCTGAACACTTTCTCTCCCTTTTTGAATCCTGGACGTCTATCCACTTATCGTAGCGTCTAGTGTTCACATAGTGTTCCAATTCTGAACGACAGGTTCAGCTCCTGAAGTATAGTGGCATGACGGGAGGAATAGCCTAACACATTAGAATTAGTAACCGGAATCTTTGCATTGGATAATGCATTATGAACCAAAATATACCAATCCTGCGTGAGACTTAATTTTTCACCGAGAGATTAAGATAGAAACTCAGAGCTTCCGGGGGTGAAGCCCCACGGACTCCCACCATGGGCCCTTAAGCCGACCCAGTGTTTTAGCCAGCACCTATTTGTGGGACAATGTCGCATAAACGGCCGCAAATGTCGCACAAAAAAATCTGACACGCAAATTCTACCCGGGTGTAAGTTTTGAGGTTCATCATTAGGGCAGAAATCCATTCAAATATTGCACCATTTGCGATCTAGGCACCTTTCAAATTCCAAAAATTTCCAAAGAGGAGGGGGACACCCCCTCCCCTTAGAGCCCTTCCCCAGGCCACAGATCAGTAAATTGCATTGAGAAAACGTCCAGGCTAAAACACTGGCGGGGGCTATTGATCCCAACAGCTTAAAGCTATAGCCGCCTGACGAGAAGGATAGCCTAATACATTAAAATTAATGGGAATCTTTGCATTTGATGATACATTATGAACCAAAATATACCCATCCTGAGACTTAATTTTTCACCCAGAGATAAACTTAAACCTCACACCTTCCGGGGGCTTTGCCCTCCGGAATCCACTAGGGGTCCTTAAGCGGGCCCAGTGTTTTAGCCAGCCCCTACTTGTGGGACAATGTCGCATAAACGGAGACAAATGTCGCACAAAAAAGATCTGACAAGCAAATTCTACCCCGGGTGTAAATTTTGATGTTCCTCATTATGGCAGAAATCCACTCGAATATTGCACCATTTGCGATCTAGGCAACTTTCAAATTCCAAAAATTTCCAAAGAGGAGGGGGACACCCCTCCCCTTAGACCCCTCCCCCTAGACTCCTCCCCCAGGCCACAGATCAGTAAATGCCGCATTGAGAAAACGTCCAGGCTAAAACACTGGCGGGGCTCTTGATCCCCACAGCTTAAAGCTATAGCGGCCTGACCAGAGGAATAGCCTAATACATTAAAATTAGTGGGGATCTAGTTTGTATTTGACGATGCATTATGAACCAAAATAAATCCAACCTGAAACTTAATATTTTCTCCCAGAGATATACTTAAACCTCAGAGCTTCTCATTTTCGCACTACGCATTGCCAGATCCGTCGGCAAAACATAACCTCCACCCCCCCCCCCCAAGATAGCATCTTCGCTACGCCCTGATTATATTCATCACTCTACCAATTGTTCGAATCAAAGAGTTCAATAATTCAACTAGCAGTTACATGAGACAAATGCTTAGTTCCCAGTTAGACTGATTTCATGGAGCTATCATATATTTTTGATTCCGCTTTGTTGCCTTTCGTGGTGACGTTCTTATTGACTGTGCGACATGGAAATATACTGTAGTTCCTTTTGCTTACAAACACTTTGTACGTGTACAGTTGTGTATTGCATTCCTCTCCACTATCACAATTGGACTGGGATTGGGTAGTTCATTTCTCTCTAACTATCACGGTTGGACAGGAGAGTGTCTTAGATTTGAAATTTCACGTGGATCGTTCACAAGTCAAATCTTCCTCAAATCTTTTCTCAGTATCTCTGTACCGTTAATGTCTCTAACAATGGATTCCACGTCTGCTACGATAGTTGTCACCAGTATGACTTTTACCAGTGAATATGAGTTACCCAAAAGTGTGGATGCCATGATCATGGGCTTACTAAACGCTCTTACGTTTGTCATTGGCTTGGTTGGTAACACCATGGTGATCCTCGCCGTTCTTCTCTCCAGGAAACTCCAGACTGCATCAAATACTTTCATCGTCAACCTTGCAGTAGCTGATCTATTGACGTGCCTTGTAATGCCACTATTTGCTACAGTACAGTGGGTGAGATACTATTCTTCCTCTCTCGAGGGCCTTTGCCGTGTTTCAGTAGGTGTGGTTCATACCTGTATAGGTGGCAGTATTTTCACCTTAGCGGCAATCGCCCTTAACCGATACATCCTCATCTGGAGTCCTCATCGAATCTACCGAAAAGTTTACACGCCCAAGCTCCTTTTCGTTTGGATCACTCTAATATGGCTTATCACCATATCACTCTCCATTTTGCCTCCTCTTGCTTTCGATGTTGGGAAACTGGGCTTCGATGTTTCCCTTCACACCTGTGGCTCGCTCACAGATTACCACTCGTCGGAGTTGTACGAAAATCTTCTCGTCCTTGGGTTTTATCCACTGCCTTTACTTATCATCACCATCTCTTATGTGGGCATCTTCATCAGGATTACCAAACACACCCGAAGTTTAAATAAGAGCAGAGATAATTTGACCACTGCTGCTGACCACAAGATGGGCAGGTAAAAGTTTACTTTAGCTGTACAGATGCATCTTTATTATATTTCCTCCGGTTGACACAAAATGCAGGGTAGAGGTCAACATATGCAAGGAAACTAATTATATGGGAAAGAAGAGCTTTCGTATGATGAATTTAGTGAAAGATTCCTCTGTAAAGCAATGTAAAAGTACCGTTTAAGGTAGGAAGTGACATCCAATTATTAGCTTACAATGCTAAATATAAAACTTGACTTCGACAATGAAATTCATTTGCAAGAAAATAAAGGACAGAGTTAAACTAAGGGTTTTTTTTAGATATCCAGTTCAATTTGTGCACTTTAGTGAACTATCTGGTCCGTTCATAACTTGAAACTGAATGAAGAGAGGTGTGTGGTTAATTTTGAATGAAAGCTCAATACATTTTTCTAGCCTTTTAAAGATCCGTCGTCAAGCTACATTTTCTTCTTCGAATATATTTGCCTTCATTCACACTGTTCCATTTGCGAAATCCTCTTCTTTTACTATTAACATCACTGCATCGCACTTACTTTACATTTCATATTGAAATATTTATTGATTTCCCACATAATAGCACAGTGTTCGAAAAGCGAAAGGATGCAGTGACGTATCCAGGATTTTTCAATTGGAAAGGGAGCAACTGAATGGTCAGTTGGGGCAGTTTTAAATAGGTTGCGCCATGCAAGTATCCCCATTTTGTTAATTACTCAGCCTCCGGGTAATTGTAATTTTTCTCCTGGATTCCACCGAACGGTTGCTCTTGGAAGACGCCAGGGTCCTATGGAGATCCATGGACGCAGAGCACTCCATACAGTGTCAAGTTCAACTGCGCTTGCGGAGCTGAAGAAGTATTATTATGGCTACTTCTTCCGCCCACTTAAAGATTTTCTCCCTCCTGTATGGAAAGAGAAAAAGAAAATTGAAACTAGGGCAAGGGAAATTATGGCGACGCTTATGTATGTATGTATGTATGTATGTATGTATGTATGTATGTATGTATGTATGTATGTATGTATGTATGTATGTATGTATGTATGTATGTATATATATATAAAAATAGTTTTTCTATACCCACATTGTCAAATTTCCAAAAGATAAGAAAATTACATTGTTATATACCAGTATATCCCTGGAGCATCTGAACACTTAATTGCCTCCAGCTCCTTAGGGCTTTATGAGGGACCTTGTCCCCACCTGTTATGGACGTTGTACTTTGCGATTCAATTCGTGCTCGTCGTGCACGCTACCAGATTTTCCCCCTCCACTGCCTTAACTGGCGTGGTCCAGGAGCGACCGTTTGGTGGTTTCCAGCTGACCTCCAAATGAAATTGCGAACGAATATCTGCGCCAACAGCTTGCAAAAGGATAAGGAAGTGGGTATAACCAAAGTGGGATAGGACTAAAATGCACCTATTTGAAATGTTTATTCTTTGGAAATGTGTCAAATAAATGCACAGTCACCATGGCCCTACAGTATGTTTGAAAAAGTTTACTTCCCTAGAGAAGATTCAAATCATAGTCAAGGCCCAATTATTGTTTCTCAAAGTATTAAGTTGGGTTGCGACATGAAAACCTCTTGACGCCCGTCCTCTTAACTTGGTTGGAGTTTTGGGGCCAATGCCTAGTTCATGTGTATTATTGTGCCAATACATTTGTGTAGGAAGCGCACCGAAATTTTGCATTAAAAATCATCAACCATGGTAAAATTACATACCGGTCAGCACTGACATATTTTCAGTTTTCTAACTAAAGTGTTTTCTACCATGTCCAAGTTGAATTAACAATCTTCTTAAATGAAGAGAATTAGGAATAAATCTCCTTCTCATTTATGCAACCTGTGTTCTTCCATAATCATATTTGCATGGAAAAGCAATGATTGTGAGAACTTGTCGTTGAATAAAGCCAATGCCTTTGAAGCAGTAGCGTAACTCCTATGGGCTCTGAGGGGGAAACCCCAGGGCACCCGGGTTAGGGGGTACCCGACGATGATACTTTGGTTGCAATGGACTCTTGGAAGTGGAAACCTTTCTCCACCTGGTCCTGGTATAGGATTACACTTTTGACCATAACTATCGAAATCTTGAGAAGACATCAAGCTGTCTGATCATAGCTTTTGATATCTATTAGTACTGGTATCGAAATATCCGCTTTGGACTGAATGTTCATTTTGTAAATAGGTTGAGCGTCCATAGAAATAGAGCAGTCAAGGAGTCTTGACATTGAAACAATGATTGGCCAGTTTGCTGAGTGAAAAGGGAGACTGCATATAGAATGTTGGAATATTCAAAATCAAATCACCGCTGTGAGTTAGAGTTTGGGGTTGGAGTTTTCTTTATTATTCTAACCGTCCATTATAACATTCTTAAATGTGAGGGATCGTTTTAAATCGGAATTGATGAACAAATTCCCGTACCCCGTAATCAGTTGAAGTCACAGTTCGCTTTCTTAAGCAATTCAGCAATTGCGGTACAGACTCATCCCTACTTTAATTACAGTATATTTTAGCAACTATTCACACATCTTTCGAACCATAGGCCTATACGAACATGAACATCATTCTCCCACTGAGAATGACGACCCATCATCTTTAACATCATTAGTTATCTAAAACGTAAATAAAAATTGAATGGAAGGTAAATATCATTTGTAAGTGCACGTGGCTTTCAAAACTTAATTCGCTCTGGTGCATCATGCGCACATGTCATTTGGTCAGAGAGCACCCAACCCATTCTTGCCCCCGGGTACCCTGAACCAAATTTACGTCACTGCTTTGAAGTGGTATTAAAGAAGTATAGAATACTAGATTAAATGAAGATTTCAATATAAGTCAATCATTCGTTCAAGAAAAAAACTTAACCCTCTCCCCTACAGGCTCTTATTACTTTTGGGATCATTATACATTCTGTCCGACAAAAAGCTTGAAAAATGCGCCTCCACACCCTTGCCAGCGTCACTGTCAAGTTATAGGCAGAAAAATTTTATTTGCGATCAATTTTCCAAATGGGGCACAGGAGTACGCCAGTGACTCCTCCTGGTTACAGGCCTGGCTATGTTCGCCTTTGACTTTCATACCTAACGATCAATACGCCTTATTTTGGTTCTCAGAAGGGCCCGGGTATCAGATGGAAAACGTTGTATCATTTCCATTTCTTCACTCCAAGACTGTTCATTCAATACAAATGTCGATTTTATTATATTTATTTTTGCTTTCTTTTCTTATTTTATTTTTTCAATTTTTAGGTGCCAATAGGAAGCGCCCCTTGCGCCTCCCCTGTATCCATGACTCGGATGTAAGCTGATCTTCTGGGAATAAGCTTCTCAATGATTAACGTTATTTAAGGAAATAATGAGTAAACTCATAAACTTTCCTCATGTGTTTGGTTTGGCTCTCTTAATACTCGTAAAAGACGCGATTTTGGTTGGCATGTCGTTTCCCAACTTCTTACAAGGATTTTAGAAAGAAATGTACCCTAAGAATGAACCATGCCTATAGTAAAAATGTTCTGAAGGGGCAAAGAAGGAACGTTCTTTGTTTTTAATGCTATACTTAGTTATTGAGCCTGAATATTATTTTAGAATTTATATTGACGGATGTCTACTGTAAAAATTGTCATTCTTCAACATTGCACACCACATGCACGGAAACCAAAAGAGAAGTAACACTTAATGTATGGTTTAGAAAGGCAAAGGAAATAAGGACACTGTGTATTACTCCTTATCATCACACTCCCCTGGCTTTCAACATTCTCAGAAATAGTGAAGAGTTGAAGAAATAAATCCTGAGAAGAGCAAATTAAGATATTTTGTTTTTCCAATAGATATTTTAATAGAGGAATCTAATTAAGAGCTCTTTAGAGGAACTAACCAGTTCTTTTTATATCCATGCCCCCATATACCTCCTGTACTGATTGTCCTGTTCATTATTTGGGAAGTTCTGTCTTTTACTTAACATACCGCCTATGTGAATTCATACCCTCTGTCTTCTTCCCTTCCTGTCTATTGCTTTATTTTTCTTCTCCTGGCTGTCTTACCAAATAGATCATCTTTCTTTTTCTATTTTTTTTTTGGTATCAGACTCGACATGGAAACACGTGATGATGACGTCAGTCAACCGAAGATTACTCCTCTTCAAATACAAGTCACTAAGAACATGTTTTTTATCTTCTGTGCCTTCCTGATCTGCTTAACGCCTCATGCAGTCTGCACGCTCTTAGGCGGCTGCGCCATTGAGCGTTACACAAGACTTATCGTCGGTTTTAATAGTTTGGTGAATCCTTTCATCTATGGCTTTAACCATCCAATTTTTCGACAAGTATTTGCCAGCTTTTTCAAATGTCGATCGATTCCAGAACCTTCGTCATTTTTGACTAACTTCAACCGACGAATTAATAATTTCAGGAGTTCTTCGTCATAAATAAGTGGCAAAAATAGATTACAGGAAATGTAAGCAGGGTGTATAATCATGTAAGTATAATGTCAAATTACTTTAGCGTGTAGAACCCCTTTAAATTATCACTGAATTATTAGACTATTGCAAGGAAAACTTGTACTTGTCGAATGCATTTTTAGAAGATTCTTTCAAGGCAAGAAAAGTTTAACAACGTTTTGTAAATACTGAGTGATAAGTAGCAATGTGATATGCCTTTCTAAAATTACCGCTAAATTGAATATAAAAAGGAGCATTTGTTATTCATGTGAAAATTACGTTCGAGATGCAATATTTGTTATCTATTATGAGTTGAGAATTACAATACTTCATTGTTAAAGGCCTCAATGTGTAGGAAACATGTAGCATGCTCAGTTATTGATACCAAACTTTTAGTGCAGTGTTGTGGGTCTCGAGAATGGACTCAGAATAGAGCCTAATTACAAGGACTCGAACTCGGTCTCCAAAGACTCGGATTTGGATAGGCTATCCCGGGCTCGAGGACTCTACAAGTTTTGTTGGAGTCTAAAACGAATCCTGCTAAGTATTGGCTTATGTTTCCATTCACTTTGCTTGAAAAATCATGTTTCCTCTCACACACACGATGACATTTCCTGTGTTAAAAATGACGTCGTGATACCTTACATATAGTGCATCATGTACGCAGTGTAAATACTGTGTAGTGTATCCCGAACCCAGAACAGGACTACAAAAACGGCATGCCTTCTATGTGTCCTTACCGCACTCACAAGCACACTCATACGTACATACATTACGTTACAAGTATGTGCTTGAGGCTGTCGTACACATATATCGGTCCCCCGGGATCCAACCTCTGTAGCAAGTTGGGAGCAGGGTTGGGAAGTAACGCTGTTACTGCCACGAGTTACTTTTTGTGTAACGGCACCGTATAACGAGTTACATTATTTTGCATTCCAGTAGCGGAGCAAGTAGTTACAAATCTTCGTGAAAGTAACTGTGACAACTAACATTTGGTCAGGCTACTTTCCCGTTACAAGTAGCAAAACTGACTACAACTTACATTTTCCTTGAACTATAGTAATCAGAAATTTTTCAAATGGATGGTACTTTGGGTAGTAATAATATTTTCGATATATTTATGATTCATTTCTGCTATCGATTGTCATGCTCGTCCTCACCAACATCACATGTTGCTCACGATTAGAATCAAAAGTTGTATAAGCAGGGAGCTGTTATAGGAGCTACAGAACCGCACGGTCGGTTGATTGTCAATTGGGTCTGACAGGGGTGTTCGTTTTTACTCCATAATCAGTCTTCTAACGAGTTTAAACTTGATTTTAGCGTTAAGTCATTTATTAAAGAGACCATTGACTATTATCTATCAGACTGGGTCTTTGTGCGATTTGATCAAAAAAACTCAACAGTCCTCCGGCAAACTTTTCCCTGAGTGAATAAGTTGAGGTTAATTTGCAAAATCTGAATCTGTTGTATATCCTTTAGAGGACACAGTGATGATAGCGCCCACAGATGCGCCCACAGATTCGCCCACAGACAGACAGTCAAAATTATGTTACTGTGCTTGTTTTAACCATTGCCTTTTGAGGTCCTCGGGGTTGGACCCGAGTCCATCTTATTGCAATTACAACACTCCTGTAACTCAACACGGCACATAACCCAGATAGCACACTTACGTTGGGCCAACATTGTCATATGGTTGGCGATCGTTGGCACTGGTCGCGGTTGGCTGGTGGTAATTGGGCCAACATTGGGCCAGCGTAAGGTGTCCAACCGTTGGTTGAAATGCATTGGCCCAACGTTGTACCAACATGTACCACCCAACGGTGGAATTCCGACACTGGCCCAACGTCGAACCAGCGGGGCGTTTACATGGAGCTGACTTTTCAGTAGTACTAATCTTTTCTAGTTTGTTTTTAGAAAAAGATGCAGGATGGATATGCAGCCGACAAAAAATTCACCAGCATAATTCTGGTAAGGATCCTACAGGAACTTGTTGGAGTAGCAATGGAGTAGGAAAAAAGCCTTGGCCGGCCCGACTTAAACCAATTGGTTACAAACTGAGCCGTAAAACCTCATCAAACTAACAAACTAACTACAAGAATATGTTACTTTCCCATTCAGGAAATACTCGATCATTCCTGTAGGCCATTCACAACATACTGTCTACTTCATGCAGTGGATGCATGGAGGCGGGTTCAACTCCATTGTGACTGGTCAGCAAAGTTAATTGTGTCACAACAAAGGGCTTTTGAAATGCTTCCTCTGTATGTGCAGTGTGCTGTGTGAAGCCATGGATTTGACCAGGGAGTGTCAAATAGCAACTCCCTGATTTGACTTTGTATGTGGTGTGGGCCTGCTTAAGTAGTGTTATATTGCATTGGTGTAATAACAGACTCCTTGACAGTAGCCGTATGATGCAGGCTACTCTGTAGTTGTAGTAAAAGAAGGTTGTGTATTGGACACTCAGTGTTCAAAATCTGGAGAAAACATTTGCTGTAAAACAGCTCAGGACTGCAGTATCCAAAAATCAGTGTTATGGAACCATTTGATTCTGTAGTTTATTTCTTTTGGATATTCTTTAGAGACTGGAAGAATCTGACATATTGACTGGATAACCTAATCGAAGCTTCAATTTTCTTTGGACTATCTTTTCTGTTAAAGTTAAATCAAACATCTTACAATATTGTCATGTCACGTTATGCAGTAATTTTAAACTGCAGTGACAATTGAATGCATGCATGCAGCTGCCTGAATGTGCTACTGCTAATACAAAGAAAAGGATATCTTCATCTTTTCTCAGCAAAGTGGATGTCAGTTGTAGGGCTGCCATAGTTATTTTTAAGAGAAGCAACATAACTTAAACAATCAGGAATTAATCATGCAGACATTTATTTGTCATCCTGTATCTTCTACTTGAATGAAATTTGTATTTAAGCATTAAGAATGAGTGAACTCTTTTAATGCTTTGAACTTACATAGCTATGTCACCATATGCACAGGTCCCCAACAGTCAGTGCATGCTCCTACAGTTAATAGATCTTAGGCCAACGTCTATCCAACATCATGCCAACATTAAGCCGACCATTGGGGGAATGTTGGTCCTACGTACTATTTCCAACGTTGGGTCAATGTACTGTTTCCAATGTTGGCCCAACGTTGGGCCAGTGTTGGATCATTGTTGGATATACGTCAGCAGCCAACATCATAACGATGAGCAGCCAACCAAACCCCAACGTTGGGCCAACTATGACCCAACGTTGCTGCCAACGTTGGTCTGACGTTGGCCCAACAATGGTGTGCTATCAGGGAAGGCTCTTCAGTGTTTCAAAGGAGGAATATTTTCAGGTATCTTTTGGTTAATTTAGAAGAATATTCTCTGTGAACCTATATATCATTATAAAGAGCAAAGACTGGGAATTTGAATGCACATTTTAATTTTGTAAAACTATCTCATTATGTATGCAAATAGATGACGTCATATGGTTTTTCATAGAAAACCCATACAGACCACTCTTATTTTGTAATTTATGGTGAGGGAGATAATTTGGCTTCCTCTTCTCTTTAATTTGATACCAAATTTGTTTGAGGAAATTGGACCAAAAATGAGGAAGATATGCCCATTTTACTTCTTGCTACACAGCCCACACTGAACTCACGCACACTGTACCTATATGACTCTACATAGAACACTGTGGCTCAGTGCACAAATAAAACGTAAACAACTTTGGATCTGTAAATAGAGCTGCATGAGCTTTGTAAGGTAGCTCTGAATGGACATTTTAGTGTGTGAAAAAGTCGGAGGGGTGTTGGGACTTACAATTTTTGATATTGAGAGGGGATTTGGGGGTGAGAAATGCATGTTTTGGACCAAAATTGACGCATTTTTGAAAAATGCATTTGTTTGGATCTTTGAACCTCTCTAACTCACCCTACCCTTGTCATTTATTCCAGTGGCGCCGGCAGGGGGGGCATGGGGGCGCATGCCCCCTAATCGATTTTTTTTGAAAATTTTAAAATTATCTCAAAAGGCGTTTAAGCTATAGATTTCTGTATGGGGTAGGGTGTGGTGTGCTTTCGACCGAGTGATGGATCTATTGTAACCACTTTCTGTCACAAATGGTTCTCAAACTATCAGAATTATCGCAAATCCTTCGCAAACTTTCAAAATTTTCGCGCGCTCCGCGCGCTTCAAACCTTATCTCAATATTGTCCTTATTATCAACATTTCCGGTAGCAACTCCCGCAGAAGCACAGCAACAAAAGTTGAAAGCTGTTTACGAATTCACAGGTAAACTCGGACTGGTTTTGTGATTAGCAAATAAGTTTGCTGGGGAATTGAAAGTGTCTCTATGCAGAGCATGAATGCGCGTTTTTTCATGGTTATGTTATTTAATGAAAACTTTCGGAGCGCTTCGCGCCCATCCGTCACAGTTTTCACTCCAACTCATGACCATGATTAAGGTTATAATACATGCAACTATTCTGATCACAACACTTTTCCGAAAAACAGAAGTACATCCCCAACATCTGTAGAGGCCTGTGGGATCTTTCAGTCTAATTTGTAGCATGATGTGGAAGGTATAGGAAGTGCGCATATTTGCCGTTCTATATTTTTCAAAAATTCTTACCCAGCGCTTCGCGCGCAGCCTTTACCGGTATAGATGGTGATTGTTAAAACACTTACGAAGAAAAAACATTCTAAAAACATTCTGAAAGGGGTTTTAGTCCTTAACCCCTTTGCTTTACCTATCAGGGGGTGGGGTCTAATATCACTTACCTGCACCTATACTCTCCCTCTCATTCCCCATTGCTGGAAGATGTTCGTCTGGTTTTTCATTCCAAGTTAGTAAAAATACCATGGTTGTAACGTGCTGGGAATCACAGTGTCATTTGGATATCAGGTAATAATCATTTCATCAGTGCCCCATTTTATATAATTAATCCAAAGCTTCCAGGAGGCACTATACCGGTGTCTGTCAGTATAAGGTTTCCTTTTGTAATGCACAATGAGACAAAGGAAATTTTTCGTAATAGTCGAAGAATGTTTCTGTGGACTCCACGCACGTATTTTTTCGTAAAAACTTTCCCCGAATAGAAGGCATTAAAGCCTAGCTAAACGGGGGGCTTGCGGAGGTTTGTTGACAACATACTCTTCTATAAGACAACACACTCTTCTCTCTGCCCTTACTAAAAATTAGAATTCAATAAATTATGGATATTTCCCAGCCATATATGATCAGTTCCAAAAAATATCCTAAAAGACAGCACGGTGACCATTTTGCATATAAGCAACTTTAAATTAACAAAAATTTCTCAAAGGGGAGGGGGACACCCCATTCCCTTAGACCCCTCCCCCGGGACGGCACCTTATGAAGTGACAAGAAGGATTCCCCACTGATGTTTACCATCGAAGGGACGCACACTCTCCTCTTTCTCCTAACCAAAAATTAGAATTCAACAAATTATGGATATTTTCCAGCCATATATACTCAGTTCAAAAAATACAACAAAGATAGCCTCATTTTGCAGCAAGGTAACCTTAAATTAATAAAATTTCTCAAAGGGGAGGGGGTGTCCCCCTCCCCAGGAGGGCACCTTTATGTGGTGACAAAAAGGATTCCACACTGCTGTATACAATCGTAGGGACGCACGAAAATAGTACAATTTAAGCAGACTTGGGGAAGAACTGAGGTGGCATTATGACATCATCTGTTCTGCCCCCCCCCCCCATCACCAAAATCTAGCGGCGCCACTGATTTATTCATATATCTTGGTATTTTTGAAAAGAAATATTATAACGGAAATTTTGGTGTTTGAATGGAAAAGATCGGACTTTCCATTGTTGAGTTAAGATTTTTTTGCTGGGTCGAGTTTTGAGGGGTTGGAATGTAGATTTTGACCAAAAATTACGCATTTTTGAAAATTCCACTTGAAATATCTCTAAATTCCCTATACCTGGCAGTCGAATCACCTCTCATGGTGCTTTTTGTTTTAGGTTCTAAGGTATTTGGGAAAAAAGTGAGTAGGGTGACCTTTTCCTAAGTGCCTGAACTGATTTTTTGAAAATATTACGTCATTTTTAGCAATTTTGGGCATTTTGGGGGCATTTTTGAATGTAAACAACTATTTTTCGATGTTTTGTGAAAAATTTTCAAAATACAACCCCCCCCCCCTCCAAAGTAGCATTCGACAGATCTATTTGTTGGCTTTATTTTGGTGGTTAAATGACTTAGGCTGTAGGATGTTGCATGACTTAGAAATAATTTTTCAAAAGTGAACCCTTGATGTGAGTGATTCAGTCACTCAGCTTACGGGAAAGGGTGGTTAAGAACAGTTTCGATTCCGGAACCTCCTACTTAGTGTCACCATTTTAATGCAGGTTTCATATCAACACAGCATGAACCTTGAAGTTTGTACTCTGGTAAGTATTACTTATAGCCCCACTTCAGACCGTGACATTTTAAAATTAATCTTTTACAATTATTGGGCATCATAAAACAATATTTATGCTCTAGATGAGTGCAGACTTTTACCACTCCTATAGCCGCACGCTTCCCCTTTTACAGCGGCAAAACTCTCTAACTATACGATGGGATTAAATGATTCACGTTTTCAAAGGATAATAGTCGTAACTGGAGAACGTTTGGTTATAGCAAACGTTCGTCCAACAAGTTTGCATAAGCTCTGACACAGTATTCTTATTCGCTAACGGGTGCTGATAGTTAAGACCCTTCGTCTGCCGGGATCCCCAGTGAAGATCAGCTGGGATCGTTATCTCTCCTTCTGTCTCATACACATCAGACCAACCGGCACAAATGAACACTATCCAATATGACCCCCTGTCCTGGACGAGGTACCGTGTATTCACTTTAAAGTAACTAGTTACTTTTAAAAGGTAGCTAGTTACTTTTCAGTCAAAAGCAACTGTAACAAGTTACTTTTTCAACATTTTTACTATTAATTGAAAAGAGTTACAATTTTTTGGAAATAACTGACTATAAGTACTTTCACAGTGTAACGGGAACAACTCTGGTCGGGAGAAATCACTTAGTCGGGAAAAATGAGGGGTTGGTAAAACGATTGAACAGAGAAAACACTCAAGAAACACCCAACAGTATTGCTTGGTCACAGTCTGAATTTTCTTATACAACACTTGGCGTAGGTCTCGGTGGTCGAAAGTTAGTAGAAATACTTATGTAGGTCAGACATCACTTCCACGATCTACCGCAAGGGTTATCAATTGTTTCGGGCAGTCGGCCACTATGAGTTTCGCTTCAAATTTACTGTAGTAGCCAGGGATTTGTTCAACAGCTTTCGTTATTATAAAAGTGTTGGGCTCCTCAAATTTTATTCCGTAGGCCATGTTGTGCATGTTGAGGGTTTCAAATGGCCTGCGGGCGGCTACTTGAGAATATAGGATCTACCGTAACATACAACTTTTAAAACATAGAGAAAGTCAGAAGGGGAGTTCAAATTTATTTTAAAAATGAGGAGAAACGAGCAGCGGCCTCAAATCCAATGAGGATACCGCATGTACACCGCTTCTCAATGTAATTTATTCGGTATCACGACCTCACAATCCCCTTCACTCCTTCAAGTTGCAGTGTGAAAAGTAAGCATTGTTACAAGAAAAATAATGCGTCAGACATGTATCCTTTTTGTCACTAATATTTACCGTACTACGGTTAAGTACATATGTTACAGTATGATGTATTATCTGCTAACTCCATGGAATTTTGTATAATGAATCATTAAATGCATAAGATCTTTGATTGATAATATATCTAGGTACAAGAGTATTTGCTTCTATTTTCGCCAAGGACCGGGCTGACCAGGACTTGGACTCAAAGGACGAAGACTCGGAATCTATTTTGCTGGACTCGACTATATCGCTGTTGTAGTATAAGTAGATTATTGTGTAATGCACTGTAACCTAGGTTCTCAAGTGGAGTTCTAGAATGGCCCGTAAAAGATTCGACTGGGGAGATCCAAATTTACATGAATCACCAAACACTGTTATTATCTCTGGCAAGTGCAAAATTATTGTTACAAGGTAAAAACTCAGGAAAAGGCAGCCCTCGACCCCACACACTTGAGGAGCACTGCACTACAAGAACAGTGTCTATATACACTTCAGATCCTCAAAGGTTACAAATGGCGGCACACTTAGATCATATATAGAGCTACAACGAACTCCATGCTCAAATATATCATAATCTTGGTAAGAGTACTCTATCATGAGTAGGCCTACATATACAGGCATATAATTCACAGATATGGAAGCAGTATGCTAAGACATAACCGTAGGAAGCCGTTCTAAGTTTTGGAGAGGAGACTTGACGTTTTAGATCCCTGCCTTGGGGAGAGGTTTAAGGGGAAGACTATTCCCCTTCCCTTTCGGGAAAAAAATGTGAATATTTTGGGGTCTTTAAATGCAACTGAATGCTACATTTGTGCATTTTCGGAATAAAGTTATTGAAAAAGTTGATATTTTATTGCAAAGTTTCATTAATTCCACAGAGTGAACAAATTATAGATTTCATCTTTGAAAAGTGGAGGGGGAAGCAAACTTCAGCTTTCCACATTTTTCACTCGGGATTTTAGCCCCTCCCATGGGCGTCCGGAGAAAAAATTCAGGGGGGGGTAATTTTTAGGGGGCCAAACTTTTTTCATGGGAAATATTTTACTTCCAGAAGAGAGTTTAGACGCTACTTTTCACACAGTGTTGACAAAGGCATAGCCAGGAATTTGTCATGGGGGCGAAGCCCATAGACACTCTCAGCGCCCCGCGCCACCATAGGTTGTGGCAGAGCGCAAGAAACTTTTGGCCCAAAATGCTTTACAGATCCCTGGTAATGGCACTTTCAAGGCCTATTTACCACAAAAAGGGGGAAACACTAGCAATATCGTAAATGTAAACTTTAAAAATACCAAAAATATGCTGGGGGTGGGGGGGCTGCTGGAGCCTGAGTGTTGATATTTTTTATTCAATTCCTGTTTTGAGAGTAGAAATTCACACTGAGTGAACTGTTAAGTAATGTTGATGTTATATTTTCTTCGTTTTTTTTCTTTATTTTTTCTTCGTTTTTTCAAGGTTTTGATTTTCCAGGCGGCAAGTGTCCCCTTGCCCCTCTCCGGACGCCCATGGTCCCTCTCCTTCCCCTCCCCTTTCCCTTCCACTCTCGCCTTCCTACGCATATGAACTCAGATATTTATGTCAAACATTTGATATGTGTAGTTAGGATTACCAATTCTGCCTATTGTTAAGAACCTCAAAAGATGGTTGAACATAGTACACTAGGGTAGCAACATGGGCGGCTCTAAGAAATTTTGTTTGGGAGGCAAACTCAAGTTCGTATTCAGGGAGGTTCGGAAGAATCCCCCCTGGCAATATTAATGGTCAGATCCGGATAGTTCAAAAGGAGTATGGTTATTATCAGTGGCTTAGCAGGGACTTTTTCCGGCCGGGGGGGGGGGGGGCAAGACCTAAAAATTTCCAAATTTTCATCTGAAAATATCCGAATTTTTCTTCTTCTATACTACAACTCAGGTTGAAGGGTTTACATTTACCAAAGCATATTACACCTACACAGTATTATACATATGGATATGCATTTATGCAATATGTACTTCAAATACAATTGTGAATGCTGGCCCAAGCTCATTTTACCACTAGGGCTTTGTAAGGACGTATAAGTTTACAATAATAGCCGCGCGAAGCGAGGCGCGATTTTTTTTTTTTTTTCTATTTGAAATTGAAGCCTCCAAATCCATTTATTTACCCAATTGTGTTGTATTAACTTAATGTTTTTTCTTATATTTTATGTCGGAGAAGATAATTATCTTTAAAGCGTTTTCCAAGTCAATAATTAAAGATATTTGTCAAGTCTAGTATCAAGGAATTCTTGACAATTTATTGTGATCCGTAAAGTGGAGTTCATAGTATAAATTATTTAGGCCTAGTACAGTGACCAAAATCTTAAAAATTGTATTCACCCATTATCTTCATGGAGTAGGAAAAGAAAACGATATTTATAAATAATAACCATACGTCTTATAGAAATAAATTCTATTGAACAGTTAAGTTTTATTAGATGCCGAGCGTAGGCGAGGCAAAGAAAAATTTGATATATTTCACTACATTTTGCTAGATTTTGCCATATGTATAAGTTCTATTAGATGCCGAACGTAGCGAGGTTTAGAAAAAATTGATATATTTTATTACATTTTGCTATAGTTTCCTAAATATAAGGTTTATTAGATGCCGAGGGCAGCAAGGCAAAGAAAAATTTGATATATTTCACTACATTTTGCTACATTTTTCGGAATTATTACCCTTTTCCGGAAATTTTATAATAATTAGCTATGTTTGGGATATTTGAAAATTTCCGAATTTTCTAAATTTCCAAGCCGGGGGGGGGGGAGCGACGGCCCCGGGGGGGGGAGCGACGGCCCCCTCTCTCCCCCTGTAGCTACGCCACTGGTTATTATTAAATATTATAGCGATACAGTTTTCAAGAGCTCTTCAAAAACCATTTCAGGCAGTCAGTCATGAGCTGATTCTTTAAAATAAAAATACAAACATATCAGCCGATCGCTACTCTATAGGGGGAGTAAGAGGCAGGTGAAATGGGCAAAGCGGCTTAATCCATTTGTATTAAATAAGCCCCACCTTTGAATATTTTGTTGTTTCTGTCATTGCGTAACAATATGTTTCAGCTTTGCCAAGAAGCCATAAAATGTTGGTTTTCAAGTTGTTTTCTTAAACAAACGAAAATTCGACCACTGAAGACACTTGAAAACGATGAAGTGTAAGCACTATTTTGGATCTCAGTACCGTTCCGAAACGAAAGTTTTTAAAGGGGGAGGGGAATTCCCCTAACTCAGAACGACGTCTCATCCTATATACAAATAGCTAGGCCAAAAAGTCTCACTACACTGAGCTTAGATTGACTGTTTGGTGTGTTTATTTGAAATCAGCTAAAACGGTATACTTAAGCACAGAGGTGGAGAACCTTTTGCTTATAACATGTCATTTGACAGTCATAAGACCGCTCGTGGGCCAACGGTGCTGTCAATTTGGACAAGGGAAGGGAACCTCTCCTTCTATGGGAAACACAATACGTTTAGGCTACATGTCCGTTACAACTTTTGTAGACAGATTCCTGTGCTAATCTGGCCAGGTGACACCCGGGCAAAACTGCTTTTAGTCGTGGATGATAATCAACACGGCTAAAGGGTTGTATATCTAATGACCCCGAAAGCTCTGAAGTGTCTGCAAAATTATGGGTATTTATCTCCAGCATTACCGTTACCCTCTGTAAATGATATCATGATGCCTAAGCTAATCAGATTACAAATATCACAGCATGATCATTTGTTTTGATTACCTTAGCTCGCACTAATGGTAGGTCCATTTGTGATGTATGAAGTACATATAGTAGCGAACAAGCAACTAAGAAAACGCGCGCGAAGCGCGCCGAAAAAATGTCGTTTTGAAAGCACTTTAGTAATATTTAACCTCTTTGCATTGGAAGGTTATTCACTTCTTTAATTTTAAACCGAGTCAAGGAAAAGGGAGGGCCTAGCCCGTCTCAAATTACATGTTTCATTTATTTGTTTATTATTTTTTTTTTTGGAAAATTGAAGACCATGCTCTGCAAACTTTTGGGGGGACAAGTGCCCCCCCGTGCCCCTATGGCGAGCCTCTAATGGGTAGCAATGTTTGTGATGTAAACAGTACAGAAGGCTTGTTGTGAGCCCCTATGGGTAGCCTTTACTAGTCCATGATAGTGCTAAACGCCCGCTGTATAGATTACCACGAAAGGCACATATACGGTGTTCCATTTTCAGAATGTAATTGTTAAATATCTGCACAGTACAGGTACGAGTACACTGTCTGTTCAATAAGTATCGAGTCTTATTGTGATTCGTCGGCCATGACTACGGTTCGATGCTTAAGTTGTAGAATGATTACAGAGCTACATTCAGGCTTTAGAGTGCAGGCACGTATAGATCTGAGGGCCGAGAGCAAGAACGCACTAACAACAAATCCGGTTTCATTTTCTTTGCTTCAGTTCTATATTGTTGTAACAATCCATCTGTTCAATAAAAAGTTCAAAGTCAAATCGTCATACTACCCGCTGTTTGTGTGACACAGGGAATGCAAAATACGTGCTATGCAGGAGATATTGTCCTTGGGATTTGTTCCTGTTATCTCCAACGATTTCAAGAGTTACTGACCCGGAAAACATTACTTGTATTTCAAAAATAGCGAATATTTCTTACAGGTTTTATTACACAGCAAATGCCGAAGCTGTTTATATAGGTAGACGCTTTTTTAGAATATTGTTGACGGAAAGAATGCCAAACGAAACAGCTCGAACTAAAATAACACCATCCTTTCAAAAGAGGAGTGCACGTGAACCGAATTTCTGTGAAACTGTCCCGGATAGGAACCCAGATGAACTGCTTACATCAAGCATCTGGGGAGGCTGGATCTTTAAAGCACACACACACACACACATATATATATATATATATATATATATATATATATATATATATATATATATATATATATATATATATATATATATATATATATAAATGAGTCAAATCAACGCTGTATTTAGTCGCATAGAAACCTTAGGCCATTTTTCCTCTAACAAAGCACTTGCCTTATACTGAAAGAGGATATTCATATGTGAATGGAAAACTTAGCCTCAAGCAGGATTCGAACTAGAGACCTCCCTCCCACAAGGCGGATACTCTAACCACTGAGCCATTGACGCCTATGTGGTAGAACACATAGGCTTCAATATATATATATATATATATATATATATATATATATATATATATATATATATAAACATAAATATATACATATATATATATATATATTGCGGGAGGTCGCTGGTTCGAATCCTTCCTGAGGCTAAGTTTTCCATTTATAAAGTAATGATCCATTCATAAATTAATTAATTATTATTAATGATATAATATATATATATATGAATATACATATACATAAACATATATATACATAAACATATATATATATATATATATATATATATACAAAGGTAGAGAGACGTAGCGACTTTATATGAATAAGTGGAATCGACGCTGTATTAAATAGTCGCACAAAGATCTTAGGCCATTTAACCTCTAACATTGGCATAGCCTTATACTGGAAGAGGATCATTAATTTATGAATGGAAAACTTGGCCTCAGGCAGGATTCGAACCAGGGACCTCCCGCACACAAGGCGGGGATTCTGACCACTCTCTAGCTTAATTTCCTCCAAACCCTAGGTCTGCCCCTGTACTTGATCCATCTATTTCACTTGGTCCCCTTACTGACGCCACGTTGATGTGTAAAGTTTTCCTTTTCCCTTTAATGCGGAGCTCTATCTCATCCCTCCCTATTTGGCCTTTACCCTGAAAAAGTTTGAGATTCACTCTAAGACTTCCCGGTTTGACAAATTCTACAGAATTTCTGGCTGTTGAAATAGCAAAGTGAATCGAGTCAATGTCTTGATTCGAGCCCTTTAAGTAGCTGTATTTGAATTTACCCGCCTCAAAAACTTACCACTTGCCAAAATGGCTCTGGATCTTACTTGATTTGGAGATTTAATTTATACCTACACCCTCTGCAGAAACGTATAGATCTACTTTTTTCTGAGTCCTGGTACTCCATTACTTGAGATTATACACCCAAAATGCATGTCACATGTTTGTCCGAAAAGAGAGTATAATCGTCTTTAATAGGCAACCCCCGTACTGCGACACATATACCCAAGTCACTCTGTCAATGCCACCAAAATAGCTTTAATGTTAAATTGGTAAAGTAGCTCGGACAGTAGCCTGCGTAACAGCTCTGTGGCTTTTGCACCTTCCTTTCACGCAGCCATGAACTGAGAGAAAAAATGTCGTCCTCTCCGCGGGCTACTTAGACAGAATTACTTTCCTCTCATAAGCGTAACCATCAGGGAGAAAGGCTACGGCATGGCTGGAAGCGATGTGGTACCGTACTTTAAATCCACCAACTTGAACTCGCTTGATTACCTCAGTCGTCCTACACGATTTCCAATATGATACTTAGGGCAAGAAGCGGGCTGCAGTTCCCCATTCGGCCCGTGTAGATAATAAATTTTGCTATTTTGGGGCAAAACATTTGCTACTTTTTTGGTAAACGTGCTTAAAATTTCGGACGAACGTGCTCAGCCCCCTACCCACATCTAATGTACTCCCGTATACGCTACTAATCCGTCATCCAACCTCTCTTCCTAAAACCTATAAACTTTCATATTGATTACTGGTTCGCTCTTTCTAATGATATTTCTCCACTCCGAAATGGAATTGAACCTTCACTCCAATGCATGAATGACCTCGTCGTCATCGATCGTGGTCGTTGTTGCATTTCAAGGAAAAAATGGTTATTTCCTAAATTTTAAATTTCTAACCATTCAGTAGAAAAACTACAGCCTGCAGGTCCTGCGATCTTATCAACCGACAGACCCTTAATATAAAACAGTTCCATTGATGGAACGCTGAACAAAGGTTATGCTTTTAAAAATTTACGCGAGTCGGCATAAAATTACAAATATACTGCAATAACTATATTATACTCAGCCGTGTGTCCTTTTTTGGGGGGATTATTTCTTCACATCCAGTAGTGATAATAATCAGACATGAAAGGTTGTGGAACATCAAGGGGTACCCCAGTGATCCCTTCTCCAAATTCTCCAGTTGTTTCCCAAAACTTGAAAAAATCATGCAGTTGACATGTTGTCTTCATGGACATATTTTCTTCCGCCCTTATTTTTACGTCCCGGTGGCACATCTGATGTGGTGAAACACTAAGTGCTATTAGATTGAGAGATGAAACAGGCCGACTGGAAATAGAGATCTATTCAGTATTGAACCAATTTCTAACTCCCAGAAACAAACTGTACATTGTACATTTCGCTCACTCTAACGGCCCCCTTTAATGTTGTCGGTAGTACCTGACTTGACCTAAAGTAATGTTTTCACCAGTGTCGAGAGTAACTGTCGAAGGATTTAAACTGGGCAACAAACCTCACGAAAACAATCAAAATTCTTCCTACTATAAGTTTACTTCTAGCAGGGAGGTGATAAGACCTCCCTGCTTCTAGCCCCTCCTCCGACTTTAAAGAATACACTTGAGTAGTGCACCTCCCAAACATAACTACAAACGGTGTGTACTGATTGTAAACTGTTAAGGGGATATCAACACACTACTGTGTGTGAACTGTCTGCCGTACTGAGTGATCTGCAATTATGGAATCATTGACCAATCAGATCGGAGTGTTGGTCTTGTTATCTCATCCCCACATATGTAGTATGTGGGGGATGAGATATTGTGCTTCGTTTACCATTGAAAAGTGCACACGTTTACCTCTGCCAGTCGCCATAGCAACCGTAACCATGGAAATGCATGGTAGGGAAATTTGGGGCTTTATGACCGCTACTCAAGGGTGGGGCAAAATGGAGTGGTGAAGGTCCTGTTTCCTGGTCATGTGACCAAATATGCCTAAAATTTGGGTCAAAGGCTCAGATGTTCAAATGAAATTCACAAGGTCAAAAGTGTGTCGCGAACTCCTCCTAAACTAAGAACAAGATTGAGCCCAAACTTGGTGGACGGGTGCATAGTCCTTGGAACTTGTGCCTGACATACCCTCAGCATGATAGGTCAAAGGTCAAAAGTCAACCATTAAAAAGGTCAAAAGAAGCAATTTTCTAAATCTGGCCATAAAACCTGAATGCAACAATAAATGGCTCTGATTTCTTGACATAGCTTTCGTACTGAAGTGTTCTTGGCACAACTTGACACTTGTTCTTCTGAGGTCAAAGGTCAAGAGGTCAGAAGGTCAAACGACAATTTTGGGGTCAAAAGCGTGACGCGCACTCACTTAAAACTGAAGGTACTAATGACCCCAAACTTGGTGAGGGGGTGCATAGTCCCTACAATTTGTGCCTCCAATATCATCAGCATGATAGGTCAAAGGTCAGAGGTCAAAGGTCACGATAGGTCAAAATAAGCAAATTTTTAAATCTGGCTGTAAAAGCTGAACGAAACATTTAACGATCCTCATTTCTTCACATAACGTTCTGATAGACACCTACTTTACACAAATTTACACTTGACCTTCTGAGGTCAAAGGTCACGAGGTCAGAAGGTTAAACGACAATTTTGGGGTCAAAAGTGTGCCGTGCACTCACTCAAAACTGAAGGTACTACTGACCCCAAACTTGGTGAGGGGGTGCATAGTTCTTGGAATTTGTGCCTCCAGTACCCTCAGCATGATAGGTCAAAGGTCAGAGGTCAAAGGTCAAGATGTTCAAAAAACATTTTTCTTTTTAAATTTGGCTGTAAAAACTGAAAGAAAAATGATCCGTTACATTGACCACTGTCTTTTCCTGACACTCAAAATTCAGTTTTCACCTGCAGCTTAACAAACCTCACCATAAAAGCCACACAATGAATGCTCAGATGCACACTTATCTAAGCTTGTCTTGCTCAAAACTTGACCGCTCTTAAGTAAAAACCCAGGCCTTGAGTGAACTGCGATCACGCGTGTCAAGCATGACTAGTTCTTGGCACCATAAAAGTATAGAACTGTACGCGTGTCCCCACCGTAGTAAAGTCCAAGCGCGTCCCAGTATGAAGCATAACTAAGTACGCGCACGGTGGCTCTGGGCCTCGGCCTAACTCTTGCTTAGCCTACGCTAAATTAACTAGGGGCCTAGCTATATAGTAAACGCTAACAGGCTAGGTAGGCCCTAAACTGTTAGGCCTAGTAATAGGCATAGTTGAAATACACGCCTGGTTAAGAACTTTGACCAAATTTGTGAGCACTGTGGCTCCACGGAATTTCTGTAACTTTGATATCTAACAGTCTTACCTTCTCTTGAAGAACTGTCTAAACTGCTATAGCTATAGCCTTATTCTTCTCTTGCATGGCAACAACGACGCGTGCATATAATCCCCTGGCCTTGCATTCAATAATTGACGCGGTTTAATATTTTTCTTAATGGGCCGGCGGCCAAGTTCATTTCACACACGCACACATAATGCACGCACGCAAGTACAGTAGGTACGATGTGAGAGCACTGCCCTGTTTTAGTACATAGTGGATACACTCATGACTTGTAAGGAGCGCCAAGTTCCAAACAAATGACGTCACACATAGACCGTGTGAACCATGCATGCAGGCTACCTTTGATCTTTCCGCCCGGCAGACGTGTGTTGCTCCTGCACCCACACTGACTGTGCTTCAGGGGCCGAGGCACTTTTTTTCAATTTCGGGTGCTATTTTCAAAAAGCTAGCCCCCAATTCCATTTCGAGTGTTACTTTGGGATTTTCGGGTGCTATTTCCTATTCATTGAAATGGCCCTAAATGCATTACTAAAGACAGCAATGGGTCTTCTATTAACTATGCACGCACTACTACTTCCCTTCAAGTGCGGTAGAACATAGACCGGCCAGCCTGACATAGCAAAAAAAAGACGAGTGTGTTGGGACGTGGTTAGCTATTTCCATCATGGGCCATTCATACACAGTGTACGCGAGTAAGTGTGAAAGCGTAGGCCTACACCCCCCCCCCCCCCGTACTTACGTAGTGCAATAGTGTTATACACACCTGATATTGGCTTGCAAGCAACCAAGTTAACTATTAAACATCACAGCAGTTCCGGGTTCCAAGCAAATGACGTCACAAACGCACTGATATGAACCAGGGGTCAAATAGCAACTTCCTTCCCACTACCATGCATGAATGAGCTGGGAAGGGGCACTAACAGACTAACTCATGGACGTAGAAGCTGTACTCGATCCATTGAGGTGGGGGATTGTGGACTGTTTCGGAATGTCGTCCTGGGAGAAGAACCCAAGGGTATGGGGTCCCATCTCCTTTAGAAAGTATTTTATATGCACTTGGTGCAATATTTGAGCACATTTTAAGCAATAAGACTGCAATTTTTTGACATTTTTACAGAGCGTTTTTGTCCTGGAAATGAGGGGGGAAGGAGCCCACCACATTTTGACGGGGGTAGGCTTTAGTCAATCAACCCCCACCCATTCGCCTCTTATGCCTCTCACTAATTGCATCTTTATACGTTTATCATGGATTCTACCACCTCTAGCCATCTGTTATTGGTTAAACACTGATTGGTTAAACACTGACCTGCTTTTCCACAACATACGGTCAGTAAACCTATACACTGATAAAAATGAAAGTTTTCACACATTTTCGGTGGTAGAAGAGGAATTAAACACATTTGTCGGACTTTTATTGTCTCATAAACCATCTGGACTCCCAATTTGCAAAAAAAAAAAAAAAAAAAAAACGGACTCGGTTTCGCCTCGTCCGCCAAATGCGATTTATTCCTTAAACAGTATGCACTGTCAGTAATATCGGGAATTTCCAGTCTGCGCTTTCCATACTTTCTTTCAGAGCACATTAGTTTTGATAGGGTCAATACAAGAGGCTCCTGAAAATTGGAAGGGACATTGATCGCTACGTTGTCACCACCAACAATTACTCGGAAAGGGGTGTATGGACATTAAGCACTCAAAACATCTATTTATCACATTGTTGTAACGAGTCATGACTGGAGTCATTCGAAAATGACTGGAGTTACATTGAAAGTAGTAAATGATTCGACTCTTCTGCAAAACTGAGTGACTCTTACAACACTGATAAATCAGAGAGAAGAGCGGAGTGATGCCAGAGGGCAATCCACTGATCTAAATGTAGGACTGACATTAGTCCTACACATGTCTTACATATAGAGGTTCTTCACGTGACGTCATTGCGTTTCAGTCTGGCATACTGGTCGTCACTGAACATGCGCAGAAGGTGTGTTATCGATACGCACGCACGGTACAGCCTAAGTATAGCCGCGGTCACACTACAACGAATTCGGATCGGATTCCGATCCGATTTTTGCAAGTTTTTATTAAAATCTTCTCCATCTCTGGTCACAAAAAGCCCAAAATTTGCCAACCAGTGTAAATATATGATTTGCATCAGACGTCTATGAAAATAAAATGTTAACTGATTTTTTTCGTGACGTCACACCGACAAACAGCTTTAATCGGACACGCGTAGTCCGATAAAAGCTGTCTGTCGATGTGACGTCAGGAAATAATTCGAATAAATTTAATTTTCGTAGTAATGCGATAACAATCATATAATTACACAGGTTGGTAAATTTTGGGTTCTTTCCGACCCGAAATGGAGAAGATTTTAATAAAAACTCACAAAAATCGGATCGGAATCCGATCCGAATTCGTTGTAGTGTGACCGCGGCTTTACAATTGTTGTACAATGGACGTCTGAGATCTGGCCGTCAAAATAGAGGGATTTCAGTCACGTGATTTAAACCAACTAGAAGCAATTTTGAAGGGCAAGATCGCGCGTCTTTTTTTTTTTTTGTTTTGAAGGGCAAGATCGTGCGTCTCTTTGGTTTTGACGGGCACGCGTCCATTGTGTCACAATAGTATCTATGGTTATGCCGTGCGCGTGAGCTGTATAGTTCACTTACTGCGTGTGTGTTTTGCCCTTCAGTGCATGGGAATCCATTGCGCGTGACGTCACATGACATCCCTCTGTAGATCGCGCATCTCTATGGTTTTTGAAGGGCACGATCGCGTGTCTCTGGAGGCTTTGAAGGGCACGCGTCCATTGTGTCACATTAGTATCTATAGTTTTGCTGTGCGTGTGTGCTGTAAATACGCTTACTGCGTGTTAATACCACACAGAACCGGAAGCTGGCGGGTACCGTAAAGATGCCGGAATGAACAAACATCCCCAGCTCAAGATTAGCATTCTCTTTTTCCAGTTTCCCCTTAGTGTTCAAACTAACGTCAGTCATAGAACTGAGAGTTCAACATGAATTAATTATCCTCGTAGAGTTTTTCTTAGGCTATGTCGATCCCACCAACCCATTACAATAAAATTACAGAGTGCTACACCAGACTCGGAAGAAGCAAAATGATGTATTGGGATGAGATTAGCAACTCCTTGATTGCCCTCTTGTTGGGATTTATGTCAATCAAAGTCTAGTCCTCAAATGTACTTAAAAATGTAGGAATATGCCAATTTCCTTAGCCTGATATGTTTGGTGTGACGACACAACCCCTTTACTGAATGATACTGCCCATTTCATTTTTAATTCTTTTTAATCCAAAGTGAATTTTTTAGGTTACAGAATTGCCATACAGTAATCAAAGCTTGTAAACAAGAATTGTCTTTAACTCCAGTTGACTTGCCTGTCACGTTATAGTTGTGAAAGCAAAACTTTGTCACTTCCTTCTTGGGCATTGGTTTTTGGAATTTTTAAGGAAAATTTTGAAATTTACAAACTTTTGCTTAAAGAACATGAAAAATACGAAAGATACATGACAAATAGTAGAAAAGAACAGTTTGGTTGTTTTGGTTTAGCTTTGTTCACACAGAGGTGTATCCTTTTTTTCCAATAGAAAATTAGTTGTGAAATGTTGCCATGGTTATTGCTTTTTCAAATTCCATAGTCACCATACAATGAGGTAAACACCTTTTTATCTTAAAAGATACAAGTACCCATGAGATAACCTCTTGAATCATAGGTATATTGAACAATGAGAAGGTTACAAACTATTTCAAGGAGTGTCTTTACAGCTACATTCCCAGTACGAACCAAAAAGTATGCCCATCCATCTATATATAGATGACGTTCCGGCCACAAGAAAAGTGTTTGGTGGGAGTGAGTCCCACATCACGACCAAGTGCTTACGACAGAGCTTGAAGGAAAGATCTGGGTACTTCTTGGTAAATTTTAAAGTTTTCATTTTTGCCTTGTCTTGGGCATACTGGGCCTAGAATTACGATGGTCTGGTCGATAGCTTGCACGTTTGGGATGCCAAAGTTTCCTAACACAGGCAACTACTGATGGAAAGAAGAAACAAATTTTGTACTCATAAAATGCGATTTGTATTTCAAAATACAAAATATTCTGACTTCGGCTCCATCTATGGTGTTTTGGTCGCAAACTGTGCACTCATAAAGATTAAGAGCAACCTCTTGAATAAATTCCTGGATGGACCCCCGAGCATAAGTTTATGTTTTGTCAACTACAAGTTTGAAAAGATGATCACGATGGAGAATCATCGTATTGTCTTTTGCAAATGCATTTTTTTTTGGTTAAGCAAATGTATTCATGGAGAGTCATATTGGTTTATTAAACAAGCAAGTCACAGTTTCAACTTCAAAACGAGTCGATTCACCAAGAGGTTTTTTGTCAGTGGATTTTAGAACTGCCAGACTAAGTGCATAAGGGTCAACAGCTCATTAAAACTGGAAGTGGCATGGCCTTGAAAAGAATAACTTCAAGCATGGATATCGAAGTCCTGGAAGCGACCGATCCGGACCCTCATTTAAGGGCCCTGTAATAAATCGGGGGAGATGATGTTGTTATATCTGAGGCATTTTTTTTTACAATTTTAATCAATTAAATAGCTTTTTAGACTTTTGGTTTCATTGAATCAGACATCATACACAAACTGTAAGACTGAAATTGATTCTGCGTTTTCTTCCTTGTAAAATGTGAATTAAATATGAGAATATATCCCGAGCCCTTAAAATTATTCTTCACATGTCAACGCGAATTGTCCAAAAAGGGTTAAATCTGGTTTCCATCGGTAACAAAAGAGCGAAGTTCAAGTAACGCACACGTATGTAATGGTCAACTGGCCTCCGTACGACATTCTCGGCCTTTGGGCTCTCTCAGGTCTAATTTAGGCTCGGACATCTTATGCTGAACCTGAGACAACCCGGCATCTGAATGAGAGATGTCGACCACTGCGACAACTCGGCACCAATAGCAACTCGGTGCGGAAGTCAGCTCGTTCCCAGATGAATTTTATATCGATTGTGAAATTTTTTTCATGTTTTGCTTGCACCTGGTCAGTAAATACTGCAGTTGGATATAAAGAAGGAAGGTATATCCATACATCATTCTATGTAACCAAAAAATTGGGGATTTCTAGAGGTTTTCTTTAATTTTTTATTATGATTCCAGGAATATTAGGGCAAGGGGCTTCTGACCAGCACAGCTCCGGAAAATGATTTGCTGTAGCAATAAGGGATCTGAAGTTAAAATATTGATAAAATGAACAGGTAATTTCTTACAGCTGGATATAGAGGTGTGGAAAAGTGAGTATCATAGCCTTATACTACAGCCTATACTTTACTTAAGAATAGCCTCAGACTGGTAGAACTTCGGCTACTCTGGAATTATCCAAAAAGGATCTGAATTTCATTGCTTTATATTTGCTTTTATTTACACAAACAAGGAATACAAGGACATTCTTCAACCCTTTTACAGGGGAGCACAAAAACAGAAAGGATTTCAGTGCTCATTAATTGCAAACAGTTAATTTAGATTAATTGGGCTTTGATACTACCTACATGCTACAGTGAAAGGAAAAACTTAGGAAAGGAGGCCCAGTGAGGATATCATTGCTTTAATTATTTTTGGAAAGAATGTCAGAATCCATCATTATAGAAGCTCATATCCCAAATGCACATAATCATTGTGCCATCATGTTCCAAAAGTGATTATTTCTTGCCATGGGCGTAGGAGCCCAAGCTGATTTGGGGGGGGGGCTGCAACGACTCGCCCGAAAAATATAACCCAAAATTTCCCCTCGTTCCACGTGCGTTCAACATGTTAATGTACAAATCATATAGGCATGCATCGCTTATCACGCCGCATGCCAATTACATACAATAATTTACCGTCTTACTACCTTGCATATTAATCATAACTTTGGGGGGGGGGGGTGGAGTCGTTACAATAATAATGATAATAATCAGTGGTGCAGCAAGGATTTCTCTCATGGGGTGGGAGAACGGCATTATGTTGTGTGATCGCTGGACTGGGGAAGGGGTATAAGGGGAGGGGGATCTTCCTCTCCTTTGAAGATTTTTGAAAAATTTGGTGTCTTCACATGCAATCTGGTGCCACATATGCTACCTTTCGAAGTAAAATTTGTGTTAAAAAATATACGTATTATAGGTATACCAAAAAAAAAAAAAACAATCTCGGCATCGCCCCCTCTCCTTTGAAGACTTTTGAAAAATTTAGTATCCTTACATGCAATCTGGTGCCACATATCCTACCTTTTGAAGTAAAATTTGTGTTATACAATTTACGTATTAAAAACAAATCTCGGCATCACCCCCTCTCCTTTGAAAATTTTTTGAAAAATTTGGTGTACTTACATGCAATCTGGTGCCACATATGCTACTTTTAAAGTAAAATTTGTGTAAGCAAATTTACGTATTATAGGTACTACAAAAATCGGCATCATTGAGGGGGCATGGCCCAGTGGCCCATCAAAAACACCACTGAAAGTGATTTAATGCCGAATATATACGTGCTGGTGCAATATTTTTCTTTCAGTAGGTGCCCGAAAAAACTTTCAGCATATTGTCCGAATTTTCACTAAAATATTTGGTTGGAGGGGCTGCAGCCCCCCAGTCCCCCGCCTCCTACGCCTATGTTTCTTGCATGAAGTTTCTCCGTGGAGAAAATAGGGCAACATAAATGCTTGACAAGATTACTAGTACAGTAAATATAAAGTACAAAACAAGCAACAAAAAGTGAAACAATATGTAACCATGAATAACTCTTTTGAGTTGACAATGGTGGTACTGCACCTTAAAAAACTGAAAGCAACAGCTACTGTACAGCAAATATCCCCTACCCCTCTGGGAAAGGTTGCCACTTTATACTTTCCCCCATTTCCCCATCCCCCTGGGGCAACTTTCCAATCCTTTGACAGGAAGGCGCAGCTAAGTGGTATGATAAAGTATGCGGTCCTTTAACAGCGACTGACAGTTACTGCTCCTTACAGTTACTTGCTGCTTTGTCTCTTTGTATTTGCAATATTCACCAAGGTACAGTTGGTGTTGCAAATAATCATGTTCTTTAAAAATATCGCAGTTTTATGAAGAACTTTTAGATTGACAGTCTCATGAAAGTTCGTAGCTGAAGTGAGTCTGGGCTTCGATGGTGTTCATTTCACTCTTTGCTTTTCCTGCTAATGTGGTGGATAACTACAAACAACTGGTAGCAAACTAGATACTGCATGAGGGAAGGCGTCATGCTTAACAGCACCAAAACGACCTCTTGGGTGTAGCACTGTACACAGAAACATAGAAACATTCATTACTGCTCAGGCAAAGCAATTAGACTGCTAAGATATACTGTAATCAGACTCATCATGAAAAAAAGAAGAACAAAGGATCCCTACCTTTTTAGGGGAATCCTAGCAAGATCCAGAACTGGGCGTCCTTATGAGGAGGAAGAATGTCATCAAGTCCCTTTTAAAAAGTAGCAATTGTCCGTCTGGTTATGGCCATAGCACATACCATAGTCTGGTTGCTATATATTTTGTTTACTTTCAAGCAATGGTTAAAAAATTCTAATGAATACTTCTGGAATCTAGACTAAATGTAGCCTAATGGAAATGGAAACTTATTGGTATACAAGCCTTGGCTACGTAACATTATGCAAAGACCACTACTATACTAACAAGAGTAGTATAGTCTCGTCATCTCCTGGAATACGACTGCGTGGGTACTACAGTACACAACAGGACAGGAGGATGACCTCAGTACCTCATCTACATACCCCAAAATATCAGCAGCTGTACACAGCTCTAAGTCTTACCACAGATGTGTGAGTAATGCTGTGAATTCTGCTAGTAGTTCACGAGGTGGCTATTTCACCCTTGCCTTATAACCCCTGCAGCTTTCTCCATCTTAATATAACATTATTCTTACCACTGACCCTGACGTAAAACCCATTCATAAACACCTTTATTGATTTCCTGCATTCTGATTGGCTGAAAACCATTCGAGACCAGTCTCGAATCGCGATTCGAGACTGGCCTTTGCCAGTTAGGAGAATTACTTTTTCAAGTGAATTGAATGTCACTGTTACTATTGCACTGTGTACTATGCTTTGTCCATGATGTGTTACCATAGCAACATAAACCATAACATCTGATTAAGAAAACCAGTTACTGTAAGCTACTGTAGTATTACACTGTTAAGCCTAGCACCCCTGTAGCTATAACCATTCCATACCATAATGCTCATTTCATCCCATAAATGAATGCTTGCAAAACCATATTCATCTTCTTGGATACTGGCAGTGGTATGTGGCTAAAAGTGCGTATAACCTTACAGTATATGCCAAGGGTACATTTTATTAACGGTCTGCCTGTTAAATATGCCAAAATATGTCAAATATTCCACTCCTAATTTTCCTAAGTTGGATGCATGGTAAAGAAAAGTGAATTTGGTCTCTGTGCTGCAAATGCCAGCATGGGGCCTGTGTTATTAACTATGGCATGCAAAGCCAATGGTAAACAGGTTTTACTGACAGTGTCACTGACAGGTTTTTACGTTTGAACCAATTCCGCTAACATTAACAGGCATAACAGGCCAGCACGGTCTTCATTTCTAGTTCTACGCCGAGCTAGGCTTCTTTTGAACTAATGTTGTAAATAGTTTAAGCTAGGCCTAACGTTAGGCCTGCATAATCTATATTAAAAACTTGAACACATTTTCAAAGTTACCAACACTATAATCCTCTTCCAAAGAGGCTAAAGACACCTTAAATCACCGTCTTACTTATGGATCATGAACGCAATTAGCAGTGATTTCACTGACTCGGGCACCCGGGTCAATGACGCACAACTTTTCATTTTGACGCACAGACACAAAACCTCTGGGGTCAAACTGACGCACAGCTTTTTCGCCCCAACAATCAGTAATGATAATGCAATTTTGCCAATACATTCATTCATTCATACACATATTGATTATCAACAGATTGAATATCATGTCTTACAAGAAAAAGATAGTGGAAAAGCATCACAAATATAGAAAATAAACAAAAAAACAGGAATAAAGTTTGTTGTATTAAACTCAAATTTATTTTGACTCCTTTGCTTTTAAATTTGACTCTTGTAAATTTATTTTGAAGGGTCTGTGACTCCTGAAAAAAAATGCTGAGTGAAAACCCTGAATTAGTGCGTTAACTACTTACAGTCAAATGTCCGCATGCATGTCTTTGAAGGCTGCACTGCACTGCACACAGTATATTGCAGTACACCGTAACTGCACAGCACTGTGTATTGTGAAACTTTCGTGGTGTAGAACTTCACTGTAAACAATAGCCAGCTAGAAGTTAGTTTCCTTGTTTTAATGCTCAGCCTCATCTCTACAACGATGTATGATATTTCAGAGATAAACGATTTTGCGTTAAATTAATCCAATTAAATTTCGTTCGATGAATTGAGATTCCAAACAATATGTTGAGTGAAAATATTTGCGTGGTTGTCCACTTTCTTTTGGCTTGAAGTTGTTCGCTACTATCGCAAGAAACTAAACATGACGTCATATTAGAGTCCTAAGTTAGCTGGGAGAATTAAAATTTGATCTGTAAAATTTTGTCGAAAATTCAATGTTTTTGTCGATTCCCAACATTTTAATGTTGAGTATTTATGAATGGGGATAAAAGCAGGGTGCCCGGTCTTAAATGTGATTCGAGACCTCCGATGACGTCATCACAGAGGCAGCGGACCTCGGCTGTCGCCTCGGTCCGCTCAGCCTCTATGATGACGTCATCGTCGGTCTCAAATCACATTTAAGACCGGGCACCCTCGCATTTATCCCCTAAATACAACCCCCAGTATGCTATGGTGAATGCAGCACAAAACAAGAATCAGAAGAATGACACCTGCAGTCAATGTGTTTTAGTTATAGGAAGCCAAACCTTACTGCATCAAGTCAGTACTAGCCTAAGGCTACTAATACAAACAAGGCCCTGGCATATGCAACTTTAAAATACAAACTGAAAGGATGCCCATAAGATCTGGGGATCATAGCCTGGTATTTGAGCTCCTGCACTTTGGTCATAAGAATTAATACTAATTCGGGAAGAAACGCATTGGAGGCCTCGGGTAGACTAACGTTCAAGTTAATAGTAGCCTAAGACCTGTCGCTAAAAAGCTCCCTGCACAAAGTTTGTACAATTGCAGCCCTTGACTGGTTCAATGTGAATGGCCAATGTGCAAATTCAGTTAAGAAAATGTGTCTATTTTAACTTCATCGTGACTAAAATACAAAATTATCACTAGAATCTTACTATTCAAGTCAGATGCAACTACCACCTCGTCTCTGGTTTACGTAGATAACTTACAAAGAAAGCTTCCTAAAGGAAAATTCCAGTCAACGGGTAACTGTTTTGTCGAGTTTTGTTGGGTTTTAACTGATTTTGTCAGGTACCTGTTAAAAACCGACACCAAATACCTATTTCTTGACTGGAATTTTTTCGGTTTTAACTGGTTTTGTCAGGTACCTGTTAAAACCCGACACCAAATACCTGTTTCTTAACTGGAATTTTCTCCTGGTTTTAACTGGTTTCGTCAGGTACCTGTTAAAGCCCGACGCCCAATACCTATTCTCCGTGGCACCTCCACGGGGGCATGGGGGAGCGTGCCCCCAATCGATTTCAGAATTTTTCTTTAAATTTTAAAATGATCTCAAAAGGCTTTTAAGCTAGGCTATAGATTTCTGTAGGGGGTAGGGTGAGGTGTGTTTTTGACCGAGTGATTGATTTATCGTAATCATTTTCTATCACAAAAGGTTCTCATACTATTAGAATAATTGCAAATCTTTCGCAAACTATCAAAATTTCGCGCCCTTTGCTCACCCTTAACCTTACCTCAATAATATCCTTATTGTCAATAATTGCGCGGTAGCAACTCCTGCTGAAGCACAGTTTCAAAAGTTGAAGGCTGTTTACTGATTCTCAGGTAAAAGATTGGTTTTGTGATTGGCATATAGGCTTATTTCTGAATTGAAGGTGTCTCGATGCAGAGCATGGATGCAGCTTTTGTCATGGTAATCTTATTTAATGAAAAAGTTCGGCTCGCTTCGCGCGCATTCGTCACGGTTTGCACCCCATCTTATGACCATTATGAAGGTAATAATACATGCAACTATTCTGATCACAACACTTTTCCGAGAAACTTGATCTCCAATCTCTGTAGGCCTATGGGATCTTTCAGTCTACTTTGTAGTATGATGTGGAAGGTTGAAAGTACGTATTTGCCCTTAAACATTTTTCAAATGCAGCCATTACCGGTATAGATGGTGATTGCTAATACACGTACGACGAAAAAACATTTTGAAATGTCCTTAATCCCTTTCGCTATACCTTTCAGGGAGGTCTAATATCACCTCCCTGCACCTTTACTCTCCCTCCCATTCTCCATTGCTGGAAGCTGTTCGTCTGGATTTTCATTCAAACTTTGTTAAAACACGATAGTTGTAAAGTGCTTGGCATCATACTCTATAGTATCACTTGGATGTCAGGTAATTAGCATTATGTCAGTGCCCCCATTTTATATAATTAATCCAAAGCTTCCAGGAGGCCCTGTACT
Source organism: Holothuria leucospilota (assembly GCA_029531755.1). NCBI lineage: Eukaryota > Metazoa > Echinodermata > Holothuroidea > Aspidochirotida > Holothuriidae > Holothuria > Holothuria leucospilota. The sequence continues at coordinate 47,551,379 of CM055965.1, forward strand.
GCTGTCTGCCAGTCTTAGATACCCTTTTATAATGCACAATGAAGCAAAAGAAAATTTCGTAATATTCCAAGAATGTTTCTGTGGACTCCAAGCACGTAATTTTATGTAAAAACTTTCCTCTAATAGAAGGCATTAATTAAAGTACCCAAAAGGGGGGGGGGGGCTTTAGGAGGTTTGGTGACAACATACTCTCCTCTTAGACAACATACTCTCTTCTTTCACCTTACCAAAAAATAGAATTTACTAAACTATGGATATGTTCTAGCCATATATGATCAATTTCAAAAATATCCCAAAGATACCCATACAAGTTTCCTATAGAATTCTATAGAAATATCTATAGAGCTCTTTAGAACTCTATAGAATCAACGATTTTCTATAGAAATGTTAAGAGTCCTCTATAGAAATTTGAGGTCCCTTTAGAGTACTCTAGAATTTCTATAGAAGTTTCCGTAGCTGTTTCTACATAGAGCAATCACTGTAGAGTAATCCTACAGGACACTTTCTATAGAAATTATTATAGAAACGTATTGATACATTTCTATAGAACTTACATAGAGTTTCTACAGAATTTCTATACAGTTTTTATGGAACATCTAATTTGCATATTATTAATTTAAAAATTTTAAAAGGTGCATTCATATCCCCTATCTTTGATCTTTGCAATAATATAAAGGTCCCCACACAAAATATTCTTCTAAATTGAGCAAAAATTACTGAAAATATTCCTTCTTTATTCACTGAAATTACTTATTGTATAGAGTAAGTGGGCGTGTCCCAAAATTTTCACATAAAAATTGTAAATTTATGCTTAGGGCAGGTCTAAATCAATCAGATATGTAGCAAGAGACGTTTTAGCACAAAAGATAAGTAGTTTATTAGGACATAAAGAATATATAAACTTAAGATGTATGAACTATATTTCTTTAAAAAAATATGTAATAATATTTTTCACTATAACCAACGTGTCAAAGACGTGGTACATATAGCAAAGCTCATACTTTTCTGTCAAACAATGTCTTCAAAAATTACACCGAACTTCGCTCTCGATCTGTGGCTCCTTTACCACAACTGCCTCCGGGGCACCCTTGGGCAAGGTGCACCAGTACTTGCCCAGTGCTTTTTAAGTGTTGTTGTCTTTGGGCGTAGTATTGCCGTCGGGCGTGATGTTGTCTTCGGGAGTGGTGCTGTCCTCGGGCGTGTGGTAGGTAGCCTTTGGGCGTGTGGTGTTGCCCTCGTGCGCGGTGGTTTTTGTGGGCCGGTTGGTTGACGGGTAGACTGTTTTGGGGTGGTTGGGCTGGGGTGATGTTTGGGGGTTGGCTGCATTGGCAGTTTCTGAACCTCAGTAGTAACAAAAACTCTTTTTGTTCCCTGTTGCATGAATTGTATAGTTTGTTTGTCATTGTGTTTGTGATCCGACAGGGTTTTTGTTTGGGTTTGGGGTTCTTTAGTTTCTCAGTGCCTGTTTCTACGTACTTAGAAAGTTCTCTCCCTGGCTGTTCAGTTTGGGTTCCCGAAGAGAGTGGACGTTCCCGATCCCACCGCCGGGCTCGTTCGATCTCTTCGGGAGTTTTGTTTTTGTTACATGTAAATAGTTGTATATACTGTAAATAGTGATTGAGTGTGACAGGTGGACGCCCCTCCCGTGGTCCTCTGCGCTGTGGTTGCCTTCGGGCGTGTTGTTGCCTTTAGGCGTGTGTTGTTTTGGCCTTGTGTTGTTCTGATCTTTGATGGTTTGTTAGCGGTTACAAAGACTCTTTCGTTTCCTTTGCTGGGTGTGGATGGTGAGAGATTGTTGGCGATTCTGTGGGTGGTTGTCGATTGCGTTTTGCTCCGGTCCGGTTTGGGTTCTTTTGTTTCTCAGTGCCTGTTTCTATGCGCTTAAAAAGCTCTCGATCCCTGACTGTTCAGTTCAGGTCGCCGAAGAGAGTGGACGTGCTTGGCACTTAGCCTCACTGGGTTCGTTCGATCTCTTCGGGACTTTTGGTTTTGTTAGATTGGTTTTGTTGAGTGTAAATAAGTATGTATGTACCGTAAATAGTTTGGTATTAAGGTGGTCCATTAGTTTTCCCTTCGGGGTTGTGGCCCTTCGGGGTGTCTGTGGCTGTTCGAGAGCGGTGTTGGTGGTTTTGTTTGTGGGGTGTTGATATAGTCCTTGGTTTTTTGGTTGTTGGCCATATGTAGTCCTTTCGCCAGTCTGGCCGTGTCCGTTTTTAGCACGTAAAAAGCACGACCCCTGGTTGTCTTGCCCGAGATACGAGGGGGCATTGAAAATTAAAAGCATCTTGGATGCAAAAGTCTCATACACATTATGTTCATAGTATCGAATGGACAATGCCTATCTGTTTCACAGAGAGTACTAATGGCAGACATTTATCTTTAAACTTCCACACAGTTTCTATAGAACCTCTATGCAGTTTCTATAGAGCCCTACTCATTCTCTATAGAAACTTATACTGCTTCTTTAGAAAAGTGACCCACTTTTCTAAAGAACCTCTACAGGGTTTCTTTAGAGTTTCTTTAGAGTTATTCTAAAGAAACTCTATACGATTCTATAGAGGGTCTATATAGGATTTTACTTTAGAAAGACTATAGGATTTTCTACAGGAATTTCTATAGAAAATCTTATACAGTTTCTATAGATTTTTTTCTATAGAACTCTATAGAAGATTTTTGTATGTGTCGCACCATTTTGCAACAAAGCAACCTTAAATTAACAAAAATTTCTCAAAGGGAGGGACACCGTCTCCCCTTAGTCCCTTCCTCAGGACGACACCTTGATGTAGTGGCAAAGAAGGATCCACTGCTGTATACAAACGCAGGTACTCATAAACAGGTACAATTTACTGGAGGGGGGACTGAGGTGGCATTTCGACGTCATCTGTGGTGCCCCTCAATCAATTCACTGCCTGTTCTTGACAAGAGCCGTATATTAGGAAAGTTTGGCCAACTAGGTAACGATTTCTGATTGGTCAACAGCTGACACACCCTCACAGCCGCCGTGTTAGGTCCTTTTCAACGAACGTACACTTACCGGAGACTGCGGGTTAATACAACACTGTTTGTGCACTTGACGTATTTATTACAAAAACAAATGTTCAGGGCCAAAATCAGAAGAAAGGAGAAACATTCGTTGCACATTTGGTTAACAGGACTAGAAAAAAGTTACATTGTTCAGCTTCCCAAGTGACGGAAGAAAGACAGCCATTTGGGAGGCAAAACTAAAGTAGCCTAGGAAAAGTTGGATAAAGATGGAAGAGAAATACGCCTAACGTTAGGCCTAGGCCTAACATAATTTACCAAGCCCGCCGTTAGCCCTAGCCTATGTTATTGTTAGATAGCTAATTCCTGTTCCAGTAATACTAGGCTAGGCCTAGGTACCACATCGACTTGGAAAATAAAAAAATAGGCAGGTAAAAAAATAGCAGGCCTAGATGCAGGAGTGAAATTATTTCCTTTGACTTAGAGAAGAATGTAATTTTTGCATAGCCAATAACACGAGTCAGTTTTTATATTCACAGGGGAAATGTTAGCCCATGCCTAGGAAAAGTTGGGCCAATGTTTGCCACTGCCTAGCTAAACACGAAAGAGTGTGCATGCCGTAAGCCATAGGCAACCACAATATTCTCTTGTCTCAAATCAATTGCTAAGACTTCAAATTTTCGGTGGAAAGACTTTTTTTTGGAAACAAAATTCACTTCATCAGCTCTAGCATCGTACGCATTCTTTAAAGGGGTATATTGCGCTGTGTGCACAGAAAAAAATCTTCTATCCTGTCCTATCTATCCTGTTACTACCTTAAATACTACGATTCCTACCTTTATGTTGCTCATAATTCTTCATTGCTATTCAAACTATTTGCTTCCAAACTATAAGTTTCCAAATATATGGCAAAAAAGAGCAAAAATATTTCCCATTTTTGTTTACCCCTCATTTGCTAGTGGAGCGTGCCAAAGTCACGTGCACTGCTCCGGCACAGAATATCGAAGAGATAAGACCACCCAGGCAACGAACGAACCTTCATATGTGGTAACGGCATGCACAGTGACTGGCACTGACTGCCGTATCGTACTGTACAGTTAACGGTACTGTACGGGTGAAATCTCGGCCCAGGAGATCCATTACAAAAGTTTTTACTGTAATAATCACGAAGGATCAGTGTGTACAGTAGGTAGTGGATTTTGATAAACAAGAAAGCAGTTTACGAGAAATTTGAACACATGGTTGGGGTACTTTACATTGCAGAAGTTGAAGTGACAAACTTAACGTTATTTTTTGTTACGATGCACGTTATGGCACACTGGACACAAAGCCACAGTAGGTACCGGAGGGGGCCAGAATTTTTCCAGGGGGGCGAAAAATTTTTTGAGGGGGGGCCAAATGTGTACAAATGTATTAAGTCAATGGTAAGATTCAAACTCTCTAGGGGCAAAAAAATTTCAGGGGGCTTCGCCCCCCCCCACCTTAGCACCCCTTGACTACGGGCCTGGCAATGGTAGGACAGACTCAGTATCCGAAACATTTAACATCCTGTAGTCTGCACCGCATTAGCTGTGAGTACAGTAAGTGAGATTCGTTAGAGGTGCGCGGACGCTGATCCAAGGGCCGCGTGTGCATGACCAAGGGATTCAGTTAAAATAAAAGAATAACAAACAAACCTCCTGGTAAGCTGGTTAATTAAAATGTTTATTTCTTAAAGGTTTCAACCAGAGTAGTGATCAGTTATTTTTCTTTATGCTGGTTTTAAAACTATTCCAAATTCTCACATCGTTATAGATTTTTTTTGGCCGCGGAGGGATTTCCCGCTAGACGCAACATTTCCCGGCAAGGAGCTTCCCGTTTTGCCGATTTTTCCCGCCGTGGCCATAGCCTAACGTTATGCCTAACCTTAAAGTAAAACCAGGCCCGTATAGCCAGACAAGGTGCTGAAGGGGGACGAAAAAGCTTCTAGGGGGGCGAAAAATTTTCCAGAGGGGGTGAAACATACTAAAATGCATTACGGCAATGCTAATTTTTGATCCGGGGGGCGAAATATTTTTCAAGGGGGCTTCGCCACCGCCCCCCCCCTTGACTACGGGCCTGAGTAAAACTGCTACCACCTTACAAGTGGCCCGAGTCGCGTATCCTAGGCCCTAGCCCTTACCCATGGTACTATTTTTTACTTGTTCTAACCTAGGCCTTAGCCTGGCGTGGTTCATTGAATTCAGTTCTTGGAATAGTCTCCCTGCCTCTTTAGTCGAAAATTCCATGCATCATATAAAGACCCTGCTCAGTTTATGTTTATTGCAAATAGCATTAGGGCTTAGGCACCTCTCGACGATTGCATGGTGAAGTAATGTCCCTTTGGATGTGTCACTGTATTCAGAAAGAAGGAGAAGACGAAGCCACTTGAATGTTCATCAAAGGATCCAAGTCTACCGAATAGACTACCAATTGTGTCCAGGGTATATGCTAGCAAGACTTACAAAGGCTTGCTTACATTACCAGTCTTCATCCAGTGTTAAGAGGGTAAAGAAGCAGGGGTGTAGGCCAAAATCCCATTCCTGCACTGCCATTTATGTCTCTCGTCCCAACCAACAGACAAGACTGCAGGCCTATCCCCCAGTCTTAGGATGTCCATGCATATATATGTTCCCCAAACCTGGGAGGGTTGGACTTGACTCTTGACCAGCACAACAGCCAACCTTTTTAATTATTATTACTATTGAGCAACCTGAAGGCTCTTTACCTCAGAAAATTCCAAACTCAAACAGCTAACATAGTCGTAGGAGGCGGGGGGGGGGGGGCTGCAACCCCCAACTAAATATTTTTGTGAAACTTCGGGCTATATGCTGAGAGTTTTTTGGCGCCTAATGAAAGAAAAATAATGCAATGATGGAGCTAAAGGTAATCAATAGTTTGAAAAACTTCCTTGGTAATTAATATAAAGTTCTGATTTGAATTGCACCAGCGCACCTTTAATTCAGTATTAATTCACCAGAGTGTTTTTCTCGATGTTTAAACTTATATTATGATTATCAGTGGTGTATTTAGGGGCCATTGGGCCATGTCCCTCCCTCACTGTTGCCGTTTTTTATTCCTTGCCGGAGGCAAAGGAATCTATGCATTCATGATGGCGTGTGTGTATGTATGCGTGCATGTATGTGTGTGTATGTGTGTTTGTTTGTGACACTTTGTTCGTTAACACGATATCTCAAGAAGGGAAACTGACAGTCATCAAACTTGGTACATAGTTGCCCCATATTAAGAGGAAGAACCCTATTGTTTTTGGTGGGGGTCAAAGGTCATCTGGGGTCACCAGGGGTCAAACTCTGAAAACCTTGTTAACACAATAACTCAAGTTAGAAAGCTTGGATGAATTTCATACTTAGTATGTAGATGCGTTATAGTGAGAGAAAGAACCCTATTGTTTTTGGTGGAGGTCAAAAGTCATTTGGGGTCACTAACTAACTATCCAAACTCACCTTAAGATATTCCAGACAGTAAAATGCTGCGGAAAATTAAAATAAAGGAATAGAAAAATTACTCAGTAAAGGACTCAGTACTGATTCCAAAGGGTAGGCACTACAGTCAAGAAAAATGACGCTTGTAACAACATTCTGTCTTTATAGGATCCTGGGTAGTGATATAAGAATGGAGGGAAAATAAAACCAAGGGTGGGGTAATAAATAACTAGTTTTTTTTTTCTCCCAACTTGCACGCCAATCAGTGATAGGCTTACTGTGCAAATGTGTAAGCTTTTCTTCCAATAGTTTCGAACGAAAGGTACGAACAAACTTCAAAATCGCCTGATTTTTATGTGTCATAGTAAAGCAGAGGCATGTGGAAAAATACATTATTCATGCAATAAGTTAAAGATTTAACTTTCCTGGCCTGAAAGGGGCTTTATTTGTTACACCAACTACCTGATTGTTTTTCTTAACCCTCTTTACTACACTGTAAAATCAAAGTAGATTACTGTATTTTATAAGTATAGGAAATACATGACTGCCCCAAAACTGTTTCTACATTAATATTAACTCCAAGCAAAGAGATAATTTAAGATTAATTAAAAATTGCTTTGTTACAATGTCCAATCATTTTATCTACAACTCTACATAAGTACATTACAGGTATAGTAAGCATTACATCTTGTAATTGACAGCTGTCTGCACTCTAAGCCTGTTATGTGCAATAGCACCAAAAGTCCCGCCAGCATCCTGTGATGGCACTGCGCAAAGGCCATCCTCAAGAATAAGACGTACCACTTGCCATTTCATTTCTGAAGAGGATCATCAAGGTATTCAGTGCCCATTAAATAGGTTCAAAGGGTTTGAGGAAACCATTCCAGGCAGGACAATTTTTAATCTGTTTTACCTATCTTGCTTATAGATTCAGAGATCCTTGGAAAGGCTGAGCACTCTTTCTTGTTAACTTCAAGATTCACACATGACTGCCTTGAAATTTTTTCAGCTGTATGCAAATGAAATATCCAGTGCAAACCACAGTTGAGTTCAAGTATGCCTTCAAGTACCAGGAAGACAGCAGTGAGTTTCTTGCATATATCAGAGTCCTCCACCATCACAGGAAAAATCTAAACTAGATGACATTCCACTGAGTGCAAACAAGTTAGTCGACTTCACTTCAGCAATGCTGCAAAAACAGTTTGTATTATCTAGTAGGCTACCACATCTTATGGTTCGTAAGAATGACGAGCATTCTATCACGAGCCTTTCAGCAACATCTGGTTCATCATTGTTGATGACTGAAATGAAAAACTGCAAAGAGGATGTCTTGCTCAGCCCACTGCATTAAGGCTTATACTGAAAGCTAACCATAGTTTCTGAAGTTATGATCAAGACACGTACTAAGCTCACAATGTAAAATATCAAGAAAACTCTCATCAGGCAGTTAAATCAGCCACATCAAGTATTCCTTTTCCAGCTAGAATGCCAACGCTGCATCAAACTTCTGTTTCCATCAAGGTATTTGGTAGTTCCTCTCCTTATCGGTTGCAAGAAAATGACAGCTGAAAGAAAGAAAGATGCAGAGGTTCAATGTTAGGATGGCAGGAGAACTTGGCAGCAAAGTACGGTCACGTGTAAGGTAGTTAATGAAATTGAAATGACTGTTTGGTTAAACAACTGTTGTGTACACATGTACTGAAGCAGTTGCAACTAAGTAGAGTACAGTGTTTTCTTTTGAGTTAAGAGTAACCTTTGCAGGAATGTTACTGAATATGTAACTTGCAATATCTGTGTGTAGACCTACTAGACCCAAGCTGTTATGTGGCACAGTGTACTACTAAGTCCTCCATGATATCTCAAAGAAGAATTGTACGTACAGTACGGCACACACAAGTACGGCACGTAGGCTACATGTATAGTTTAAAGGTGCATAAGTGTCACATACATAAAAATTACATATTCTAATAACTTTTTGTAGGAGGTCAAGGGTCATTTGAGGTCAACAGGGCTAAACTGTGAAATCTTGTAAACAAAGTCTCTAAAGAAGAGAGCAACAGTACATGTCATGCAGTAATAAACTGGCACTTAGGCAATACGTAAATTTGAGTGAGCCCATTCACCTATATTACCATGTACAGTAACATTTGAGTAACCATTCTTAAGGTATGTAGTTTCGAATGACAGACCTGTGGCACTGTAAATCACAATAATAAAACTTGAATGTAAGTGATTTTATAGTGGACTTGGTTGTAAAGTTAGACATGCCTCAGTACAGGTATGGCTGCAGGATAATCTGTATTTACCCTTGTCATCAATGGTGTAGTTCTGGTCTTCGAATACATAAAAAAATGTTGTACAGTAGTTTCAGAAAAATTGCAGTTAATGTTGTAAGTGCAACCATATATTATGCATTGTGCTATGGAGTGGGTAATTCAATTTGGTGTAGCTTACAGATTTTGCTTATACACTGACTAGCTAATCAATACCAAAATATAACACATTACTTGTTAACTTTTGTAATGTATGTGCTGAACACACACCAGTGCTTGAGATGGCAAAGCTTTTGATGATGTTAGTTGGTGTGAATTGCTTGTTCATCCATTACAAGACACTGTAAGGTACTGCACTCAGCACTAGACTGATTGGATGTTTATGCTGTATATGTTATGGAAATGAACGGCTGCAATGCAAAATGAATTCAAAATGAAATTTACCAAATTCATGCATATGATACTGTAATCTCACTAAAATCCATCAAGATGCAAGTGAAACTATACAGTATGGCACTGTTATGCATAACATTTTCTGACAGTGTCATACCTTTGCACATAGTTCTTGACCGTTGGACATGTTTTACAGATGACAAATATTCAAGATAGCTCACTCTTATTTTTATGAACTCAAATCCACATAAGTGTATCTGGATGTATGGCAAGGTTGTAGAGGTGGTGGAAGCGCTAGGCCGTGCCATCCAGGAATGTTCCGTAGCACCCAAGACTAACAGTCAGTAAAGCCTGGCACTGCCCATAACTAACTTCACTTTCAGGTGCAGGAACTAACATGATACTGCAAAGAGGTGTGTGAGAAAGAATAATACCATGTAGCCACAGAAGTATTAGCCTAAACCCTAGCCGGTTCATATGTGAAATAGGCCTACTACTTTTGGGGTCATTGGCGGCTCGCCATAGGGGCACGGGGGCACTTGCCCCCCAAAAAGTTTGCAAAGCATGGTCTTCAATTTTCAAAAATAAAAATAATAAATAAAAAAACACGTAATTCGAGATGAGTTAGGCCCTCCCTTTTCCTTGAGTGGGCTTAAAATTAAAGAAGTGAATAACTTTTCAATGCAATACGAAGGTTAAACATTAATAAAGTGCTTTCAAAACGACATTTTTTTCGGCGCGCTTAGCGCGCGTTTTCTCAGTTGCTTATTTGTAATCTGATTAGCTTAGGCATCATAATGTCATTTACAGAGTGTAACGGTAATGCTGGAGTTAAATGCCCATAGTTTTGCAGACACTTCAGAGCTATCGGGGTCATTAGATACACTACCCATTAACCGTGTTGATTATCATCCACGACTAAAAGCAGTTTTGCCAGGGTGTCACCTGGCCAGATTTGCATAGATATCTGTCTACAAAAAGTTGTAACGGGCATGTAGTCTAAAAGTATTGTGTTTCCCATAGAAGAAGAGGTTTCCCTTCCCTTGTCCAAAGTGACGTCGCCGTTGGCCTACGAGCGGTCTTATGACTGTCAAATAGCCTGTTGTAAGCAAAAGGTTCTCCACCTCTGTGCTAAAGTATACCGTTTCAATTGATTTAAAATAAATACACCAAACAGTCAATCTAAGCTCAGTGTGATGAGACTTTTAACTAGTGGCCTAGCTATTTGTATATAGAATGAGACGTCGTTCTGAGTTAGGGGAATTTCTCTCCCTTTAAAAATATTCGTTTTGGAACGGTACTGAGATCCAAAATACTTAGTGCTATCATTTCATCGTTTTCAAGTTTCTTCATGCTCGAAATTTTCATTAGTTTAAGAAAACAATCCAGAAAACCAACATTTTATGGCTTCTTGGCAAAGCTCAAACATATTGTGACACAATGAAAGAAACAATAAAATATTTGAAGGTGGGGCTCATTTATACAACTGGATCAAGCCGCTTTGCCCATTTCACCTGCCTCTTACTCCACCCCTATGGTAGTACGGTAGCGATCGGTTGATATGGTTGTATTTATTTTTGAAGTAGTCAGCTCATGACTAACTGCCTGAAATGGTTTTTGAAGAGCTTTTGAAAACTACATGGGCATCGCTGTAATACTTATAATCATAACCATACTCCCCCAGGCGTAGGAGGCGGGGGGCTGCAGCTCCCCCAATTTTTCGGGTACCTACTGAAAGAAAAATAATGCAATAATGTAGCTTAACGGAAATCGATACTTTAAAAACTTCCTTGGTAATTAAAATATAGTTCTGATTTGGATTGCGCCATCACCTATATATTCGGTATTGATTCACCAGTGTGCTTTAATTGCAATGGTTATAATATCAGTGGTATATTTGAGGAGCCATTAGGCCATTCCTCCGTCACTGACGCCGATATTTTTAGTACCTAAAATAAAGCACAAAGTTTTACTTCAAAGGTAGCATATGTGGCACAAGATTGCATGTAAGGACACCTAATTTTTCAAAAATTTTCAAAGCGATAGGGGGTGATGCCTATTTTTTTCTTTTAATACCTGAAATACGAACGGTAAATTTTTTAACACAAATTTTACTTCAAAGGTAGCATATGTGGCACCAGATTGCATATATGGACACCTAATTTTTCAAAAAATTTTCAAAGGGGAGGGGGAACCCCCTCCCCTTACACTCCTCCCCCATGCCGGCGATCACACAACATAGTGCCTGCCCCACCCCCATGAGAGATGTCTTGGCCACCCCACTGATTATTATCATCATTATTGTAACGACTTCCCCCAGAATTATAACCAATATGGAATAGGTAGTAACGTGGTAAATTATTGTATGTAATTGGCATGCGGTGTGATAACGGATGCATGCCTATATGATATGTACATTAACATTTTGAACGCGGGCGGAGAGCGCGGAAATTTTTGTTTCTATTTTTCGGGCAGATCGTTACAGCCCCCCCCCCCTCCCATCAACTTGGGCCCCTACGCTTATGCATACTCCTATTGAGGCTATTGTACTATCCGGAGCTGACCATTAATATTGCTGGGGGGTCTTCCGAACCTCCCCGAATACGGACTTGAGTTTGCCTCCCCTCCCCCCAAACAAAGTTTCTTAGAGCCGCCCATCTTTGGGGTGCTTATAGCAGGGACATACTGTGTAGTGGCAGCATGGGCAAAAGTTGCTTGAAGATGTTACTTTCTCCTATATTGTGAAACTGATGTGCAGCACCTAGGCCTATACCTGTACATGTGCTTTTAATTCCACGGTTTCCATATTTGCACTTTATTCACCAGTGTTCGAAAGCAAAGCCAATTCAACTGAGAAATACAAAGCAAAGGAATTTTTCATGATAAAATCAACTAGTACTTTAGCAAGAACTGCAATAAACATCAGTAAAGGAATTTTATAAAATTGAGGCAGCTCTTCAAGTTGTCTTCAAACTTTGATTTGTCTGGCTATTGTCTTGTCGTGTGTATCTTTTTACCGTGGTATTTTCTACAGTTTAAATGGTGTTCGTATTGCTTGTTTTGATGTTCCCCCTTTTGTCAAATTTTGTAAGATTTTAACTGATTTTCCGTGTTCTATGTTTTTGTATATATCTGGCTTGTTTAGCTTTTTCTGTTTTTAGGATCTTGTTATGTTTTAATTATGAATTTCTTTCTCTTTGTAAGGTTTGTACGTTTTTAATTTTGACTGGTTTACGTTTACGAATATTTCTCTTTCAATTTTATATGTTTTACACATTGTAACTGAGGGTCTCGGGGAAGATTAGCTTTGGCTAACCGATTTTTACCCTCTTTTAAGCAAGAGTTTAAATAAAAATAAACTTAGACCCTACCCACCATAGCCTATAGGCCCTCTAATTAAGTTTTAACTAGCAGTGTCAGCATTGTGGAGCTAGGCCTAATGACATTCATCTACAGACCATTGGTAACATTGTTGAACATTACTAAATTTGATAAAATGACTTTGTTCTATCTTTTTGTCTAAACTCCCTTACTGAAACAGACTACACGGGCAGATACTCTAACATTAGTGTTATCACTCACGCTCATCTAGGTAAGATAGGCACTGGCAAACAAATCAGCAACTTTTGGGCATTGTCCAAGCCAATGAGTGTTACCTTGCAATGACGAAAAGCTTTCCTCGGTGTTATTCTTTGGCCTATGTTAAGATTTATGCTTTGCCAACGAAGTATTTAGTTAGTCCTATAGGCTACCGCTAGTCCTGAATTAGACTAGGCTCACGTATGGCACGTCGCGAAAAGGCTCCCTAGTATGAGTATACTGTACATGTGTGTACAGAGCCATGGTATTACCGGATCATACAAAACTGTTCTCGGTAGGTCCTAGATGTTAATATCTTTTGCCAGGGAAACGATGTTCTGTAGATGAAATGGCTCCAACTGATTCCTCAGGCAAAACAGCGAAATGAAATACAAAATTGATGAATTTTACTTAACATGATATGTTAACCTTCGACGTTCTTCCGAGTTCTCTACGCGAATAGTTTGTAAGTTAACGTATATTGAGCAATAATCCAAAGTGGACCTAACATGGCGTCAAACTGGCAGTTAGCCAAACTCTCCTAATATATGGCTCTGTTCTTGACTGGAATTTTCTCCAGGGTTGTAGCATGTTTCTGAACACGAAAGTTTGGTGTAATTTGTACGTGTTTCAATGTAAGATCAACAGCGTACAAGCAACTTTTGCCCCTTCCAAAATGGCGGCCGAGTCCCCATCCGATCACAGCTGTTTCGGGGAGTCCCCACTCTAGTTCCTATATCCTGCTCTATTGTGTCAACCAGCGTCGTACGAGACAAGCTGGCAACCTTTCTTAATACCCACATCTGTTAGTTTACAATCAGGAAGATCTAACTTCTCTAAGTATGAAAGGTGTAACCTATAATGTGTACAGTGAATTGGTTCCCAAATAATGCTTATGCATTATAAGCATTATACTAACCTTGTGATCTACCAATTGTTCGAATCAAAGGGTTCAATAATTCAATTAGCTGTTACATGACACAGATGCTTAGTTCCAACTTAGACTGATTTCATGGAACTATCATATATTTTTGATTCCGCTTTGTTGCCTTCATGATGACGTTCTTATTGACTGTGCGACACGGAAGTGTACTGTAGTTCCTTTTGCTCACAAAACAAATTGAACGTGTACAGTTGTGTATTGCATTCCTCTCCACTATCACGATTGGACTGGATTGGGTAGTGCATTTCTCTCTAACTATCACAGCTGGACTGGAAAGTGTCTTAGATTTGAAATTTCACCTGGATCGTTTACAGGTCAAATCTTCCTCAAATCTTTTCTCAGTATCTCTGTACCGTTAATGTCTCTTACAATGGATATCACGTCTCCTACGTTAGTTGTCACCAATATAACTTTTAACGGTGAATATGAGTTAGCCAAAGATGTGGATGCCACGATCATCGGCTTACTTAACGTTCTTATATTTGTCACTGGCTTAGTTGGTAACACCATGGTGATCCTTGCCGTTCTTCTCTCCAAGAAACTCCAGACTGCATCCAATACTTTCATCGTCAACCTTGCAGTAGCTGATTTGTTGACGTGCCTTGTAATGCCACTGTTTACTGTAACACACTGGGTGAGATACTATTCTTCCTCTCTCGAGGGCCTTTGCCGCGTTGGAATAGGTGTGGTTCATACCTGTATAGGTGGCAGTATTTTGACCTTAGCTGCAATCGCCTTTAACCGATACATCTTCATCTGGAGTCCTCATCGAATCTACCGAAAAGTTTACACGCCCAAGCTCCTTTTCGCTTGGATCACTCTGATATGGCTTATCACCATATCACTCTCCATTTTGCCTCCTCTTGCATTCGATGTTGGGAAATTTGGCTTTGAAGTTTCCCTTCACGGCTGTATCTCGCTCACAGATTACCACTCGTCGAAGTTGTACGAAAATCTTCTCGTCTTTGGGTTTTATCCACTGCCTTTACTTATCATCACAATTTCTTACGTGGGCATCTTCATCAGGATTACTAAACACACCCGACGTTTAAATAAGAGCAGAGATAATTTGACCACTGCTGCTCCCGACAAGATGGGCAGGTAAAAGTTTATTTTAGCTGTGCAGCTCAACCTTTATTATATTTCTTCCGGTTGACACAAAATGCTGGGTAGAGGTCAGCATGTGCAGGGAAACTAAATTATATGGGAAAGAAGAGATTTCATACGATGAATTTTGTGATAGATTCCTCTTTATAGCAATGTAAAAGTATCGTTTAAGGTAGGAAGTGACATCCAATTATTAGCTTACAATTCTGATGAAACTTCGACAATGAAATTTATTTGCAAGACAAATAAAGGGCTGAGTGAAATTTAGGAGTTTGTTTAGATGCCCAGTTCAAGTTTCAGTTCAAGTTGTACACTACAGTGGCATATCTGGTCCGTTCATAACTTGAAATAACAACTGAATGAAGAGGTGGGCGGTTAATTTTGATGAAAGCTCAATACATTTTTCTGGTCTGTTAAAGATCAGTCCTCAAGCTACATTTTCTGCTTCGAATATCTTTGCCTTTATTCACACTGTTCAATTTGCGAAATCCTCTTCTTTTACTAATAACATCACTGCATCGCACTTACTTTACATTTCACATTGAAATATTTATCAATTTTCCACATCATAGCACAGTTTTTGAAAAGGGTAAGGATGCAGTGACGTATCCAGGATTTTTTAGTTCGGAGGGGCTCAACTGAATGGTCAGTTTAGGCAGTTTTCAGTAGATGCTTTTTAGTCCTATCCCCCTTTGGTTGTACCCACTTCTTCATCCTTGTGCAAGATGTTCGCACACATATTCGTTCGCAGTGTCATTTTGAGGTCAGCTGGAAGGCTCCATGCAAGTATCCCAGTTTGTTAATAAATCAGCTTCTGGGTAATTTCCCTCCTGCTTCCCACCAAACGGTTGCTCCTGGACCACGCCAGGATCCTATGGCGATCCATGGATCCCTCGCTGTTTGCAGAGCACTCCATGCTGCGTCAAGTTCAACTGCTCTTGCGGAGCTGAAGAAGCATTATTATGGTCACTTCTTCCGCCCATTTAAAGATTTTCTTCCCCTCTGTATGGCAAGAGAAAAAGAAAATTGAAACTAGGGCAAGGGAAATTATGGCGACGCTTAACGTGTATATATATATATATATATATATATATATATAAATATATATATATATATATATACATATATATATATATATATATATATATTATAAATCTATGTTGAAAAGATATATATATATATGTATATGTATGCGATATATATATATATATATATATACGATTTTCTGAGGCTATCTTGCTATGGCTTGTGTGTATTCATCTATATATAGTTTTTCTATACGCATAGTGTCAAATTTTCCAAAAAATAAGAGAATTGCATTGTTACATACAGGGTTATAGCTAACCCAATTTGAGTGCCGGTTAAAATCCCCTGCGCAACTTTCACAAACTACGTTATGTGTAGGATAATGAACGTTAGGCCACACACTACGAGTGCTTAGCCTAGCCTGTGCTGAAAAATCTGTGCTGAAACGGGATTTGTCAATACCCGTCGAACGTGCAATTGGCGCTGATATTAGCGGAAAATGTTTGTTGTTGAAACTTTGTTAGCGTGTTACACTGATGCAACATTGGATTTTGGCCACGGATATTGCCCTCTGTAGTCAGAATATACTAACGTGACAAAGAAAAGATGCATTTTATATCGATAAACCATTATTTTAGGAAATCGGGTGCCGGTCGGTAGGTTGACAAATTACTTTGAGTGGCGGTCGTAAGCTTAGTGCCGGTTCGCCCGACCGGCGCCGAGCGGCGTAGCTATAACCCTGGTTACATATATCCCTTAAAACAATCTTCCTGGAGCATCTGAAACACTGCATTGTCTCCCGCTCCTGAGGGCCATGCCTCCGGACCTCCACCGAGGTTTTGTGAGGGACCTTGTCCACACCTATCCATGGATGTTGTACTTTGCGAATCAATTCGTTCTCGTCGTGCACGCTGCAAGATATTCCTCCCCACTGCTTAACTGGTGTGGTCCAGGAGCGACCATTTGGTAGGATCCAGGAGGGAAATTACCCGGAAGCTGAGTTACTAACAAAATGGGAACACTTGCATGGAGCTTTCCAGCTGACCTCCAAACAGTTCGGGAGAATCCCCCATTCGGGAGAATCTACTTTTCTCCCCATCGGGAAAAAACTTGGTCATAGGCGCCGCCATTTTGTCTATTTTACCCACAATCCCACACGTTCTTTGAGTACATTGTCAGTGGCAAATGGGTTTTGGAACCCCCTTGCAAAAATTGTCGGTCTAATGTAATGGAATTATATGTATATTTGGAATTAGTTTTATTGTCATAGCTACAGAAAAGCTACTTCCTAATCGGTGGTTCAACACGCCGTTTTTGAGTTTTTGAATGGTTTTCATTTTTGCTTAACCTTGTCTTTGTTAGGCTGACAATCCTTTCCAACGTGTTGCATAAGTTTTTCCCCGTTCGGAAGAATTTTGGTTTTCCCCCAAACGGGGTAATCTCCAGGACTGTCAAACGACACTGCAAATAAATATCTGCGCCAACAGCTTGCAAAGGGATGAGGAAGTGGGTATAACCAAAGGAGGATAGCACTAAAAAGCACCTATTCGAAATGTTTATTCTTTGTGCTAAATAAATGCACAGTCACCATGGCCTCACAATATGTTTGAATAAGTTTACTTACCTAGAGAAGCTTCAAATCATAGTCATCGCCCAATTATTGTTTCTCAAAGTATTAAGTTGGGTTGCGACATGAAAACCTCTTGAGGCCCGTCCTCTTAATTTGATTGGAGTTTGGGGGCCAGTGCCTAGTTCATGTCTATTATTGTGCCAATACATTTGTTTGGTAAGCGCACCTCAATTTTGCACTACAAATCATCAATCATGGTAAAAATTACATACCGGTCAGCACTGACATATTTTCAGTTTTCTAACTAAAGTGTTTTCTACCATGTCCAATTTGAATTGACAATCTTCTTTAATGAAGAGAATTGGGAATAAAGCCCCTTCGCATTTATGCAATCTGTGTTCTTCCATAATCATATTTGCATCGAAAAACAATGATTGTGAGAATTTGCCTTTGAATAAAGCCAATACCTTTGAAGTAGTGTTGAAGAAGTATAGAAGACTAGATTAAATGAAGATTTCAAAATACGTCACTTGTTCGTTCAAAAAAAAAGAAAACTTAAGCCCCTCCCCTACAGGCCTTTTATTACTGATGGGATCATTATACATTCTGTTCGACAAAAGCTGGGAAAATGTACCCCCACACACTGTGCCAGCCCCACTGTTTATAGGTAGAAAAATTTTACTTGCGATCAATTTTGCAAATGGGGCACAGGAGTGCGCCCGTGACTCCACCTGGCTACGGGCCTGGCTATGTTCTCCATTGACTTTCATACCTAACGATCAATACGCCTAATTGTGGTTCTCAGAAGGGGGATCAGATGCCGTACGTTGTATCATTTCCTTTCCTCCACTCCAAGAATGTTCATGCACTACAAATATCCATTTTATTTTCTTTATTTTGCTTTCTTGTCTTCTTTTAATTCTTTTTTTATTTTAAGGTGTCAATAGGAAGCGCCCCTTGCGCCTCCCCTGTATCCATGACTGGGATGTAAGCTGATCTGAAAATCAGCTTCTCAATGATTAGCGTTCTTTTAAACAATGAGTAAACTCATAAACTATCCCCATGTTTTTGGCTCTCGTAATACTAGAAAAAGACGCGATTTTGGTTTGCATGTCGTTCCCCAACCTCTTACAAGGATTCCAAGAAATGTGCCCTAAAAATGAACCCTGGCTATAGTAAAAGTATTCTGAAGGGACAAAGAAGGAACGTTCTTGGTTCTTAATGCTATACTTAGTTATTGAGCCTAAATGTTATTTTAGAATTTACATTGGAGGATGTCTAAAAATTCTCATTCTTCAACATAGTAAACCAAATGCACGAGAACCTAAAGAAAAGTAACACTTATGCATATGGTTTAAAAAGTCAAAGGAAACAAGGACACTATGTATTACTCTTTATCATCGCACTCCCCTGGCTATCAAGCTGCTCAGAAATAGTGAAGCGTTAAAGAAGTAAATTCTGAAAATGGTAAATTAAGATATTTTATCTTCCCAGAGATATTTTAATAGAGTAATCTAATTTACAACTCTTTAGAGGAACTATCCTGTTCCTTTTATTTCCATACCCCATACACTCTAAAAAATTATTGCACAGCCTGGGCAAAAATTTACCCAGCCGTTGGTTCCGTATGCCACCTAACCGGAATTGGGTAAAATATTGCCCAACTTAGTTGGTTAAGGGTTTTACACATCAGTTGGGCAAAAAAATTGCCCAACCATTTGCCCAACTAATTAAGCAAACATTTTGCCCAACCAATTGGGCAAAAGTTTTGCCCAACTTTTAGATAAAACATTTAACCAACCAAGTTGGGAAATTTATTACCCAACTCCGGTTAGGAGGCATACGAACCAACGGTTGGGTAAAACAAGTTACCCAATGGGGTTAGAACATCTCAGAAAAGTTAAATTCTACAAGTTTTAAAAGCTACCGACATTACTAATGCTAGCCACTTTTAAATGTAGCAGGATTTTAATTGGGAATTCAGATATAAATGAATATGGTCTGGCTATTATATATATTCAGTGAGACTTGTTTGTTATTATTAACGATTAATAATACAATTTTTTCACGATATTTCAATTTCTCCTTTTTATGTTGTATTGTACAACTGAGAAACATAATTTTCTGTAAGAATTCACCATTGCCAGCTTCAATTTATATCAATTAGACCTGCAATAAAGGATAAACACAAATTTGCTTTGAAAAATTCGGAATGCTCCGTTCAAAGGATAGGTATATAAACATTTCACAGCATTTTAAACATGCACTTTTCTCAAATTGTTGTAGCAAAAATGCCCACACTGTAAGTAAACGTTTTGCAAAATTTTAATTGTGAATGTAAAAATTTAGAAATAGGTGTTATTAAAAGAATTACTTGGCGGTATGTTTAACCAGTGTTGGGTAAAGAAATTTACTTACACCATTTCACCAATAGTTGGTCAATAGGTTTTTCGGTACTTTTGCTCAACATTGTACAGGTGTACGTAGGTATATACGTACCGTCCGTATACTGCAGTACAATATAGTACCTTTTCATTAATTGTGTACGTACGTATGGCGCGCAAATCAGATCACTTTAACCAACCTGGGTAATAGTGCAAGAGAGATGGACGTTACCCAACCTGAAGGTTAACCAACCCAGTTGGTTAATCTGTTTTGCCACTTTGTCGGTTACCAAACTGCCCAGGTTGGGCACTTTGAATTTTACCCAACCCTTTTTAACCAACTTTTTTTAGAGTGTATACCTCCTGTATTGATTGTCCTGTTCATTATTTGGGAAGTTTTGTCTTTTACTTAACATATCGCCTATGTGAAGTCACTACCCCCTGTCTTCTTCCCTTCCTGTCTATTGCTTTATTTTTCTCCTCCTACCTGGCTGTCTTACCAAATAGATCATCTTTCCTTTTCTATATTTTCTTTATCAGACTCGACATGGAATCACGTGATGATAACGTCAGCCGACCGAAGATTACTTCTCTTCAAATACAAGTCACTAAGAACATGTTTTTCATCTTCTGTGCCTTCCTGATCTGCTTAACGCCTCATTCAGTCTGCACGCTGTTCGGCTGCGCCTTTACCATTCAGCGTTACGTAAGATGTATTGTCGCTTTCAATAGTATGGTGAATCCTTTCATCTATGGCTTTAACCATCCAATTTTTCGACAAGTATTTGCCAGTTTTTTCAAATGTCGATCGATTCCAGAACCTTCGTCATTTTTAACTAACCTTAACCGACGAATTAATGATTTTCGCAGCTCTTCGTCATAAATAATTGGCAAACTGAACGGAATGCCTCTCCTCTCCCTCCTCTTCAAAAATATTCTTGCGATAAGGATCTTCCAACTCATCGTCTCCAAGGAAAACTTTTTAAGTTTGCCTCACACGTCCACAAACCACGCAAGACAATCCCCGTGCGAGCTATTTGAACGGAAAACTTCGTTAAAGTACACTGTTTAACGAAGACTAATCACTAACGATCTCTGACCTGAAACATCGGTTTTTATTCCACAGTCAAGGATAGTGTCATTTAGTTTAATGTCGTTCGAAAGCACTTTGAAAGACCCAACAGTAATAATATTAAAGTAACTTAAAATCAAGACCAACTGAGGTAAGCGTACATTAATCAAATAATTGATTGCATAACAAATACAAATGAATACGAAAGTTGGAATTAAAGACAGTTAGCAGTCCGGGAGGTTGGGAAAAAGCCACACCCAGTTTCTCAAAGGGGGAAAAACTTATGCAACACAATATATAGGCTTGATAGTATATAGCCTGCTATGAAGGCAAGGTTAAGCAAGAAGCGGGAAGACCACTCAAGAACTTGCGTTTCAATACCGGTCGCGAGGTGAACCACCGATTACAAAGTAGCTATTTGCTAGCTACGACAATTATGCATTTTTTCCATTTCATTAAACCGGTAAACTTTGCAAGGGGGATTTAAAACCATTCCTTACTGAAAATGTATGCACTGAACTTGTGGAATTGTGGGTAGAATAGGCAAAATGACCCAGCCCATGACCAATATTTCTCCCGATCGGAGAAAAACTAAATTCTTTCAAAACGGTGAATCTCACGAACTGTTTAGGGGACAAAATGTGAACGTGTCGTTAAAGAGGGGCAATTTTCTCTATTCACTGACAAAATCTACAAAGCAATCTGAATACCATTCTGCATTTGGGGATAACATTGTTAATTTCAAAGACGCACATTGCACGAAAGAAAATCTGTAACTTCATACATAAGAAATGATTGCACGAAATGTTAGTATTTTTCAACAACCTGGATGAACATGTAAATGATGTGCTAAACATTCCTTTTTTGTTTTAAACTATACTTTAACTGTTTAACAAACATTTAAACTCAATTCACAATGAACGGTATTAAAATTCGTATTAGAGTCAATGTCGAGGTCAAAGTTAAAGGCTGTTTTCGACAAAGAGCAGAAATTTTAGAAGCAGGGAATATTTTATACACTCTAATAAATATCTGGTGAAATTTTCACCAGATTCCGTGTTCATATGCCACCCACACAATCCTGGTTAATCTAACCAGGAATTCTTATTCGACTTAACGAAAAAACTGGTAAAAACTAGAATAATAACCCGGTATTTGGTTAAATTCACCAGTGTATTGGTTCACATGACCATTATTTCCTGGTGAAATAAATAACCAGGATTGTGTAGGTGGCATACCAACACGGACTGGTGAATTTCACCAGACGTTTTTAGAGTGTAGCATTGCAAATATTGGGAGTCTTCGAATAGATTATGTTAAATGTAAGCAGGATGTATAACGTTAGTATAATGACAAATTACTTTAGCGTGTATAACCCCGTTTAATTATCACTGAAATATTAGGCTATTGCAAGGAAAACTTGTACTTATCAAATGCATTTTTAGAAGACTACTTCAAGGTAAGAAAAGTTTAATATTGTTTTGTAAATATTGAGTGATAACAAGCAATGTAACATGCCTTTCTAAAATTAAAGCTAAATTTTATACCTTTTCATGTTGCATGGAATTTGTTGTGTATGGCTCAGTATCAGTTACTACATGCACCTGCAGAAGTTTCGGAGAATCTAGGTTATCTTAAAACTTACACGCCAACATTATGAGCCCGTGTAAGTAACTTGAAATGATTTTTTGCCATAATGAGTGTTTTATTTTCGTTTTACGGTATTCGGGTATAGGACGTCAGATGAAACAATTGCGCACGAAGCGCGCCTAAAATTTGAATTTACATTTAAAACCATTGCTATGACTAACGGTGTCAATTCCCTTTATGTGTGTCTATAAATTAGAAGGTGGGTTTGATACTAAGTTTTCAGTTCTCATAAGAAGAGGAGGGTGAAAAAATAAATATCAGTTTCTTTACATCCTTACAATGCTGGCTCCTCTGAAATCACGTTTGTGCACAAGAATAATTGACTTATGGTAGAACCCCACCGATGAGTAATGCGAATACGTTTGGGACCTCATTGGTAGTAAAAGGAGCAATTCAAGGCTAAAAGTGGGCAGATCAAGCAAAAATCAAGAAATATTGAGAAGACTTTGCAAAAATCGTGAAAGATTTCAAATGATATTTGGGAAAAAGTGATAAAAATAAATCCATCACTCAATAAAAACGTACCTCTCTCCGCAAGCGTAAACAATTGAGCGCGAAGCGCGCCGAAAATTTTCGGCATGGAGCCTCCCGGGAGCTCTGCACTAGTTACAGTGTACAAAAGAGGGACAAACGGGATTCTCACTACCAGACATCCATATGGGAGGAGATACGATATATCACCTTCTTTTTAGGTATAGCAAGAGGGATGGTGGATAGGCAAAATTCGTTTCAGAAAAGATTTTCGTCGTTATTGAACGTCGCGGTAAAATGTTTGGAAAATAAGCAACGGCAATTACGTACTTTCAATCTTTCAAATCATGTGTTAGACTAGATTAGTCAAAGATCCCGTAATGATGAGAGCCCTACAGAGAAGGAGATGTACTTTTTAGAAAAAATGTTTGCATTGGAATAATTTCTTGCGTCATAACTTTGTCAATGGTGTATGAAATCGGGTGTACACCCTGTCGTATGCGCGCAAAGCGCCGAAATTTTAAATAAAATATTAGTCCATGACAAAACCTGCATTCAGAACCTGGATCGGAAGCTATCACTTTCCCACCAACCTATGCTATTCAGAAACGAATCTTCTGACTGAGAATTCTTAAAAGGCACTTTTGCTCCTTTGTTCCCCCGTGAGAAGTTACCGAAAGCTATTGATAATAAGGACAACTCTGACACAAGGCTTGACCCTAGCGGAAAGTGCGAAAATTTGGAATTTGTCAAGAATTTCCAAAACTTATGATAGTTTGAGAACAGTTTGTGCAAGAAAATGGTAAGTACAAATAAACCAATCATCAAAAATACATCTCACCCTACACCCTCCACAGAAATCTGTAGCTTAAACGACTTTTGGGAACATTTTAAAAACTTTCCAGAATCGATGGGGGAGGGGGACACACGTCACCCACTGCCCACTGTGCCGACCCCACTGTCTGTAGCTTAAAAGCCTTTTGAGTTCATTTTAAAACTTTTCAGACAGTTTCGAAATCGAATAGGGTATGCACGTCGCTACTTTGCCTGCAACAGCTGGTGCTCCTGTGCACAATAGCACGTCACCTGACAGCTTGTCTTCTGTATTCATTCTGTAAGGTCTGTATGGCGAAACTTTGCCTCTCAATCCCTCTAGATTACAAAAAATTTCACTCTTTAACTCAAAATTGTTACTAAATTCCAGTGCAGCTAGCCGGGCCCATACTGCATATGTCACTATGTTTACTTATTTAGATCTTAGGTCAAGGATCATTACTCAGCTATTCACCTGTTTTCGAACATTGTAGTTCTCCTTTCGTCGCCAACCACTTGAAAGATATGTAAAGAGATAATCCAGCGATAGCTCCACCCAACCCTTACAGAAATATATACTATGAGTACGTTCTTAGACACTTTTATTCATTTTTTGCTCTAAATTTTTCTTTCTCCTTTTCTTTTTTTTTCTTTTTCTTCCTTTTTTTCTCCTCTCCTTTTTTCTTTGTCGTGGCGAGGGAGGCCGGGCCCCCCAGGCCCCCCTGGATCCGCGCCTGAGTCATTTCCTGTGTTGAAAATGACTTCGTGATCCCTTATACACTCTAAAAAAGACCTATTTAAATTGAAGAGAAATCTTATCAGAGGGACACTGAATAGGAAATCTAATCAATTATTTGAACATTTGTTTCACAAATGATTAGATCTGTTTCATTTTTTAACAGAATCTAATCGAATTTTTGAAGATATTTCCTATTCAGTGTTTCTCTGTCAAGATTTCTCTTCAATTTGAATAGGCCTTTTTTAGAGTGTATAAAGCGCAGCATGTACACAATGTATATATTGTGTGGTGTAGGCCGAGCTCAGAACAGGCCTTCAAAAACGGCATGCCTTCTGTGTCCTTACCACACTCACAAGCACACGCACCCGTACATAGGTACGTTACAGGCATGTGCTTGAGGCTGGCACACGTAGGTGCCCCGAGGTCCCACCTCTGGAGCAAGTCGGGAGCAGGGTTGGGAAGTAACGAGTTTCAAGTAACGCCGTTACTGTAACGAGTTACTTCTTGTATAAGGGAACCGTGTAACGAGTTACATTTGCATTCCACTAACAGAGCAAGAAACTAGTTACAAATCTACTTGGAAGTAATTGTCAGGGCCGTAGCGAGCGGGGAGGGGGGTGTGGGGGTGTCACACCCCCCAATATTTGGTCGCCCGTCGGCAAATTTTCGGTCTGTCGGCAAAAAGAGGAAAGGGGAAGGAAAAGAAGAGGAAAAGAGGAGAGGAGGAAAAGAAGAGAGAAGAAGAGAAAAGAAAGGGAAAGGACGGAGAATGAAAAGAAAAAAGAGAAAGAGAGAACCGGCCAGTCTGTTATCGGCCATTTCGATTTTCGGCTCTTCATCTAATTGGTCCATTCAAGTTGAATTCCCGTCGGCAAATTGATTATGCATGTGACGGCCTTATACGGCCGTATCAACGGCCATCGGTGTAATTGGACGAGTGACTGAGTCCGTCGGGAACTCGGGAAAAGAAAGGAAATTAACGGCTTCCGTGTAGGCGCCCTATTTCGGGTCATATGCCATTCTTGAAAAACCACTTTCTGCACATTATTCCTCACTTTTATCATCACTATAGGGAGCAGCACCCGATTACCCATGGAGAGGGTATCCTTAGCCCGTCTTCTAAAAACTAGCCTTGACTTTAAACACATTTTGCAGACTTCTGAGGATCCGGTTTACCCACAAACATCCCGGGGAAAAAATAATGCGTGCCGCGTTTGTCTTCCCTTCACTGCAATCTCGGGCTTTTAACTTTCGAACACCGAAATGAAACAGATACAGAACCCATCTGCAGATCCTGGCGTTCAAAGCATATTTTGAACGCATGTGTTTAAATTCTGAACACTTTTTCTCCCTTTTTGAACGCCGGACGCCTATCCACTTATCGTATTTGAACGCCTGACGCGTCTAGTGTTCAAATGCTGAACACAAAGTGTTCCAATTCTGAACGACAGGTTCAGCACCTGAAGTACAGTGGCATGAAGGGAGGAATAGCTAACACATAAGAATTAACCGGAATGTTTGCATTGGATCATGCATTATGAACCAAAATATACCAATCCTGCATGAGACTTAATTTTTTACCGAGAGATTATGCTAAAATCTCAGAGCTTCCGGGGGCAAAGCCCCCCGGACCCCCACCAGGGGCCCTAGGGCCGGCCCAGTGTTTTAGCCAGCCTCTATTTGTGGGACAATGTCGCATAAACGGCGACAAATGTCGCACAAAAATTCTGACACGCAATTTCTACCCGCCGGGTGTAAATTTTGAGGTTCCTCATTAGGGCAGAAATCCACTCAGATATTGCACCATTTGCGATCTAGGCACCTTAAAGTTTCAAATTCCAAAAATTTCCAAAGGGGAGGGGGACACCCCCTCCCCTAAGACCTCTCCCCCAGGCCACAGATCAGTAAATGTCGCACTGAGAAAACGTCCTAGCTAAAGCACTGGCGGGCCTCTGGATCCCAACCGCCCAGAGACGAGAGGGATATAGCCTAATACATTCAAATTAGTGGGGATCTTTGCATTTGATCATGCGTTATGAACCAAAATATATCCATCCTGAGACTTAGTTTTCCACCCAGAGATATACTTAAACCTCAGAGCTTCCGGAGGATTCGCCCTCCGGAATCCTCCTTAGGCGGGCCAAGTGTTTTAGCCAGCCCCTATTTGTGCGACAATGTCGCATTAACGGCGACAAATGTCGCACAAAAAAATCTGACAAGCAAAATTCTACCCGGGTGTAAATTTTGAGGTTCCTCATTAGGGCAGAAATCCACTCAAATACTGCACCATTTGCGATCTAGGCAACTTGCAAATTCCAAAAATTTCCAAAGGGGAGAGGGGACACCCCCTCCCCTAAGACCCCTCCCCCAGGCCACAGATCAGTAAATGTCGCATTGAGAAAACGTCCTAGCTAAAGCAATGGCGGGCCTCTGGATCCCAACCGCTTAAAACTAAAGCGGCCTGACGAGAGGAATAGCCTAATACATTAAAATTAGTGGGATCTAGTGTGTATTTGATGGTGCATTATGAACCACAATATATCTATCCTGAGACTTAACTTTTCACCCAGAGATATACCTAAACCCCAGAGCTTCCGGGGGCTGCGCCCCCTGGACCCAACCAGGGGTACTTAGGCGGGGCCCAGGAACCCACCGGCTAAAGCTCGTTTTCGCACTACGCATTACCAGATCCGTCGGCAAAACATAATCTCCACCCCCCCCCCCCCCAAGATAACACCTTCGCTACGCCCTAGTAACTGTAACAGCGTATATTTGGTCAGGCTACTTTCCCGTTATACAGGTAGTAAAAATGACTACAAATTACATTTTCCTTGAACTAGAAACAAAAATTTTTCAGATAGATGGTACTTTGGTTAGTAGTAATATTTTCGACATATTTATAACTCGTCTCTGCTATCGATTGTCATCGTTGTCCTCACCAACATCAAATGTTACTCATGATTAAAATCAAAAGTTGTATTAGCAGGAAGCTGCTATATAGGAGCTAAAAAATTGTACGGTCGCTTGGTTGTCAATTGGGAAAGCATTGACAGGTTTGTTCATTTTTACTCCATAATCAGTCCCATAATTACAAGGTTTAAAGCTTGATTTGTGTGTTTCGGTTTTTATTAAACAGATCTTTGCCTATTATCTATCAGACTGGGTCTTTGTGAGATTTGTTGAAAAATACTGAACGGTCCTAGGGCAAACTTTTGCCTCAGTCAGTGAATAAACTTAGAGGTTAATTAGAAAAATCTGAATTTGTTAAGTACCTGCTGTATGTCCTTTGTGGTGCACAGTGACGATAGCGCGCCGTCAGAAACGATGCACCCACAGACAGACAGTCATACCTATGTTACTTTGCACGTTTTAATCGTTGCCTTTTGAGGCCTCAGGGCAGGACCCGAGTCCACCTTATCCGAGTCGGAGCCAACTCCGATCTCAGGTCTCCTGTTGTGGACCAATTCCGAGTCTGTTCTGATTTCAGTGTCATCAATTCCGAAACCAGCCTCGACCTATTTGCCAATGTGTAGCACATAACCGTAGGATGCGGGGGTGGGAGGCTAAAGCCCCCCAGTCAAAAAAGTGGTGCCTGGCGGAACTATCCTTCCCCCACAATCCAAGGACGAAAACGACTTATTTTTTCCTGAAGAAATGTCAAACATTTGCAGTGATTTTACCTTAAAATTTGTCCAAAAATGTTGAACCATGAAATTGCAACTACGGACCCTCAAATATTCAAAATTTTCCAAAGGGGAGAGGGGACCCCCTTTCCTTAGACCCCTTCCCAGGACTGCGAACCGAAACAACGTTCAGCCCCCCTCCCCGCAGTCTCGAACAGCTTCCTAAGCCTATGGTATAGCATATCATACTTATTATTTTTTTAATACTATTGTACATGTTCACCATGAAAAATAGCACCATGAGGTTATCGTATTGACTCACTTCCATAGTTTGGCCTCCTCAGTAATTTAGTTGATTCTTTTTAAACATACTTTACATTTTCACATTGTGCAAAAATAACATGAGGACTTGAAAACTAACACTGTAATTTTCGTATCTGACAACTCGGCTGGAATGGACTCCGAGTCCTTGGCCAGTTACAACATTCCTTTAAGACTAGTCTCGATTCCTTCTACTCAGTCTCACCATTTAATGCATTTTTCAAATCAACACAAACTTGATCTTTGAAGTTTGTGCTCTGGTAAATATTACTTGTAGCCCCTTTTTAGACCATGACATTTCAAATTTGATCTTTTACAATTATTGGACATCAAAAGCAATATTGCTCTAGATGAGTGCAGACTTTTATCACTGCTATAACCTCACGATTCCCCTTTTATAGCTGCTAAACTCTTTAACTATATGATGGAATTACAGGATTTACACTCTTAAAGGATTATAGTCGTAATTGAAGAACTTTTTGGTTATAACCAACGTTCGTCCAACAAGTTTGCGTAAGCTCCGACACAGTATTTTTATTCGCTACCGGGTGTTGAGAGTAAAGAGCCTCCGTTTGCCAGGATCCCCAGTGAAGAGCACTGGGATCGTTATCGCTCTTTCTGTCTCATACACTTCAGACCAACCCGTACAAATGAAGATGTGTCGGTCCTCTCATGTGGCCCCTTCTTACTATCAAGTTATGACACCTATCTTGGACGAGGTACCGCGTATTCTTTTTCAAGTAACTAGTTACTTTAAAAGGTAGCTAGTTACTTTTCAGTCAAAAGTAACTTTAACTAGTAACTGTAAAGAGTTACAATTTTTTGGAAATATCTGTAACTATAACTAGTTACTTTCAAAGTGTAACGGGAACAACCCTTGTTTCGGGCAGTCGGCCATTATGAGTTTTGCTTCAAATTTATTGTAGTAGCCAGGGGTTCTTTCAACAGCTTTTGTCGTATAAAAATGTTGGGCTCCTCAACAGTCCGTAGGTCATTTTGTGCACGTTGAGAGCCTCAAATGGCCGGCGGGCAGCTACTTGAGAACCTAAGATCTACCGTAGCCTACAACTTTTAAAACATCGCGAAAGTCTGAAAGGGAGTTCAAATTTATTTTGAAAATAAGCAAAAACGAGCAGCGGCCTCAAATCCAATGAGGATACCGCATGTACACCGCTTCTCAATGTAATTTATTCAGTATCACGACCTCACAATCCCCTTCACTCCTTCACGTTGCAATGTGAAAGATAAGGTTTTCACTCGAGAAGTTTTGTATCAATACAATATGGGTTATTTCTTAGCAACTGCACCGGTTTGAAACTAACAATAGACGAACCATTTTGCATCTAGCTAGATTTCCTTGTAAAAATATCGAAGGACAGACGGGCCACTCCTTTCCCCCATGAGAGCTAGGTCGATCGCAAGACTGGCTCCTACCTCAGGAGTCTTTTGCACGGCACAACAGTGTTACTAATATTTACCGTACTACGGTTAAGTAAGTATTTGACAGTATGATGTATTATCTGCTAATTCCATGAAATTTTATGTAATGAATGTCACAATCATTAAATGCATAAGAATTTTAATTGATAGTAAATCTAGGTACAAGAGTATTTGCTTCTATTTTCGCCACTGACCAGGCTGACCAGGACTTGGACTCGAAGGGCGAAGACTCCGTCGGAATCTAATTTGCTGGACTCAACTGTATCGCTGTTGTAGTATAAGTTGATTATTGTGTAATGCATTGTAACCTAGGTTCTCAAGTGGAGCTCTAGAGTAGATCCAAATTTACATGAATCAACAATGTTATTTATCTCTGGCTACTGCAAAATTATTGTTACAAGGCAAAAACTAAGGAAAAAGCGGCCCTCGAGCTCACACAGTTGAGAATCATTGCACTACAAGAACAGTATCTATATGCACTTCAGATCCTCAAAGGTGTCAAATGGCGGCACACTCAGATCATGGAGCTACAACGAACTCCATGCTCAGATATATCATAACCTTGGTAAGAGTACACTGTCATGACTACGTATACAGGCATATACTTCACAGATATGGAAGCAGTATGCTCAGACATAACCGTAGGAAGCTGTTCTAACGTTTTAGACCCCTGCCTTGGGGAGAGGCTTAAGGGGAAGAATATTCCCCTTCCCTTTCGGAAAAATGTGAATATTTTCGGGTCTTTAAATGTAATTGGACACTATATTTGTGCATTTTCGGAATAAAGTTATTGAAAATGTTTAATATTTTATTGAAAAGTTTGATTAAATCCACATAGTGAACAAATAATCGGTTTCATCCTTAAAAAGCGGAGGTGGGAGCAAACTTCAGCCTTCCACATTTTCGCTACATTT
This sequence comes from Holothuria leucospilota, assembly GCA_029531755.1. NCBI lineage: Eukaryota > Metazoa > Echinodermata > Holothuroidea > Aspidochirotida > Holothuriidae > Holothuria > Holothuria leucospilota. The sequence goes on from CM055965.1 coordinate 47,582,140, forward strand.
CTCATATACCCATGTCACTCTACCATCAAAATCTTTTATGTAATCGGTAAAGTAGCTTGGGAAATAGCCTGCGTAGCGGCTCTGTGGCTTTCGCCCATTCTTGTTTGTTTCACGTAGTGATGAACTGAGAGAAGGAATGTCGTCCTCTCTGCGGGTTACTCAGACAAAATTACTTTCCTCTCATAAGCGTAACCATCAGGGAGAAAGGCTACGGCTTAGCTGGAAGCGATGTGGTACCTTGCTTTATATCCACCAACTTGAAATCTCTTGATTACCTCAGTTGTCCTACACGATTTCCAATATTATACTTAGGATACGAGGCGGGCGGCGGGGCGGCAGTTCCCTATTTGGGTAGATAGTTTGGGGGGCAAAACATATCCTACTTTTCTGGTAAACGTGCTTAAAATTTCGGACAAACGTGCTCAGTCCCTAAACCACATTGAATGTACTCCCGCACGCTAATAATCCGCCTTCCAACCTCTCTTCCTAAAACCTTTAAACTTTGATATTGATTACTGGTTTACTCCTTCTAATAATATTTCTCCACTCCGAAATGTAATTGAACTTTACTCCAATGCCCGTATGACCTCGTCATTATCAATCGTCGGGGCTGGTGCAATTCATGAAAAGTGGTTATTTCGCAAATTTTAAATTTCTAACCATACAGTAGAAAAATTACGGGCTGCAGGTCCTGCGATCTTATCAGCAAACAGATCCTTAATATAAACAGTTCGATTGATGAGAACGCCGAACAAGGTTATGTTCTTAAAATTTACTCGAGTCGGCATGAAATAACAGTTATACTACTATAACAATGCCAACTGAGTGGATTATTTCTACATATCCAGTGGTAATAATAATCAGACATGAAAGATTGTGGAGCATCAAGAGGTACCCCTAGCGATCGATTCCCAAAAATTTTCCAGTCGTTTTCCAAAACTAAAGAAATTATGCAGTTGACATGTTGTCCTCATCGACATATTTTCTTCTGCCCTTATTTTTAAGTCCAGGTGACGCATTTGATGATGAAACACTCAATGCTATTAGGTTCAGAGATGAAACAGTCCCGGACTGGAAATAGGCATCTATTCAGTATTCAACCTATATTTTTCAACTCTCAGAAACAGACTGTACATTGTACATTTCACTCGCTCCGACTTCCCCCTCTAATGTTGACGGTAGAACCTGACTTGACCTAAATTAATGTTTCCACCAGTGTCGAAAGTAACTGACGAAGGATTTAAACTGGGCATAAAACCTCACCCAAACAGTCAAAATTCTACTATAAATTACTTCTAGCCCTCCTCCAACTTGAAAGAATACACCTGTTTAGTGCACTTTCCAAACATAGCTGCAATGGTGTGTACTGAGTGTTAATTGCTAATGGGCATATCCACACACTACCGTGTGGGAACTGTCTGCCATATTGAGTGATCTGCAATGGCATCATTGACCAATCAGAGTGTTGTTATTGTTGGAATTTATGCCAATCAAAGTAGTAGTCCTCAATAGTACTTAGAAATATAGGAATATGCCAATTTCCTTAGCCTAATATGTTTGGTGTGAGGAAACAACCCTTTACTGAATGCTAGATACAACCCCTTTCATTTTGAATTCTTTTTTATCCAAAGTGAATACCCTAGGTTACAGAATTACCTTAAAGTGATCAAACCTTGTGAACAAGAATTGCCTTTAACTCCAGTTGACTTCTCACTCACGTTATAGTTGTAAAAGCAAAACTTTGTCACTTCCGTCTCGGTCATTGACCCTAAGAGACCACGAATGTGGGAAAATCCTATTGCTTATGAATTACAAATTCACGTCGGGAGGCTAAATACTCAACAACTTAGATCAAATTTGAAGGTCAGTTTAAATGGGAAAACCTTAGATTGCTGTTGGATGAAATAGCCACCTTATATACTTTGTCCCGGCCGAGAATCGAACCGCGAACCCCCCCCCCCCCCGGCCCCAAGCTCCATCGCTTCAAATGCCACCGCTTTTATCCATGCACTCGGCAATAGCAAGTACTTGTAGAGACTTTTACCATGCAAATTCTTTTAACCTTACGTGTAAAATGAGCAACGCAAGAAATTTTCTACATGTAACTGCATGCCTGAGAATTGCCATTTCTTGCAATTTGGGAGGTATATTGGTAAAGAGGCAGAACGCTACCCGTCAACTATATGGTAGCGAAAGACAACGTCATGAAGGTTCCTTTTTGGCATATTGTGGTTGCAAAATTTTCCGCGCACCTAACACGCATATCCACACTTTTAGCCAATGGGACTATCTGGGTTAGGCTTATACGACATTTTTTTTAAATGGGGCTCCCAATCGCCAATTCCTACCAACATCCTTGCTTAGCCTACAACCGCACATGTTCGAAGGCTGGAATCCCTCCTCCCTCCATCAAAAACCCTGGATCCGCCCCGGCAGATTTGAAAAAATTAGGGGCATAATCAAAATTTCGGGGCATTTACCTCAAATGCCTCCCCCTTCTCTGCAGCTATGCACACAACAAAATTGTCTGTTGAAAGAAATAGTAGTAAATATTACTGTTGGGAACATAATGCTGAAGGGACGAAAAGTTTTTCGCCCCTCCAACCAAATTATTGGGGGACCATGCACCCCTACTCTCTCCGTGATCCCTGCCCTTGCTTTGGTTTTTCTTCTTGCATGAAACACTTGCAGGTAACGATTCGCGTAGTTTACGTATGGAACTATATATCCAGCTGATGGCACTACAGATTATAGGAACAGTCGAACCAAGCCTGTATTAACAACTTGTGATACTTTAATGTTTCAAAGCTGCTCTTAATCACCTTGCATATCAATTGAATTGTTATTATTACAATCCTCGGAATCAAAATGAAAGTTTCTTGAAACGAAAGTGCTATCGCTTGCATACTTTCACCGTCGTGGGTATTGACTCTCTTACAAACATTAACACTAAACGCAAATCCCACTCTGTAAGATCAAAACTTTCTACTTTGAGCTATGCAACTTGCATATTTATCGAAAGATAATTAACTTCTTTCTATACTTAACTTCCTCTAAAGTGTTTTAAAGTATAAAAGCTTGGCTTAAAGTGTTCAATTCTTATTATAAATGACGGACTTAGTTGTAAATCTTAAACTAATAAAAAGTGTTTTGTAGAGTGCGCACTTTTGTTTTCAATTTTAAATTATAAAAGTGAAAGGGCCTACCACAGTTTTTTATACATTAATATATACGATCTAAAATAATGTAAACAAAGAGTTCATTCTAATAGTTAACGAAGGATGCTAGCTTCTAAACTGCTTGAATTGGGCAACCTTTTTTTAAGCTGCTCACACTAAAGTCCCCGCCAACTGAATCCCACACTTCAATCTCACAACCAAGTCTCATTTCTCAACACCTTGTCTTGATCGTCAACCAAACAATGGATATCAACATGACGGATTGTGTTGAATGTGACAAAATTCCTTTCAATACGGACGCTACGATTATCGGATGGCTTAACCTTCTTATTTTCTTCCTTGGTTCAGTCGGCAACACTCTTGTGATAGTCGCTGTTCTACTCTCCAAAAAATTGCAGACAATTCCCAACGCCTTCATCGTTAACCTCGCGGTGGCTGATCTCGTGACAAGTCTAGTTATGTCTTTTTTTGTTACAGCGCAGTGGAGGACATGTTATTCGCCCTCCTTGGAACTACTTTGTCGTTTTGCGATGACCGTTGTCTATACCACTGTTTACAGTAGTATTTACAACCTGGCGATGATTGCGATGAACCGCTTCATTTTTATCGCGAGTCCACTTCAGATCTACCGAAAAATATACAAGAGAAACTTGATGTTCCTGTGGATCAGTTTACCTTGGATAATTTCTATTTCGATCGTTATTTTTCCTCCTTTATTTCTCGATATTGGAAAGTTTGGTTTCGACCCCTCAAGCCACACTTGTCACACTCTTCCTGGGTACCACTCCTCTAGTTTATACAACAGCATCATTGCCATCGGTGGCTATCCTCTGCCTCTTCTCATCATTACTGTCTCCTACACCGGTATCTTCACGATAATCAAACACAGACGACGATTTTATAGCAGTGTGAATCTTCAAGTAACAAGCACTTCAGAGAACAACGGGTAAGTTTACAGTAACCTATTTTTAATTCGACTATACCGTAGTTGCAGTAATGCAATCGTAACAGCAGTTTTAGCGAAGCTTTTAGAGATTCTTTGCCTTTGTTTGGTTGGGTTTTCTTGGCCGTCTTGAAAGGCATAGGCGTAGGAGCCCAAGTTGAATGGGAAGGGAGGGTGGGCTGTAACGACTTGCCCGAAAAATATAACCAAAAATTTCCACCCGCTCCTCTTGCGCGTTTTAACATGTGTATATATCATATAGCCATGCATCGGTTTTATCACACCGCTTGTCAATTACATACAATCATTTGTCGTGTTAAGTACTACGGTACCCCCGCTTGTATTTGGATTATAATTTGGGGAATTTCTCTTATGGGGTGGGGAGCACGCATTTTGTTGTGTGTGATCGCCGGCCTGGGGTTGGGGTCTAAGGGCCCTTTGAAAATTTTTGAAAAATTACGTGTCCCTACATGCAATCTGGTGCCACATATGCTATACCTTTGAAACAAAATTCGTGTTAAAAAATACCCGTATTTTAGGTACTAAAAAGAAAAAAATCGGCATCAATGAGGGAGACATGGCCCAATGGGTCTCCTTAATACGTACACCACTGATAACCATAATATAAGTTAAACCTTTACAAAACACGGTGGTGAATTAACACCGAATATAAAGGTGCTGGTGAAATTCAAACCAGAACTTTATTTTAATTACCAAGGAAGTTTTTAAGCTATTGATTACCTTTCGCTACATTATTGCATTATTTTTCTTTCAATAGGTGCCCGAAAAATTCTCAGCATATTGCCCGAATTTTCACGAAAATATTTGGTTGGGGGCTGCAGCCCCCCAGCCCCGCCTCCTACGCCTATGTTGAAAGGTACGGACGTAAACTGTGGTAGGGATGTCGGGTGTGGAACGTGCCACGCTCAGCATTGTAGCCTACCCGTGGAAAGTTTGTGCTGATCGATGTTTATTATTGCACGGAGTCGGTACAGAGCTTATTTTCCAAATTTTGGCCATAAATCCCTTCTTCTCCGAGAGACTGATTTTGATATTTAGGCCTATGCTTGAAACTTTACACAGTTGTTCACAAGTTGTTCATACACAAAGCATGTTCGGGAAATAATCGGTGTTAAGGGAAAATTAATAACTGACCGTTTCGGGTTGAGAGCTTTAATTGCTCCAAGTAGGAACTTTCATTTCATCACAGTATGTTGGAGAAAGTTCGAAATAAAATTATCTTCTTTTCGTTCCTTCCGTCGGCTGCAGCGCAAACCTGATTTTCTTAAAGGGAGAATGCAGTCACCCCAATAAAGAATTGTATAGTAGACTATCCTATTTCCTGAATGGATCTTGAGAACCATGTGACAGTATCTTTCTCACTCAATTCTAAAATTTACAAGGAGCAACTGCTTGGTTTACCTTGAATATGCAATATGCAATTTTGTGACATTTACCTATTGTTTCAAAATAAGTTTGGGGCGACTGCTTTTGACCTTTAAAGGTTCAAGCCAGGGCAAGTGGTTTCAAGATAATGTTGATGAAGTCACGTGGCGATGTTTGTTGCATTTGCCGGTCCAAACAAACCATACCTGTATAGATACATCAACACAACAGTGAAACGGGGTCGTATTGCCTTCCAGCTCCCCGGGCTTACCCAGGCCCGTATCCAGAGGGGGTTCGGGGGCTCGTCCGAACCCCCCAGCACGACTTAGAGTTCCGCCCGGGACATTATGAGTTCCGCCCGAAGGCCCGAAAAAAAGGTCCTCGCTTCGTCGGGGACACAAAATAGGCCTCTAAAAGGGTCAAAAGCAAAAAAAAAGGGGGTCTTCAGTTTTTGGACATGTAAAATACCGGCTGAGAAAGGCAGTATACGGCGCGCCAAGGGCGCGTAAAATTTTTTGTTCCGCTTAGCGTAAAATCGAACCTCCCCACTGAAAAAGCTGCATACGGGCCTGTTACCAACGTATGTCAATCTTTAAAAAGTCAAGTCGACCTAATAGCAAAATGGTCACTCTCATATACGAATTGGCCATGGGCGTCCGGAGGGGGGCACTTCCCCCGCCCCTGGAAAATCAAAAACTTGAAAAAACGAAGAAAAAATAAAGAAAAAACGAAGAAAATATAACATCAACATTTCTTAACAGTTCCCTCAGTGTGAATTTCTACTCTCAAAACAGGAATTGAATAAAAATATCAACACTCAGGCCCCAGCAGCCCCCCGAGCATATTTTTGGTATTTTTTAAGTTTATATTTACGATATTGCTAGTGTTTCCCTTTTTGTATGCGGTAAATAGGCCTTGGAAGTGCCATTTCCAGCGATCTGGGAAGTATTTGGGGCCCAGATTTTCTTGCTCTCCGCGCCAACCCATGGTGGCGCGGAGCGCCTAGAGTCTGTCTATGGGCTTCGCCCCCCCCCCCATCCTTGACAAATTCCTGGCTACGTCTTTGTCAACCCTGTGTGAAAAGTAGCATCTAAACTCTTTTCTGGGAGTAAAATATTTCCCATGAAAAAAGTTGGGCCCCCTAAAAAATTTTGCACCCCCTGAATTTTTTTCTGCAGACACCCATGGAATTGGCCAAACCAACAGCTTAATGGCAAGAATAACTACACTGAAACCGGAGAGAACATACGGCTGTATACATTGCTTGCGAGTGGTTTCTAACTGTCATATATGATGAACTCGTGATTGCGTAATAAGCTCGTATGCGGTACCATATGAGCCAAATTAGTTATGAAAGCTATGTTACCGAACAAAAATATTGCTGGAGCCAGTACCTGGCCGCAACCTCGTCCGCTCGTCGTAGTCGAAGTTTGCACCAATGGTGATCGCGTTCCACTTGTCAGGATTCACGTCCACGTACCAAAATTAGTGTAGCGAAAACTTAATTCTCAGTGTCTCACGTTACGCGTTGCTAGTGTGCATTTAAACCGTGATCCTTCGTAGCACAATGAGACATCTTCCTGGGCCCTGATTCATTTTAACACAATCTCATTCGAAGAATGACACTACATGACATTAGCACGGCATATCACGCAACCAATAAAAAATTGTATCTACGATACTTCAACGTATATATTATGACATGCCACGCTTTACCATTGGCGCAAATGATCGCAGCAAGTTGGTGAAAGTAGAGGAGCTCAGGCCCGTACCCAGATAAACTGAAGATATTGATGATTGATACATATTCAGGCGCGGATCCAGACATTTCGAAAAGGGGGGCTGAGAGCCCCTCGAATATCCTCCTAGAATAACATTATGCTAATTTTCACGTATTTGTTATTGTTGATGTGGCGAAAAAGGGGGGGGGGCTGAGCCCAGGAAAGCCCCCCCCCCTTGGATCCCCGCCTGATATTAAGTATCTTATGAGCTTGAACTCAGGAAATAGAGACTTTTGGCTCAAAGTCATGGGCTATCAACTGGCAGAGAACAAGCAAAGATGTATTCATATCTATCATACAAACATTGTGCATGTCTTCAGTTCAATCCCTTACATGCAATTACATGCGTAAAAAGTTGTTCTTAGGTGAAGGCTAAACGTTTCAAACGGCCATCCTAGGGGAGGGATATAGGGCGAAGATGAGTTTCCCATCCCTTTTCAAGATTTTGGAATATTTGAGCGTCCTGAGCCAAGGCCGCACGCAGGATATTTTTCGCCTTGGGCAAATTAAGGCTAATTGCGCCGGGAATATCGAAACTACGCCGGCGCCGCTGCGGGAGGGCGAAGCGCTGCCCCTAAAGGTGTGCGATCCAGGGCCCCACCTGAGGGCCCCTGGTGGGGTGATGGGTCAAAGCCCAGGTGAGGCTTTCAGCTTCTTCAAATGGCATTGGATGGGCACTTTACAGACCACAAATATCGCAATTTGACTTTCTTCATAGTCTTACTTTGCATGACTAACAGCCGACCGGAATTCGTGATGCAGCAGAGGGCTTGAGAAAGGAGGGGAGGATGGGTTATTTTGAGGGTTATCCGGGGCTTGGAAGAATAATGCCCTCAAATTGTCCCACAGGAGACGGTAAGAATGTGAGAAAACGTGCTCAGAATGGTAATGGGATTGCAATTTTTTTTAGACTTTATAACGATATGAATAGCCTACCTAATTGGTTCAAAATTCGCCTGGCCCACCCTACATGTTCCATATTACCGGATATAAGACTTCCCGTACGTGCCTTAAAATTGCTCTAAACAATCTTTATTTTAAAATTGTCGGGAATTTACACAGATCGATGAGATAGAAATTTTGCGTTGAAAATTTCTGGGGAAGGTGGGCAACTGCCCCTGTCGCCCCTGCTTATCCTGCAGTAAGTGGCCATATCCTTAGCTGCAACTATAGTTGTTACAAACATTGATTGATAAAAATAATCTCACTGAACAAGTGTGATAGACTTTACAGAGGGGACAAATAATTAAGGATTTTCGTCCCTTAAAATAGCGGCAAAAGCTTATTTTCATCCCCCTCACTTTTGACTGGGGGCTAAAGGTCCCCTCCCCCACAGACCCCCGCTCCTCAAGTGTATGTGCAACATCATAAACCATAAATTCGGAAGTTTTGAAACAAGACGTAATGTAGACTTAAAGGAGCTGAGTAGCCGCCAAATTAGAATAAATTCTCGGACCCGCCGACTTCGTTACGTCACATCCGGTTATGCTTCTTGGTTAATCGATTCGATCTGATACCGATACTTATCAAAGCATGCATGCAGTGTGTCTGGTGTAACAGTACACTTGTTACTGTCGTTAACAGTACTAAAGTTAGCCTAACTTAGGCTAGCCTTAGGGCCTAGGTCTACAGTGAAAAAACAAACTAATTGATCGAAAAAACAGTTTCAACACCTGCAAACTCCACAGTGTTGTTCATGAAACTCCTGCAGATGATGCGCGAAATAGGCGTGTGCCTTGCCACTAGTAACGCTAATATACTACATACGTACGTACGTTGTAAGTTGTGTGTGCTACATGCCTGGGTAGATGCATCGATCAGAACCGATTCAAGTGGAAACGATTCAAAATTGCCGGTGCCAGAAAAAAAAGTAACGAACTAGAAATTCAAAAAACAAATTGTAAAATATCCTGCAAGTGTAAAATCAAATAACCCAAGAAATAGTATAGGAACGTTATTGCAAAATTATTTTAAATGAGAATATAACACGCATTAGGATTAATATTTTTAAAATTAGCCCCGCACAGAGGGTAATCATCTCGTTTCGTATGATGTTTTTATTCTGGAAGTACGCCACTACTCAGCTCCTTTAAAGAAATTCAAAATCGGTGTATCGTCTTGTTGCCTCTGTTCCTTCAACTGTTAATTAATTGCTCTTCACTGCCATTTTTGCCGCGATGAAACACTGCTATTTTGTAGTTCCCACGGTAGATGCCTTTTGCATGTTATCATTGTGTGATTGTTTTCAATCGAATAAGCTTTCCACCTGTGTAAACCAGGTGTGCTTTTCACCTGGTCTTAACTGGTTTTTCTCAAGTGAAAAGCAGAAAAACCAGTCACCAACTTGGTTTTCTGCTTTGTACCTGGTTTTAACTATCAGGTTGCGACCGTGCGCAAAAACAAATCCTTCTCTTGTGAAAATGTCGACAACCTGTAAAAATAAAAACATTTGTTGGCAGGAACAGCCGAAATGAACGCCTACGCATTAGCGTACAGGACTAATTCCAATTGAAGGCAAGGTGTGAAGTGGGGGTGATGAGCACGTTCACCTGAAATTTTAATGCAAAATCTTCACTCACGTTCTGGACGAAGGGCATATATTTTGCTTGTAAATAGCAAATAGAAATTTTTGTTTTGTATTTTATTCAGTAATGATGAGGAAATACCTGACGGTGAATCATCGAATCGACCAAGGGTAACTCCTCTCGAGATACAAGTCATCAAAAACATGTTTATAATTTTCTGCGCTTTCATGGTGTCGTTGACGCCAATCGTGGTGTGTACGTTTTCCGAGTGTGTCATTGACCGTTACGTCAGAACTATTGTTGCCTTTAATAGCGTAATGAATCCGTTCATCTATGGCTTTAACCATCCTATTTTCCGACAAGTTTTCACCAGTTTCTTCAAGTGTCAACCTATACCAGAGCCTTCATCATTCCTGATAAATTTTAAGAGGAGATTCGATGACTTCGCGAGCTCATTGTCATAGCGATAGCAAGTCCTCACACGGGGGAATTATTCTTCAGTAAGAGGTGCACTATAATTGCAACGTTACCGTATTACTCTAGATATAACGTGTAGCCCATGAATCCTTTTGTTGACTATAGAACACCAGCACGTGAATGCAATTACGATATATTTAAATTGTGACACAGGTATATCTTTTACAGAAGCCTGTCTTTTCTATAAGTGACTCAGAGGAATTTCAAACTACGTCTTGGTGGTATATGTATAAACAAGACTAGACTGGTGACGTAAATTAATTTTTTAAGCCTTAAAGGTACATGATCTTCCAAACTGGGACTTGAAAACTTAATGTAAAACCTACATTATATTGGTCGTGATGTTTTTTGTAGGTAAAGGTGAATTAAATTAAAGTTGCAGGTGGATGTAGGAAATTCTTGAGAAATTGTTTTCCACGAGACAGTCTGATCTTTCTACCGATTTTGGTCATTTATATGAAAATCTTGACATTTATATGAAATTTTTGATCTCAACCTTGATTTAAGAGAATATCATTATCTATCAAAGTAAGATGCCTACTGCTTTTTCAATCAAAAACAAAAAGAGAACTTCCTTTCAATCTGATAAAAGTTGCCACATGATAACAAATGTACTTTAATGTTGTAATCATGATTCTGTTGGTCAGCAGCTGCTTTATATGTTGTTTAGTTCTGGTGGTCCTGTTCGGCTTGACACTAAGGTAACTTATTCGTATTTTTTTCCCTTGTTTTCTCCATCTTTCTTCACCATTTTCACTTGATGTTTTATACCATTTAGTTATTGTGCATCATTTATACATTTTACATTTCTTACACCCTTCTAGCAGATTGCGAGGAAATGCTAAAACTGAAGAAAACATTGTAATTTTATCCTTTGTACAATATATTTGTCTTTTCAACAAAAGTAATGTAAATCTGGAGATTCATTAAAAACAATTCATTTGTATCCATCCAAACAGCACACCTTCTCTTCATACTAGATAACAGAATACCATTCTGACTGATGCTATTTCCCTGAATTAGATGTCTGCTGTTGACCAAACACTCTTTTATTTAGATAAAGTATCTCATGAAGCAACATAAGGACAACAGTGCCTGATAATTTATTAAGTATCAAAACAACAGACTTTTTTGTAAAGATTTAAAGATCTGTATTCATGTAACGGTCATCTCTTTTCATCAGAAGTAATAGCAGGAAAAGCATGTAAGGGGTAAGGGGAACTATTAAACCATTTCAAAAGTTGACAAAATTGACAACGCAAAATATTTTCTTCTTTAATTTGGAATAATTGTATACAAAATGAACAGCTTTCTTTGTAGATGTTGTGTCACAAAAAGAATGCAACGTGTTTGAAGAAAACCCTGATGCATGGAAAAAGGAAGGCAGCATAACGTAAAGGTGTAACTATACACACTTTATGACAGTGGTCTTCAGGTCTGAGGACTTCAGAGAATTAATACCAAAGGTATCCCATGGAACTGCTAATTACACCACAACATTTCTCAGATCTGACAAGGACGAACAATCTTTCACATGTATATTCCAACACCAAATGATTTACATTTGTATTGTAATTAAAGTTGACATTCCAAATGTTGAGAATATACTGAGGTTGCATCTTTTAAGAATACACCAAAAATGGTTTTTCTCAATGTTGAATGTGGTGGCACAAGAGAGTAGGACATAAAAGAGGCACATGTTGACATGGCTACAACTGAGTAACTGTGAGACACAACCATAGAATTTCTTCCATTGCAAGTTACGACCATAGCAGCAATACATAAGGCAAAATGACTGACAAATAGATACCATAGTTTGAGATCTCATAGCAGATGTGTCTAATGACATCATAAGTAGATATAAGTAGATAGATTTTAGTCTATATTAACGACTTGCCGGCAAATATTCAATCAAGCGTCAGGTTATTTGCCGATGACTGTATCCTGTATCGTGAAATAAAAAACATAGAGGACACAAAAATTCTTCAACATGATGTTGAAAATTTGTGTCAGTGGGAATCAATCTGGCAGATGGGGTTTAATAAATCTAAGTGTTTTACTATGAGAGTCTCCCATAAAGCAAATTCAAATCCTTATTGTTACCAAATGGGTAATCATACTTTAGAGCAGGTTAATCACCACCCTTACCTAGGAGTTGAACTCTCTTCTAGTATGAACTGGAAAAGACATATTAACCAAATTGTATCCAAAGCAAACCGGACATAAGGCCTAAACCTCTCACACTGTGATAAAGATACTAAGACTGCAGCGTACTTTGCTCTTGTTCGACCCATTCTCGATTATTGTAGTACGGTATGGGACCCCTATACCCAATCCGAAAAGAATTCTATAGAAAATGTCCAGAGGCGTGCTGCCAGATTCATCTTTAACAACTACAGTCGCCAATCAAGTGTTTCTGAGATGATTAAAGATCTTAAATGGGACAGCCTTGAAACTCGACGATTTAGGGCTCGTCTTGTTGTTATGTATAAAGAAACGCATGGATTACTTCCAAGTAATGTAAGGAATCATCTTATTGACCCTTCAAATCTTAATCGATGGACTACCCGTCGTACTAGTGGAAGGTATCTATACCATTATCCCTCCACTAACAAGCTTTGCTATCAGAAATCTCTCTATCCAAGAACTATCCCTAGCTGGAACCTATTACCGGAACAGGCTCGCTGTGCCCCATCAGTGGACAGCTTTAAAAACCAGCTCTTAGCCCTTGATCAAAATCATTATAGCTAGTTATTCTATTCATCCGACTCCCTTAGCCCTAGTTCAACAGCACGGGATAGCCTTGTCTGGCGTTTGTGCTGCATTTGAAAGAAGAAGAAGAAGAAAGTTATGCAAAAATAAATCACCTGTTGGAGAAAGATGTGAAGAAAATGCCTACAGATTTAAGTATGCTAGTTTTAGAAAGAAGTTCTCAAATATGTAGGGTAGTTGTGTTTTTCCTTAATTAATCAGTAAAATCTTAAAGACTATTTTCGGTTTCAGGCATTGCCTACCCTACAAGAATGTTAGATACAGGCTTAAACCACTAATCCAGAATGACTTCGAATACGCTTCTAACTTTCTCTTCAGTAAAGATGGGGGAGATTTTGGATGACGAAATTTGGAGTTCAAATTAAATCACCAGACTAGAGCCTTGCATTGTGCAACTGGATTTGAGAGATACATTTTTATACTGCAGGGGCTAGCTCTGTCAAGGGCTTTCCATTAGTCCCTCTTTATAATAACATTTCCTTTGTTTACTCCTTTCCCCTTGAAAAAAAGTTCATAATTGCTTGAAAGCATTCTGGACTCTGCCAGAGTTTAACCAGAAGATCACACTCTTCCCTGTTAACCTTCTTCAGCACATCCATTTCTGATGCACGGATAAGATTCTTTGAAGAAATTGTTGACTGAGGGGAAAATAAACGAAGAAACAGCAATAAAAAGATAGCACACTCATGAACTAGGGTTGAACCCTTTTACTGACAAAACATATCATAACTTCCAAACATCTTTTCTGTCAGTTTATGCTTAAATCACAGTTGCTCACTGCAGTGAAATAAGGGATGAATTGACCATTACAGTGAGTTCAGCCTCACTTCCACATGTACAAAAAGTCCATTACCACATTAGATATTAAAAGTTAGCTAAAAACATCTTCCTAACTACACAAATTATATCAAATAGTTCTGACAAATGGTTGGCATATGTCATTCCTTTATACCTTAATGACTATGAACGAGAACCACCAAAGATAAAGTTTTTTTACCTTAGGAGCAAATGGGGTATTCCCTTCATCATTGACAAGATGGCTGAATGGGGCATCATCTAAATGCTTCTAAAGATTTGACAACATGGGGCTAGAATAAAGTCCACTATCTTTGCAATTCTTATATTATTACACTGCATACTTTATGCATCAAAATTCAGAAACTGAGTTTTTAATTTTTCATTTCCAATAATTTTCAGAGCTGAAGAAAACTGATGAACATAAACTTACAGATGTTGGCAATTCACTGTAATCTGCTACCCTGCGATTTATTTCTTCTGTGAATTCAGAGTTGTGAAAGACTTCTGTAACAAGTCCACGCTCTTTAGCTTCCATAGCTGAGAGTTGCCTTCCAAACAGAAGAACTTCATTTGCCTGAGTTACAAGGACACATTAATCTTAGTTAAAAAAAAAAACTGGAGATGAAGTCAGGGAGGAAATGAGAAGAAATGAAGATGTGTACATTGCTAAATTCTTTGGGTGTGCTTTGAATACAAAACTAAGATACAGTGATGAAAGAAACATTTTCTAGGATCTCCGAGGTTCACTAATAACATTTCGGTATGTTTCAACTGATTACATGCTACAACTGATCATGAGCTAAGTTTCCAGTTTTGCTTATGTGGATGGAGGCATTATTGGAGAGTTGTCAAATAAAAGACAGGAGAGCACAGACATGTTTAATTCTTGGCTTACCCCCTGAGACTTTTGAGTTCCAAAATGTTAATGCCAAAAGGCACCTTTAACTGAAATGTTTGAACTTTACCACCTTAATTTTCCCACAAAATACTTGCAAAGCATTAACTAAAAATTACTTTCCAAGAAACATTATGAAAACCTATTGATGAAGTATTATATCATTGTTCCATATTCTGCAAGGAATAGTTTTTGTTAAGATTACTTTTAATAAGCAGTGGTAAGCATACCTCTGGTCATTCATCAGTTGCATACCACAGTGAACAGCAAGTCCAATTGACTGTTCAAAAGTAAGGTATTGCTATCTTTTGACACTCATAATCTTGTAATTTATAATTAACCTAACCCCATGCCAAAGTTCACCCACTTTTCCATGTAAAACTTACTACAGGGCCAAATAACTTGACATTAATGCCCTACTCACACCCCCTGCCCCCTTCCCTCTTCAACCATGCCCAGCTCATTAAGTTCTGAAGGGCTTTTTAAGAGAGATGATGCCCTTTAATAATACAAATTCATGTGGAAACTTGGCATGGTTATATGGGTATCTTATCTACAATTGTTGTTCCACAAAACGTTTTCATGCAATCCCAAAGATCATTTATTTTCCCCCATCCACGGACCTTCTCTCTCTACATCACTACAGGTTGTCTGATTTATTATTAAATATCTGGTAAAACTGCCCTAAAATTTGCAAAGATCCATTCAAATCCATTTAATTCTGTACACAACCTCAAGCTCATGTACAAACATAAGGCAATGACTCCCGACCCGGCCAGGGGTACAACTGCAAGTTCTTAAACCCACTACCAACTGAGGCTCCTGAGACAATTGCTGTGTGTACCTTCTGCCTGACACGCCTCTTACAATGTTACTGTTCCCACTCTATGTCTGGAGACTTAACTCTGAAACATAGGTACTGTACCACAGGTGGGATGTGATTCTTTAGTAACTGATAAATTAAATTAACAAACCTTTGCAGCTCCCATTATTTTAGGAAATATGTACGAGGAGCACCCTTCTGGACTTTGTCCAAGAGCAGCAAAAGGTGTTCTGAATGTTGCCTGAAAAAAGTTAAGCATGTAAAGATTTTACTGGAGGCCAAAAACATCACAATTTAACACTATTAAAGCTTTCAGACCACTCATTCAAAGGGAACAGATACAAGTTATATTTTCCTTGGACATTTTCCATTCATTAACAAACAATCCCCTTAACAGACTCTGTCACATTCAATTTCCTCCCAATTTTGTCTCATTTAATGGGAAAAATTCAGTTTACAAAAGCTAAATTAATGAGAACTCTCTTATTAATCAGTTACAATTTTCTCAACTTTTGAAAACATGTAAAAGTTTGGAAAGTTGTACATTAAATCATCCACATTATTAATATCTCTTATTTGTGATTTGAATACATACAGTCATACTGTATGAGAGCATACTTGCAAAGGATGCCCACAGACCTGCATGACATCAAGTTTTTTTCAAGTAGCCATTGCTGGAGGCACTTGTGTAGAGCAGTTTGGCATGTTACATCTATGAATGTGCAGTAGTGCATGTACAATGTACTTTGTACACAACCACCGCCTAACTTCAACTGATTGGTCTCCATGTATAGGTATGCACATCTGGCCCTGGCTTATTCCCACAACATGACCCCTTTTTGTGCTGCCATTAGATATGTGACTTATGTGAAATGGAATGGATAATGAAAGTCCAAAATGAGTTTGGGGTAATTGCATATGCCTTTTTTAAAATCACTGGGGTGCTTTTTATTCCCTCTTCTTATGGACCTTACCATTCTGAGATAAAAAAATCACGATACAGTACCTTTATCTGCATTTCAAAATATTTTTTCTCACAGAAAGGGCATCACTATTCACAAAACGATACCTCAGAACATAGCTCTTCACAATCAATATTTCAATCCAGCTGTCATTCTAATGTTGTTCCAAAATACAGTATCTTACATAATACTACCTTTCAGTAAACACTTGAAATGACTAATGCCATGTGAAAAACTTCAGTACTATTTGAGTGCATGTTAAGTTGCTACGATAAAAATTTTCTTATACTTGGCGAAGAATAAGCTTCACAAGCTGTTACTGCTAAAAAAATAATTTTCAACAAATATTAAAACTGCACTTTCATAAAAAATGCTGTCTTACTGTGTCCGATGCATAAACAACATCAAACAGGCCTAAGGTTGTTACTGCAACTCCTATTGCTGGTCCATTGACAGCGGCTATCAAAGGTTTGGGAAACTCAATAAAACTGTTTACAAATTTTCTGTGAAATGAAAAAAAGAAAAATTTCACTGAGAAGAAAAAATATTTCCTAAACACTAAAAAAAATTATTATATTATAATGTTTATTATGAATATTCTGATTCAAGAATTTACTTTGCCATAATCAACAGCTTGAATGACAGGTATCCTACAAAAACCTTTGTAACCCCACCCTCTTGCCAATTAAAATATAGAAACCAAAATGAAAGCATCTCATGTACAATGCCATCTAGATTAGAGAACTACATTTCCAAAGTGCAGCTTGCAACACAGGCAATCACGATAAGTGGTATGATGACAGCCAGTCATTCACAGCATCACTTATATATCCTCCCCCACCCCATTAAATGGTACCCTCCCCCTAGGCCCTTCCATGAATAATTCTTGTCTCCACCACTGCACATGGGGGTCAAAAACAAATGCACTCAAATCTAATACTCACTCTAAAAAGTCACCAGATTCTTCTGCCATCTGCTTGATATTTGAAGGATCCACATTGGCAAAATTTTTGAGATCATTTCCACTGCAGTAGTAGTCTCCAGCACCTAAATAAAAATATAAAAAACTTAAAAATAAGTATATATCACAAAATGTTAACAAATGGTAGCTCATTCATCATTTGATTCATCTCTTGATGCTGATACTCTAATTCTCCATTTCAAACAAACTTCAAATCACAGTCTATGTTATTCACAACTTAATGAATTGCCACTCATTCACTTGCTAAATGAAGTTAGAGCTCCAAACAGTTCTGTTGACCTACGATAGAGTCATGGTCGAAATTGTCATGATGCTGTAATGCTGTATACTATTAGAGTTGGAATGACTAATTCTACCAATCCATCTGCATTTGCTAAATGAAAACACATAAATGCTAGGTCCCTCATGAACAAAAACTCACACTAAATGCTGTTGAAACCAACACCACACCCACTTTATAAAACACCTTGCAATTTCCAAATGCAAAGTTAGAAGTTAACCTCCAAAAGGCTTCTGTACACTAAAACATTCCTACATCTTGTTACCTAATTTCTACAATAAAGTCAAAACTGTTTAGCAATTACATAAGCAGTTTGGCTGTGAAGTGCATAATCAAGATATCTTGTGTTTCTGCTCAGCTCTGCTGAATCTTCAAAAGTTAGTCTGTGCATGCCCTGATAACTGATAATAAGACAGAATATTCTATTCAAAAATGTAATACTGCCCAGTGTTCCATGTGTCTTCCAAACTCTCCACAGATGTGCTCTGATTTTCAACCGTGATAACAGCTTCCAATACCCATTACTAAACTGTTGTGCCGAGGGTGTAGCCTCATAAAAGGGCACAAACACTTCAGTTGCATGTTTCAGACTGATTTACTCAGGAGGGGTACAACAATTTGCCTGACACAGGGTCCAGCACCCTGACAGAGGTGGAAGCAACTAAAGCCTTGACAGGTGAGAGAAAGGGCGGCAACCCGATTAAGCAGGAGATTGGTAGAAAACTGCTATACAATACCATTCCATATGACAGAGTATATTTTGAACAATATCTGTATAAACTGGATGTACTGACTTTAAATTTCGAGTTAAGAATTCTTCTGTAATATCAGACATATGCCACCAAACTGTTTAGGTGCTAATACAAGACTGTAACTAACTGAAAGCAAAAATAATTAATGTCAAAAGTTGGCTGGCCTCAATCACGAATACTGAGCATTGTATCGCATCCGATCATTTGTGTGATGGAACACTACAGCCCCCTGTCCCATTATTCTTTAGTCTTTTACTGTACCATACAACAAATATAGGAAAACAACTTTGTCGGAGATGACATTCCCGAGCTTTTCAGAAAACTGTGCAGGCCACTTAATTAAGGTGGAAGATTGTACTATTGAGAAAAATGAAACAGAACTATGAAAGAAACCTAAACAGCAAAGTTCCACAACCAGAGAAGTGTGCATGAAATTTGGGGTTTTCATTGATGAATATGCCCTCAAAAGCAAAACTGGTGAACTGTGCTGATTACCATTAGGATTGTATTTTCTATCTAACTGAATCTAACTGATTTTTAAAGATAAAACTGAAAATATTGCCTGAATGGAGGGCCAGCCTTCCATGACAAAGGGCCGTAGCTCCCCTCTTTCCACCGGAGGGCAGCAACCCTGGATGAGTACTAGTGTAACTTAGTGGACAAGAATTTGAAGTGAAAAGGTGGCACAACATTTAAAAGTGACCAAAAATCATACCAACACAGTACATTGGGTACAACAAAGTAGCTGAACAAAACTTCATGATTCCTACCTGTAACAACAGCCAGTGAAACATTCTTGTCTTCTGCTGCTTTCTTCAAGGCTGCTGAGATGTCAGTGTATAGCTGAAAATGAACAGAACTCATTTTGAAATTGGTTTCATTTATCTTTTACAAGTGAAATCATTTATCTTTTACAAGTGAAATTCAGTTCAATGGATGTAACTTTTAACATAACACAAATACACATATGTGTTACTGAGATTCAAAAATAAAATCCATGAATCTAACTCCCACATTCACAGCACATTCCTATGCTGAAACATAAATGACTGAAATTCATTCACTTCATTCAAACCATTTGATTCTGCAAAAAAATTTCTAGGGTCATTCTTGTGCAGCAATCAAGAAGTTACCTGCTTCTCCAATGTTAACATGCTTTTTAAATAACCTTAGAAAATTACTTTTGTTCTTGCAAACACATCTGTAAGGAGTAAAGTTGACTAAATGTAATCTCTCAGCACCAACAAAACACTTATCACATTATGAACTAGCTGCAGAGGTTTCAGGATCACTACAAATACAAATGCAGGTACTACGTATAGACCTTATGCATATGACTTCACAGATCAAAGTGAGCCCCCCCCCTCCCACCCCCCCACCTCCCCCCCCCCACCTCCCACCCCCCCCCCACCTCCATGGAGGCAAGGGTGTATCATTGCAACTTTCACCAACAAATGCAGACAGCTGATTAGTGTGTTGGTTGGATATGCGCACAGTCTTCTGCAGGCATAGTCTTCTACGAAGTCTACTTCCTGCAGGCTATTTGCTTCATTGTTTTGCCATCAAAATGACATTACATGACATCAATGCATACGGTCTATAAGCACTGCATGATTGACAAATACTTTGCAACCCAACATTTCAGATTTATACAGTATTTTCATCGTTTTGAATTTTGGCAATGATAAGTTTAATAGGAGGACAATGTCTCTTTAGAATGAATGATTTTGGTCTCCCTGGTCTTTTCTGATGGTATGAGAAAGTGGGAAACAAAACTGTTTTTGCAGGTTCCCACGGGGTCAGGAATTCAGGAAACATAGAGAAAATCGTAAGAGGGTTACCCTTAGAGCAGGAATGGGGGTGGCATTCATGAACACGTCTTTCTAAATGTGGGCTTATGCTCCTCCCCCCACATTATTCGCTGAGGTTTAAATTCATTGAGTCCTTGTCACACTTTAGCCAGGGAATCAGCACTGATCTGGGTAATTCATAGTTGGATTAAGAGAGTTCACTAATATGGTCCTAGTTCTTTTATAGATAAACTTCTAAGTAACTTGTACACCATTGCTATCCACTACTTCACATCTGTGTTGGGTACTGTGTGTAGGGTCCCTACTTACTAAGATGTCACCATTACCTGTAGCTTTCAAGCATTGATACAGGCCTATGTAATGCAGTATGGTCTGTTTCTTGGAACCAGGTTCCAAGTGTTGTACCTAAACACAATATTTTTCACTCAGAACTTTGACAATATGTGACAAAAAGGGTCTTGAAAAATGTTGGAAGGTCTGGAAGGTCTAAAAAAGGCATTTTGTCTAACAAAAGGTGTGGGAACCCTGATTGGGGCTACAGGACACCAACTCTGTAGGTCGACACAACTATAAAGCTACACACTACACAACTTGTTCCAATTCATCCTGACTATTGTGACACAGGTTCCTTTAGTTGGCACAACTCTAATTCGTACAATTGGCAATGCCATACTTAACAACCTTCTTTCCCAATTATGCACAATGGTGGGTACCTTATTGGTCAAATTGCTTCTACCAAACAACTGTTGAACAATCCAGTCAGGAAAAACAAACCTTACTTGTCCCACGAGTGAAGGCGATATAACTTAAAACTTGCAGGTTGCAGTTATAGACCCTTCATGAACACTGCCAATGTACAACCACCAAGTTGAATTGCATTACAGGAAATAGTACACTCTAGTTGTGCAGCTTGCAATAATAAGTTCACACAGTGGAAAGGATTAACACTGTGAACCTGTTGCAACTAATAGGCTAATACACAAATGCAGAGCAACTTACCTATAACAAGTTATTAGGGCTGTAAACCATGTGGCAACTTATGAGCGAATAATTGCATGTGTAATACTGTATACATTTAGTGGCAAACAAGTTGCAATTAATCCCACAAAGTTACTTTTCACTCACCTCATCATTTGTGAATTTTTCCCACTTTCTGTCCATCTCACCTTATCACACATCTTACAACACAAAAGTGATCAATAAGAAAAGCAGTGGACAAGTGCATAATACATCATCTACAATTATTTTGATCAATAAGTGGTACAGGGCTCAGGCAGAAACTGGAATTAATTGCTATAAAAATGGTTGAAAATTTTGCAGTTCCATGTATAATGGTTTTGGAACACATTCACAGTCCTGGAAGATAAAAACGAATTTTTGCAAACATTGAACACCACAGGACTCATGTCACACATACATGACATAAAATATGAAAATTTGTGATCATTTTTTAACTTTATCATAATTGAAAAAAGATTTCATACATCTAGGCTAAGTGCATTTTTCACATTTGGTCGATTCAGAGTAATCTTTGCAGCTTTTCCTTGCATTTCATAAATGAGGCTTGTAAACTCTCTGGCATCCTCAGAGGTAGTTTCCTCCTCAACAGCTGCTCCTTCAGCTCTGGCAAGATCATCAACTATCTTGATGTATTCCTCTCTAGCATCCTCCTGGTGACATAAAAATATGAGAAAATAATGCAGCTGTGTCAAAACCACTTTGGGATCACAATGGGAAACAGTTCCTAGGGACAGACCTGTTTATATACAATATAGATTCGGCCTACTTCATAGCTGTTGTATACTACAGTAGTATAACTGCAAGGAGCAAAGTATATAGCCCTCAAAGTGAAAGTCCCAAGTCCCTTCTCTGCTACAGTAATACATTCTTAGTACTTTGACAAGAAACTTTGTTCTACCACATTAATATACATGGCATACATGGTGACCGTGCATGACCTATGACCTCTACCAAAAACAGAGGGATTCTTTCTCTCAATGTGATAAATCCATATACTAAGTATGAAAAGTATCCATCGTTCCTATCTTAAGATAATTGTGTTTAAAAGCTAAGCATCACAAACACACACACACACACATGCACACACATGCACCATCATTATTGCACAGATAATTAGATTCCTTTTGCCTGGGAAAGGAGTCCAAAAAAAAAATTGTTTGATGGACAAAGCTGCCCCGTTATGCAAAGATATCATAATTTGTCTGCAAATACATCACACCAGTAGTACTGAGGGTCAAAATGAATTTGAAAGGCAAAGTAAGTTTAATTAATAAGTAAAAAGGTACCATAGTTGAATGGCTAATTATTCCTTCACTCGTTACTAAGGACCCGGCAATTCAGTTTTAAACAACTGCCAATATTTTGGGGATGACAACCAATCTTTTCACACTGCTATGTGTACACCCATGAACTACAAAGAAAAAGACAGCTAGGTGGAAGCCATTACTACCACTGTGCATTACTTCTAGGCACAGTTATCACAATGTTACAAATTCACAAGTACTGCACTGCTAAAAACACAGTAATGTGCAACCACTGATTGAAGTTTATCCATTGCCCAACCAAACAGCATTTGGGGAAAAATCAAACTTCTGTATATTGAAAAGGCACTATTAGCATGAAAGCTCAGGCATGCAGCCTCATTGAGAAATTTCATTTACTAGCTGTTCTGTGTACTTCAGTTTTTTTAAGTCTCTGTTGCAGGCCCCATACACGATCAATTTTTTCAATTAATTGATGTCAATTAATTAATTCAATTAATTGACGTTCCACACACAAGATCAATGTTTTTCTTCAACTTTTGTGTCAATTTTTCATTCTGATCAAAATCGTTGAAATGAAAGAATCTATTGCACTGGCAACAGTTCTTGCCCTGGAAGATACTCCAAACCAAAAAAAGTGGTCAAAAAAATCGTTTCTCCGTCAAAATCAACTCGGACATGCCCAATTGCTCAGGGAGTTAAGGGACGATGAGCCGCACAATTACAGGAATTCCTGAGAATGGACGCTGCGTAATATGATGAACTTCTAAATGTTTTGAGGCCAATAATAGTGAAAAAAGATACCATCATGCGTGAAGCCATATCAGCAAACGAACAGCTCAGTTTCACACTGTGGTTTTGGAAATTGAGCCGTCAATAAATATCAAAGGAACTTTAATCTGTCAACAGTTGCTTCAATGAAATTGCTGCAATTAATTGGCCGTCAATGTCCCCCATACACGACAATTATTTTCGTCAATTGTTTGATATCAATTGACAAAAAGATTGATCGTGTATGGGGGCCTTTACAGTAAAATTGTTGTAATCAATGATAGGCTGTTATTAGCAAAACCTGATATCGGTATCTGATGTTTCACTTCTCAATGGTGCATCTAATATAAATATGAAAGAAATGAGCATGATACACTGTAGTCTACCATGCACTATCAAACCGGTTATTTAATATACATACAGTACGGTAAAATATTAGGACTTAAAAAGTCACACTTGAGAAAAACAACACACTGTTGGGTAATATTGGCATTTAGAGTTATATTCACCAACTGATACTGTACCAGTGCAAGAAGATAATGAGCATTTGTCGTCAAACAACGGTTCTGAATGCCTATAATCTTTCCACCACTAGTTTTAAGCTGCACAATGTTCTCCACAATTAACTTAACCAAACAGGCCTATTCAGGTAAAAGCTTATTCCACCTGATTGAACTACAGTATGACATCCTGGTGATACCATCTCATTCAGTTGAATTTTCTTAGAGTAATTTTTTGTCACAAAAAATGTCCTTTTCCATATTCCTGAATACAACCCTAAAGACCATGTACACAATACAGTATGAGCCTTTCCTGAATTAAGTCTGTACAGTACCTTTGTCAAGGAGCCTAGATCATTCCAAGCAGACCATTTTGCCCTAGCAACAAAGTTAATTGAAGATGGTTTCGGTGTGTCACATGGTCCACTGGTTGCCTGAAATGTAAGAAGATAAAAAATGTATATCACTCCAACAAAAATTTTCATCTCACATGACACAAATTTACTTTACTTACATTGGTCTTGATTTTAACATATTTTGAAAAACATGAAACATGGTGTAAATCGCAATCACTTACTAAACAGTGCAGTACTCACGTGCAAAACTGTTACAGTATGTTAATACCCACACTGAGGTGATCATTACAAAACTACCTACTGTATAGAAGTTCTTCACGTGACATCATAACCGTCCCGGTTTTAACTGTACCACTTTGAACATCAAACTTGGTGCTGGCACAACACCTACACTGTACACACAGTATCAGCTCAAGCATAAAATGTTTTGTTCCTTCCTTTCAAATAAAGTTTTCCTAACTATAAAAGCTCTTATAGATCTATTGATTGTACAAGCAGTAGTATACAAAGTCAGCACAGAGTTCTGTAACCATCACAACAAACCTTAAGCACTGCATGTACACTGTACAGTACAGTACCATATATGCAGCCATGAATCCACAGGGTTTCCCCAGGCATTCTTTTTGAGGCGGCCACCTCACAGCTTTTGGCCACCACCTCACAGAAATTTGCTATACTTGCCACCTGCAATGTAATAGCTATAGAAGTATTGATAGTTCTCCCTCCAAAGCTGGCACCATATCACCCAATGGACTAATACCACCTCACACTCTCTAAAATCCAGGGGAAACCCTGATTCACAATGTTCCCAAGCACACTGGTGACTACTGTATTATCTTTGTATTCAATGATGAATACATATGAGTTGCTACAGTTACTGAACATTTTGTACAAGACCCTTCAACAATCAACATGATACCTTCATTTGTTCTTGATAATTCAGTTACTGTTAATACAGTATGTACAGTATATTAGTGTATTAAAATACTGTGTTGAAACCAAGACACATACAGGTATTCCAAGTAGTAATACAGTACAATGATTAAGACTTCACTGCACTGTACTGGCACCTTTAATTACACTACTGTACTGTAACTGATTAACAGAGAAACAACTGTCATCAAACCCAGTGGCAGATCCAAGGGGGAGGGTTAGGGGTTCAAACCCCTCCCTTGAGTTTTTAAAATAGCTTATTTTTGCATCTTTTTTGTAATTTGCTACCCAGGACAGCCATTACTCTTTCAAAAGTCATTGTCAAAACCCCCCCTAACAGTAAAACCTGGATCCGCCCCTGAAACCTCATCTAAACTTAAACCTACTCTCCAAAATAAGAAAACAAGAGAAGCTTTTATAAAACCAACCTGCTTAAAGAGAGCATATATCTTCAGCTTTACTTCATTACCAGGGTCTTCTTTCAACAAATTCAGACGCTCTTTGGCCCCATCAAAGTCAGCTTCAGTAGCTCCAAACTGGACCTGAGTGCTGTGAAATTTGCGTGAGAATACTGGTGCTAAACCTAACCTATAGAAAGGAAAATGATCGGGTAACACTAAACAGGACAGTATAGCCTATAAATAGAGACATTTGCCTGTTTTATTCAGTTTCAACTTTAGAGTTAATAGACCCTTTCCCAAATAGAAATTACAAAGGATTATGAGATAGAGGTTTGGTGGGCATCATTTTTGGCCACAGTAAACTGCTATAAAAAAAACTGCACACACCAAACTCTATCTCATCATCCTTTGTAATTAATAATTTGGAAAGGGTCTATGGATGAAGTTAATGGTATATTCCAGTAGCATTTCACAAGGATCCTTCATGCAAAAGAAAAAAATTCCAGTACATGTCTTCCAAACCCTTGTAACAATACTCCATTTCTAATTCAAGACATCCCATTTTAAAGACTGGTGATTTTTGCCAAGAATGCTGTAAAGTACCCCCAGTTCTAATCAACTTCACATAATTTAAACTGGGCATATTGCCCCAGATTCCTTTTGTTTCTCTACCTAATTCAGAGTCCTGTTCATCCTTGAAATCTGATACTGTTGGAAAGTTTGAATGTACAGTAAATCTAGCACAATACTACACCAAATGTAGGGTATAGCAAATAAAGTTGTTAAATATTCACTACAGCAGTGTCAATACCATAAAGAAAAAACAACATGCACTACTGTATGTCCAATCAATGTTCTACGATGACATCACACATTTCTCATTATGCACAGTATTTCAAGAAAAAAATTGCATTTCTTTGAAAATTAGTTTCTTCCAAACGCTAAGTCCAGTATGTGCTATTTAGATGCAGAGTTCACCTTAATCAGGAAAATTTTCTGCAAATTACTGAATTTAGTCCCTGGTTAAAACCTTTAACTTCAGTGTAAGGGAACCATTGTCAAATTTTGTTTTCTGAACTATATGTAAGACAGGGCTGAAAATATTTCAAAACTTCAAAAACATTAGATAGATCTACAATTTTACACGTACAGTACTGTAGCAAAGTTAAAGTTTTATGGCCAACAGGCCTATTACAGTATGTGGATTACACAGATTCTGGGCACCTTGTGGAGGCTGAATATTCCATCGTAATGTTTGGCCTTATATCACATGCAGCTTGAAACTGCACATAGCATAGTACAGTACTACCTGTACACATTTACAAAGGAGCTACTGTATAAGCTAGTGCTACAGTATTGCACATACATCAAGTGCCTACTGTAGGAGTCACTGTGTCTACAATTTGCCTCATCCATTGTTGGATTAACAAAAGATGAAGGGATTTTTCACCATTTTTTCACCCCTTTCCTTTCAAATGGCAATTTTGTACAGTACCTGCTAAGGACCATTTGCCCCATATTTTTTGTGATTATTAAGAGTACATGAATAGCCATTCTTTGCTATTTACAGTAACAGTATCCCAGTGACAGCACTTTCACTTGATTGTAAAGTAGAGGAATAAAACTCTGTGTGGGGCAAACTATAGAGGAGGTCTTCTATTGAAGTCACAACTGAAGCACTTTGGATGATGTCATAAAGTATGTGTATATGACAATGGGTACATGTTCTCCAGCTTGTAAATGTCTATATCAATTTATGTATGCATGGCTTTTGCCCTTCAGTGCCACATATTGATGTCATGTGGAAGATCTCTACATGCATAGACACCATAATTTTGGTAAAGCTTTAGGTCTATTAAGGTAGACCTAAAGTCTAGAATTTCAAGAATATATATTCAAAAGGTTAGAAAATAAATTTTATTCATCCAAAGTCACCCCCTGGACCAACCAACTTTCCCCTTAATAACAGTATTGTAACGAGTCACTCAATTTTGCAGTCTAGTCGAGTCATTTACTACCTTCAATGTGACTTGAGTCATTGTATTATTTCTGTGACAAAAATTATGATACAATTGCTCCAGTCATTTATTTAATCTTTTTGAAAATTAGTGACTCGAGCCATGACTTGTTACAACACTGCCAAGGCGCCTATAAACTTGCCTCAAACAAAACTGTCCCTTGGCAAAGTCTCCCCCTGGTTCAACAAAATCACCCCTCATCTCTGGTGTTAAATTGCCTGAGATTCTTCAACCACAAAGATTTTACAAGGAACCTCTTTGCTTAATAATGATGGTCACAGCTAACAAAAGGCCTAGCAACTTCAGTTTTCATCTAGTGGACAAGAGAGAGGTAAACATGGGAAGTGAAAAACAATTTAAAAGCTGTCAGGCACATGTATGTACTCTGTACACCAAGCCACTGTACACAGTACTACATACAGTATGCATGTACACTGCACTGATGCAGTTTAATAATATCCTGATGTTCTGAAGTTTAAAGGGCAAATTTCCTCATCCCAAACAGTTCCAATTTTCCCAACTATTAAAGTTACTTCTAGCCCCTTTAAACTGTCTACTGTAGCTTCTCCTAGTGCAAACACTGCAGGCCTTGAAATTTTGAGGCGAGTGCAATAGCCCACCATCACTCGCCTCAAATAACTGTGAGAAATGCAATTTTTTGCACACCTAGATAAAGAATGGGAACTCAGGTAAATCTATTAAAATTTAATAAAACAGCACACCAAACACTCTCCTTAATTTCCTAAGGAGTGTGATTTGTAGCACACCTGGAAAATCTACCACTCAAGGCCTGCGACACAAACATACAGTAGTTTATTGCTAAAGGCCTTATCCTGATAGGCATGCAAGGTCCTAATGTCTAATCAGAACACTCTGTCCATGCTGTGTAATGTGAGCTACTTTGGGTCTTTCAAATTTTCTGACTTTGATGTCAATTGAAGAACCATCACCAATAGACAATTTTGGTGCCCCCAACCAAAAATGTACTTGGGGTGATGAGTGTCTGTCTTTAAGTTATCTGCCAGCTGACCAGAAAAGAAAGGAAAACATTTGTCTTGAAAAAGTAAATTCTCTAGAAGGAAAAGAAAAATATAAATGGAAGTGTTTTATTGGCCTCATAAAACAGTAGTCTATAGTATCTGTCATGCCATACTGCTACAGGCAATTCCATCCAGTCATGAACAGATCTGGGCAAAAAAGAATGTTTGCAGCAGTCTTTCCTTGCTGTGGCATGGTCCAAAATAATGTAGGATGTTTTGCTTTTGGGGATTCACTCCCTACCCATATGTGTAATGTAACATGTTTAGGTCTATAGCCACATGGCAGTAAACTGCCTTAAAAAGTAAGGTCAGTGTAGCTTTCATTCTGTGTTCCTCCACAGTAGTTCAGTTTAGGATGAGGCACTACTGTACAGTACTCTATAGTCTTTACACACAAATTCAGGAGCGCTGAACTGTCTCAAGTAACATATGACGTGACGGGATGCGATGAGACTTGTACCATAACATAACACAACATAACAAGTTAAAGGGCAAAGAAGGGCTCATGGGCCCATGCCCTGACCCTTGAACACTATCAAAACAAATAACCAAACCAAAACAAAGCAGTGCCCAGTGTACAATCAGATTCTACCACAGTCATGGAAAAACTTGTCAATGTTAACCTTAAAGCAGTGAACTGAAGAGGAAATAACTACTATACACTTTCATTGACAACTCTATGCAAGAAGCTGAACTTCCTGATGTCAAGCCTTGCAAAATACTCCACTAGCTTCTTACTGTACAAGGGCCTCAAACCCATTACAACAACTGGCCAAAGTCTATCATGATAGGGTAGATTGATAACTTCAGGTATAAGCTGAGTATAAACCCTCCTCTGAACTTGTTCTAAAAGAAACTTGTCCACTTCATAAAAGAAACCCCAAGCCTGACTAGTATATCAAGATGGGTCTATAAACTAACTACTTACGTATATAACTTCAGTACAGTACAATCTCTTAACTAAAACTACTGAATTTCCTCTTGATCAATCCAAGTACCCTACTGTATTAGTCCTTGCAGCAGCAGATGCACACTGAATACTTTACCTGTAGATGGCTTCAAATCACCTTTATTTAATGACAACAAGTAGATTTTTCTCCAAAGTCACATTACTCAAAGTAATCCCATTCACCTTACTATCATACATGAATTTTTTAGGACCAAAATGAAGGACTTTGCACTTATCTGCAATTAAAGACAGTCGAGGCTACAGGTACCATGAAAATAACCTTTGATCCAAGTCCTTTTGCAGCAGTGAAGCATCTTCCTTGTCATTTTCCTTCCTGTGGAGCAGGGGTCTCCAAACTTTTTTGCTTGATGGCCCCACCTTTCTACTCCAGAATCTTGGTGGCCCTCAAATTGACAGATTGGTGAGAGGAATTTGAATTGGTTATGCAGTGTTAATAAAGCAAATCACTGGTTCTAAGATTAGAATCACTCCCATAGCTTATTTCTAATGAGAAATTTGGCAATTATTTTTCTCTCCTGAATCCTTTTCGTGACCCTCAAAAGGGTCGCAACCCCTAGTTTGTTGACTCCTGCTGTAGAGCATACCTGTAGTACAGTATCACCAGCACATTTACTGATAATACTAGATGGACGCTAGAGCTATCAATATTAATGATGAAAATTAAGGAAAGAGTTGGGCCAAGAATCAAAACCTGCAGCCTGCAATATGAATTTGTGACTTCTTTCCATTAAAAACGGATTCTCTGAGATATACCATGGAGCCATGAACTGATCAGTCAGCAAATCTGCTCTTGATACCTAGCCTATGCAATTTCCCCATAAGTACACCCAAAACTTTATCAAATGCTTTTTGGAAATAAAGGTGAAAGACATCAACATGTCCTCAAGAGAGCTCAGTAAATTATGGTCCTCAGTAAAGGCATGCATATAGTCGGTCGCTGATAGTTCCCTGCACACAGACCTTAAAACGACCCATTGAAAATCCTGGGTCTTCAACCAGTACAGTACTGATAGAAATTGATTTTCTTCCTACATGTATATCAAACCTAGGACCTTAAGTTTAAATTGACTAGCAAACCATTCCAAATCTTACACAAGTGCTGCAGTGAATTTTTATCACCTATAACTTCTAAAACAATCCAAAAAGTTGAAAGGAAATCATCAACTTTGTCACTTTGTAGACTTTACTGTAGCTTCCAAAACAATCTAATCTCTGTATTCTGTACGTTACATGTACATACCACAAGCTGCATCTGCAAAAGTTCCGTAAAGATCTAACGATCAGGCTCATAAGCATACTGATGTAAACAAACTTCCTTAGCTACACAGTAAATCCTATGGCGTGAAAAAAGTTGCCAATTTCAAGTTTTTCAAACTTTCTAGAAGATCTAAGTGATTAAAAAGACCTGCAAAGCTCCTGTATGATTTGGACAAGAAAGGCAATGGTAGTAAATTTTAAGATTTAAGGTCCAAAATTTGCTGTGAGAAGGAAGTCAATTTCGACTATCATACAGACAGCCAATCTCCCCACTATTTTCATAGATCTATTGTTGTGAGGACTGTGTATAGAGAGCAGTCAGCAAACTGCCATACACAGTATTTTACTAAGGACTAAGTAAATTACTGCTTTTTGGAAATCAAGGTACAGTAAATAACATCAACACCTCCTCAAGAAAGCTCAGTAAATTAGCAACACAAGATCTACTGGGTACAGAAGGGAACCATGTTGAAATACACTGAGTAAAAATAAATCATTATAAAGATACTTTGAGCACACTGTACATCCTTGATCAAAGCCTCAATGACTTTACACAGAACACTGGAAATCTGACTGGCCTATGCACACAACACTGATTACAGTAAACTGATTGGCCTTAATTACAAGGCAAGCTCCAATCCCCCTTACCACTATGGTGCATCAGGTCATCCTGATAGTGAGGGCCCAGATGCAAGCTCAGTGCTCCATGGATCTAATGTTTCAAAGGTTTAATACTTAAATTTTAGTATGGTACGTACAGTAGCTTCTTTGACTTTGGAGGAACTGAGCACATTTTGACATAACAGTCCTAAAACTCTTTGCTTCAGTTGTTATACCATTTACTGTATGATCAGCCAACTTTAGTTGATACATATGCAGGCCTAGCCTATATACCTATTTCCACCCATTAGGGCACCTGAATATGCATGCCTTGAGCAGCAGTGGTGCTGTCAGGGTTTGCTGATTAGGGGGGCACCACAGATGATGTCCTAATGCCACCTCACTTACACTTCCAAGTCTGAATAAACTGTACCTTTTTTCTATGCATCTCTGCATTTGCAGTGTGGAATCCTTCCTTTGTCACTATGTAAAGGTGCTGTCCTGGGGGAAGGAGTCTAAGAGGACAGACAATGGTATAGAGCCTCCAGGAAGCTCTCAATTCATTTTATAAAATGGAACACTGACATGATGCTTGTTGCCTGACATACAAATGACACTACAAAGTATGATGCCGAGCACTTTACAACTATCATATTTTTACTAAGTTTGAACCAAAATCCAGACCAACAGCTTCCATCAATAGGGAATGGGAGGGAGAGTATAGGTGCAGGGAGGTGACATAAGACCTCCCTGATAGGTATAGCAAAAGGTGTTAAAGACTAAAGAGCGCGTTTCAGAATGCTTTTTGTCATAGGTGTATTATTACTCACCATGGTGGCTGTGAGTGAAGTGCTCGGTAAAAATTTTTGAAAAATATATACGGGCAAATACTTACTTTCAGCCTTCCACATCATGCTACAAATTAGACTGAAAGATCCCACAGGCCCCCATAGATGCTGGAGATGTACAGTACTTCTGTTTTTAGGAAAATTGTTGTGATCAGAACAGTTGCAAGTAAATATTATTTTAATGGCCATGAGCTGGAGTGCAAACTGCAACAAATCTTGCAGTAGTCTACGCTACCCACAGAGTTGGTACATGTTATTGTAATAGCCACTCCCTGGTAGTGCCCACTGCACAGGTGGTTATGCAATACAGTAATAATAGGACTTTGTTTCAGGTTTCAGTCTAGACTTTCAGTAAATACGACTACAGGAGTTCACACACTCAAAAACAATAGCAAGAATATTGAGAGGGCACATGAATAAATCATATTTTGGTAATGAAGTTTGCATCTAAAATTGGATACAGTCCTCTTCATTTTGGCAGACAGTGCACTGGTTTGGGAAGCTGAGGAACTGAGCAAACAGAATATGCTCCATGGGGTTCATTCAGACAAGTCTCCAGCAAACCTATGTATGCCAATCACAAAGCCAGTCTTTGACCTGAGAATTTGTAAACAGCTTTCAACTTTTGTTGCTGTGCTTCTGTGGGAGTTGTAATTGGAAATTATTGATAATAAGGACAATATTGAGTTAGCAGTGATTTCACTGACTCGGGCACCCGGGTCAATGACGCACAACTTTTCATTTTGACACACAGACACAAAACTTCTGGGGTCAAACTGACGCACAGCTTTTTCGCCCCAACAGTCAGTAATAATAACACAATATTGCCAATACATTCATTATGCAAATTAATTCACAAAATGTAGCACTTTCCAATTCCCATATTGGTTATCGACAGATTCAATCCAGGCCCTGATGTCTTACAAGAAAAAGATAGTGGAAAAGCATCACAAATATAGAAAATAAACAAAAAAAAAAACAGGAATAAAGTTTGCTGTATTAAACTCAAATTTATGTTGACCCCTCCTCTTTTAAATTTGACTCTTGTAAAATTATTTTCAAGGGTTTGTGACTCCTGAAAAACAATGATGAGTGAAAACCCTGAGTTAGGGTCTGAAGCGTGCGGAGCACACTAAAAATTGATAATTGGCAAAGGATTTGCAATAATTCTGATACAGTAATTTGAGAACCATTTGTGATAGTAAATGATTACAACAGATCTAAACCACTCTGTCCAAAACACACTTCACCCTACCCCTACAGCAATCTACAGCGTAAATGCCTTTTGGGACCATTTTGTAATTTTCAATTTTTTTTCCTGAAATCGATTGGGGGGGGGGGGGCATACTCCCCAAGCCTCCTGCCAGTGCCACTGTTGAGCAGTAAACTTGGTTTGTGTCTGAACAAGCAGCTTAAAGCAGTTTTGGGAGGGGCCCCGGCTAGCTCACAGGCGCCCCTTAACATTGTATAGTATACCATATACTATGTAGTATATATAGATGGAAAGGTATGTCACAAATCTCCTAGCTCGAACAAACAACTTACGTTTCTGGCACAATTACTGCAATTTTCTCGCCAAATTTGTCTGTGTCGAGACTTTTGATCATAAGGTACCTCAAGGCAGCTCTTTTCCCCGAATAATTTCACTTGGCATTGTCTGAAGGATGAAATTTAGATGGAGTAACAGTTTGAGGATGGTAGCTGCTGATAGAGAGCATTCAGAACTTCCACACTATATAATAAAATACTCCTAAAATATTCTCTAAAGTTCTCTTAACTTTCTGAATTTCTTCCAAAATTTGTCAATTATGTTTTGCCTTGATTATTGCAAATCTTACAGATACATATTAGCATTAATATATGCAAGATTTTTGAACATAGAAATTCATAAAATTTGAAAACCTTTGGAAAAGTGGATGGGCTTGCATTTACTATAGTATTTGTGGCAGTTGAAGACTGTAAAACAGTTACAGTTCAACTATCACAAGTGCTTGTAGAAAATGCTAGCCCTTCCACTTTTCAAAAGGTTTTCAAATTTTATGAAATTTAACGTTGAAAAATTGTTCATATTGATGCTAATATATATCTGCAAGATTTGCAATAATAAAAAGTGAACCATAATTAAACTAATTTTGGAAGAAATTTAGAAAGTCAAGAGAACTTTAGAGAATATTTTAGGAGTATTTTATTATATGCAGGTAGTGTGGAAGTGCTGAATGCTCTCTATCAGCAGCTACCATCCTCAAACTGTTACTCCAAGAAATTTCATCCTTCAGACAATGCCAAGTGAAATTATTCCAGGAAAAGAGCTGCCTTGAGGTACCTTATGATCAAAAGTCTCGACACAGACAAATTTGGCGAGAAAAGTGCAGTAATTGTGCCAGAAACGTAAGTTGTTTGTTCGAGCTAGGAGATTTGTGACATACCTTTCCGTCTATATATAGGAGTATATGGTATACTATACAATGTTTAGGGGCGCCTGTGGGCTAGCTAGGGGTAACTTAAATGGGACTCCTTAGGATCTGTCTGGGATGAGGAAAATGACAGTTTTGGGAGGGGCTTGCTAGGAGTAGGGGTAAAAACATAGGCTAGCCTAGTTAATAGGACACATGCGACTAAGGAGAGAACGTCACCCTATTGTTAAAACGGGGTTTGTCAGGGGTTCCACCTGGGGTTCGATTAGGGATAAGGTTAGGGTTAAGTCAGTTTAGGGGTTAGGTTAGGGTTAAGTGGCCTCTAAAATAAGCAATCTCTGAATCACAAATAACAAGGATATCATACGAATGAGTACCATTTAACTGTATTTTGGGGTTTAGGGATGACGTTCTCTCCCTAGACTCATGTTAATAGGACTTGTTAGAATCTGTCTGGGATGGGGGCAATTGATGTGGTACCTTCACAGTTGTCACTGTGGAAAATGGCCGGCATAACATGTTGAATAAATTTTTAGACCTGTGGTCAACATTTCAACGTTTAGGCAGAATATGCTCTATGGGTTGTACACATTTTTATGATTTAGTTTAGCAGGATATATCCTGCTCGCTTTATCCTGCTCTATGGTTGTACGTAACGTGAGTACGTTAGCCTATTAATGGAACCAGTTACACGAAAACGTAATGTTACACTAATAAATAGTAATACTGAAGGCCACTGGAGTTTCAGCTTCTTCTAACTGATGCACAAGGAAACTAATGCCCTTGACTTTACCTTATGAAATGAGGTCGGCAAGAAAAGAAGTGGTTTCTCAAAATTGCTGATGCCTTCAGTGAAATACCAGATGCCATCTTTTTTCCTGTGCTGTCTCAACCTGTAACTTTGTTGTGACTTTGTACTGCAGGTCCGCCTGGCTGAGCACTAATCAGGGTAACTCTGCCGCGAAAAAACTCGTTTTACATTCAGTCTTTTCACTTACAGCTAGAGGTGTAAGTGAAAAGCAAAGATATTATAAGCATAGATTCCAAACTCATGAGGGATTTCATGTGACGTCACGCGCAATGGATTTCCAGGCACTGAAGGGCAAAACACACACGCAGTAAGCGTATTTACAGCACACGCACACGGCATAACCATAGATGCTATACTGTGACACAACGGACGCGTGCTCGTCAAAACAAAAAAGACGCACGATCTTGCCCTTCAAAATTGCGTCTTGTTGGGTAAAGTCACGTGACTGAAATCCCTCTATACCTAGTACACTGTTACGCTCAGTGACTCCTCAAGGAGACGCATATATCGGGGCGGAAGGCGCAATTTTTTTCCCACGAGGTTATGGGCAAATCATGCCAATGGACCAATCAGCTTCTTGGAAATAGGCCGCACCCCTAGTTCCAAAATGACAGCTTTCCGACCCTTTTATTGTAATTCTGACACCGGATTATGAAAGAACAGGCCACGTCATCCTAACCCTAAACACATCCCTAACCATGATTTTGAAACAAATTTGAAAAATTTTGAAAATCTAATTGCCCATAACTTCGTGGGAAAAAAATTACGCGGGCGAAAGTGTAAATTTGACATGGCGCGTCGCTCTGTTCCGCGATCTGCGTACAAAAATAAGAATGTGCTATAGAAAATTCCACTGTTCAAAGAGGTTAGCGCGGGTGCACTTTTACAACGCGTTCTATACGCGCAGAATACATTTCTCTGTGTATTATCCGGAATACTTAGCGCACAGTTCTGCGCGCTCTGGAAACAAACGCGCTAGTTGCTTTTCCGTTGTGAGCGCGTAAGTAATTGAACGCGTATGGTTGGCCGGGGTGGACATAAGACGGACTGAATTCAACGCGTAGAAAAGCACACTATGGCATGCCAAAGGTAACTTATTGGTGTTCATTTGGAGGATTGCATGCATGATTTTCTTCTAAACTGAAAATATTACTGAGGCAGAGAATATAGTTTAGACGTACAGTATATCAAATTACTTTAGCTTAAAGGCTATACGCAAGAAGAAACATATTATGTGGAATTCAAGAGTTAAAAGCTGCATGTTGCAACATGCTTGTATAGAGGGATTTCAGTCACGTGACTTTAACCAACTAGACGCAATTTTGAAGGGCAAGATAGCGCGTCTCTTTGGTTTTGACGGGCACGCGTCCATTGTGTCACAGAAGTATCTATAGTTATGCCGTGCGCGTGAGCTGTAAATTCGCTCACTGCGTGTGTGTTTTGCCCTTCAGTGCCTGGGGATCCATTGCGCGTGACGTCACATGAAATCCCTCTATAGAGTAAGACAATTATTTTCCTGGTTATTCAAAGGAATCATAGGCGTAGGAAGCTTTTTGAGGAGGGGGGGGGGGCTGAATCTTGTTTCGGATCTCCGTCCTGGGGGAGGAGTCTAAGGGGAGGGGTGTCCCCCTTGGAAAAAAACAGGAGTAGGAAGCTGTTTTAGGTGGGGTTAAACGTTGTTTCGAACCGCGCTGTCGAGGTTATGGTGAACGTGTATATACGGAGAGGGGTTCCCCCTTCCCTGTTGGAAAATTTTTTATTATATGAGGTTCCTCAGATGCAATTTGGTGGGACATATTGCGTCAATTTTAAGAAAATTTACTGCAAAGTATTGACATTTTTACAGAAGACGGAAATAAGGGGGTTTCTTCCTTGAACCGTGGGGGGCATACTTTCCACCATATTTTAACTATAAGGGCCTTCAGCCACTCAACCCCCTCCCCTCCCCCCGAGCCAACGGGGGCATGTCGGGGGGTCGGAGAAACGCTTAGATAAGGAGTCTTAGGGCTCGCTTTGAAGCCTCTGGTGGGATCCAGGAGTAACATTCCGATGAGGCCCACAGCAGGGGCGTAGCTAGGATGAAATTTTTAGGGGGCCTAGGTATCAAATGGGGGTCACGGCATTCATCATCTTCCTTAATTCTTACACATTTTATTAGGACACAAACAATTTGGGGTGCATAGCAAACATCTGGGGCAGAGCCCAGGCCCCCAGGCCCCCAGGCCCCCTTAGCTACGCGTTTGGCCCAGAGGGAAAAGCCCTCTTCAAATGACATTAGACGAGCACTAAATAAATCTGAAGTTGCATTTGATAATTCGTTATAGAATTCGGACTAACGGCGGATAAATTTGATAAGGTAGAACTTGCTACCTTCTGACGAGGCCAGGGATTGGTAAGGAGAAGGGGGAGGGGACCACAGGGAATTTTGTCCTAAGCCGACCCACATAGCACCGATGAATCCATGTAAAGCGTGCGTATCAGTATTGAGCGTACATATTTTCTTTTTCCTACTGCCAAAGGGGGAGGGCCCCTTGAGCAAAATTTTGGTATTTTTTTATGTTTTTTTTTTACAATATTACTAGTGTTTCCTCTATTTATATGCGCCAAATAGGCCTGGGAAGTGCCATTTCCAGCGATCTGGGAGGTATTTTGGACCAAGACTTTCTCGCGCTCCGCGTCAACCGGTTGACGCGGAGCACTGGCAGGGTACTTGCCAACTCCATACCGATACCGTAAGGGGACAAATTGTAGGCCTACCATATCAGGAACACATGGTATCTAGTGGTAGGCCTATGTACAAAAGCAACACTTTACACTTGCATGTTTGAAGCTGTTATGTGATTCTGCATACTTGTAGAATGATAAATTATTTGCCAGCAATATGTGTGTATTTGATTTCTATATAGTTATTCCATACTAACTATGGTTATTCCTACAAAATATTTCATAAGATACATAATATTATGTCTCATTTTGCATACAAAATACCGTATAAGTATGCACCAAGTCACATATTTTCAGATTAAAAAACACGAAAGCTTCTCACCGTGGGAGGGGGAACACCTCCTCCCACACCCACACCCTTTCTCGCGCAAGCGCTTAAACGCCTTTTGGGATCATTTTAAAATTTTCAGAAAAAAATCTGAAATCGATTGGGGGCTCTCTCTGTATTGCAGGGCTGTATCCTAGTCCACCTGGCCCGATTCCGGGCCAATTTTGATTCCAGTGGCCACCATTCCTGGCCAATCCCGAGTCAAGTATACCCTTCAATTCCGAGCCATATCCGACTCCAGGTTCTTCAATTCCGGGACAATTCCGAGTCCGGCTACTTAACGAATGTGGCATCATGCTTTTTGTAATGTTTTGCAATTACATTTAATTAAAAACGGGCCGCATTTTAGGGGTCAATTTCATGCACTGGTTCAAGATGTATTTTAATTGACTGTATGTGTATTTATATGTTGAACTGTGCATCAATAACAATGTAGCCCTAGGGAACAAATATTTAACTTTCATTTTGTGGACTCGTCTGGAATCGGTTCCGAGTTGGAGTCCAGCTGCAGCCCATTCTGGGCCAATTCAGATTCCAGAAACTCCCATTCTAAGCCAGTTTCGAGTTTGTTTACGTAGCAGGCTGTACGGCATATTCCTTGTTCAGTCCTTGGGAAGCTGAGAAGCTGAGCAAACAGAGTCCGCTCCGCGGGGTAGTTCCGAGTCCGACAAAGCACGGACTCGAGTCCAGAATCGAGTACGTTACAGCCCCGTTGTATTGTGTGAAATGTGAACTGCCCTTCATCTTTTGAATTTTCAAACTTTGCTGTTAATCAAAGAGCCGTCACCAACTTAGAATTTTGATGCCCCCACACTAAAAATATACTTTGGGGTGACGAGTGTATGTCTTTAAGTATCCAGAAAAATCAGTAACAAAAACTTTAGCTATAGCTCCGTCCGTCTCCTTCTCCCACATTTCCTGCCTCTCTTCATTGTTCCTTCCCATAGTCAGGGCCGGATCCAGAAATGTGAGAGGGAGGCGTAACCGTCTACAGAAAGTGCATGGTGCAATCAGATGGGCTTGGAGGTTTAAAATTCTGTTACAAAAATAATTGCTTTGCTGAAAATATTGGGCGCACGCTCCTTACGCCCCCTTGGATTCGTCCCTGCTATTACTTCTTATCTCTATTTCCCGAAATTCCTCCTGCTAAGTTACATCTTGATTTTCTGTCCGTTTCTTCCTAGCAACTCAATTTTTAATGTTACTTCCCTTTCTTTTCTCTCCGCTCATTATTTTTCTCCCCCTTGCAAAGTCGGCCTTACTCCAGCCCTTGTCCCTGTTCCATTCTTCCCAGCCCTTCACTCTTTCAGGCTATTTCGTCCCGTTCGTTTTTTCCACCATCCCTATAGCCCTGTCTACCACAGAACTAGTAACATCGACATTTCCTTTCAAATTTACTAAGCCATTTCCCTCTTCCCCACCTTTCCCAAATTCAATATTCACCCCTATTCATATTATTTCTTTTCTTGTCTGTCGTTTTGATTTTTCCTTTATTTTGCTTTTCTTTTCTTTTAATTATCCTCCTTTCTCTTTTCTTTTTCCCGCTATCCCGATTCTTCTTAATTTTTTTTTTCGGCGGTGTTGTTTTCCCCAGCCCCCTCTGGCGCTGCAACCTATACGCCAGGGAATGCACAGAGAGTCAAAGATCTGGGCAGAAACATCACTGAAAGGTGTTTTGTATGCGATACAAATCTTTCTTCATCCCTGCAGGTAATCAGGATGTAAACTTAACCACTCAAGCAAACCTAAATGTTCTGACCAGGTTAACACCCAAGTCCTTGTTCTGAGTTGACTAGACAATCCTATAGTCAGTGGCGTAGTCAGGATTTCTCTCACGGGAGCCATGCATTATGTTGTGTGGTCGTCTGCCTAGGGAGGGGTCTAAGGGGAGGGGTCATCCTCTCCCCTTTGAAAATTTTTGAAAAATTAGGTGTCCTTACATGCAATCTGGTGCCACATATGCTACCTTTTGAAGTAAAATTTGTGTTAAAAAAATTACGTATTTTAAATTTGCCAACTAAAACAAAAAAATCGGCAAGGGGGGACCTTGACCAATGGAGTTCCCCCTCCCCTGTAAAAATTTTTGAAAAATTAGGTGTCCTTATATACAATTTTGTACCACATACGATACCTTTTGAAGTAAAATTTGTGTTAAAAATGCACGTATTGTTAGGAACTAAAATAAAAAAAATTGGCATCAGTGAGGGGGACCATGGCCAATGGGGTGTCCCTCCCCTTTGAAAATTTCTGAAAAATTAGGTGTCCTTAATACATGCAATCTGGTGCCACATATGCTACCTTTTGAAGTAAAATTTGTGTTAAAAAAATTTACGTATTTTTAGGAACTTAAAAAAATCGGCATAAGTGAGGGGGCCATGGCCCAATGGCCCCCTAAATACGCCACTGCCTATAAAACCACAATTGACTATTTTGTTTGCATGAAACTCTGTAAAGTCAAGACTAACCCATTATTTTGTAAGCCCCCGTCTGTCAAAGCAGTTTTACCGGCTTTCAGTTTAACCCACGCTGGTCCAAAATGACATGTGATACTCTTTGCAACATGCGTGTATCCGAAAATTAGACCTGAAATTCTGAAATTCCATGTACATTTACTCTTTCCTCTGCTTGTAACCCCCTTCTATTGAAACGGATATTGTTTTCTATGAAATGTTCGCTGTTCGTGTGTATTTTGGTCTGCAGGCGTCCCAAACACACTGTCTGCCTTTTCAGCTAATGGTGTGGACGTGTTTGTGTGTACTACTTCAGTGTATTGAGAAGCTACCTGTTTAAAACACTATAAAATACTTTACTGTAGTAAACACTACTATACACTACGCCATGTGGAAGAGTATTAATAGTCAACCAAATCAAACCAAAATTTTTTCATAAGTTCCCTCTGTTTTCAATGGGTTCTAGTCTATCCCATTGTGTAATGGTATAACCAACGATCCGTGGATTTGATTGAATCATGGTCTGTTTTCTACGCGTTGAGTTCAGTCCGTCTCGGCCAACCATAAACGCGCACATAAAAGTGCGTCACTTGAAGATACCATAGAAACTGACCAATGAATGTCCATGAACTTGCAAAACCAGTCATTCATGTGCGTTCATGTTCAAGTGTAAATACGTGGAATACCGCGTTGAAGAACTTTGAGTTATTCTTGTTCAAGTGGAATTTATTGAGGCGTAGTACTTCTTCAGTCAACAACATTCCGAAATAACAAGTATTAATACTTTTGTAAGACATTCATTTCCCTGTTTGTTTTCAAAACGACTGAGCAGTGATCAGCACTTCCGCCCAGATATACTGGCCTTCATGGGGGAGCGGCGCGCCATTTTAAGTTTGGAATCTATGCTTGTAATATCTTTGGTGAAAAAGACCATATGTAAATCACGTTACCCCAATCAGGGTTACCCTTACTAGCTTGTATGATAGATACATAGCCCATGATATAGTTCCTATAGAGGGATTTCAGTCACGTGACTTTAACCAACTAGACGCAATTTTGAAGGGCAAGATCGCGCGTCTTTTTTTGTTTTGAAGGGCAAGATTGCCATGCACAGTTCTCCACAGTCCACACCACACACACACACACACACACACACACGTGCAGCGCAGCTTAGCCGCCGTGTCACTCGCGCGTGCACTATCACTATACTAGCTTGTTATTGTCCTGACAAAGTCGCCATGTCTGCTGATTCTCGAATAATAAAATTCG
The DNA here is from genome assembly GCA_029531755.1 of Holothuria leucospilota. NCBI lineage: Eukaryota > Metazoa > Echinodermata > Holothuroidea > Aspidochirotida > Holothuriidae > Holothuria > Holothuria leucospilota. The sequence continues at coordinate 47,624,478 of CM055965.1, forward strand.
GATTTTATGACCACGAAGAGTTTGAAGAGAGGGGACGGAAAAAACATAGGGCACGATGCAAATTTTGCAAGCCATCAACTGATCAACACCTTTTGGAGGCCAGACGGTGCGGTCAGATTGCGCTATCCAGCACTCTTATGCCCCGCCTGGCCCAGAATGTTCTTTCTGTGCCAGCTAGCAGTGCTCCGGTGGAGAGAGTTTTCAGCCATGGAGGACTGATCATGCCACATCGCGCCAAACTTTCCCCACAAATGCTGGAATGCCTCATGTTCTTGAAGTGCAATGCACACATTCTTAGCTTCTGAGCTTCTGAGCCAGAGAACCAAGCTCCTTTAAGTTGGGTGCAGTGGTGCACGTGGCAGTGTGTATGGAATTGTGAAGTATTGTGTTCCCCATAATATAGTTTGTATTGTTTTGGGGTCTTGTAAAAGGTAAAAGATCAAACTGTAGATTGTAGACTTCATGTCAGTTATTTTAGAACCTTCTGTACACACATCTGTTATTATGTACAATATGTAGTGACGGTGACACATAACAGTGTGAACTGTCAGGAAAAATTATTTTAGGTTGTTCGTGGATTTCTTCCACCTTCCACCTTTGGTCACGAAAATTGGCAGTTGCAAGTTCATGAAAACACATTTTCTTGTTTTTAGATTGAGCCCATGCATACACTAATTATGCTTTCTAAAATGAGTGCACAATTTGTATGGTATTTGTGCAGGCACACATGTACAACCGGCGTCTACTGCTGTTTAGTTTCTCTCATTTTTTCAATAGAGTGCTCAAAGTGATCAGCAATATCCTTCGCAAGGCAGATCAATTTTACTTTTTGGGAACTAATTGGAAGTTGGAACTGATCCCTTCTGTATTTTGTGAAAACCCATGTTTTTGTTTCTAAACACTAGTAGGTGACAGTGTAACTTGAGACAACTGCTCAAGTGCCCAGCTTCTTAAAATAAAGTTTGGTAAATTTAAATGAACTTGACTTATGTGTATTTACTATTTGCTCATTCTTAGGTTTACATACTTTGCTTCACAAGCCCGCCCTTGAATGGCAAGATCTAATCCCCATTGCCTCACCACCTCTGGGCAAGGAGTACGGATCCTGAGCTCCAGCTATAATACTATGTTGGATGGAGTGAAAGTATGCTCTGATATTTTTTTCTCTGATATAATAAGTAACCCGGCCTCGGCCTCGGAGGGTTCGGCCTCGGTCTCGGCCTCGGAGGGTGTGGCCTCGGCCTCGGAAGTAGCGGCCTCGACTACAACACTGCTGTCATGCCATACTGCTACAGGCAATTCCATCCAGTCATGAACAGATCTGGGCAAAAAAAAATGTTTGCAGCAGTCTTTCCTTGCTGTGGTATGGTCCAAAATAATGCAGGATGTTTTGCTTTTGGGGATTCACTCCCTACCCATATGTGTAATGTAACATGTTTAGGTCTATAGCCACATGGCAGTAAACTGCCTTAAAAAGTAAGGTCAGTGTAGCTTTCATTCTGTGTTCCTCCACAGTAGTTCAGTTTAGGATGAGGCACTACTGTACAGTACTCTATAGTCTTTACACACAAATTCAGGAGCGCTGAACTGTCTCAAGTAACATGACATGACGTGACGGGATGCGATGAGACTTGTACCATAACATAACATAACAAGTTAAAGGGCAAAGAAGGGCTCATGGGACCATGCCCTGACACTTGAACACTATCAAAACAAACAACCAAACCAAAACAAAGCAGTGCCCAGTGTACAATCAGATTCTACCACAGTCATGGAAAAACTTGTCAATGTTAACCTTAAAGCAGTGAACTGAAGAGGAAATAACTACTATACACATTCATTGACAACTCTATGCAAGAAGCTGAACTTCCTGATGTCAAGTCTTGCAAAATACTCCACTAGCTTCTTACTGTACAAGGGCCTCAAACCCATTACAACAATTGGCCAAAGTCTATCATGATAGGGTAGATTGATAACTTCAGGTATAAGCTGAGTATAAACCCTCCTCTGAACTTGTTCTAAAAGAAACTTGTCCACTTCATAAAAGAAACCCCAAGCCTGACTAGTATATCAAGATGGGTCTAACTAACTACTTACGTGTATAACTTCAGTACAGTACAATCTCTTAACTAAAACTACTGAATTTCCTCTTGATCAATCCAAATACCCTACTGTATTAGTCCTTGCAGCAGCAGATGCACACTGAATACTTTACCTGTAGATGGCTTCAAATCACCTTTAATTAATGACAACAAGTAGATTTTTCTCCAAAGTCACATTACTCAAAGTAATCCCATTCACCTTACTATCATACATGAATTTTTTAGGACCAAAATGAAGGACTTTGCACTTATCTGCAATTAAAGACATAAATTTGTCAAGTCCAGGCTACAGGTACCATGAAAATAACCTTTGATCCAAGTCCTTTTGCAGCAGTGAAGCATCTTCCTTGTCATTTTCCTTCCTGTGGAGCAGGGGTCTCCAAACTTTTTTGCTTGATGGCCCCACCTTTCTACTCCGGAATCTTGGTGGCCCTCAAATTGACAGGTTGGTGAGAGGAATTTGAATTGGTTATGCAGTGTTAATAAAGCAAATCACTGGTTCTAAGATTAGAATCACTCCCATAGCTTATTTCTAATGAGAAATTTGGCAATTATTTTTCTCTCCTGAATCCTTTTCGTGACCCTCAAAAGGGTCGCAACCCCTAGTTTGTTGACTCCTGCTGTAGAGCATACCTGTAGTACAGTATCACCAGCACATTTACTGATAATACTAGATGGATGCTAGAGCTATCAATATTAATGATGAAAATTAAGGAAAGAGTTGGGCCAAGAATCAAAACCTGCAGCCTGCAATATGAATTTGTGACTTCTTTCCATTAAAAACGGATTCTCTGAGATATACCATGGAGCCATGAACTGATCAGTCAGCAAATCTGCTCTTGATACCTAGCCTATGCAATTTCACCATAAGTACACCCAAAACTTTATCAAATGCTTTTTGGAAATCAAGGTGAAAGACATCAACATGTCCTCAAGAGAGCTCAGTAAATTATGGTCCTCAGTAAAGGCATGCATATAGTCGGTCGCTGATAGTTCCCTGCACACAGACCTTAAAACGACCCATTGAAAATCCTGGGTCTTCAACCAGTACAGTACTGATAGAAATTGATTTTCTTCCTACATGTATATCAAACCTAGGACCTTAAGTTTAAATTGACTAGCAAACCTTTCCAAATCTTACACAAGTGCTGCAGTGAATTTTTATCGCCTATAACTTCTAAAACAATCCAAAAAGTTGAAAGGAAATCATCAACTTTGTCACTTTGTAGACTTTACTGTAGCTTCCAAAACAATTATTGATATCAGAATGTGCATAACAATGTGATGTCACAAGAAACATCTAATCTCTGTATTCTGTACGTTACATGTACATACCACAAGCTGCATCTGCAAAAGTTCCGTAAAGATCTAACGATCAGGCTCATAAGCATACTGATGTAAACAAACTTCCTTAGCTACACAGTAAATCCTATGGCGTGAAAAAAGTTGCCAATTTCAAGTTTTTCAAACTTTCTAGAAGATCTAAGTGATTAAAAAGACCTGCAAAGCTCCTGTATGATTTGGACAAGAAAGGCAATGGTAGTAAATTAAGATTTAAGGTCCAAAATTTGCTGTGAGAAGGAAGTCAATTTCGACTATCATACAGACAGCCAATCTCCCCACTATTTTCATAGATCTATTGTTGTGAGGACTGTGTATAGAGAGCAGTCAGCAAACTGCCATACACAGTATTTTACTAAGGACTAAGTAAATTACTGCTTTTTGGAAATCAAGATACAGTAAATAACATCAACACCTCCTCAAGAAAGCTCAGTAAATTAGCAACACAAGATCTACTGGGTACAGAAGGGAACCATGTTGAAATACATTGAGTAAAAATAAATCATTATAAAGATACTTTGAGCACACTGTACATCCTTGATCAAAGCCTCAATGACTTTACACAGAACACTGGTTAATCTGACTGGCCTATGCACACAACACTGATTAAACTGATTGGCCTTAATTACAAGTCAAGCTCCAATCCCCCTTACCACTATGGTGCATCAGGTGATCCTGATAGTGAGGGCCCAGATGCAAGCTCAGTGCTCCATGGATCTAATGTTTCAAAGGTTACTTAAATTTTAGTCTGGTACGTACAGTAGCTTCTTTGACTTTGGAAGAACTGAGCACATTTTGACATAACAGTCCTAAAACTCTTTGCTTCAGTTGTTATACCATTTACTGTATGATCAGCCAACTTTAGTTGATACATATGCAGGCCTAGCCTATATACCTATTTCCACCCATTAGGGCACCTGGATATGCATGCCTTGAGCAGCAGTGGTGCCGTCAGGGTTTGCTGATTAGGGGGGCACTACAGATGATGTCCTAATGCCACCTCACTTACACTTCCAAGTCTGAATAAACTGTACCTTTTTTCTATGCATCTCTGCAATTGCAGTGTGGAATCCTTCCTTTGTCACTATGTAAAGGTGCTGTCCTGGGGGAAGGAGTCTAAGAGGACAGACAATGGTATAGAGCCTCTGGGAAGCTCTCAATTCATTTTATAAAATGGAACACTGACATGATGCTTGTTGCCTGACATACAAATGACACTACAAAGTATGATGCCAAGCACTTTACAACTATCATATTTTTACTAAGTTTGAACCAAAATCCAGACCAACAGCTTCCATCAATAGGGAATGGGAGGGAGAGTATAGGTGCAGGGAGGTGACATAAGACCTCCCTGATAGGTATAGCAAAAGGTGTTAAAGACTAAAGAGCGCGTTTCAGAATGCTTTTTGTCATAGGTGTATTATTACTCACCATGGTGGCTGTGAGTGAAGTGCTCGGTAAAAAGAAATATATACGGGCAAATACTTACTTTCAGCCTTCCACATCATGCTACAAATTAGACTGAAAGATCCCACAGGCCCCCATAGACGCTGGAGATGTACAGTACTTCTGTTTTTGGGAAAAGTGTTGTGATCAGAACAGTTGCAAGTAAATATTATTTTAATGGCCATGAGCTGGAGTGCAAACTGCAACAAATCTTTCAGTAGTCTACGCTACCCACAGAGTTGGTACATGTTATTGTAATAGCCACTCTCTGGTAGTGCCCACTGCACAGGTGGTTATGCAATACAGTAATAATAGGACTTTGTTTCAGGTTTCTTCTTCTTCTTCTTCTTCTTCTTGGATATGGTGAAACATCCGAAGACATTCTCTCACCACGCACGCGCCGAGGGGTCAAACCTTACTAAGAAACCTAGTAATAATACTAACAGGATCCTTATTAGTAGAGGCAGCATTAATAACACTCTCAGGGAGACTATTCCAATCTTTAACAGTCTGAGGTAGGAAGCTAAATTTGTAACAATTGGACCTAGCATACAGATTACAAAAATGAAGGTCATGCATCTGACCGGTTTTCCGTATAGGGTGATGCAGACGGTCAATAGGAATATGGGCCTGGCCAAAGACACCTTTAGAAAACAGGATGAGCCTACTTTGCTTACGTCGGTCAACTAAAGGTGCTAAATATAACTCGTTTAAGAGGTTAGTCATAAAACCAGGCTCACTAGAGAAGTCAGAAGCTATGAATCTTGCAGCTCTTCTCTGTATACCCTCTAGTTTATTACGCAGGCAAACCTGGTGCGGGTCCCAGACAGTGCTGGCATACTCTAAGACTGGCCGTAAAAGGCCTTTATAGGCTGCAATCTTAACTTCTCTTGGGCAAAATGACAAATTCCTATACAGAATGCCTAAAACTCTATTTCCCTTGTTACAAATACTTTGGATGTGCTTATCCCAGTTTAAGTCTTTGGTGATGGTTATCCCTAAATACTTAAAACAATCAACATTTGGGAGCTCCACTCTATTGAGAAGGTACTTAAAGGGGATAGGGTGTTTTTTACGAGCAAAGGTGATAATACTATTTTGAAAACGCATACCCCATGTAGCAGCCCACTGACCTAAGTGCTGAATATCATCCTGAAGTTTACAACAATCATCCTCAGTCTCAATAATACGATAACAGACACAATCATCGCAAACAACCGGACCTCAGAAGTAGCAACACCGCCAATATCATTGATATGTGCCAGAAAGAGAATCGGCCCTCAGACAGACCCTTGGGGGACACCGGACATAACATCCTCCGACGAAGAACAAGTCCCATTTACTACGACTACCTGTCTACGGTCGCCAAGAAAGTCATCAATCCACCGGAGAATCTGCTTAGACACACCAAGTGTGTGTAACTTGGTCTTAAGTAATTCATGAGGGACGGTATCGAAGGCTTTTTCAAAGTCTAAAATGAATGCATCGATTTGTTTATGATTATCTAGAGAAGAAGCCCAATCCTCGATAATAGACACCAGTTGGGTTTCGCAACTATGAAGTTTTCTAAAGGCATGCTGATTAGTAGCTAATAAGTTATTATGCTCAAAATGAATCATGAGGTTCAAGGCAATAATGTGCTCTAACAACTTACAACAAACACAAGTTAGAGAAACTGGTCTGTAGTTAATCAGTAAGGTATTATCACCTTTTTTGTAAATTGGACAGACATAAGCTGTTTTCCAGTCCTCTGGAATACGTCCATTAGTAAGGGATTGCTGAAAAAGATGGCTTAATACAGGAGCAAAGTCAGTGGCAATCTCCTTCAGAACCCATGGGTGGATATTATCAGGCCCCATGGCCTTATTGGGTTTAAGACCGTGTAACAACTTTTCCACCCCATGGGTGGATATGGTAATATCAGGCATCTTACCACAAACAGACCTAAAAAAGGGAATGGTGGTAAAAACAGTTTTGGAGAAAACACTAGAAAACTGACTATTCAGAGCCTGGGCTTTATCCATGTCACTAACAGCTACTTTACAATTACTCTTAAGTGGGGGTATAGTATGCTTATCCTTCTTTTGGCCATTGATATACCTCCAAAATGGCTTAGCATCAACCTTAATATCGCCAATCATACCGTTAATGTAATTTTTATGGGATATGTACACTTCCCTCTTGATTTTAGAGCGAAGCTCGACCCACCTCTTACGAACATCAGCCTTTCCAGTCTTCTTAAAAATGGCATGTAACCTATTCCTACGTCTAACTAATCTACGTATCGTGTCAGTAATCCAAGGAAGAGATTTCCTAGATTTTGTCATTTTAGTGGGGATATTAGCCTTCACAGTTTTTTCTAGGAAGGATTTGATAAGTTGCCAATTCTCTTCCACTGTGCGCATATCCTGCCCCCCATTGAAATACTTGATACAAAACCCACGAGTATCCCTCCTCATAGTAGCATAATCTCCCTTTGAGTACTGTGTAATACGCCTACGTGGTTGCTTGAGATTTGGAAACAGACACTTCAGCTTACAGACAATGGCCGCATGATCACTTGGGGAATCCATGGTACTGACATCAGTATGCTGACTAGGGATGTTTGTAATTACCAAGTCAAGTGTGTTATTCCCTCTTGTGGGAGATTTCACGAGTTGATCAGCAGCAAAATCATTAATTATGTCCAGGAGTAATTTACCTGAATGATTAGACACACTATTACCACTATCTTTGTCTAATCTGTGAGCCCAATCAATTTGGCTAAAATTGAAGTCACCCAACACATGAAAACAGGGTAATTTAGAGTTTCTATGTGAAGTCATAATTTTAGATAACTGGTCCCGGAGCAGGGATATATGTTCCACATGGGCATCAGGATCCCTGTACCAGGAGGCTATATAATACCAGGTTCCATTAATGGAAACCTTTGCCCAAATAGACTCAGAACCATCAGCAATAAAGTTTACTTGAGTTGGAGATAGATGATTCTTAATTAAAAGCATAGTACCACCACCCCGGAGGGTACGATCATTCCTAAAAATCTCATACTCTAAACATGGGGGAATTAATTCAGTATTTGTGACAGTGCTGTCAATTTTGGTCTCTTGAAGTGCCACTACATCAGGATTTGATTCACTAAGAATGGTTTGAAGATCTAATTTTTTCCCTCTTAGACCATTAATGTTAATTGAAACAATGGAAACCTCCTTCTTAAGGGCAGTTTTGCCACTGGGGCGCCTGGCGGAACTTTTGCCATCAATGCTCGGAATGGAATGAGCATTCCCAGAATCAGGATTCAAAGCATGAAAACTGTTTTCTGTCTGGGGAGCAGTGAGGCCCCACGTGTTGGACAGATTTCCATTATCACAATCGGGACACATCCAAATACAATTTGTTGCTTGAATGTGGTCGTAATGGGAGTCATCGACCAATGAACACCTGTTATGAATCCATTTCTTACAACTATCACATTCAATAGCAGGGTCATCACCCCGAACCCCCTTTAAGCAGATACCACAGGGTGAGGAACACTTGGAACAATACCATTTGTCCTCAGGTTTGGAAAGCTGGAGAAGTTTATAACCTTCCCTATCAATATCAGCACAGCGGATGTGAACCCAATGGTCACACCCATCACATTGAACTGCATTGTCATTCTTCTTAAAACTAACTTTGCACACATGCCACAGTAAAAACCTGGGCCAGGGTTTAATTCGATATCACCACAAACCACTAACAAGATAAGTAGATAGGTTAAAATGCACCAGGGAGGAATACACTCACGTTTGATGTACTGTATAACGTAGGCCTAGGCCTAATGGTCCCGTCAATACATTCAATGTTACTATTCTTAATGCCATACCTGTGTCCGGTAGCAAAACCATTATGGCTTGAGAAGTATAAAAGGATACTAACTGACCTATGAGTTTGAACCTTCAAAATTGGTCTAATTAGGCCTAAGGCCTTATTAGGTAAAATGTGGTACCTGGCATTTATACAAGCCAGAGATACTAGGCCTAAGAAGAACCCTCCAAGAACTGGAGACCGCAACATGCTGAGCACAAAGACGATGAGGACCCACAGAGTATAGCCAAACCTATAATAGTACTATAAACGACAGCCAGCCTAAGCAACAGTGAGAGCAGTAGTACAATGCAACAATACAAACAGCCTAACGAGAGTAAAAGCATGACAAGTGAGAAGAATACAATCCATAAAAATCGCTTAAAACACAGCCCCAGAGCTACGATAAAAGCAGACACATCAAAAATCGCCAGTTAAAAGAATAAAATCGTATACCACCTAACGGAAACTCAGGTCAATAAAAACGTCAAAAGAAGAGGATAAAAATACAACGCAGAAAAACTTAAAAACACGACCATCCACCTCGACGCATGCGCATTCACAGTCTAGACTTCACTAGTCTAGACTTTCAGTAAATACGACTAAAGGAGTTCACACACTCAAAAACAATAGCAAGAATATTGAGAGGGCACATGAATAAATCATATTTTGGTAATGAAGTTTGCATCTAAAATTGGATACAGTCCTCTTCATTTTGGCAGACAGTGCACTGGTTTGGGAAGCTGAGGAACTGAGCAAACAGAGTACGCTCCATGGGGTTCATTCAGACAAGTCTCCAGCAAACCTATGTATGCCAATCACAAAGCCAGTCTTTGACATGAGAATTTGTAAACAGCTTTCAACTTTTGTTGCTGTGCTTCTGTGGGAGTTGTAATTGGAAATTATTGATAATAAGGACAATATTGAGTTAGCAGTGATTTCACTGACTCGGGCACCCTGGTCAATGACGCACAACTTTTCATTTTGACACACAGTCACAAAACTTCTGGGGTCAAACTGACGCATAGCTATGTCACAAATCTCCTAGCTCGAACAAACAACTTACGTTTCTGGCACAATTACTGCAATTTTCTCGCCAAATTTGTCTGTGTCGAGACTTTTGGTCATAAGGTACCTCAAGGCAGCTCTTTTCCCCGAATAATTTCACTTGGCATTGTCTGAAGGATGAAATTTCGATGGAGTAACAGTTTGAGGATGGTACGTAGCTGCTGATAGAGAGCATTCAGCACTTGGGTGTTTATTTTAATTAGGGAACCAGACTGTGACATGACATTTATAGCCCTAATTTCATGTATCATAATTTTTTATGTGAAACCATGGGTGGAATTGTTATATTTACTTGTTCATTGTAGGCTTAGGCCTAAATGATGTTGTACAAGTTGTTTTATGAATGTTCAGATGACGTTTGACCTCAAAATAGCCCCATTGCACAGAAATTATAGGTTTCACAGTGTAACATGAACACCAAAAATATGTTTGTCCCACTAAGACTACTTATTGAGTTATTTTATATCATTTATGGGTTTTCTATAGTTAATCTGAGCAGTCTGAAGCTAAAACCTCTTGTGATTACTTAGTCAAGGGTTTCATCTCAATTCTGTGGTACAAACAATACGTTCCATGTGTAACCTAGATTGGGAGAACACCAAAGTAATATTGTATGATATTTCAAATCATAAACAAGGTGGCACAGTTTAACTACCTGTAAGTTAAAAGCTATGTTAAATACTATAGTTCAGCTAAAAATGACAACATATCAAGTTTAGGAAGTAGTAGTATTTTAACTGCAAAGGTTCACTATGTAACATATTTCCGTGACACCAAAGTGGCCTGTCAAAATGCAAAATGGCTATGTTTTTCTTTTCTGTACAATTGCTTTTGTCCAAACCTATATATGCATTAAACAATTGCACAGGCTTCAATCAACCACTAAAACAAGAAAGATTTAGTATTTACTGTAGGTAATTTTTGGAAAATAAGATACTGAAATTTCACACTGTAACAGTAACACCAAATGTTACACGTGGAACCTCTCTTTCGTCGAATCCCAGGAAAGAGAAAAATGTCAGTTTCTCATAAAATATGAGTTTCAAGGGTACCACTGATACCTCATCAAACATTTAAGTTAAAATAACTGAGCAAGATAAGTGTAAAAATAAGGGAAAATTTAATTTCTGCTATGGTAGTTTAAATGTCACACTTTTTGCCCCCAAAATTGCTAATTTTAGCCAATTTTTTCATCAAAATTGGGAGGATTCACTACAATGATACTTATTTTTTGGAAGATATGCACTTACATAAATAGTGAGGACAAAATGAAAGCATAGCAAAGACCATGTGGATTAAAATAGCAAGACAGTTGCCTTTAAAAGCATATTTTACCATTGGAACCCTAATTTAAATAATCACCCACTTCCACACTATATAATAAAATACTCCTAAAATATTCTCTAAAGTTCTCTTAACTTTCTGAATTTCTTCCAAAATTTGTCAATTATGTTTTGCCTTGATTATTGCAAATCTTACAGATACATATTAGCATTAATATATGCAAGATTTTTGAACTTAGAAATTCATAAAATTTGAAAACCTTTTGAAAAGTGGATGGGCTTGCATTTACTATAGTATTTGTGGCAGTTGAAGACTGTAAAACAGTTACAGTTCAACTATCACAAGTGCTTGTAGAAAATGCTAGCCCTTCCACTTTTCAAAAGGTTTTCAAATTTTATGAAATTTAATGTTGAAAAATTGTTCATATTGATGCTAATATATATCTGCAAGATTTGCAATAATAAAAAGTGAACCATAATTAAACTAATTTTGGAAGAAATTTAGAAAGTCAAGAGAACTTTAGAGAATATTTTAGGAGTATTTTATTACTGTATATAGTGTGGAAGTGCTGAATGCTCTCCATCAGCAGCTACCATCCTCAAACTGTTACTCCAAGAAATTTCATCCTTCAGACAATGCCAAGTGAAATTATTCCGGGAAAAGAGCTGCCGTGAGGTACCTTATGATCAAAAGTCTCGACACAGACAAATTTGGCGAGAAAAGTGCAGTAATTGTGCCAGAAACGTAAGTTGTTTGTTCGAGCTAGGAGATTTGTGACATACCTTTCCGTCTATATATAGGAGTATATGGTATACTATACAATGTTAAGGGGCGCCTGTGGGCTAGCTAGGGGTAACTTAAATGGGACTCCTTAGGATCTGTCTGGGATGAGGAAATGACAGTTTTGGGAGGGGCTTGCTAGGAGTAGGGGTAAAAACATAGGCTAGCCTAGTTAATAGGACTTGTTAGAATCTGTCTGGGATGGGGGCAATTGATGTGGTACCTTCACAGTTGTCACTGTGGAAAATGGCCGGCATAACATGTTGAATAAATTTTTAGACCTGTGGTCAACATTTCAACGTTTAGACAGAATATGCTCTATGGGTTGTACACATTTTTATGATTTAGTTTAGCAGGATATATCCTGCTCGCTGGTTGTACGTAACGTGAGTACGTTAGCCTATTAATGGAACCAGTTACACGAAAACGTAATGTTACACTAATAAATAGTAATACTGAAGGCCACTGGAGTTTCAGCTCCTTCTAACTGATGCACAAGGAAACTAATGCCCTTGACTTTACCTTATGAAATGAGGTCGGCAAGAAAAGAAGTGGTTTCTCAAAATTGCTGACGCCTTCAGTGAAATACCAGATGCCATCTTTTTTCCTGTGCTGTCTCAACCTGTAAGTGTAACTTTGTTGTGACTTTGTACTGCAGGTCCGCCTGGCTGAGCACTAATATCAGGGTAACTCTGCCGCGAAAAAACTCGTTTTACATTTGGTCTTTTCACTTACAGCTAGAGGTGTAAGTGAAAAGCAAAGATATTATAAGCATAGATTCCAAACTCATGAGGGATTTCATGTGACGTCACGCGCAATTGATTTCCAGGCACTGAAGGGCAAAACACACACGCAGTAAGCGTATTTACAGCACACGCACACGGCATAACCATAGATGCTATACTGTGACACAACGGACGCGTGCTCGTCAAAACAAAAAAGACGCACGATCTTGCCCTTCAAAATTGCGTCTTGTTGGGAAAAGTCACGTGACTGAAATCCCTCTATACCTAGTACACTGTTACGCTCAGTGACTCCTCAAGGAGACGCATATATCGGGGCGGAAGGCGCAATTTTTTTCCCACGAGGTTATGGGCAAATCTAGTCCGCAGTCTGCTGACCTAGTATTTGGGAAGCTTTAATTGGGGCTTCCCATACTAGGTCAGCAATCTACCCATTGTCAAAATTGGGCTACCACACCTTCAAAAATTTTAAATAGTCTCGAACTTTGTCAAATTCACGTATACTCCTACATAGTTGACCTCTACAGGTCCTTTATATGTTTAAGACCCTTCATTCTAAGATTATTTGCACTTAGTGTCCAAAAAGAGACCAAAAATTTTGATTTACACAAACGATCCTGTTTTGTTTTTTAAACATTCTGTGAAACTGCTAAATCGTGTTACTAGGACGTTCACACTATTGTATGCTAAATAGCACGCATTGCTGTTCAATTGTGACATAGTCCATAGCTATAGTTATGTTTATACACGCGCATACGCGTATATAGCAACAATCACTGCAGCAACGCACGCAGACGATATTACTCTCACAGTAATATGCAGTCAAAAATTTGTGTTGCAATAGCCTAGGCCTAGTTCAGGGAACAAAGTGTACGTGAGAACTAGGCCTAGGTACCCTAGGCTAGGGCAAATCATGCCAATGGACCAATCAGCTTCTTGGAAATAGGCCGCACCCCTAGTTCCAAAATGACAGCTTTCCGACCCTTTTATTGTAATTCTGACACCGGATTATGAAAGAACAGGCCAAATAACCGTTAGTCACGTCATCCTAACCCTAAACACATCCCTAACCATGATTTTGAAACAAATTTGAAAAATTTTGAAAATCAAATTGCCCATAACTTCGTGGGAAAAAAATTACGCGGGCGGGAGAGTAAATTTGACATGGCGCGTCGCTCTGTTCCGCGATCTGCGTACAAAAATAAGAATGCGCTATAGAAAATTCCACTGTTCACAGAGGTTAGCGCGGGTGCACTTTTACAACGCGTTCTATACGCACAGAATACATTTCTCTGTGTATTATCCGGAATACTTAGCGCACAGTTCTGCGCGCTCTGGAAACAAACGCGCTAGTTGCTTTTCCGTTGTGAGCGCGTAAGTAATTGAACGCGTATGGTTGGCCGGGGTGGACATAAGACGGACTGAATTCAACGCGTAGAAAAGCACACTATGGCATGCCAAAGGTAACTTATTGGTGTTCATTTGGAGGATTGCATGCATGATTTTCTTCTAAACTGAAAATATTACTGAGGCAGAGAATATAGTTTAGACGTACAGTATATCAAATTACTTTAGCTTAAAGGCTATACGCAAGAAGAAACATATTATGTGGAATTCAAGAGTTAAAAGCTGCATGTTGCAACATGCTTGTATAGAGGGATTTCAGTCACGTGACTTTAACCAACTAGACGCAATTTTGAAGGGCAAGATAGCGCGTCTCTTTGGTTTTGACGGGCACGCGTCCATTGTGTCACAGAAGTATCTATAGAGGTTTTTCACGTGACGTCAGCGCGTTTCACTGGCCGTTACTGCTCATGCGCAAAAGACTGCAGGATCTTAGTTACGATTGTTATACACTGGACGCCTGGCCGTCAAAATAGAGAGACGCGCGAACGCGGTGATGTCAGTGAAAAACCTCTATAGTTATGCCGTGGGCGTGAGCTGTAAATTCGCTCACTGCGTGTGTGTTTTGCCCTTCAGTGCCTGGGGATCCATTGCGCGTGACGTCACATGAAATCCCTCTATAGAGTAAGACAATTATTTTCCTGGTTATTCAAAGGAATCATAGGCGTAGGAAGCTTTTTGAGGAGGGGGGCTGAATCTTGTTTCGGATCTCCGTCCTGGGGGAGGAGTCTAAGGGGAGGGGTGTCCCCCTTGGAAAAAAACAGGAGTAGGAAGCTGTTTTAGGTGGGGTTAAACGTTGTTTCGAACCGCGCTGTCGAGGTTATGGTGAACGTGTATATACGGAGAGGGGTTCCCCCTTCCCTGTTGGAAAATTTTTTATTATATGAGGTTCCTCAGATGCAATTTGGTGGGACATATTGCGTCAATTTTAAGAAAATTTACTGCAAAGTATTGACATTTTTACAGAAGACAGAAATAAGGGGGTTTCTTCCTTGAACCGTGGGGGGCATACTTTCCACCATATTTTAACTATAAGGGCCTTCAGCCCCTCAACCCCCTCCCCTCCCCCGAGCCAACGGGGGCATGTCGGGGGGTCGGAGAAACGCTTGGATAAGGAGTCTTAGGGCTCGCTTTGAAGCCTCTGGTGGGATCCAGGAGTAACATTCCGATGAGGCCCACAGCAGGGGCGTAGCTAGGATGAAATTTTTAGGGGGCCTAGGTATCAAATGGGGGTCACGGCATTCATCATCTTCCTTAATTCTTACACATTTTATTAGGACACAAACAATTTGGGGTGCATAGCAAACATCTGGGGCAGAGCCCAGGCCCCCTTAGCTACGCGTTTGGCCCAGAGGAAAAAGCCCTCTTCAAATGACATTAGACGAGCACTAAATAAATCTGAAGTTGCAATTTGATAATTCGTTATAGAATTCGGACTAACGGCGGATAAATTTGATAAGGTAGAACTTGCTACCTTCTGACGAGGCCAGGGATTGGTAAGGAGAAGGGGGAGGGGACCACAGGGAATTTTGTCCTAAGCCGACCCACATAGCACCGATGAATCCATGTATAGCGTGCGTATCAGTATTGAGCGTACATATTTTCTTTTTCCTACTGCCAAAGGGGAGGGCCCCTTGAGCAAAATTTTGGTATTTTTTTATGTTTTTTTTTTACAATATTACTAGTGTTTCCTCTATTGATATGCGCCAAATAGGCCTGGGAAGTGCCATTTCCAGCGATCTGGGAGGTATTTTGGACCAAGACTTTCTCGCGCTCCGCGTCAACCGGTTGACGCGGAGCACTGGCAGGGTACTTGCCAACTCCATACCGATACCGTAAGGGGACAAATTGTAGGCCTACCATATCAGGAACACATGGTATCTAGTGGTAGGCCTATGTACAAAAGCAACACTTTACACTTGCATGTTTGAAGCTGTTATGTGATTCTGCATACTTGTAGAATGATAAATTATTTGCCAGCAATATGTGTGTATTTGATTTCTATATAGTTATTCCATACTAACTATGGTTATTCCTACAAAATATTTCATAAGATACATAATAATATGTCTCATTTTGCATACAAAATACCGTATAAAGCAGGGCCTTTTTTAACGAATTTATACTGGGGGGGGGGGGGGCTATTTCACAAAAGGGACCATCTGACACGAAGTTACTAACTAAGTGGAGCGCCACCATCAGTTGGCGCGTAGCGTATTGAATTGTTTGGGATCGACAGCCACCCCAGATGGCAGGAAATGGCACTTCCCGAGAATTTCGAGGCTCTATCGAACCATCCTAAAATTGAGATATTATGCTCTGCATGTTTTCGTTCTAAGAAACATCCTCAATGATTCCCAACACATTTTTGACTGGGCGAAGTATCCAAATCCTTTTCAGTTTCCTAAGCCCATGCATTATAGACCCTGTACTTATAATTGTTTGATTAAACTCGTGTACTGAACTTTCAGCAACTCGCATCGCGCAGCTGTGACACTGTGTCCAGGTCTGCAGCGCGCGCCGCAATATTGCTCATTATTGATAATAACTAATCAGCACACTGGAAATGAAATATTTTCAAATTGCCGTCATTGCAGCATTGTATTGTATGGTCACAGTTCGTATAACTTGTAGCTGCCGTAGCGACCTAAAGAAAGAAGGGAAGAGGGTGGAAATAAGAGGGGGAAATAAAAGGTGGAAAAGTAGACAACGGCAGATTCTGCTGTAGGCGGCGATCAGCCGTCGCTGACCGGCTACTTTTTATTGCCCCTGCATCAGTTGGCATGTAACATACCCAGGATGATTGCTAGAAACAAAAACTGCATACCACACCCAGAGAGCTAGCCCTCCTCCTGTGGGGTTCAGATGGGCAACCGGATGGGGTCCATGTGAGTTACACCTCGTTTTGCCCTGCATGCCTGGCTCTCCCGGCCAGTCCACATTCAGACCATCTGATCCCAGCTGGGCTGAAGGCTGGAGCTGGCCCAGTGGGCTTCACCTGGGCATGCAGGACAAAACGAGGTGTAACCAATATGGGCCATATCTGGTTGCCAATCTGAACCCCACATGGGGTCCAGGTGAGCTTGCTGGCTGGGAAAGGATAGCTAGTTACATCTAAACATACTTTATTTTGGGATTTTGATAACATCGCACATAGATACTAGCTACCTCCTCCTGCGACGCCCCTCCACATACCCCCCACATACCTTGCGAAGTAGTCTATCACTTGGCAATGTCACTGCTCTACTTGTAGGCCTGGTGGCTCACCTACTTACAGGAAAAACTTCTTAACAAAATCCCTTTCTTTGTATGACTCGATGTTTGGGAGGGTCATTCATCTCTCTTTAGCAGCCAGAAAGCTTTCCACTGATGGCCTTGGGTCGAACTTGGCCGTTGGAACCCCATTCCAGTGGATAAGCAACCTGTCGTTGAGTGATCGTTCGCTGGTGGCCATTCTTAAGTCTGAGTATAGTATATTGTATGTGGAAACACGTTTCTCCACTGTCATACTGTGTGGTGTGACCACACAGAAGCTATGGGCCGACTTCTTGTGAAAATGTTTTCATGCCTTCATGGGGCTACCATTCTTTAATGTCAGATATTGATCATTTATTATCATCATTATGTGTTTTATATGTATGAAAAAAAGGACCTACTGGGGGGCCAAATGGACTGAGTGGGTGGGCTGAGTAGGGGACTGGGTGGGCCGTGGCCCACCCAGTATGTATGTTAAAAAAGGCCCTGGTATAAAGTATGCACCAAGTCACATATTTTCAGATTAAAAAACACGAAAGCTTCTCACCGTGGGAGGGGGAACACCTCCTCCCACACCCACACCCTCTCTCGCGCAAGCGCTTAAACGCCTTTTGGGATCATTTTAAAATTTTCAAAAAAAATCTGAAATCGATTGGGGGCTCTCTCTGTATTGCAGGGCTGTATCCTAGTCCACCTGGCCCGATTCCGGGCCAATTTTGATTCCAGTGGCCACCATTCCTGGCCAATCCCGAGTCAAGTATACCCTTCAATTCCGAGCCATATCCGACTCCAGGTTCTTCAATTCCGGGACAATTCCGAGTCCGGCTACTTAACGAATGTGGCATCATGCTTTTTGTAATGTTTTGCAATTGCATTTAATTAAAAACGGGCCGCATTTTAGGATCAATTTCATGCCCTGGTTCAAGATGTATTTTAATTGACTGTATGTGTATTTATATGTTGAACTGTGCATCAATAACAATGTAGCCCTAGGGAACTAATATTTAACTTTCATTTTTGTGGACTCGTCTGGAATCGGTTCTGAGTCCGAGTCCAGCTGCAGCCCATTCCGGGCCAATTCAGATTCCAGAACCTCCCATTCTAAGCCAGTTCCGAGTTTGCCTACGTAGCAGGCTGTACGGCATATTCCTTGTTCAGTCCTTGGGAAGCTGAGAAGCTGAGCAAACAGAGTCCGCTCCGCGGGGTAGTTCCGAGTCCGACAAAGCACGGACTCGAGTCCAGAATCGAGTACGTTACAGCCCCGTTGCATTGTGTGAAATGTGAGCTACTCTTCATCTTTTGAATTTTCAAACTTTGCTGTTAATCAAAGAGCCGTCACCAACTAAGAATTTTGATGCCCCCACACTAAAAATATACTTTGGGGTGACGAGTGTATGTCTTTAAGTATCCAGAAAAATCAGTAATAAAAACTTTAGCTATAGCTCCGTCCGTCTCCTTCTCCCACATTTCCTGCCTCTCTTCATTGTTCCTTCCCATAGTCAGGGCCGGATCCAGAAATGTGAGAGGGAGGCGTAACCGTCTACAGAAAGTGCATGGTGCAATCAGATGGGTTTGGAGGTTTAAAATTCTGTTACAAAAATAATTGCTTTGCTGAAAATATTGGGCGCACGCTCCTTACGCCCCCTTGGATTCGTCCCTGCTATTACTTCTTATCTCTATTTCCCGAAATTCCTCCTGCTAAGTTACATCTTTAATTTTCTGGCCGTTTCTTCCTAGCAACTCAATTTTTAATGTTACTTCCCTTTCTTTTCTCTCCGCTCATTATTTTTCTCCCCCTTGCAAAGTCGGCCTTACTCCAGCCCTTGTCCCTGTTCCATTCTTCCCAGCCCTTCACTCTTTCAGGCTATTTCGTCCCGTTCGTTTTTTCCACCATCCCTGTAGCCCTGTCTACCATAGAACTAGTAACATCGGCATTTCCTTTCAAATTTACTAAGCCAATTCCCTCTTCCCCACCTTTCCCAAATTCAATATTCACCCCTATTCATATTATTTCTTTTCTTGTCTGTCGTTTTGATTTTTCCTTTATTTTGCTTTTCTTTTCTTTTAATTATCCTCCTTTCTCTTTTCTTTTTCCCGCTCTCCCGATTCTTCTTAATTTTTTTTTCGGCGGTGTTGTTTTCCCCAGCCCCCTCTGGCGCTGCAACCTTTACGCCAGGGAATGCACAGAGAGTCAAAGATCTGGGCAGAAACATCACTGAAAGGTGTTTTGTGTGCGATACAAATCTTTCTTCATCCCTGTAGGTAATCAGGATGTAAACTTAACCACTCAAGCAAACCTAAATGTTCTGACCAGGCGAACACCCAAGTCCTTGTTCTGAGTTAACTAGACAATCCTATAGTCAGTGGCGTAGCCAGGATTTCTCTCACGGGAGCCATGCAGTATGTTGTGTGGTCGTCTGCCTAGGGAGGGGTCTAAGGGGAGGGGTCATCCTCTCCCCTTTGAAAATTTTTGAAAAATTAGGTGTCCTTACATGCAATCTGGTGCCACATATGCTACCTTTTGAAGTAAAATTTGTGTTAAAAAAATTACGTATTTTAAATTTGCCAACTAAAACAAAAAAATCGGAAAGGGGGGACCTTGACCAATGGAGTTCCCCCTCCCCTGTAAAAATTTTTGAAAAATTAGGTGTCCTTATATACAATCTTGTACCACATACGATACCTTTTGAAGTAAAATTTGTGTTAAAAATGCACGTATTTTTAGGAACTAAAATAAAAAAATTGGCATCAGTGAGGGGGACCATGGCCAATGGGGTGTCCCTCCCCTTTGAAAATTTCTGAAAAATTAGGTGTCCTTAATACATGCAATCTGGTGCCACATATGCTACCTTTTGAAGTAAAATTTGTGTTAAAAAAATTTACGTATTTTTAGGAACTTAAAAAAATCGGCGTAAGTGAGGGGGGCCATGGCCCAATGGCCCTCTAAATAAGCCACTGCCTATAAAACCACAATTGACTATTTTGTTTGCATGAAACTCTGTAGAGTCAAGACTAACCCATTATTTTGTAAGCCCCGGTCTGTCAAAGCAGTTTTACCGGCTTTCAGTTTAACCCACGCTGGTCCAAAATGACATGTGATACTCTTTGCAACATGCGTGTATCCGAAAATTCGACCTGAAATTCTGAAATTCCATGTACATTTACTCTTTCCTCTGCTTGTAACCCCCTTCTATTGAAACGGATATTGTTTTCTATGAAATGTTCGCTGTTCGTGTGTATTTTGGTCTGCAGGCGTCCCAAACACACTGTCTGCCTTTTCAGCTAATGGTGTGGACGTGTTTGTGTGTACTACTTCACAGTGGCGTGTGCAGGATTTCAAAGGTGGGGGGGGGGGGGCACAACCTGTGATTCCCCCGACTGACATGGAGGGATGTGACAAGTGCACCCAAGGTGCACCACGAGCGCGAAGCGCGAGTTTGCACGCGTGGGGTCCAGGGGCCCGCGCCAGGGCCCCTGGCGGGGTCCAGGGGCAGAGCCCCGGTGGTGGTCCAGGGGGCGAAGCCCCCGGAAGCTCCTGCAACATAAGGTAATAAGACCGCCCTAAATTGGTTCTAGAGGCCTTATTGATCAGGTTTCGTTTGTTTCAGATTTTGTAAAATTCGATGTCAGTGACGGAGAGTTTAGGTTATCCTCTATGCGTTGAAAGCTTCAGTGTGCTACAGTATGTGTCACATACATTGACAGGTACTACGTTAAAGATCACGAGGCCAGTCAAGAAGGCTGCTTGAGATAATCGCAAAAGTTAACAGCACTGTTTCATCCGTAAACCTATATAGTTTACCATTACAGATGGTTAAAGTGACTAGCGCGAAGGGCGAAGGGAACTTAATGATAGTAGGCCTACCTGCACCATATGAGACAGATATTGATATTGATAGCATCCTGTCTGATTATTCACTGTAGGACAATTGGATGAGCTATCCTTTGGTAAACGACCAAAAAATGAAAAAAAAATCTCTTCTAATATCATTCTGTAGGCTACTTCTAAGTTTTGAGTGCCAGGGATGGCGCCAGGATTTGCCCGACAGGTGGCCAGACGGGCGGAGGCAGCGACCTGAAGCCCCGACAGCCCCAATGCCGACAAGGGGATGGTGAAGATGGATCTGAAGAAAATGTGATCAAGAACATAAAGAAAACAAAAAAGAAAAACTGTAGGGGTTCTAGACCATATCGGGGATAACATACATATTATCGAAACACTTGGACTACCCTATGAAACAGCCAAACTTTGGTCCGTGAGTCGCTCACAAACTGACCGTACCGCATGACACACATTAGAGAACAGTAACTAGGCTTAGCGACATGCGATGAAATTTTCGACCTCCACATGAACAGTGTTCTCTGCCTACATGTTTTGTGGTAAGGTTGGCAGGACATGTGCTTTCTAGCAATGTGGAATGGAACTGCTGAAGATCCTGGAGTAACTATACAGCGCGCGTAGCGCGCCGAAAAATTTGGGTTCTTATTTGAGAAATTGTCCTCCCTCAGTCGTAGTCGGGGACTGCCTGCATACTCTATCGTATGATTAAGACTCCCCGATGGGGCTCCCCGCCCCCACCTGGCGCCATCCCTGTTGAGTGCTCAGTGTCTCTTCAATCTTTTTCTCTTCCCCTAACCCTTAAATCCCCCGACTAAGAGATTTTCCCCCGACTGGCTTCAGAGGTGGGGGGCCAGTGCCCCCCTGCCCCCCCCCCCTTTGAACACGCTACTGCTACTTCAGTGTATGGAGAAGCTACCTGTTTTAAAACACTATAAAATACTTTACTGTAGTAAACACTACTATACACTACGCCATGTGGAAGAGTATTAATAGTCAACCAAATCAAACCAAAATTTTTTCATAAGTTCCCTCTGTTTTCAATGGGTTCTAGTCTATCCCATTGTGTAATGGTACAACCAACGATCCGTGGATTTGATTGGATCATGGTCTGTTTTCTACGCGTTGAGTTCAGTCCGTCTCGGCCAACCATAAACGCGCACATAAAAGTGCGTCACTTGAAGATACCATAGAAACTGACCAATGAATGTCCATGAACTTGCAAAACCAGTCATTCATGTGCGTTCATGTTCAAGTGTAAATACTTGGAATACCGCGTTGAAGAACTTTGAGTTATTCTTGTTCAAGTGGAATTTATTGAGGCGTAGTACTTCTTCAGTCAACAACATTCCGAAATAACAAGTATTAATACTTTTGAAAGACATTAATTTCCCTGTTTGTTTTCAAAACGACTGAGCAGTAATCAGCACTTCCGCCCCGATATATTGGCCTTCATGGGGGAGCAACGCGCCATTTTAAGTTTGGAATCTATGCTTGTAATATCTTTAATGAAAAGACCATATGTAAATCACGTTACCCCAATCAGGGTTACCCTGACTAGCTTGTATGATAGATACATAGCCCATGATATAGTTCCTATAGAGGGATTTCAGTCACGTGACTTAGACCAACTAGACGCAATTTTGAAGGGCAAGATTGCGCGTCTTTTATGTTTTGAAGGGCACGCGTCCATTGTGTCACAGTAGTATCTATGGTTATGCCGTGCGCGTGAGCTGAAAATACGCTTACTGCGTGTGTGTTTTGCCGACAGGGGGCGCTCCACCATTACATAAAATTGCACTTTGGCCAGAAGGTGAACCCTCTACATGTAGTCCCTATATAAATTTTGTTTGGATTGATTTTTGACCGTGTTATGAGAGGGCAGTGAATCCTTTGTTGAATGCATTTGGTAGTGATTGAGTTGGAGATTATGCTGTGAAAAAATGGTTGAAACTGGTTCCACTTGAGCTGATTGCGAGGCTTTGGAAAGACAGCGGACCTATCTTATATATTGGTGAGTGACAAGGGGGACGGATCACTTGTTTTGTATTCATACGCCTGTAGCTCGGAAAGTCAATGGTCATGCTACGGGAATTTTTATGTGCCAGTAACAAGCAACACGTGAGCTTCGCATTGATGGGTCACAAGCTAGTGTTGAAAACTTTGACAAGGAATGAGAGACCGAGTAAGAAGGTCTGTATAGTGTGTAAGTCAATAGCAACAATTAATGGTGGATCGTCACCTTAATGGGGCGTTCCGCCATTCCATAAAATTGCACTTTGGCTCGGAGGTGAACCCTCTACATGTGGTCCCTAAAAAATTTGTTTGGGTTGACTTTTGACCCTGTTACGAGAGGGCAGTGAATCCTTTGTTAGATGTATTTTGGTAGTGATTGGGTTGGGAGATTTATGCTGTCAAAAAAGGTTGAAATTGATACCACCTGAGCCGATTGTGAGGTTTTGGAAAGACAGCGGATCTATCTCATATATTGGTGAGTGACAAGGGGCGGGGGTGGCGGATCACAAGTTTTTTATTCATGCGCCTGAAGCTCAAAAAGTCAATGACCATGCTGCGAAAATTCTTATGTGCCAGTAACAACCAACCCGTGAGCTTTGTATTGATGGGTCACATGCTCGCGTTGAAAACTTTGACCAAGGAATGAGAGGCAGCGTAACAATTAAGGCCCGTTTTAGTGTGTAAGTCGGACCAAATTTCAAGTGCTCCATGAAGCTAATTATAAAGGAATGGTAACGGGTTCGTTGACAGCCTTGTACATCTGCTTATGCAGAATCATTTAATTGAAGGGGGGAAGGGGTGACTTCAAGTTTTACAAATGCCAAGTATGACGGCCTATGGAAGAGTGTATAGTAAAGTGTCTTCAACCCGGCGGGGCGCCCCAATATCGCTCTCCACCTCCCTCCCTTGATACGCACTTGAATGCAAAATGCTCCTTCAGGTTAAAGATACCAATCACAGAACAGCCGACAAGCTGGCCGTCAGTAGATATAAAAATTACCATATCATTACGGTAAAGATTTTGCAAAGAAGTCTTAGCATTTATTTAAACTTCAGAAAGCGCGTACGTGTACCAGCAATCATTCTTCCATTGATTCGCGTATACTTGATTTTGGTCAGTATGAAAAAGTTGTAGCATGTTAAAGTCACAAGTAAGTAAAGCTCGACCTCTACAGCGCCCCAAGGGCGCCAAAAATGTCGTGTTCGAGTTGGAGGATTTGTGCTCTTGAGACCAAGCTAGGAAGTCAGAAAGTCAGGGGACTGATCGTCGTCGGGACTGTCAGTGGTGAAATCAGATGGGGGTTAGGTGCCATGTATGTCCCTCGTCGAGGACGGATCCCCGCAAGGTCGTTTAAATTTCCCAGTGTAGTCGGGAAACGTTAAAATATGAAGTAGTCCACAATAGCCAATCGCCCCTTGTGGTTTACTTGACATTTTGATTTAAATGAGGGCAGGTCCTGTAGTAAATCCCCCAAATTTTCCAATTTCACGCCTAAAAACCCAAAATGCGCGCCGACAATTTTGAATTTTACTCTCCACGACCCTTACGGCACTCCGTCTCCCTTGTCGTAGCTTCAGGCTGCAGTCCTACATAGGGAAGTTTGGACCCCTGTCGCGCAAATTCTGGCGCTATCCTCGGCCAGCGTTGGGATTACACATTTTATCGTACCTACTAGGACTATCCCGACTACATGTTTACAGAAGAAATTGGAAAATTTTGAGACCGGCAAAGACCACGGCTCCTGAGCTTTTCCATGCCCCTTCCCCACCCCTATTGATGTCATTTATAGGGCAGGCTCTTAAGAAACGTTCATTACAAGCCATGCTATAAACATGAATAGCGTAACATTCAAGCATGCTGAAACAAATTTTGGGGGCGTGTTTCAGGCAATTTAAAGTACGGTACCAATATTTAAGGATGCAAGTGAAAAGGGGTGCTCGCTCCGAGCTCCCGACCCCTCTTACATCCGGCACTTCTACTTGTATATCACACAACTTACCACCATAGACTATAAATATTAATTATAATGCGCTGGATTATCAGCATTGTCGTGGCGTAGTTGGTAAGGCGCTCGACTCCGACTGTTAAGTAAGTGAGTTCAAGGCCTCCTGGAGACTGGGCAGTGTGTTTTTTCTCGTTTTGCGGTTTTAGTGTTGAGGAACTGTCGACTGTTTACAGTTGCTTTTTCTTTCATATCTTCCTTTTTGTAGCTTTTATCGACTTCTCTTTGTCCCCAATTTTTCTTTTCTTAATTAGGCTTCGTTTGTTAATCATATCTTACTGTAAATTTCCAAATCAGGTCACTACACGCTATTGCATGTAACCTATTATAAAGTCGTACAACCCCCCCCCCCCCCTTTCCACGTTGCATTTTTTCGCTTGAAATTGCTCTTGGTTTTATGAATGTTTTTCCCATTCTTAAATGAAATCGATTCCATGTTTCATGTAGATTGCATTTGATACGAAAGGTATCAATAAAGACAGGGCTCCCGGCTACGTAAGTAGCCGGGAGACCTGTCTTTATTGATACCGAATTTGCCTAGGTTCCCAAAGCAACTCTTGTTTCTAAACCAAAGCCACTCTGGACTGAATATTCATAAATGACCGACTGTAAAATACCCTTCTTGTATTGTAACTATGGATTAAGTTTCTTAGGGGTAGGGCTAAGCATCTGCCAACAATAGGTGACCATTGTCCACGTTTCATGGTGTGATGATTTGTAAAAGAAGACAGCGGTTCCTTTAAACTTGACCAAGTCTCCTTCCGCGTTTTCCCTGCCGTCTTAAGGGAGCGCTCCACCATTACATAAAATTGCACTTTTGCCAGAAGGTGAACCCTCTACATGTAGTCCCTATATAAATTTTGTTTGGATTGATTTTTGACCGTGTTATGAGAGGGCAGTGAATCCTTTGTTGAATGCATTTGGTAGTGATTGAGTTGGAGATTATGCTGTGAAAAAAATGGTTGAAATTGGTTCCACTTGAACTGATTGCGAGGCTTTGGAAAGACAGCGGACCTATCTTATATATTGGTGAGTGACAAGGGGGACGGATCACTTGTTTTGTATTCATACGCCTGTAGCTCGGAAAGTCAATGATCATGCTACGGGAATTTTTATGTGCCAGTAACAAGTAACACGTGAGCTTCGCATTGATGGGTCACAAGCTAGTGTTGAAAACTTTGACAAGGAATGGGAGACCGAGTAAGAAGGTCTGTATAGTGTGTAAGTCAATAGCAACAATTAATGGTGGATCGCCACCTTAATGGGGCGTTCCGCCATTCCATAAAATTGCACTTTGGCTCGGAGGTGAACCCTCTACATGTAAGTCCCTAAAAAATTTGTTTGGGTTGATTTTTGACCCTGTTACGAGAGGGCAGTGAATCCTTTGTTAGATGTATTTTGGTAGTGATTGGGTTGGGAGATTTATGCTGTCAAGAAGGTTGAAATTGATACCACCTGAGCCGATTGTGAGGTTTTGGAAAGACAGCGGATCTATCACTTAAGGTGGTGCTGCCAGCGATTTTTTTTTAATTTCCCAAGATTAAGCATCAAAAATTTCCAAGAATTCTCAAGGCCAATTTTACCGAGTAAACTTTTAATTATTTTAGAACACTTTTACGACTGTTTCCAAATAAATGAGGGAAATACCATTGACTGTTGCGTTATCTGGCGTTATCTGGCGTCCTCTTCAACTTGAGTTCCCTATCTCTTCAGTAATTTAAAGCATTGCAAAATCATCATAGATATTATAGAATCTAAACTTAATCATAGCATGAAATATATGGCGTCAAGTTATTCATGGAAACATGAAAAACTCCATTACACGTGGGCAGAATAACATTTATTTAATGGAGGGGCCAATTGTGAATTTTGTTTGAAGTGAAGTTGGCAATTAAGACGAAAAGTAATCATCAAGTTAGGACCATATGCAAAAAGGAAAACTTTTGCTTTTGTATGACCCAACGGGGCTCAGGCGCGGCGTAGCCAAGGAAGAATCGCCCCTTCACCCATTCTTGAGCAAATTTTCCTTATTTTTTATTACTCAGATCGCTGCTTTAGTGTTTATATAACTTTTGTATGTAAAATGAAGGTGAAACAATGCAATAATGTCTTCAGCCAGTGGTAAAACTGTCATTTTTTCGGCGAGCTTCCGGTGCACCCATGCATCCTAAACGGTTTTCATTATTATTTCGTGTAGGACAGCTTGGGTGAAATTGTTGTTCTAAAGCCCCAGCAAGCCCTCACCATGCACCACCCATCCCTTTCAATGGGGCGGATGCAGGATTTAAAAAGGGGAGTCCACCGTACTGAGTGCCGGAGAAGCGGCGAGGAGGTGGCCGGGTCGGTCCCCTCCAGAACTGGGGGCTTTTGAAAATGTAATATGATATTGTGCGATTTGGTGACTCTTACGAAGTAAAATAGTTGTCATTTTGTCTCATTCAGAAACAGCATCAGCAACATTTCAGTTATAGCCCCAGCGGCGCCGTCGGTATTTGATGTTTGAGACACCACAGAAGATGGTAACGTAACCCGACCCCAGATAAGCCAAAAGATAGGTGTATGTGTGCATATTTGTATCTACGATAATAGGCCGGGGGTGCAAATTTCCTTTGTCGCCTAGTGTGAAGGTGCCGTAACGGAGGAGGCTGTCTAACGGTAGGGGACAGGTGGAAAAATTTTTGTTCTTAAAGGTGGCTGAGTTTCAAAATGGCGGCTATTTTATCAGTTTCGGACTGATCATACAGTATGTTGAAAAATCCACATAATGAATTGGCCTTAGTATTTTTAGCGGGTGTACGTCTAAGTGGAGGGGGTAGAACTCCTTTCCTTGATTTTTTTTATGTTAAGTGGATTAGCTGCTAGCAAGGTGCTGAGTCTTTAGCAAAGATTTAAGTTTGGTGGGTAACTAAATTCAAATTAAACGTAATTATCAGGCGCGTCGATTCTGGTGGGGCAAGGGGGCAATTGCCCCACCAAAGAAAATATGGGTGGGGCAAATATATCGTTTTGCCCCACCAATAATTCAGGCAGAGTAAAAATATATAATATTGTGGTATACAGACTTTCGTGCTTCGAGAAAATTTGCAATTTGAGCCAATTAAAGTATTAATGCATGTGAATCTCCCATCTAACACTTTCAACATAACGCATATCCCCATATCTCTATTTTTTCAACACTTCAGATGACTATTTATACATTTTCTATTGAAAGTTGGGACTCCCAAATTCAGTAATATTTATGTCAGATGGGTAACAATGTCACCCATCATACCAGCAATTGGGTACCTAGTAAAGGGCGGATGGAAAGGTAGAAATCCCGAGGACGACCTTCCGACACTGTAGTCGAGTATTGAGGCTTAAGGCTCAGATCATGTCACTTGAGAATGTTCCATTACCTGAAGACAACGGACACACGGAAGAGGGGAAACTTCGACGAGGGATATTACAAGTCTGCTTGGCAAATCTAGTGTACAACACACGATTCCTCAAGTCATGAAATTGCTCACACTGTATCTTCTTTGCCCCTCCACCACTGTGTCGGCAGATAGATCATTTGAGTCAACATTGCAGACTCAAGACTTGTCTAAGAAGCACCATGTCGCGAGAGTTGCTGAGTTATTGTATGTCCCTTGCCATGTATCCCGACAAAGTGGATGGCCGATCAACCTGAGACATATCGCTAACCGGTTTATTGCAAAAAAATTTCTTCCGTCGAAAGACATTCAAGACTTCAAGCAGCCCTTGTTAGGGCTATTCGGCCTTTTGCTGTATATAACATACAATACAATCTAAATTATTTCCGTCTATCTGAACTCCCTCTTCTCTACCCGTTCTCTGATATGCGTACCCCTCTGATCTGCGTCCCCGCTCATCTGCGTCCCCCTCTCATCTGAGTCCCCCTCTCATCTGCCGGCGTGGCGTATGAACGAAAATCGTGGCGTGTGAAAGAGAATAATAGTAATAGTAACCTGGTGTAACCCCTTAGATTTTGCGATATCGGTGAGCCGGCCTAACAGGGTCTACCTCAAAGTTGCAGTGAATGGACAGACTGTGTCGACTTAAATCTGGTTCATCAAGATATGCAGTGGTGTTTAAGAGTTTGCAAAGGCAACAATTCCTTTTTAAGATTCAGATAGTCAACTCTCAGCGTGAGTGTCATACATTTCAGTACAATCTCATGCTCGCAAGATGAATCATCAGTTTCTCACGCAATGTCTCAATATGCCGAAAAATTCCACTCATAACGCAAACGCTGTGTCTGGTGCCGGTAATACGCCAGCTATTACGCTACCTGAGTTCGTTCTCCAACTGATCATGTCTCCTTAAAAATTTCCAGGAACATGAAACATCTGGCAATTCTTGGCATGCAGCAAGTGCCATTTCCTGAATCTAAGGGTATATTTGGCAAAAAGTCCCCTTGGCGGGATGCTCCGCGCGAACCGATGTCACGCTCCTCGTCAGTAGTCTCCCAGCGAATCTCACAGTACTCTCGCCAGAAACTAAAAGTTATTCCTGTGTAGGTAGAAAGGTAGAAACGGGTATCATCAACGTTACACCCTGTATATAGTGTTTTGTTTCCATATGCAATACGTTTTACATTAACAATCAACGTGTATTATGTAGGAAGCACACTGAGCGACACCGCCCTTGTTATCTTTTCATTCTTCGAACGATAGGAGAAAAGAAAGATTCCAGACCTCAAACAATGCTTTTCTTGACATCTATCCACGTCCACTTCTCCTCTAAAATATTACTTATTCGGAAATGATTCGTTCTTATATCCCTTACCATAAATCAAATGTACCGTATCTCTGACAGTCTGATAGTATCGTTGAACGGTGGTTGTGATCTCTGGCCTTGCGATTTAGTACTGTCATGTACAAAACCTAGAAGGCGTGGAACGCACGCGTTCAGAATAACAAAATCTTGTTCAGTATGAAAAGCATTTTTTCTTTTATTCTACTTTCAGTATACTTGATTCCTTCATAGATTGTCAATCTGAATAAAAAAAAACTGAAAAGGAAAATAATTAAATTGGAAAGTAAGCAAACGGTATGATTTATCATGTATTTTGTGAACCGTGTGTCTGTGTGAGCGTGTGTGCGTGTTTGTGTGTACGTGTGCGCTCGAGTTCGTGTGGATGGATTGCTTATACAGGAGTCCGGTCCGGGACATGATCCAGGGTTCCGGCTGTCGGAAAATTTATGCCCCACCAATTTCCAAACCCGATCGACGCCCCTGGTAATTATAAGTACTTACCGATTTCTTTTTGCATAGCATTAAACTCAGATCCGTAAATGTAAGCGGGTCTGTTGTAATAAACGTCCAATGTAGTTTCCACTCCAAAGACAAATTAACGATGTGATAAGGTAATTAAGTTAATGTAGGATTCCATCCACAATGTAATAAATGATATCCTTAAAAAGTGCGAAAGTTTAGCTCGTCGAAGTTATTAAGTTAGATGATTCCAAATTCTAGTCATGAAAAAAGTCGTGCTCGTATGAGCGTATTCAATTAATAAATAATAATCGAAACGGATAATTACGTTTTCCAGTAACACTGAAAATATCCGATCGAAAGAATAAAGTCGAAAGAATGTTTAAGCAATTGAACTCGTTGAGTTGAGGTGGTTGAAGTCGAAGGTCGAAGTGTAAAGAAATTCAAGCGTGCGACACAGACAAAGGTTATAATACAAAGATAAGCTGAAGGAGTTTTCGGGAGACAAAAATGGTAGCGGTGTTAAAGTACGCCCCTAAACTTTAAACTGATTACATGTTAAGGTGTCAACATTATTTAGTAATATTTTGGCTGTGGTATGGCACCCCTAAAATACTGGTACCATGCGCTGATGAGAACGGCTGAGAGAAGGCTGGAAATTTTTGGTATCTGCAAAATGTGATCGTCACTATATATATATATATATATATATATATATATATATATATATATATATATATATATATATATATATATATATATATATATATATATATATATATATATATATATATATATATATATATATATATATGGGTGGTAAAGAAGAAACTGTAAAACAACAGTGCTACAAAATTGAATGGCTGGATCTCGGAAGAGATACAAATTAGCGGAAGGCTTGAAATTCGGTAAATAAAACAGCCAGAAATTGTTTTTTGCAGAGCTTTCGAGCAATACTAGCTCTTCTTCAGTGCAGGGTCAGAGACTGACGGTCTCTGACCCTGCACTGATATATATATATATATATATATATATATATATATATATATATATATATATATATATATATATATATATATATATATATATATATATACGGTATATAGGCAGACAGACAGACAGATAGATAGATATATATAAGTGTAAATGTGACGTTGCGACTTCTATAAGTAGAAACTGAAGAATGGTGGGAAGCGGGCACAGTCGCATAATATATATACGTATATATATATATATATATATATATATATATATATATATATATATATATATATATATATATATATATATATATATATATATATATATATATATATATATATATATATTTCGAGAATATCGTTGGTTTCCGGCTTCTTCATTCAAGATATATATATATATTAAAACAAAAAGCGATACTTTCATTTCCAACTTGAATTTAATGACTTGAACAAGTACAAAATATTTCGAGCGTAACTACTGCTCTTCTTCAGTTGCTAATGCAAAGTGGCTACAAGACCTTATGTAGTACCAGGTGTGACTCTCGCTTGACTGCTCATAAAAGAGAGGTCCGGTAATATGGGTATTGAGAGGTATGATGGATTTCAACTCTTGCTTGATCCTTTCCTGGGTAAGGAAAGGATCAAGGAGTAAGGAAATATAACTTTTCGAACTGGACTTTCCGTCTATTTTCATTTGTGCTTTATATATATATATATATATATATATATATATATATATATATATATATATATATATCTCTATATATATATATATATATATATATATATATAATATGATGCTTTCAACTGACATCCAAATGACACCTAAGGAGCGCACACCAAGCACTGGACAAAAAATCAAAAAATCAGTTGTACTAATTCTGAACAAGAATCCAAATCAACAGCTTCCAATAAGGAATGGCCGGGAGAGGAGTAAAGGTACGTTAAAAGAGGTAGAGGAGTAACAAGCTTGTTCATAATGTCATAATGCAAATTCTCTGCAAAAGCACATAATGACCTTTTATAAGTGTAATGAATAATATACTTTAACTCATGTAAGCCAACAACACGCTACAAATGTTGCTCATAATATAAGATGTCACATAGTCGCCAATTGTGGGTTGCAAGAATGGGGTTCAATTTGCCCCTCTCTTATTCGGAAAATAGTTTTTGCTAGAATAGTTCCATGCATTATCGCCTGTATGTATAATGGAAGGCATAGAGTTAATTAAACCATGGTAAAGTGATCCAAAATGCAAATGATTTACGAAAATGTTGACAGTTTACGTCGGGTTTGTGATAGGAAACGAACGAAACAGCCTAGGAGATTTTTTTCGCTGCTAAAAATTAAGGGGATCCCAACCCCTTGGACCCCTTGGACTTCCTGGATCCGTCCCAATTTCCTACATCGACAAGCCCTGTACATCATCGATCTCGGTCTGCAGTTTGTCAGTTGAAGTAACTGAGGCCTTAAAAGAAGGGTTTAAGCAAAAATTTACCTTTCATATGTAAAAGAGGAACTGAATGTATGTATTTTGGTGAAAATTTCATTCAAATCGGACTTGTATTACTCGAGATATCAGCAAAAGAAGTTACAACATTTGTGACCCAAAGTGAGCTCCCTGATATCACTTCCTCACATTGATAAGGAATGCTTTGTTTCCTTTGTTTTTTTCAGTCTGTTGTGTTGACCTTGAAATTAATAGGGATAGGACCTCCTCATGTGGAATGTGAAGTTTGCAATTTTTACATGCTTTTCATGCAATTACATTGCGATAATATTCCCCTGTTGAGGAGAAAATTGGTGATACAGTTCAAAGAAGAACAAAAGACTGCTCATTAACGTGAGGGTCTGACATCATATGTGCTTGCTTCAAGTTCACTTTGTTTTGAAAATGTGACAACCTTATCTGCTGATATCTTGAGAACCACACATTGGATTTCAATAGAAATTTTACCAGATTGCTTAGAATAAGTACCCCTTTAATATATCAAACCTTGATTTGAGCTTAGACCCTTCTTTTAATTAAAAAAGTGTCGCGTACACTGTAAAAATTGATTAACACTTTTTTGTAACAGATAATAAACGCGTCTTGGCGTTTATGTAACAGAAAAAACAATAAAATACATAAGCAAATTAAACGTCTAAAACGCCAACTTTAACACATTGAGGTCACTTTAACGCCATCTCGTAAACATGTTTATGCGTTTATTTCATGTTTGATGTAAGCATCATGTTGTTTTTAATAAAGAAAAATTAACATATATATAAATCATGTAAACGTGTTTGCGGGGTGCACTTTAATTGACGTCATTATCCTTAACATGTGTTAATATTCGTTCAGTCATTTACTCTGCGTATCCATTTTGTTGTTCGTTTTCTTATATGTGCGCCATATATGTGTTATAAAATGAAAGCGTCTATTTTTACAGTGTAACTAAAACGTGTCAAATTGTAATTTTTGTGGTCTGCTTCGTACCCTTACAGTGTCATTTGAAGATGGTTACATGCATCATTCTAATCACTAACGCCCATAATTTTGTAAATACCGCAAAGCTTCCGGGGCTTCGCCCCTGAGCCCCCACCAGGAACCCTACGGTGGGCCATTGAACATGGGTCACACTTCTTGGCATAATCTGAGTATTTTTAAAGTTGTCACCGTCTGACCTCTGGTGACCCCAAATTTTACTCATCCTCTACAAAAACAATAGGTTTTATCTAGTCAGCATGGGGCACAAGTTAAATGCCTATGCTTAGCTAACTTGCTCAATGGTCAGACCAACGCTGTTGTAATTTATATTCTTATAATTTTACTTATAATCATCAATTCACTAAAGGTTTGCAGCAACACTGAATAAAACAGACTTATTTAATTAACCTGTTTTAACGAATTAGTCTGTTACTTTTCTCTTCTTCCTTTCCCTTCTCTTTTATTTTTTCTTTATAGAAATTACATGGGGACTGCCTCTTGTCCTTTTAACTGCTCTTGTGTACGGCTGCCAAATGTCTAACTACTTTTGTACTTTTGGCAGTGTGTTAAAACTGCTACGGTCCATTTTGCCTTTTTGCCTTGGTTTGGCTGAATTTGTTAAAATGTTGTCGGAGTGAATGTTTTAATACTGATTCATATTTGGTTAGATTTCGATTTGAGATAACGGTAGATCATTCTTTGACATCATAAAACAATTTGATAAAGTTGTTGAATAGAACTTTGGATTAAATTTGCTGAAAATTCGTTGATTGGTAGTTTGATAAGTGTTGAACCAAAGTTGTTCTCGGCAGTTGTTCTTGTCTATTTGATTCATGTGAAGGTCTAAAACACAGTACTGAAGTCGAGTCCCATCCTTCCGAGTCCGAGTCCTCCTGCACCCGCCCAGTCACTGGTATTTGAATAGTCCGAGTCACAGGGCCTCAGTCCGAGCCCCCTATAGAAAGTATCTCACTAAGAATAAACATTAATAAATGATCAGTGTCTGCACGGCCTTACATGATGTCCAGTGGCCCCGGAATGGAGGACATGGGAGCCCGTGAGCCCCCCCCCCCCTCGGGGTCCGAGACGTCCGGAATTTTTAAGTGAGGCTGCTAGGTTTGGTAGGAAACTAAAATGGTCTCGGTACCATCCTTCTGCTTCTTGTTGGGTGGTGTCCTGTGTTTGCATGTGCGGGGCTGCCTGCAACGTTTGTCGTGGAAATAATTTTTGATGCAAATTTTCGGCGCGTTTCGTGCCTATACGTCACGGTTTGCACTTCATATATCATACTATTATTAGGAAACTAATACAAGGAATTTTTATGACCAAAAAACTTTTCCGAAATACAGAGGTACATCCACAACCTCTCTGGGGACCGCACATCAAGAGAGAACCCTAACCATACAGCACTGTTAAAACACAAGATTCTGTCGTTTTTCAGCCACCAGGCCACGGGAGTATTTTCGTCATCATGTCACGGTATAGTGACGGCACGCAATTACTTAGCGATCTGAGAAAACTTGCCGCCATGTGAACCCACTGATTTGAGCAGTAGTAGCTCGCTGGTTTGAGTTCGTGTCAATTCAGGCAGACGGGCAGTTGCCATTGAAAGGAGCGTGACCTCAGATTTCCGATTTGCTGATGTGAGGAATGAAACTAAAAAGGTGTGTTATGTGACTTTTTCTTTTATCAACTTATAAAAGGCCTATCGGCATTATATGCATGTCACCTCTTGGTATGGTAGTCTTGGAAAAAGTAAAATGAATCTTACTTTTTCATAAGCTAGTTTAACAGATCGCGACATCGGAAGGCTAAAGTTTATATACATAAAAGTTGTCAAACAAGTTCCATGCTCAAAACAGACTTCATTTTTATCTGGACAGCCCAACAGGTACCCAATCCCACAACATATCTAAACTTTAAATTCAAATACTGCCTAAATTCATGAGCGTCAACAGCTCCTCAAAAATGGGTTGACATAACCTTGACGAAAATAATTCAAGTGCAAATGGCGAAACCCAAGAAACGAGAGATTTCAAGAAATTGGATTTCAGGATATCTGGGGTGTACTCTGAGGCATTTCCTGCCATTTTAATCCATTAAATCCACCATTTTTTTAAGCTTGATTTTATTCATAGGCGTAAGAGCCCAAGTTGATGGGGGGGGGGGGGGGGCTGTAAAGACTTGCCCGAAAAATTTGCGCCCCAAAGTCCGTGTGCTCCACGCGCGTTCAACACGGTTAATGTATATGGGCATGTGTCGTTTTTATCACACCGCTTGCCACTTACATACAATAATTTGCCATGTTTCTCCCCTTCCCATATTGTAATAATTTTGTTTTTTTATTTTTCTCATGGGGTTGGGGAACATGCATTGTGTTGTGTGATCGCCGGCCTGGCGGAGGGGTCTAAGGGGACCTCCCCTTTGAAAATTTTTGAAAAATTAGGTGTCCTTACATGCAATCTGGTGCCACATATGCTACCTTTGAAGTAAAATTTGTGTTAAAAAATGATATACTTAGGTACTACAAAGAAAAAGAAATCGGCATTGTTGAGGGAGGCATGGCCCAATACCCCTCCCCCAAATACACCAATGATAATCACAATATAAGTTTAACCATTTAAAAACACACTGTTGAATATATAGGTGCTGGTGCTTAATTTTAATTACCAAGGAAGTTTTTTAACTATTGATTACCTTTAGCTACATCATTGCATTATTTTTCTTTCAGTAGTTGCCCGAAAAATTCTCAGCATAGTGCCCGAATTTTTACAAAAATATTTGGTTGGGGCTGCAGCCCCCCCCCCCCCTCCTACGCCTATGATTTTATTAAATGATCAGCTACTTCGTAAGATATATGAAATCAAACATATACCTGCTATTTTTGTTTGGTTTCTGAAAAATGTGGGGGAACACACGATATGATGTCCCCCACTTTTAAAAGTGGGGACATGCCCACTTTTAAAAGTGGGGACATGTCCCCACTGTCCCACCTGTTGACGAAGATGCATAAATTACTGCAGTTGGCAACAATAAATCTTGGAAAATGATCAGGTATCACGGGCAAATATGGCAATCTCAGATTCATCTCATACCAATGAAGTATGTATATATATATATATATATATATGTCATGTTGAGAGGAAAGACCCTATTGTTTTTGGTGGAGGTCAAAGGTCATTTGAGGTCACCAAAGATAAAAAGCTGACAACCTTATTAACATGATATGTTAAAATGGTAGTGACAGACGCTTTTCATACTTTGCATATAAATTTGCAATGTTAAGAGGAGGAACCCTATTGTTTGTGGTGGAGGTCACAAGTCGCTGATTTGAGGTCACAGGAGGTCAAAAACTCAAACTTTGTAAACGTGATATTACAGGGCAGGGGTGGCGCCAGGATTTCCCCGACAGGGGGGCCAAGCTCCCCGACGGGGGACCAGCAACCCAAAGTCTCAACGAAGGAACTAAAGTGCCGAAACGATGTTTGAAGGAAAATTTTGGCGCGCAAAGCGCGCCGAAAATTTTGGGCTCTTTTTGGAGAAAATTTGAAAAGAATGCCGGCATTTTCCATGGAAAATTTGAAAAAAATGGGGCTTTGAAGAAGAAAATTGGAAAATTTGGGGTTTTTATTGAAGAATTTGCCCTAATTTAGACCAAAATTAAGTAAATCGTCGGGGCGACTGGGCGTTGTCGGGGACTACATATTTTATCGTATACATAACAGCTCCCGACGAAACCGAAAAATTTCCCCGACGGGGGGCCAGCCTTCCCCGACGGGGGGCCATGGCCCCCCTGGCCCCCCCGCTGGCGCCACCCTTGTTACAGGGAAGGACGCACATACACTTGTTTAATTTTTTGTCATTTAATTTTTTGTGGTGTTCAGAGGTCATGTGCCTAATATCTTTTTTATGAATAACAAACATTTTTCCGTTATTATGCTGGGTCAAATTTCATGCTATTTGCTATTTTAAATTAAAATAAATTTGGCACTTAACTTGATGCCATCTTGTAAAGGGGTGTACCCGCTATTCGTAAGCTTTTTCAGTCGCAGGGTTCATTGTTCACGTGGGTCGTTATTCATAACGTGCTTTTCTACAAAAATAAGGTTAATTGATGTTCATAAATGTTTGTTAAACGGTAAACCCCTATCTTACTATACACGCTCTCGATGCTCAAAATTCCAATGGTCATGATGTCGTACACATTTGAAACACTATGAACAGCCGGCTCGGAAGCTTTGGTACGACAGGGCAGGGAGGCTTGTACCGTTCTGTTGAACTTGAACACGGACCCAGAGGCCACAAAACAGACCAAATTTTACGTGTTTAAGTTCATAATGAAGGAAAGCTTTCGAGTGCGTTAAATAGTCTTGTATATCCTCGTATACAGAGTCGCCTTTGTTGTTGTTGTTGTTGTTGTTAAATAGGGGTTGGGGAAGGGAGACTTCAAGTTTGACAAACGCTCTGTCACGCAAATCTTGGCGCTACTCAGCGTCGGGTTTACACATTTATCGTACCTGCTATCCTGATTGTATCTCCCGAAAGAATTAAAACTAAATTCTGCGGCGGGAAGACCACGGCTTTCTGTGCTCCCCTTCTGCCCCTTCTCCCCTACCGCTTCCCCTCAATCCACCCCCTTTGATGTCATTTATAGAGAAAACAAAGAAACATTTATAGGCCATGCTAAACATTACCTGGAAAAATGTATAACATTCATGCATTGAAACAAGACCATTTGGGCGTGCTTCAGGCAATATAAAGTACGATACCAATTATACTAAGAATGAGGAGGAAAAGGGGTGTATGCTCCAAGTACCCATCCATCCGCCGCCGCCGCCCCCCCCCCCCTCCCACACACACACACTCTCCGGTTCTACTTTATGCCGGTTCTACTTTATGTAATAGTCATACTTACTTTACACTAGCCGAGTGTTTAGTATTAATAACTTCCGACTGATTCCAAAATTGTGGCAGTTGGTAAGGCGCTCGACTCCGAATCCTCAGTTCGTGAGTTCAAGTCCCGGGAGACTCTACAGTATTTTCTCGTTTTGCGTAAAGAAGTTGTCGAACTGTCGAGTTGATGCAGTTGCTGAATATTCAAAAGCTACCGGTTTCACAAAGCTTTTCTTCTATGGCAACTCTTCACTAAGCCTCTCAGGGGTAGGGCTAATTCTGCCAACAATACGTGACCATTGTTCTCGATCGTTTCAAGGTGCGATCAGTGATTTGTAACTTGAAAAGAAGCCAACTTTAAACTTGACCAAGTCTCCCCTCGCGTTTCTCCTGCTGTCGTTTAAAGGTAGCACGCCCCTATTTATACTTACAGTCCATTTGGTTGCCTTCAAAAGTATCACCAAGATTAGACATTAGGTCAACTTTTGTACTACGTTACCGAATAGGATGGGGGCTTATGTCAATTTAATATGAAAGAAGACTAGATAACGTATCACTGGTGCTAATTGAAGCAATGTTGGAGAAATTATGGGCTTAAAAGCTGCGGCCGTAGATCAGGCTGTCAGTGATTAAAAACGACTTGGTAAAGGTACGAAAACTTTGAGCTCCGCCAACAAAATGTCTTCACGGTCATGGTATATGGCTCATTGAAATTGACATGAACGGCCACCTTGTCGGCTTTCTTGTGAGTGGGTGAGCTTATACCTGGTAAAAACTTCTACAAGGTTTAAGGCAGGGTAACCAGCGACAAGTGTCAAAAAACACTAGATCTATCAACAAAAAACGCCAGAAAACGCTAGATCCGAGTTTTCACGTGCTATATGTATGTTTTGCAATCATTCGTTACAGTTTAGTGATCATTTTTAATAACTATCTACAACGCTTCATCATAATCAGGAAATAATACGCGTTATCGTGGAAATAAAGAATTTCAAACTTCCAAAAAGATTCAGTCTAACTCGGTCACACATAAGTCTGTGCAAGGCATTGAGCCTGGTATCCGGCTCTACTTCGCAAGGCCGTGTTACAATATCACGCCCTATACAGCTATATGTATACGTGGTTTCATTGCCTACAGGCAGCCCACGAATCCACCTTAGTGCAAATGTGTGCACGCAGTGCAGCTTGTAAGTTGTATAGTTATTCGTCAATATACAGTTTACGCAATATTATGGTGTAAAAACCCGCAAGGAAACAACAATGATTTCATTTGGTTCAAAAGTGGTATTAAAATTTGGTCTCGAAAGTCCTATAAAATAACTATTTTACTTTTGAATGACCAATTTTGGGTAAAAAACGCTAGATTCCACCAAATTTGAAAAAACGTACGCTAGAACGCTAAAAAGGTAAAAAAAAAAACGCTAAATCTAGTGTAACTAGAAAGCCCAAAGGCTTAGTGATTCCTTGCCGAATGGGGATGCTTTGTTGCACTGAGGTTTATCCCTCAAATGTATCTATCTTGACTACATCATTTTATGTTTTAACAATTTGACCTCTGCTGACCTCACATGACCTTTGAACCCCACCAAATATAACAAAAAAGAAAATCTGAAGTGTCTTGAAAGGGATTCAACTCCAATGGATCTTGGATCTTGCGTAATTCTTGGAAAATTTTGCTTTTTGACCTCTGGTGACCCTAGATGACTAAGGGTGCATTTACACTTGATCCGGATCTGATCGCCCTATGTTATCAGCATATCGAATTACGTGTATGGCTTGATCCTGGTGCATTTACACTTGTCTCGTACTCTGATCCACCTCCCTGCATAATGAGTGTTTTTGCAGAAGTGACCTCCAAATAATTTACGTTGAATAACCGTTGATCTCGGGTCACCGTTGATCCGGGGAGCGTTGATCGCCTGCGCGGGGTCTGATCCTCCCCTCTTACCAGGATCAAAATAGGGCGATCAGATCCGGATCTGATCTGCGTTTACACTACAAATTTGATCTCGAGCAGTGGATCTGACCCCGCGCAGGCGATCAGATCCGGATCTAGTGTAAATGCACCCTATGTTAGTAATACTGGGGATATTTTGCTGTTTGACCTCTGGTGACTCCTGATGACTATCTTGGGAATTCTTGGGAAATTTCACTTTTTGACCTCTGGTGACCCCATATCATGATCTCGGGATATTTTGCTTTTTGACCTATGGTGACCCCCATATAACAATCTTGGGAATTCTTGGGAAATTTTGCCTTTGCTTTTTGGCCTCTGATAACTCCAGATGATGATCTTGGGAATTCTTGGGAAATGTTGATTTTTGACCCCAGTGACGCCAGATTACAATCTTGGGATATTTTGCTTTTTGACCTCTGGTGACCCCATATAACAATCTTGGGAATTTTTGCTTTTTGACCTCTGGTGATCCCACATAACAATCTTGGGAATTCTTGGGAAATGTTGCTTTTGACCCCAGTGATGCCAGATTACAATCTTGGGAATTCTTGGGAAAGTTTGCTTTTTGACCTTTTGTAACCCAAGATGACCTTTGACCTCCACCAAAAACAATAGGGTTCTTCCTTACATCATGACAAATCTATATACCAAATATGAAAAGTGTCGGTCATTCCTACCTTGAGATATCATGATTATGAGCTTTCAGCTTTTTACCTCCAGTGACCTCAAATGACCTCTGACCTTCACCAAAAACAAAAGGCTTCTTCCTGTCAACATGACAAATCTATGTACCAAATAAGAAAAGTGTCAGTCATTGCTATCTGGAGATATTGTGTTTACAAGCCATTTACAAGGTTTTTGCAGTTTAACCTCTGGTGACCTCAGATGACTTTTGACCTCTACAGAAAACAATAGGATTCTTCCTCTCAACATGACAAATCTATATAGGCTATTCCCATCTTGACATATGGCGATTTCAAGGTTTTCGGTCTTTGACCTCTAGTGACCTCAAATGACCTTTGACCTCCACCAAAAACAATAGGATTCTTTCTCTCAACATAACAAGTCTATATACCAAATATGAAAAGCGTCTGTCATTCCTATCTTGAGATATCGTGATTAACAAGCTTTTCGGCTTTTTAACTCCGGTGACCCCAAGTGACCTTTGACCTTCACCAAAAACTACAGGGCCCTTCCTCTCAACATGACAAATCTACATACCAAATATGAAAAGTGTCGGTCATCCCTACCTCGAGATATCGCGATTACAAGGTTTTTCGGTTTTTGACCTCTGGTGACCTCTGACCTCTACCAAAAACAATCGGGTTCTTCCTCTCAACATGACAAATCTATATACCAAATATGAAAAGTGTTGGTCAATCCTATCTTGAGATATCGCGATTACAAGCAGCGTCACAAACACACATACACACACGCATACACCCCCCACACACACACATACACACACACGACATCACCATCGCATAGATTCCTTGCCTGCCTACGGCAAGGAATCAAAAACGCTAACGCTGGTCACCCTGGTTTTGGGTAGCGAACCACAAATTATTGCCCCCATCGACTCACACACTAAATAAGGCGGTCAGTTCTCCGCCCCAAGCTAGTTCCTTATAAAAGTTCTCGACCTGAACATTCCACTCCTCTGGTGAAAGCTCACATTTAGGGCTCGTCGCCACTGAAAGTTTGAGCTAGAAGAGTAGGTGCATGTTTCCAGCCCGGATCACTACTCCGGCAAAGGAGCTTACTTCACGCGACAGAGCGGAGTAATACAATCAAAATACGACACTAAAATTCTGTTCAAATTGCCTTTAACTTTGCACAGTTTGTGTTTTGACTCATATCCCACAATAGTCAACTGAAAACTTGATCATATTTAGGAAGTAACACAATCAAATACGAGCTTATCAAAATTTTCAAGGGATCAAGTTTGTTAGTCAATATCTTTCCGCGAAACAAATAGGGGCCTACTTCAATTAGTGGTCCGCTACATTTTTTGGCCACTTTAATTTTTGAAATTAGTGTGTAAGTCAATGTAGGTTTATTGGAAGGTTATGCTATGTTAACTAGAAAGCCCAAAGGATATGCGAATTCTTGCTGAAAGGGGATGGTTTGTGACACCGAGGTTCATCCCTCAAATTTATACTCCTATACTATACTATACTGTATGTTTTGTTGATCTATGCTTATGGATCTTAAACATTCTATACCTAAACAGTAAACATTAATTTCTAACTTCATAGTGAAATTGGTCATTCTGAAACCCGGGTACCGAAATTATTATTCCAGTGGCAATGAAACACTAAGCCTTTTGGCATCCTGGTTTTATTTTTAATTGATCAGTGAACCCTTTCTCTGTTAATTATGAATAAGAAACCTTTTCTAGTTTTATTTATAATGAAACTTTGTTTTTTATTATGAGTAACTAACCCTTGACAAACGATTTCTCCTCTCATCAATAATGTACTTTTTCATTCTAAATAACAAACCATTTTTCCATTATGAATAGCAGAGCTCTTTTTCCTCATGAACAATAAACTTATTTTTAAACCATGAATAAAAACCCTTATGATTCTTATGACTAAAGAACCCTATAAACAGTAACCATTGTGGCTAAAGAACTTGAGTTGTCCCCCTTGAAATTAATAGACACAGACAACTGCGATGGTGAAATCATTATGAATATTGCACCATTTATTATTCAGGCAGCTTCAACAAACCAACGTGTCATGCAGAGTTGAAAAACATCCCATATTCTCACACAATCCTCCATGTTCTGTTTTCTCCTAAGCAAAGATGGTAACCTTAGCTTCGCACCTTCAATTGCATGAGGCTGTAAGCACCTAGCTATACAGCTCAACAAAATGATCCACAACCCCAGGGGTCACATAACACATAAATGCCATACCCATATTCCAAATCCACAGCCACGCACCTTACATATTCCACTTATTTGAGTCATACTGATATCAGATGCGTTTACTTGAAGATTCAATATTTATGCATCTGTGGCATTTCCTTGGTGTTATACTGATATACAAGACCTTAAAGATTTGTGGAGATATAACTAAAACAGTTGCTTTACTAAACAGAGAGACAAAGAGATAAGATTCCTTGATGAAAAATCTGTAAGATTTATGAGTAATAAATATCTCTAACCGTTTCATCATTTCTGAGATTTCTCAATAGATGTGCAAAAATTAAGCTGTGGAGTTTTGCACATTGTCTGCATTTCCTTTGTTAATGCTTTGAAATTATCTGTTAATTACTTATGAGCTAGTTTCTTGTTCAGTCTGTAATGCCAAAACTTTCCGAGAAGTGAACAAACTACTTGGATAACAAAAGACATACCTTATGAGTCCCTCTTTCTACATCACAAATTGCAATATGTAGCTCATGTTTATTCATAATGTAGGTGCAAAACATTAAT
Source organism: Holothuria leucospilota (assembly GCA_029531755.1). Lineage (NCBI taxonomy): Eukaryota > Metazoa > Echinodermata > Holothuroidea > Aspidochirotida > Holothuriidae > Holothuria > Holothuria leucospilota. The sequence continues at coordinate 47,668,567 of CM055965.1, forward strand.
TGCTTTGTTCAATGGTCATTATTTGATGGATTTTGATAGGAGCTGTAAAAATGTTGAACATTTTCAATGCTTGTTACTTCAAATAGACTGGTATGACACTGAAACATCCACAAATCTTTTAATATCAAACTGTACTGCCATGTCTGAGAGCATCACTCATTTGAGGGTGACTTATTGAACTCAATAAACTTCACTGCAAATAGAATTGTTTAATACACGTGACAAACTGCCTTCCACACCCTGCCTCCTCTCTCCCCACCTTCCATCTCCCTATAGTCAAAATATTTTTAATCTGGATGAAATTTGCCATTCAGACTTTATATGTAAACCAACATGACAACTTGGTACCAAAACTAGAGAAAGGATGTTAAGTTTATGAATGAGATTCTTACTTCACACTGGTTTCTACTGAGGAGTTACACTCTCTTTCTCAATTTTTAGGATATCCTCCAAAATAATTATTTACAAGGTATGCTCACACACATACTTAATCTTAGCAACAGATGGCCTATTTCTTAACAATTTCAGAATACAAAAATGAAGGAGAAAATTGTGTAATTTTAGTTGACTTTTATTATGTGTGAAATATTACTTAAAAAGGTACAGCAACTCTTCAAATTTAATTTTACTGTGAGGTACCACATGTTTTGCCCATAGCAACTACTATGCTTAATACCCTGTAAAAGTTAGTGATACACACACCTTTGAATCAATATGCCACCACATTACCCATTATTCTGCAGCACTATCAGATTACCCACACTGTATTAGTCTGTATTAGTAACCATAGGTAAATCTCTTCAATAATGAAAAGTGAGTACATTGAAAGTGCACTAGAAAGAAGAAAGAACTTGGTGCAGTCCTGGTATGAAGCAGCCACTCTCCAAGTTGATGATTCTGTCTGGAGTAAAAAAGCAAAAATTGCAAATACTGTAAAACAGCCATTCAACACTTTTTTGTCCTTCAGAATTTAAAATGTAACAGTAATGAACAAAATGACGATAACAGAAATGCAAATAATAAAAAAGCAAGCAAATAAAGAGAGATAGCATAAATAGAGAGTGCATCAATTAAAAGGTATTTAATGGTATATTGTGTTCTAGATTTCAGTTACTTGGTCACAAAAAGAGTTTCCACACTCTAGTCATAAGACTTTAGCAAGCCTTTGTGCACTTGCTGTAAGTTTGTAAACACCAACATTGTAATATTTTGGTGAAGAAATACTTCTTTCTGGATTTATCCCTCAGCCTTTGCAAGCTCATCTACAGTCTTGATGTATTCTTCCCGAGCATCCTCCTGGAGAAAAAGCAAATATTGAAACGCATCTCTTAAGACAACACATTATGAAGTGCTTTTTAACAATACAATTTAATCAAACAGTTTCATTGCATAAGTTACTCTCGCCTTCCTTTAAAACTATACAAAATAGTTAATAATAAGAATAACAACAGTTTTATTTGCGTTTTTATGCACCATATCTAGGCAACCCAAATCAAAGGTGCAGCACAATACTAGCCCTTTCAACAATAAATCAGCAAAGGACACAATCCCTCCTATGCCACCACAGCTGTATACATAACGGGTGCCTGATGACAATTTACCTTACAGATACCCATTTAGCCCCTGGAGAGAGGCAATTGAGATAAAGCATCTTGCCCAATGACACAACATAATGACACAGGCAGGGGTGGGTTAGCTAGTTAGATGAGGTTTAACGTCCCAGTTTCCAACCAATTGGTTCAAGTCGAGATGACCATGGCCTTTTTTCCAGTTGTGGCTCACTGGCTTGTTTGCCCTACTCCATTGCTTATGCTGAGCACCAAGCACAAAGGCAGCAGGTTCCATTTTTAAAGTCTTTGGTATGACCCGGCCAGGATTTGAACCCCAGACCTTTCGGCTGCAAGTCGGATGCTCTAACCACTTGGCCACTGCAGGGGTGGGACCAGCAATCCTTGGATCCTATAGTTAAGGCACATTCCATTCTTATTCCCACATTAAACTTTCCTATTACTGCAACCTACTTATCCTTCATCAAACCTCATAGAGGTTCTCTACTGACAGCACAAAAACATGTGACAACAACAAAGTCGACCATATTGGACGTCAAACTTATCGCACACAACATGTACGCTGTGTACAAAACTATTTGGCAAAGCTTAAATGTCTTGATGGCGACAGTGACGGTGACAATGATAATATTCTTCTTGGATAGCACTAAATCCAATGCTTGAAAGCATAGTTCAAAGTGCTTTACAAAACAACTAACATTACACAGTCAAAGTATTGCATAAACAGGTAAGTTTTATGTCTCTTTTTAAATATCATAATACTGTTACTTCGTTTAATACTAAGTGGTAGATTATTCCACAGTAAAGGTGTAGCATATGAAAAACTTCTCTCTCCATAAGATTTCCTCAAGACCTTAGGACATACCAGGAGATTACAGTTTGCTGAATGCAGTTATCTATTAGGAGCATATGGTTCTACTAGATTGGAAATGTAGGAAGGAGATCCATTTTTGATTGCACAGAAAGTTAAAAGTAAAATTTTAAACTGTATGCAAGATGAAATTGGTGGCCAGTGAAGTTCACAGAGTATAGGAGTCTTGTTGCATGTTCCTGACATGATCCTTTCAGCAGAGTTTTGTATACGTTGTAATCTGTACAGGTTTCCATTGGGTATACCAAACAAAAGTGAATTACAAGAATCAAGTTTAGACGATACAAATGCATGGATGGGAGTTTTCAGCACTCTTTTTGTTGATGTATTTCCTCATTTGACTGATCTTGCGAAGCTGATAATTGGCAGATCTACACACTTTGTTTACTTGATGGTCAAAATTCATAACTTATCAAAATACACTCCAAGATTTCTGGCGGACTGAAGGATAAATACTTGACTTTCCAATTGCTATTGGTTGATATGGGATAGAACACATCCTTTTGGTGGAGAAGACTACAAGTTCAGTCTTCTCTTCATTAAGCTTTAAATGATGATCAAACATCCATGATGGTGAAAGTTTGTTGCATAATCCTCAAGGAAAATTGCAGGCCCTACAGTTTTATTCTCCATTTCCAACAAATATACAAGGTAGAGCTAAATGAGTTTCTGAAATTCTTCAGAAGAAATACTGAACTTGGTAGTCCACATACTAAATCATGGAGTGCTCACTTCATATCCAGTGAGCCACTCAAGATATTACGATAAAGTTTGTCTTTGTGATCGTTACAAAGCATTTAAACCCAACACATGTAGCCTACACGTACACGTAACTACAATCAATTGCTACTAGTTTAGATAAAACCGCCTTCTTTGAAAAAGAGCAAAACATTTTACACTTTGACCAATACCATGCACACAGTGCATGTAGTTGTTGCACATGCAGTAGGTTTGACATCCAAAACAGCGGTACATGTAACACCGAGCCCATTATGATGTCACGTGAAGAACCTCTATAAAAGACAACAAAAAACTGTGCAATATATGGGCTTACATGGTATTATTACAGAATGTTCTGTAGTTGGTGGTGCATTTTACAAATGTAAACCCATGTTTCCTGCATTGTTTCATTGCAAATTTTATTAAAATCTCCCAATTCCATCTTTTTTATTCTTGCATTTTTACTTCCCTTTCAAGGTGAACCTCTAATCTCTAAGCACTGTGAATCCACCACCACAACTTTGAGACTTCATTAGACATGTTATGGACAAAAACAAATATGGAACATTTTATGGGTATGCCACTTAAGCACCTTACAGTAGCTCAACAGTCAGCCCTTCCAACTTGGCACAGTTCAAACTGCAGTCATTTAAACATTGAATGTTTTTAAGGTACAGTAAGCATACAACACAGACAATTCAGCCAACCTACTGTATCAGCAAGGCTCAGCTTTAACAGAACTTGTCCATGGTAAACCAAATTTGTGATGGGACAACCAAAAATAACAGGTGGTGGTCTTAAGGACAACCAACAATCGGGAGGGAAGAAAACATATAGATGGCACCTGTGGCGACTTTGTGATTCCCTTCTCGACAACTCATTTCTCCTTCTGACAACAAAAGATGCAAACAGGTTGTCCCATGGATAATCAGATAAGTTTTAACTGAAATCCTGGTTAGACCCAATATTAAAATCACGGCCAAAACATATAACTTTAGGACAATGAATGTGCTGATGGACTTAACCACATGCAACACCAATGACCAGTGGTTTGCTCAAATGCTACAACAACAGACAAATACAGAATAGAGTCTGAATTTTACTTTTTAAGCAGAATATTTACAGCTGCTGCAACATTTTAGAGACACAGAAAGTCATTTGAAAGAGACATTTTGTGTAACAGTTGATTGGGTTGTTTGCATGTTCAACAACACAGATACCTACTGTAGAGGAGGAGTGATAAATAAAAAAAAAACCCACTGTAGACCAACTGCATGTACTCAAAGCATCTTTATCTGAAATATCCTTAAAGGGGTTAAAGTGTACTTTGCAAATGAATACGCTAAATCACAAATGGTTAGGCCTATGAAACAATTTTTTCATTACAAAATTGTAAAAATTGTACAAAATTGTGAAAGGAAAAGAATGTATGGAAGATATAAAACTTGGTTGATTGTGAAATGCTGTATGTGTGTTGTGACAATACACTGTATGTGTTGAGACATGACAATATTTTGAGGGAAGTATGAGGACCTGTTTCATTGATGTTTCAATGTGAATTTGCAAGAACTTCTGGTTTATATGCTTTAAAGAAACCAAAACTAAATCTGTAAATTAAAAGATGAGAATTTTAGTTGTAACAAACCTTTGTCATATTTCCAAGGTCATTCCAAGCTGTCCACTTTGCTTTTGCAACAAAGTCAAATGCAGATGGCTTCGGTTTGTCACATGGTCCTGCTGTGGCCTAATAAAATAAGGTTCATTGAAAAATTCCTTTTTTACAAATTGAAAAGATGTTTCTTTAGTGATAATTCCATTATTAGGTGCAATCCACTTTCCACACTATTTTAACTTGACTGAAGAGACAACATGCTGTTCAAAAAAGTTCAATATGATGTATTGACTTCTGTGTTGCATGCTTTCAAGAGCAAGCATTGTACTGTGCAATATAAATAAAAGTTCCACTGTAATGAATGATGTATTGAAGAGCAAATATTCTCATCCCAAAACAATTACTGACCAAAAAAGTCCACTTTGAATGCGAGGAGAGGAATAACTTTTAAGTAACACAAACAAAAGGATAGCAAAATCCTAACCCCACAGCAATACACCATTGTCTTCATATCTTGCTTAGTTGTCTAGATACTGCTGTGTTGATAAGTTTTACAAAAGCTGCCACCGTGACTTTCAAAACATCTTGAACTTGTGGCAAACCTCTTTTGACTTTTCAGGCTCATTTGTATTTGAGATTCTTTGCATTTATTGAATTCTGTTCCCTTTTGGTTCCACAGAGCATAGTACATTGCCTGGCAGAAGGGTGTGAGCTTGTTGCATCGCTATACTGTAGACACCACACATGGAACGTTTAGGTGGGGGGGGGGGGGGCATCCTTGTGGATGAAGAGAATGGCAATACCTTGCAAGTTGCAACAAACATGATGCATGGAGTTTACAATGTCCCTCTCTTTGATGGAACTGTACTCTTTGCCAGAGACCTGGTTATTTTCTCCTCCTTTCAGCAACACTACTTATTCACAGTATAACGACTTCTGTATCTGGGTTCTAACCAGCCACTCATGAAGCAGAATTGTTCATGTGTAATCCTCCTTGAGCTGAAGACAGTGATTACTGAACCTTTTACTGTCCCTAGATGTAACTTAGGAAATGATTGCATTGCTTGTGAACTCAGTTGCTGCAGGTGTTGCGGATTTTTGATACTCTCTTAGCAGCAAGACTGCAGCTGAAAGAAGTCCTCAAGTTACTGGGGAGTCTGGGAAAAGCAAAAACCACCAAGTGAAAACCTGGCTTAACTCTTCTAAGCAATGTGCAGTATTTTGGGAAGTAACACTGTTGGCAGCGTTTGTTGGTACAGCTGGTACTTTATAGGCTGGATGATTAGAATGTTCCATGATGATGAAACACAACAGGCCTGTGCGTCGTTCAGTTCCAGCTGCTTTACTTCCTATTATGCTTGGCAGATTTAATTGGAGATCATTAATTAGCAGACCAGAAAGGTACTCTATACTGTACACACAAACTAGGAATTGGAACACACTGGATATTGCCTGGGACATATACTCTTCTAGTAGACAGTTTATTGTCCTGACCACATAGCATTCCACTTGCCTGTTTGAAAAGGGCATATATCTTCAGCTTTACTTCATTACCAGGGTCTTCCTTCAAAGAATTCGGACGTTCTTTGGCTGCGTCAAAGTCAGCTTCAGAGGCTTGAAATTGAACCCGACTGCTATGAATTGTTTGTGAGAGTACTGGTGTTATTCCTGATCTGCAATGATGTAAGAAAATATGATACTTTTTTTTAACATTTAAAGGTATGTACATGTAACCAAGATAGCTGTTTTACTCAACAACAATAGATTAAGAAATTTACAATCCTCTGATGAAAATCTGTGGAATTATTTGAATATCTTTTACCATTTTCAAGATATACCTCTTAAAAGTTTTCAAAATTCTGCGATTTCTCATTAGTTATGCAAAAATTATAATGGTGGACTGTAGGGTATTGTAAAGTGTTGTTACTTTTTTTCTTTTTTTTTTTTGTTAATTCCTCATCTGTTAATTACTCTTAGCAGCTACTTTTAGCATGGTATGTAATGTGGACACTTTCAAAGCTAGTAGTCAATAGTCTCTTCAAAAATATGCTCCCAGGGCATGAAAACATTACAACTGGCTTTGGAATGAAGGTTAAACAACAAAGAATAACATAACACACATCTTATGAGTCTTTTTTTCCACATCACAAATTTACATATGTAGCTCATGTTTATTCATGATGCAAGTGCAAAAACATACTTGTCCTGTAAAATGTTTACATCTTCTTAAGCACATGTTATACTATCCAGACTACTTGACATGGTTCTAGTCTGATCATGGGTCCATCTTGACACAGTCATGAACAAGTGCTTAAGGGCCTACTCCAGCATAGGCTACTAAGGAGGGATGCTACTTAAAAGTATTACTATTACCACTAGTGGAAATATCCCCAGACTGGCCCAATTCCTTTTATTCAGAGGACTTGGGTTGCCATCTGTATCAATTTTAGCATACCAACATAACTCTTAGACCTTGACCTTGAACAGGTAACTATAATTTGGAAAAGCACCCTAGTCCTATTAAATGTAGTCCAGTACACTAGGTTGCCTGTAGTATCTACACGCAGCCCCCTGTGTACCTAGATGTAGCCTGGCATATCATACCAGAGTACATACAAATCTTCTGTAAGCATGGTCATTACAGTAACCTTGACTGTCCATTGGAACTGTAAGGAAGGTACTGTACCTTTCAATGTCACATTCTTAAGCAAAAGGGTGATTTTATTTTCTTTTTGAACATAAATTCTGAATTATTTTAGCATTCCTAATAAATGAATGGGCTTACATTCCCAGCAAGTTTCAACAGGTTTATGCTACACATTGTTTTTATCAAGTAGTAGCTATGGTCAAGTACAGCCTCAGTGTAAAACAGGCTGCCTTTTCATCTCATCTCCAAATGTATAACATATAGGGAGATGAGATAAATTATATACTTACCTACTTTACCATCACAAATGTTAGGCTGTGTGTGTGTATGTGTGTGAGCAAAAACTTAATGGATAGGTACCTGACCATGAAAACTTATGCATGCCTATTTGATTAAGTCACAGGTCAAAGGCTACAGGTCAAAGGTCAAACAAGCTAGAAACTGGATGTTTTGCCATTTTTTGCCTATCACTACAATCATCACCATTATTCATAGTTTTCCTTTACTGAAATCAGTCATAACTCCTGCAGTTTTCCCTTAAAACTGCTGTTTCTAATATACCCAACCACTGGTTTAAACTCCAATAAGCTGCTTGAATAAGCAACAACTATGCATAAACCTCTGATGGCCACTCTGCTAGACTAGTAGCTCAACAACAATGGATTATTAAATTACAACAAACTACAAATTCTTCCCTGAAGGTAGTACTGGCATGAAAGTGTCATAGACATAGAACTCATGGTTATTATAAGTTAGATCAACCTCCAGCTTTAAAGGGGAAGTTTCATCATCCTAGACAGTTCCAATTCTCCCAACTATGCAACTTCTAGCTCCTCCCGCAACTGTATGATGCTTCTCCATGTGCAGGAATAAACCTGTTTTATTGCTTAAGGCCATGTCTTGGTGAGCATACAAGGCTATAAAATGTAATAAAAGCACTCTCTCTCTGCCTTGTGTGGAATGTGAGATACTCTGCATCTTTCAAATTTTCAAACTTTGATGTCAATCAAAGAGCAGTCACCAACTGAGAATTTTGATACTGTACCCCCACACTAAAAATATACTTTGGGGTGATGACTGTCTGTCTTTAAGATACAGTATTAATGTGTAATCAACTTTTAATTTTGATACACCATTATGGCAGCTGGCACACATAAATGAGCACCTAACTGGAAGTGACAAGACCTTTCGCTAGTTTTGGCACAGGTAGATTTTGCGAAATGGAAAGTCATTAAACCACATGATACAGTATACTGTATAGAGAATGATAAGACAAACTTTGAACAGTGCTTTTTGGTGCTGAGGGTCGAGGTCAAATTTCAAATGAAGGTCAAAGTCATGGGCGTCAATCTTTACTCGAACGTGGGGGACATGGCCACTTCTGTCAAAAATTTACTGTGTAAAAATCTTAAGTCAATGGGCATTTTTCCAAAATGTGGGGGGGACGTGTCCCCCTGTCCCCCCCCAGGATTGACGCCCATGGTCAAAGTGGCGTAAATTTTGCAAAAAAAAAAAAGGGTTGCAAACTCATGCACTCCTAAACTGTAAGTGTAAGTCCTATCAAGTTCAAACTTGGATGGTTAGTACAGTACCTGAGGATTTAAACTTATGCATGCATAATTGATGATGTCATAGGTCAGAGGTCAAATTAGCCAAAACTGGTTTTTAACCATTATTTTTATATAGTATAGTGGAAACAGTCATTAAACCACATGACATGTAAAAGATAATGACAAAACTTTAACACTATTTTTAGTTGCTGTGGGTTGAGGTCAAAGACCAAATGGGTCAAAGGTTTGAGGTCAAAATTCAAATGTCCTTATAAATGTCTTTTGTTGTTATAATTTGGAATCTTGGAAAATTTCATTAACCACAAGATACGTCAGGCTTTGACAAATTTATACTTCATTACTAGTCCATCCTGCTAGCTGTTCTCTAAATGTACAGTACTTGCTGCATGACTATTTACTTTTTCAGTTCGAATATGCCTAATAGCATTTCAACTCATTTGTTCAAGACACTTCGCAGGGGCACTTGCCCAGCAGGCTACAATTAACACACTGAACAGTGCACTTGCCGAAGTGAAACACTTGATTGCCCAGACTGTGGGGCAAGGGATTTGTCAACCCTGAATATGAAGAAAATGTGAGGGAGAGAAGAATTGTAACTCCATTGATTGCCTCCTTAGTTTGGCAGTTTTGTCTTTGTATCTTGACGTATTGAAACAAATGTAAGGGTTGGACTGGAGCAGGGAAACAAACACCATTTGGTAAAGTAGTAAACTTAAAGCAAAATTACATAATTGGTTCTTAATTACTGGGTACATTTTCAAACTGAATTTCTTTTATGTTACCCATGGGCAATGACATGAAATCACTTTTTATTTCAATGTTTTAAAAATTTCTGAAATTTGGTCAAACACCCCAGTGATGTCAGATGCACACTTCCCAAATATGCCACACTTCAAATATTTGTTACTTCGAATTTGATATTGTTAGAATAAATCAACTGTGAATTTTTTTTTGGCCTACATTCATCACAAAGGGCTTACAATATTTCAATATTTCCCTGGTTTGGTACTGAAATTATGTACTAAAAGAACACAGCTGATGTTCAACAAAATCAAGTAGAAATCTAACCTCTGTTCAATATAGCTATTTACAGAGAAATAAACAAATGGTATGAAGTGTACATCAGAGTTTCTGGAATTGCCCCAAACGTAAGTCCTTTGACTTTTTGCAGCGTCATGTTCAAATGCTGTAGAATCATCAATTTTCCTTTAAAATTTAGAGATGTAATAAAAAGGCAGTGCTGTTAATGACAGGCCAAGTCTTGATAAAAACATATGGTCAGTGACCAAACTAATTGCCATATTTGATGAAGGGCTAGCCTAGACACACTATAAAGGCTTGTGGCAAGGGAGAAGGTGAAAGACATAAAGGTAGATAATACCGTAGGCTATGTTATGACTTTTTGAAGAGAAAGTACTTTTGAAACACAATTTATTGAGAAAAAGAATATTTATAACCACAGGCATATGAGTCGTAGGAAGAGGCTTAGCACTGCCCTCCATGCCATTAAGGCAGAACATTTGCCAATAAGCTAGTTGGTTGAATGTGATCTTAATGTTCTGGCAAAGTTATAGTTTTTTGTTCATATTTGACCTTGGGAACTCTTAGGAATTATTCCTTTTTTGCCTCTGGTAATTTCAGCTGACTTCTGACATCTGACAAAACTCATCTCTAGAGGGGTTTTCTGATTGATTAAATGCAACACCATATGAAGTCTCCAAGCTTCCTAACTTGCGATATCATGCCAACAAGGTTTTCAGACTTTGACCCCTGGTGACCTCAGATGACCTTTGACCTCCACCAAACACAATGAGGCTCCTATGTCTGACCATAATGCTTCCACATGCAAAGTATGAAATCTATCCAAGCTTCTTACCTTGATATATTGATGACCTTTGACCTCCACCAAACACAAAAGGCTTCTACCTCTGACCTATACCTCTGACCATAACACATCCACATGGCAAGCATAAAATCTATCCAAGCTTCCTAACTCGAAATATCATGTTTTAACAAGGTTTTCAGACTTTGAGCCCCAGTGACCCCAGATGGCCTTTAACCTCCACCAAAAACAATTGGGTCCTACCTCTGCCATAAGGCATTCATTCACATACTACATATGAAATTTAAAGCTTCCTACCTTAAGATATCATGTTAAAAAGGTTTTCAGACTTTGAGCCCCAGTGACCCCAGATGGCCTTTAACCTCCACCAAAAACAACAGGATTCTACCTCTGCCATAAGGCATACACATACTATGTGTATGAAATGTATTCAAGCTTCCTACCTTGAGATATTGTGTAAACAAAGTTTTCAGAGTTTGACCCCCGGTGACCCCAGATGACCTCTGACCTCCACCAAAAACAATAGAGTTCTTCTCACTATAACGCATCCACATACTACGTACGGTATGAAATTTATCCAAGCTTCCTACGGTACCTGGAGATATCGTGTCTAGATTTTCAGTTTGACCCCAGATGACCTTTGACCTCCACCAAAAACAATACGATTCTTCATCTGAATATGGGGCATCTACCTACCAAGTTTGAGAACTATCAGAGTTCTTGAGGTATCGTGTAAACAAGTTCCGTATCACAAACACATGCACACACACGCCCTCATGAATCATCAGGCCATAGCCTTATAGGCTACAAAAAAGTGTATCCAGTAACAGTGCACTAACATAACAGGTTAAAGGGCAAAGGAGGGCTACGGCCCCATAAAATGCCCTAAAGTCCATAAACCCTTAACCAAAAACAACCAACCAACGAACACCAAATGAGCCCAGTACAATAAGATTCTATACCACTGTCATGGAAGGACAGCTTATCGTTGTTAACCTTAAAGCACTGATGTGGAGTTAACTACCCACTCAGGCAGACTATTCCACTCACTGACAACTCTATGAGAGAAGCTGAACTTCCTAATGTCAAGCCTTGCAAAGCACTTTACTAGCTTCTTAGAATGGCCTCTAACTCGAGAATTACTTCGAACCTTTAAATAACAACAAGACAACAAAGGATTCCTTTTAGGCCAAGGGAATGAAAATTGTAGATTTGCATCCACAGCCCGCATACTGTACATGTCCAATTTAAGCCGCCAGGGATTCCGCCAGAAATGCAAAAAAAAAGGGGGGGATTAATTGCTCCTAAACCCCTAGTCCAAATTGATGCTGTCCCTGGCTAAAGTTACAAGTGGGTTCAGGGGGACAAAAGCTTGCTTCAAGACCCCTATAAGGTGCATTTTGATGGGTTTTAAAGGCCATTTACTTATGAAAGTCCAAACATTGCTGCAAAGGTGTCCTCTTCTTAAGTAAGAAACCAAGATATGGACAATTTTTTAAATTTTTATGGAAATGAAAAGGGGGGGGGGGGGGATTTTACCCACGTACCTTCTTCTGGAAAGGGGGGACAAATCCCCTTCCCCCCTTTGGCAGAAACCCTGGCCGCTGCATGAAAAATTTTCATTATTTACCAAAGTTTCTTTATTTTGTAAAAACACAATGTTGATAAAAAAATCTGTACTGGAAATCTTCTCGAGGTTGCAGATCATCATGCAAATGCCATGCCCAGTGATATACGTACGTAATGCTTCATGTGCGAGGTATGTTGTATATACTGTACCAGGAGATGGGAGCATCACAGAAACTCTCTACAGCACCCTTAATTGCATCCAAATATTGTAGAGGTACAGGAAAGTAACGATCATTCATACTAGCGCACATTTGGCAAACCTTGACACCCTACCCAGCCAGCTTACGTTGATAGCGCGTTCCTGAATCCGTATTCATGGTTACTGAATTGCAATTTTGCATGCAGTGAGTGTATCTTGAGTTGGTCAGTACTGTACCTTGAGTCAGTCACTGCCTACAAAAAGTACCATCAGGGTTCTTTGGTCTTTTAATAAATAAATTCTACACGAGAGACTCCAGAAGAGAATGACAACAGCTCAAAATGTGTCAAAAATAAGAATTTAGACCCATTTTTAGAGGAAATTTGCTCAGCCTAGCCTTTATCTTACATTACTAAAGCGAGGTTTCAGACATGACTCAAAATAGTTGTAAAATTATTTAAAATATTTCTCTGGTTCACTGATAATAATATTTTTCCATGCACAGTTTGATGATTTATTTTGACAATTAAATTTCATTGAATATATCTCCAAATCTCTCTTATGGGCGAATGTAACATTTGGGTGACCGACTCTGTTAACGACTTCTCATTATTTTTATTATGAGCGCGCCCTCAATTTCTTGGCTGAGTATTCTGCTCTCAAAATGCTTGCGTGCGCGTATTTTAAGTAATTTTTGGTTATTTACGTTCAGTTTAATATTTAAGTTCACGCTTGCTTCGCTTGCGCGCGCTACGTATCCGCGAGATGCATGCGTTTATGATGTATCTTGCCTTTTGCCGAGTGTAGTGCGTCGCATTTATGCATCGTTAAATTTCAAATTTGTAACACATTTAATTAACGGCGAGACGTTGGACCGGCAAGAAGCGCCGCAGCCAAGTCACGTAGGCTACATGTTTTATGCCCGCAAAGGTGGACCAGAAGTCACAGAAGAAGTTACAAAGTGGTACGCAATATGTTTTAATTCCGTTCTATTAACTGACTGATTAAATTAATATTTGTTACATTATATAAGAAAGTTGCGGAATGAACAAACTTTGTATAGCAGTAACATTAATCTACAATTACTCAAGGATTAAACCCAAGAAGAGAATATATCATATTTTGTTACTTATATGTGATATCGTTTGCTCCTTGAATGTACATATGTAAATCAATTGAATTTTACCGGAAAAGTATGGGCTCACCAGGCCAGCTTCGATAGTTTTTTCCTTAAGAGGATTACTTAGTTTATGTACGCATTAAGGATGCGTAGCCTATAGTTTCTTTTTCACTTATATTTAAGTCATTTAAAATGTTTAAGGCGTATAAACTTTTGAGTGCAGTAAAGATTAAAGTGCTCACTCATATACTGTGTAACATATTGGCGGTTTTCATTATTGACGAATATTAATTGACGCATATTTACGCTTCATTTCGTATAGGCTAATTGTTCTGAGGAGCTTAACATCGAATCCGTTGACTGAGTTTGTGGGTTAGGGAGCGGTTATGTTCACGTAAGAATTCGTTCGTGACTTACATTTAATTAATTCAATTTATAATAATTTATATTTTTATATAACTAAGGTCAAGTGGCTTGCGTTGTATAGTTGCGTACGTAGTTTATCGCATGGAGCAAGCTTACATCAATTTACAATGCTGTGAGCTTAAAATACATTATCATCATTATCGTTTACAGCTTGGCAAAATGTTAACAATTTTCTAAGCCTATGTGACAATTTCAAGTCTTGATTTATACGGGCTAACAAAATGTCGGTCGCAACTTGATCGAATGATTGAATTCAGAATTGCCAAAACGTTTTCGTTTTGGTGTTTATCACGCTGATTGTTTGGCTATAACTTATAAAGCTTGAAGTTATTTGAGAATGTTTGGCATAATATTTTGCAGTATATTTAAGGTGTTTTCGTTGTTTGTTTACAGTCACCAGATATACGAATCAGATATACGAATCAGATATACAAATACAGATGTACGAATAATCAGATATACGAATATTCAGATACGAATATACAGATATACAGATTTGCAGATTCAGATTTGCAGATGATTGTACAGATTACAGATTGATTCAGACACTGATTCAGAATAAACAGTTATTAACTAAACTATCAGTTTTTCTCATATCTGCGTGGAGGAATATAACCCAAACCAAGTTATTCAGGATAATTTGGACTTTCCTGGTTGGAATTGTCCTACAGTGAGTGAACACGTTCAAGTGAAGGAATACGCTTTAGCAAGAGAATACGCTTTAGTCAGAGGATACGTCCTAGTTAGTGAACACGTTGCAATAATGGCAACCAAGGAAAAGAAAACGGAACTAATCAAGCAGAGACGGTGTCGCAAAGGTGCGATGACTAGGTTGTTGAATACGTTAAAAACTGTAATCGAAGGAGAAGACCCAAACAGTGATACTGTCGAAGAACTTCTTTCTAAAAGTCAAGAAGGATTTACAGCTATAGAAGCTATACATGAAGAACTGATGAACACGGCAGAGGACGAAGAAGTAGAATCATTAGAAGCGTGGATGGAAGAATGCCACACGTCCTTCTGGAAGGTCCGGTCATCAGCTAATAAGTATTTAGCAAGTAAATCAGAAGGTAATCATAATAGTAATAATGATGTTACGGCAGAGATATCGAGTCCTAGAAGCACTGCTGATAGTAGCAGTTTAAAGAATTTTAATGAGATAAAGCTGGCTTTAGAACTGCCAAAAGCAGAATTCACAGAATTTGATGGTAATCCAGTAGATTTCTATGCGTTCTTGTCTAATTTTGAGACTAATGTTGAGTCTAAATTAAGTAACAATGCTACACGTCTACAATATTTGTTACAAATGTGTAAAGGCAAGGCTCGGTGCAGTATTGAATGCTGCGCGCTTCTTGGCGATGATGGTTATGTTCAAGCGAAAAGCATTTTGAGCAGGCAGTTTGGTCAGCCTCACATGATATTGAATGCTCTCATGAATGAATTGTTGAACAAAAAGCCGTTGAAACCCAATGACGCAGGTTCTTTGTGGGACTTAATCGCTTCAATGAAAAAGTGTCACGTCACGTTAACTCAGATAGGTTACACCAGTGATCTCAACAGTACGACAAGCTTATTGAAAATTCAAAGTTTGTTGCCAACCTACTTACAAACTGCTTGGGCAAAGAAGGCTCACGAAATTTTGTACGATGACAGGGAACCTAGGGAGCCAGAATTTGTAGACATGTTGAAATTTCTAGAATGGCACGCTGAAATATCGTGCACTATGTTTGGAAGAAGTGTGTCCAAACCTCAGGTGAGTAATGACAGATTCAAGAATAAGGCTAGCGTTAAGTCGAATAATGTTAGCAGCATTCCTTTTAAGTGTTATCTGTGTGAAGGTAATCACAGTATTTATACTTGTAGCAAACTTATCGAAGCTGCATATGAAGAGAAATTGAAAATGGTTAAAGCAGCAAAGTTATGTTTTAGATGTTTGAGACCCGGTCACGGTGCACTAAAATGCAGAAAGGACTGGACCTGTCGGAGTTGTGGATCAAGTAGGCACCACAACAAATTACATCCACCGCCAAAGGAGGAAAGTAAAAGTCCTGCTGAGCAGCAGGTGATGTCAAATGCTGCATCAAACGGTAACAGAGTTTATTTGAGAATCCTTCCAGTGGTCGTCACCACACATAATGGTTATCAGGTGAGTACTCTAGCTTTACTTGATCATGGTTCAGATACCAGCCTGTGTTCCGAGAATTTCCGGAAGAAACTTAAAGTGAGAGGTAAGAGAGTTAAGTATACGTCGTCTACTATTAACGGTGATGAAGAAAGAGAGGGATTTAAGTTTGATGTATCCGTTAAAGGTAAGCATGAGAAACAAGGGATGACCATTGATTTCTTATCTGTTCCCAAAATACCGGCTGCAGCTGAAAGCGTACCCAGAGCAGAGGATTTAAGTAAATGGCGTCATTTGGAATCTCTCCCGTGGGAGAATCAACAGTCAGATGAAGTTGGTTTGTTAATCGGAGCAGATGCACCTGAAGCGTTCTGGGTGCTTGAAGAACGCAAAGGTAAACCGAAAGAACCTTACGCGATGAGAACGATGTTAGGTTGGTCAATCATGGGACCAGGGGGATCAGGAAATAACAGGGTCACAAGTCATCGCATAGAGGTAAGTAATGAACAACTATTTCAAGAAGTCGAAAAATCCTGGGCAGTCGAAAATACCGGCCTCTCCGAAGAAAAGGATTCAATTCAAGATATTAGAGCGCGTGAGATAATGAAATCGACCATTAAGTTGACTAAAGATGGACATTATGAGATGGGGTTACTTTGGAAGCATGATAATCATGATTTGCCCCATAGTAGATCTATGGCTGAGTCGAGGCTAGCTTCCCTGAAAAGAAGGTTAGAATCCAATAAAGAGATGCACGGAAAGTACACAGAAGTAGTTGAGGGATACATAGCAAAGGGGTTTGCTGAACCGGTAAACACTAGAGAGAGCAAACCAGGTAAGATTTGGTATTTACCCCATCACCCAGTGGTACATCCTCACAAGAAAAAGGTAAGAGTAGTTTACGATTGTGCTGCCAAATCTCAAGGGACATCACTAAATGATAAGTTATTAAAAGGGCCAGACTTGATGAACGATTTGTTGGGAGTCTTACTCAGGTTCAGGCAAGAAAAGATTGCCATAGTTTCTGACATTGAAGCTATGTTTCATCAGGTCCAGATGATCGAGCAAGACAGAGACGCTTTAAGGTTCCTATGGTGGGAAGGGGGCGACATGAGCAAATCACCCAAAGAATATAGGATGTGTGTTCACTTGTTCGGGGCAACCTCCTCTCCTTGTTGCGCAGGTAAGGCATTAAAACAGACAGCCGAAGACAATGAGATCGACAATCAGGATGAGGTAGGTCAAAGGGCTATAGACATTATACGTAATGGATTTTACGTGGATGATTGTTTGGGTTCCGTTAGTAACCAAGAGTTAGCTATTCAGGTAGTCAAGCGACTTGTTAACATTCTTAGTAAAGGGGGATTTCGTCTCACCAAGTGGCTAAGCAACGATAGACAGGTATTACAAAGTATCGAAGCTTCTGAACGAGCGCCCTCAGTTTCAGTCTCATTGGACAATTTACCCACTGAGAGGACTTTAGGTGTGTCTTGGATGCTGAGAATGATCTATTTACTTTCCAGGTACTTCTGAAAGAGAAGCCCCTTACCAGAAGAGGTTTACTGTCAATTACGAGCTCCTTTTATGATCCGTTAGGGTTTGCCGCTCCATTTATATTAGTGGCTAAGTCACTTTTGCAGGAAGTATGCAAGCGAGGAGCAGACTGGGACGAGCCCCTGACCGACCGAGAACATGAAGTATGGCAACGGTGGCTCAACAACACGTCTAACTTGTCTAAAGTTACAATTCCAAGATGGTTAAAGTTAGATGTAGCTGTAGATGTACAACTCCACATTTTCTGTGATGCGTCAGAAAAGGGCTATGCGGCTGTAGCCTATCTCAGAACACAATCAGCTGAGGATGTTTCTTGCAGGTTTGTTGTTGGCAAGGCCCGGGTAAGTCCTTTGAAATCAGTTTCAATTCCCAGACTAGAGCTAATGTCCGCAGTGCTCGCGGCAACACTTGACGGAGCGATTCGAAGAGAAATGAGGTACGAATTTGGTGAAACGATCTTCTGGAGCGATTCTATGATAGTCCTAAATTACCTCAGAAATGAGAGTACAAGGTTCAAAACATTTGTAGCCAATAGAGTGGCGAAGATTCGCAGTGTCTCAAAACCACATCAGTGGAGACATGTTGGAACTAAAGATAATCCAGCAGACGAAGGGTCAAGAGGGACTTTCCACATAAGAAAGTGGTTAACCGGCCCTGATTTCCTGACTAAAGACAAGGTTTGTTGGCCTGAGTCAAAGTTTGAAGACGTCGATCTGACAGAGGATCCTGAGGTCAAAAGGTCAAATACAGTTCAACGGGCGAAAGTTCTTCAGACGAACGTTACCGAAGACGATAATAGTCTACTGACGATTTTGGTTGGTAAGTATTCCTCGTGGACAAGATTGGTACGAGTTTTGAGCTGGATCCGACGTTTTATCCGGTCAGCTAGAAACAAGGCTAAGAATGAACCTATTGTGACAGGTAATTTGATTGTTTCCGAGATTAAGGAAAGCGAAAAGACGATTCTGTTATGGGAACAGAAGAGGTCCTTTCCAAACTTGCAACGGGATCCACAACTCAAGGGTTTGAATCCAATGCTCGAGAACCAACTATTGAGAGTTGGAGGTAGATTGAACAACGCTCAGATAGACTATGAAGCTATGCATCAAGTGATACTCCCCAGTAAGGGAGACGTTGTAAGGTTACTTGTGGAACATTATCATACCGTAGTAGGACATAGTGGATGGGCTGCTACAATTAATGCGCTTCGTGAGAAGTTCTGGATAATTAAGGGTAAGTGCACAATCAAACGCATCCTTAGGAGTTGTGTAATTTGTAAGAAGTGTAATGCAAGGCCAGTTCAGCAAATAATGGCACCGCTACCCTCAGAACGAGTGACAGGAAACAGACCCCCATTTACCTTCACTGGGGTAGATTATTTCGGACCAATCGACGTGAAACAAGGTAGGTCCACAGTGAAACGATATGGTTGTATTTTTACCTGTTTGGCGACTAGAGCCGTTCATTTAGAAGTAGCTGATTGTTTAGATTCCGATTCGTTTATCAACGCTTACCGCAGATTCGTCGCCAGGAGAGGACAAGTTGAAAAAATGTTCAGCGATAATGGAACAAACTTTGTAGCGGGTGAGCGAGAGCTGAGAGAAGCACTCCGTAAGATGAACCAAGATAAAGTAGAAGAATTTATGCATACTAGACAATGTGAATGGCACTTCAACCCCCGTCAGCCAGCCATTTTGGAGGTGTCTGGGAAAGACTTATTCGCTCAGTTCGAAGAATACTGCATGGGATACTGAGAGAACAGACTGTCAACAGCGAAGTGTTGCATACCGTGTTGGTTGAAGCTGAAAGCATACTTAATTCTAGACCCTTGACAGACATTTCTCCTAACTCAGACGATGAAGAACCACTGACTCCTAATCATCTACTTCTACTAAGAAAGGGACCCGAAGCGCCAATAGGAAGCGTAGAACCCTACAGCAGGAAAAGATGGCTACAAGCTCAATATTTAGCATCTCTGTTTTGGACACGCTGGAGAAGGGAGTACCTCCCGCTGTTACAAAAAAGGCACAAGTGGACAATCCCAAAGCAAAATGTAAAAGTTAATGACGTCGTCTTACTTGTCGATGCTAGCATACCTAGAGGTAAGTGGCTTATGGGAAGAGTATTGTCAGTGTATAAAGGTAAGGATGATAGAGTTAGAAGTGTTGACATTAAAGTAGCAGGTAATGTATTGAAGCGTCCAGTAGCTAAGTTATGTATAGTATACAGAGAACCAGTTAAGTAATAATGAAGTGATTTGATCCTGAAATCCTCTCAACTGGTTTCAAGATTTCAGCGTGGGGAGTGTTAACGACTTCTCATTATTTTTATTATGAGCGCGCCCTCAATTTCTTGGCTGAGTATTCTGCTCTCAAAATGCTTGCGTGCGCGTATTTTAAGTAATTTTTGGTTATTTACGTTCAGTTTAATATTTAAGTTCACGCTTGCTTCGCTTGCGCGCACTACGTATCCGCGAGATGCATGCGTTTATGATGTATCTTGCCTTTTGCCGAGTGTAGTGCGTCGCATTTATGCATCGTTAAATTTCAAATTTGTAACACATTTAATTAACGGCGAGACGTTGGACCGGCAAGAAGCGCCGCAGCCAAGTCACGTAGGCTACATGTTTTATGCCCGCAAAGGTGGACCAGAAGTCACAGAAGAAGTTACAAAGTGGTACGCAATATGTTTTAATTCCGTTCTATTAACTGACTGATTAAATTAATATTTGTTACATTATATAAGAAAGTTGCGGAATGAACAAACTTTGTATAGCAGTAACATTAATCTACAATTACTCAAGGATTAAACCCAAGAAGAGAATATATCATATTTTGTTACTTATATGTGATATCGTTTGCTCCTTGAATGTACATATGTAAATCAATTGAATTTTACCGGAAAAGTATGGGCTCACCAGGCCAGCTTCGATAGTTTTTTCCTTAAGAGGATTACTTAGTTTATGTACGCATTAAGGATGCGTAGCCTATAGTTCTTTTTCACTTATATTTAAGTCATTTAAAATGTTTTAGGCGTATAAACTTTTGAGTGCAGTAAAGATTAAAGTGCTCACTCATATACTGTGTAACATATTGGCGGTTTTCATTATTGACGAATATTAATTGACACATATTTACGCTTCATTTCGTATAGGCTAATTGTTCTGAGGAGCTTAACATCGAATCCGTTGACTGAGTTTGTGGGTTAGGGAGCGGTTATGTTCACGTAAGAATTCGTTCGTGACTTACATTTAATTAATTCAATTTATAATAATTTATATTTTTATATAACTAAGGTCAAGTGGCTTGCGTTGTATAGTTGCGTACGTAGTTTATCGCATGGAGCAAGCTTACATCAATTTACAATGCTGTGAGCTTAAAATACATTATCATCATTATCGTTTACAGCTTGGCAAAATGTTAACAATTTTCTAAGCCTATGTGACAATTTCAAGTCTTGATTTATACGGGCTAACAAAATGTCGGTCGCAACTTGATCGAATGATTGAATTCAGAATTGCCAAAACGTTTTCGTTTTGGTGTTTATCACGCTGATTGTTTGGCTATAACTTATAAAGCTTGAAGTTATTTCAGAATGTTTGGCATAATATTTTGCAGTATATTTAAGGTGTTTTCGTTGTTTGTTTACAGTCACCAGATATACGAATCAGATATACGAATCAGATATACGAATAATCAGATATACGAATATTCAGATACGAATATACAGATATACAGATATACAGATTTGCAGATTCAGATTCAGATTTGCAGATGATTGTACAGATTACAGATTGATTCAGACACTGATTCAGAATAAACAGTTATTAACTAAACTATCAGTTTTTCTCATATCTGCGTGGAGGAATATAACCCAAACCAAGTTATTCAGGATAATTTGGACTTTCCTGGTTGGAATTGTCCTACAGACTCAAAGAACACTTCTTGAACCAAAGGCAGGTGAAACTTGGTTAGGAACTTCTTCAGTTCAAGTCTTAAATGTTTGTACATGAAATGCACTCTTACTTGGGAATTATGAGAGGGAAGTACTTTATAAAAACATGGAATACAATATGAATGAAGTAGGCCAATTTCTTTTAAATAAGTACATTTTTGGTGAAATATCCATTGAGTGACCGACTCATGGTACAACTATGCTAAAATGTATTAATACAAAATAATGAATAATGAAAAATGAAAAAAATGCCTCATGATCGAGTTTTTAAAATTTCTGGTCGCAAATCTACAACTTTCATTCCCATGGTCTTCTTAGAGAGAAAATTTGGGCCTACACCTGGTACACCCACAGGCGCCCCTTAACATTGTATAGTATACCATATACTGTGTATTATATAGACGGAAAGGTACTGTATGTCACAAATCTCCTAGCTCGAACAAACAACTTACGTTTCTGGCACGATTACTGCACTTTTCTCGCCAAATTTGTCTGTGTCGAGACTTTTAATCATACTGTAAGGTACCTCAAGGCAGCTCTTTTTCCCGAATAATTTCACTTGGCATTGTCTGAAGGATGAAATTTCGATGGAGTAACAGTATGAGGATGGTAGCTGCTGATAGAGAGCATTCAGCACTTCCACACTATATAATAAAATACTCCTAAAATATTCTCTAAAGTTCTCTTAACTTTCTGAATTTCTTCCAAAATTTGTTCAATTATGTTTTGCTTTGATTATTACAAATCTTACAGATACATATTAGCATTAATATGCAAGATTTCTGAACACAGAAATTCATAAAATTTGAAAACCTTTTGAAAAGTGGAAGGGCTTGCATTTACTATGAGCATCTGTGGCAGTTGAAGACTGTAAAACAGTTATAGTTCAACTGTCACAAGTGCTTGTAGAAAATGCTAGCCCTTCCACTTTTCAAAAGGTTTTCAAAATTTATGAAATTTAATGTTCAAAAATTGTTCATATTGATGCTAATATATATCTGCAAGATTTGTTATAATAAAAAGTGAACCATAAACAAATTTTGGAAGAAATTTAGAAAGTTAAGAGAACTTAAGAGAATTAATATTTTAGGAGTATTTTATCATATAGTGTGGAAGTGCTGAATGCACTCCTATCAGATGCTACCATCCTCAGACTGTTACTCCATCAAAATTTCATCCTTCAGACAACGCCAAGTAAAGTTATTCGGGAAAAAGAGCTGCCTTGAGGTACCTTATGATCAAAAGTCTCAACACAGACAAATTTGGCGAGAAAAGTGCAGTAATTGTGCCAGAAACGTAAGTTGTTTGTTCAAGCTAGGAGATTTGTGACATACCTTTCCGTCTATACTGTACATACGACATAGTATGAGGTATACACAATGTTAAGGGGCGCCTGTGGGTACACCTGGCACTAGTCCGCAGTCTGCTGACCTGGTATGGGGATTCCCATACTAGGTCAGCAATATACCCATTGTCAAAATTGGGCTACCTCACCTTCAAACATTTTCAATGGTCTCAGTCTTTCTCAAATTCACATAGGCCTATGCTCCTACAGTATGTGTACCAATAGCGAGGTATCCCCAACAGCGCGAATATGTTTTCATATTTGTTCACCATTTCTACAAACCACGGCTTACCACCTTTGCATTCACGACAATTAAAGTTAGCGTAGTGTTACACTTTCCAATACAGTCCTAACCTTCATAGGATAAATTATCGAGAAGTGAGATTGGATTTCGTTAAATGTACGATGGTGTGCAACGATCCGCCATCTTACTTTTCTGTACAATTGTAACCCTTCGCTGTCGCAGAACATGCCGCAATTTTACTAAACAGGACAAAAAACAACATACCTTGCCATGTGTTTTAGTGGGAAAATATCTCTCGTTTACAATGAAATAGTCCACTTTTCTTTCTGAGGCTTAAAGGAAAACTTTAGAACAGTAAATTGATATCATTCGTTTTGTAGACAATAACGCGAAAAGCAGTGTACCAATTGCGCGTATACGTAAAAGCACGGCCGGCCGGCGTACGCACACGCGTTGCTTATATAGCCTATGAGCGAACGGCAGGTGCAACTCTACTCTAGCTCTGTACGCCATGCCAAGTCGCTTGGGCCATACCATTTTTGAGGGTGATGAATTCAAAATTCTCGTAAAAACGGTTTTCATCAAACCATTGCCAAATTTACGAAAATATTGAACCGCACAGAACTATCCTTACAATACTGAGAAAACACATAATTGTTCGTTCCTGCCTGTGAGAACCCTATAGCTGGATACCTATTTTCTTTTCTTGCACCTGTTACGCGCACAAAGGACTGGTCCATGTTGTTATGATATCGAACGTTTTTAGCGTCTATAGAGGTTTTTCACGTGACGTCAGCGCGTTTCAATTTGGCTCACTGGCCGTCACTGCTCATGCGCAAAAGACTGCAGGATCTTAGTTACGATTGTTATACATTGGGCGCCTGGCCGTCAAAATAGAGAGACGCGCGAACGCAGTGACGTCAGTGAAAAACCTCTATAGGGCTAGAATTTGAGGAGGAGGAGCTGATCTTTTCACTGTCGTCCAATCACAGTAACAGACAACGTTTTGGGCTTGCGGTTGCAGCCACATACACTGCGTGTATCACATCGGACCATCTGAATTACTGGTAAGAGAACATACTATTACGATCATTTCTAGAATCAGTTCCCAAATAAAGACCGGGTTCATAATTTACAAACTTTCACAAGTAAAGGCTGCAAGGTCATCCAATTTGCGCCAAGTTCTTCTAGGCCACCCACACAAAGTTCAGTGTCCGTTATTATGAATACTGTTGATATCTCCGATCAGGTTGTTTTCTTTAAGGGGGTGCCAGGGAGGAGGGGGTTGTGTTGTTTTTATCAAGATGTTGCAAACTTTTCGTCTTGCCTGCAGAATTTCTTCTTGCTTGCTTGCTTTTTGTAGGGAATGGGTGATCTGTAAGACTACAGACTGGCACTTCCACTACCATACTTTAAAAAGGATGTCAATGTTCACACTTGCTTGATACTTTTATTTACCCTCTGGTATGGCGATGCTTCTAAAGGTTTAATACAGGGGATAATTAACTTTTATGTTTTTGAATCTTCAGCCTTCAACCAATATTTTCATATTAGAAATGAAAAATGCATGTGGGATGGATAAGTTGGGGAATGAATGGGAAAAAAGATCCAGATAAACAATAGCTCACTCTGAAATAAATTGTGTTCCTAATCTTGTTTTACTCCCTGAATGTATTGCATAAAAGTATGTCTGGGTCACACTGTGATTAAACATGGGGTGACTGATTTTGTTTTTCCTTTCTTCACTTGGGTACTCAGACAACTGCATAAGCAGTGGTATGTTATATAGTTACATTTTACATTACAAAAGTGTTAGATTGAACAGTTATATTAAATTTTTAACATTTAACTAGGGAAAAGCACCTCAGAACAGAACTTAACATGCCCTCTGGCTAAACCCTTGCCCACTTTGATTAGTTTTCTAAAGGCTCCATGGTAAATTCATTCTATTTGAGTGGGTATTGAAATTTATTGCACACAGGTTCAAAAGCACCTGGCACCTGGTAACACTTCAGAAGCAGGTCTGGATTTCTTTGCAGTTGAAATGAGGTGAGAAAATGTGCAATGTCTGCCAAGCAGTCCATAAAATTGTATGTACCTACTAGAACTCAGCTCAACATTATATTAAAACCTTAATTAATATGTGGGGCAGTAAAATGATCAACAAATCATGATACCTACTGCACTGATAAATTGATGCACTTGGGGCAACATGTCAAGTGAGGTAATTGGACAGTATTTTTTTTTCAGTGAACATCTGTATATCATATGGTGTAGACAGATGGCAAATAGGTATTGCTGGTACCAGGTGCATAGAAATAATGTTGCCATGGAATGATGGGATGGGAGGAGGATGGTCAGATTTTGGCTACACAAGAAAGCAAAGTGAAATTTGGGAGTGATGAGTGGGGAATATTAGCCTAGCCCCTGGCTGACTATAATTATGCTATGGTCCTGGTTTTCAGGACTATTGTAGTTGGAGGAGGGGTGGGGGCTTTAGGACTATGGTCCTCCCAAAAATTTTCAGTTTTTAGAGTATGTCTAAAAAGTCAAAAATACCTTTGAAACTGCAAAAAGTCAGAATTTGAGTGGCTATGCACCAGGGGTGGTGCCAGGATTTACCCGACAGGGGGGCCAAGCTCCCTGATGGGGGGAGGGGCCAGCAGCCCGAAGTCCAGACAAAGGCCAAAAGGACTAAAAACGCAAAATTTCTGGCGCAAAAAGTGCACC
This sequence comes from Holothuria leucospilota, assembly GCA_029531755.1. Lineage (NCBI taxonomy): Eukaryota > Metazoa > Echinodermata > Holothuroidea > Aspidochirotida > Holothuriidae > Holothuria > Holothuria leucospilota. The sequence continues at coordinate 47,694,662 of CM055965.1, forward strand.
GAAAAATTCCTGGCTTTTTTAACAAAAAAATTGAAAATCTGGGAGCTTTATTGAAGAAAATTTGAAAAATTTGGATTTTTACGGAAGAAAGTTGAAAAATTTGGGTGTTTTGCAAGGAGAATTAGAAAATTTGGGGTTTTTATTGAAGTAGCTGCCCTCCCTATAAGCAAAATGAAGCAGATCGTTGGGGCGACTGAATGTCATTGGGACTTCATATTTTATCGTACGGATTAAGGCTCCCCGACGAAACTGGAAAATACCCCGAGGGGGGGTGCCATGCCCCCCTCCCCGGTGGTGCCACCCTTGTTATGCACCACAATTTGAGAAACTTTCCTGCAGCTCTGTGGATATGGTATGACATCATCATTAAAATCATTTTGTTTTGTGCAGGGGAAAAACAAAAAAGAGGAAATGTCAAGATGACAGGGATTCACCAAGCTCCAAAAAAAGTAAGTGGGCTAAACTTGACTTGTCTATCCCATACAAACGTGTCACTTGCCCTGCTACCATTAATCAGGAAATGATCAAACACCAAGCAAGGAAAAAAAGGGTAGAAGCCGTAAGGGTATACAAAAACCGAGGATTGAATGGGCCACTGGCATCAGAAAAACCAGAAATGGAAAGAATTAGAGATGCCTTATCAGGCTTGATTGATGGAACTTACCAATCCATTGGAGATGCTGCAAAAACCCAAAACGTTCACTATGAAAAAATACGAAGAAGAGCAAGTGGTGAAGTACCTTGGTACAAGAGAAAAGGCAGGGATCCTTATTTAACTTTAGGAGAAGAGAGGCACCTTGCTCGGTGGATAAGTACCATGGGTAAAAGGGGTTTTCCTGTTAGTCCTAAACAACTGAGGGACACTGTGGAAAACATGGTAAATGCAGATGGCAGACAGACACCTTTTAAGAATGGCAGACCTTCTAGAAGTTGGTATAAAGGTTTCCTTCGTCGCAATCCTTCCATAGCTTTAAAGCCTACACAAATGATGGACAGGGGAAGGGCAAAAGTAACAACTGATGATGTAGACAAATGGTTTAATGAGTATGCCTGCTTTATGTCTGATATGGACTTGTGTGACAAACCCAACCTCATTTACAACTTTGATGAATCTTGATTTTGGGTACCCCCCCCCCCCCCCACCCCCCCCCCCCCCCACCCCCCCCCCCCCCCACCCCCCCCCCCCCCCACCCCCCCCCCCCCCCACCCCCCCCCCCCCCCACCCCCCCCCCCCCCCACCCCCCCCCCCCCCCACCCCCCCCCCCCCCCACCCCCCCCCCCCCCCACCCCCCCCCCCCCCCACCCCCCCCCCCCCCCACCCCCCCCCCCCCCCCCCCCCCCCCCCCCCCCCCCCTCCCCCCCCCACCCCCCCCCCCCCCCACCCCCCCCCGCCCCCACCCCCCCCCCCCCCCACCCCCCCCCACCCCCACCCCCCCCCCCCCCCACCCCCCCCCCCCCCCACCCCCCCCCCCCCCCACCCCCCGGCCCCCCCACCCACCTGACCCACCCCCCCCCACCCCCCCCCCCCCCCCCCCCCCCCCCGCCCCAACCCCCCCCACCCCCTCCCCTCCCACCCCACACCCCACCCCCCCACACACCCCCCCCCCCCCCCACCCCCCCCCCCCCCCACCACAACACAAGGTTTCAAATAAGGCTGAAAAGTTTGTAAAAAATTAATTAAAAATATGCTAATTAGGCTGTCGCCAAAGGTCATTTGTCCCATACGAAACACTTTCACTCGATTATTTTTTGACCCCTACAGGAAGAGTTGAGAGTTTTTTTTCAAAATTTTTTCTCAAAAACCTCTAATTTACAAGACATTCATCTTATTAAATCACTTTGTGTTTCATGAATAATTTTTTGCTTTTTAATTAATGGCTAATTACTTATTTGTTTCGTATGGGACATTTGCGTTTCGTATTGGGACATTTTTGCACAGAGGTGGATTCTAACAATGGAGGTTTTTATGTACGGTATCCCCATAGTTATTGCTAGGAATAGGTGCATGGGGATTTGGAAACCTAAATCAAACTTGGGGTGGTCTTTTTCCCTACCCCACCCACATAGTAGCCCCTCCCCATCCCCCACATTTAATGCATTAAGCCAACCTGCGGCAAACTACCAGACACAAATCACAGTTGTAAACACAGGTAGTGTCAATTTCACTTTGATACTCCCAAAAGGCACAAGACAGTCAAATCAACAACGATTTTCACAATCTATACCTTTCCCCCCTCCACCCCCCCCCCCCCTCCCCCACCTTCAATTTACACACACACACCCCCCTGGACCTGGACGTTAAGCAGGCACATGGCCTTCAAGCAACATTGTTCTGCAGGTTTCTGTTGTGTTGAATGGACATACAGTATAGTGTAGAATATATTGATTATTTGCAAAAATACAAGCCCCAGACTACTGTACAATAGGCTTCACGTAACCATGCATACAGTACACCTCCCTGATAAAACTATCGTGGGGTAGGAAACTGCATTCAGTTGTGGATTTTGTTTAAACACAGGAATAATGGGGTTACCCTTTACCACAACTACCTCTGGAGCACCATTGGGCAAGGTGCACCTGTACACTATTTGCCCAGTGCTTTTTGGGTGTTCTTGCCTTAGGGCGTGTTTGCCTTCGGGCGTGGTGTCGCCTCTGGGAGTGTTGTTACCTGTGGTCGTGTGTTGCCTTCAGGTGTGAGATTTGGGGTGATTCTGGTCTGTGGTTGTTTGGGGGCTCAGGTGTTGCTTTGGGGCTGGGGCTGAGGTAGTTGTTGTTGGGATAAGTGTTTGTAGTGAGGGTGGTCGTTGGTGATGGGTGTGGTGGTGGTTTCTGTTTATTAGTGGTAACAAAGACTGTTTGGTTTACCTTGCTGTGTGTGGATAGTGTCTGGTATTACATGTCCGACAGGTTCCGTTTAGGTTTATGTTCGATTGTGTCTATTTCAAAACAGGTTAGATGAAAATAAAATAGTGGGAAAACCCTTTTGTAAAAGAATTAACAGACACACCCCACCAATTGGACAATGTAACAGCTACTGCACAGTGTCAATAGTACACACTGCAGCCCACTTCACAATCAGTAACTACTGTACATAGTAAACAGTGTATACAGTACACACAGTACAGTATGCGTACTGTGCTCTAGCCACTAGCGTAAAAAACATACTTTTGGTTTGGAAAATGCTGTTTTTTGCATGAAATCTTATGTTACAATGATAGTTTGAACTTCAGCTCATTGTTTTTAGACAACATTGGTGTTCTGGTGGTGGGATGTGATTTAGTTTAATCCTTAAAAACATTTTAGTGTAGTAGGGACAAAATGTCCCATACGAAACTGTCCCATACGAAACACTACATTTTTCAAACATATCCATTGTTCATCGCCATCACACAAAATTTTTCTTGGAAAATCTATTTATATATGTCCATAACTGTTGTATCTATAATATGTATTCCTAAAACTAAATTCTGACAAATACTTTCAGAGAAATTTGAGAATAACTACTTTTGGTCAAAAACTTGCATTTTCTCTGGTCCCATACGAAACGCAGAACATTAATGAGCCCTCACTCGTCATAATAAAACTCATTAAGCTGAATTTTTTCCATGATAGACTTAGTTATTATACTCAATATATAAGCTCATAAAACTGTAATAAAAAGCTCTCAAACTGAAGTTTCAGAGTTTTGAAAACTCTGATTGTCCCATACGAAACACGCGGAATAGCTTGGACTTGCCCTAGAAAGCTACCGCACAAATGTTAAATTGCATTCATAGACAAAGTGCTCACTCCAATTTTCCTAGACACAAAACAAGGCTGTCCATTTTATTTCACTGCATGTACACAGCCTGTTCTTGTATTTTAGTAACTCACTAAAAGCTTCATTCCTTAGATAAGAGTTCCTGAAATTTTTACAGTACAAAGCAAAAATTAGTGTCACGACCATTTCCTTCCCTTCTTCATAAGTTGCATTACACAGAATAATTTATCTGGTATCGCATTGCAGTTTGCTACACAAGATGGACAAATTGCTACACAAATGCAAAATTATGTAGCAGATTTTGTACATACAACATAAGGGTTTTTAATGATTTTGTGAACGAGAAGCCCAGAAACCTCAAAGTTGCTACGCAAATTTTGAACACTAAATTATTCCCTGCATAAGGATAAAATATTTATTTGGGGAAGCAAACTGACAAAATTAAAGAAACATGTTGCTTTTCTCATACTTTTTGTTTGCTTTATTCTGGGATAAGTACTGCCATCACATGTACTGTACACTATCACCTTATCCAAATTGGACATAACATATTAAAGGGATCTGCCAGTGACACAAACCAGTACCTTTATAAAAATGCAGAAAATTTTTCTCTTCTAGGAAGTGAAAACCGCATCTCAATAGCTTGTAGCGTTTGGAAGATATACATTTTCAAAGAAATGCAATTTTTTCTCAAGACGAAGTGCATTATGGGAAATCTGTGATGTCATCACTGCACATTAATTTGACAAAGCACTGAATTTCTTTATGAAATTGACACCACTGTAGGTAATATTTAGCAACTTTGTTTGCTATGACATACATATGGTGTAGATTTAAGCTAAATCTACATGGAGAGATATTCAAACATTCCGGCAGTATCATATTTCAAGGACAACACAACATTCAATTACAAGAAAAAACAAAAGAAATCTGAGGCAATGTGCCCACTTTACATAACATTCTGTGACCTTGATGAGAAGTGGAGGTATTTTTGGACAAAAATAAGCAGTCTTTAACGTTAGATATCTCGAGTTAGGAAAAGAGTATTGCTACGGGGTTTGAAGGGCATGAACTGGAATTTTTTTGTCTTTCACATGGGATCCTAATGAAAAGCCACTGGAAAATGCCTTTAAGTTTATCATGGTCTAGTCAATGAATCAATAGAAGCATTTTCAGTTTTGAACAACACTTGCCACAGGGTACATGCTTTTTGTGTTGAGTAATTAAAAAGTTTGGGAGATTTCCCCATTTGGGAGAATCTTGTTTTCCCCCAATTTGGGGAATAATTGGTCATGGCTGGCACTGCAATTTTGCCTACTTTATCCACAATGCCACGCATCCTTTGTGAACATTTTCAATAGCGAATGGTCTTTAGAAATCCCTTGCAAATTTTATTCATGGTCTAATGCAATGGAATTATTTTGGAATTCTCTGAACAGAGGTTTGACACAGGTTGACACACTTTTCCTCATCTTCAATTTCAAGACATAGGTTTTGTTTTGGGATTCTTTTGTTAACATTTGTATTAATTACCACACTTTTTGCATGTAAAACCTGTAACAAACCTGCAGGAGTGTAGTTATTGGCAGACCTGTGTCAATGTCCTGGGAAATTACAGGTTTTCACACAAAATACTTGTGATTACTCATGGCAGACACATGGAAAAATGTGAGGCATTTGGAACTAATTAACAGATTTTTTTTGTAAGGGATAGCTATCACATGCAGTCTAATGCCTCAAAGCCTTTTGTAATTTCTTTACTTCTAAAGAAAAAACTATCCATGACAATCTTTACAAACACTTCCCCTACACTTCCATCAATCCCTTCTGCTACAATTGCAGTTTATAAGCTGAAAACCTTCAGATATTCCTCCCTAAGAACTTAAATGTGAAAATATTTTACACACTGCTTTACAGTGGGGTTTGCCTTACAGTTTGTGACCCAACTTGTGAATCAATTTTCATTTGGCATAGCAAAAGTTACAAACTCATATTTTCTCATGCTGTGTGTACATACAATATGTGTATACATGTCGATTTAAAGAACTGCTAATCAACTGGATCATTGATAAGCTACCGTATTGGTACGTGCAATTCATCCTTTGTTCTCTCTATTAGTGACAATCAAACAGGGCCGCCGACGGGGGGGGGGGGGAGGGAAGGGGGAACAAATGTCCCAGGGCCCAGGGCAATTTGGGGGGCCCGGAAAAATTGGTCATAAAAATATTCTACATCATATCGAATTATTTCCTCGTGAACACCACACTCACTTTGGTGAGAGGGGGCCCGCATTGAAATTTTGTACCAGGGCCCGGGCCGGCTGTTGGCAGCTCTGCAATCAAATCTCAATGGCATGCAACGTAAGGTACACTGAGTAGGTATTATTATAAATTTTCACAGATATACAGTATTCATATATTCACAGAAATAAGCTGTATGAAGGAAAGCATACAAACTAATACTGGGGATAAAATGTTGCAGCACTTCCTTATAACCCTAACTTACATGCGACATAAGTTACATAAAAACATTATGTTCTTATCTTTACATTATGCTGTTTCACACGTAAGTTGCAATACATGCTTTTCAAGCATTCCATAGGATATCAATACCAAATTTCAATGTCAAATAAAGACTTCAATTTCAAAAGCCAACAGTAACTTTTGGATTAAAAACACTTTATTATCTGATACACTTTTTGGCCAAGCATAATTTATTTTCAAGCATAAATATGAAATTCTGAAAAACAGGCACTGGCATTAAGTTTGAGGAACATGTGATGAATACTAATTTCTTTACTTTAAGATCCTCTTTAGCTGTGACTGAATCATCACTTCAACCATTTAATCTGATATTTTTTACTGGATCTATAAAGAAACTTCAAACTTTTACAACTGCATAAATTTATACCCAAACTAAATCAGAAAGTTGCAAGTAGTAGCAAAAATGGGCGTAACCAAATCAAAATGACTGCATTTACTAGAACTTAAGGACAGAAATACAATGTATTAGTCATTTTGCTTAGACTCATTCCTGATAAAATGATTCAATAAAATTACACACCAGACTAAAAGTCACCATGCAGTCATAACTACATATCACTATTGTAAGCATAACTTCATCAATGACTAATCATCTAAAGAAGATCAATCTAAATTGTTTTATGAAATCTGTATTTTGCAAATTTTAGCCATCTTTCTTCATTAAAATTAAAGGGCAAGAGCAGTCACCCCAAACTTACTTTGAAACAATAGCTAATTCTCACTAATATCTCCTTATTTCTCTTCCATGTACCTTTTTTTGTTTATAATTTAGGAGTTGAATATTGTATATCCAAGGTAAAGCAATGAGTTACACCCCATAAATATCACCATTTAGTGAGAAAAATATTGTCACGTGATTCTCAAGAGCCATTCATGGAATACGATAGACTACTAGACTATTACAATTTGGGGGGACTGCTCTTTCCCTTTAAAGATGAACTCTTAATATCCACCACAGTTTACGTAGTAATGTCATTCCACTGATGTGAAAGAGAATTACAGGAAGGTCTAAGAATTTTACATGTGAGATGACCTTTTATGACACTAAGAGACAAACTACAATTATTTACATAATTTGCGATGATAAAATTGGCAAATTATTCAATAACTTACACTTCACTGACTACAAGCCAATACTCAGGCCATCAGCCATTTTTGAAAAATTGCATAATTTTATGCCACCATTTTACAATTATTTTGGGGCATTTGATATAAAACTTACTGTAGTAACACTTTTTCACATAGTTTTGAATATATGCATGAAGTTAGAAAAGCAGTTTACTGATTAAACAGGGCATTAACAGTTGGGAAGAGATTTGACTATATTTGTCAGTTAAACCTTAACCTTTCATGAAGTTTTTATGACTTTTATACCATACTGTTTATCAGTTTTGATCAAAATTTATCATATTCTCATTTCCTGCAACATCAGAAAACCTACTAGACTGACACTGCATATCACTATATAGTCTGTCTATAATTTTACATTTTGTTTTTACTTTTGAAGGAGTCAGAAAGCACGAACATAGTAACATAGAATTGAAACACCACTACCATTAAAGGTACACATAACAAGACACACACACACATGTATCCCAATACATCCTCACACTGTACAAGAAGGGACATTAAAAGGAGAATACTGTGTTGCAGGTACACAGACGACATTAATTTCATTATTTTAACCATTCAGTCCCACCAACAAAATCTGACAATAGTTTTTCTTCCCAAAAGTATTACACACATGGCAAGAGTTACAGACTTAAGAGTTTTCTAAACCACTTGAAAAATTGGAAACTGAGCTATAAGAGCAATGAATTGCTTCCTGTACCTGCATGAGAATGTTATTTGCACACAGCCATTCAATTTGTAATTGCAAATAAAATAACTCCTTTTTGAGATGAACTGAAGGGTGTTTTTCTCATTCAATTTGGAAACATGATGATTATTGTATTCATACAATCATCGAAAAAAAAAACAGTCACATAGAGACTTGTTTAAAAACTGCCCAGACACATACCTTACATATGACACAAGCTACTTCTACGAGACGATAAATTTCCTTGCCTTACAAGCAGTAGAGGGCAAGTCCAAGCTAAGGTCCCCACAAATAGCAAATTATGAAACTAATAATATGAATGCATAATTGGTATCATTGTAAAGCTAACAGTTCAAATTAAATCATGACAGCTTTTGTTTCATGAAAAAATCCATAAATCAGGGGAATAATACCACCTAATTTGCATAATTAGCATAACTGGCGTTTCGTATGGGACATTTATTAATTGATGTAACTTACTGAAGAAGTACATTTAATCTACTTTTTTTCCATGGACATATGTAACAAATCACAAGGTTTCAAATAAGGCTGAAAAGTTTGTAAAAAATTAATTAAATATGCTAATTAGGCTGTCGCCAAAGGTCATTTGTCCCATACGAAACATTTTCACTCGATATTTTTGACCCTACAGGAAGAGTTGAGAGTTTTTTTTCAAAATTTTCTCAAAACCTCTAATTTACAAGACATTCATCTTATTAAATCACTTTGTGTTTCATGAATATTTTTTGCTTTTAATTAATGGCTAATTACTTATTTGTTTCGTATGGGACATTTGCGTTTCGTATGGGACATTTGCACAGAGGTGGATTCTAACAATGGAGGTTTTTATGTACGGTATCCCCATAGTTATGGCTAGGAATAGGTGCATGGGGATTTGGAAACCTAAATCAAACTTGGGGTGGTCTTTTTCCCTACCCCACCCACATAGTAGCCCCTCCCCATCCCCCACATTTAATGCATTAAGCCAACCTGCGGCAAACTACCAGACACAAATCACAGTTGTAAACACAGGTAGTGTCAATTTCACTTTGATACTCCCAAAAGGCACAAGACAGTCAAATCAACAACGATTTTCACAATCTATACCTTTCCCTCCCTCCTCCCCCCCCCCGGCCCCCTCCACCTTCAATTTACACACACACACCCCCCTGGACCTGGACGTTAAGCAGGCACATGGCCTTCAAGCAACATTGTTCTGCAGGTTTCTGTTGTGTTGAATGGACATACAGTATAGTGTAGAATATATTGATTATTTGCAAAAATACAAGCCCCAGACTACTGTACAATAGGCTTCACGTAACCATGCATACAGTACACCTCCCTGATAAAACTATCACTGAGTATATAGTGGGGTAGGAAACTGCATTCAGTTGTGGATTTTGTTTAAACACAGGAATAATGGGGTTACCCTTTACCACAACTACCTCTGGAGCACCATTGGGCAAGGTGCACCTGTACACTATTTGCCCAGTGCTTTTTGGGTGTTCTTGCCTTAGGGCGTGTTTGCCTTCGGGCGTGGTGTCGCCTCTGGGAGTGTTGTTACCTGTGGTCGTGTGTTGCCTTCAGGTGTGAGATTTGGGGTGATTCTGGTCTGTGGTTGTTTGGGGGCTCAGGTGTTGCTTTGGGGCTGGGGCTGAGGTAGTTGTTGTTGGGATAAGTGTTTGTAGTGAGGGTGGTCGTTGGTGATGGGTGTGGTGGTGGTTTCTGTTTATTAGTGGTAACAAAGACTGTTTGGTTTACCTTGCTGTGTGTGGATAGTGTCTGGTATTACATGTCCGACAGGTTCCGTTTAGGTTTATGTTCGATTGTGTCTATTTCAAAACAGGTTAGATGAAAATAAAATAGTGGGAAAACCCTTTTGTTAAAGAATTAACAGACACACCCCACCAATTGGACAATGTAACAGCTACTGCACAGTGTCAATAGTACACACTGCAGCCCACTTCACAATCAGTAACTACTGTACATAGTAAACAGTGTATACAGTACACACAGTACAGTATGCGTACTGTGCTCTAGCCACTAGCGTAAAAAACATACTTTTGGTTTGGAAAATGCTGTTTTTTGCATGAAATCTTATGTTACAATGATAGTTTGAACTTCAGCTCATTGTTTTTAGACAACATTGGTGTTCTGGTGGTGGGATGTGATTTAGTTTAATCCTTAAAAACATTTTAGTGTAGTAGGGACAAAATGTCCCATACGAAACTGTCCCATACGAAACACTACATTTTTCAAACATATCCATTGTTCATCGCCATCACACAAAATTTTTCTTGGAAAATCTATTTATATATGTCCATAACTGTTGTATCTATAATATGTATTCCTAAAACTAAATTCTGACAAATACTTTCAGAGAAATTTGAGAATAACTACTTTTGGTCAAAAACTTGCATTTTCTCTGGTCCCATACGAAACGCAGTACATTAATGAGCCCTCACTCGTCATAATAAAACTCATTAAGCTGAATTTTTTCCATGATAGACTTAGTTATTATACTCAATATATAAGCTCATAAAACTGTAATAAAAAGCTCTCAAACTGAAGTTTCAGAGTTTTGAAAACTCTGATTGTCCCATACGAAACACGCGGAATAGCTTGGACTTGCCCACATGTAACCAAGACAGCTGTTTTACTCAACAACAATAGATTAAGAAATTTACAATCCTCTGATGAAAAATCTGTGGAATTATTTGAATATCTTTTAGCATTTTCAAGATATACCTCTTAAAAGTTTTCAAAATTCTGCGATTTCTCATTAGTTATGCAAAAATTATAATGGTGGACTGTAGGGTATTGTAAAGTGTTGTTACTTTTTTTCTTTTTTTTTTGTTAATTCCTCATCTGTTAATTACTCTTAACAGCTACTTTTAGCATGGTATGTAATGTGGACACTTTCAAAGTAGTCAATAGTCTCTTCAAAAATATGCTCCCAGGGCATGAACATTACAACTGGCTTTGGAATGAAGGTTAAACAAACAAAGAATAACATAACACACATCTTATGAGTCTTTTTTTCCACATCACAAATTTACATATGTAGCTCATGTTTATTCATGATGCAAGTGCAAAAACATACTTGTCCTGTAAAATGTTTACATCTTCTTAAGCACATGTTATACTATCCAGACTACTTGACATGGTTCTAGTCTGATCATGGGTCCATCTTGACACAGTCACGAACAAGTGCTTAAGGGCCTACTCCAGCATAGGCTACTAAGGAGGGATGCTACTTAAAAGTATTACTATTACCACTAGTGGAAATATCCCCAGACTGGCCCAATTCCTTTTATTCAGAGGACTTGGGTTGTCATTTGTATCAATTTTAGCATACCAACATAACTCTTAGACCTTGACCTTGAACAGGTAACTATAATTTGGAAAAGCACCCTAGTCCTATTAAATGTAGTCCAGTACACTAGGTTGCCTGTAGTATCTACACGCAGCCCCCTGTGTACCTAGATGTAGCCTGGCATATCATACCAGAGTACATACAAATCTTCTGCAAGCATGGTCATTGCAGTAACCTTGACTGTCCATTGGAACTGTAAGGAAGGTACTGTACCTTTCAATGTCACGTTCTTAAGCAAAAGGGTGATTTTATTTTCTTTTTGAACATAAATTCTGAATTATTTTAGCATTCCTAATAAATGAATGGGCTCACATTCCCAGCAAGTTTCAACAGGTTTATGCTACACATTGTTTTTATCAAGTAGTAGCTATGGTCAAGTACAGCCTCAGTGTAAAACTGGCTGCCTTTTCATCTCATCTCCAAATGTATAACATATAGGGAGATGAGATAAATTATATACTTACCTACTTTACCATCACAAATGTTAGGCTGTGTGTGTGTATGTGTGTGAGCAAAAACTTAATGGATAGGTACCTGACCATGAAAACTTATGCATGCCTATTTGATTAAGTCACAGGTCAAAGGCTACAGGTCAAAGGTCAAACAAGCTAGAAACTGGATGTTTTGCCATTTTTTGCCTATCACTACAATCATCACCATTATTCATAGTTTTCCTTTACTGAAATCAGTCATAACTCCTGCAGTTTTCCCTTAAAACTGCTGTTCCTAATATACCCAACCACTGGTTTAAACTCCAATAAGCTGCTTGAATAAGCAACAACTATGCATAAACCTCTGATGGCCACTCTGCTAGACTAGTAGCTCAACAACAATGGATTATTAAATTACAACAAACTACAAATTCTGCCCTGAAGGTAGTACTGGCATGAAAGTGTCATAGACATAGAACTCATGGTTATTATAAGTTAGATCAACCTCCAGCTTTAAAGGGGAAGTTTCATCATCCTAGACAGTTCCAATTCTCCCAACTATGCAACTTCTAGCTCCTCCCGCAACTGTATGATGCTTCTCCATGTGCAGGAATAAACCTGTTTTATTGCTTAAGGCCATGTCTTGGTGAGCATACAAGGCTATAAAATGTAATAAAAGCACTCTCTCTCTGCCTTGTGTGGAATGTGAGATATTCTGCATCTTTCAAATTTTCAAACTTTGATGTCAATCAAAGAGCAGTCACCAACTGAGAATTTTGATACTGTACCCCCACACTAAAAATATACTTTGGGGTGATGACTGTCTGTCTTTAAGATACAGTATTAATGTGTAATCAACTTTTAATTTTGATACACCATTATGGCAGCTGGCACACATAAATGAGCACCTAACTGGAAGTGACAAGACCTTTCGCTAGTTTTGGCACAGGTAGATTTTGCGAAATGGAAAGTCATTAAACCACATGATACAGTATACTGTATAGAGAATGATAAGACAAATTTTGAACAGTGCTTTTTGGTGCTGAGGGTCGAGGTCAAATTTCAAATGAAGGTCAAAGTGGCGTAAATTTTGCAAAAAAAAAAAAAAGGGTTGCAAACTCATGCACTCCTAAACTGTAAGTGTAAGTCCTATCAAGTTCAAACTTGGATGGTTAGTACCTGAGGATTTAAACTTATGCATGCATAATTGATGATGTCATAGGTCAGAGGTCAAATTAGCCAAAACTGGTTTTTAACCATTATTTTTATATAGTATAGTGGAAACAGTCATTAAACCACATGACATGTAAAAGATAATGACAAAACTTTAACACTATTTTTAGTTGCTGTGGGTTGAGGTCAAAGACCAAATGGGTCAAAGGTTTGAGGTCAAAATTCAAATGTCCTTATAAATGTCTTTTGTTGTTATAATTTGGAATCTTGGAAAATTTCATTAACCACAAGATACATCAGGCTTTGACAAATTTATACTTCATTACTAGTCCATCCTGCTAGCTGTTCTCTAAATGTACAGTACTTGCTGCATGACTATTTACTTTTTCAGTTCGAATATGCCTAATAGCATTTCAACTCATTTGTTCAAGACACTTCGCAGGGGCACTTGCCCAGCAGGCTACAATTAACACACTGAACAGTGCACTTGCCGAAGTGAAACATTTGATTGCCCAGACTGTGGGGCAAGGGATTTGTCAACCCTGAATATGAAGAAAATGTGAGGGAGAGAAGAATTGTAACTCCATTGATTGCCTCCTTAGTTTGGCAGTTTTGTCTTTGTATCTTGACGTATTGAAACAAATGTAAGGGTTGGACTGGAGCAGGGAAACAAACACAATTTGGTAAAGTAGTAAACTTAAAGCAAATTTACATAATTGGTTCTTAATTACTGGGTACATTTTCAAACTGAATTTCTTTTATGTTACCCATGGGCAATGACATGAAATCACTTTTTATTTCAATGTTTTAAAAATTTCTGAAATTTGGTCAAAAACCCAAGTGATGTCAGATGCACACTTCCCAAATATGCCACACTTCAAATATTTGTTACTTCGAATTTGATATTGTTAGAATAAATCAACTGTGAATTTTTTTTTGGCCTACATTCATCACAAAGGGCTTACAATATTTCAATATTTCCCTGGTTTGGTACTGAAATTATGTACTAAAAGAACACAGCTGATGTTCAACAAAATCGAGTGGAAATCTAACCTCTGTTCAATAGCTATTTACAGAGAAATAAACAAATGGTATGAAGTGTACATCAGAGTTTCTGGAATTGCCCCAAACGTAAGTCCTTTGACTTTTTGCAGTGTCATGTTCAAATGCTGTAGAATCATCAATTTTCCTTTAAAATTTAGAGATGTAATAAAAAGGCAGTGCTGTTAATGACAGGCCAAGTCTTGATAAAAACATATGGTCAGTGACCAAACTAATTGTCATATTTGATGAAGGGCTAGCCTAGACACACTATAAAGGCTTGTGGCAGGGGAGAAGGTGAAAGACATAAAGGTAGATAATACCGTAGGCTATGTTATGACTTTTTGAAGAGAAAGTACTTTTGAAACACAATTTATTGAGAAAAAGAATATTTATAACCACAGGCATATGAGTCGTAGGAAGAGGCTTAGCACTGCCCTCCATGCCATTAAGGCAGAACATTTGCCAATAAGCTAGTTGGTTGAATGTGATTCTAATGTTCTGGCAAAGTTATAGTTTTTTGTTCATATTTGACCTTGGGAACTCTTAGGAATTATTCCTTTTTTGCCTCTGGTAATTTCAGCTGACTTCTGACATCTGACAAAACTCATCTCTAGAGGGGTTTTCTGATTGATTAAATGCAACACCATATGAAGTCTCCAAGCTTCCTAACTTGCGATATCATGCCAACAAGGTTTTCAGACTTTGACCCCTGGTGACCTCAGATGACCTTTGACCTCCACCAAACACAATGAGGCTCCTATGTCTGACCATAATGCTTCCACATGCAAAGTATGAAATCTATCCAAGCTTCTTACCTTGATATATTGATGACCTTTGACCTCCACCAAACACAAAAGGCTTCTACCTCTGACCTATACCTCTGACCATAACACATCCACATGGCAAGCACAAAATCTATCCAAGCTTCCTAACTCGAAATATCATGTTTTAACAAGGTTTTCAGACTTTGAGCCCCAGTGACCCCAGATGGCCTTTAACCTCCATCAAAAACAATAGGGTCCTACCTCTGCCATAAGGCATTCATTCACATACTACATATGAAATTTAAAGCTTCCTACCTTAAGATATCATGTTAAAAAGGTTTTCAGACTTTGAGCCCCAGTGACCCCAGATGGCCTTTAACCTCCACCAAAAACAACAGGATTCTACCTCTGCCATAAGGCATACACATACTATGTGTATGAAATGTATTCAAGCTTCCTACCTTGAGATATTGTGTAAACAAAGTTTTCAGAGTTTGACCCCCGGTGACCCCAGATGACCTCTGACCTCCACCAAAAACAATAGAGTTCTTCTCACTATAACGCATCCACATACTACATACGGTATGAAATTTATCCAAGCTTCCTACGGTACCTGGAGATATCGTGTCTAGATTTTCAGTTTGACCCCAGATGACCTTTGACCTCCACCAAAAACAATACGATTCTTCATCTGAATATGGGGCATCTACCTACCAAGTTTGAGAACTATCAGAGTTCTTGAGGTATCGTGTAAACAAGTTCCGTATCACAAACACATGCACACACACGCCCTCATGAATCATCAGGCCATAGCCTTAGGCTACAAAAAAGTGTATCCAGTAACAGTGCACTAACATAACAGGTTAAAGGGCAAAGGAGGGCTACGGCCCCATAAAATGCCCTAAAGTCCATAAACCCTTAACCAAAAACAACCAACCAACGAACACCAAATGAGCCCAGTACAATAAGATTCTATACCACTGTCATGGAAGGACAGCTTATCGTTGTTAACCTTAAAGCACTGATGTGGAGTTAACTACCCACTCAGGCAGACTATTCCACTCACTGACAACTCTATGAGAGAAGCTGAACTTCCTAATGTCAAGCCTTGCAAAGCACTTTACTAGCTTCTTAGAATGGCCTCTAACTCGAGAATTACTTCGAACCTTTAAATAACAACAAGACAACAAAGGATTCCTTTTAGGCCAAGGGAATGAAAATTGTAGATTTGCATCCACAGCCCGCATACTGTACATGTCCAATTTAAGCCGCCAGGGATTCCGCCAGAAATGCAAAAAAAGGGGGGGGGGGATTAATTGCTCCTAAACCCCTAGTCCAAATTGATGCTGTCCCTGGCTAAAGTTACAAGTGGGTTCAGGGGGACAAAAGCTTGCTTCAAGACCCCTATAAGGTGCATTTTGATGGGTTTTAAAGGCCATTTACTTATGAAAGTCCAAACATTGCTGCAAAGGTGTCCTCTTCTTAAGTAAGAAACCAAGATATGGACAATTTTTTAAATTTTTATGGAAATGAAAAGGGGGGGGGGGGATTTTACCCACGTACCTTCTTCTGGAAAGGGGGGACAAATCCCCTTCCCCCTTTGGCAGAAACCCTGGCCGCTGCATGAAAAATTTTCATTATTTACCAAAGTTTCTTTATTTTGTAAAAACACAATGTTGATAAAAAAATCTGTACTGGAAATCTTCTCGAGGTTGCAGATCATCATGCAAATGCCATGCCCAGTGATATACGTACGTAATGCTTCATGTGCGAGGTATGTTGTATATACTGTACCAGGAGATGGGAGCATCACAGAAACTCTCTACAGCACCCTTAATTGCATCCAAATATTGTAAAGGTACAGTAAAGTAACGATCATTCATACTAGCGCACATTTGGCAAACCTCGACACCCTACCCAGCCAGCTTACGTTGATAGTGCGTTCCTGAATCCGTATTCATGGTTACTGAATTGCAATTTTGCATGTAGTGAGTGTATCTTGAGTTGGTCAGTACTGTACCTTGAGTCAGTCACTGCCTACAAAAAGTACCATCAGGGTTCTTTGGTCTTTTAATAAATAAATTCTACACGAGAGACTCCAGAAGAGAATGACAACAGCTCAAAATGTGTCAAAAATAAGAATTTAGACCCATTTTTAGAGGAAATTTGCTCAGCCTAGCCTTTATCTTACGTTACTTAAGCGAGGTTTCAGACATGACTCAAAATAGTTGTAAAATTATTTAAAATATTTCTCTGGTTCACTGATAATAATATTTTTCCATGCACAGTTTGATGATTTATTTTGACAATTAAATTTCATTGAATATATCTCCAAATCTCTCTTATGGGCGAATGTAACATTTGGGTGACCGACTCAAAGAACACTTCTTGAACCAAAGGCAGGTGAAACTTGGTTAGGAACTTCTTCAGTTCAAGTCTTAAATGTTTGTACATGAAATACACTCTTACATGGGAATTATGAGAGGGAAGTACTTTATAAAAACATGGAATACAATATGAATGAAGTAGGCCAATTTCTTTTAAATAAGTACATTTTTGGTGAAATATCCATTGAGTGACCGACTCATGGTACAACTATGCTAAAATGTATTAATACAAAATAATGAATAATGAAAAATGAAAAAAATGCCTCATGATCGAGTTTTTAAAATTTCTGGTCGCAAATCTACAACTTTCATTCCCATGGTCTTCTTAGAGAGAAAATTTGGGCCTACACCTGGTACACCCACAGGCGCCCCTTAACATTGTATAGTATACCATATACTGTGTATTATATAGACGGAAAGGTACTGTATGTCACAAATCTCCTAGCTCGAACAAACAACTTACGTTTCTGGCACGATTACTGCACTTTTCTCGCCAAATTTGTCTGTGTCGAGACTTTTAATCATACTGTAAGGTACCTCAAGGCAGCTCTTTTTCCCGAATAATTTCACTTGGCATTGTCTGAAGGATGAAATTTCGATGGAGTAACAGTATGAGGATGGTAGCTGCTGATAGAGAGCATTCAGCACTTCCACACTATATAATAAAATACTCCTAAAATATTCTCTAAAGTTCTCTTAACTTTCTGCATTTCTTCCAAAATTTGTTCAATTATGTTTTGCTTTGATTATTACAAATCTTACAGATACATATTAGCATTAATATGCAAGATTTCTGAACACAGAAATTCATAAAATTTGAAAACCTTTTGAAAAGTGGAAGGGCTTGCATTTACTATGAGCATCTGTGGCAGTTGAAGACTGTAAAACAGTTATAGTTCAACTGTCACAAGTGCTTGTAGAAAATGCTAGCCCTTCCACTTTTCAAAAGGTTTTCAAAATTTATGAAATTTAATGTTCAAAAATTGTTCATATTGATGCTAATATATATCTGCAAGATTTGTTATAATAAAAAGTGAACCATAATTAAACAAATTTTGGAAGAAATTTAGAAAGTTAAGAGAACTTAAGAGAATTAATATTTTAGGAGTATTTTATCATATAGTGTGGAAGTGCTGAATGCACTCCTATCAGATGCTACCATCCTCAGACTGTTACTCCATCAAAATTTCATCCTTCAGACAACGCCAAGTAAAGTTATTCGGGAAAGAGAGCTGCCTTGAGGTACCTTATGATCAAAAGTCTCAACACAGACAAATTTGGCGAGAAAAGTGCAGTAATTGTGCCAGAAACGTAAGTTGTTTGTTCAAGCTAGGAGATTTGTGACATACCTTTCCGTCTATACTGTACATACGACATAGTATGAGGTATACACAATGTTAAGGGGCGCCTGTGGGTACACCTGGAACTAGTCCGCAGTCTGCTGACCTGGTATGGGGATTCCCATACTAGGTCAGCAATATACCCATTGTCAAAATTGGGCTACCTCACCTTCAAAAATTTTCAATGGTCTCAGTCTTTCTCAAATTCACATAGGCCTATGCTCCTAGGTAATTGACCTCTATGGGACCAATTTGAAGCTATCACAGGATTCATCCTCGGATTCATCCTCGTATTCATCCTCGGGTTCATCCTCGGATTCATCCTCGGATTCATCCTCGTATTCATCCTCGTATTCATCCTCGTATTCATCCTCGTATTCATCCTCGTATTCATCCTCGTATTCATCCTTGGATTCATCCTCATATTCATCCTCGGATTCATCCTCGTATTCATCCTCGGATTCATCCTCATATTCATCCTCAAATTCATCCTAGGATTCATCCTCGGATTCATCCTCGGGTTCATCCTCGGGTTCATCCTCGGATTCATCCTCGGATTCATCCTCGTATTCATCCTCGGATTCATCCTTCATCCTCGGATTCATCCTCACATTCACCCTCGGATTCATCCTCACATTCATCGTCGGATTCATTCATCCTCGGATTTATCCAAACATTCATCCGCGGATTCGTCCTCGTAGTCTTCCCCAAATTCATCTTCGGATTTATCGTCACGTTCGTTCTCGGAATTTTCCTCTTGACCATTCTTGGGAAGTTTGTATCATTTCCGTCATCTTATTGGTCACTGGTGTTATCCGAGTGTATCTTTCTTGTCCCGGCTTTCTTGGGATTCGTCTTTAACTTCATCCACAATTTAGTGTCTGATTATTCTTTGTTTATCATCCATAAAATACGAGAAAAAAATCCGGGGAAATCCTGGTGACAACGAAAGCACTATGCTTGCAGTAGACATCTCTTTAGGCTCAGGGCCATTGCATAAGTTTTCAAATGGTACAAGGGACCCTTCGTTGCAAATCTCGCGAGATGTCCCCTTCTGAGTTAGGCGTAAAAATTTAATTTGGAACAGCGAAAGGATATAATTACAAAAATGCCTAAAATATCATCAGTTTCATGAATACGATTATGCTGTAAATGTGAGGACAACTGTGAGGATGAAGGATGAATCCGAGGATGAATGTGAGGATGAATCCGAGGATGGATCCGAGGATGAATGTGAGGATGAATGCGAGGATGAATCCGGGGATGAATGCGAGGATGAATCCGAGGATGAATCCAAGGATGAATCCGAGGATGAATACGAGGATGAATCCGAGGATGAGTCCGAGGATGAATGTGAGGATGAATCCGAGGATGAATCAGAGGATAAATGTGAGGATGAATCCGAGGATGAATGTGAGGATGAATCCGAGGATGAATCCGAGGATAGCTTCAGATTGGTCTCTATGGGTCATTTATATGTTTAAGACCCATCATTTTAAGGATACTAGCACTCAGTCTCCAAAAGAGACCAAAAATTTTGATTTATACAAACGATTCTGTTTTTTTTTTTAAAACATTCCCTAAATCTTGTTACTAGCTAGGACGTTCACACTATTGTATGCTACTGTATATAGCACGCACTGCTGTTCAATTGTGACATAGTTCATAGCTATGGTTACGATCATGTACGCACATACGCGTATGCAGCAACAACCATTGCAGAAACGCACGCAGACGATGTTACTCTCACAGTAATAACGCGGGAAAAACTTTGTGTTGCAACAGCCTAGGCCCGCCCTAGCCCTAGTTCAGGGAGCAAAGTGTACGTGAGAACTAGGCCTAGGTACCCTAGGCTAACCTGGCTGGCACTAGTGTGCAGTCAGCTGACCTAGTACTTGGATTGCTTTGGGCCTTTCTATACTATTCAGGGAACAAAGTGTACGTGAGAACTAAGTAAGGCCTAGGCTATGCGCACCCTAGGCTAACTTAGTGTACTAATGTAAGCACAGACACAGTAGCAGGCTGAGGGCATTCAGCCACAATTGCGAGGCTTAACATTTACTGTTACGTCTTGAGGCTGTGATTCGCTCAAATTGCACAGACCTCATCCATTGCACTCGCGATGAAAAACCTTGATTCCGAACGATTCTTAAGGCGTTGAGAAAAGTAGAGGTTGCCATCTTTTTCGAACACTTCTAACATAGACTTTAGTGTGTTTAACTACCAAAAACACATAATATAGCGGAACAGGTACGTACAGTACGGGCCGAGGAAGTTCTTGGTGATAGTACAGAAGTATTATGTCCGTGGTGATGGAGAGGGTTTTTTTTTTCAAACTTCCCAAGATCATGAAAAAAAAAATCCCAAGAGTTCCCAAGGGCTATGTTGAAAAGTGTTTAGCTGGGGAGAAGGCCCGTCATAACCCCGGTGGGGGTCCAGGGGGAAAAGCCTCCGGAGGCTCTGGGGTATTTACGAAATTGAAGGCATAATAAAATGTTGCATTTTAGCTTCAACTTCAAATGACACGATAGACACTGAACAGACAACAAAAATTACAATTGACTTTTTTGCAATTATTACTCCGTATACTCCGTATACTCCGTAGGACTAACAGTCGGCCGGGAGCTATAATGCAGAGGACTTGATGAAGAGCTAGGGAAAAGTGGATTATTTTTAATATTAATATATCTGTTGATGGCGTGGTCAAGCTACTGAAAGAGCTGAACCCACATAAAGCCTCTGGTCCTGATGGTATACCTGCCTATATTCTGAAAATGGCTGCTGAAAAGGTGGCCCCTGCTCTCAGTCTCATCATCCAAACATCTTTGGACACTGGTACTCTACCATCCCCTTGGCTGTGTGCCAACATCACCCCGATTTTTAAAAAAGGCGACCTCTCTCTCGCTTCTAATTATAGGCCGGTCTCTCATACTTCTGTCTGCTGCAAAATTCTTGAGCACATTATAGGCTACATTCATGTGTCATGCAGCACTTCGACAATTACTCGCTGTTATCACGAATAAGCAACATGGCTTTAGGCAACGCCATTCCTGTGAATCCCAGTTGATTTTAACTACGAACGACCTAGCGCAGTCTTTGGATCGCAGATCTCAGACTGACATGATTATCATGCATTTTTCCAAAGCTTTTGATACTGTTCCCCACAATCGCCTACTGTGTAAATTACAGAATTATGGCATCAAAGGCCATACTCTTGATTGGATTACTAATTTCCTCAAGTTTCGGAAGCAGAGGGTTGTGGTTGGAGGTGATTTTTCTGATTGGACTGATGTTAAGCTCTGGTGTCCCCCAGGGCAGTCTTGGGTCCCCTGTTATTCCTCGCTTACATTAATGATTTGCCCAACATCACTTCTGAAGTGAGACTTTTTGCTGACGATTGTGTAATTTACAGACAAACTGATAAGGAACACCTTAGACCAGGTTCAGCTCCAAAATGATCTTCACACCCTCTTATAAATGGCAGAGTAATTGGCAAATGCATTTCAACGCCAAGAAATGGTTTGCTATGAGGATCCCTCACTCGAGGAATCCTAAATTTTTTGATTACTCACTAGGTAACGAAATCTTGGAGTCTACTGACTGCCATACCTATCTTGGAGTTGACATCTCTAACACCCTTTCCTGGAACAAGCACATTAATGGTATCACTTCGTCTGCTAATAGGTCCCTAGGTTTTATTAAAAGAAATCTGTACTCCTGTCCGAAGAGTATTAAAGCCAGTGCCTATCTCACCCTTGTTCGACCACTTCTAGAGTATTCCTCTTCGGTTTGGGATCCCTACACTACCTCCCTAGTTAGTAAAATCGAGCAAATTCAACGTAGGGGAGTTAGGTTTGTCTGTAATGACTACTCCTCTCACAGTAGTGTAACTGAAATGTTGAGGGACCTAGGGTGGGATAGCCTAAAAGAAAGAAGAACAGTTGTTGTTCTTTTCAAACTTGATTGGGCCTCATTGCATAAAAATTTTCCTACTTTCCCCAGGTGCCTCCGTCTTCTTTCCATAGAGCCATAGAAACCTAAATCCTGCTCTATGTTTCTTTCTTACATGTTTCACTTTTGTCGATGGTCTGGGACAAGCTCCTTTGAACTTTTTTTATTAATGTGAAAAATAAAATAGAGTCAGTTTTGAAGGTTATAGACTACGTGGTACTGAAAAGGTCAATTAAATGTTTTATGGGTAGTTTTTACATGGACATGGCCAAGGGCAGCGGAAATTAAAGTGCCAGCCTGGGGAAGTAATTTTCATTGGGGACTGCATCTTGGGAAGTTGTGGCCTGAGAAGCCTTTAACCAGGGAGTTGCCAGAGACTCCCTGCTTTAACAGAGAGCATCGAAGACGCGCAGTCGGAGGCTGGAGACTGAGGGTCCTCCCCATTTTTTTTCTTAAATTCGATGGCTTTTGCGGCCATTCTGGACCATTTCTTCAAAAAATCCTGCTACCCTTCCCAGGTGTAATTGGAAATCCTAATAAAATAGTTTTCTTATGATGATCGCAAGTCTAGATAGTAACCGTCAGTCAATTTGCTGAGGAAGGTGGTAGCTGGTGAGGACAGTGAACAAACAGCTACAGGTGTAGCGATCGGGTTTTGGAAATAGTAATTTTCTAAAGCTGTCCTACAGCAAGTAATAACGAGGCAATTCCACCAGTTTTCCTGCTCACAGCAGTACAGCAGTTCTAATGAGACATCGATTTATACAAGAACCATGCGAAACGCCGATTTTTTTTTCTTTCCGAGAATAGCGATTCCCTATGGGCCTGCATGGGCAGCGTCTGGGACTTTGTTTGCAAGGACCATGGTGCACTGAATTTCGTATAGTACTTTCAGTGATTCTTGTTTCAGCGCTTTAAGTCACAGTAATGTGGTGCGTACGGAGAAAAGAAATTTTATGGTGCCAGACAAAATTTTATTTGTAGGCTAAGTTTTTGTCTGGAGTGCACGCGAAGCTCGCCGAGAAAAATCTTCCTATCATTTGTATGGTTTTTGTTGATATAAATGTTTTCCTTTTTTTTCACATCGCAAAATCAAATCACTATAGGCTATTGAAAATTCTCCTCTGGTCTCGCTTTTTCGCTCATTTTTTGAAATTATTTTTTTTTTAAGCTCTGGAAAAAAGTGGGGGAGTGCCCCCTTTTCCCCCCGTAATCCCACCTATGTTCATACTGTATTCTTTACTCTGAAATATTATCATTAAAAATCCACATTTCAAATATACTAGGCCAATTAAAGGAAACAATATTCAGCCTAAACATAATTATGTTACTCTCAAAGGGCATATTGTCTCCTCAATTTTGTAAGGTCATTTCAACTGCCTAGCTAACCCATCACCACCACTGGAGTACGGTACTTATGTCAGACTAATTAGGCCCGTCGATTTGTCTACTAGCAGTAAGCATGTGAGTGGTTGATTGGGAGTGGTTGATTATTGATGGTGGTAAGGTTTGCACGGAGGACTTGGTGAATGTAGCCTACTAACTTGAGCTAAAGTACAAGGTGGGTTTGAGTTCAGAGAATTCCAACTGTCGAAGTCTATACTCGTCAAGAAGGCCCGTAGCCAGACATGGTTCTGAAGGGGGTGAAATACTTTTCGGGGGACGAGACATGTGTGTGCAAGTTTAAGGCAATTGTATTTTTTTTTTCTTCATGGGGTGAAAACTTTTTCAGCGCCCCCCCCCCCCCCCCGGCTATGAGCTTGCCATCAATCTTACTTCACTTAAACCAAGATGTAGCCAGTCACCTCACTTATAGCGCACCCACTTTGGTTCTAAAGCTGATGTGATGTCACGCTGTCGGCACAAACTGTTTTGTTTAGTTGGCAAATCTGTATCCGCAATGCGCCCTTTTCATAAGCGTTCGGTACTAGTCACCCCCAGGAGCGGAAACGGTTTGCAGACCTGGGGCTCATTCATAAAGAAGGCGCTCTCATAGACCCTTTTCCAAATAGCGATTTCAAAGGATTGTGGGATAGAGTTTTGGCACGCGTCGTTTTTCGTCAATGTCATTTTACTTTCGCAAAAAATAACGAACACCACAACACTCAGGCTATCCCACAATGCTTTGTAATTGCGATTTGGAAAAGGGTCAATGTAAAAAGTACCAAAGTTATCTCTTCGAGTGCAGAGTCCGGTGGCTCCCGACACATTTACAAAAAGGGCCGATGCAAGTTTCTTTTCCATTCAAAACTTAATGAGCAGAGGAATAAACACAAGAAAATGTTGACAGCTTTCAAGAAGTTTTAATAGAAATATTAAATGGTCGATCATTTGAAAAGACAACCACCCTACCTCTAGCCGCAGCTTTCACACCTAAACCGATTTCCCCAACAAACCTATTCGTCAATTTCTGCCTTTCCGCCTATTTGAAGTAAAAAAGCAAACACAAACAATAGGTTCAGAGCAAAAAGTCGTTTTTCAGGGCAAAATTCAGGCCGTGATGATCGTTTGCCAATAAGGAAAATTTCAGGGTAAACACCTTCGCGGACTCTTATGAAATGTCTTCCATATGCCTATGGCCGCGACCCGCTCCCCTGCCGGAGCTGTGCCCCCGATACGCAGTAAAGGAGTTAAGTGCACACGGGTGCGGAAGAGCCTAGGTACTGCAATTCACAATGATCTCTTGGCGGATAAAATATCCAACAAGCAGTGGCATGTGGCTGAACAATTCTTAAACTATGATTTTTGCAATAGTCAAATACCGACATGGTGTTGGGCCCAAATTAACAGAACCAAAAACATTTCTGTGAACATGAGTTTACTGGAACTCATCATCAGCCTGGGTGCCCCCAGCCCTCTAGATTCCGTCTTTAGGGATACTGTTAGGGATGCCTTCATATCCATTTCGTTGTCAATCATCCTGAACAGACCCAAGTTCATCCCATTCGAACTGTGCACTGCACAGATTTAGGGAATAGGTGGAAATACAGTGGAAGTTTTAGTAGCACGCCAGGAATATTACTAGGAATTGCTAAAACGTAACGATGCAACATGGAGGCCGCAAAGAAAGTACGTCACGACATGCTTTCAGTTATACCCATCGCAGATGTGGCCACTAAATAGCTAGCGTTCCTACATATCATCCACTGGTCAACAATTATCGATGCTACAACGATACCACGTCCAAAATTGTTACTCATATAACAGTAGGCCTATGATACAGGCATACCTATCGGGGCGACCAAAGACTTCCAATCACAAATGCTAACTTGCAGCCTGGGAGATCGGCAGGAGGTAATTTGGAGGACTGATCTCATGAGTTACTGTATCAAATTAATGATGTGATTTACTTTCGTCAACACGAGCAGTCTCAGAAAAGCGTCATCCGTACTCAGGGACAAGCTCTTGCAGGGATGCAATTATCTTCAACCGCAGTGGACATACCACGAAAAGACATTACGCGGTCGGCGACTTGAAAGCTTTTAATATATCCTTAGCGGCTGTCACTTTAATTTAATTAACCAAGTGGTGCAATCAAAGAGAAACAAAGTGTAAGCTTTACCCTACATTATTTTCGCAAGTAGGGTATTGCTGATTAGATAGTAGGCCTATAGAATATTGCCGGAAATGACACTTTCCAGGCTTTTTAAGTTGCATCCCAACATGGCCTATTCCTGAAAAAACGCGGAAGTGACTACTGACAGTTTTTGCAGAGCAAGAGTTGCGGCCACTTTTTGCAAAACAACAATGCTCAACATGAGCGTAGGAAGCAGGGTGCTGGTGGGGACGGGGCTGAAGCTCCCCCACCAAAAATCTGGTTAGAGCGGAAGTATGCTTCCAACCCCTCAATTCAAGGATGAAGACCCCCTCATTGGTTCCGACGGTGAAAAATATCAAAACTTTGCATTAAACTCTTCCTTAAAAGAAGGGTCTTAGCTCAAATCAAGTTTTGATATGTTAGAGGGGGTACTTAATCTAAGTATTCTGGTGAAATTTGCATTGAAATCCGATGTGTGGTTCTCAAGTCAAGATATCAGCTGTTAAAGTTGTCACATTTTCAACACAAAGTGAACTTGAAGCCAGCACATATGACGTCATAGCCTCACATTAATGAGCAGTCCTTTATTTTTCTTCAAAATTTAAAACCAATTTTCTCCTCTACAATCACATGTTATCGAAATGTGATTGCATGAGAGGCATGGGAATTTTTACAGGTGATCCGACCCACTTAAATTGCGTGACATCCATAAACCGGTAAAAGATCAGGTGTACGCAAATTTATGCAAATAAGGTGTGGTCTGAGGAAAGGGGGATCTCTGATTGTGTCTGGCGAAGTACTTTACCCTCGAAACCGTTGCAGTATATGTAAATCATCGCTAGGGTTAGCGCATAGTTTAAGCGCTTTCAAAACTTTGATCACTGAAAGTGACCGGATTTTACAAAACGAAGACTTGGAATGTTAGCCCCTTCCCGAATACGGGGCCCCCAAAAAAGTGTCTTGCAAGTAAAGTTCCTTTTATTTAGATTTAGGAAGGTACTCATATTTATGTCAACCTCTGACGATCTGAGTATCGCGTGAAACATAATTAGAAGTTGACTATTTCGGAGGTCTTGACTCTCAAAACGAAGACTGTTTTAAGCCTTCTGCTGGGGCATTTTTATGTTTACGTGAAGAAGCACTCTTTAACTATCAAACATTTATTCCAACGGCTATGCGTTTTTTTTTTCTTAAAAGATACGGTTTGATTTCAACCTAAAATGGAAGGCTTTTACATCTTTCGTTATCTTTCGGTATACACCCCTTCCCTGTAGATTTTTAGCTGATTGTGACAACCAACAGTGACGTTTTAGCGATCGTTATGTAGGTTTTCAAGTCTTTGGTCTTCGGTCTTCGTTTTCAAGTCTTCGGTCTTCGGTCTTCGCTTTGGATACACCCTTTCACCTGGCACTTATTTCTTCAACACTAAGTTCACACGTATTGGCTTTATCCAAAGATAAATGTCATACAATTACTGTCTTTCCGCGCAGATGTGAACTTATGGAGGAACACGGATTGCATTAATGGAAAGGAGATTTATTCGATCTTCTCTTTGCTAATTCAAAATGTCCATGGTAGCAGGCATATACTGTAAGCAAACTGAAAATATATCAGGGCTGACCTACGCGTAACTTTCGTGGTCAATGATTTCTATTGTAAATTTCTGCGCACTTTGCCCACAAAATTGTAAGCACGATAATACAAACTTCCCAAAAAGTTAACAGGATGGGCGTCAAGGGGTTTTATGTCGGTCTCAATTTAATACTTTGCGTAACAATCGCAGGGCGATGACTATGATTTGAATCTTCCTAGCTATACAAACTCATTCAAACATGTTTTCGGCCCATGGTGACTTGAATTTATTGGACACATTTGTATAGAATAAGCATTTCAAATCGGTGCTTATTAGTCCTTTTCCCTTTATTATACATACTTCCTTCTCTGTCATTGTTTTGCTAGCTGTTCGTGCAAACTTTCATTCGAAGTTAGTAAAGATTCGATGAATGTAAAGAGCCTGGTGTGCTCTCAGTGTCATTTGGAGTTCAGTTGAAAAGTTCCATGTAAGTATCCCCATTTTGTTAACAATTCAGCTTCCGGGGTAGTTTCTTCTCAGATCCCACCACAATGTCACTTCTGGACCCCACCAGAGCCCTGTGGAGGTCCATGGACCTCTAGCTGTTCCCAGAGAACTCCCATGGTTCAAGCTCATAATTGTACTTGTGGAGCTGAAGCATTTTTACAAGCAGTTTTTCTGCTCACTTGTGAAGGACATTCTACCCATTTGTATAGCAAGAGAATGGGAAAATTGTCTCAACACAGTGGAAATTGTAGCAGTTATGCACACATGTGCATACCTAACGACTTCCTGGGGCTACCTTGCTATGGCTATGTATGATTAATTGTATATATACAAATATTTTCCTGTAAGTACCAAATGTCAAATATTCCAAAAGGTAGGAGAATTGCATCATTAAATATTTCCCTTGAAAAAATCTTCCTGGAGCATCTGAAACACCAAACTGCCTCAAGCTTCCAGGGTGCTTCACCCTCGGACCCCCACTGGGATTTGCACCCCCTGAGCCCCCTGTTATGGGTCTGTATTTTTTAGGGAACGAATAAGGGTGTTGAACAGTAGGGTATAAATGACAAGAGCTCTTGGGATCGTACAATTAGCTTCTGGTAACATGATATAAGGTATTCATTATCCACATTTGACTAACATAGTTGACTGGTTACGTATGATTTTCAAATTAACAGTGCAACTTAACCAAGGTCATTGTTATTAATGAATGAGAAATTGAACATTTGAGGTAAAAAACATGCCATTTGAAACTGTATCATCCTTTTTATTCTGGACAAACACATCATACAACAAAACAGTCAGGTAACTGCTTGTTTAGCAGCTAACTGATATACACACTGCATGCATATTTGTTGTAACATGATAATGCTATTATTATTATTACAAAAAAAAAAAGAAAATCACTAAAATTCTATATTCTAAAAATTTCTGTTTAAACCTAATTACATTGTGTTCGTCATGATACTAATCTGAAAATATTTCCAAAATATCCTTAACCTTACTTTAACAATGGATAATTAATAATGACTTAATGTCACATGAAATATTTCTTTCATTGAAAGAAGATACAAACTTGATATTATATTAATTTTAAACATTTTTGGAGAAGCAGATTTCTCCCGAACCAATGCATTGGGGTGTGTTGGGAGGGAGGAGTGGGGAGGAGGAAGGAGTGGGGAAGGGAGATAATGAAGGGAGCAATAGTAGAATGTGATTTTCCAACAAGGGCATTTCAATGACACTGTTCAAATATGAAAAGGTGAAGAAAAATTCTCAAAAATGAATGCTTGGAATAAAACCTTCCACACAATAATTACGTAGTTCAACAACCTGCAAGAATCTTGGGTCCCACATCTTAAACATTACTTGATGAGCTATTGAAGCTGCTGTTTCATTACTTTGAAGTTATTGTCAAAAGTAAAACTGGCTATGGGATATTTGTGAAGGGGACGGGACCTTTTTAACAGTAACATGACTAAAAGTCACAATGCCTACCATGAATATGAAAGCCTTCAATCACTAAATCAGATTTGATTAATCAATTTGTCCTGTTACTGCCGCCTTCTTATGATCTTTAACTGTATTTGAGCTGTATTACCATGGCCATGTGACAATTCAATATGCACAACAAACTTACTTCGAGAACCTTCCACTTGGCCACCATTTCATAAGAGTCCTAGAAGAGGCAAACTACGACAAACAATGGCTTTTTTAATGTGAGAGGTAAAATGTTTCTGACAAAGTTTCAAATTTTGAGGTCAACAAGGAACAAACATAAATTCATTATCCCGAAGAATGAAGCCTCACAAACAAGCATTTTCTTTTAAGAGATAACTTCAACTGAAAACTTGATGAAAGGCCAGCAGAAATAAGTTACACCACTTTGTTTGTAGCATAATAATTCATGAATACTACACATATGCAATTAAACATAACAACAGCGAATATAAAAAAAACATCTTTGGTCTTCAAAATTCTGTCAGTAATTTAACAATTCACTAAAATACTGTAAACCACAGATGAAATAAAAACCTTCCATCTTCATTGTTGCATAATGATCTCCTTCAACAATCTGAAAAGGTCACAAATTTTCAATTAGTAATGAGGTAACTGTTGAAATATGTTTCTAATTATACAAAAAAAGCCCAGAAGCAGAAATATGTGTACTATTTTGTGTCTCCAGCCTGTGACATAAATCTTACCAAATTGACAAGGGTTTGTCTTTATCTTTACTGAATATAATACAATGGAGTCAATATGTTCCAAACCACACCACAACTTATCTGGGAGGATGAAAGAAACTACTACTGTTATAAATTTCCAATCACTTTCACAAAGAGATATCTGTTGTCAGTTATATACCTGTAACATCACATCATCTTTGTATCATCACTCCCACAAACAGATATCTCATGTCTGGGAAAAGTTATGACCATCCCAACCTCCCCCCCTCTCCCTTTCCACCATACCCAGTAAATTTGCCCTATTTTAAATGTAACTATTGTAAAAGTAACATGACACAGGCAAGTTAAGCAAAATACTGATTCATGATTTTTCCATGACCTTCCATAACCAAATTATGATCAAGGAATACAAAATCCATCATTACAAGTATATTCATGGGTATAAATACAAGATAAAAATATGCATTTCACATGCAATTGATAAAAGTTACAGCCATAATAAAGTTACATAACTCCTCATGACTTCTATTATTTTTAAGGAAACCCATGACTTTTAAGATCTTGAGATGAACATGCAATTCCATGACATGTCCAGGACACTGAAACCCTAAATTGATGAAACAGGAAGGATTCAGCCCCTTTGAAGGCAATCCTCAAATAACGAGCTATATCTGGAAAGTCAAATAACATTTTTGTTTGCTGTTTGTAGGATTATTTTGCTTTCATTTATGTTGTATTTCTCCTTTAGGTTACATGATGACAGTATAACATGAATTATTACAGGTATACTTCTCTTTTAAGGGACATGACAATATTACATTAAATTTTTTTATGCAGGGTGTATTTTTCCTTCAAGTTATATTACAGTGCTACATGAAAATTTTTACTAAGGGTGTATTTCTTTCTCTAGACAGATGACTTTCCTTTCGAGAAGCCAAGAAGGGATCCTCTCAGGCAGCATTGCAAAATGAATCCTAGCAACCTAGCTTATTAACATCTCAATTAATGGAAACAATATAACTTCTTACTACTATACTTACCAGAAGCATTTTTTTGACCGGAACTAATAAAATCATCTATCAGGGTAGGCATTTTAAGGCTGTCTCTGTCCTATTCAAATGAAGTATGCCAAATGTTGACATTTTTTCAATTACATTAATTTCACATAGGAATATATAAATGAATTTCGGCTACGCAATCACAGAAATAAAGTCAAGTGTGCCCAGTAAAATGCCTGTAGATTTATCCTACACTTGAATTCACTTCCAAGATGGATATTCATAGACTATAACAAAACTCCGGGTTTACAAACAACCTGCATTTGATTCTAACACCTGAATTTCAATGCTTACTCCTACACAATGTCTTCATTACCATCATCCTACACATGATTCATGTACATATCAATGTACCAGCAACAACAAACCAATACGAAATTAAAAAACTTTTGCATCTGAACCAAGAAAATAAATAGTTACACTATGAACAAAGTCTACCCTGTATAATTCAAGCACAACTTTATTAACAGTCTCAATGATAATGGTCAGTCTCAATGATAATGGTGATGATGATGGTAGTGATGGTGATGCTCATGCCGATGGTGGTGCTTTGTGGGCACCGGCACAGGTACTTGAATGATCCCCTCAGAGGTACCCAAGATTTCATGTTCCATGTAAGTGAATGGTTTGACTGTATGTTTCTTAGTCCTATGTTTCCCTCTCTTGACCTCCACAGGAGAGGTACATGCAGACAATGGTATCACAAGATTCTGCATCCCAAAGTGACCAGTGTATGGACTTGCACCAGGTGCTAAAACTGTCTGGCACTTTTTCTGTTTCCCATTAGTTTCTCCTGATTTTGGCAAAACAAGACCTGTCACATTATCTCCATTATTTACAACTACCTTGCTCCTCCGTTTTTCTATTTGAACCTCCTGATTTGAGTTCCCTGAATCACGGTCACACGACCTACTCCTCCGATGAGGACAAGCTTTAGCTTTGCCTGAGCGCTTGTTGTCTGGCAAAGTCCTTGAGAGTCTCTCAATATTGTCTGACTCTGTGAAACTATTAGAAGTGTTCTCAATACCTGCTAATTCACGGTAGTATGTTCTCCTTTCTGGATTCTCCCTAGGATGGAAGCTACACTGCTGCTGTTGTATTGTAATTTCCTCTCGGAATTCGTTGGCCCCATTCTGAAGATTGGCATCACTAAATGTTGAGCTGGAATTATTTCTTCTGAAAAAACAATTTTAAATTAATGCAGGCTTTTGTTTCACTAACAGGAAAAAAAACAACATCTACATATGCAGTAGCCACCTTCATCATCCAGTCTAAAAAGTTAATGATTTTACTAACATTTATCAGATTAAGTGAAACAAATGAATCAGATTGACCATGTACTTTCTGCATCATCTGAACCTTTTTTGATGGCCAGAGGAAAATTTCCCAATTTGCATTAAAAATTGGAGATATAGAGAGTAAAGGAAACTTAAATTAACTACATACCAACCATGATGATGACAACAAATAACTCTGCCATACTTACACTAATTATGTGAATAAATGCAATTAATTCAAAGCCAGTCTCATATACAGAGAGACATAAAATCTCAACACTGTTATTTTGATGTCCAGCAACTGTAACAAGTCTGAAGACCATGTTTGAACATTTCACATCCACTGACTTCCATGAATGCTTTAACAATATGTTCCAAACCCAAATATCAGGGCTCGAAATAACCGGCAGTACCAACAGCCATGGCTGTCGGGCCCTTACTGATGGCTGTAGTGCCCCTCAGTCAATGTCCTATGAAATAATATAAACGGACAGCCAATTTGCTCATTTTGGCTGTGCCCTTTTTCAAGCTTATTTCAAGCTCTGCAAATATGTTTTATGTTGAAGAAAACGTAATTTTGTTATTTACTAAATAGTTGATTCCAATGTGCAGCTCTGTAGAAATTAGATCTGAAGCTATCTACAAAAGTAAAGCTGCAGCAAGGGGGTGTGATGCAATACCTGTGGATGACTGTTTTTTTTCTTCTTCTTGGGGGGGGGGGGCAGGGGTCCATGGTTTCATTACTTTTAAGGAAAAATATGCACTGTGACTCTTAAGAAGTCCCTTCCCCTCACCTACCAACCAGCAAAATTGACTGATAATAACTACTGTAATCTTGATTGTTTCACATATTCCAGGGGACATTCCTAGACTCTTGATCAAAGCTTCCTCGAAAGAATTGAAAGATCACCACTGAAAATCACAATGGTCATTCAAATTTAAAAAAAACTTTTCTTCCTTTACAGAGTGTTTACTCTGCTCTTTTTCCAATTTTGAAGACTCAAGACCCTTTCTTCTAGAAATGGAAATCTTCTCCAGGAAGCTGTCTTTCGAAAATACAAGTGAGCAAAAAACACTACTTAAGAAATCACGTTTTGCTTTAGGTGTGCTAAAATTTACATGGCCTTGGGCTACTTCATAACAAATTTGTTTATTCCCTTTAACTTAATTAGTACTTAAAGGATTTCACTTCCCATATTCATTTACAGTATACGTTTTAAAGTGGCTTCCAGAGGGCCATTTGGGGACAACAATGTGAATCATGACCATGGCCTAAGGAATGTTCAAACAGCCAAATATTTAAATAAGAAATCAACCTATTAAGTGAGTTCTGGGTACAACAATTACTATTAAGCAAAAGCTCAAGCAAAAGTGGGCTCTGATCCTGATCAAAACACTTAAGAATTCCTGAGTAAGAGTGTATAGTGACATGTCATCACAAAATATATAACCTTAAAGAAGTGGCCTGCTTCTCACTTTCCTCTCTTTTACCTGTTTCGACTTTTCCTCCTACTTTGGTTCTTCTCCTCTCTTCTGGCCCCATCCTCTGCATAACCATAGGAGTGGGATCTCTGATGGCGCCTCTGTCTTCTTTCCCTCTTCTTTTTGCCATGATTCGGGAATGTTTTGTCATGAACTGTCTCTAGCATCTCTTCTCCATCTTCTTCCCCACCTCTTTGACGATTTAAATGTTTCCTCTTTGACTTAACCTGTGAATTAGGACCCAGCGTGGATGGCTTCACTTGGCTGGAGAATGCAAACTTTTGTTTAGATGATGGCTCTGAATCTTGGTCTGAAACAACTGAGAGGCTGAGCTTTAACTTCCGTCTTCCACTCGGAGGTAAGGTAACTGTCTTTGCTAGTGCCTCTGAGATGGTTTTTAGAAGACTAGTTAAGTCCTGTGAGAGAAAAAGATGGAATCAGTAATACAGTGACATAAATATTTGAGTAAAAGGTATGTGGACAAGCAAGAAAAGCAGCTAATTTACTCAAGAATGATAGACTAAGATTCCGGGATGTAGTTAGATTTATTTGAATATCTTTTACCATTCTCAAGACGTGCCTCTTCGAAGTTTGACCATTTCTGAGATTTCCCATTATCACAATGCAAACATTGTGAA
This sequence comes from Holothuria leucospilota, assembly GCA_029531755.1. Taxonomy (NCBI): domain Eukaryota; kingdom Metazoa; phylum Echinodermata; class Holothuroidea; order Aspidochirotida; family Holothuriidae; genus Holothuria; species Holothuria leucospilota. Next base: position 47,729,509 of record CM055965.1, read on the forward strand.
GTGAAATTTTGCACAGAATTTGTATTTCTTTTGCTAAACCTTTATAAATTATCTAGTGATTACTTAGCAGCTTGTTTCTTATATGGTTTTTAATGTGGACATTTTCAAAGTAGTCAATAGTCACTTCCAAAATCAGGATGAAAAAATGCATTGAAGTTTCGATGATACATGTTTTATTCCAAATAATGCCATGCTGTCCTTTTTCTTTCAGTCACTGGTCAAATGCTATCTAAACGAGGTTTGAGTTCGTATTTGATGTTAGGAATTCTTGAGAAATTTTGCTTAATGACCCCAGACGACCTTTGACCTCCACTCAAAACAATAGGGTTCTTTCCATCACAATCAGGCATCCACATACCCAAGTATGAACTCTATCTATGCTTCCTACCACAAGATATGTTAACAGTTTTCAGAATTTGACCCACAGTGAACCCAGATGACCTTTAACCTGCACCAAAATCAAAATGGTTTCTCCTCTGACTACAAGGCATCCACACACCAAGTATGACATCTACCCAAGCTTCCTACTGTACCTCGACATACTGTGTTAACAAGGTTTTCAGAGTTTGACCCCTGGTGACCCCAGATGACCTTTGACCCCCATCAAAAACAATAGGCTTCTTCCTCTCAATATGGGCACCTATGTACCATGTTTGAGAACTGTCAGAGTTTTGCTTCTTGAGATGTCCTTTTAATGAGCAGTGTCACAAACACACATGCACACACACACATACACACCATCATGAATGCTCTTTTCATCGAAACCAATAAACCTCTCAGGGCATACCAACAGTACCACTGTCTTTGGAATGAAGGTTAAACAAAGGATAACATAACACTTATCTTATGAGTCCCTCTTTTCATGTCACAACTTAACATATGGAGCTATTTTGATTTATGATCTCAATGCAAAACAGTAACTGTCTTTTAAAATGGTCAACATTTACCAGATTCTGATAGTAATTGCTGCAGTTTTTAACATTTTAATGCTATAAACATCAAACAGGCAGGTATGACATTAACATGTCCACAGACCTTTAATACAAATCTCTAAGACTTCTCAGTTTGAAGCCCATCCACACTTAAGTGGATGCCACTTAGTTCACTTCAAGAAGTCTTTCCTCTTTACAATTTATCCAATATCTAACTCTATATATAAACCAGAATGCAAAAATGCATTGAGGTTTCGAAGTTGATAGGGTGAAAGCGCCACCTGTGGTATTAAGAGTCTGCTGGATAGGAATTGTAGGGCAGTTAGTGAAATAAATACATTAAGGGAGATCTACAAAGACTGAAAGATATCCTGCTTCCTATCTTGAGGTGTCACTGGCCACGTCACCTCTGGTGACCTTAGGTGACTTCTGGCCCTTTCCAAAAGCATTAATATTTATCTACCCTATATATGTATATATATATATAACACTAGATCAACCTGTTAGGCGAAATCAGTATACCGCCAATACAACCGGCGAAGAAAAAAACAATAAAATACATAAGATTATATTTCCCCTTTTGGTTCTGAGATATATATGCACGTTATTTCAATGGCCCGTAAGTCCTTAGTGTTAACGGATACATGCACGTAAGTTGGTGTGGAACTAAGTAATTGCATTAACATTATGTGGTAAATCGGACTTGCGTATAGAGTTACGCATTCCTATATAAAACAGTGTGTAAAACGTTAAGGCGAAACGATTTTTTCGCCTAAGGATCGAGTTCTCCCAACAGTCGCGTTTTTTCATACGGTTTTTCGCCTAAATCCCAAATTAGCAATATATATATATATATATATATAATGCATCCACATGCTAAGTATTGAACGTAAAATGCCTGTTACCTTCATGTATAGTGTTACAGACTACAGTTTTGACCTCCAGTGGCCTGTGATGACCTTGGAATCCCTACCAAGAACAATGGGGTCTTTTCTTATAATGCATCTGCATACTATATATGAAGGGTATCCATGCTTCCTAACTTGAAATATGGTGTTAACAAGGCTTTCAGCACTTGACCTCTGGTGACCTCAGATGACCTCCAACCTCCACCAAACAAAAGGGTTCTTCAACTTCTTCCTCTCAATATGGGGCATCCACATACCAAGTATAAGAACTGACAGTTTCTAACCTTGACATATTATTTTACCAACAAGCTAAGAAGCATAACAAATGCATATACACTTAAATACACACATCACAGATGCATAGGTAGTTCCTCTTTCACTGAAACCAATGACCACTAACCACTGCTATGTAAAATAAGGGAGAATTCACACTGCACATTTTGAATACTTGTGGTTAAGATCATCAGTGAATGAAGTCCAACCAGTAATAACCAGCTCTCCATACAGTTCTGGGAAACAGCTGGTTTATGTCCCACACTTCTTAGGGTGACACTACACCACAGTGACAGCTGACTCTGTGACAGCTGATGGCAGTCACAGTGGGTTTTGCCTGCATCCTAACCAGGTTACCTTATGTGCTGTCACAATGTCACATTACTGATAGTGACAAGATCCTGCCTGCTCGAAAGTTTCCACTGACTTCCAAGCTACTAGTGTTCAACACTCACAGATGAGGCCCATATAGTTACAAATTTCTGTTGCTATCTTTTTGTAGCAACAGTATGATGGTGTTTTCAAAGAAAGTGTAAAGAAAAATGGTGGGGAGTAAAAGGGAGGAGACAGGAAAGCTGAAAGAAATTAGAGACAAATGGGAAAGATGCAGAAGGGAAAAGCAAGTAATTCAATTTTGCAGACTACAGCTGTAATACAATATGAGGTGCAGGTTCCCACCATACACACAATCAACAACTTAAGTACTTAAATAGTCTATGCATCACATCAAAACTGCCTAGTTGGAAAAAATATGTTGGGGGAGATATAACATACCCTTCTATTTATGGGGATAACATGTCCCACCCCCACCCCTTCCCCCACAATCACCACCCTTTTAGACACACAAAACATAAAAGGGTGTTCTTTGACTTTTCATTTTTCTTACAAAAACATGCAAAAGGTCTTTCTACAACAGTATGAATAAACCTACATGAACACCTAAACATCTTAACTGGCACAATTGCAGAAATGTTTCCAAGGACCCAAGGACACAGCTTTGAAGAACCCTATGGTTTGGTAGTTATTATTAATATTTTCTTCAGTTCCAATGCCACTTAGTCAAACATTTAAACATTTAATTTACCTCTCTTGTGACCTTCTGATGTCCCTCAAAGTCATACAGGGTGAAGGACCATTCCTGGGTATCTGTTGCTGCATCCAAGGATATATCACAATCAACTGCCTGTAGAGATAAATGACAAAGCAACTGATCATAATGTCCCATGTACTTGCTTTACACTTGACTGCAAAAGTGGGCTGAGTGAAATATTGGCACCATGCAAGGAATTTATTGGGCTTGGATGGATAGAGTAACACCATTCCAGTTGAAAAGGTGATCTTGTGGTAGAACTGGTTAATAGATTTGCTGCAAAACTGAAACCACATTGTAACCCTCCCATGTTGTTAACTTTGTGGCATGATATTAATAAAGACATTGTGGAAATATACACTGATCACCAAATCTCCTTCCCAATACCCCTTCACTGTTATGCCACGAGTTTAAAATAAGGTAGCGTGAACAGTAAAGCAAGGATAAGTTTCTCATGATTTCCAGTAATGATATGCACTAAATGTAACAAACTTAGTGAGGCTGTCAAGGTGTGTATTATGTTCCATGCAGTGGCACATCAGTTCTGTTATTTAAGGTCTGTGGACATGTAACCAAAACAGCTCCTTTACTCAACATTCAACATTAATAGATCCCTAGATGACAAATCTGTTGGTACTATCTGAATATCTTTAACTGTTCTTGACATGATATACTTATGCAAAGTTTGACCATTTCTGAGATTTGCACATTTGCTATGCAAAAATTGAGATTAGGAGTCTAGCACAGGGTATGTATACTTGGGGTACCATGAGTCGATCACTTAAGGAACACTGTGACCATAAAAATATTAAAAACATTTACAAAAATCAATAAAACTTTGCTGTAACATTTTGTTATATGTCTTCCTATTGTGCTGTATTTTGGTGTTGTTCGGATAGCGTAATCCGTAGAAAGTTTGAAATGTAGGTGGCAGTCCATGCAACAATGCTTATGCAGGAACCTAATGAGTCAATCACTACAAACAACAAGCAAATACTAGAGCACCAATGGTGCTGAAGCTCATACCTTCAACTAATTAAGGGTCCCTAGCTTGTAGTCTTTGTTAGTACAAGCATCGTATGACTTTAAATGATGTCAAATGGCTTATGACCCCAAATCTCACATACTCTGATGGCACCTTCCTGAATGTCACAAAAAATTTGTCATGCTATCTTTGCTTTGTAAGTTGTTTCATGAATACAATTTAAGAAAGCAAAAGCCCCTAGGGCCCATCTTTGGCCTTGGACCCCAAACTTTGGACCAAAATTCAACAAAACCAGAAACAGATCACTAACCAAGCATCATTATAACAGACTGTCAACTCTGTTAAACATTAACTGGAGGAAAAGTTAACCACTTGCAATACTACACAAAATGGACCCTATGGTCCATCTTGTGCCTTGGACCCCAACTTGTTAAACACCCTGAAGATACCACTACCCAAATATAATTATGACAAACCATCAACATTGTACAAGAGAATCTGCAGGTGTAAGCAATTTGCAAAATGTCATAAAAAGGGCCACAGGGCCCATATGGGACCTTAGACCCAAACTTCCAGAACACCATAAACAGATCACTAACCAAGCATCATTATGACAGGCCTTCAACTCTGTTTAAACATTACCTGGAGGAGGAATTGACCATTTTGCAATATTTCACAAAATGGACCCTAGGGTACATTGGGCCTTGGACCCAAAATTTCTGGACACCCTAAAAGAACCATTAACAGAGGATCACTATGACAAAGACACCCACGTGCTCTGACAATGCACACACAATGAAAATTGCCAATGGAAATCCCATTAAGCAGTTCCCTTTAAACTAACCTAAACAACTGCACAGGATTGACCTCTTCTACACAGACAGTTTTAAAGAGGTTGCAGCACAAAGAAAAATAGGTAGTAAAGTGATTTTGTGAGACTGGTAAAATAGAGGGGTGGCACAAAATTGGTTAGAAAGGTATCAAAAGTGTTCTTCATCCCAAATTGGAGAAGTAATTTGTAAGGACCATTAACAGAACTTCATTATGGCAAATCATCAACACTGAACAACACAATTTGTAGGAGAAAAAGTATTTTGTAAAATTTCATACAATGAGCCATTGGGGCCCACATGGGACCTTAGACCAAAATTCAAGAACACCATAATGAGATCACTAACCAAGCAATATAATGAGAGGCTGTTACTGCTCTTTACACATTTAATAGAGAAGAAGTAAATTACTTTGCAATATTTCACAAAATGGACCCAACGGTCCATTTTTGGCCTTGGACCCAAAATTCCTGAACACCCCGAAGGGACCAATAACAGAGTAACATTATGGCAAACCATCAACATTGTACAAGAGAATCTGTAGGAGGAGAAGCATTTTGTAGAATTTCATAAAATGGGCCCTAGGGTCCACATTGGACCTTGGACCAAAAATTCCTGAACACCCCAAATGGCCCACCACCCAAGGAACATTGTGCCCAAGTTTCAAACAAATCCATGAAAGTATGTGGGAGGAGAAGCATTTTGAACAAGTGTGGACAGATAGATAGATAGATAGATAGATAGATAGAGTGACGCCGCGTGATCACAATAGCTCACACCAGCATGCTGGTATGAGCTAAAAATACTATAAATTACCACATTTAAGAACAGTTATACAAATAATAATGAACACTAATGTCTTTTCTATCAAATTGTTTAATCAGAGCTTCATCAAAGACATTTTGGTCACCATTTTTTGTAATTTTTGCAAGTTTCTAGTTCATACTTACGCCGAAACTTGAAAATTTTGCCATGAGTAACATTTTTGCTTTGGATATCAAAAATAACAAGGCAAATAATTTTTTTTAACGTTTTTTGAAGAAAATGCAATGCAGGTCATGCTTACATTGCAATCGCACCACGCCTGCACGCTGTACTGGCATTTAGAATGCAGTGATCGACTCATGATACTGATCGACTCATGATCACTTACTATATATATTTCTTTTGCTAATCCTTTATAAATTATCTGCATTTTAATAACCAGGCAGTTTCTACAGTAGTTTAGTTATTAATGTGGACATTTTCAAGTTGTCAATAGCTCCTTCCAAAAAGACCTCAGGACATTCCAACCTTACAACTGCCCTTGGAATGAAGGTTAAACAAAGGATAACATAACATACTTCTCATGGGTCCCTCTTTCCACATCACAAATTTGCGTAAATTCATATTAATTCATGAGAATGGTACAAAAAACAGTCATTGCTTTGTAAAATGGTCAATATTTGATGGATTTTGATGGGAATTGTATGCTCAACAGTTTTTAATGTGTTTCTCAAATAAGTATGACATTTACATATCCACAGACCTTCAACCACTGCAGGAGTACAGGGCACACTGCTAGTGGACAGTTCCTTATACTTATTGACAGACATGTTACTGTACCGCACTACTTGAGATACAGTTAGTATCATGAGCTAGAGTGTGACTCTTTATCAGACTTGTAGTGTGATTACAATGTCTTGAGTACACAGGCAGAACGTGTTCATTGTCTCTGGCTGCCATAGGTGTACAGGAAGGCATTTTACAAAGGGGCAGGTGTTTGTCCTGAATTCAGGCTTCCTTCAATGCAAACACTCAAGACAATTTTTCACCAAAAACAGATATTTTTTGTCAGGGTGACTTCACTACCCTATTTTCCAGTACAGATATGCACATATGCTTGCTCTGATGGCAAACGTTACAGTACAGGCCCATGAGACGGAAGGTTTGTGAGACCAAAGGTGCATGAAAATGATGGTCAGGGAAATAGAGGAGCTGTGCTTGAAAAGGACATGTGCAAAGCAAGAACCCAAACCTAACCTGGACTGCACAAAGAACACAATGACTATTTTGTCTTAATACGAAATAATATCAACTAAGGGTGTTGTTTTAGTGCCACGGTGACATAATACACACAATATTCACATATCTACATAAAATAAATGGTGAAATTTGTAACTCATCTAGTAAGTGGCCAAATTTTGTGACCAGGTTGTATCTCGTCAAAGCCAGTAACCTGCATGACCCCAGCCCCAGCCTTGGTCCAAGTTTAGAGATTTTTATAATTTTCCTACATTGAAGTTTGATTTGAAATGTATGTGGATCATTCCAGTGTTGAATCCAGTCTCACAGGAACCAAGTTACTTTCGATCTCCCACATGTGCCTACGGACAAGTGTGTCAAAATTATCGAGTATGCACTCAACTATATACTAACACTTCAATCATGAAAAACACCATTCCTGACATAGTGAAAGGTGCTTGTGTGTGCAATTGTACAGAATTTCAGACAGACTCATTTAATACTGCAAACATGCTTGTTGAACTCAATTCTCTCAAAACCCACAAGGTAAATCAACTACATGGGAAAAGCATTTTACAGTGTATTAGTATAAAGTCAGTCGTAAAAATTACCCAAATTGTTATTTTATAATCACTTCTAATCACATGCATTCATGCCTGAAAGGCTGTGAATCATGAATGCAAATTCAACCCTAGCAAATTACCAACTACAATAAAGCATTGTCACAGTATCAAATGAAATTTCTCCAGTCCCTCATAGCAACCTTTGAAGTTTCAATACAATCCCTTTTTCTCAACTGGTGGAAATGAAATAAACACCCCTGGAAAAAGTGACACATAAAGCTGAAAGTCAATACAGAACAGTCTATGGACAATGGCAATAAACTATTGGAGCAAAACTAAGCCAAATTGCTCTGTTTGGATGGATTCATTTTCATTGATCAAAACAAAATGAACAACACTCAGTTTGTTTCCACATGGCATGCATCCTTTATATTTGGTACTGTCACCCCTTTGCTGCCTTTATACTAACTAGGCACAATTTGTTGTCAAAAGTGAAACTGTTGGGAATTAAAAAACTGTGGCATAAATCATGCAACTAATTGGGATGAATAATGGTTAACCAGTAATTTCTGTATTGTTTTAGTATTGCTCATGTAAAACATCAATGGGCCAGCCATATAGTCCTATGGCCCATTAGTCCCACAGTAAATGATCTCATCACATCTGTAGTATGGCCCAGTCATCTTTCTATGAATACTACACACAAATTCTCATTGACTGTACTATCAATAGGTTGTGGTACCAATGGGTTGCCAAATCTGACTTGCGCTTTACTGCCAAGTTCGTGTTAAAAAACTGCCAAATAGCAAGTTTACTGCCATATTGAGAAAAATACAAAAGACTTTCCCTGTAACTATATTAAAATCAAGCCATTTAGATCAATATTGAAATACTAGTGCTGGACTTCTTTGCTTTTTCAGTTTCGTGAATACCGTACTTTTACCATAGGCTTTGACGTCACGTTACATTATTTTAGAGGGCAGTCTCACAATGAAGCACAATGTACATACAATGCAGACTTCGCACGAGTGCATAGTAGACTTTATGCGCATGTCCTACTGGTACACCAATCAAGTGTCTTCATTTGTGTTGGTGTTAGTTGTAATGCATATTACAGGCTTACCTTAAGGAGGGCATGTTTCTTTTCTGTGACGTCACACGCACAAGGCCTAGCACAGTAACCTGTAGTATGTCAAGGCATGGAGCTACTATTTGAATGCCCTCCATGCCCTTTGTAGACCAAAGTAATAGCCTACTGCTGTAAGTTCCGTGCATGCATGGGTGGAGAATCATGAGTTAACATGCCTATCATGTTCGACACTGCGGGCTATCTCCGTAATGCCAAATTCAAGTAAAATGATGCCAAATTCTGCATTTACTGCCAAATAAAATTTTTTACTGCCAGACAAGATTTTTACTGCCAAATTTACCCAAATTTGGCAGGGAAAATGCCAGTTAGCGACCCTGGTTAGTACCAAACACACTAAAGAACCAATAGACTGTAGGACAATAGGCTATAACATTTTCAAATCTTTGACTTGCACATAGAGCAGATGCTATACGTCTGCTCACCAGTAAAAATAACTATAATGCAATGCTCTCTATTTACGTCTGAAGAGAACCTGCAGTCACCCAAACTTGAATCAGCATACTACCTGGTATGTTAATTCATAAATGGCTCATTTTGATCATGTCAAGTATCCACAAAACTCCAGGTAAGTAAGGGTCACATATGTAAATTTTATAAAAGGTTAGGAGAGGTGATTTTGCAACATATTTTTCATTGAATTGTTAAGTTCATGCAGAGTAACTCCTTGGTTTAACTTTCATATTCAATATTTACATTAAAAACTCATCAAAGATAATTGACACAGAAATGATGGGAAAATAGTAAAATGAAGAGATCTGATGTTGCAAAATATTTTGGGGAGACTGCACATTCCTTTTTACATTTCTGCATAAGATTTTGTATGCACAAGTACAAAACTTTTGGCAATCTGTTTTGCTCAGAGCCTCATACACACAGTAGTTCTATGCGCTATGCACAACAATTTGGGACCAAACACATTCACCGAGTCAGTTGGCTGAAGTAAATTATTCAAAGCTTGTTCATTACTCATCTGTCAGTATAATCACCACAAAAGACCTGATTAACACCTGAAATAGGGAAACACAGCTGTTCCAAAGCGACTACAAATTGAATTCCAAAATTTAACTGAGCAAGGCTCCTGCAGAAAGACATTCCACTGTAATGGAATCAAGATAATTAAATGTCTGCTTGGATGAAAATTCCTCAAAGATTTTTAAAGAATACACAAATTTTTAATGGAAGTTCAGTCAATTACAATTTGTTATGCTCTTTTCTGCACACAAGTTGATGACATTACTGTAACTGATTCAGATGCAAGCCCAGCCTGAGGTACGTATGGTACTGTGTGGAGTGCAGAAGGTATGTGCAAGTTACCAGACCTTACATCTGAGTTGTGACTCCTATCCAAAATAACATAATACACTATGTTGCATCCACCTGGTCTGGCCAATGAAATGGCCAGACCCCCCCTCCCCCTCCAGTCACTTACCATACCATGCAACAAAGACAAAAGAACCAGTAGTCTATATGATATTGGGTTAATTTTCCAGCCTTTGCATAAAACTGAGTAGTCTTAAGGTTACTTAAGGAAAAGGCTATATATACATATTTAGCCATATGGAATGGAACTATGGAAAAGTTGAAACAACCAAAACTCTCTGTGCCAAGTGAGCCAAAAATTTGGGTTAATATTGAAGAAATTGCCCTGTTGAGAGCAAACACAAGCAAACAGTCAAGACAACTGGTCACTGTCAGGTGCTACAAAACTTTATCCTACTGAATATATTAGGCTCCCTGATGACATTTGAAAAATTCGCTGATGGGGACCAGCCTTACCTGACTGGAAAGCCCTCCCCCTACCTTGTGCTACTCCTGATAAGACCTGATGTTTTTGTTTTTTGATACACATGGAATCACTCTTTTCTTGCATAAACATTTTAAATCACCCCCCCCCCCCCCTCCCAAGGCTACATTATGCCCTGACAATCTTTATTATGAGCTTTTGCTTTGAAAAATCTGAAGAGAAAATAACAGGACACAAACAGAAGTGGACTTTTTTTACAAATATTTTATTGTGAGTTTGTTCATCTCACTGCCAGTTTAATGTTGTTTCCACAATGTGCACTGTAAAATGACCATCTTGTTATGTGCTATTAAAGTTGCATGTCTCTGTCACAGGCAACTGAAAATGGCTGGTTGTAAAAGCAGGGAGCTTCTGAGGCACAGCTCCCTGGTCAGAGACTGAGTCACACAACAGCTTACAACTGGTAGCAACACTGTCCCAAACAAACAGTGCAATGAACGAGCATGTCACCCACCATAAGATGCCTAGCATGCAGTACAAAATATGGATGGCTTCCGTTATTATGTTATTCAAAGTATTACCTTTCTTTTCTTTGAAGGCCCTTTCACACGAGGCATGACACGACGTTACATGATACCATACATTAATAAAAGCTGAAAACAATGTAGACCCTCATTACACTAAGTGCAATAAAAGGCGATATGAAGGGACACAATATGAAGCAATGAAATTGGGTTGAAAGTTTTCAACTTTAATCCACTTATTGCCATGGTATATTTTGTGTGAACACCAATGAGATAGAATTTCCAAGTTGTTAGATCACATGACTAACTATTCTGTTGTTGGATATGAAAGAAAAGTCACTTGTACTTGAAAGAGTTGGAGACATTTTTATTGTCATATCGTATCTCATACAGGGTGAAAGGGGCTTTGGTTTAAAAATTTCCTTTTTGCATACAAGTAACCATTTTTTTCTTTCTCCCGTTAATGACTTCTTTTCACCTGCCAGTTCCTTGAGGTATAGGCCTTTATGGTTCCAATCACAAGGTCCACCTAATGCCTCTCTGAACCACCCTCAAATAGTTATGGACCTCCTTCACTGAATTAAAGAATAGAAACTAATGACATGCTTGGTGATTTTCCTGTTTTCCTACCAGCCAAAAGTGTAAATAAAGCCACCTTGATAAAAGCTCCACTTTTTTGTTGGAAATGTTTTAACTTCCTAAGAAGCTTTCTTTTCAACTGAGTAACTTTTCTTTTTTCTCTCAGCCCCATTGAGCTTACACTGCCATGATCCCTTTGAATAACTTACCCCCTCCACTGTTAAAGTGGTACACAACACAAACTTCCTGTTAGCTTAACTGAAACAACAATGGGTGATGACAGGAAACCTTTCTTTATTAAAAGGTATATCTTTCCTGGAATAAACAGTCATGACTTGGATGTGAATTGGAAACCCCAGCAGAATGAAGAAGCCCCTCCAAAGTTAGCAAGGGAAGGTTATCCTGAACCATGAAGTAAAGTTTATTGGAAATCAGCCAAGCAACATGTCTTGATAAGCTTTGACTTGCTACAATCCTGGACAAAATTATCTGGGACAAATCCCCGCGCCCCACCTCAGTGTTGGTTTTGAAGGTGAATTAAAGTTGAGCGCTGAAGAAAAGAGCGCGCTTTTCGTTTCTTCTCAACATTGAACGAGGGGTGGAGGGGAAGGTCCGGAAGTGTCCCAATAATTTTGTCCAGGATTGTCTGAACGCCTGTACAAAGGTATAGGGACAGCGGAATACGACAGAGAACAGTAAGCTTATCATAATAATGGTTAAACTTCCAAGCGCTCTGTTCAAAGACAAGGCAGTCGGATGGGGGAGGGGGAGAATGGAAGGTACCACTGAATTATTATGAACAATTAACGAACGTATTAATTGAATCTCAATGTAAATGTAGGAGACACCGGGGTTATTTGAGTTTTTTAAGTTTACGAAAGGGTCAAAAACGAGAAAATTACTGAATTTATCGAGAATATAACCACTTTCTCGTGTGGCTATCAAAATTTGGTTTTCACTTGGGCAGGGAGGGGCATAAAATGCTGTGGAGACATATGAGGGATGGAAAAAGGGAAGAGTGTGAGTCAATTAGCAACAGCCAGTGATATATGATGGAGAATAATGCAGCTGTTTACTGTCCGTCGGGAAGGAATGCCGCACGAAATAGGACCTTGAGATAAGTCGTAAATGTCCCTGCAGATCGAGCAGCCTATAATGTATCTAATTGGTAGCAGTATGAGCGTACAGTAACGTTAGCTATCATAAGTCTGAGGTTGCAACATGGCTATTCTTACTACTAAAAGCCGGACTGCCAAACTCACAGTATAATTTGCTAGTACACTGCATGCACTAGGGTAAACGTCTGACTGCACGGCATTCATTTACAAGTAAAGGTGCGAGGCCCCCTACCTTTAGTACTCTTTGTACATCTTTCTTGTTCTGACAAAACGTAAGATGTATTAGAATCTGAATGGCGCCACGGTTGACCAGTGACTGAAACGGTTGACCGTTGACCACTGCACAGTAATTCAATGGGAGTAAACGGTTCACCGTCAGTTTTAACATTTAAAAGACAAGGTAGTCAAGATTTTTCTGTTCGCTTAATGGTCAACCGTTGCGAATTTGTTCTTTCCCTCAAAATTTTCCGTCCTGCTTTTCACGGCAGGTCTTGCATGATCTTGTCTGTATTAATTCATCCTTAAATCCCCTTTTAGGCAATCAAGTGATTATATTTGGACGAAAAAGTGATGGTAAACCGTGGGGTAAACCGTTCGACCTGTAGTGGGAGGAGGCCTGACTGGTAGAAATAGCGCCATCAACTTCACGACACAACCGCTCACCTGTCGCCTTTGTCTATTGATACTCAATTGTTGAAACCTCTTCTCTTGTAACTGTCTGCTGGTTACGCTATAGATCATAAATATATTTATCCGTACAGTTGTTTTGAGGCACAAATACATTCAACTGATAGCCTCTGTACACCTTTCTCCCCTGAAGTTCTCGAGCCCGACTGACCAATTACTTTTACTCCTAAACAGCATCGTTCTTTTTTGTAATAAATAACCACTGTCCTCTTGTACTGTATTATTTGCATACAAGTTATTCCTCCTTAAGAAGAAATTCAGCAATTTTCTCATGAAACTATCCAAAAGACCTCACATCACTTTTTTCCCAATACCAGTAAACTTAACCAGCTACCAGATTTGTCGCTTTCCGTTGCTAAATTTCTCCTATATTCAACATTGGACTTCTCCTATACCTTTGTACAGGCGGTCAGACAATCCTGGACAAAATTATCTGGGACAAATCCCCTCGCCCCACCTCAGTGTTGGTTTTGAAGGTGAATTAAAGTTGAGCGCTGAAGACAAGAGCGCGTTTTTCGTTTCTTCTCAACATTGAACGAGGGGTGGAGGGGAAGGTCCGGAAGTGTCCCAATAATTTTGTCCAGGATTGTAGATATTTGGGATGGTGAGAAATAAACTAAAAGGGCATGCAGCTAAATAGGTTTTAGCTACCACAGTGAGAGTCAAGGCAACAAGGAGTAGTTAATGTGTAGGCCTACTATTTTTTAAGATTCCAAGACATATGACAATACAATAATCAGGATGAAGGGCCTCAAGTTTGTAAAACTCCTTAAAGGCATTTTCCAGTGGCTTTTCACAAGGGTCCCATGTGAAAGAGAAAAAAATTTCAGTTCATACCCTCCAAACCCCGTAGCAATACTCTTTTCCTAACTCGAGATATCTAATATTAAAGACTACTTATTTTTGTCAAAAAATACCTCCAGTTCTCATCAAGGTCACAGAATGTTGTGTAAAGTGGGCACATTGCCTCAGATTTCTTTTGTTTTCCTTTATAATTGAAAGTCCTGTTGTCCCTGAAATTTGATACTGTTGGAATGTTTGAATATCTTTCCATCTAGGTTTAGCATAAATCTACACCATATGTATGGCATAACAAACAAAGTTGCTAAATATTCACTACAACAGGGTCAATATCATAAAAAAATTCAATGCTTTGTCAAATTCAATGCTTTGTCAAATTAATGTGCTGCAATGACATCACAGATTTCCCATAATGCACTTTATCTTGAGAAAAACTTGCATTTCTTTGAAAATTTGTATCTTCCAAATGCTACAAGCCATTGAGGTGCAGTTTTCACCTCTTAAAAGAGAAAAATTTTCTGCATTTTTTGAAGTCATTGATTTTGTCACTGGCAAATCCCTTTAAAAGGGATACAGTTGCCTAAATCTTTTTTTCAAACAGCATGCAGCTCTATCTCAGAAATCTTATTACTTCCCAAATTAGTCCCTTCTGTAATGTTTTCTGACATAAACATTAGGCTACATATTTAAAGTACACCATAGAGTTATTCTGAAAGAATTAAGCCTAACAGGTCTGTGACACAAATATAATCACATGATGAAAAAGAGCCATTCATGGGTAAGGATACCAGAGTAAAGGCTACTAATTCTAACTTGGGATGATTACACTTTCTACTAAAAGGGGATATTGCATCACCCCAAACATATTTAGAAATATAATCATACCTCTAAATGCATTTGGAGATTGCACTTTTTCTCCAAACACATAGCAGGGGTAATTCTGCCAAACCTTGTTCAATAATATCATAAAAATAACCACAAAGAAAAAAAATGATATTGTCTGCAAACAGTCTTTATTCCATTCTATCCTACCCCCTGGTTGTGCAATCCAATGAAAGCACACTAATAGGTTAATCAGCCAAAACAGCACAACAAACAGTGCACACGTACATGCTAGCGAACAAGCACTTTAATTCTATATTATTCATGCAAATGCCTAGCTAAATACATGTATGCTGTAGGCTTACTTCATTGGACTTTTTGCAAAAATGTAACGAAGGTAAACTCAAAGTGAAAAACACTTAGGATTATCATTTTTACGTGTGACAGATATTATGTCAGTTTGGGCACCTTCCACACTATAAGTAGGATTTTTTACATATCTGCATGTACCAAACTTGATGAGCTTTGATGTGGCAATGTGAAAGTATACATGTTAGTGAGACAATGACAAGGTCTTCTTGAATCGTGTTAGGAGGTGAAATATCTGAAGCAGAAATTAAAGTCAAACTGTGACTGGACAAGTCAATGAGTTTTCTTTTGTTTCTAAAAGTTGTGTTACTGTGCAGAATACCACCTACATAGTCACACCTTTCCAATCCAAAAACAGGAAGATCCACTCCACTACATATACTGTACATCAGTACCCACAGTCGTGTGACACATTGCATATTCATTTGTACTCAAATTGGCATGGTTTAAGCTGCTTACAATGAGAATGCTTTTTTTTTTCAAAAGAACTTGCAAATTTTCACTGTTTTTGCAGTGTTTCTTTAAATTTAACTGTTCTCACTATCATTGCTAGTCACAAAATAGAAGATTTCATCCATGAAAATCATGGTTCATACAATGGCAAATAAAGAAAAATGTAAGACCTTAAAGGGGAATTTTCATGATCCCAGACAGTTCCAATTCTCCCAACTATGCATCTTCTAGCTCCTCCCATAACTGTATGAGGCTCTTCCTGGTGCAAGAATATACCTGTTTTATTGCTTAAGGCCATGTCCTGGTGAGCATACAAGGCTATAAAATGTAATAAAAGTACTCTCTCTGCCTTGTGTGGAATGTGAGCTACTCTGCATCTTTAAAATTTTCAAACTTTGATCTCAATCAAAGAGCAGTCACCAACTGAGAATTTTGATATACATACACTTAAAATATACTTTGGGGTGATGACTGCCTGTCTTTAAGTATTTTGTTTTTCCATAAACACAATCACTTTAAGTCTACCTGACTGATGTAGATAATATGAAACACAACTATGTCCCATGACATATGTCAGTCAGGCCTTAACCAGCCCTCACCAGTAACTGTTTGTCACTATAAATACACAGCCTACATTTCTGACTTTCTCAATAGGCCTGCATTTTCCAAATTTGATAAAACTACCAAAATTCTCTCCTAACAAACATTTTCACCAATCTGCTGTCTATTTAACAGGGATGAGCCTGACATACAACAAAAATCACTGAACTTTTGAGTGGGTATGTAGCATACTGACCCCGAAGGTGTCAGTCTGAGCATGAAGCGCGAACTCTTATGGGTGGGGTCCAGGGGCCCGCCTTAGGGCCCCTGGTGGGGTCCAGGGGCAACGGCCCGGCGGGGGTCCAGGGGGCAGCGCCCCCGGAAGCTCCTGGATTTTTAACATTTCGTAAGGCCCAAATGGGCAAATTGTTTATCATATTTTGATGAAACAGACAAATTACAAAAACACCCTAAGCTTAACATACTGTATAGCCAATGTGTTAAGACTCACTAAGTTGGATCAACATTAATACCTTGCCTTTCCCTAAACCTAGTTTATACCAACTGGCTTCTTGATTTCTTTGATCCAGTGTCCAACATTATTTTATCAGTGCCCTAGCTTCGCTGTTTCACAGGGGCGGCCCGCCCCGCCCCTCCTTTCGCCCGCCCTGCCCCATCTCTTGACTTCCTATCCCCGCCCTGCCCCTTCTTTCAGCCGCCCTTGTAATTTTCCGCTCTGCACTGCGCCAAATTATTAAAACGGCAGAGACAAGACAGCTGAACACGTTTATATGTCAGTGGTTATGCTTACTATAGAAATGTACAGCGTGTTGTTCACATTGCAATCTATTATCGAAGCACCATGCATTGACCTGCGATCCCAAAGTTGTTTGTTCAGCTTGTAGCTACGGAATACGACAATGTTGTGTGTCAGAAGCCCGGAGATCCGCTACGCAGGCTAATTCAACGACCAGCCTTCAAAAATTCCCCATACGTACAGTGTGGAAAAACGCTCGCATCTGAGCGAACTTTCTCACGTGCTGTACGTACTGTAGGTTAACGCCTGTTGTCTATGCTCGCGGACTACAACCAACCAATAAGTGCGGGCAGCTAGGCGCTGGGGCCCAGCAGAAGGCTACTCATTACATGTAAAACGTAAGATGGCTTCGGCAAACGCAGGCGCTCACAGATGTAGTCTTAGTTGCATGGTACACGTGTACACATAGTACACAGGTGAACATCGTTATCAACAAACTATTCAGTGACTTGATCGCAACACTGCTTCGCTATAGCGAAGTCACACATTGCAAATGGGTCAACACGAATACTTATACGCCCCTTGTGCCTCCATTTTAGGGTAGGGGGAAGGTTGAATGCAGCATAACGGAGAGAACGTTCATGGTGGGAGATGAGGTGGAGGCATAACTGAGCAACAGTTTTATGTGCCTGGAATTTAGAAGTTGAATGCAATGTATACTTCGACCGCCCAATTGCATGATGATCGGGGCTCTTGCATAAAGTTTAATTTACATGCGAGGCATTTTTACAGCACTCGAAAACTTTCATACAAAGCAGTAACTGCATCTAATCCGTATACACCAGTGACTGACAAATATAAATGGCGGACGTTGTGGACCGCTACTCATATTTCCCAAGTTTACAATTAGCCTATAACAGTAGTGCTGGTATAAAATAAAAGTATGAAAATACTGTAGAGTCGTGGGAATTTCACTTTTTATCGTCTTTAGCAAACACGCCATAACCTCCGCTAAAGCAAGCTACTGAGTTAGTTATTATATAATCAGTCCAGTGAATGACAACATTTTACTGACTGACAGATTATGTAATCAATCATGGACCTTCATAGATGCGATCCCACTTTCCTCGGCTGTGTATGCACTGAAACAATAAATTCTGGTTTTTCAAAACTTTTGCGGTTTCGCAAAGGAGTAGGACTGCTGTAATATGACATTCTACAAAATGAAACAGGCTGTCAAGTGAACACTTCTGGGCCAGCGATCACATGGGTAAAACCTGGGTTGCCATGTAAGATCCAGATATATCAATTTGTTTGTTACTTAAACCCATACAGCTTGTGTTAGCGTCTCCCACGCAACGAAAATGCGCCCTGTGGAAAACAGTACGTATACGAACTTTCGATCGCTCGTGCTCTGTTGCATAGCAAAATTACAGTGATGTTCATTCAGTTCCATGTTCTACTATGTCTCAGCTTCTGAATGACATAAAAATATATCGATATTATTTGACTTTCACATAGGGACCTGGACAGATTTCGAAGACATCTTTTTGCATGACAAACAATAGCTATGAACTTTTGACCTACTGCTGTTTGTACAAATAAGCTTGGATTGCCGATGTTCATGCATTGCTGGATTGGTTATCATGTAAACTTTCCAATGGTAACCGTTGTTTTCAAATTTTCAACACTCCCCCATACGGACCAGGCCAAAATACGTACAAACAGACACAAATATGAATATGCATAAGTCTTGCACCAATGAAAAGACCCCAAGCGATGTGTAAACAACGCGACCGTTATCCGCCACAGACTTCTACACCGTGCGCGCGTTGTACAGTATGTACAGCGAACACGTGCGTGCAGTGGTAAACAAAACGTTTGGTCACGCCCACACGACCAATCAAGTGTACGGGGATGAGCGTGTGTATGAATTATACTTAGCAGTGACGTCTCAGTCAACCAATCCTCAGTTTAGACAGAAAAGTGTTTTGACAGGAAAGTGTTTTGAACAAATTGATATGGATGATTTCTTTATCACAATCACCACGTTAGGGGAGATTGGTAAGAGGTGAAACAGGGTTTAAATATAATTCAGTGGTTTCATGTTGAATTTTTGAATCGGCTCGTTTGTCTCAAGAATGTACGTATGTACGTGTAAGTCAGTAACAACCAGTGTCTCTGAAGACACATGAGGACCTTAAAACAATCTACTACGTACTTTGGCTATCAAACATTGATATATTCCCAAATGCTGCTGCTTCAGTTTGAGGCTGCTACACTTGATAATAATATGACTTTATGGTCATTAAAATATGTTGTTGTTTTCCAGAGAAAAAGATTTCATATATTTCGTGTAAGCTAACAAAGGTTATTTTGTATACTAAAACTGCACATCATTTGCCAATAATTAGAGGGGGATGCGTAAGATATTTCACTTTCAAAACCACATGCCCATACAAACAGTATGTATTCTGTAGTATTAATTTAGTAATTAATATGCAGTCAAGAAATATTAAAGGTAAAGACAAAATAATACATATATCTATCTTACATTCACAGTTTTCACTTGGCTAAAAACTTAGGGTCTGGAATCTGCATATTCTGTGGCTCAGATTCTTCCAGTCTATGGGTGTTGAAAGGTAAAAAAGACCATATTCTGGGTTGAGAGAGAAGCTAAAACCCATGAGCTTCCGGGGGCTTCGCCCCCTCGGCCCCCACCGGGGTGTTGCCCCTGGACCCCACCAGGGGCCCTTCGGCGGGCCCCTCGACCCCCGGCCAATGGTGCGCAGCGCTTCGCGCACGTAAATTCTGCCCTCCTAATGTTCCTCCCCCCTGCCCCTTTTTCACTGAAGCTAGGGGTCTGTTAATGGCTCACTTTTAAGTTTTAGCACCATTCAACTTGCAGTCACATTTTAGAGGCTTTTTGCCTAGGCCTACTGAAAGTATATAGGCATGGTTTTCACTCATCTTTTTTTGTCAGGAGTCACATACCCTTTAAAATAAACTAACAAGAGTCAAAATTACAAATGAAGGGGTCAAAATAAATTTGAGTTTAATGCAACACACCTTATTCCTGTTTTTTTGTTCACACTCTGTATTTGTGATGCGCTTTTCTGCTATCTTTTTCTTGTAAAATATGATAATCAATCTGTCCATTAACAATATGGGAACTGAAAAGGCTATATTTTGTGAACAAATTTGCACAAAGAATGTATTGGCGAAATTACTGTACTTTATCATTACTGATTGTTGGGGTGAAAAAGCTATGCGTCAGATTGACCCCAGAGGTTTCGTGTCCGTGCGTCAAAATCAAAAGTTGTGTGTCATTGACCCCCAGGGTGCATTCCATGTAAAGCCTACGCCGAAGGTACGCCGAGGTTTTCATGACCGTACGCCGGGATGTACGCCGGGATTTTCTGTACAGTGCACATACAATGCATGTACATAGCAATCCATAGGCGTGCGTACATGCGTACAGTATACATGTACGTGATACGTACACAGTCACCATACGTTGGCAATGCACGTACAGGTATATAGTAAACACACATTATAGCTAAGTCAGAGGCAATCCGTAAGCGATTGTACGTACGTATGTATACATGTACGTAATGCATACACCATTCATTGGCAATACAAGTAGGCCTACAGGTATATATAGCACAGTACTGTGCGTGAACATACTAGCGGGAGTAGACTGAATCGGCCCGCTGGTATGCCGGGAGTACCGTTTGCCCGCCAACTACGCCGGCAATCCTCAACTTACTGCATTTTGCACGCCGACAAAGGCTAGTTTCTAAGCCTCCACGCCGACCGAAATCGTATGGCCACGCCGAAGATCTTCGGCGTATAGTGCACTAAATGCACACTGGATTGACCCGGGTGCCCGAGTCAGTGAAATCACTGATAGGGCCAACCTACTGGTAAATAGTAGCCCCTTTTGTACATCAGAACATATGGCTAAGGAAAGTGCCTTGGCTGTGCTCTGTAATGTAAAGCACAAGGGCCATGCCTTGCCTAGGCTAGGCCTAGGCTAAAACTTCAAAGGCCATATGTTAGCCCTTGTTAGGTAAGGCCTAATTTAAGGCACCAATTCCTATCTCTTTTGGTGAAAATTGGGGCTCGAATGGAGAATCCGTGCCCGGAAGTGACGTACGTGATACGCATAGGTATAGGGTTAGGGTTAGGTATAGGGTTAGGGTTAGGTATAGGGTTAGGGTTATATACGTTAGTAGGCATACGGATAGGGTACGCATACGCATAGGGATAGGGTTACATACATAGTAGGCATACGGATAGCATACGGATAGGGATAGGGTTATACATATGGTACGCATAGAGATAAGGTTAGGGTTATACCCGTAGGGATATACGTATAGAATACGTATACATGTATAATTATAGCCTACGTATACATCTGTAAGTACTTATAATATTTAAAACCGTTTGCCGGCAGCTCGGCTCGCAGCGCTATCGGTTAGGGCATAGGATCGCTACATTGAGATTTATACCGCGTTCGTATTCTTGCAATGTTCCGCGTTCAAATCCCAATGTTGCTTTCTGTTGAACAGCTTGTCTTGTCACGTTACTGTTGGTTCTTTTAGAACTTAATTTGTCACTGATCTTTTGTAAGTTTTAAGTTATAATTTACGCAACTTCCGGTCACGGATTCTCCATTCGCACCAAAATTGGTACCAGTTTGTTATAAACTTCAAGCCAAATCCCGGAATGGCTGCCTTCTTCAGACTTAGAGGCCTAAGCCTAGGCTATGGGCTAGGCCTAAGCTCAATAGCAGTGCACATACATAACCTATGTTAGGATAGTGTAAGAAGTGCAATGCCTCTAAGTTAGTGACAGATGGGCCTATGAACAGAATATGCAACCGGCCTTCAACCTTACAAAGATGTAGGAAAGGGTGCAGTTGAGTATTTTCCACATGCCCTGTGCATACAAGCTTTGATTACCTTTGCAGACGATCGTTCTGTTCAGTGCCCACCAAGTTACGTTGTAGTATAAATTTAGTAGCAAGCATGTATATCTAATTAGCTAGCTGCAGTGTGCACATCTACACACACTTGCATACAGACACAGCCAGTGCCAATGGACGTACGTACATGTATACAAAACTTGTACTAAATCAGAGCATTATAATACTGCATGTACCAAGTATATGGACTGCTTCCACATGACTGCTTCCACTTTAACTTTCCACTTTCAACCAGCACATACAGTATGACCTACGAGCTATGATATGACAAGGAAAAAGGGTATCATAATTAAACATGTCGACTATGCATTTCTAGCTGCAGTGAAATTTAAACAAAATATGTGGAAATACACATTTTACTGAAGACACTATGCTGTTTCACTGACATCTTATCATAAATCATGTGCTGTTCCCATTTTCAACTTCACATTTTTTTCGCGGAAATGAAAATGCGAAATAGCGGAAGTTGGAAAAAAATCACGGAAATCCGCGAATTCGCGGAAAAAGCTCATGCCTGATTTAACCCACTTTTGTTTCAGTTTTTCCTGAAGCAAAGTTACCAGCACAGCTGGGAAATTTATTTTAGTATAATTGACTGACTCAACTTCCACAGAAGGTTGGGTGTACTAGGCATTATGTACAGTATTGTCTAAAACTGAACAAATGAGCTCACCAAAGACAGAGATGCACCTGGAATAAGCTCATACCAAGTAATGTGTTGCTCTTCTTCCTTCTCTTTAAAATCAGTGACGTTTGCTCAATTTTCTACTCCAAAAAGTTTGTTAATGGTATTCCATCCTCATGATGGCTGACACTGGACTTCAAGGGCCCTGCTCAAATGAGGGTATTTAAACTGTACTGATTTTGACAGGGAGGTCTAAGGTTAAAGAACCTTTGATCTTTCATCCCCTCTGAGAAATCTTATCTTTCTACAGACTGTATATTTGTCATTACAATCAAACTCCCACAGCTCTATGTAGAATGCCAAATCCAGGTAGTTTAATTTTCTTAATACCACTTTCTAAGTTGCTTCAGTTCAATCAACTCCAACCATTTAGCTCTTTGCTTGTTTCTCTCTTTTTCAGTCTCCCTTCCTTCCTTTTTCTTTTTTGTGATGTCCAGAAATTATGTAAATATCTTTTTGAGGACTTCCCTTTCCAATGTATATAGCCCAAACAGGGCTATGGACATGTAGCAAACTATTTAAACATTTACTGGTAAAATCACAAAATTTTGTGATTGTATACTAATCACGATCATTGCTTACAAAGTGTGCAGCGATCCTTGGTCTACAGGGCTCGAAATAACGGGGGCCCCTGGGCCCGATGCTCCTAGAAACTGGCTCGGGCCCGTAGCTTCTACAGGGAAAGGGGCCCGGTTGGCTCCTAAATATTTCAAGTCTAAATGTACAGTCTGCACATGAACCTCTCTATCCACAACTCAACGATCTTATATCTCGCACAGCCTGTGTATCCCTATACTTGTACAGTCACTGAAAACCTGCGAAAACACATTATTTTTGAAATCAGTTCACATCGCTCATCAACAGTCTGCTTTGTCACAACACAGAAGATCACTCACGTAGACATAAACCGATATCAGTCATGAGTAATATAGGCCTCACAAGATCAACTGACGAAGACAGTTGGCGGGAATTGAACAGTGCCCATCATTTTACGGGCAATAACTTCTGGAGTT
This sequence comes from Holothuria leucospilota, assembly GCA_029531755.1. Taxonomy (NCBI): domain Eukaryota; kingdom Metazoa; phylum Echinodermata; class Holothuroidea; order Aspidochirotida; family Holothuriidae; genus Holothuria; species Holothuria leucospilota. The sequence continues at coordinate 47,753,326 of CM055965.1, forward strand.
ACGAGAAAATTTTGAAAATGTGGCATTAGCCCAAGGCTTGAAATCTCGAAAAAGGGCACGGTCAAAAAGAGGGAAATGGCCGTCGGTCTATGTTATTTCAATGGACATTTTACTGAGGGGCATCACGGCCATCAGAAAGGGCCCGACGGCCATGAACGTTGGTGCCGTCAGGTTATTTCGAGTCCTGCTAGCCTACATGCAACATGGTCTAAGAGGGTGTGGACAGACTGGTTTCTGGCTAGTTTCAGCCTCAACTTGCCTTAACTATACCCATACTACACATTTTCAAGCACGTAAAAAGCACCCGTACACTTTATCAGTCCTTTTTATTTGTAAGTTTTGGGCCCCTAGATTTCTTATTTGGCCCCTAGATTCCATGGGATAGGGGCCCGGCAGGCCCACAAAAGTTGAAGGCTTATTTCGACCCCTGGGCTATATTTTGGAGCTTACCCTTGTATCTTTCATGGACAAGTAGGCCTAATTGTGTTTGAAAATGATTGGCATGAAAACATGGAGATTCATAGATTGCAGGAATGAAACAAAAATGATTTTAGAGGTGAAATAGACAAAAAGAACCACTTTTGCAATTAATAGCAAGTAGCTTTTACAAAATATTTCTTCTACATGCAATCATTTTGTGATTAATCCTCTCATATCAGTCACAACCCCATTTATTAGCTCAAAGATAAAAGTACCCTCCAGTGGTTGCACGATTTGTTCCTGTACGAGCAGCTCTGTTAAACTATAAGAAGCTACTTTGAAAATACTGATGAGAAAATACTTACTTAACAGAGTTGTTTATGGATATACCTTGTGAAATTTTGAGAATGTCTTTCAAGTTGCTGTTTGCATCAGTAATATAGTGTAGGCTGCTTTGTTGTAGAATGTTGGCATTATTTTTACTGAATTGTTTACCAGGGAAGGCCTAAAAAAGTTCATTTCCAGGAAGAGAGCCAAATTTCTCATAATTTTTTATGTTTTCATACACAATTTACACAACGAGGCCAAATTCCCCTCAACTGCTTAAATTTCCCTCCAAGTACATAATTTTCCTGGCAAGGAGATGGCCAGATTCCTGATTTTCCACCCATGGTTAGTACATTGATCAAATTTACTATTTACTTGCCCTATTGTAGGGAACAGCCAGTAACTGGTTCATGGTAGTGTTAAATACTGTGAACACTACCATACAGTAGACTTTAAAACTACATTCAAGTTCTCTAGTGGGCCAGGAGAGAGATGTTTTTCAATTTATCACCTTTACACTAAAAGGATTGCCACACACTGTACCATCCAGTAACCTTATTTCAGTAATATAGAACTATCAACAGTATTAAGATGACAATTTCATCACTTTCATGATCTTGGATAAAACCTGCCCCAAAAAAAAAAGATGTTGCCAAACAAACTAGCCCCAACCAATTACTAAAACTCACTCTGCCCTATTTTTGCAGTAGTATAGTGCTTACTTTGTTGTAGTACTTTGTCATAATTTCTTGTGCCTTCAGCATCAATAGTAGTTTCTTTCATGTAATACATCAAATGAAATGTCTCATCATGTTTCACTTGGCTGCACCATAAAGACAGATCAAATACACAGCTTTCTTTTTCTAAGAACTTTGCAGTGAAGTTTTTTTTTTCTCTCTCTATTAAGCACCAAAGGTCTCCAGTTCAT